>JALAZF010000561.1:2488827-3733241 GCA_022829125.1 Lathyrus tuberosus
CTTTAAGTTAGTACTTTCTACGAAACGAAGTTCAGTCGTAATTAGCATCCGACTTCTACAAGTCCTTTAGGTACGCGGAATCCATATTTCAGACTCATTTTTATTGTTATTTCTAAAAACCTCTAGAATTAGTAATTCTTTTTTCCTGTTTAAAATCCGTTAATCCTCAGCCTTAGCTTTACACTGCAACATTTGATTGCATTAGTTTGATTATCCATTCCCTGTGGGTTCGACAACCTTTTTAAAACTACGCAAACAACTGTATACTTGCAGTCTTTATTTGACAGACACGTTAGTGTGCTCGAAGCGCATCAAGTTTTTGGCGCCGTTGTCGAGGAAGGCTGATTTAGTTAATGTTGTGATTCCATTGTTGCGCAGTATAGACTAAGGGACCAAAATTTTTCCTTTTTCTCTAATTCGTCAATTGTATGCCAAACACTCGCTCTAGAGGCGACAAGCTTGAGCAACCGGTTGATAACATTGAGCGTTTTATTAACTTAAGACGCTGAATTAACGAATTCCGAATTAAGTATAATCTTCCCGAACCTGAAATCCCTTACCCAAGAACTAAAGATACCCATGGCTAAGAACCCACCGAACCGTCCTCTTAAGGATTACGCTGTCCCATCGCAAGATGAACCACAAACAGCATTGCTGCTGTAACGTGCGGTTTTTGTCGGTGATACGACCACCTTACCGCGAAATTAGATTAGGTGTAACTTTCTGATTTATGTATTTATCCTATGAAGCTGGTTAAGGAAGGGGAAGATATCTTAAACTAACCGTGCACGCAAATGTTTTCTTTAACAAATGCTAAGAGATCGGGGAACGGGGCCTGGTTATACAAAGGGAAGCTATTAACACCCAGTTTATCTATGGTAATCCATAGGAACTTTCTTTTGCATGTATTTCTGTTAACTTTAAATGCTTTCTTGTGTTTATCTGCCGTGGATTAGGAAAGTTTCTACTGTGGGAGTGTTGAGAGAAGGTTTTTGCTGTTTTTGAGTTTTCTGTTGTTTTTGGTAAGGTACTAACCTAGAATTTTTGATTTGTGTGCTCGCTAAGATTTCACAATATTATGCCTACATATTCCCGTAAAGAGATTTGGGAAATCAGAGCAATCGTAGTTCCTCCTATTTCAATGGGAGGAAAGATATTTGGTGTATTGTTTAAAGCCCAAGATTGAAGCTAGCTGAGTATTTGTGTCTTGTTCAAAGCCCAAGACTGAAGCTAAAGGGTGACTGAGAGAGAGAATTTATCATCTCTAAAGGGAGAAATACTCACCTATTCATCACAAATGTTGAGAAATTGGTTATAAAGGAGAATTACTTTAACTGGGATATGTAGAATCCAACAATGCCACAATTTCCTTTATAAAAGGGATGTCATGAAGGAAGAAAACTTTAAATCAGTGTTGAGCAATGCCACTTTTTCCTTATGAGTCTTTCATGCAAAGAGAAGGACATTGGGCTTGGATGTATGGAATCTAGAGGCTTGCCACTTACAGCAGTCATATGAAAGATAAATTTTAGCCATGATAAAGGAATGACTCTAGCTTGGATTTTGAATCAACAAGTGTGCCACTTACAGCAATTATCTGGAAAAGGTTTTGATTGTTTGTTTTAATATGTGATGTATAGAGGATATGTCTTCCTGCAGAGAAGACTCATGGTCTCATCTGAGGGGATGTTGATTTTTGTGTGCCTTGATCAAAGCCCAAGGTTGAAGCTAAAGGAAACTGACTCCACTGGGGAGGGTTTTATCTGTCTTGTGCAAAGCCCAAGATTGAGGCTGACTGGGAAAATTCTTATATGAAGCCTAAGAGAAGGCTGTCTTTTACTGAGGATTTGTTGAAATCCAGGAGCAGGTCCAAATTGTATTGGGGGTCCAAAAGGATTTACTCTTGCTGGGGAGTTAGGGGGCAGAGTTGAAGTATCAGATGCCATGAGGCTCTGATTCTGTTGAGAAATTGTTAATGGTAAATTGACCCTGGTTGGGGATTCTTGAACCTTGTTGGGGATCAAAGAAGTTTAAAGGTGAGTTTGAAAACCTTAGAGTTTTTAACTCTGCTGGAGACAGGTGTATTGATAAATTTCAAAAGAGGTCTTTCCTATGCTTTTGGGAAACTTGAGGGTCTCTGTGTGAGATCCCAGAGTGGATGAGACATTCCAAGTCTTACTTGAATGAAGCCCGAGAGGAGGCTGAGACTGTTCAAGTCTCTCAAGAAGTGGTAGGCTCTGGTGTAGAGAGGGGTCTTTGTATGATGCCCATGAGGAGGCTGTTGTTTTAAGGGATGAAGATCAACCCTAGAATGGTCTGATGTTCTGGAAATTTGACTTCTATGGGGATTAGGCTAAAAAAGAAGACTAATTTCTATCCTATGCTTTTAGGAAGCCTTTAGGGTCCTTGTATTAAGCCCAAGAGGAGGTTGGGGAACTTCTAATAAGCCTGTTGGTCCTTGTACTAAGCCCAAGAGGAGGCTGAGGATCTTTTAGGAAGCCCGTGGGTCTGAACCTAAGAAAAGTTCAAGAAAGGTTTCACCGGGAATAATCCTTTCTTTGTTGAACAGTTCTAAGATTTGAAGAAATTCAAAAGAGGTTTCATCGGGAATTAATCCTCTCTGGGGAAATGAATTTCTTGTATACATACATTTCAAAGTTTTGATAGTCTTGAGAAAAGTTTCACCGGGAATAATGCCTTTCACTGTTCTATATTGAATAAGCCCAAGAGGAGGCAGACTGTATAGGGAATTTCCTATGAGGGAACTAGTTTTGACTAAGTTAAAAGTAACCTCTGGTTTAACCTAAGCGTAGACCTAACTGCTGGGTAAACTCTAAAAAAATATGTACAAGTATATATACAGATAAGTGAATTGACAGGTATATAACAAATATGCATAGAATTGAAAAGATGTTGGGTCTTACACTCTAAGAAGAGGCCCAAGTGTATGGTAATCTGTTGTATTGACTATAACTGTATAGTTAGGGTTTTAAGAAATTGAAGAAAGTTTTGAGAAAACTTTGAATTTGAATTTGAATTAAAAGAAATTTTCCTGTTTAAGAAAAGAGTGTTTGGGGTTTATAACTCAAAGAGAGGCCCAAGTGGTCTAAGAGCAGTTTCACCGGGAATAATGATCCTCTTAGTACTAGTTAAAACAGATAGATGATTTTAAAAACAGAGATATGGGGCTTATAACTCAAGGAGAGACCCATGGAAGCTGTTTATTGTTTAAAACAAAGTTTATGTACAAAATATTGGGGATTATACTCAAGGAGAGGCCCAGATGACCTGTTTTGAAAATAGAGATCGCACTGCGATATCGGAAGACGTTGTGGGACTTATACTATAGTAGAGGCCCAAAATTGTTTATGTACAAGGAAGAATGGGTCTTACACTCTAATAGAGGCCCAAAAAGTTATTTTTATACAAGAGTTGGGGCTTATAGCTCAAGGAGATTCCCAGATGAAAAATTTGAAAAGGCGACGATCGCGCCGTGATTTTTAAAACCACGGAGGGACTTATGCAATGATTGAGGCCCAAAATTATATATTTACAAAGGAAGAATGGGTTTTACACTCTAATAGAGGCCCAAGAGATGTTTGAAATGAAGTTGATGGGGCTTACAGCTCAAGGAGATGCCCAGTTGAAAACAGCGATCGCACCGTTTATTTTGAAAACCGCATCGGGACTTATACAATGACTGAGGCCCAAATTATTTATTTACAAAATGGATGGGTCTTACACTCTATTAGAGGCCCAAAAGTGTTTCAAATGGAGTTTGAAAAAATTAAAATCAAGGAAAACCCTAATTTTAATTTAAAAAAAATATAATTTTCAAAGGAAATTAAATAAAAAATTATATAAAAACATCAAATATATTCAAAAACAAGTTGTGAACTTTGAAAAATGTTTTGAAAAATCATGTTTAATTATGTGAAAGCTTGGAATTCATTTGAATTTGAAAAAATCAAGATGAAAATTTCATTAAAAATGTTTAAAAACAATTAAAATGATTTTTTTACAAAAATTCAAACTATATTAAATAAATAATATAAATTTTATTTTTTTTGTAGAATAAAATATTTTAACATTTTTGTGAAATTTTAAAAAAAGAACCAATAAAAATTGATTAAAATTGAGAGAGAAATTAATTTTTGAAATCAATTAAGAAAATAATCAAAAATTCAAAAATTCAAAAAATTCAAAAAAAGGCGCCAACGGTCACCTTCTTCTTCCTCGTGACCGCGCCATGGCTGATTTGCGGAACTTCACTTTTCTCTCTGATTACTCAATGGTTTTGACTTTTGTAAACATGAATCTCACTCGTTTTTGAACAAGGATTTCAATGGTACCCATTAATTGCATTTATATTAAGTGTAGAGTGAGAAATCAAGTGATGAACACGTGAACCCTAATTTCTGCAAGAACACTATGAAATCCTATACACGATAGCTACAAAATAATTGATTGAGGGGAAACACTCTACATAAGTGCAGAAACATGTTTGTAACTTGAAAGCACATTTATCATGCATGGATCATAGAGTTTGAGAGTTCAGGCTTACCTCTTGCAAGAAGAAATCGAATTGTATGTTGGAGGTGTTACAGATGTTGTTTGATGACCTGGACAGCTTCGATGGACCTAATGTAAGGTGTTTGGAAGCTTGGAATGGATTGGAAGTACCTGGATCTTGTTGTGGCACCTCAACTGCAGCTTTGACAAAAAGCTTGAGGAAATGGATGGTGACTTGATGATTCTGGTGTTCCAGATGTGTTTTGGGGTTATGGATCACTCATATATGATATATGTGAGGTGTTGGGATGATTGGTTTTGATGGAATTGATCCCTATTTGAAAATTCGATAATGACTTGCTAAAGAAGCATTTTCTGGTTTTTGAAGAGTGATTTGGATTTAAACATGTATTGCTATGCTTTGGTGTACTCAAATTGATCAGAAAGAACCTCTATTTATAGTAGAGCATGTTTGTTTTGGGAGAAATAGTGATTGGGGGCTGGATCACTCCATTGTCCATTGGAATTTATCATGTAGCTAAAGTCTCCTCTAGCCATTGGCTTGAGTCAATCTTGCAGGCTATGAGTCTTCTGTTGTAGGGATAAGGCTTGAATCCTTTAGTGATCAATGACTCAGTCCATGCCACCTCAATGCACCTCTTGAATGCTTCGAAACAAAATTGAAGTTTTGGAAATGCATCTTTAAAGATCACATGCCTAAGTTGAAATTCTGGCCTATGCAGACAGCAGATGTCGTAACACATGTCAAGACATTGTGCTACATAATCATTTAAACTCAAAGGCGCACCAGCAGACTGATACCTTGAATATTAGAACTGCATAATCACAGATGTCACGACATCTGATCTGACATGTTTACCATGAACCCTAACAGAAAACATAAATCTGCAGAATGATAAAGAACACAGTAATTGTTAACCCAGTTCGGTGTAACTCACCTACATCTGGGGGATACCAATCCAGGAAGAAGACTTCACTATCTGTAGACCTGTTACAAAGCTAAACTCCCTCGTTTACAACTTTATCCTAACATCTACCCAATGAACATCTTTATCAAGGCTAAACTCAAACGTTTACAACCCTGATATGAGATACCCCACTCACTTCCCTTAATCACCAACTGTGATTTCTACATCATCCCTGTCAATACAGAAATCTGTCAAGCTTTCTTAACAAACAAGCTAACTCAGATTTGCTTAAAAGCTTCATCCAAGAACAATACATAATCCAATACCTCAAGGCTTATGGATCTGTGCGACACCTATATCTACCACAGTGCATCAAACGATACAATGGGAGACTTACAACCTAGAGAGCCAACGACTCTCAAAACCCTAAACCCTTGTTTCTTACACAAGAACACAAGGTTACAAAAGGTATATTCAGGCATATAACAACCTAGGTCTAAGTCTTCTATTTATAGTGTCTTCTGCAGTCTTGGGCTTCAATCTTCAGTCCTTGATCCATGCAGCAATTTCTCCTTGCGTGTTGCTGCAGATTAAAAACTAACTTAAGCCATTCAGTCCAGGATGTCAAGATGCATGTTAAGACATCTTGTTCAACATCACGTCTTTAGCATAATTATTTAGCTTGATCTCATTGTTGAGTTAACTATTATTTTCTACCAAAATTTGTTCAAAACCCCAGAGCTTTCAATCTCACGCTTTTTGGCAAATTTTGGCTAAAACATATATGCACGATAAACTCCAGATCGATGGTGCATGCAGTGAGGACTCCAAATAATTTCAAGGCCTATACCTTACCCGTGATGGAGTACATGAGAAAGAAGATGCAAGACGCTCCCCCTCAACCCATGAACCAATACTTGTCACGAAAGGATAAATCTTCCTCTTAAGAGGCATAAGAAAACCATTAAGAAAAAGCAGTAGCAATACCCTTAGCAGCAAAGTACTTCCTTGGGTAACTCAGAACACAGGACATAACTGTGTTCATAACACAGATCACAAGACACAAAAGTCCATTTGAGAGCTGAGACCTAGAATGTTGTAACATCCTGTTGAGCATTTTTGACAAGCTGCTTTATCAGATGTGAGATTCTCATGAGAAGATCAGAACATTTCTCCCCCTTTTTAGACACAATTTGACAAATATTACCAAGGTATATCCAGATCCAAAGAGTGCTCACCCAGAACCTTATATAAGCCATAAAGACAACAGTAAGAGTGATACAACGATGAGTAAGATGAATTTTGAGATCCCCTTATTTGAATTGTATCAACCACTACCAGGTCTTTATTCATTTTTGGACAGATTCTTCTTGAAGTACAAGTTCCAACACATGTGAATGTATATTCAAGGACACGATTTTACACATCCTTCTGACAAGTATACACCCTAAGCATTTTCCCAAGACGAAATCAATACCTCTGTCATCAGACTGTCAGAGATTCTCCAGACACTCTTTACTGCTACGACGTCCTCGACCAAGTCACACCCAACAATGTTAAAGAAAATATCTGTATTGAATAAAATCTTCACATTTTTGTGATCACAGTCTGCATAGAAAAATAAATTCTCCCAGACTCAACCAATGATTCTTAAGGATCCAATAAGAACCATTACACATGCACTGCCAAGTCTCCCCTAACTTACAACAATACAAATGTCAAGACATCCTTCTTGACATCTCATCCTCCCAGGATGGACACATACTCACAGCTTGCTTGACGCACAAATGCAAACCAGAACTCCAACTGCATCCTCGCAGTAAAACATCTTAGATCAAGGAGCAACTCCCCTTATCTAAGGTAACCAATGCCCTTCCACAGAACACCTAAGCTAAAGAATGGAAAACATAAGACGCATCTTCAAGTCTTCAAGAGCGCATCCTCAGTTCAAGCCACCTGCTGAACACAATCATCAACTCTCTTATTGCTTCTTCTAACAAGAACCAATAATCACTCACACATGATCACCATCAGGCTACCCGTGAGGAAATAATAAAAGGATAACAATCCTACCATAACAAACTCTTGGCTTAAGATCAAAGTCCCATTGATCCCCCTCATCCTGCAACCATCTACACACCACACGAACTCCTCCTGAATTCTCATGTATAGACCTCCAGCTGCTTGAGGCACAAACCAATTGAATCAGAATGCTTCACATTCCTCAAAGAGACGCACATGGCCCCTTAGTTTGTTATAACGATGTCAGATATCGTATGCATGCTCCAGAACTTCACAGCTGCCAAACTGATCCACTACTAGCATGACTCGCAGCCAGGAGTAACATCCCCTTCGCAAGATTTTCCACTGACCTTACCCAGCCAGTAATTGAGATAGACACCCCGCAATCAAAGAAAGTCATTCCTTATTATTCTCCCGTATGATAACGTGGAATACTTCTGATTTTTGGTGAATATCCACTTCTGAACGCATCAGAAACCAGACCTTCATGCAATCAACATATGATCCACTCCAGTCTTCCAAAAATTTTCTAAGACAGTTCTTCTACTCCATCATTCTCCTATATGACAATGCAGATACTTCTTAGACAAGGTGCAAGTAACCAGTTCCTCACAGAACTTGAAATCCTCTACCAAGGATAACCAACCCAAAGATGTTCTAACATCAGTTAGGACATCTTCCACACATCACAGACACCACACACCATGGTTCTTGATATGCTCCACCATTGGAAGTACTATCAGCATAGTAATCCAAACTGAAGATCTTCACACAACACTGTGACACCAGTTTGAACAAAGAGAACTTCAGAAACCCAGAGAGAAATAAACTCTCATCCACCAAAAGAAGGTATACTTCCATCCTCAACCCAGAACTTCTGCCACAAGCTCCCACAGAACCAGAACCTCCTTACATTTTCAACTAACTACTCTTCTGCACAAGAGCAATCAGTTTCAAACATCCTGCTTGAATGTACACTATGAGACCAACCAAATGCCACCTTTTGATTGATCTTAATCTTCTTCAGAATTCCCACAAGATACATTGATCCACCAATGAAATCAGATCTTCAAGTCACATGAACTACTTGCCCCATAGCAAGACATCTTGGATCCACCAAGCCTCTTAGTCATGTAACATCTTCCCATCCACAGCTCCCGCAAACTGCATGAGATAGACCTTTTTGAAGTATCCACAACTTCCATTCTCCTGTAGATCACCTTATCTTAAGCTGATGCGCCACATCACCAGCTGAGACTTTTGATGTTGAGCTAGATGTCAGAATATTCTGATATGATATCCAACTGTTGAATTCAACTCCTTCTTCTGCCACTTAGAAGAACCTCCCCCCTTCACAGAACAAGAGTTCCATGCTCTCATAGACTTGATTCAACAACCAAGTTTGAGTAGACAACCTCCATGATGCTTTAGAACTCCAAAGACTTCAAACCTTCCATGTCTGAATCTTCAGAAAATAAGTAGTCCAAGACTGCACCATAGCCATACCAAAGAATGCCACTTTCCTTAGTAGAGCAGACTGTATAAAGTCAGAGATAACTGCCACTTAACTTTGACCTTCAACAAGAAGAGCAAGATCCATGCTCCAAAGCACCTAGATCAGAAATAAACTGATCCAAGCTATAACCATCAAGATTATGATGTCTTCATCTTCATCTTCAACAACATCAAAGTCCAGACTAGTTTCTTGCCAGGAAACTCTCCAGAGAATACATGCTTCTATCACACCCAACTGAAGCCACTTCTTAGGTCACCACCTAAGACTAAAATAGATGCTAAAGCGTATGCAATACCCCTCCCATGATTATGCACAAACTCTGATGATGAGATGTTCCTACATCTTGTTGAACATCAGCAATCTTGACTTTCAAGGATAATCAATTAAATACTTGTGGACTCCACAAATAGTAATTGATCTTAAATCCTTGTCCAATAACCCTTCTTCACTGTTGTAGCTGAGCTCCACCAGATCACGTCATGAACACTTGTAAAATATTCAATCTTTTTGCAAGTATCTTCTTCAAAGGACAATGTTGAGATACCTAGGCTGCCACCCTTGACTCAAGTAACTAAGACTTTCTCTGAACAAATCTTATTTACCTCAACAATTCTTCAATCAGATTGGATTGACTCTTAGGGTCAAGAGAGATGAATCTTTCCTTGCTGTTTTGGATGGTAAAAATAAATCACCTCCACTTTCTTCAGATTGTGTTTCAAAGAAACACCTTCTAGTCAGAAGAGTAACTAGAAGACTCCAGATACACGACATAGATGCCTTTATGAGTTGACTTGAGAGAATTCTCAAGTATCTTTGACAACCTAGCCGATCAATAGTTTATCAAACTCCTAGAGTAAGAACCTGATAAACTAAAACTCAACTCCTCTCCTCTTCAACTGACATCAACTGCACCAAGAAACCAAGCTTCCAAGTACCAAGTCATCATACCAGATATCTAACTACAACTCCCTCTGTAACGCCCCAGTTTTAGTTATTTTTATTTAATTGAGTCATTTTAATTATTTTATTATTATATTATTTTATTTCTGACTTTTATTTGAAAATATGTTATTTTTCATCGTGATTATGTTTTATCGGGTTTTGGGAACGTTTGCGAGATATTTGAGAGTAGGGGTATTTCGGTAATTTCACTTTAATTTTCCCTAAGTTAGAAACATAAATAGAAAGAAGAGAGAGAAAAATAGAAAGGAAAGAAAAAGAAGAGAAGAAAAAGAGGAAGAAAGAAAAGAGAAAGAAAAGGAGAAAGAGAGAAAATTTGGAAAATCTAAGAACCGATTCAACCGACTTTTCTAAACACGATTTAATCGGGTAAGGGTGCGAAACTTGATTATACTATGCTTGTGTATGATTATGTATGTGTGTATTGGAGTGTTTGTTGTGTTTTCATAGTTTTCGATTCTAGGTCGATAGAGAGAAATCGATGTTTTCGCGGTTGGAAATCGATGTAAATGCGGTAGAATACTTGTTACCATGATTAGACTAGGTTCTGATTGTTATATGTTGGTTTGGAAATGTTTTGGTTGAGAAAATATCATTTTGGGTTGTGTAACAGCGCTGCTGGGAATTCTGGTTTTCGTAGGTTCGCACTGCGAATCCCCTAGCGAAGGGGAAAGCGAGCATTCGCTGGCTATTCGCACTGCGAAGGTGTGGGCGAGCATTCGCCAGAGGTTCACACTGCGAACTTTGGGTTATTTTGTGTGGTTTTCTTTCTGACTTGGTTCGCTGGGAAACTCGCACTGCGAAGGGAGTAGCGAAGGTTCGCTGGGATGTTCGCACTGCGAATGTTGGGAAATTTTAGGCTATTTTCCTTTCTGACTTGGTTCGCTGGGACATTCGCACTGCGAATGAAGAAGCGAAGGACTCGCTAGGAGATTCGCAATGCGAATGTGACAGCTTTTCCCAATTTGTTTTCTTTATAACTTTTAATCCGTAAGCCGGTTTGAGGCGCGGTTGGGTGCGTTAGAAAGCTTTTGGCATGTTCTTTCTTATATTAATGGTTTCGAGATCGTTGGCCGATTTAATTATGTCGGGAAATTGGAATGTATCGTTATTGACTTTTATCGTTTTAATGGTGTGCATTTGACGTGTTATTATGCAACATGCGTGTGATATGTACTGTATGACTGGTGTGATGCTATGTAATGTGAAGGTATATGTTTAGATGGTGTGATGATGGTTTGTGGCCGTATGGCAAATAAATGCATTGTTTTGGGCTTGAATTGCAAAGTATGATTTTTGTTGATTGAGATGGTTGCATATATGTGTGCATTTGAATGTCATGAGTCATTGTATGCCAAGCATCATGATGTGCATTCTTGTGATGTTGTGTGCCCTAGTGGGTGTGAGCAACGAATTGGTTCCAGAGGGAATCCGCTATAACATCGTGCGCCTTAAAAATAAGAGGACTTAAAGCGATCGGATGGGATCGTGCGCCTTAAAAATAAGAGGACTTAAAGAGATGATTATAGACGATCGTGCGCCTTATACAAAGAGGACTTAAAGTGATCGGATCGTGCGCCTTATACAAAGAGGACTTAAAGCGATCCATAAACGTCGTGCGCCTTATACCAAGAGGACTTAAAGTGACGGGGAACATCGTATGCCCGAAGGGGAGTTACACTAAGTAACGAGCGATGGTTCCAATAGTTCCTGAGTGAACTGGTGTTGAGGAATGATGGATGGATGGTACCGCATGTGCATTTGCATAGAGTCGTGGTGTTGGTCTCTTTGCATTTGCATAAATCATGAATGGTTTTGATGGTGTGTGGAATTGTGAATGAAATTGATGAGTTGATTTATGAATATACGTGTTGGTGATAATTGAATTGTGTATGATTGATATGCTTTTGTGACCGATATGTGAGAAAATGCATTGTGTTTGTTTGTAATTGAATTATGGCGAATAATGTGGTGAGAATATTATGTTTGTGTAATTGTGTATTATTATATAATTATATGCAATTATATTATGATTGTGTTTCTCACCCTTCTGCTGTTTTTAATGCTCTATGAGGCATTGCAGATTTGTAGTCTTGGAGGCTTTTGTGAAGATTAGCCATCCGTTCTGTTGTCGGTCTTGGTGTCTGCTCTGATACGTAGCACGGGAGTCGGGGAACGATTTTGTTATATATGTATACCTTTGTTAGATTTATTGTATATTACCTTTGTATGTATATTTTGATGTTATAAAACAATTCATTTTGTAAAACAATTCAGTTATGGATCTTCCGCTTTATTCCATAATTGACCTTTCCTTTTGTATGGAAAAAGTTTCCCTTTGAGGTTATTCCATTTTGTGTTATGTATCAAATAAATGAGCAGGGATTGTGTTTTCTTTCTTTAATTGTGACATCCCTGTTTTCTGTCGGAAAAATAAATTTTTATTTACTCTGACTTATATATGTATTATTTATTCGCGATGGGAATTGGGTTGTTAAAAAAGTGTTATCAGAGCAGGTCGGTCCGTCCGGCCAAGTTGTTGAGTCAGTAGGTGTGACAGTTGAATACTGTCGTTGTTGTTTGTCCCTTAGTACGTGATATGTGTGTGAAACACTGTCAGTACTTTTTGGTTTTTCTATTTCGTTGTCTGCAGGAGTTAGAATGAGATAAGTGGGGGAGAAGCTGGTGCTTCTCCAAGTTACTTCAGGTGTGGAGCGTTGGCTCAGTGTGTTGTGAATTGCAAGATTGTAAGTGTTGTTTGGACAGTGTTGTGCTCGCTTCCGGAGGGAATGCGAAGGTAAGGTTTATGTCGACTAAGGATTTGTGTCTTAGGCAGTTTTGTGCATGAGATATAAGGAATGCTATTATAGTTTGGTAAAGATGGTTTATGCCCCCATCATGATTGTCGGCTGTCTATTGACAAATTGAGGAACTGATCACCCTTAATCTCTTGTTGATAGTAGGCGGGAATTATGTTGGATGGAATAGACGTGTCTTTCCGGCTTTGATAGTGTGTGCAATGAATGGTTTGGAATTTTAGAAATGGTTACAGATTGTTTTGATGAGTCGATGAAGATTCTTATATCGGAAGATGAGGTGGATTAGAGGTTTTGTATATTGGTCAAGTTGGAATGTCTCTGAGGGGGAATGATTGGGTATTACTAATGGTTGTTCTCAGAGAGTAGAGTGTACACTTAAATTGGACGAAGGTGAATAGTCGAGGTTATATTTGCTAAGTGAGTAGGACACTCTTTGGAGTTGAGACTAAGGTGTTTGCTATGTTTGTGAGGCTAGTGTTCTGGAAATTGGCAGGAAATCCACAGTGATGGGCCGTCAGTTGTGCATGGTTTTCAGAGGTGTCTTTGGGTGAAACTTTAGTGTGTCGACTTGATGAGGTCCAGCATGGTTGGTAAGGAAAAGGATGGACGGTTGAATGGGAATGCGAAGATTCGCCGGAGCTTCGCAGTGCGAAGGTCAAGGCGAAGGCTCGCTAGCAGTTCGCAGTGCGAACTTTGTGCCCTTTTTCTTCTGCCTTGGTTCGCTGGGGGTTCGCATTGCGAATGAGGAAAGCAACTGCTCGCTGGGAGATTCGCATTGCAAACATGGCAGATCTTTCCAAATTGTTTCTTTCTTAACTTTGGCTTCGTTTATCCGATTTAAATGTTCTTTATATCGTTGTGGACTATGAAAGGGTTCTATGTTTTAGAAAGCGAAAATATTATTTATGGAATGGATTTTTGGTCGATTATTGGGATTAGTCGGAACTACGTGAATTACTTAAAACAAAACTATTAACACGTTAAAAGCTTCAAGTGATGCGTCTGGAATGTTTGTGGAGTATATGAATTGTATCTTCCATATTTATTTGGATAAGTTCGTAGTGGTTTTGATTGAGGATATTCGGATCTGTTATAAACTCAGAGGAAGAACAGGTAGAGTGTTTGAGATTGGAATTGCAAGTGTTGAAAAGAGACGAAGTTTTATGCTAAGTTATTCGAGTGAGAATTTTGGTTGAAAAGGGTTAGTTTTCTTGGATATGTTATTTCAGATGAGAGTATTGTTATGGATCCATCGGAAGTAGATGTAGTTCTACAATAAGAGGCTCCGAAGTTGGTTAAGGAGATTAGAAACTTTTGGGCTCAATTGGTTGTTATTGCAGGTTATGGAATACTTTGTTAAGTTCGTACTTCTGGTATCTCAGTTGACTTGCAAAGGGTAAGTCGTTTGTTTTGGATGTTCATTGTGAGTGAGTTTCAGAGAGCTGAAGTAGAAGTTGTCTACAGTTTCAGTTTTGATTATGTGTGATCCTAATAAACCGATTGTGGGGGTATTGTGATGTTTCTTTGATGAGTTTAGTCAGTGTGTTAATGCAAGAAGGTAAAGTCGTGGCTTATGCTTTACGACAATTGAGGATTCATAAAAGGATCTGTACTATTATGGAGTTGGAATTGGTTGCGGTGGTATTGTGTTGGAAAATTTGGAGGTATTATTGTTATGGTTCTAGGTTCGAAATGTTTGGTAATCACAAGGATATTGAGTACTTGTTTGATCTGAAGGAATAGAGTATGAGACAACAAGAATGGTTAGAATTTGAGACGAGTTATGGATTTGGCTTGAATTATCCTATTGGGGAAAAGCTGATGTTGTGCCTGAAAAGTTAAGTCGAAAGTTGTTATGCATGTCTGTTTTGATGGTCAGAGAATTAAAATTGTTTGAGCAGTTCAGAGACTTGTGTCTGGTGTGTGAGATAACACAGGAGAGTGTGAGATTGGTAGACTCGATGGTTTCGAGTAATCAGAGTGCGCAGCGGAAGCGGGATGTGGTACATTTTGTATTTACGTGTGTGACTTGTAAGAATTCATAAACTGAACATTGGGAACATGTAGGAATGGTAAGACTATTGGACGTTTCAGTATGGAAGTGTTAGGAGAAAGATTTAAATATTATTCATGGGCTACTACGTAGATGGAGGTTTTGGTTGTATGTTTGATTAAGGAATCGTAGCATTGTTGTAATATTGTTGTGTGACAAGGTTGTTTGGTATTCTGGTTTTGTAGAGGTTGTTGAAACGATGTTGGGTCGTTGAACTTTAGGTTCTTATCCTTGTTGTGGCCTCGTTTCCATCGTGATGGTTCGAGTACGTGTGGCTAATTCCTTGTGGGGGATTAGGGGAGTGTTACCTAGGGTGAGGGTAACGATCTTGTTGTGTTTCGGTTCAAGAATGAACCTGTGTGTGTTCGTAACTTGGGTATTCTTTGAGTTGTTAGTTGGTCGTCAAGTGCATTGTATGGGCTTTGCATCTTGTCGTTGTAGTTGTCGTCGTTGTCGTGTCGTTGTTATAGCTGCTGTTAGCGAGGTGGTTTGTCAGTTTGTGTTATTCGTGGTGTGCTTTTGTTGGCATGTTAGTTTGTTGGTCGGATGCGAGAGTCGTGTCCGGAGTTGTTCGTCTCAGTATATTTTAGAGGACGAAAATTTCTAAGTGGGGGAGAGTTGTAACGCCCCAGTTTTAGTTATTTTTATTTAATTGAGTCGTTTTGATTATTTTATAATTGTATTATTTTATTTCTGACTTTTATTTGAAAATATGTTATTTTTCATCGTGATTATGTTTTATCGGGTTTTGGGAACGTTTGCGAGATATTTGAGAGTAGGGGTATTTTGGTCATTTCACTTTAATTTTCCCTAAGTTAGAAACATAAATAGAAAGAAGAGAGAGAAAAATAGAAAGGAAAGAAAAAGAAGAGAAGAAAAAGAGGAAGAAAGAAAAGAGAAAGAAAAGGAGAAAGAGAGAAAATTTGGAAAATCTAAGAACCGATTCAACCGACTTTTCTAAATACGATTTAATCGGGTAAGGGTGCGAAACTTGATTATACTATGCTTGTGTATGATTATGTATGTATGTGTATGATTATGTATGTGTGTATTGGAGTGTTTGTTGTGTTTTCATAGTTTTCGATTCTAGGTCTATAGAGAGAAATCGATGTTTTCGCGGTTGGAAATCGATGTAAATGCGGTAGAATACTTGTTACCATGATTAGACTAGGTTCTGATTGTTATATGTTGGTTTGGAAATGTTTTGGTTGAGAAAATATCATTTTGGGTTGTGTAACAGCGCTGCTGGGAATTCTGGTTTTCGTAGGTTCGCACTGCGAATCCCCTAGCGGAGGGGAAAGCGAGCATTCGCTGGCTATTCGCACTGCGAAGGTGTGGGCGAGCATTCGCCAGAGGTTCACACTGCGAACTTTGGGTTATTTTGTGTGGTTTTCTTTCTGACTTGGTTCGCTGGGAAACTCGCACTGCGAAGGGAGTAGCGAAGGTTCGCTGGGATGTTCGCACTGCGAATGTTGGGAAATTTTAGGCTATTTTCCTTTCTGACTTGGTTCGCTGGGACATTTGCACTGCGAATGAAGAAGCGAAGGACTCGCTAGGAGATTCGCAATGCGAATGTGACAGCTTTTCCCAATTTGTTTTCTTTATAACTTTTAATCCGTAAGCCGGTTTGAGGCACGGTTGGGTGCGTTAGAAAGCTTTTGGCATGTTCTTTCTTATATTAATGGTTTCGAGATCGTTGGCCGATTTAATTATGTCAGGAAATTGGAATGTATCGTTATTGACTTTTATCGTTTTAATGGTGTGCATTTGACGTGTTATTATGCAACATGCGTGTGATATGTACTGTATGACTGGTGTGATGCTATGTAATGTGAAGGTATGTGTTTAGATGGTGTGATGATGGTTTGTGGCCGTATGGCAAATAAATGCATTGTTTTGGGCTTGAATTGCAAAGCATGATTTTTGTTGATTGAGATGGTTGCATATATGTGTGCATTTGATGTCATGAGTCATTGTATGCCAAGCATCATGATGTGAATTCTTGTGATGTTGTGTGCCCTAGTGGATGTGAGCAACGAATTGGTTCCAGAGGGAATCTGCTATAACATCGTGCGCCTTAAAAATAAGGGGGCTTAAAGCGATCGGATGGGATCATGCGCCTTAAAAATAAGAGGACTTAAAGCGATGATTATAGACGATCGTGTGCCTTATACAAAGAGGACTTAAAGCGATCGGATCGTGCGCCTTATACAAAGAGGACTTAAAGCGATCCATAAACGTCGTGCGCCTTATACCAAGATAACTTAAAGCGACGGGGAACATCGTATGCCCGACGGGGAGTTACACTAAGTAACGAGCGATGGTTCCAATAGTTCCTGAGTGAACTGGTGTTGAGGAATAATGGATGGATGGTACCGCATGTGCATTTGCATAGAGTCGTGGTGTCGGTCTCTTTGCATTTGCATAAATCATGAATGGTTTTGATGGTGTGTGGAATTGTGAATGAAATTGATGAGTTGATTTATGAATATACGTGTTGGTGATAATTGAATTGTGTATGATTGATATGCTTTTGTGACCGATATGTGAGAAAATGCATTGTGTTTGTTTGTAATTGAATTATGGTGAATAATGTGGTGAGAATATTATGTTTGTGTAATTGTGTGTTATTATATAATTATATGCAATTATATTATGATTGTGTTTCTCACCCTTCTGCTGTTTTTAATGCTCTATGAGGCATTGCAGATTTGTAGTCTTGGAGGCTTTTGTGAAGATTAGCCCTCCGTTCTGTTATCGGTCTTGGTGTCTGCTCTGATACGTAGCACGGGAGTCGGGGAACGATTTTGTTATATATGTATATCTTTGTTAGATTTATTGTGTATTACCTTTGTATGTATATTTTGATGTTATAAAACAATTCATTTTGTAAAACAATTCAGTTATGGATCTTCCGCTTTATTCCATAATTGACCTTTCCTTTTGTATGGAAAAAGTTTCCCTTTGAGGTTATTCCATTTTGTGTTATGTATCAAATAAATGAGCAGGGATTGTGTTTTCTTTCTTTAATTGTGACATCCCTGTTTTCTGTCGGAAAAATAAATTTCTATTTACTCTGATTTATATATGTATTATTTATTCGCGATGGGAATTGGGTTGTTACACCCTCCACTCTATCGCTCCCGACTTTAGAATATAAGAATGCATATATCTTTAAATATAGAGGCCGACGATTGAGACCTTCCACCAACTGTCTTCAGTAACAACTCCAGAATCCCATAATTCTAGAGTTCTTCCATCAGAAACACATGCAGCGGAACCACCAAGGAATAGATCCTGCTTGCCCTAATAAGATGTCACAACATCTTATAAGACACACCAACAAGAGAACTAGCCACTTCTCCTGTAGTTGTTGTAGAATCTCCTCAGCAACATGAACAACCTCCGGGTTGCTCCCTTCGACCCAGAACATCCATATCATCCATTAATACTCTTGAGTATGTCTGAGTTGATTGATCTGATCTTCAAAACTCCTCCTTGTTTGAACACCAGAAAATATCTCCCAAAAATCTCATCCAGAACCAGACAGTATGTCTGCTCTGATACCAATTGAAATTCTGGCCTATGAAGACAACAAATGTCCTAACACATGCCAAGACAATGTGCTACATAATCATTTAAACTCAGAGGCGCACCAGCAGACTGATACCTTGAATATCAGAACTGCACAATCACAGATGTCATGACATCTGATCTGACATATTTATCATGAACCCTAACAGAAAACATAAATCTGCAGAATGATAAAGAACACAATAATTGTTAACCCAGTTCGGGGCAACTCACCTGCATCTGGGGGATACCAATCCAGGAAGAAGACTTCACTATCTGTAGACCTGCTACAAAGATAAACTCCCCCGTTTACAACTTTATCCTAACATCTACCCAATGAACATATTTATCAAGGCTAAACTCAAGCGTTTACAACCCTGATATGAGATACCCCACTCACTTCCCTTAATCACCAACTGTGATTTCTACATCATCCCTGTCAATACAGAAATCTGTCAAGCTTTCTTGACAAACAAGCTAACTCGGATTTACTTAAAAGCTCTAATCAAGAACAATACATAATCCAATACCTCAAGGCTTATGGATCTGTGTGACACCTATATCTACCACAGTGCATCAAACGATACAAAGGGAGACTTACAACCTAGAGAGCCAACGACTCTCAAAACCCTAAACCCTTGTTTCTTACGCAAGAACACAAGGTTACAAAAGGTATATTCAGGCATATAACAACCTAGGTCTAAGTCTTCTATTTATAGTGTCTTCTGTAGTCTTGGGCTTCAATCTTCAGTCCTTGATCCATGCAGTAATTTCTCCTTGAGTGTTGCAGCAGATTAAAATCTAACTTAAGCCATTCAGTTCAGGATGTCAAGATGCATGTTAAGACATCTTGTTCGACATCACGTCTTCAGCATAATTATTTAGTTTGATCTCATTGTTGAGTTAACTATTATGTTTTACCAAAATTTGTTCAAAACCCCAGAGCTTTCATAAGTGATAGGCTTCTTGACTTGTGAGGCTTTGTGATCAGATTCTTCATCATTCATGTTGAATTTGGACAGAAATGAAATGATGCAAGTGTCCAAAATTGGCTCAAGAAATCGTGGGAACCAAGTTATGTTTTCATTCCTTTGTGTAGGCAGGGTGAAAAATGCCATTTTGAAGGCTTATAACTCCTTGCTCAAGTTGAATCATGGGAGGCTCTTGTACTTTTTGGAAAGCCCCTATTACATACTTCAACTTTGATGTTTAACTTTGGTCTTGAATCATAATGAAAAATGGCCTCAAAGTTGGTGAAAATACAAAACAGATTCTGTCCAAAATTTCACTAAGTGTTGAAAAAGTGTCTATTTTCCATTTTTTGTGATTTTGATCAATCCATAACTCAAAATCCATGAGGATTTGGAATGAGGTGTAGTTGACATTCTTGAAGTATGTAATGAGAGCTTTAATTTGAGCTTTGGATGGAAGAAAAAGGTTGCTTGGATCACAAGTTATGGTCTTGCAAAGTTGGGTATAAATCACTTTTTTTTCATGACTTAGTGAAATTTCAAGTTTCTTAAGATTGCCCCTTTTACAAGTAACCTCACTTTTCTTGATTTTTCTTGATGAATGATTATCCAAATCATGAGTTGACATTGTTTTTGACTTAAGGAAGCCATGTTTATCAGGAAATCCAAAAAAGTCAAACTTGATTTTTGGGTACAGTTGACTTTTTGTCAGATGAATTTCAAACTTTGTGATTCTCTATGAAATCAAGTTTTTGACCTAATTCAAACCTATGGATGGATTCCATAGGTGTTTTAGAGTGTCTTGAATCATGTCCCAAGGTTTGAGATCATGTCTTGGTCAAAAGTCAAAGATATGGTTGACTTTTTCTCAGAAACCCTAGTTTATGGTCCAGATGAATTTGCATCTTTACTTTGCTCATGAACCAAGTTCTTTGTGTCCATTTGAACTTGTAAGAGGATCAATATGAGATATTTGAGGTCTTCAAAACATTCCTTGAGGTTTTGGCTCATGCCTTGTTCCAAAAGTCAACTTAGGGGTGAATTATGTCAAGAAACCCTAATTCCTGAATTTTGATGAATGCATTCCCTGAGGCTATTTTGAACTTGTGATTGGATCCATGAGGCCCATTTGATCTTCTTGGATTATGTTTTGAAGTATTGGCTCATGCCCAGATGAATATTTCTCTCTAGAGGCATTAGTCGACCAAAACCCTAATTTGGTGACACTGATGATCTTGAAGCTTGATCTGTGAGAGCAAGAATTGTCTCTACAAGTCAATCTATGTTTTGATGATAACAATACGTATTTGTGAAAGAACCATTTTATGTTCGAACGTATGTTGTGTGCAGATCATATTCATAGAAATTATCAGATCCAACAAGCACCAGCCTGATCAGCGAGATTGATAATATGCGAAGTTACTATGTGTGACACAAGGATGCCGATATTTCTAATGCAATGCTCTTGTGGATGCTCTCTGAAAGTGATCGAGATTCTGAAGATTGCGAAGCTCTTGAAGAAGAGAACCGAAGTGCTGAAGACTCTCATGACTTGAAGTTCTGAAGGCGGAAGGCTCTGAAGACCAAGTGCAGAAAGACTCTGAAGACTTATGTGTTCTGAAGATTAGGGTCCTGAAGATCAAGTATTGAAGACTCTGAAGACAGATTCCTAATGGACAAGTTCTGAAGTTTCGGAAGACTTGAAGAAGTAAAGGATAACGTGCTCAAAGACAAGTGCTGAAGTTTTGAAGACTGATTCCTAATAGACTTCTTCAAATAACTGAAGACTTGACGTATCAGATATACTGATTAAGAAGACTCCACTCATGCTTCATCAATTAAACATCAGAAGCCTCTGAAGTTCAGAAGTCACATGTTACCGATGTGAGTAACTGTACACGACGCCCAAGAAAGATATATCCCGTCACTTCTCCCACAACAAAAAGGAGATGTGTTAGTACAGCTAGTTATTACACAACGTCTCTTTTCCAACAACCAACAATTACAAACGACTATATTTCTACTGGGCTATTTAAAGGAAAGAGTATTTGCTTCTAAAGATGACAAAGTTCACAAAGCGATTAAGTCCACAAATTAGGAATTGATCACAGTCATTGTGTGAAGATAGCAACAACGATGAGTTCTCATTGTAACACTTAGAATATCCAAAGCTATCACCATTTGCACATGGCCATTGTTGTTGAAGCTCAAAGATCATCATTCAACACAACAACAATGAATAAGTATAGAAGCTGTTGATGAAGAAGACAACATTGCAAATAAGTCAAGTCATCAACCACCTTCTCGTCAGCGCTACATTGAAGATCTGAAGCAAGGAGTTGTTGCTCAAAGCTTGCTCACCCCGAAGACGAAGAAGAAGAAGATCTATAAGATGTCAACAACTATCAAATCATTATACATCTCTGTAGTTTCTTAGAATAGCAAGGAGCTGTTGCTCACATCTTGCTTGAACACTTGTGTGTTCTTTGTACTTAAACTTAGGATTAATCTAATTGTTAAGAAGCATCTTTGTAATCTCCTGTATAACTAATTCTTGGTGAATTAGGATTCCTTGAGTGGTCAGTGTGACTGGAGACTCGAGAAGAAAATGGCGAGATGTCATTGTGGGAAAACCCTGAAATAGGGTCAGTAGCGTTATATTCATTGCGATGAATCCCTGAACGTCTAGCTGTGAAAGCCTAGCAGTAGATCTTGCGAGATTGGAACGTGCAGGTTAATGTTCGTTATATTCATTAAGTTAAATCCCTGAATGGTTCATTGTATGTTAGTGACAGTGCGGCTGTGCAAGTGGTTAGTCACCGGCTGTTGCCCGTGCATCTGTAATCGAGATTGATTATAGTGGATTAAGACCTTGTGTTCAAGGCGAAATCACCTGAGGAGGGTGGACTGGATTAACCTTTATGGTGAACCAGGATATATCGTGTGTCCTTTACTCTCATGCTTGTTGTTCTTATTTATGTTTCTATATTGAGTATCAGAACCTTACATAAGCAAGTCAGAACCTTGCAGCTTAACTCTGATAAACTTCCACACTGCAAGTTATGAGAAATGTAGTTTATGTTCAGACTCTTGTTGGTTCTCATGCTTCACGCATAGCAAGCCTGAAAGTATCTTACCCAGTCAGAGTCTCTCAACGAACTCTGATGTTGTCCTAAGTGCTTTAACGACAAGAAGCAAAAATTTGTCAAAAGAGTAAATACACAATTCAAACCCCCCTTTCTTGTGTCTTTCTCGCACCTTCAATTGGTATCAGAGCTCCGGTTCTGTTATTGATGGATATCATACACCTAACAATGTCAGAAAAAGATTCGGATGCGGTGCGTAGAAATACTCTGGGTAAGATTGAAATCCACTTACAATTTCTGTAACAGTTCAGAAGTTGACTATGTACAAAATTGTAATCAATCTGAAGTACTTGAGCAAATCACTGATTCTGTAAGTTTTGTAGTTGTCAAACAACTAAATCTTCCTCACTTAAGTTTTAATGAAGATTGAAGAATCAGCTGATAAGATAGACTCATCAGATAAGAAGTAGTATCTGTTGAATGCCTATCTTGGAAGATACGTGTGGATGAACCACGTATGTGCTCAAAGTTAAATCATCAGAAAACAAGAAGTCTTGTTTGCTGAAGATCAATTCTTTATGAGTTTTTGAGATGTTTTCAAGAAACGGATTAGGTCCACCCTTGACTTTCTCATTTAAAAACTCACTCAGAACCTCTTCAAGTAAAGAAGAAAGATTGTTGTTCTATGATGTTGAAATTCAAGATGAAGTATGCAGAATTCAAAATAATTCAACATCTGAATTTTGACTGATCAGGAAGGTTAAAAGATTCAATATAAAACTAATATTGTTTTCTTGGGAGCAATACAGAAAACTGAGAGAATATTCAGGAAGAAGAATGTCTAGGATTTGTCAATTACTTGATCAAGAATGAACACTTAGAGTTTTGATTAAATGAGTATAACCAAAATTTGATGACTTAAAATTATCTCTCAGTTGAACCAAACATTAGTGATCAGATCAATATTTGATAAGTGTCTCAGAACCTCTTATACATTGGAATCAGAAGATATCAATCTAAACACTTAGTTCCTCGATTTAAGGATTCTAGTTGCAGACGTCGCTCAGAATGAAGAAATCAGAAGTAGGTATGCAATGGGCTATATTCAAACAAGTTAAATTAGCAGTGTGAGAGCAAGAAGTATCTTGGAAACTATGTTTCATGTTGTAAACACGCTTGATGATAATCGGTTCTGAACTAGGATATACATTATTTGAAGAGACAAGTCAGAGACTATTATGTGATGTCAATATTTCTCAGCACATAATCTTTCAACAGTTCATGTTATAGCCTTGAACTACATGAACTTCTGGAAATAAGGAAGCCTTAAGGAAGGTTGTCGAGTAAATCAAAGTTTCTAATTGGTCATTCTCAAAAATCAGATGAGTTTGTCTGAACATGAAAAAGAATAGGATCAATTGATTCTAGTTCTCAAACCAATATCAGAATTCAGAAAATAGTCATACTCTTCATAAATGAAAATGCAAGTAAATCCCAAAGAATCCAAGAACCCTCAGCAGTTCACTCAGAAGTAAGCAGAGTCTGATTAAGAGCTTGAAACGGAATGCATTCATAAAAGATTACAACGTCAGACCACTCTGAAGGAAGCAGAAGCAAAAAGATGATGATCAGAAGCATAGAGTCAGACTGGAAAGCACTCAGACTAGCCGTAAAAGGATTTCTGAATCTCTAAGGCATGTTTTCGCTCATCCTCATTATTTGAAATAGTAGCAATAATTTGAACATTAGTCATATTAGGATTATTGAAACTATAATAATATTCTCATGCATTTATGATTAGACAATTTTCAAGAATTAAATAAGCAGTCATAATCACGTAGTGTCAGCAACCTACTGCTATAGATATACGGCGATTAAAGTCCATCACACATCGTTTCACTGACTACCACAACTATTTATAGCTAGTCTTGGAAATGATGAACCCCGCGTGCTCCAGATTGATAAATAGCTATTAAATCTCAAAGTTCTTTTCACTCCATTGTCTAACTAGGTAGAACCTCATTTCTCAAACAATATAACTTTGCTCAGAATGTCTTCCCACAACATCAGAGGAGAAACATCCGATCTAGAACTCCTGAAGGAATTCACTATGAATTTAAACCTTCTGCCACAACTCAACAAAACAAGTGTTCTCTCTGGAATTATATTTCAGAATTGGGAAAATTATTTCTCCATGCTTGTTGGACCTATATTCCCTGAACTGGTGACTGAGTTTTGGACAAATGCACGAACTCTAGAATATGATCTTGGCAAGAATGTTATTCTATCTGTTGTGGCTAGTTGTCCAGTCTTGATCAACCCCACCATCATAGCTAAAACCATTAGGTGTGTCAAAGATGGTGTGACTGTGGAAATAAACATCAACAACCATAGTTTTGACAGGCATGTGCACATCATTTTTGAAACAGAGGGGCATCCCACTCAACCTTGCACCCTCACTCCATTTGCTAAAGATTGGTACAAGCTTATGGTGACTAATCTAAGACCAAGAGAAAGAGGAGGAGGCTGGTTGTCTGACCAAGAAAGATTATTCATTTTCTTTTTAGTATCTAGGATCAAAATAAACCTACCTTAGTCCATGTACAACCATTTAAAGGAAGAAATTAATCTGTCTAGGGAAGACACAATCTACCAAGTTCCCTACTGCAGAGTTATCTCCCACATTCTTGACCTCCAGGGAGTAGTTGGTCATTGCAGAAGAAATGGAATGACTGAGAAGGTCCTTCCTGAATTTTGTTCACCGATGACGTTCTTAGTCTAAGATAGGATTTTAGTTATTTCTATTTAACTAAGCTTATGTTACATCTTAATCTTTTTGTGATTTGTGTGAATATTTCAAATGATCAAAATGCACTAATTATCTAATTAAAATAATGAGTGTTGCTTAAAATTCACACGAAAAGGCTTGGGATTGTCTAGAGACCATAAATCCCCCATAGGCCATGATTAAGTAACAGTTCCATTGCCACTTATTAAGATTATGTCACGATTCTTGATTAAAGGAATTAATCATTAACCTACCTTCCCACGATACTTAGTGCTTCTAGGAAAATCAAACGTTGCGGTTTCAAACTCTCCAAAGAAATAACCTTACTTCTTAATCTATAAAAGCATCAAACCCTAAGACATCAACACACTCTTACTCATCTGAATCCTCAGCCTAATTACCTTTTATTTTCCTCATCAATCCCTAAAGATGGCCTTCGTCTCACAAAATGCTTCAACTCTCACAACCATGCAAAATCCAGTTGATCATCTTGTCATTTTGTCAGAAACGATTATAAACTTCAACAATCTAAAGGCGAACAGATGTAATATTACTCCCTCAATGAAAGCACAAGGATAGAGTAACTACTTCAAGAGGTTGGAAAGACCAACCTATGGATGTTTGGTTAAAGAGTTCTGGATTCATGCTAGTGCAGGCTCAACTCTCATTAGTTCTTCGGTCTTTGGAAGAAGAGTCTACATATCTGAAAAGACTATTGCAGATCTCTTGGAGCACGAGAATAATGGATTCAGAATTACCAAGGATCTACTTAATGAGGAGAGAGAAGTAAAAGTTATAGCCTTTATTTTCAATGAAGGAATAGCAGTTGAGAACCAAGTATTCTCAAACCTGAGAGAACCACTACAAGTTTGGTTCAGAATCTTGCAGGGAAGCATTTTTCATCATCTTCCTGCGAATCAACTCAACGAAACTCAGAAGTGTGCCTTGTTCCTTCTCCTTAAAGGAATTAAGATCAATCTTCCCTCCGTTCTCTTTAAACTTCTGAAGGATATAAGAAACTCCAGAAGTGGTTCTAATCCGGAGATCAAGCTTATTCCGTACGGAAGACTCATCTCTGAAATTTTGGTTGAATCTGGAGTAGTTGATGACATTTTAATCGATGAAGGTGAATCAAGAAAGCTGCTTAAAAGCGTTGGGAAGATTCTCAAGTTTGAGGATCTTATAAAGGAAGACACCACTCTGGACAATACATTCTTTAGGGAACTAAATCTGACTCCTAGGGTCCCAGTTAAAGGTTTTCCAAAATTTTCCACTTACAATCAGGCAGAAGTCAGAAACTATCTGAGGAGTTTTAAGGATGAAGATATCAGTGTTTGGATCAACATAAAGAATATTACCGATGTACTTCAAGAACTCACAAATTGGAAAGAAGGAAGTAAGAAGCAGAAAATGGTTGATGATGAGGAACCCTCATCTAAAAGATCAAAAACCGTGAGTGATGCATTAAAATCCTTTGAGGACAATGCAATCACAAAAATCCAAAGCTTAGTAGAAGCTTCCAGTTCCTGTGTGGACTCCATGGAAATAAGTAATATCTGGTCTGAGTTCCATGAATGGATCTCAGTAGAAATTGTGAAGAGCAAGAGGCTGGCAATTACTCAAGTAGAAGAAAAGTTACATGTCTCAAGAAATGATGACTCTGAAAACCTTCTCTCATCTTCTTCATCATCTTTAGGCCCGCTCTAGTCTAACTCAATAGGACCCATGAAAACCCAGCTTTATTAGGACTATGATTACTTAAAATGTTTCTCATTAGGAATCTGCGTTTAAATTATCTATGTTTTGATTATCATGAACTTTTCAAGATTAAGCTCAACCTATGCTCTGCATTTTAAAACTATTTTATGTTGATGCTTCTATCTGATTGTTCATAAATAAAATGCTATAATTAATCTCTATAGATGATCTAAAACCCTCAATTGGTAATCAGATAATTCCATCTAAAAAATCCTTCAAATAAATTTACTATGGTTAAAGATGGTTATCACTAAATGACTTGGATTGCTCTTAACTGCTCAAATGTTGGCTCTATGGTTCTATGTTGTTTAACATGCTTAAATGCTTAAATGCTTAAATGCTCAAATGAGGAAGAAATATATGATGTTCATTGGAAAGAGGAATTATGTGCTTAAATGCCCTTATGCTCTAGCACTTTTTGATAATGTCAAAAAGGGGGAGAAATATAATGATTTTGATTGAGAAGAGGAAATAATTGAGAAGAGGAAATCCAAAGAATGCAACTCAAACAAGTAATTAATCATATAAAAATACGTTGCTACTAACGTTGTTGTTTGATGTTATCCGAGGAACTCTAAACAAGTTCACTAGGCATTCTAAGAATAGGAACATGTTAAGAATGAAGAACTCCGATCATATAGTAGAAGCTGTCTAAGAATCAGAAGAAGTAAGAAAACTCTGAAAGCAGTCAAGACAAAATACACATTCTCAAGATGCTTACTCAGAGGAACTGTGCAAATCAGAAGTCAAGAGCTGTCTGAAGATCTGAATTGAAGATCCAAGAAAGAATCCGTTCTGATGTTTACCAGAAACAAATTTAAATGAAAACGATTTGGTATCAGACTAAATCAACAATTGGTAATCAGACCAAGTACACAAAGATTAGTATCAGACTCATCAATCAGAGCAAAGCTGTAAATTATTGTCAAAATACCTTCATTGGTATCAATTTCAGTACACTAATGAAATACCTCTCAAGTGTATGAGAAGAAATTCTTCACTTGGTATCAGACTCAACATACTCTGGTATAAGACTCAGCACATCACGTGATATCAGACCAGAATCAAATCATGAGTACCAGATTCAGAATCAAGAGTTGATTGATCACAAATATTAACCTTCAATTGGTATCTGATAAAAAATCAAGCTTTGATGAACCAGTGAGTTGTGACAATAACAAGGTTCTGAGATGAAGACCTGTGTTCAAAAGTCAAACTCTGAAAAGTCATGATCTTTATTGGTGATTAAAACTTAATATTCCTGAACTACGTTCTGAAAGATCCCAATATCTGACTTATAGAAATTAGGGGGAGACTACCCAGAAGATTCAAATGATAAATCCTATAATCTTCACAAAGTCTGAAACTCAGGGGGAGTTTCTTGAAAGACAGTGTCGTCTCTGATGAATAGCGAGGCTATGTTATCAGATAAGAACTGATCTGTTTGTGCTCAAATGAATCTGCTGAAAAGTAGAAATGCTTCAGAAGACTCTGAAGATTACAAGCTCTGATACGACCACAAAGGAACTGAGTTCTGAAGATCTGAAGATGAAAGTTCTGATGAGCTAGTCCAGATGCTGAAGACTCTTTGCTTTCTTAAAGACAAGATAGAGAAGTAGTCCTTTTCTATTCTTCGTTTTGGCAACTCAAGTTGCTATTCTGTATGTCTTTGGATCATATAAGATTCTAGATGATCACAGATAAAACTTTGAGGATAACAAATTCAGGGGGAGCTGTTGTTCCAGACTCTGAATATGTTTGTTTTGGTGATTACCTTGTATAAAATGTTCAATCAAAATACTTGGTTTTGTCATCATAAAAAAGGGGGAGATTGTGAGAGCAAGAATTATCTCTACAAGTCAATCTATGTTTTGATGATAACAATACGTATTTGTGAAAAAACTATTTTATGTTCTAACGTGTGTTGTGTGCAGATCATATTCATAGAAATTATCAGATCCAACAAGCACCAGCCTGATCAGCGAAATTGATAATATGCGAAGTTACTATGTGTGACACAAGTCGCAAGAAGCAAGAATGCTTTTGTATCTGATCATGATCAGTCAGATCCAAGGATGCCGATATTGCTAATGCAATGCTCTTGTGGATGCTCTCTGAAAGTGATCGAGATTCTGAAGATTGTGAAGCTCTTGAAGAAGAGAACCGAAGTGCTGAAGAATCTCATGACTTGAAGTTCTGAAGGCGGCTCTGAAGACCAAGTGCAGAAAGACTCTGAAGACTTATGTGTTCTGAAGATTAGGGTCCTGAAGATCAAGTATTGAAGACTCTAAAGACAGATTCCTAATGGACAAGTTCTGAAGTTTTGGAAGACTTGAAGAAGTAAAGGATAACGTGCTCAAAGACAAGTGCTGAAGTTTTGAAGACTGATTCCTAATGGACTTCTTCAAATAACTGAATACTTGACGTATCAGATATCCTGATTAAGAAGACTCCACTCATGCTTAATCAATTAAACATCAGAAGCCTCTGAAGTTCAGAAGTCACATGTTACCGTTGTGAGTAACTGTACACGGCGCCCAAGAAAGATATATCCCGTCACTTCTCCCACAACAAAAAGGAGATGTGTCAGTACAACTAGTTATTACACAACGTCTCTTTTCCAACAGCCAACAATATTTCAAACGACTATATTTCTACTAGGCTATTTAAAGGAAAGAGTATTCGCTTCTAAAGATGACGAAGTCCGCCAAGCGATTAAGTCCATAAATTGGGAATTGATCACAATCATTGTGTGAAGATAGCAACAACGATGAGTTCTCGTTGTAACACTTAGAATATCCAAAGCTATCACCATTTGCACATGGCCATTGTTGTTGAAGCTCAAAGATCATCATTCAACACAACAACAATGAATTGGTATAGAAGTTGTTGATGAAGAAGATAACATTGCAAATCAGTCAAGTCCTCAACCACCTTCTCGTCAGCGCTACATTGAAGATCTGAAGCAAGGAGTTGTTGCTCAAAGCTTGCTCACCCCGAAGACGAAGAAGAAGAAGATCTACAAGATGTCAACAACTGTCAAATTATTATACATCTTTGTAGTTTCTTAGAATAGTAAGGAGCTGTTGCTCACATCTTGCTTGAACACTTGTGTGTTCTTTGTACTTAAACTTAGGGGCAATCTGCTTGTTAAGAAGCATCTTTGTAATCTCCTGTATAACTAATTCTTGGTGAATTAGGATTCCTTGAGTGGTCAGTGTGACTGGAGACTCGAGAAGACAATGGCGAGATGTCATTGTGGGAAAAGCCTGAAATAGGGTTAGTTGCATTATATTCATTGTGATGAATCCCTGAACGTCTAGCTGTGAAAGCCTAGCAGTAGATCTTGCTAGATTGGAACCTGCAGGTCAATGTTCGTTATATTCATTAAGTTGAATCCCTGAACGGTTCATTGTATGTTAGTCACAGTGCGGCTGTGCAAGTGGTTAGTCACCGGCTGTTGCCCGTGCATCTGTAATCGAGATTGATTATAGTGGATTAAGACCTTGCGTTCAAGGTGAAATCACCCAAGGAGGGTGGACTGGATTAGCCTTTGTGGTGAACCAGGATATATCGTGTGTCCTTTACTCTTATGCTTGTTGTTCTTATTTATGTTTCTATATTGAGTATCAGAACCTTACATAAGCAAGTCAGAACCTTGCAACTTAACTCTGATAAGCTTTCGCACTGCAAGTTCTGAGAAATGTAGTTTAAGTTCAGACTCTTGTTGGTTCTCATGCTTCACACATAGCAAGCCTGGAAGTATCTTAGCCAGTCAGAGTCTCTCAACGAACTCTGATGTTGTCCTAAGTGCTTTAACGACAAGAAGCGAAAAATTGTTAAAAGAGTAAATACATAATTCAAACCCCCATTTCTTGTGTCTTTCTCGCACCTTCATGATCAACTTGAGATGTTACATTTTTATGCTTGATTATTGATGTGGGAAACCTCTTGATCCTTCATGGATGTTTGAGAGGCTTGAAAAGTTGAGGATCATGTCCATTCTTGATTGATCATTTGCCCGAATGCTTTGAGAGGGCTCAATAACCCTAATTCTTGATTGGAGTGAATGCTCAACAATCTTTGAGAGGATTAATGAGGCATGAAGGTACATCTATATTGTGGTGATGATTTTCACAATGATGGAAAATCTTGTGGTCAAAATTTAGGGTATGACAGATGCCCCTATTTAATCTTCTTGGACCTGAAGGTGTGAATGGCGAAGACGTTCGGACATTCAAGGTAAAAGAGGATTAAATATCGGAATACCCGAAATTTTGACTGTGGTTGTGAATGGTAGCTGATTTGCTCGTCCATCTTCTTTTGCTAAGTGATGCTACTTAAAAAGGGTAAAACTTCCCCTCGACCCTGGTCTTCATCCACAGAACTGGTCTTAGTTTTCTTTTGAAATAAACTTCCCCTCGATCCTAGTCTTCAGCCACGGAACTGGTCTCGGTTTCCTTTTGAAATAAACTTCCCCTCAATCCTGGTCTTCAGGCACGGAACTGGTCTCGGTTTCCTTTTTGAAACTAACCTCCCCTCGATCATGGTCTTCAGCCACGGAATTGGTCTCAGTTTCTTCTTGTCAAATCCGTTTTTGACAAGGAATGCTATCTGTGATGGTTTTCACCAAACTTCTCGTTGGGGAGACGCTATTTGATGGAAAAACGATTTGATATCACACTTGTTAGAGAAACCCATTGGTTTGAACCGCAGAGATTTGCAAACTTCTCTATTGAAGATGCAATTTGCTAGAGAAATTACATCGTACTTCCCTTCGAGACTTTTCGGAGAGACGCCATGTAATGTAATTCAATTTTGAGGTGCTGATGACTCCATTGAAAGCAAAAATTTCTTTGCGAGAAACAACTGTATTGCCAAGAGTATTTTGTCGAGAGGCTTTCTCTGGGATTTTCCTTAATCCGGGAAAGCAAAATATCATTTTCATTGGTGAAGAGTGAAGTTCCAAAGTGTATAACCAAATATCTTCTTTCCTATCAGAGGTTCATGTTATCAAAGTGGTCGAGGACCGATTTCAACCCAGGGATATACCAGAGAGAGATTGTTTAGACAAAACATTTCTCGATGAGGAAAGAACTTCAACCAGAATTTTGTCCCATCGGACGCGGTAAGGAAGATTGACAACTCTATCGGAGAGAGAACGCTTATCACTTGGGGATGAGTATGACCAAGTGATATTAATGCAACATGAATATGAATATGAATCAATTATGCATGATGTATGAGATGCTGATGCTGACAAAACATACACAACATACAAGCTGGCGATTGCTTAACTAGATATTCGGCCATTTTGGGAGATGGGGGTACAAACCTGTTAGGGGTAGCAATCCGTTCTTGTTTTTTTTTCAAAAAGTAGATCCTACTCAGGAGAAAAACCAATCATTGGTTCTTAGGGGTAAGAACTTTATCGAGGATGTCAAATGGGACATTCCGCCTGAAAAAGTCGATCCTTCATTCAGAGTGTACTGGTCAGAAGGAGCATTTTGATTCTGCATTTTGAAATTTGACCACTACCGGAGAAGCAATCGATATTCCTTTTTGTTTTCATTAAAAAGATATTTCCATCTTTATTTAAAAAGCAAAAGTGAAATTTGAACTTTCCATTTTGAAAACAAAAGTAAATTCATTTTTTATTTCGAAAATCGTTGATCTTATTAAAATGTCATTTCGAAAAGCAGAATAAGTGAGAAATGCAAACAAAAGGCACAAGGGCTAAAATTTCATTGATAGAATGGTAATTAGCCAAACGCATGATCCCATGGAGCATTACAGAGTTTTAGAAAATGGTAATTTAAAGGAAAAAGGGGCTACATTGAAACATAACAACTGTTATCCTTCTACAAACTTTGAATTCTGGACATTCTGAGCTTCTGTCAAAGGTGACCTTGACTGACGATTTCCTGACAGATGACGTTGCTGCTGGGGATCTAATCTTGTCAGACATAGTTACTAGCCATGCATCCCTAACTTTTACCTAGATTGCCTTCTCGGGTTTTCAATCCATCGGGATGGTCATTGTTTATGTCTCTAACTTTTACCTGGACCGCCCTTTCGGGTTTTCAATCCACCGAGACGTTTTTTTTATTTCATTTAGGCGAAGTATTTCTTGACTACATCAACATTTGTGGGGTAGGTAAACTCTTCTCCATCCATGGTTGCGAGTCTCAAGGCACCGCCTGAGAAGGCTTTCTTAACAACTTAAGGGCCATCGTAATTCAGAGTCCATTTGCCCGTAGAATCAGTGAGAAATGATTGTATCTTCTTGAGTATGAGGTCTCCTTCTCTGAAGACACGAGGTCATACCTTTTTGTCAAACGCCTTCTTCATCCTTTGTTGATATAACTGACCATGGCATAAAGCCGTCATTCTTTTCTCTTCGATCAGATTCAGTTCATCGTGTCGGCTTTGACACCATTCAGCTTCTGTTAGCTTGGCTTCCATCATGACTCTAATTGATGGGATTTCTACTTCTATAGGGAGCACTGATTCCATGCCATATACTAGAGAGAAAGGGGTTGCCCCTATTGAAGTGCAGACGGATGTGCGATAACCGTGAAGAACAAAGGGTAGCATCTCATGCCAATCTTTGTAGGTTACGACCATCTTCTGAATGATCTTCTTGATATTTTTTTTAGCCGCTTCTACGACTCCATTCATTTTAGGTCGGTAGGGAGACAAGTTATGGTGTTCGATTTTGAATTCAGCACACAACTCTTTCATCATCTTGTTGTTCAGGTTCGATCCATTTTCCGTAATGATCTGGCTTGGAACACCATAACGGCAGATGAGATTGTTCTTGATAAATTGGACCACCACTTGTCGGGTCACATTGGTGTATGATACTGCTTCGACCCACTTGGTGAAGTAGTCAATGGCTACCAAGATGAACCGATGTCCGTTCGAAGCTTTGGGTTAAATTATGCCAATCATGTCGATTCCCCATATAGAAAAAGGCCATGGAGAAGAAAGAACTTTGAGATGCGTTGGCGGTACATGGATTTTATCGGCGTATATTTGACACTTATGACACCTTCTCATGTACTTGTAGAAATTGGACTCCATTGTCAGCCAATAATATCCTGCTCTCAGAATTTTTATTGCCATTGTGTGTCCGTTGGCATGAGTGCCAAAGGATCATTCGTGAATCTCTTTTATTAACATGTTTGCTTCTGGTCTGTCTACGTATCTAAGAAAAACCATGTCGAAGTTTCTCTTGTAGAGTATATCATTGTTTAGGAAGAAGTTGCCAGCCAGTCTTCTGAGAGTCTTCCTACCTTTTCTTGATGCCCTGGGCTGGTATTCATGTCTTTGAAGGAAGCATTTGATATCGTGATACCAGGGTTTGTTATCTATGACTGCTTCAACTGCAAAAATATAAGCGGGTCTTTCAAGGCACATTATGTCGATCTTGGGTACAACGTTCCATCGATTCACACTAATCATAGAGGATAGAGTGGCTAGTGCATCAACCATGTGGTTTTCTTCACGAGGGATATGATGAAACTCAATTCTGTTAAAGAAGGGTAACAACCTTCTTGTGTAGTCTTTGTAAGGAATCCTGATTGATATGTATTCCACTCTCCTTTGATCTAATTTACAACCAGGGCCGAGTCTCCATACACATCCAAATTATATATCCTTAGGTCAATAGCTTCTTCGAGACCCATGAACAAGCTTCATATTCGGCCTCATTGTTTGTGCATTTGAATGTCAATTGGGCGGTGAAAGGAATATGAGCACCCTGAGGTGTTATAATGATGGCCCCAATTCCGTTTCCATAAGTATTGACGGCTTCGTCGAATATTAGTCCCCATTGGGATCCAGGTTCTGGCCCTTCGTTATGTAGCGGTTCATCATAATCTTTCATTTTCAAGTACATGACATCTTCGTCTGGGAAGTCAAATTCGACTGATTCCTGATCGTCAATCGGCTAATGAGCCAAATGATCGGCTAGAATACTTCCTTTGACGGCTTTCTGAGTGTGGTACTCGATGTCGTATTCTAATAACAACATCTGCCAATGGGAAATCCTTCCCGTGAGAGCAGGCTTTTCAAAGACGTACTTGATCGAATCCATTTTGGAGATTAACTAAGTAGTGTGATGAATCATGTACTGGCGTAGACGTTTGGCTGCCCAAGCCAGAGTGCAACAAGTTTTCTCGAGCATGGTGTATCGAGTTTCACAGTCCGTAAACTTCTTGCTAAAGTAGTAAATGACAGACTCTTTTCTTTTTGTCTCGTCTTGTTGGCCAATCACACAACCCATGGAGTCTTCCAAGACTGTTAAGTAGATGATCAGTGGTCTTCCTTCCACTGGAGGAGACAAAATTGGTGGATTCAACAAATATTCTTTGATGCTGTCGAAGGCCTTTTGGAAGTCTTCTGTCCATACACAACTTTGATTCTTTCTGAGTAGTTTGAAGATTGGCGCTCATGTCGCGGCCATGAGGGATATAAACCTTGAGATGTAATTGAGTCGTCCCAAAAATCCGCTGACCTGTTTTTCAGTTTTTGGTGAAGGCATTTCTTGAATGGCCTTAACTTTGTTGGGATCAAGACTTTGAATTTTGCTGTGCTGTCTACCAGCATGTCAATGTGTGGTAGGGGGAAGTCATCCTTTGGAATTGCTTTGTTCAAATCCTTGTAGTCTACACACATTCTGACTTTTCCGTCCTTTTTGGGAACTGGCACTATGTTGGCTAACCATTAAGGATATTCTGAGGTGGCAAGGAAACCTGCGTCAATCTGCTTCTGCACTTCCTCCTTAATTTTGATGGCCATATCCGGATGAGTCCTTCTCAGTCTTTGTTTAACCGGAGGACATTCTGACTTTAGCGGTAAGTGATGTTCCACGATGCTGGTATCCAACCCTGGCATGTCTTGGTAAGACCAAGCAAACACATCTGGAAACTCTTTGAGAAGTTTTATCAAGCCTTCTCTGACAGTTGGACTGAGCAGTGCTCCAATCTTAACTTCTTTCCTTTCTTCTTCTGAACCCAAATTGACCGTTTCCAATGGCTCTTTGTGAGGCTCAATGGACCTTTCCTCTTGTCTGAGTAGCCGGGAGATCTCTTTGTCCTCTTCTTCTTCAGCCTCAAATACCAGGAATTCAAAGTTGGGAGAAGACATTGGATCGTATGTTTCAATGGGGTTTAAAACAAGTAATCTGCATGACATGATGATTCCTTTTAGAAAAGGCAGAGAGAATGCAAAATGTGTGCAGTGTATTTTCTGAAAACGCTTGTTTTTATCTTGGGTTGTTTTTTAAAATTACCATTTTCTGAAAAACGAAAAAGTGAAAATAGAAAGAGAATACGGGAATTCAGAATGACATTATTTATTCATGATTTGTCGATTCTTGAAACACAACCTTATAAAACAAAACTCTGTCGCTTTGGACGAAGCGGAGAGGGACATTTACAGAAAAGTAAGACCTATAAAACATCCATTTCACCTGGGCAAGGTGAAAGGTTAAAACAAAGATGTGGCAATTACTTCGACTTATGAACGACTTTCGGGACATCGACTTGAGCCCAATGGCGACGAACCCCTATGTGGATTACAAAGTTCGGTACTTCCTTTCTTGGTTGGTCTTCAGAAATGACACTGATTTCTGGTGGAGTAGGATCATTGGAGTCTTCTTCCCATGCAGAGTTATCATAAGAGGACTCTTCTGTCGCATCTTCCATAGTATTTTCACTCTCAAGAGGATCTCCCCATCCAGTTGGTTGTATGTCCTCGTATATGATGCGAGAGCTTTCGGGAGCAGTGTATTTGACTAGAAAATCGTACTTGCTGCTTGGCTACCCCAAGGTATCCCTGGTTTTTGTGGGAATAGATGAGTCATCTTCTTCAATGACGTTGACCTCGGGAAATGCGTAGTTAATGAATTCTTATCTTACGACCTTTGCAAATTCATCAACATGGTGTTGGATATTCCCGGAGGGTTCTGGATAAGGATTCCATGACTCTGTGGGAACATGTGTATTCTTGTCAAGATTACTCAGCTAATAAGTACTGTCCGGATGACTCTTTTGCCCCGAGTCTTCCATGTATGGCTTCCAAATAGGCAAGTCATCCAGGGGATCATAATAATCATAATCAAGGTTGTCTTTCACCAGATTGTCTTCCTCTAATGAATTGGGTGGAGCACGACATCCTCCGGGATGACAATCCCCGTAGATCATTCTGACATCTGATCTTGGTATATATCTTGGGATCTGCTTTGAAGAGCAGAATGACATGTGCGTTTCTCCTTGAGATATATAACCTTCTTTGTTAAGATAAGATTTCCACTCTTTATCGCTATTGGAAGAGTTGTTCCCATCGACGGTGTGGACTTCTTGAGATACTGGGTGGAGGAAACCTCCGCTGTGGAAGAAATCCTGAATGGGACGAAAATTTTCATCCTTCTTCGTAGTCTGGGTACAGGTCGGAGAAAAACCAAGACCTTTTCTTATCTTGTTATCAGCAGGAATTGCAATCTGTCCCCATCCTTTTATGTCACCACTCCCCATTACTTTGAGAGCGTCCTTGTACGAGGAAATCGACATTCCTCTTTCTTGGTGATTCTCATTGCTCACCGAGAGTGCTTGAAATTGAGTTCCAACAATCTCCTTTGGTTCTACACAGGAGAATGATGATAAGTTGCTCACGATTAAAGCTTGCTCTTCGCATACTGTGACTAATTTGTCATTCTTGACGAACTTCAGCTTCTGGTGAAGTGTCGAAGTGACTGCCCCGGCCTCATGTATCCAAGGTCTTCCTAATAAACAGCTGTATGCTACTCAGATGTCCATGACATGGAAAGTGACTTGGAAAGTGTGGGGACCAATACTTATGGGAAGGTCGACTTCACCGATAACTGTTTTCCAGGATCCGTCGAAGGCTTTGACGATAATCTCACTGCCTCTCATGGGAGTACCATGGAAAGATAGTCGTAGCAAAGTGGACCTTGGCATGACGTTCAAGGATGAACCTGTGTCCACCAGTACGCTGGCTAAAGCATCGTCCTGGCAATTGACTGTGATATTGAGTGCCATATTATGGTTTTTGCCTTCCTCTAGAAGTTCTTTATCACTGAATCACAAATTGTTGCAGGAAGTGATGTTGGAGATAATACTGTCAAATTGACCCACTGTCACATCTTTTTCTACAAAGGCTTTTTCCAAGACTTTCTGTAGAGTTTCCCTGTGAGCTTCTGAACTAAGCAGGAGAGATAGTACAGAGATTCGAGACGGAGTTTGCAACAATTGATCCACAATGTTGTACTCGCTTTTCTGGATGAGCTTTAGCATCTCATCGTTGTTCTTTACAAGTTCTGGATTACGGGATTGACCGATTTATTGGTTAGGAACTTCGACTTGAGGTTCCTTTTCTTTGGTAGGCTCTCCAACTCCTCCGTTGAAGATTCGACCGCTCCGGGTAACTCGACTGATGTCGGCAATGTTCACAATGGATGGTGTCGCTCCCGAAAGATTCGCATCCAACGGTACAAATGCGAGAGTGGCGCAGAAGACACAGAGTCGCCAGCAAAGTGTATTTATCCCAAGAGAGGGAAAGGAAACACTGTGTAAACCTGAAAGAAGGGAAAGAACATGGTCACGCGACCAAGAGAACGGGTACAGGAGTCGGTTACGCGAAGGGAAGGTGTTAGCACCCAACACGTCCATCGTACTCGATGGGATCCACGCTTGTTGTCTCGATCAAAGGGTGTCATCGTCTGAAGCTCCACTGCTACTGGACCGGAGAAGAAACGAGAGCGGAAAGAACGGAGAGACGAAGAAGAAAAGAAGAAAGAAGTGAGAAGTGACTCGATAGGACATCGCTCGTCCTATGCCTACATATTCCCTCGTGCAATGGGAAAGTCAGAGTCAACGTAGTTCGGACACAAACTAGGGGGGAGGTTGCTCGCCAAGACATCGCCGTCTTGTGCCTACGTATCCTCAATCGGCCGAGAAAGAGGAAATCAGAGCAGTCGTAGTTCGACCAACGGGTCGAAAAGGGACAAAGAGGTGATAAAGAAAGGTTGTGAAAGAAATGTGCTCGGAGAGATCTCGCACGATCTCCTGCCTACGTATCTCACTCGCATGTGAGAATCAGAGCGACGTAGTTCCCCTTACTAGGGGTGGATTGTGTTTTTTAGGGAACGACTTACGTTCTAGCTCAGGTGTTGCAGCTCGCTGAATCGAGACTTAGGCGTTACCGTCTTGCGAGAGAACGAGTAGGAGCACGTTCGTACGTTGAGAGTGAGTGAGATGAGAAAAGAATTCCCGCAGGAAAGACGCTATTGTTTGTTTGAGTTTTTTAGACAACAGTGTTCTTTTAGTTAGCTTGTAACTTGCATTGCACCAAAGTCTATCGTGCGGGAACGAGTGAATCGCATGATCGCCCCCAAATGGAACGTATGCTAAACACTCTAGAAGAGGAGGGGGGACCCCTCGTTCTTCATTTCCTACATTTAAGGCTCGGACGCAATACTCGTTAACCTTTATTAAGTATTTTGAAGAAGTTTTGAGATGAGAAGAGAGAAGACACAAAGAAAACTCTGAAGGGATACTAAGAGTCCTAATGTTATCATGCATGGAGATCCTAGGGTTAGTGAAGTTTAGGCGAAAAGACTACCTAACCTAATGCTAATCCTACTCCAAACTTAATCAAAAATTAAGTTGGACTAGGTAGCTCTAAAGGGAAAGGAATCTAAGACTTAAACAAGTCTTGAGATTCAAGGGAAGAGAAAGAGTGAAAGAGAAGAAGAAGAAAGAGAAGGATGAGATGAGAAACAAGAGGGCATCAAACACATCATGCACATTATATCCAATTCAGACACTGATATCAAGACTTAAACAAGTCTCAGGAAGAGGAAGAGAAAGAAAACTCAAACATGTACAAGTATTCAATTATCAACAAGTTGACACAAAAAAGATACAAAGCACATAAGTACTAAACATGATACGCAAACAGAGCCTACTTGAGGTAGGACTTCAGATGTACTTAATATGCTTCTAACATGGATACAATCCTAGAATGAGGCATGAAAAATAAAATTGAGATTCTAGGGGTACCTAACGGAGAAGGTCCGTTGCCTCTTCAAAGCTCACAACAAGCTCAAGCCTCTAAGCTATTAGGCACTTCCATCAAGTAAGCAAGTCCAGTAGTCAAGCATAAAAAACAACATCAACAACAGCGCTTCAGCACAGCACAGCAGTGTATTCCAGCAATCACCAAGAACATCATTTAACAGCTCCTATGTCCAGAACAGAACAGGTGTAATATCCAGCAGGATAGAATAGCAGCATTTAACAGCACACATGTACAGAACAGCGGTGTATACATCAACATCATTTCCTACATTCAATCAACTTATGCACAAGGAGAGTTTAGCAACCAATGAGAATTCATATGCAATTTCAAGCATCAACAAGATCAAGCAAGCACAAATATCTCAAGTGTCAAAGCACAAATCTTATCAAGATAATCAAAATCAAAGGTGCTAATAAGAGAATCAAAAAGCTAGCAAGAACTTAATAAGAAAAAGTCAATTTAAATTCTAATCAAAATCAACTAAGAAATTAACCATAGGCCTCAATAAAAAATCTATTCTAATTAAAATTATCAACAAAAATCCAGTTAATTCCAAAGTTGAATCAATATTTAATAAAATCCTAACAATGTGCATCATTAAATTAAATTAAAAAAAAAACTTGGACACGGGTGCATGAGATTATAGAGAGGTATAGGAATAAAATAGCCATGGGCTTCATGGCCCATCCGTCCAAACAGCACAAGGAAAGGGTGTGAGTATCAATTCATGAGGGCTTAAGGTCAATCCGTGAAGTACGATCCACTAAAGCCAGCAAGTAACAACAGGGTTTTCTTTGAAATGGCAATGAAGAAAAAGCAAAGGGTACAACGAAAATCATCAACATCACCGCTCAATCATCATCATTATCACGTCTCAATCATCACAAGGACGAAGAAACTCAACCTTTCCTCTTCGACACCCGTCTCCCTCAATCGATCTCTTCTTCTTTCGATTCTGGTTCGCTTCCGCTTTGGGTCGGTTTATGGTTTTGATTTCATCGAATCACCTCCGCCTCTGATGAGCTTGCTTCGATTCTCTCTCCGTCTCTGCTTCGGGTTTGATTCCAGGTTTGCAATTAGAATTTGTGTGACTCAAACTCTTCTTCTTTTATTTCATCTCAATCTTCTTCATCTCTCGATTTCTGATTCAGTTTTGGATCTGGGTTTAGTTGAATGAGTTTTGTAGAAAAGAAGATGAGTATGGGTTGGAGGATGAAGAAGATAGATCATTGGAAAGAAACTGAAGGTGAGGTTGTTGTTGTTTTTTGAAAGAGTTTGTGGTTAAGGGAGCGGAGGTTTGAAGATGAAAAGGTTGAAGAATATAGAGGGCTCGTGGTGGTGGTGTTGTTGATTTATATTTGAAATGGGTGGTTGCAGATGATGATGATAGGTTCGGTGATTGAAAGAAAAGGTATTGAGAAGGAGGGTTTGAGAGACTTGAAGGGTGAATCGAAGGTTTGGATCGAAAATGGTGGAAGAAGATTAGTATGAAGATGGTGGTGAATGGTTTTTCTGAAGTCGTTTCGAGGCAGGTTTTGTGAGTTGAAGGGAAAGAAATTAAGGGAGAGGATCTGAGTCGTCATGCATGAAGAGCTGTGATGCTCTTTTTTTATTCTCGTTTGAAGGAGTGTGAAAGAAAAAGAGAGGTAATCCTTGGATTGTGGGAGGTAGCGTACGCGTTGTCGCAGGGTACGGTTTGTGGAATGAATGAACAAATTGAAAATTGGTTGCTGTTGTGCGCGGCGTGATCATGTGCGTGTGAATTGGTTTGTGAAATTGGTTGTTATGGCTGTAAGGTTTGTCACTTGTGATAGCAACGTTGGAGGTCGTACGAGTGGCTGAAAGTTTATTCATTATGGTCACTTTATTTTGGTGGGGGTACAGGGTGGCCCATCGTGCAGCAGGTTTTGGGGTGCGCATGGCTTTCACCGTGATTTTGGTTTCTTGTAGATTTAGGAGTAATGAGCTTCACAACAAATTCTTGAGTCCAAATGAACTTAACCTTTTGTAAAACATGAATTTTGTTTATGTGAATGGACTTAAAGGTCAAAATGGAATTAGATTTAATTTGGATGAGATGGATTTAAATCGTGGAATTGGATTGAATGAACTTTTGGACATGAATTAGACTTGGTTTTAAAATGTGAATAAAAAAGTGGATTTAAAAGAAATGGTCAAATGGACAAAATTGGATAAAATATGGAAATGGATATTTAAAAAATGAGATTAAAATGGATATGTATATTGGATTTAACAAAAATGGAAATGGATAAATGGTTAAGAAAATAGTGCTTGGATAATGAAGGTTATTTGAATAATGGTTAATAAAATGAAAATGAACAATAGATATGGTAGAAAATGAAAATGGATTATGGATTTGGGCCAAAATTTCCAACAACACGGCCATGAAATCTCGATTTTCCACTCAAGCTCACTCTTGTCTTTTGCCGCAAACCTCAGATACCACGCTTACTATGAACAACTCGCGACAACCATCTGAATCTAATTGAAACCTTGCGTTAATTATTGAACCCACACTGAGGAAAATAAATCCACAGATGAACCACCAATGAACTAATAAGCCATGCTGAAACTGAGGGTTGAACCAAACTCTCCATGAATTAAAATTTGATGACCTGACGTCTTCCAACCACAATAATTTGACCTTGGGTACACACTGGCTGAGAAATAGTCACTGATGCGGGTAGCTTGCACTTGAAGTAAAACTCCTGATGATTTGACCCCGATGAGGTCAAACTTCCACCTGAATTGGATCGTAACTGAACAACCACACTTGACTTGAAATTGAACACCTTAACCTGGGACCAATGCTCTTGGGATATTGAGAAGGATCCAAACCCCAATTCACAGCCTTCTCAGTTGAACTCATGATGCAACCCTAATCACTTGATGCCTCTTGGGAGATCTTGAAGCAGAAGGATAATGAAAACTCGCACCTCTGTCAAACTTGAATGAAAATACCCTAGGCAAATAGAAACCCTAATCCTCGTTGAGATACACTGATGAAGCTTAAATGAGTTGAACAGAGAAGGAACCAAACCCTGATTCACACCCAAGAAAACCTGACCCAACACTTCTGATGAATCCTCTGCAATAGGAAAACCCTAGAGTTTGATGAACCTCTGAATAAGAAGAACATCATGATAATGTGAATTCAACCCTGAATGGAGACGAGAATCTCACAACAAAAGAGACTCCCAAGCTTACATATAATACCTTGATCCCACGTCCTAAGAAACAATGCAAAAAAAAAAAGAATAATTATGAACTATGACCTAATGATGATGCAAATGAGTGCGAAACAAAAGCCAGAAAAAGGTAAGGGCAAATTTTAGGGTGCTACAGCTGCCCCTATTCAATCGACCTGGACCTGAAAGGATGATAGCAACGACTTTCAGAAATTCAAGGTACACGGAGATTGAATATCAAAAGAACCCGGAAATTTGCAACCTGTGGGGATCAAAGGTAAGTGTTTGCCTACCGAAAGTGGACTGAGACACAGTAGATACCAACCAATAGTTGGGATAAAATAAGGGTACCAACCAATAGTTGGGATAACCAAAAGAAACATACCAACCAATAGTTGGGATAAAAGAAACATACCAACCAATAGTTAGGATAAAAGAAGGGTACCAACCAATAGTTGGGATAACCAAAAGAAACATACCAACCAATAGTTGGGATAAAAGAAAGATACCAACCAATAGTTGGGATAAAAGAAGGGTACCAACCAATAGTTGGGATAACCAAAAGAAACATACCAACCAATAGTTGGGATAAAAGAAAGATACCAACCAATAGTTGGGATAAAAGAAGGGTACCAACCAATAGTTGGGATAACCAAAAGAAACATACCAACCAATAGTTGGGATAAAAGAAACATATCAACCAATAGTTGGGATAAAAGAAGGGTACCAACCAATAGTTGGGATAACCAAAAGAAACATACCAACCAATAGTTGGGATAAAAGAAAGATACCAACCAATAGTTGGGATAAAAGAAGGGTACCAACCAATAGTTGGGATAAAAGAAGGGTACCAACCAATAGTTGGGATAACCAAAAGAAACATACCAACCAATAGTTGGGATAAAAGAAAGATACCAACCAATAGTTGGGATAAAAGAAAGATACCAACCAATAGTTGGGATAAAAGAAGGGTACCAACCAATAGTTGGGATAACCAAAAGAAACATACCAACCAATAGTTGGGATAAAAGAAAGATACCAACCAATAGTTGGGATAAAAGAAGGGTACCAACCAATAGTTGGGATAACCAAAAGAAACATACCAACCAATAGTTGGGATAAAAGAAAGATACCAACCAATAGTTGGGATAAAAGAAGGGTACCAACCAATAGTTGGGATAACCAAAAGAAACATACCAACCAATAGTTGGGATAAAAGAAAGATACCAACCAATAGTTGGGATAAAAGAAGGGTACCAACCAATAGTTGGGATAACCAAAAGAAACATACCAACCAATAGTTGGGATAAAAGAAACATACCAACCAATAGTTGGGATAAAAGAAGGGTACCAACCAATAGTTGGGATAACCAAGAAAAGATACCAACCAATAGTTGGGATAAAAGAAAGATACCAACCAATAGTTGGGATAAAAGAAGGGTACCAACCAATAGTTGGGATAACCAAAAGAAACATACCAACCAATAGTTGGGATAAAAGAAAGATACCAACCAATAGTTGGGATAAAAGAAGGGTACCAACCAATAGTTGGGATAACCAAAAGAAACATACCAACCAATAGTTGGGATAAAAGAAACATACCAACCAATAGTTGGGATAAAAGAAGGGTACCAACCAATAGTTGGGATAACCAAGAAAAGATACCAACCAATAGTTGGGATAACGAGGACGGCCGAAGGCGAACTCGAAAAGATGGACTTTCGAACCCTAAATAAGTAGAATCAACAGGTCTACAGAGATGAATCCGCTTGGGGAAGAGAGAAATCTAAACAGGCAACTCTGCGGGGGAGTGTAAGGAGGACCGAAAAGGAGGACGAATCCACTGGTTGATGTGTAATGTTAAACAACATCTCCTGAATCATGTTACTTTCTGCTAGGGAAAGAAACCAGTAAAGGAAATCAAACCTGGCTTATGCTTCGAATGCATATGTTTGAATTTTGCCGTAATGCTCCACACGAGGTGGGAATGCTACGCATTTGGGAGGATGCCATGCAAAGAAAATGCTTATACAATGTAAAAGAGGCGTCTCAGCAAAATAAATGCTGAAGACCAAGGAAACTCCACCGGGGATGACAAATTAAATTGTCCTCTGAAATAAGAGACCCTGCTGAGGAAGACTTCACTCTGCTGAGGAAGACATTGATCACAAACTCTGCTGGAGATGAAAGCTCTGAGAGAATACCCACTCTGTTGGGGGTAGCTATGAACGAATATTGAAGATGGAAACCAAAGAGAAATTCTCTCCGCTGGGGATTACCAACTGACTTCTACCGGGATCTGAAAGAATGCCAATAACAATTGGACTTAAGACCTGCTGGGGATATCAACTGCTGTTGAACAAACCACTGAGAGGATTACCACCAAACTCTGCTTGGGGAGACAGGTCAATAATTTTGAACCTGCTTGGGAGATGCTCTTACCTTTACCCCGCTGGGGAATATCAGCCAATACCAGCAAATCTGCTTGGGGAATGGTGATTGACAACATTAACTCTGCTAGGGGATAACATCAAGCTTACCCATTTAAGGGGATTAACTCATACCGTTGCTGGTGAGAAAAACATTTCTTGACTAGCTGAGTGCTCAGACCCTGGGGAAAATAACATCTTTGTCCAAAGAAGATACTCTATAAGTCTCCTGTTGGGGATGCAGCGGCATCAACTTCTGATTGTTTGCTGAGAAAGTGATGAATCTATCACAACTACAAGCTGGGGAATTAATCCTCTGTACTTTGGCTGGGGAAAGTAACAACCTGCTGAGGAGAATGAAGTTTCAATGTCGAGGGGAGTAGCTCTACTGGGGAGAAACCCTGCTAACCTGCTGGGGATTAGAGCATGCCGCTGCTGACGGAACTACACTTCCTGACCTACTGAGGAAAGTGATTACCAGGCTCTGTGGGGAAAATAAAGTCTTTTCAAAGACATCCAACACACCTCCTGCTAGAGACACAACCACACCCACCTCGGAGCAATCCACTTTAAACTGTCTGCTGGGGGAAATGACTTCTGCTGAGAATGATAAACTTTCAGTGCTGGGGAGAGTAATGCTACTGGGGAAAAACAAACTTGTTACCCAGCCTGACCTGTCTCTATGGTCATAAACGGCCCTTTGAACTCTCCACTTGCCCCAGACCGCCAGGTCTAATCGAAGAAACCATCTCAAGAGGATTTTATAGAAGACCGGGCGTTCAACATGCCCCAGGTCTTCAAACTCTTAGAGATGTATCACATCTCGACATAACTGCCCCAGACTTCATGACCCATGAAGTAACTTACCTCGAAAGGATTTGTAATGCCCTGAAATATTTTGCCCCAGTATTCTGAACTTTGAAGGAGTGCCCCGAGTCTTGAAGAAACTTTGCCCCTGACTGATCTTACAAAGATTTGTCAAATCGACCTGATTGCCCCTGTTTGGCTGCTTCTTATCACCATTTATCGGAAACCTCTAGGATGCGCACAGTCTTTTGGCCACATACCCCTTGACGTGACTGTCCTTCGGAGTCTTCACCAACTCAACTTGGCGTGATCGAGCTTCTCGACTGATGTTCATTGTGTAAGCTCCTTTGACGTCAAACACATGCAAGCACAAAATGTTTATTGTGAGAATGACAATTCTAATGCAACACTCGTGTTAACCTGAAGTTTTATTGAAAATGCGTCGCCAAGCCTCGTGAACGAATCATTAGCTAGGATGCGACATTGATTTTTGAAGGGAAACAATACGCACATGCAATACCAACAAAAATGTTACTAGCATAACTCATAGGAGTCAGGAACGCTATCTCGCTGAAGTACGCCTTCGGACTAACCCTGCTTCAATTAGGACTTTTTAAGGGTTGTAATATGGTCTGGTTCACGGTTTTGAGAAAAAAGGATTTAAGGCTCAAAGTTTACTGGTGCCCACCCACTCTTCGTGATGTTCTCCAGTCCTATGTTCAGCTAATCTGACACAAGCGCTCACCTCTCAAAAGGTTTTATGATCCTTAAAGAACCCATGCAATTGATGGTTCGAGACCTGATGAGGTTTTGGAGCAACAGACACCCCTTTTGTCTTTTGTGCCTGGTCACACGACTTGTTCTTATCTGAGGATTTTTCTTTGGATCCTCTCTTTTTTTTTTTCGCCTTTTTTATTTCCCTGATTTTGCCTGGACTGACTCTTTTGAGATTTTTTCGATTTTGAAGTCCAGCGGGATGCCCTAACTTTTGCCTAAGTCATTTGTTCTCAAGTTTTGACTTAGCGGGCTCTTCTTTTTTTCTTTTTTTTTTTTTTGGGAACAAGTCGTGTGACACCGTTTGTCTTACTTGCCTGAAAGGGATGTGACTGCCTCACTCTTTGATTGTCGGTGGATAACCATTGTGGTTCTACACCTCTTGACCTTTTGATGGTGGCATGGAAGGTAATGGATCCTCAGATGTACACTCCTCCTGAAAGTTGAACACTTGGTCAAACTAACTGACGCCTACCCTGCCCCTGGGTTAAAATTGAGGGTTTTTTCCGTTTTCAGAAAGAACTCCTACTACTAGGCTCAAAGGGGTTGACAAAGGTCTATCTCCTTATCTCTTCAGTGTTTGTGAATTGGAAACAATGCCTGTACATCCTTAACAGGGTTTTATCCAAAAGCGTACCATTAGAAGCCTGCGTTCTTATCTCGTCATCCTCCCTCAAGAGTTCTAGACAAGAAAGGTTGGTATCGCAGTGCATATAAACATGACATGAGTGCATAAAAGTAGGATACTTCAGGGACAACACATCATTGCATTAGAATCAACATTCAAACACAAACAAATTCTTACATGCAGATAATGTTTAAACAAACAAAGAAAAGCTACATATGAAAATGCAGTAAAGGAAGCTGATGATTGCCATTGTTGAAGAGATTTGTCTTCGTCTGGACTGATTGCTTCTGATGACGCTCTTGCAATCTGGTGCTTACTCTGACAAAGAAGCTTCAATCCAAAGGGGTACCATCTGGCGTGATGACCTTTGAGTCGATCAAGTCTTGCACCTTGTGCTGGAATGCATTACAGTCGTCAATTGTATGCCTAAACGTTCCCGAGTGGAACTCACAACTAGCGTTCATGTCAAAGCCCGGAGGAATAGGGTATGGCACTGGCACGACATTCCTCAGCTGAATCAGAGAGTTCTTGAGCAGACGAGCAAACAACTGACTATAAGGGATAGGAATAGGATCAAATATCCTATTGGGCCCTCTTGGTCTGAACTGCCTCTGCTGCTGATGATTCTGCTGCTGCTGCTGATTCGGGCGCCCGACCTGCGCTTGCACTTTCCTTTCCACCTCTGGCTGAGGCACCAACAAAGGTTGTTGACGTAGAGCTTCTGCAACAAAAGGTTGTGGAGAAGGTCCATGACATGAGGTGGATCCTTTGGAAAAGGAAGGAGTCCCCACTTCTTTTGCAACGATTGGGGAAAAATCACCTTGTATGCTCACGCCGCCCGACGTGAATTCAATTGCCCCTACATCAATCAAATCCTGGACTTGGTTCTGAAAGGCCCTACATTTCTCCACAGTATGCCCTGGTGCCCCAGAATGGAAATCACAATGGGCTCTTGCATTGTAGCCTGGTGGGGGATTACCAGTAAGAGGAGCCAAAGTTCTTTTCTGTACCAGTTGCAACTGAAGGAGATGCTGCAATAGCTGAGAATATGGCATAGGGAGCGGATGAAAAACTCTTTCAGACTGCTTCGATCTCTGTGCACACTTTTTATTCTTGGGCTTCTCTCGGGGGACAGGACCTGGTTGCTGTTGGGAAGGTTCTGGAACCTTGGGCTGTGGAGGGGATTCACGAGGAATTCCATGATCTAGCGAAGACCCCAAAGAGATGGGAGGATTAAGGACTTCTGTTGCGGAAGTGAGTACGTGACTGTTTTCCTTCTGTAACACTATCTTCAAAATTTCCATGATCAAACCCATCTGAGTCTTCATCTGATTGACCTCCTCTCTCATCATCTTCTGTTCTTGGGACATGACCAGCATATCTTCCCCAAATTGCCTCATCTGGCCTCGCATTTCCCTCAACTCGGCTTGAATTTGCTCCATGATCAACTCTTGAATGGTCTGAGGAGTTAAGTCTGCAACCCTGAAGAAGACCAGATCAGAACAAGAATAACCAGCCTTGAACGCCTGCTGTGCAAAATGAGATGATTATGCAAATGCGAATGCCATGTTCAAATATTTCCAAGGAATGATTCTGTTTTAATTCAAGAATTTTCAGAAGAACCACAAGGAATAGATGGAAATGCTCAACAGTGAGCCTCAACAATGATATCCTTGGAAATATAAGAACATGTATGCAAGGATGATGATGCATATGCAACGGACATGGGATCAAGGTATCCACACAAACTGGCTGCACTGTGCTGACTGAATAGGCTCAAAGGCCTGCTCCGAAGAGAAATACCAGAATACCAGAATACCAGATGATCAGAATACCAGAATACCAGCATATCGGCATAATCAGAACACCCGGCTGACAAGTTTGCACTGATAAGAGAAACAGAATACCAGGTAGGATGAAAGTCAAGGTTACCTGCAAACCTGTAAATAACCCGCCCCTCTCACATGTGGGTGCTAAGATCCTCAGTATCCCGGGCTCTCAGGTCGAGAAATGATGATACGTTCACCATTTCTGGTTTGGCATCATCACCAATCGAGGAGGCCTCAACTGATTCTCCAAAAACGAAAGATCCTCAGCTTCAGAGGTTTGAGAAGCAATAGCACATTCAGCCCGAAGGATACAATGCTACCGCCAATCAAAGAGGTCGTCCACTGATTCTCCTTCAAAAAGAAGGATCCTATGGCAAGTTCCCAGCATTGGGTCCTCGGATCGAGATTGTGCAATGGGTTTGCCACAGAAAGTGGGCTGTCACTGTCACATCCCGGGAGGAGTGCCGCAACTGAGTCCTCGGGAAACGGTCGCCAGAGTCGACAGTTTTCTAGATTATATTCCATCATCTGCCCCAAATGGACAGGACAGAATATTACCAAGAAAACCTCGTCTGGATGTGGAGTTTTCATGTATACTTCGTCTGGCCAAATGCCAAACAAGTCACACTATTTTCCACGCTAATCATAGGTGTATGCTCAAGCCCGGGTATTGGGCTTCTCTCTCATGAATCCAGCCCACCCTACAAACAGAAAAACCAGTAGCAGAACAACACAGCAATATCCAGTATGACAGTAATGAAATGCAATGCAATGCAATAAAGAGCTGTAAATACAGTAAAGTAAATAAGACAGTAAATACAGTAATATACAACAAAGCAAAGCACCATAAAAACAAACACCCAAAAAATAACAGACAAGCGCTAGGATCGACTCGCTAAAGGGGAAGGACCAGCGTAGGTCAACCGATATTCCCCAGCAGAGTCACCAGCTGTCGCTCCCGAAAGATTCGCATCCAACGGTACAAACGCGAGAGTGGCGCAGAAGACACAGAGTCGCCAGCAAAGTGTATTTATCCCAAGAGAGGGAAAGGAAACACTGCGTAAACCTGAAAGAAGGGAAAGAACATGGTCACGCGACCAAGAGAACGGGTACGGGAGTCGGTTATGCGAAGGGAAGGTGTTAGCACCCAACACGTCCATCGTACTCGATGGGATCCACGCTTGTTGTCTCGATCAAAGGGTGTCATCGTCTGAAGCTCCACTGCTACTGGACCAGAGAAGAAACGAGAGCGGAAAGAAAGGAGAGACGAAGAAGAAAAGAAGAAAGAAGTGAGAAGTGACTCGATAGGACATCACTCATCCTATGCCTACGTATTCCCTCGTGCAATGGGAAAGTCAGAGTCAACGTAGTTCAGACACGAACTAGGGGGGAGGTTGCTCGCCAAGACATCGCCGTCTTGTGCCTACGTATCCTCAATCGGCCGAGAAAGAGGAAATTAGAGCAGTCGTAGTTCGACCAACGGGTCGAAAAGGGACAAAGAGGTGATAAAGAAAGGTTGTGAAAGAAATGTGCTCGGAGAGATCTCGCACAATCTCCTGCCTACGTATCTCACTCGCATGTGAGAATCAGAGCGACGTAGTTCCCCTTACTAGGGATGGATTGTGTTTTTTAGGGAACGACTTACGTTCTAGCTCAGGTGTTGCAGCTCGCTGAATCGAGACTTAGGCGTTACCGTCTTGCGAGAGAACGAGTAGGAGCACGTTCGTACGTTGAGAGTGAGTGAGATGAGAAAAGAGTTCCCGCAGGAAAGACGCTATTGTTTGTTTGAGTTTTTTAGACAACAGTGTTCTTTTAGTTAGCTTGTAACTTGCATTGCACCAAAGTCTATCGTGCGGGAACGAGTGAATCGCATGATCGCCCCCAAATGGAACGTATGATAAACACTCTAGAAGAGGAGGGGGGACCCCTCGTTCTTCATTTCCTACATTTAAGGCTCGGACGCAATACTCGTTAACCTTTATTAAGTATTTTGAAGAAGTTTTGAGATGAGAAGAGAGAAGACACAAAGAAAACTCTGAAGGGATACTAAGAGTCCTAATGTTATCATGCATGGAGATCCTAGGGTTAGTGAAGTTTAGGCGAAAAGACTACCTAACCTAATGCTAATCCTACTCCAAACTTAATCAAAAATTAATTTGGACTAGGTAGCTCTAAAGGGAAAGGAATCCAAGACTTAAACAAGTCTTGAGATTCAAGGGAAGAGAAAGAGTGAAAGAGAAGAAGAAGAAAGAGAAGGATGAGATGAGAAACAAGAGGGCATCAAACACATCATGCACATTATATCCAATTCAAACACTGATATCAAGACTTAAACAAGTCTCAAGAAGAGGAAGAGAAAGAAAACTCAAACATGTACAAGTATTCAATTATCAACAAGTTGACACAAAAAAGATACAAAGCACATAAGTACTAAACATGATACGCAAACAGAGCCTACTTTGAGGTAGGACTTCAGATGTACTTAATATGCTTCTAACATGGATACAATCCTAGAATGAGGCATGAAAAATAAAATTGAGATTCTAGGGGTACCTAACGGAGAAGGTCCGTTGCCTCTTCAAAGCTCACAACAAGCTCAAGCCTCTAAGCTATTAGGCACTTCCATCAAGTAAGCAAGTCCAGTAGTCAAGCATAAAAAACTGCATCAACAACAGCGCTTCAGCACAGCACAGCAGTGTATTCCAGCAATCACCAAGAACAGCATTTAACAGCTCCTATGTCCAGAACAGAACAGGTGTAATATCCAGCAGGATAGAATAGCAGCATTTAACAGCACACATGTACAGAACAGCGGTGTATACATCAACATCATTTCCTACATTCAATCAACTTATGCACAAGGAGAGTTTAGCAACCAATGAGAATTCATATGCAATTTCAAGCATCAACAAGATCAAGCAAGCACAAATATCTCAAGTGTCAAAGCACAAATCTTATCAAGATAATCAAAATCAAAGGTGCTAATAAGAGAATCAAAAAGCTAGCAAGAACTTAATAAGAAAAAGTCAATTTAAATTCTAATCAAAATCAACTAAGAAATTAACCATAGGCCTCAATAAAAAATCTATTCTAATTAAAATTATCAACAAAAATCCAGTTAATTCCAAAGTTGAATCAATATTTAATAAAATCCTAACAATGTACATCATTAAATTAAATTAAAAAAAAAAACTTGGACACGGGTGCATGAGATTATAGAGAGGTATAGGAATAAAATAGCCATGGGCTTCATGGCCCATCCGTCCAAACAGCACAAAGAAAGGGTGTGAGTATCAATTCATGAGGGCTTAAGGTCCATCCGTGAAGTACGATCCACTAAAGCCAGCAAGTACTATCCACTAAAGCCAGCAAGTAACAACAGGGTTTTCTTTGAAATGGCAATGAAGAAAAAGCAAAGGGTACAACGAAAATCATCAACATCACCGCTCAATCATCATCATTATCACGTCTCAATCATAACAAGGACGAAGAAACTCGACCTTTCCTCTTTGTCACCCGTCTCCCTCAATCGATCTCTTCTTCTTTCGATTCTGGTTCGCTTCCGCTTTGGGTCGGTTTATGGTTTTGATTTCATCGAATCACCTCCGCCTCTGATGAGCTTGCTTCGATTCTCTCTCCGTCTCTGCTTCGGGTTTGATTCCAGGTTTGCAATTAGAATTTGTGTGACTCAAACTCTTCTTCTTTTATTTCATCTCAATCTTCTTCATCTCTCAATTTCTGATTCGGTTTTGGATATGGGTTTAGTTGAATGAGTTTTGTAGAAAGGAAGATGAGTATGGGTTGGAGGATGAAGAAGATAGATCATTGGAAAGAAACTGAAGGTGAGGTTGTTGTTGTTTTTTGAAAGAGTTTGTGGTTAAGGGAGCAGAGGTTTGAAGATGAAAAGGTTGAAGAAGATAGAGGGCTCGTGGTGGTGGTGTTGTTGATTTAAATTTGAAATGGGTGGTTGCAGATGATGATGATAGGTTCGGTGATTGAAAGAAAAGGTATTGAGAAGGAGGGTTTGAGAGACTTGAAGGGTGAACCGAAGGTTTGGATCGAAAATGGTGGAAGAAGATTAGTATGAAGATGGTGGTGAAGGGTTTTTCTGAAGTCGTTTCGAGGCAGGTTTTGTGAGTTGAAGGGAAAGAAATTAAGGGAGAGGATCTGAGTCGTCATTCATGAAGAGCTGTGATGCTCTTTTTTTATTCTCGTTTGAAGGAATGTGAAAGAAAAAGAGAGGTAATCCTTGGATTGTGGGAGGTGGCGTACGCGTTGTCGCAGGGTGCGGTTTGTGGGATGAATGAACAAATTGAAAATTGGTTGCTGTTGTGCGCTGCGTGATCATGTGCGTGTGAATTGGTTTGTGAAATTGGTTGTTATGGCTGTAAAGTTTGTCGCTTGTGATAACAACGTTGGAGGTCGTACGAGTGGCTGAAAGTTTATTCATTGTGGTCACTTTATTTTGGTGGGGGTACAGGGTGGCCCATCGTGCAACAGGTTTTGGGGTGCGCATGGCTTTCACCGTGATTTTGGTTTCTTGTAGATTTAGGAGTAATGAGTTTCACAACAAATTCTTGAGTCCAAATGAACTTAACCTTTTGTAAAACATGAATTTTGTTTATGTGAATGGACTTAAAGGTCCAAATGGAATTAGATTTAATTTGGATGAGATGGATTTAAATCGTGGAATTGGATTGAATGAACTTTTGGACATGAATTAGACTTGGCTTTAAAATGTGAATAAAAAAGTGGATTTAAAAGAAATGGTCAAATGGACAAAATTGGATAAAATATGGAAATGGATATTTAAAAAATGAGATTAAAATGGATATGTATATTGGATTTAACAAAAATGGAAATGGATAAATGGTTAAGAAAATAGTGCTTGGATAATGAAGGTTATTTGAATAATGGTTAATAAAATGAAAATGAACAATAGATATGGTAGAAAATGAAAATGGATTATGGATTTGGGCCAAAATTTCCAACAACACGGCCATGAAATCTCGATTTTCCACTCAAGCTCACTCTTGTCTTTTGCCGCAAACCTCAGATACCACGCTTACTATGAACAACTCGCGACAACCATCTGAATCTAATTGAAACCTTGCGTTAATTATTGAACCCACACTGAGGAAAATAAATCCACAGATGAACCACCAATGAACTAATAAGCCATGCTGAAACTGAGGGTTGAACCAAACTCTCCATGAATTAAAATTTGATGACCTGACGTCTTCCAACCACAATAATTTGACCTTGGGTACACACTGGCTGAGAAATAGTCACTGATGCGGGTAGCTTGCACTTGAAGTAAAACTCCTGATGATTTGACCCCGATGAGGTCAAACTTCCACCTGAATTGGATCGTAACTGAACAACCACACTTGACTTGAAATTGAACACCTTAACCTGGGACCAATGCTCTTGGGATATTGAGAAGGATCCAAACCCCAATTCACAGCCTTCTCAGTTGAACTCATGATGCAACCCTAATCACTTGATGCCTCTTGGGAGATCTTGAAGCAGAAGGATAATGAAAACTCGCACCTCTATCAAACTTGAATGAAAATACCCTAGGCAAATAGAAACCTTAATCCTCATTGAGATACACTGATGAAGCTTAAATGACTTGAACAGAGAAGGAACCAAACCCTGATTCACACCCAAGAAAACCTGACCCAACGCTTCTGATGAATCCTCTGCAATAGGAAAACCCTGGAGTTTGATGAACCTCTGAATAAGAAGAACATCATGATAATGTGAATTCAACCCTAAATGGAGACGAGAATCTCACAACAAAAGAGACTCCCAAGCTTACACATAATACCTTGATCCCACGTCCTAAGAAACAATGCAAAAAAAAAAAAAAGAATAATTATGAACTATGACCTAATGATGATGCAAATGAGTGCGAAACAAAAGCCAGAAAAGGTAAGGGAAAATTTTGGGGTGCTACAGATGGTAATTGAGTTTCTTTTCCATTTTCTATGGTCGTTGCACCGTACTTGTATGGGATAACCCTTTCTGACTTGTACAGTATTGGTACTGGCAAGCAGACAACCACATGAGCTTTTTGGGTTTTCTGACCGTCATAGGCGACCTTAATCAGCTCTAAGTTCACAAAGTACCTATTGTTAAGAGAGATCTTAGAATCATTAAGCAGAGGAATTATGGCTCAAACATCATTGGTTATCCCATGATTGGAGACTATGACAATGCTTTTGTCTAGTAGTCCTTGGTCCTTGCTTTGAACAGGGAGGCAACCTTGTATTGTGTTGATTGATTCAGAATTCAAGTGTGGTTGAATTTCCTTTCGGTCTAACTGATGTTGGAGAGCTGCTCGTACGAGATAGCATCCTTGGTTATTTTTCGAGCATATTCCACATCGTTCATAATTGTGAGGTGGTACCCGACCATATCCACTTTGTATGCAGTGCATCTTTACCAGATCTATTTCCAGTGAGCAGATATCACAACTTTGGTGTCTACTAGGATTCCCATCAGTCATGCTAACTTGTTGCGTGTCTTTATCCAGGTAGATCGAAAGCCACCAATGGTCCAACAGGTGTTGAAGAGTCCTTTGTAAAAGTGCACACCCTTAGTCATTTTTGTAGCATTCTTTACAGTCTTGATAATTGTGCCAGGCCAAAAAACTGAATCTGACCTGCTGGGCATGTAATTCTACCAGACTGGTATTCATTAAGCAGATGTCAAAGATTTGAACCAAGTTAACCTAATGATCATTCCTTTCATGGTAGTCTTGGATCCATCCAAAATCCATCTGACGCTGGAGGGCCTCTTGTACAAAAGAGCATCCCTGATTGTCTTTTGAGCAGATAGGGCAAGCACTGTAATCGTGTCGTGGCAAATTATAATACCGACTTTGCCTTGAATGCATTGCCACTAGATTGACGTTCATTGCACGAATGTCATGGTTTTGAACAATGTTTAGATGTGCATGGGCCATGTTTACTTCACGAATCCTGTGATCTTGAATCCATCCCAGATCCATTTGCTCTTGGAGAGCTGTTTGTACTATGGCACATCCATGATTATTCTTGGAACCGATATCACACTGATGATAGTTATGAGATGGTACATGGCCGTACCCGCTCTATCTACAATGCATTTTTACCAGGTTGGTTCCCAGTAAGCGTACATTGTGAATTTGATAACTGCTGCCGGATTCTCCTTCTATCAGGTTTACCGTAGTCTTCTCATGTTATGGTAATGGGTTTGTCTGAACATTCGGATTAGTATCTTTGAAAGATAAAATCCCATTTCTTACGAGTTTTTGTACATTAGACTTGAAACTGAGGCAATTCTCAATGTTATGTCCTACCCCCCTTGATGGTAAGGGCAAGTTTGATCTGCTTTGAACCAAAACAGTGGATTTTCTAGTACTGTAAGAGGAGTCCTGGTTTGAACGTGCCCTTAGTCAGTAGAAGTGGAAATAATTCTGCATACAACATCGGTATAGGGTCAAACCCTGATGGTCGTGTAGTACAATTGTTATTATTATACTGCGGGCGAGCCTGTTGAAGAGGCTGTTGCTGCCTTTGCTGATACTATTTTTGATTTGGTTGGCTCGGAGCAATCTGAGGTTGATGTGTCGGAGCTGGCGCAGGGTTAATAGCGGGAGTTAATGGTGCTACTGGTTGATACCTTCGCCTTTGCCTTTCTAGAGAGATATTACAAATATCTTGCTCTTTCTTCTTTTGGAAAGCACTACCATACCTTTTAGTACTGCTATATGGCTCTCCATTTTTTACCAATCGCCCTTCTCGGACTGCTTCTTCTAGTCATACTCCCATGTTCACCATTTCAGTGAAGTCACTGGGTGCACTGGCGACCATTCGATTGTAATAACCCAAGCTCAACGTCTTCAGGAAGATCTTTGTCATTTCATTTTCCTCGAGAGAAGGACAAATCTGGGCGGCGATTTCATGCCATCTCTGAGCATATTCCTTGAAGTTTTCTTTATCCTTTTGTGACATTGCTCTGAGCTGGTCCCTATCTGGTGCTGTGTCCAAGTTGTATTTATACTGCTGAACGAAGGCTGCGCTGAGATCTCTGAAAGGAGTGATCTTGCTGCGGTTTAAACCCATGTACCATTTGAGTGCGACATCGGTTAAACTATCTTAGAAGTAATGGATTAGTAGCTGTTGATTTTCTGTCTGAGTAGGCATTTTCCGAGCGTACATCACCAAATGACTTTGAGGGCAAGAGTTACCTTTGTATTTTTCAAAGTCAGGCACCTTAAATTTGTGCGTTATCTTTACATTAGGGACCAAACAGAGGTCAGCGACGTCTTTGCCAAATAAGTCCTGTCTACGAATAGCATGCAGTTCCTTCTACATTTCCAAGAATTGCTCTTGGAATTCATTCATCCTTTCGTATACTTCTTCGTTTCTGTCAGAAGTGGCCTGCAGAATCTATTCTTCTGGGATAGTGTGTACCACTGGTTGTGGTATAGACATTACAACGGTAACTCTTAGCGCTCCAGTAACCTGAAGTTTGTAACCTTCAGGAGTTTCTGCTGTGACCCTTGCATCTTCATTTACCTGAAGTTTGTAACCTTCAGGCCTAGCGGTTCCTGCTATGACTTCCGGGTCTTCAGTGACCGGTGGGATGTATCCTTCAGGTATAAAGTTGAGAAGCATGCCCCAGGAAAAACCTTTAGGCATGTTGTACTGAGGATGACTGCCAGGTGTCTCAAATGCTGGCGTGGACGTAATCTCTGAGATCACAGTCCTTTGATGCCGTTGTTCTTGGGCTGCTGCCAGGGATTGCATGATGTTGTGGAGTTTCTCCAAACTCTCCCTTAGAGCGTCGATTTCTTCTCTCAGCTCTCTGTTTTCTTCCTCGAGATCGTCCATTTTCTTTTGTCGATTGGCCCGAGTATTGTATGAATGAGACAATTTGACTATAGAGTGCGACACATATGTGAGACTCAAAGACAAAGATGTGCTATGTGAGAATGATGAATGATATGCAAAGAATGATATACATATTTTTTAGTTTTTGTTCTCAAAAGAAACTTCAACAATTATATTGTAAATATCACACAGCGGGGTAGACCCTTTTATTGAACTTGAAAGGTTGCAGTATTTTATAAGGAAAAATACAGTATTTTACAAAGTGTGAGAAGGAAAATTAGGCCTATGGATCCTGAGTTTTCTCTGAGGAGAGCTCAGATGTTGGTTCCTGAACTTTTCTTTTCTTCGATCGGGCCCCTTCAGCCATTGTCGGGTCGAAGATCCTTTGCCAAGTGAAAGGAGGGAGCAAATTTCTTCGTTCCTCCTGACCTTCTATAGCATACTGCTCTAATATCTCAATCAGAGCATCCTTTTCCTTTAGCAGTTCCTGAATCATGGTATATTCCAAATTAAGAATCTGGTACTTGTTCTTCCAAGAGTTCCTCTCACGTTGGACCTTGTTGAGAGCGATCTGGAGTTTTTCTGTATCAGACATGAAACAAAGGACATATTCCTTTAAGGGAAAAACTTCTTGATGAGGGTAAGGCATCTTTAGTTTGATGGATCTAGTTTGTACCCAGTGGAGATAAGGCTCTGCGGAGATGCAATTTGGCCTCCCCAGGGACTCTCTCCCCTTCCTGTGAATATGTTGCCGGACATGCACTATTTTTTTCTTTAGTGCCCTGTCATTTTCCCCTTCCTTGAAGAAAAGACCTTCCAGATGAACATTATGTGGGATATTCTTCATCGGGTATCCAAGTTGACGGCGAGCTAAAATTGGATGGTAGTTGATCCCTCCTTTTGTACCAATGAGGGGTACATTGGGGAAATCTCCACATTTGTCAATGATTTTTACCCCGTCATAGATTCGATTGCACAAATCTATGTCAGAATTGGTAAGGGACATAATCTTCTGTGACCATCGCAGACTACTCTTGTGATCCCAAAAAGCAGCAGACTTGGGTAAGTGGGAAATAAACCATATGTAGAGTAATGGTACACAGCATGTGATCATTCCTCCACTGTACAAATTCCTTAAGTGTACAGAATGATAAGCATCTGCGAACAAGGTTGGGACAGGGTTCCCGATTAAGAATATCTTAAAAGCATTGGTGTCGACGAAGTTGTCAAAGTTGGGAAAGAGGAATAACCCATATATGAGCTGAACAAAGACATCCTCGAAAGCGGCCATATTTCCTACACTGGCAAAGTATAAATCTTTCTCCATCAGGAATTTAGCTCGTAAACCCTGGATTCCTCCCTTGGTGGTTATGTGAGTCCTGATTTCTGACTCTTCCAAAGAGATTTATCTTGCAATGGTTTGATCTTTTGGAATTTCTTCTAGTCCAGAAAATGGAGCTTGATCCATGATAGGTAAATCAATCAGGTGGGAGTACTCTTCCAGTGTCGGCGTGAGCTGATAATCTAGAAAGGTGAAGTAATGGTAAACTGGATCGTAGAACTGAACCAGTGTAGATAGGATTCCTTCAACCATGTTGAACTTCAAAAGAGACAACAGTCCTCCGTGTTTAGCTCTGAAAGCCTCGGGATTAGTAATCATTCTTCCCAATTTCCTTAGGTCTTCTAGTTTCGGAACCTTGAAGGTATACGTGTGCATTTTTCTTCTACCTAAATCCATAACGCAACCTCTGATATTTGCAATTATTGTTTTAGTTCTTTTTAGAAAAAGATTTTTTCTTGTTTTAAAAAGGCCCTTTTTTAATGAATGCATGGATCCATGAATGCAACAAACAAAAACATTTGAAAACATGGGTTTAGGGGTTCATCGTCACGAGCATGGAGCCATGGATCTACCCATCCCCAAAGGTGTGTACTAATAGGTCAATTTTTGTACCTGTAGAACGGGTTCTAACAGAGGTTCCCAAAATCATTGACCCCTCTTAGGGATATTAACAACAAATCGATTGACTCAGAATAGCTGTAATATCCAAAGATGAATCTCCTTTAAGTGTAGTATTGCGTATCAACTATTCCCGATAGTCACCGCACTACCTAATGGTTTATATGGTTAAATGTCTACTAAATCCTCAGTTTCAAGGGTAACCCAATGGGATAAAACAATGCTTTCACGACATGCTCGTTCAACATTGGTAAATCCATGCGGGGACCTCCACTGATTCGGTGGACTGCCAAGTTAGCTTGGTCAGGATTCACTCCCTATAAGCCTTCCTGGAGACACCACCATTTATCTTAATGTTCTCTCGGACTCACCACATGCGTATTAATCGTATTCCCAGATAACAGTAATTTAAACAAGGGTATTAAGTAATATGATAGAATATGATATATAAAATGAGAAAGCAAGTAAGATAACATAAAAGTAAATGCAAAGCAAAGCCTAGACCTCTTAGGAATTCTAATCCTAGATAAATTCATCCAGTTCCCAGTAGAGTCGCCATTTTTCTGTACTGTGCGGTTTTTGTCGGTGATACGACCACCTTACTGCGGAATTGGATTGGGTTACTTTCTGATTTCTGTATTAATCCTATGAAGCTGGTTAAGGAAGGGGAAGATATCTTAAACTAACCGTGCATGCAAATGTTTTCTTTAACAAATGCTAAGAGATCGGGGAACGCGGTCTGGTTATACAAAGGGAAGCTATTAACACCCAGTGTATCTTTGGTAATCCATAGGAACTTTCTTTTGCATGTATTTTTGTTAACTTTAAATGCTTTCTTGTGTTTATCAGTTGTGGATTGGGAAAGTTTCTCCTTTGGGAGTGTTGAGAGAAGGTTTTTTCTGTTTTTCGGGTTTTCTGTTGTTTTTGGTAAGGTACTAGACCTAGAAGTTTTGATTTGTGTGCTCGTTAAGATTTCGAAATCTTATGCCTACGTATTCTAGTAAAGAGATTTGGGAAATCAGAGCAATCGTAGTTCCTCCTATTTCTATGGGAGGAAAGATATTTGGTGTCTTGTTTAAAGCCCAAGATTGAAGCTAGCTGAGTATTTGTGTCTTGTTCAAAGCCCAAGATTGAAGCTAAAGGGTGACTGAGAGAGAGAATTTTTCATATCTAAAGGGAGAAATACTCACCTATTCATCACAAATATTGAGAAATTAGTTATAAAGGAGAAATACTTTAACTGGGATATGTAGAATCCATCAATGCCATAATTTCCTTTATAAAAGGGATGTCATGAAGGAAGAAAGCTGTAACTCAGTGTAGAGCAATGCCACTTTTTCCTTATAAGTCTTTCATGCTAAGAGAAGGACATTAGCTTGGATGTATAGAATCCAGAGGCTTGCCACTTACAGCAGTCAGATGAAAGATAAATTTTAGCCAGGATAAAGGAAAGACTCCAGCTTGGATTTTGAATCAACAAGTGTGCCACTTATAGCAATTATCTGGAAAAGGTTTTGATTGTTTGTTTTAATATGTGATGTATAGAGGATATGTCTTCCTGCAAAGAAGACTCATGGTCTCATCTGACGGGATGTTGATTTTTGTGTGCCTTGATCAAAGCCCAAGGTTGAAGCTAAAGGAAACTGACTCCATTGGGGAGGGTTTTATCTGTCTTGTACAAAGCCTAAGATTGAGGCTGGCTGAGGAAATTCTTATATGAAGCCTAAGAGAAGGCTTTCTTTTGCTGAGGATTTGTTGAAATCTAGGAGCAGTTCCAAATTGTATTGGGGGGTCCAAAAGGATTTACTCTTGCTGAGGAGTTAGGGCAGAGTTGAAGTATCAGATGCCATGAGGCTCTGATTCTGTTGAGGATTTGTTAATGGTAAATTAACCCTGGTTGGGGATTCTTGAACCTTGTTAGGGATCAAATAAGTTTAAAGGTGAGTTTGAAAACCTTAGAGGTTTTTAACTCTGCTGGAGACTCGTGTATTGATAAATTTCAAAATAGGTATTTCCTATGCTTTTAGGAAACTTGAGGGTCTTGGTGTGAGATCCCAGGGTGGATGAGACATTTCAAGTCATACTTGAATGAAGCCCAAGAGGAGGCTGAGGTTATCCAAGTCTCTCAAGAAGTGGTAGGCTCTGGTGTAGAGAAGGGTGTTTGTATGATTCCCAAGAAGAGGCTGTTGGTTTAAGGGATGAAGATCAACCCTATAATGGTCTGATTGTCATACCCCAAATTTTGACCACCAAGATTTCCCATCATTGTGTAAGATATCATCACAATATGGTTGTACCTCCATGCCTCATCAATCTCCTCAAAGATGGTTGAGCATTCACCACAATCAAGAATTAGGGTTTCAAGCCCTCTCAGAGCACTTAGACCAAGGATCAATCAAGAAATGACATGATCTTCAACTTGTATAACCTCTCAACACCTATAAAGGATCAAGAGGACTCCCACATCAAGAATCAAGCACAAGGTTGCAACATTCCAAGTGGATCAAGCCTCAAGATCGCCAGTGTCAGCAAATTAGGGTTTTGGTCGACTGAGATCTCTAGATGAAAATTTTCATCTGGGTATGAGCCAATGCTTTAAAACACAACCCAAGATACTCCAAGGGACCTCATGGACCCAATCCTCAAGTCAATTTAACCTCAGGGGATTCATTTACCAAAAATCAAGAATTAGGGTTTCTTGACCTAATTCACCCCTAAGTTGACTTTTGGGACAAAGCATGAGCCAAAACCTCAAGACATGACTTGAGGACCTCAAATACACCACATTGATCCATTTACAACAATGGATTGATCCAAGAAACTTGATTCACAAGTTTCAATTTCATCTGGACCACAATTAGGGGTTTGAAGAAAAAGTCAACAGTACCTTTGACTTTTGACCAACACATGCTCCCAAACCTTGGGACATGATTCAATACACCCTATAATACCTATGAAATTCATCTATTAGGTTTGATTTAGGTCAAGGACTTGATTTCACAAAGGATCGCACAGTTTGGATTTCATCCGATAAAAAGTCAACTGTGCACAAAATCAAGTTTGACTTTTTGGAAATTTTCACAAATATGGTTCCCCTAAGTAAAAAATAAATGTTAATGTATGGTATTGATCATTATTCATTAAGAAAAATCAAGAAAAGTGAGGTTTCTTGCAAAAGGGGCAACCTTGAGAAACCAAAATTTTTCTAAGTTATGGAATAAAAGTGGTTTTGGTACCAACTTCCAAGGACCATAACTTGAGATCCCAGCAACCATTTTGGGTGAACCAAAGCTGGATTTGTAGGTATTTCTACACTCTACAAAAGCTTCAACTACCTCCAACTCCAATTCTTTATGGATTTTAAGTTATGGAGTGATCAAAATGACAAAAACATGAAAATAACACTTTTTCCAACACTTAGTGAAAATCTGCCTAAGTTACCAGCCTTGGACATCAATGTTCATGAGGATTTTTCAATGGGATCCAAATAGTTTCAAAATAAACTATGATCACACAAGTTTTGTATCATATGAGGGCTTTCTAAAAAGCACAAGAGCCTCCCTTAACTCAACCTGAGCAGGGAGATATGAATCTCTCAATATCACCATTTCCAACTGTCCTAGGCAAGGCAGAATTTGGTGTTTTGCTCGATTTGACAAAATTGAGCAACTCCAAGCCTTGTCATCCATTTGGATACATCTGAGGATAAAACAAAAGGAGAATGATCTGATCCCCAAGCTTCCAAAGTCCAAGAATCTACACTTAGCCATAACAAACCTAAAAAGGCTAAAAAGGTGCTAAGACTCCAATTTTGTTTCCAAGCATTCAATGGATACACCAAGGTGGCATGGACTGAACCATTCCTAACTGAATAAGTCAAGAATAAGCTCTGAATCAAAGGACCATAGGCCTGTGCCCTAACCTCAAGTTAATGGCTAGAGGAGACTTGAGATTCCTTTTGCTCAACATTGGCCAAAGGCCTGCTGCAGCTGCCATTCCTATTGATGCCAAAACAAACTTGACACACTATAAATAGAGCTCAATTGTGATCAGTTTGAGTACACCAAAGCACTACAACACTTTCTTTCCTCAAAATCTCTTTCTTTAGGCCAAAATGCCTTCTTTTACAAGGTATCTCTGAGTTTTTGAGTTAGAGAGCAATTCCACCACATCTCATGATCCAAACACATCTGATATGTTATGTCTAAGCTGTCCAAACACTCACTTGTGACCTGAAACACCAAAATCACAAAGTCAACCTCCAAACCCTCAAAAATTGACTTTTCTGCATTTTTCAAGCCATATCTTGATTCACTCACTTCCAAAACCAAAAAAGGCCTCAAACACACTCCAAATATCATCCTCAAACTGTCCCAAATGGTTCCCCTCATCTGGAACACCATTTGAGAGAGTTGCCATATTGGTCACATTTGCCCCTTTTACAAGAAATTGCCAAAACTTGTTCTTGAGGATTCCAGCTGGTTCTAATCATCTTAAAAGCTTCTAAGGGATCAATTGAGAGTGTCCAAAGCATCAAATTACTTCTGGCACAAGAAACTTGGCAGATAGCACAAAAAGCTCCAAGAGGTAAGTGCATGACAACTTGAAATCTTTGAATTATGCATTCCTTTGATGTCCATTGATCATAAACATCTCATACATGTTGTATATGTTGTGTTTGAACCAATTTACCATGTAATTCTTGCCTGTACCATGAAATAGCATAGAACATGCAAAAATAGGCCTATTTTGAAATAACTATCGAATTTTGAGGAGGAGACATTTTCTGGAAATTCCAAGGGCACCATAGGATTCCTCATGAAATTCTAGGCCAGATGCACCTAAATTTTGTCCCAATCCTTGGAGAAATGAAAAAGTTCGACCCTTCACGTAAATTGCCAAAACTTGCCTTGCCTTGCCTTGGCCAGGCCTGAAAACTTGGCACCCCTTATGTATTTATGGGGTGGTTTTGATAGACGGATGTATCACCACTCCAGTGGTAGAGCGCATGTGTGTTTGTGTATGAGGTCGTGGGTTCAAACCCCACCCAGACCTTTTTTGCTACCTCTCTCATTTTTGCTATTTTTCAATATTTTCATGTTTTTGTTAATTAATTGAAATATTAATTTCTCTCTCAATTTTAATTATTTTTGATTGATTCTTTTTTTGAAAATTCACAAAAATATTAAAATATTTTATTCCATGAAAATTTCACAAAAATATTATTTATTTCACATATTTGGTATTTTTGTAAAGAATTATATTTTTACTTATTTTTAAACATTAAAAATATTTCTTTCTCTTGGTTTTGCAAAATTCTAATGATTTTTAAATCATCCCATGAATGAAACATGATTTTCCAAATATAAATCCAAGATCACAACCTTTTTTTTTTCACATGTTTGATTATTTTAATTGAATTTTTATTCAATTAAAATACATTTAAAACCAAAAATTAGGGTTTTGATCACTATCACCCTAATAAATCTTTTCAAACATCTTTGGGCCTCTATTAGAGTGTAAGACCCAATCCCTTTTTAACCAAAAACCTTTTTGGGCCTCAGTCATTGTATAAGTCCCACTGCGATTTTAAAATCTTGGCGCGGTCGTCGCCTTTTAAACGAAAAACAACTGTGCTTACCTTTGTGTTGTAAGTCCCATTTCTTTTCTTATTTTTCAAACTTTTGGGCCTCTCCTTGAGTTCTAAGACCCATCCCTTTGTACAGAAAACCTTTTTGGACCTCAGTCATTGTATAAGTCCCGATACAATTTTCAAAACAACGACGCGATTACAGTTTTTCATCTGGGCCTCTCCTTGATTATAAGCCCCAACAATCTTTTCAAAAACAACTTCCCTTTTGATTTATGTTCAAATTCATAGTTGTTATAAAAAATTTCTTTAATTTATTGAACAACTAACCATACAGCTGTTACAATGGAAGCTTGCTCGCCTGTAAGTTTTTATCAACTTTCTTTTACATGCTTTCATATATATAACTGTATTGCTGGAAGCTTGCTCACCTGTAAGTCCTACTTTCATACCCTTTTAAATACTTGTCATATATCAACTGTATATATACTTGTATACCTGCTTAAAGTTTTCCCCGACAATTAGGTCTAGAACTAGGTAAAGCCAGTTGGTCACTCTTTAATACAGTCAAAACTAGTTTCCCATAGGAATTCCAGATACAATTTTGCCTTCTCTTGGGCTTAAACAATATGGAACAAAGAGAAAGGCATTATTCCCAGTGAAACTTTTCTCAGACTGTCACTATTAGAAATTGTAAAAGAAATTTAGTTCCCCAGAGAGGATTAATTCCCGGTGAAACCTCTCTTGAATTTCTTCAAACCCTAAAACTGTTCATTAAAGAAAAGATTATTCCCGGTGAAACGTTTCTTGAACTCTTCTTAAGTTTGGATCCACAGGCTTCCTAAAAGCATCCCCGCCTCCTCTTGGGCTTTGTACAAGGAGCCTCCGGCTTCTTAGAAGTTCTCATGCCTTCTCTTGGGCTTAATACAAGGACCTTGAAGACCTCTTAAAGGTATAAGACATAACTTAGTCATCCTTTGCTAGAGCAGTATTTCTAGAGTCAAAACCTCAGACCAATTTAAGGGTTGATTCTCATCCCTTAAAACACTAGCCTCATCTTGGGCATCATACAAAGGTAAACTCTTCCATACCAGTAGACTTGGATAGTCTAATCTCCTCTTGGATCTCAAAGACATTCTCACAATTCCTTACCAATACAGAAGAAACCCTGGTCATTTAGCCAATCTCCAATAGAGTTGAAATCCTCACAGGATCTAAAACTCAATCTTTATCCTAAATTTCCCCAGCCAGGGTCAGCTTATCATTAGTATAACACTATCCCAAATCAGAACCTTAAGGTATCTGATATCTCAACTCTTCTGTAAACCCTCAGAAAGAGTTTATCCCCCAACTTGGACCTGCCTCTGGATCTCAATGATCCTCAGCATGGTCAACCTCCTCTTGGGCTTTGTATAATGATTTTCCCCAGCTAAGCTAACCTTTTTAGACTCTCTCGTTGAGTCAATCACCCTTTTTAGCACTCTCTTGTTGAGTTAACCCTTTTTCCTCATTTCAGCCTCAATCTTGGGCTTTGTACAAGACACCATATAAATTTCCCTAAGCAGAGTCAATCCTCTTTTCAGCCTCAATCTTGGGCTTTGTACAAGACGGATAATACTCTCTAGCAGAGACAAACTTCTTTCAGCCTCAATCTTGGGCTTTGTATAAGACACCTGAAAATCCTCAGTTGAGTCGGTCTCATTTTAGCCTCAATCTTGGGCTTTGTACAAGACAAATAAAGATTTCTTTCCCACAGAGCCAGTCTTCTTTTTAGCCTCAATCTTGGGCTTTGTACAAGATAGACAAAATATTTTCCCAGAAAAGTCAACTTTTAGCCTCCTCTTAGGCTTTGTATAATGATATTCCTAAAAGAGTCAGTCTCTTTTTAGCCTCAATCTTGGGCTTTGTACAAGACAGATAAACACTCTCTTGTTGAGTCAACCTTTTCCAGCCTCCTCTTAGGCTTTGTATTAGGACTTCCCCAGTGAAGTCAATCACTCTCTTGGCTTCAACCTTGGGCTTTGATCAAGGCACACAAAAATCAACATCCCCTCAGAGGAAATCAAAAATCTCTCTGTAGGAATACATTTCTCTGTGTTATCACACATCAAAACAGACAAATCAAACAAACTCTAATCCCAGATAACTGCTGTAAGTGGCACACTTGTTGATTCAAACATCCAAGTTGTCGTACATCTCTTATCCTGGTAAAACCTCTCTTTCGTCTAATTGCTGTAAGCGGCAATCCCCTGGATTATTTACATCCACGCCACTGCCCATCTCTTAGCATGAAAGACTCCTAAGGAATAATGGCATTGCTCAACATTGAGTTAAAGTTTTCTCCTTCAGGATAAATCCCCTATAAAGGAAATTATGGCATTGCTGGATTCACATATCCCAGTTAAAGTAATTCTCCTTTATAAATCAGTCACCCAACAATTGTGATAAATCATTCCCTATTTCTTTAAACGGGAATACGTAGGCATAAGATTGTGAAATCTTAGCGAGCATACCAATCAAAAACTCTAGGTCCAGTACCTTCACACCAATCAAAACTGAGGTCCAGTACCTCACCAAAATCATCAAAAACTCTCTCTCATATCCCCCAAAGAAGAAACTTTCCTAAGCCATTAACAGATGAACACCATCAAGTACAAAGCAGAACCTAAAACTAACAACCTGTGGATAACCACATATAGGATGGGTAATTGACAACTCCCCATTGTATAACCTGACCCCGAACTCCCCAAATCTCTTTAAGCGTTTGTTTAGTTAAACATTCACGTGCAAGGTTAGTTTTAGATAGCTTCCCTTTTCCTTCCAGCTTCACGGGATAAATAAGAAATCAGAAAGTAGCACCCCCTCCTCCTCATTGAGGTAAGGAGGAAACCATTTGCGATAAGGTGGTCGTGTCACCGACAAAAATTGCACGCTACAGTAAAAATGGCGACTCTGCTGGGGACATCTTTGATCTGTCTAGGACTAGGACTAGAATTCCTAAGAGGTCTAGGATGTTAGTTTTAGGAATCATACTATATATATATATATATATATATATATATATATATATATATATATCGCTTATCCTACTCGATATCCGTGTTTATTTTTCTGCTAATGGGAATGCGAGTGATGTCGCGTGTGGAAAGTTTGAGTGATACCTAAGATAGGTGATGGCAGAGACGGGCGGTCTTACAGGGAGTGAATCCCGAATAAACTATCCCGGTAGACCATCAAATTAGTGGAGATACCCTTTGCAGATTCAATGTTTAACGACTTCGTTGTGATGGCAGATTGTCCCTATGTGGTATCCGTGAAACTGAGAATTTAGTAGACAGTAACCATGTGGCTATTTTGGTAGTGCGGTAGCTATCGAAAATAGTTGACACACGATACTACACTCAATTGAGATTACCCTAGGATACTACAGCTCGCTCGGGTGAACCAGCTTGCTGTTGTTATCCCTGGGGGGTCAATGATTTTGGGAACAGGTACAAAATTCACTATAGTACAACCTTTGGGGATGGGTAGAGCCATGACTCCATGCTCGTGACGCTGAACCTTTGAACCTATGTTTTTTCTATGTTTTTGTATGCTGCATTCATGCATTCATCTAAAAAACTTTTAAACAAAGAAAAAATCTTCTTTTCTCTTCTCTATTTTTTCAAATTAAACTAAAACAATGATTGCAAATATCAGAGAGAGAGATTGCGTTATGGATTTTGGTAGAAGGAAGACGCACAAGTACACCTTCAAGGCTCCAAAACTAAAGGATTTAAGGGGGTTGGCAAGGATGATCACCAACCCTGATGCTTTCAGAGCTAAGTACGGAGGACTGCTGTCTCTGTTAAGGGTCCATGTAGTTGAAGGAATCCTGTCTATGCTAATTCAGTTTTACGATCCGGTTTATCACTATTTCACATTCCCGGATTATCAACTAGCACCAACACTGGAGGACTACTCTCACCTGACTGATTTACCCATCACTGACCAAGCACCTTTTTCTGGACTGGAAGAAATTCCAAAAGATCAAACCATTGCAAGAGCAATCTATTTGGACGAGTCAGAAGTAAGGACTCACATGACCACTAAGGAAGGAATCCAAGGTTTACCGGCCAAGTTTTTGGTAGAGAAAGCCCTATACTTTTCCAGTATAGGAAACATTACTGCTTTCGAAGATATCTTTGTTCTACTCACATACGAGTTATTCCTTTTTCCCAACATCGATAACTTTGTTGATATCAATGCCATTAAGATATTTTTGATTGGAAACCCCGTACCAACCTTGCTCACAGATGCTTATCATTCTGTACACTTAAGGAATTTGTACAGCGGAGGAATGATCACATGTTGTGTACCCCTGTTGTACAAATGGTTCACTTCCCATTTACCCAAGTCAGCTGCTTTTTGGGATCATAAGAGTACTCTACGTTGGTCACAGAGAATCATGTCTCTTACCAACTCTGACATAGATTGGTGCAATCAAATCTATGACGGGATAATGATCATTGACAAATGTGGAAATTTCCCTAATGTACCCCTCATAGGAACTAAATGAGGAATCAACTATCATCTAATTTTAGTTCGCCGTCAACTCGGATACCTGATGAGGCATATCCCGCGTGATGTTCATCTGGAAGGTCTTTTCTTCAAGGAAGGAGAAAATGACAGGGCACTAAAGACAGAAATAGTGCATGCCTGGAAACATGTTCACAGGAAAGGAAGATAGTCTCTAGGAAAACCAGATTGTGTCTCTGTGGAACCTTATCTCCACTGGGTACAAAGTAGAGCCCTAAAGCTAAGGATGCCTTACCCTCGTCAAGAAGCTATTCCGCTAAAGGAATCTGTCCTTTATTTTATGTCTGATACGGAAAAACTCCAGGTCACTCTCAACAAAGTTCGACGGGAAAAGAAATCTTGGAAGAACAAGTACTGTATTCTCAATGTGGAGTGTACCAAAATTCAGCAACTGTTAAAAGAAAAGGACACTTTAATTAAGATATTAGAGCAACATGTTGTAGAAAATCAAGAAGACCAAAGAAATTTGCTCGCTCCTTCACTTGGCAAAGGATTGACAACCCGACAACGGCTCAAGAGCCCCGGTCAAAGAAAAAGAAAATACCAGAACCAGCACTTGAGCCCTCCTCAAAGAGAACTCAGGATCCATAAGCTTAGACTTTTCCTTTTACAACACTTTGTAAAATACTGTATTTCCATTTCCGCAATCTTTCAAATTCAATAAAACAGGGTCTCCACCCTTTACTGTATGATACTTGCAATCTATTTGTTGAAGTTTCTTTTTGATTAAAGCAAAAAAATTATTAATATATATCATTGCATTCATCATTTTCACATAACGCATTCTTCTTACCTTCGAATCTCACGTATGTGTCACGATTCTAGAGTCAAACTGTCTCATTCGTACAATACTCGGGCCAATCAACACAAGAAAATGAACGATCTCGAGGAAGAGAACAGAGAGCTGAGAGAAGAAATCGACGCTCTGAAAGAAGATTTGAGAAAACTTCACAGTGACATGCAATCTCTGGCAGCAGCTCAGAGACAACAACAAAGGACTGTGATCTCAGAGATCACATCTACACCCATAGTGGAGATGTATGATCCTCGGTACAACATGCCTAAAGATCGTCCCTGGGGTATGCCTATCAACTTTATCCCTGAAGGATACGTTCCGCCGGTCACGGAAGACCCAGGAACTGCAGCAGGAACCGCTGGGCCTGAAGGTTACAAACTTCGGGAAAGCGAAGACGCAAGAGTGATGGTAGCAACTCCTGAAGGTTACAAACTTCAGGGCATAGAAGAACCAAGAGTCACCGCCGTAATGACTATACCATAACCCGTGGTACACACTGTCCCGGAAGGACAGATTCCATAAGTACTCTCTGGTGGAAACGAAAGTATGTACGACAGAATGAATGAGTTCCAGGAATAATTCCTGGAGATGCAGAAGGAACTGCATGCCATTCGCGGCCAGGATTTATTTGGAAAGGACGCCGCAGACCTTTGTCTGGTCCCTAATGTGAAAATCCCGCACAAATTCAAGGTGCCTGACTTTGAAAAATACAAGGGCAACTCTTGCCCTCAAAGTCATTTAGTGATGTACATTCGAAAGATGTCAACTCAGACAGAGAATTAACAGCTACTGATTTATTATTTTCAAGACAGTTTAACCGGTGCCGCACTCAAATGGTACATGGGTTTAAACCGAACCAAGATCGTCACTTTCAGAGATCTTGGCGCTGCATTTGTTCAGCAATATAAGTATAATTTGGACATGCCACCGGACAGAGATCAACTCAAAGCAATGTCGCAGAAGGACAAAGAAACTTTTAAGGAATATGCTCAGAGATGGCGTGAAATTTTCGCCCAGATCTGTCCCCCTCTTGAGGAAAAAGAGATGACTAAGATCTTTTTGAAAACCTTGAGCTCATTCTATTACGACTGAATGGTTGCCAGTGCGCCCAACGACTTCACTGAAATGGTGAACATGGGAGTACGCCTTGAAGAAGCAGTCCGAGAAGGACGACTGGTCAAAGGTGCAGAACCATCAAGCAGTACCAAAAGATACGGTAGTGCTTTCCCTAAGAAAAAAGAGCAAGATATCGGTAATATCTCTCTCGGAAAGTAAAGTTGAAGGTAATAACCTGTAGCAGTAGTAACTCCTGCTATCAACCCTGCACCTGTTCCCACGTATCAACCACAGGTTGCTCAGAGCCAACCAAATCAACAATAGTATCAGCTAAGGACACAACAACCTTTTCAGCAGGCTCGTCCCCAGTACAACAATAACAACCGTACAACGTGACCACCAGGGTTTGACCCTATACCAATGTTGTACGCAGAACTGTTTCCACTACTACTGGTCAAGGGGCACGTCCAAACCAAGTCTCCTCTTACAGTACCAAAAAATCCACCTTTTTGGTTCAAAGCAGATCAAAATTGCCCTTACCATCAAGGAGGACCGGGGCACAACATTAAAAACTGTCTCACCTTCAAGTCCGATGTACAGAAGCTTATCAGGAACTGGGTATTATCCTTCAAGGATACAAATCCAAATGTTCAGACGAACCCGTTGCCTTAACATGAGAAAACTGCAGTAAATTTGATAGAGGAAGAATTTAATAACAGTTATCAAATTCATGATGTACTCCTATTAGGAACCAATCTGGTCAGGATGCATTGCAAACAGAGCGGATACGGTCTCACAATTATCACCAGTGTAATATCTGCTCAAAGAATAATCAAGGATGTTCTGTAGTGCAATCAGCTCTACAAGAACAGATGGATCTCGGATGGATCCAGGAGCACTGAATCCGTGAGGTCAATATGGCTCACGTGAATCCTAACATTGTCTAGAACCACAACATTTTGGAAATGAATGTCAACTTGGTGGCAATGCACTCAAGGCAAAGTCAATACCATGATCTGCCACGACACGATTACAATTCCTGTCTGATTTGCTCAATAAACAATCAGGGATGCTCTTTTGTACAAGAGGCCCTCCAGCGTCAGATGGATCTCGGATGCATTCAGGACTACCGTGATAGAAGTCATTATCAAGTTAATATGATTCACATCTTTGATATTCGCCTGATGAATACCAGCCTGGTAGAATTACATGCTAAGCAGGTCAGGCTCAGTTTTCTGGCTTCACATGATTATCAGAATTGTAAAGTATGTCGTGAAGACGACCAAGGATGTGCACTTGTCCAAAGAACACTTCAACACTTGTTGAACCACTGGTGGCTTTCGATCTACTTAGATGAAGACACACAACAAGTCAGTATGACTGACGGGAATCCTACTAGGCATCAAAGTCAGGATGTTCGCTCAATGGAAATAGATCTAGTGAAGTTGCACTGCATATAAAGCGGACGTGGCCGGGTGCCACCACACGACTATGAGCGCTGTAGAGTTTTCTCAGAGAACAGCCAAGGGTGCTACCTTGTACGAGTGGCTCTTCAAAATCAGGTGGACCGAAAGGAGATTCGACCATGTTCAAGTTCTGGTTCGATCAACGTAATGCAAGACTATCTTCCTGATCAAAGCAAAGAAGTTGTCTTAATCTCTAAACATGAAATGACCAAAGATGTATGCGCCATAATCCCTCTACTCCATGAATCAAGATTTCCTCTTGATAGTAGAAAGATTCTCAACCTCGAACCAGTTGAGGACGTATACGATGGTCAGAAGAATTAAAAGGCTCATGTGGTTATCTATCTGCCGGGACCGATACCGTACAAATCCGATAAGGCTATCCCTTATAAGTACGGTACAACAACAATCGAAAATGGAAAGGAAACTCCATTACCCTCCGTCGTAAACATTTCCGACATCAGTCGAGTAACACGGAGCGGCCGGATCTTCTACAGAGGAGTAGGAGAACCTGCCAAAGAAAATGAACCTCAAACAGAAGTTCCTAATCAACCAGCCGGGCAATCCAGTAATCCCGACCTTTCAAAGAACAACGATGAGATGCTGAAGCTCATTCAAAAGAGCGAGTACAACATTATAGACCAATTGTTGCAAACTCCTTCAAGAATCTTTGTGTTGTCTCTCTTGCCCAGTTCCGAAGCTCACAAGGAAGCTCTACAGAAAGTCTTAGAGCAGGCCTTTATGGAACAAGATGTGACGATAAGACAATTTAATAGCATCATCTCCAACATTACTTCCTACAACAACTTTCGATTCAGTGATGAAGAACTGCCGGAAGAAGGCAAAAATCACAACATGGTGCTTAACATTATAGTCAACTGCCAGGACGATGCTTTAGCCAGCGTATTGGCAGATACTGGATCAGCTCTAAATGTTATGCCAAAATCTACTTTGATGCGACTATCATTTCAAGGATCTCCGATGAGAGGCAGTGAGGTCATCGTCAAAGCCTTCGATGGATCCAAAAAATAGTTATCGGTGAAGTCGACCTTCCCATAACTATCGGTCCTCCCACTTTCCAAGTATCTTTCCAGGTCATGGACATCCGGCCAGCATACAGCTATTTATTAGGAAGACCTTGGATACACGAGGCTGGGGCAGTCACTTCGACACTTCACCAGAAGCTGAAGTTCATCAAGAATGACAAACTAGTCACAGTCTGCAGAGAGCAGGCCCTAATCGTAAGCAACTTATCATCATCATCCTGTGTAAAACCAGAGGGGGTTGTTGGAACCCAATTCCAAGCGCTCTCAGTGAGCCATGAGAATCAATCAGAAAAAGGGACATCTATTTCCTCATACAAAGATGCTCTCGAAGTGATCAAGGGTAACAATGCAAAAGGATGGGGACAACTTGTCATTCCTGCGGATAACAAGACAAAGAAAGGTCTTGGTTTTTCCTCAACCTGTACTCAGACTGCTACTAACGATGAAAGTTTTCATCCCATTCAGGACTTCTTCCACAGTGGAGGTTTTCTCCACCTAGTGTCTCAAGAAGTACATACCATCAACGAGGGTGACTCCTCCAATACATATGAAGAGTGGAAGTCCTATCTCAACGAGGATGGTTATATGTCCCAAGAAGAAACGCATATGCAATTTTGCTATCCCATGCAGAGTCCGAGATATATACCAAGATCAGACGTCAAGATAATGTACGAAGATTGTGATCCGGAAGGATGTCGTGCTCCACCTAACTCATTAGAGGAGGACACTCTGATGAAAGACAACTTTGACTATGACTATTATGACCCAATGGATGACTTGCCTATCTAGCAGCCGTACCCAGAAGACTTGGGGCAAAAGAGTCAGCCAAACGATGCTTATCAGCTGAGCATCATTAAAAAGAATACTTGCGTCCCCACTAAATCATGGGATCATTACTCAGGATATTCTGAAGATATCCAGCACAACGATGAATCTGCAAAGATTGCTGGACAAGAATTCATCAACTATGCTTTTCATGAGGTCAACGTCATTGAGAAGAATGACTCCTCCAGTCCCAAAGAAGTATGGGACACCTTAGGACAGCCCAGTGGCAAGTACGACTTCTTGGTCAAGTACACTGCTCCTGAAAGCTCTCGTATCAGGCTCGAAGACATCCAACCAATTGGATGGGGAGATCCGCCTGAGAGTGAAAACACTGTGCAAAACACAACAGAAGAGTTCGTTTACGACAACTCCGCCGGGGAGGAAGACTCCAATGATCCTGCTCCGCCAGAAATCAGCGTCATTTCTGAGAACAAACCAAGAAAGAAGGTACCAGACTTTGTGATTCACCGAGGAATTCGTCGCCAATGGGTTGTTGTCGATGTCCCGAAAGTCGTCCATAAGTCTAAGTAATTGTCGTCTTTGTTTTAACCTTTCACCCTGCTCAGGTGAAACAGATGTTTTTATAGGGCTCACTTTCTGTAAATGTCCCTCTTCGCTTCGCCCAAAGCGACAGAGTTTTATTTTATAGGGCTGTAGTTTCAAGAATCGACTAAATCATAAATAAATAAACGTCATTCTGTAATTTTCGCATTTATTGTTGTTTTCACTTTTCGCTTTTTCAGAAAATGGTAATCCTAAAAACAACTAAAAAAAAAACAAGCATTTTTCAGAAAATGCACTGCACGCGCTCTTGCATTTCTCTCTATCTCTTCTAAAAAATAATCATCACGTCATGCAGATTGCTTATTTTAAACCCCATTGAGACATACGATCCAATGCCTTCTCCCAACTTTGAATTCCCGGTATTTGAGGCTGAAGAAGAAGAGGACGAAGAAATTCCAGAAGAGATCTCCCGATTACTCAGACAAGAGGAAAGGTCTATTGAACCTCACAAAGAGTCGTTAGAAACAATCAAATTAGGTTCAAAACAAGAAAAGAAAGAAGTCAAGATTGGGGCATTGCTCAGTCCAACTGTCAAAGAAGACTTGATAAAACTTCTCAAAGAGTTTCCCGATGTATTTGCTTGGTCCTATCAGGACATGCCAGGGTTGGATACCAGCATCGTGGAACATCATCTACCGTTGAAGTCAGAATGTCCGCCGGTGAAACAAAGGCTGAGACGGACTCATCCTGATATGGCCATCAAAATCAAGGAGGAAGTACAGAAACAGATTGACGCGGGTTTCCTCGCCACCTCAGAATATCCTCAATGGTTGGCCAACATAGTGCCAGTTTCGAAAAAGGACGGAAAAGTCAGAATGTGTGTAGACTACAGGGATCTAAACAAATCCAGTCCAAAGGATGACTTTCCCCTGCAACACATAGACATGCTGGTAGACAGTACAGTAAAGTTCAAAGTCTTCTCCTTCATGGATGGATTCTCGGGCTATAATCAAATCAAAATGGTGCCAGAAGACATGGAGAAAAATTCCTTCATTACCCCATGGGGCACCTTTTGTTACAAGGTAATGCCGTTCGGTTTGAAGAACGTCGGGGCGACCTATCAAAGGGCCATGACAACTCTGTTTCATGACATGATACACAAAGAAATAGAAGTGTATGTCGATGATATGATTACCAAATCTAAAACAGAAGAGGAGCATGTGACCCACCTGTCAAAGTTATTCGAGCGTCTGAGAAAATACAAACTTCGCTTGAATCCTAACAAGTGCACGTTCGATGTCCGCTCAGGAAAACTGCTAGGGTTCATCGTCAGCCAGAAAGGAATTGAGGTTGATCCTGACAAAGTCAAGAAATGCCTTTTCCAAAGACTGAAAAACAAGTCAGGGGATTCCTAGGACGTTTGAATTACATTTCCAGATTTATATTCCTCATGACCGTGACATGCGCGCCAATTTTCAAATTAATAAAAAAGAATCAGGATTGCGTGTGGACAGAAGACTGCCAAACAAACTTCGACAGTATAAAGGAATACCTATGGAATCCACCGATTCTATCACCTCCAGTAGAGGGAAGGCCGCTGATCATCTATTTAATAGTCTTGGAAGACTCCATGGGTTGTGTACTTGGCCAACAAGACGAAACGAAAAGAAAAGAGTCAGCCATCTACTATTTAAGCAAGAAATTCACTGACTGTGAGACTCGGTACGCTATGCTTGAGAAAACTTGCTACGCTTTGGCTTGGGCAGCCAAACGTCTTCGCCAGTACATGATTTGTCACACTACTTGGTTAATCTCCGAAATGGATCCGATCAATTATGTCTTTGAAAAACCTGCTCTTACGGGAAGGATCGCCCGTTGGCAGATGTTGTTATCAGAATACGACATCGAGTACCATGCTCAGAAAGCCATCAAAGGAAGCATTTTAGCCGATCATTTGGCTCATCAACCGATTGACGATCAAGAATCAGTCAGATTTGACTTCCCAGACGAAGATGTCATGTACTTGAAAATGAAAGATTGCGATGAACCGCTACCTAGTGAAGGGCCAGAACCCGATTCCCAATGGGGATTAATCTTGACGGAGCTGTCAATAATTACAGAAACAGAATTGGGGTAATCATCGGAACACCTTAAGGTACCTATATTCCTTTCACTGCCAGATTGACGTTCAAGTGCACAAACAACGAGGCCGAATACGAAGCTTGTATCATGGGTCTCGAAGAGGTAATTGACTTAAGGATTAAGAACTTAGATGTGTATGGAGACTCAACCCTGGTTATCAATCAAATCAAAGGAGATTGGAACACATACCAATCAAGACTGATTCCTTACAAAGATTACACGAGGAGGTTATTACCATTCTTCAACAGAGTCGAGTTTCACTATATCCCTCGTGAAGAGAATCACATGGCTGATGCATTAGCCACTCACTCCTCTATGATTAGTGTAGGTCAATGGAATGACATACCTAAGATTGACATAATACGCCTAGAAAGGCCCGCTTACGTCTTCACAATCGAAGCAGTCATAGACAACAAACCTTGGTATCACGATATCAAATGCTTCCTTAAAAACAAGAGTACCCACCTAGGGCATCCAGAAAAGACAGGAAGACTCTCAGAAGATTGACAGACAGCTTCTTTCTGAGCGGTGATACATTCTATAAGAGAAACTTTGACATGGTCTTGCTCCGTTGTGTAGATAGACCAGAAGCAAACAAGTTGATGAAAGAAATTCACGAAGGATCCTTTGGCACTCATGCCAACAGACACACAATGGCGAGAAAAATTCCAAGAGCAGGGTACTATTGGTTGTCCATGGAATCTGATTGCTACAAGTACATGAGGAGATGTCACAAGTGTCTGATATACTCAGACAAAATCTATGTACCACCAACACATCTCAAAGTTATTTCTTCCCCCATGGCCTTTTTCCATATGAGGAATTGACATGATCGGCATGATCGAACCCAGAGCTTCAAATGGACATCGGTTCATCCTGGTAGCCATTGACTACTTCACCAAGTGGGTCGAAGCGGCGTCATACGCCAATGTAACCCGACAAGTGGTGGTCTGATTTATCAAAAACAATCTCATCTGCCGTTATGGTGTTCCAAGCCAGATCATTACTGATAATGGATCTAACTTGAACAACAAGATGATGAAGGAGTTGTGCGCTGATGTCATACCCCAAATTTTGACCACTAAGATTTCCCATCATTGTGCAAATCATCATCGCAATATGGATGAACCATCATACCTCATTAGTCTCCCCAAAGATGGGTGAGCATTCACTACAATCAAGCTTAGGGTTTCAAGCCCTCTCAGAGCCCTTAGACAAAGGATCAATCAAGAAATGACATCATCTTCCACTTGTCTAACTTCTCAAACAATCCATAAAGGATCAAGAGGACTCCCACATCAAGAATTAAGCACAAGGTTGCAACATTCCAAGTGGATCAAGCCTCAAGATCGCCAGTGTCACCAAATTAGGGTTTTGGTCGACCAGAGCCTTCAGGTGGAATTTTTCCTCTGGGCATGACCCAATGCTTCAAAGCATAACCCAAGATTCTCCAAGGGACCTCATGGACCCAATCATTAAGTCAATTTAGCCTCAGGGGAAGCATTCATAAAAAAACCAGGAATTAGGGTTTCTTGACCTAATTCACCCCTAAGTTGACTTTTGGGATAAAACATGAGCCAAGACCTCAAGACATGATTTGAGGGTCTCCAATACACCACATTGATCCATTTGCAACAATGGATTGATCTAAGAAGCTTGATTCACAAGTTTCCATTTCATCTGGACCACAACTAGGGTTTTGCGGGAAAAGTCAACTGTACCTTTGACTTTTAACCAGGACATGCTCCCAAAACTTGGGACATTATTCAAAACACCCTATAACACCTATGGAATCCATACATTAAGTTTGATTTAGGTCAAGGACTTAATTTCATAAAAGATCGCACAGTTTGGATTTCATCTGCTGAAAAAGTCAACTGTACAAAAAGTCAAAGTTTGACTTTTTGATTTTTTTGTTAACCAAGGTTCCTTAACCCTAATACAATATTAATGTGTGATTGGAATCATCATTCATCAAGAAAAACCAAAGAAAATGATTTAACTTGTAAAAGGGGTAACCATAAAAACTTAGAATTTTTCTAAGTTATGGAACAAAGTGGCTAGGGTACCAACTTCCAAGGACCATAACTTGAGATCTAAGCAACCATTTTGGATGGTCCAAAGCTGGATTTGTAGCTCTAATGGCACTCTACAAAAGCTTCAACTACAGCTCATTCCAATTCCTCATGGATTTTAAGTTATGGAGTGATCAAAATGGCTGAAAACACAAAAGTGACACTTTTCCAACACTTAGTGAAATTTTCACTAAGTCAGAATCTGCCTTGTTTTTTCCCAAATGTATAGGCATTTTTCATTGCAATTCAGGTTGGATCAAAACCAAAGTTGGATATCATATTGAAATAGGATATATCAGCTTTCCAAAATGTCCAAGAACTCCATCAAATTCCATCTGAGCTAGAAGATATGACAGCTGCAATATGCCTTGATGCAAACTGTCTTGCAAGGCAGATTTGTGCATTATGGCTCGATTTGCTCAATTTGTGAAAATGACAAACAAGTTTATCCATCTGCACACCTCAGGGGGGACCAAGGAGGAACAAACACTGATCCATAAGCCTCCCAAGTCTTTGGAACTACAAGTAGCATGCCAAACCTAAAAAGCCTAAAGGAGGCCAAGACTCCAATTTTGTTTTGGAACATTTAATGGATGCTTAGAGGTGGCATGTATCAGAGCAAAGATGAACACTTCAGTCAAGCCTTATCCTTGAATCAAAGAACCACAGGCCTGTGCTCTAACCTCTAGTCAATGGCTAGAGGAGACTTGAGATTCGAAAATGATCCAATTGGCCACAAACCTGCTGCGGTTGCCATTCCCTATTGATGCCAAAACAAACTTGACACACTATAAATAGACCTCATTTCTCATCAGTTTGAGTACACCAAAGGGCTATAACACTTGCCTTTCTCAAAATCACACTTTCACTTCCAAATTTGCCTTCTCAAGCAAGTCACTATCGGGTTTTGAATTTGAGAGCAATTCCACCAAACCAATCACACACACACACACCTCATAAACATCATATAGAAGTGATCCAAACACTTAAACAACATCTGGAAATCAGATTCTCAAAATCACCAGCCATCTGCACAAGCCTTTGACAGATTTGCAGTTGAGGTGCCAAATCAAGTTCCAACTCAATTCAATCCACTCCAAGCATTCAGACACACTCCATAGCACCTAGGGAAGCTGTCCACATCATTGGAACAAACCTGTAACACCTCCAACCTAGAACTCGATCACCAGCTGCAAGAGGTAAGCCTCAACTTGGGCATCTCATGATTCATGCATATTTCCTCGCACAATATTTTGCCATACGTTCATAATCATGTATGGAGGGTTTCCCCTCAATTAATTTGCTTGTATGAGTCGTGTATAGAATTTCTCAGCCTTCATGCAGAAATTAGGGTTCTTGAGGTTTCTCTTTGATTTCTCATTCCATGCTTAAAATAAATGAAATTAAAGACCATAGACATGATCGTGAGTTGAAAACGAGTAGATTGATATGGGGATTGTGTGATTTCATCAAGTATTCAGTGAGATTGATGAGAAAACGCAAATCTAGGCAAAACAGAGCACGCAGGCAAAACCAAGGTGTTCTTGGCGCCCTTTTTCAAATATTTGAATTTTTGAATTTTTGTGATTTTATTTAATTGATTCAAAAATTAATTTCTCTCTGAATTTTAATGATTTTGAGTTGATTCTTTTTTTAATAATTCACAAAAATGTTAAAATATTTTATTTTACAAAAATTTCCCAAAAATATTATTTATTCCATATACTTGATATTTTTGCAAAGAATTAATTTTTATTTATTTTCTAACATTTAAAATATTTTTTCTTTCTTGATTCTCCAAACTTAATTGGTTTTCAATCATTTTGTGGATTAAAACATGATTTTTGAAACATTTATCCAAGATCACCACCCATTTTTCACATGTTTTCTTCAATTTTTATTAATTTTTTAAAACAAAATTAATTCCATTTTAAACAAAATTAGGGTTTTGATTAATTCCACCCTCGCCAATCTTTTTTCACACTCATGGGCCTCTAATAGAGTGTAAGACCCAACCCCTTTTGAAAGCCAAGCACATTTTAGGCCTCAGACATTGTATAAGTCCCCGGCGATTTTCAAAATGACGGTGCGATCACTGTCCACCATGGGCCTATCTTTGAATTGTAAGCCCCATCTTTTGTATAAAAACTCTTTGGGCCTCTAATAGAGTGTAAGACCCAATCCCTTTTTGAAACCAAAATAATTTGGGCCTCAGTTATTGTATAAGACCCACTGCGATTTTAAAAACCCCCGCGCGATCGCCAGTTCAAAAATCAAATCAACTGGGCCTCTCCTCGAGCTATACGTCCCATTCCTTTTCTTAAAAACACCTTTTGGGCCTCTCCTCGCTGTAACACCCCAAAATTTGCCTTGTTGTTTTTAGCTAATTGGCTTATGTTTCTTTTCATTTCTTGCATTTTGCATTATGCATAGCATTGGTTCTTAGCACGGGATCAAAGTACTTGGTCCATATTCTCAAGTCTCGAGCTTCAAGGTGGTTCAGAGGGTTCATTATATCTTCATGAGATCAAGATTGGCAAGGAATTTCAAGTGATTCCTTCCCTCCTGATCAGGAGGGCCAATTAGGGTTTTTAAGATCAAAAGGACTTCTTGAAAGGCTTGGTGTGTTCAAGCATACTCCTGTGGTTTTATTTATGCTCACAAGTGCTCATAGATGAGGGTTTGGTTATTGATTCATCGTGGAGGATGTTCAGTGGATCAGTTGCTTGTGAACTAAGCAAAAGTCAACTATGAGGGAGAAAGTCAATTGTAAAGGAGAAAGTCAACTGTGGAATTTTGAGTTTCTTTTCATGGTTTTCAAGGTCTCACATCCTCATATGGCCTCCAATTGTCAAGATTTGTCCCATTTATCAAGAATCAAGAGGTTGTACAAAGGTTACTAAATTTGGAAAATGACCCATAATTGAAACTTTCCATTTTTGGCAACTTTTCCTCCACATTCAACTTGACTTTTCATCATCAAGGAAGCTCCAAATGACTTTTCCTCCAACATGAAAGTTGAATATCTTTCTCTCCCATTTCCAAAAAGTACTAGACCATTTCCATATCATTTGTGGAACTCTAGTTATGGCCAAAACAGTGCAAGGTGCTTTTCATGGATTCCTTATATGTCAAATTTTCCACTTTTTACATTTTTGCACAAATGGACTTGTAATGTTCCCAATTGCTTCATGTCACATTATAATATCAAAATACAAGTCAAGAAGATCATTTGTGGCTTTTGAATCAATTCATGCCTTGCCATATTTCTCATTATTCTCACAAAGTACAAAAATGCCAAATTAATTCAAAGCTTGCAAACCAAGAAAGTGCAAGGCCCAAAATCAATCCAGAAGTGGTATGGGAGTAAATTGGAGGTGAATTATGCTGAGAACAAGGGCTTCCCACGTGCAAGTTAGTGGTGGTGGTGTAAAATGCATTTTTGCAATTTCACTCAAATCTCATTAACAAGAGCTCTAATCACTTCCTAATCTCAATCAGTGAACTAATCAAGAGTATATAACCTTACTCATGCTCTCACAGCTAGGGTAGAGACTCATATTTGCTCAGTTTCCATTTTTCACTCTCCACTTTCTCATTTTCGTTTCTCCTTCTCCATAAGGTGTTTTTGAGAAATTCTTTCATATTTGGAATCAGTGAAGAGAGTAGAACCAGAATCAACCATCATCTGAAGCTCATACTGAGATTTTCACCAAGCTCCATTCAAGAGGGATCAAGTTCAAAACTCAAGATCCAGCACGATTCCAAGCTCTAGTTGCATTTATTTTGCAATTAGAGGTTCCAAGGACTTGATCTGCAGCTTTTGGAAGGCGTTCTTGTGATATTTTAAGTTCTTCAAGATCTCAGGTTAGTGATTTTTTCACCTTCACAGAACTTGAATTTTTGATATGCAAAATGATCTATGATGTGCACTGAACATGTTGATATATTTTATTTGAAGTTTGGACGTGTAATTTGTGAGATATGTGGATTTAAAGTTTTAGATCTAAACTTGTTTTCGTTCGATTCTCTTTTTGTGTTTGTTGTTTGTTAAAATGGACTGGATATTCATGATCCTTGCGTTTTTCTGATCAAAATGGTATACTCATAAGCATTTTCTGGAAAAAGTCACGTCATAGCTCACCGGAGAGGGTGGCCGGAGCCCTAGCTCCGGCGGCCGGAAAATACAGTCCGGCGAGGGGAGTTTTCACGAAGAAGAAACCGGTTAGCCGTCCGATGGTGAGATCGAAGGGCTGTCAGCGCGCCACCTGTTTTGATTCTTATGTTTTTATTTCATAATTCTGTGTTTGCCATCCCACAATAGTACCGTGCACCCCTTGCATCGTGGCCATTTGTTTGCGCTTGTTTTTCATCTCACGGCTGGAGTTTGGACACCTCATTAATGAGGTCACATGCCAGACATGTGACTGGTGTAGCATGTTCCTCAAGGTGTTGGTGCGCGCAAGTCCACGTGCTTATTGTGTGCTGATCGAATCCGTCCGTTGATCTTGACTACTTCCCCATAGTGTTGACTGCGTGTTGGTCGTTGGATGGAACGTTTGGTTGGATTTCATTGCTGAGATGTTGACCGAATTACCATGCTCCCTCGTTGACTGAGTTTTTGGACCCTTTTTTCACGGGCTTTTCTATGCGCACCCCTGCTTCATGGCCCAATCCACATTTGAACTGGATTTCCTTGCTTATCACACCCCTAGCCCATGTTCTTCATCTTTATTTTCATTTATTCATTTGCTTTGCATTTTATTTTTTTTAAAATTACTTTTATGCATCTAAAAATCATACAAAAAATCATGGAATTTATTTTTAGTTTTATCTTTTTTTTCATATTTTATTTTCTCATTTTATTTTTATTTTGGCATCTGTTTTAATTAATTATTTTATTTCCTTTTCTTATTTGTTTCACTTGCACACACCAACTTGTGAAATTTCTTTCTCCTCATCTATAATTCATTTTTAATCCATTCTTTTTGCATCTGTTAGGTGACATATTAAATTGCATAAAAACATTTTTGTTTCATTTTTAAAACTTTTCCATATTGCATTTTGGTCCCTTTCTTTTGCATGTTGAAACATTGTTCTTAAGTGATCTTTGTCCAATTGTTTGGGATACTTGATTTGTGAATTTTGGTTTGATATTTTTGCACTTGTTACTTGACTAAGTTAGCTCCTGTTTGGATATTTTTGGGATTTTATTAATCCACTTTGCTATTTTTAGTTGAGTGTTGTTTGTGATGCAAGTTTGGTTGAGGTATACTTTGGTACTTGATCTAGTTTGGATGCATTTGCTTACTTGTGATGGAGTGATGCTTAATATGTTTTATGGTGTGATCATGTACTGTTTGAGCTTACTTGAGGCTTTGGAATCATCTCTTTTCACTCATTTTTCTATTTGTTCTTGATTTTACAAAGTGTTGTTATTTTGACTTGAGTTTTGTGGATGTCTTTCTCACTTTTGGTGCATGCTTTGAGTGTGTTGCTTGATGATTAATCTTGTATGACTTGAGTTTGGGTTTGATATGACATTGATGTATATGCTACTGCCTCTTGAGTTCTATACTTGATTTTCATATTACTTGAGCATTGTTGGATGCATTTGGTTTGAATTATGTGATGCATATCATCCCTTTTGCTTTGTAACTTCTTTGGTGCATCGTATTGCATAGTGTGAACCTCTTTTGCATATGTGGATTGCTAATGATGATATGATGTGAGTTCTGGTCTTGTTTCATTTTCATCTTGTCTCTTTCATTTCACTTTGGTATGAGATCCATGTGTGTTTAATTGTGCATTTAATTCAAGTGTGCTTGAATCCTTCCATGTTTATCTTTGCATGATTACTTGAAGTGATTTGCATTAATCTTTGAGACATGTTGATTGTTATGAGTTGGACATTTATGATATGATGTACTTACTGCCCCCATCTTGTATCTTATCTTCTCCTTCTCTTTCTCCTTCTTCTCTTTCACTCTTTTCATCCCTCGAGTCTCGAGACTTGTTTAAGTCTTGGACTCTCTCCCGTTAGATGCTACCTAGTCCAACTTAATTTTTGATTAAGCTTGGAGTAGGATTAGCATTAGGTTAGGTAGTCGTCTCTCCCAAACCTCACTAACCATAGGACATCCATGCATGATAACATTAGGACTCTTAGTTCCCCTTTAGAGTTTCCTTTGTGTCGTCTCTCTTCTCATCTCAAAACTTCTTCAAGACACGTAATAAAAGTTAACGTGTATTGCGCTTGAGCCTTCTATGTGGGAAGTGGGGAGTGAGGGGCTTCCTCTCATTCTTCTAGGATACCTAGTGTTTGTCCTGTTGGGGACGACGCACGAAAGTATTCGTTCCTGTATTCAAGACTTGGGTTCAATGCAAATTGCGAAACAACTTAAAAGACACTTCTGTCTAAAAAACACCAAACAAATTCAATCTTTTTATCCTTCGGGATTGTTGGGTTTCAAACTTCATTTTCAGGAAAGAGCTCGTCGCTCAAATAAAAAACACTTACCCACCCGTGGTCGTTCCCACGAACTACGTCAGCTCTGATTCCTCTCTCTCGTCCGATTGAGGATACGTAGGCATAAGACAGCGATTGTCTTGGCGAGCAACCTTCCCCCACAGTTCCCGTCCGAACTACGTTGACTCTGACTTTCCCATTGCACTGAGGGAGTACGTAGGCCTAGGACAACGATATCGTCCTATCGAGTCACTTCCTTTTCTTTTCTTCTTCGTTTCTCCGTTCTTTCCATTCTCGTTTCTTCGCCGGTCCAGTAGCAGTGGAGTTCCAGATGACGACACCCTTTGATGCAGACAGCAAGCGTGGATCCCGTCGAGTACGATGGACGTGTTGGATGCTAACACCTTCCCTTCGCGTAACCGACTCCCGTACCCGTTCTCTTGGTCGTGAGACCATGCTCTTTCCTTCCTTCCTTCAGGTTTACGCAATGTTTCCTTTCCCTCTCTTGGGATAAATACACATTGCTGGCGACTCTGTGTCTTTTGCGCCACTCTCGCGTTTGTACCGTTGGATGCGAATCTTTCGGGAGCGACAGCTGGCGACTCTGCTGGGGACTCTGGTTGACCTACTGCTGGTCCTTCCCCTTTAGCGAGTCAATCCTAGTGCTTGTCTGTTTATTTTTGTTAGGTGTTTCTATGGTGCTTTGCTTTGTTGTATATTACTGTACTATTGTTTACTGTATTTTTGTTTTACTGCTTTACTGTTTTTACAGCTTTTATCGCATTGCATTTTATATTGTCATACTGGATATACTGCGCTGTGTTGGCTGTTGTTCTGTTTGGCGGGTTGGGATGTTCTGAGAGATGAGCTCAATACACAGGCTCGAGTATACACCTAGGCTTTAGCGTGGGCAGGCGTGACGCTCCCGTGGTGTTGGCCACGTGCGGGTGATCACGATCCCTACAATCAGACGAGGTTCTATCCGGAGCTTTCTGCTACTGTATGCTGATACAGGCCAGTAGTTATTCTCTGGAGGAATCGTCGACTCTGATGACCATTCCCGAGGACTCAGTTGCGGCACTCCTCCCGGGATGTGACAGTGGCAGCCCACTTTCTGTGGCAAACCCATTGCACACTCTCGATCCGAGGACCCAATGCTGGGAACTTGCCATAGGATCCTTCTTTTTGAAAGAGAATCAGCAGACGACCTCTTTGATTGGCGGTAGCATTGTATCCTTCGGGCTGAATGTGCTATTGTTTCTCAAACCTCTGAAGCTGAGGATCTTTCGTTTTTGGAGAATCAGTTGAGGCCTCCTCGATTGATGATGATGCCAAACCAGAAATGGTGAACGTATCATCATTTCTCGACCTGAGAGCCGGGGATACTGAACATCCTAGTACCCACATGTGAGAGGGACAGTTTGTTTACAGGTTTGCAGGTAACCGTGACCATCAACCGACCCGGTTTTCTGTTGTTATCACTATGGTTGTTGTTGATCCTGAGTTTTGGTACAGACCCTTGATTTGTTCAGTCAGCACAGTGCAGCCAGTTTATGTGGATACCTTGATCCCGTGCCCTGCATTGCATTCCATTTATCTGACATTCATGTTTGTGCATTTTCAGGTAGTATCTAGTCTTTGATTCCAATCAGAGGGCGTTCTTAGGGATGGACACTAAGAGGGGTAAGAAGAATATCATCATCTACAAGTTTCCGAAGATCACTCTTGGTCCTTTGAGCAGTTTACAGAGTATAGCTGGTCCGGAAGTTTTGGGAGCCTTTGAAGAGAAGTATGGTTGGATACTGTCCCTAGTTCGGAATCTCAGTAAATATGAATATAATGGGCTACACACCTTGATGCAGTTTTATGATCCTTCCCTGAGGTGCTTCGTGATGCCAGATTATGTGTTGGTTCCTACCCTGGAGGAATACTCCAACATCTTGTGGATTCCTATCAAAGAAGGTGTTCTTTTCTGTGGTTCCCAAGGAGAGTGTGATTTCCAGGCAGTGTCTGAGGCTCTTTATTTGAGCAGATCTACAGTGGAGGATGATTTTTCTAAGAAAGGAAAATCCCGAGGGTATCATTTGGAGTACTTGGTAAAGAGGGCTCGAGAAGAAGCTAAGGAGAATAGGTGGAGGGCTTTCAATGCAATATTAGCTCTGTGTATATACGGCATTGTGTTATTCCCTAATGAGTCTGACTTCGTCGATACGGATGCTATTCAGATATTTACAGCTCAGAATCCGGTACCGACTTTGTTAGGTGATCTCCATTACGCTCTATATAACAGGAATGAGAAAAAGCGAGGTGGTGTGGTTTGTTGTTGCGCACCTCTCTTCTACAAGTGGTTTGCCAAACGTTTACCCCAATCCGGTGCTTTTGTGGATTCGAAGACTTCTTTAGAGTGGAGTAAGCGTCTGATGGGATTAGCTGCTAAAGACATTCTCTGGGTGGATAAGGGTCTGTTGGGGACTGATATTCTACATAGCTGTGGCAGGTATCCTAATGTACCTTTGATCGGAAGAAAGGGAGGTATTAACTACAACCCATCTTTGGCTATCAGGCAGTTTGCGTACGCCCTAAGAGATCCTCCAGCTGAAATTTTTTTGGAAGAATCCTTGTATTTTCATATGACTGATGGTGTAGCTATTGCACAAGAAGCTTCTCAAGCCTGGCTCAACAGACAGAAGATAGGTAAAACTGTTTTGGGGAAACCTAATAACCAAGCTTTCGCTCCGTATGTTGAATGGGTGAAAAAGAGGGTAGAAGAGTTCTATTTACCTTTTGATCGGGTGTCTCCCTTGTATCCAGAGAGTGTGGAGGAAAGACTTACTGTGCCTATTGAAGAGTTCAACAAGCAACAGAAGTTGGTGCAAGAATTGAGAGCAGAGAATTCCGGTATGAGTAGTCAGCTGCAAGGAGCTTTGCATGACAATTTGGAGCTGAAGTGGCGGGTCAAAGAGTCGACTGAGCATCTGAAGAAGACAGAAAATGATCTGGATAGCAGAATTCAGTATTTCAAGAAGATCAGCATGGCAGCAGAGACCTCAAGCCAGACCACCAGGACAACTAAGAAGCTTTTGGCTACGACTGAAACCAAGCTTGATGTTTATCAAGAGATGTGGAGTGAGGTCCAAGTCGAAAATGAGGCGTTAAACAAAGAGCTGCAAAAGGCAAAAGAAAAGGGGAAGCATTTCTTCAACAAGTGGAAAGAATCCCAAAAGGAGATTGAAGAGCTCAAATTACAAGTTGGAATCAAGAAGGTAAGACATGAAAGTAGCAACGCTGAAGAACAGATTGCAACGCTGAACCAAGAGATTACAAAGAGAAACAGGTTAATCAAAGGGCTAATCTTGCGACCGGCACATCCTGACACTTTGAATCTTCTGGAAGAAGTGGAGGCTAGCCTATTTGGGGTAGAATTGTAGTTCTTTGTGTATCTGTTTTTTATGTGGTTACCATCAGGATTGTTGATGGAATCACCGTTGGTTACGATTGACTTTGTTTGTATGAATTCTTCCATCTTGATAATAGAATGTTTGATTCAGATATTTTTGCCTTGGTAGTTTTTTTATTTTTCTGATTGGTTTCCAGTAGTTTGATCCGGTGGTATTTCTGGGTCGGATTTATTTTCCGATATTGCGTCTAATCCCTGGCCCGGTTGCTTGGAATGGAATCAAAGCGGATATACCTTGGAAATGTTCAAATATGTTTGTTGCATTTGCATTTGCATAATCATATTCATTCTTTGCATTGCAGGTTTTCTTGGGTTTCTCTGGTTTTCTTATGTTCTCTCTTTCTTTCAGTCAGGATTGATCAACCAATTCATCGTTATTCTACCAGGCTCAATCAAAACAGAGTGATGGACAAAGTTCAAGCAGATATGGCCACTATGCAAGCTCGCATTGACCAGTTCATGGAAATGATGCAGGGTGTGGTGCAAAGTCAGAACGAGTTCAGAACTCTGGTTCAGCCGTTAGTGGCACAGGTCGACGAAAATGGTATCCTACACGGTGGTCTTATTAACCGTAATATCCCTTCGGGCGGAGTTGGTGCTGGTGGACAGGGCAGAATTCCTACAGTGGTTGGAGAGGGAAGTACTGTTCGGGCTATCCATGGCCATCATTTTGATGATCAACAGGACGATGTGTTCTCGGTCAGGAGTCTAGATGTTGCCCTTCCTGTGGTTAGTGATGAAAGAATCCGTTTAATCGAAGCTCAATTGAAAGGAGTCGTGAAGCAGGATGATTTGGGGATTGATTTGGACGACCTAGATATTGTTATTCCACACAAGATTCAGATTCCTACGCTAGAAAAGTACAATGGTTCTACCTGCCCAAGGACTCATGTGAAGGCCTATACCAGGAAGATGGCTGCTCACGCTAATGATGAAAAGTTAATGATGCACTTCTTCCAAGACAGCCTGTCTGGCGCGTCTTTGGAATGGTACATGGGGCTAGAAAGTAGAGATGTTCGTACCTGGAGAGAGCTAGCTGCAGCTTTCATCAAGCATTATCAGTACAACACAGACATGGCTCCTAACAGAACTCAGCTGTTGAGCATGTCCCAGAAGAATGATGAGAGTTTCAAAGAATACGCGCAAAGGTGGCGTGAATTGGCGGCTAGGGTGCAGCCACCAATGCTAGAGAAAGAGATGCTAGATATGTTCATGGACACACTGCCGAAGCACTACTATGAAAAGCTTTTGCCTTGTTCTCTAGGCAAGTTTGCAGATGTGATTGCTATTGGGCAGAAGATAGAGGTCGAAATTAAGGCTGGGAAGGTTTCTAGCGGTGATGGATCGGCTTCCGGACAGGGAAAAAAGCCGTTTGATAATTATAAGAAAAAGGAGAGACCAACGCTGTATCATCCCACAGGGGAAAAGGGAAACAACGCCAGTTTAACAATCAACAGGTAGCATCAGTAACCATTCCAGCAACATTACCTCCACCACAGCAGCAAAGGGGTAATGCTAATCAGAATAGACAGCAGGGTCAGTATCAGAACAGACAGAGGAATGCAGAGAGGCATTTTGATTAACCCCCAATGTCATATGCACAGTTGTTGCAACACTTGCTGCAGTTGCGTCTAGTTGAGCTTCGTACCTTGGCGCCACCAACAGGGGAACTCCCACGAGGCTACGATGCTAACGCACACTGCGATTTTCATTCTGGTGCCCCTGGGCACACGGTGGAGAAGTGCAGGGCGTTTCAGCACAAGGTGCAGGACCTTGTGGACTCTAAAGCCATCAATTTCTCGAATGACGGACCCAATGTTATTCAGAACCCGATGCCTAATCACAATGGGCCAAGGGTGAATGCTATAATTGAGGACTGTGAAACTTTGAATTTGATCATGGATGTGGAGGAACTGAAGACTCCATTGGTGGTGGTTAAGAACAGGTTATTGAAAGGTGATGTCTATCCGGGCTGTGGTGAGAACTGCTCAGATTGTTTGATAAAGGCTAATGGTTGTGATTCGTTGAAGAGGGGTATTCAGAATCTGATTGATGAGGGCTGTTTACAGTTTGACAGAGGTAATCAGCTAGAAGAGGTTGTTAGTGAGAAGGTTGCCACTATCACTATTCCATTCAAAACAATTACTATTTCTGGTCCAGCAAGGCCACCTCCAGTCATTATCACAAGGGTCGGACCCATTCCATACGGGAGTTCTAAGGCTATTCCGTGGAATTATGGTGCAGAGGTGTTTGTCAATGTGCAAAAGCAAGAGCTAATGAATACTTCACCAGTGGGTTCTAGTTCAGGGGTTAAAGTTGAGACTGATGCCATAACCAGAAGTGGTAGAGTGCTCCCTCCGGTTAACGATCAACCCAGTACCTCTAGGCAGGATAGAGGAAAACAGGCGATGGATGGTTCTGTTCAGACTCCAGTGATTATGGAATCTACAGTGAAGCCGGTTGACGATGCTTTTTCGGAAAATGTAGAGGAATTTATGAGGCTCATCCGAAAAAGTGATTATAAGATCGTGGACCAATTACATCAGACCCAGTCCAAGATCTCTATTCTGTCTCTGCTCTTGTGTTCTGAGGCTCACAGGAATGCTCTTTTGAAGGTTTTGAATGCAGCATACGTTCCTCAAGAGATTTCTGTTAATCAGCTGGAAGGGGTTGTAGTGCACGTGAATGCGGGTAACGGCCTGGGTTTTACAGATCTTGACTTGACTTCTGCTGGCAGGAATCATAACAATGCCTTGCATATTTCGATCGAATGCCGTGGCTCGCTGATGTCACATGTCTTGGTTGACACTGGTTCATCGTTGAATGTATTACCCAAGAAAGCGTTAATGAAGTTGGATACTTGAGGACTTATTTGTACACCAAGCGACTTGGTGGTGTGAGCCTTTGATGGCTCGAAGAGATCTGTTTTTGGCGAGATTGTGCTTCCAATCAAGGTTGAACCGGAAATCTTTAATGCAACGTTTTACATTATGGATATTCAGCCAGCGTACAGCTGTTTATTGGGTCGTCCTTGGATCCATGGGGCAGGTGCTGTAACTTCCACTTTGCATCAAAAGCTGAAGTATATGGTTGATGGTCACATAGTGACAGTGTGCGGAGAAGAAGACATAATGATCAGTCAGCTGTCAACCTTCAAATACGTGGAAGTGGATGGGGAAATCCACGAGACGTTGTGCCAGGGATTTGAGAAGGTGAAAGTTTCTGAAGAAGTTGTTCAGTCTGAAGCTGTAGTGCAGCCCGGAGTGGCAAATCAACCTGAGGGTTCCATGTTTTCGTTGAGAGACGCCAAAGCTGTGGTTGAAGCTGGTGGCTCACAGAGGTGGGGCCGGGTGGTTGAAGTCCAGAAAAAGAAGGATACTTATGGATTGGGATATAAGCCATCCAGAAGAGACGAGGATTCCCCAAAATTCTATGGCCCTGTCCGGTTCACTAGCGCTGGATTTTTCTTCGACAGAGTTAATGCTATTGAAGAAGAAGGAGACAGTGATTGTGACATGGATAGCTGGATCCGTCCTTGTGCCCCAGGGGAAAGTCTACACAACTGGTCTTCCGAGAAAGTCATTCAAGTGACAGGCTTCGAGTAATTGCTTTGTTTTCCTATTTTGTTAATCCTACGTTCTGCCCAAGACGTAGTGATTCTGTTTGTAGGGCTTTTAACTGTCGCATGTTTTGCTTTATCATCAATAAAGGACTTTTCACACTCAAATATTTTGATCTCTGTCTTTCTGTTTTTATTTTTATGCATCAAAAAACCCACATCAAAATGGCAATGTGTTTCTTTTGTTGCATCATAATAAAACATACCTCATAAATCATTGCAGGTCTTTTTGTCCAGATGACACCGATCATGACTCAGCTATAGCTCGGTATGACTTTGACAATCCAATTTATCAGGCTGAAGAAGAGGCTGACGAAGAGTGTGAACTGCCCGAAGAGTTGGCCAGATTGTTGAAGCAAGAGGAGAGAGTCATCCAACCTCATCAGGAGGAAATCGAGATTGTGAATCTGGGAACCGAGGACGCTAGAAAGGAAGTAAGAGTAGGGGCTGCGTTGGAAGACAGTGTCAAGGGAAGATTGATTGAAATGCTCCGTGAGTATGTGGACATCTTCGCCTGGTCTTACCAAGACATGCCCGGGCTGGATACTGATATTGTTGTACACCGGCTACCACTCAAAGAAGGTTGTGCTCCGGTCAAGCAAAAGTTGAGAAGAACTAAACCGGAGATGTCTGTCAAAATCAAGGAAGAGGTTCAGAAACAGCTAGACGCCGGATTTCTTGCCGTAACAAATTATCCTCCATGGGTTGCTAACATAGTGCCTGTACCTAAGAAGGATGGGAAGGTCAGGATGTGTGTTGATTACAGGGATTTGAATAGAGCAAGCCCAAAGGATGATTTCCCGCTCCCTCACATTGACGTGTTAGTTGACAATACTGCTCAGTATTCTGTGTTTTCCTTCATGGATGGCTTCTCTGGGTATAACCAAATCAAGATGGCCCCAGAGGACATGGAGAAAACAACATTCATAACACCGTGGGGAACTTTCTGCTACAAAGTGATGCCCTTTGGATTGAAAAATGCAGGGGCAACTTACCAGCGGGCGATGGTGACTCTCTTTCATGATATGATTCACAAAGAGATTGAAGTCTATGTTGATGATATGATTGCGAAGTCACAGACGGAAGAAGAACATCTGGTGAATCTTCAGAAGTTATTTGAAAGGTTAAGGAAATTCAGACTGAGGTTGAATCCAAACAAATGCACCTTCGGGGTGAGATCAGGAAAATTGTTGGGGTTTATTGTTAGTGAAAAAGGTATTGAGGTTGATCCTGCAAAGGTAAAAGCCATACAAGAAATGCCTGTGCCGAAAACAGAAAAAGAGGTTCGTGGTTTCTTGGGGAGATTGAACTACATTGCTAGGTTCATCTCGCATCTCACAGCCACGTGTGAACCAATCTTCAAGTTGCTAAGAAAAGATCAAGCGGTCAGGTGGAATGAAAATTGTCAAAAGGCGTTTGAAAAGATTAAAGAATACTTGCAGGAACCTCTGGTCCTTATGCCGCCAGTGCCAGGAAGGCCTTTGATTATGTATCTCACGGTTCTTGAGAATTCAATGGGTTGTGTGCTCGGTCAACAAGATGAGTCAGGTAAAAAAGAGCACGCCATCTATTACCTGAGTAAGAAGTTTACTGATTGCAAGTCAAGATACTCGATGCTGGAGAAAACATGTTGTGCACTCGCTTGGGCCGCTAAGCGTTTGAGGCAGTATATGTTAAACCATACAACCCTTTTGATTTCGAAGATGGATCCAATCAAGTATGTGTTTGAGAAGCAAGCACTTTCTGGTAGAATAGCCCGTTGGCAGATGGTTCTGACAGAATATGATATTCAGTATGTTTCCCAAAAGGCCATTAAGGGAAGTGTGTTGTCAGAGTATCTTGCCGAACAACCAATTGTGGATTATCAACCGATGAAGTTTGAGTTTCCGGATGAGCACATCATGTATCTGAAGATGAAGGATTGTGAAGAACCTTTGCCTGATGAAGGACCTGAGATTGGGTCTCAGTGGAAGATGGTTTTTGATGGGGCTGTTAATTCATATGGCAGCGGAATCGGGGCAATCATTATGACTCCACAGGGTTCTCATATATCCTTTACTGCCTGATTAGCGTTCATATGCACCAACAATGAAGCGGAGTATGAAGCATGCATCATGGGGTTAGAAGAAGCAATTGATTTGAGAATCAAGAACCTTGATGTTTATGGTGATTCTGCGTTGGTGGTGAATCAGATTACAGGAGAATGGGAGACTCGTCAAGTAAATCTCATTCCATATAAAAATTATGCCAGAAGATTGTTACCTTTCTTTGACAGAGTAGACTTCCATCACATTCCCCGGATAGAGAATCAGATGGCTGATGCGTTGGCAACGTTGTCATCAATGTATAAAGTGAATCTTTGGAATGAAGCTCCCTCAATCAGAATCATGCGCTTGGATAGACCTGCTTTTGTATTTGCAGTTGAAGGGGTATCAGATGGCCAGCCTTGGTATCATGACATTAAAGTCTTCTTGAAGAGTCAGGAATACCCAGTCGGGGCATCTTCCAAAGATAAAAAGACATTGAGGAGGTTATCAGGAAACTTCTTTTTGAACAAGGATGATGTGTTGTACAAGAGAAACTTTGACATGGTCTTGATACGTTGTGTTGATGAACACGAGGCAGGCTTGTTAATGGAAGAGGTTCACGAAGGTTCCTTCGGTACTCATGCCAATGGGCATGCTATGGCCAGAAAATTGTTGAGAGCGGGGTATTATTGGATGACTATGGAGTCCGACTGTTTTAAATACGCCCGGAAATGTCATAAATGCCAGATTTATGCTGACAAGGTGCACATACCGCCTACTCCTCTAAATGTTTTGTCGTCACCTTGGCCTTTTGCTATGTGGGGTATTGACATGATTGGGAAGATCGAGCCGACTGCTTCAAATGGACATCGTTTTATCCTGGTGGCTATCGATTATTTCACGAAGTGGGTGGAAGCAGCATCGTATGCCAACGTCACCAAACAAGTGGTAACCCGGTTTATTAAGAAGGACATCATCTGCCGGTATGGAGTCCCGGAGAGAATCATTACTGATAATGGTTCAAATCTGAATAACAAGATGATGAAGGAGCTATTCCAGAGCTTTAAAATTGAACATCACAATTCTTCTCCCTATCGTCCGAAGATGAATGGGGCTGTTGAAGCGGCTAATAAGAACATAAAGAAGACTGTGCAGAAGATGCTAGTGACATACAAAGACTGGCATGAGATGTTGCCTTACGCTTTGCATGGGTATCGTACTTCGGTACGCACCTCGACTGGGGCAACTCCTTTCTCACTAGTGTATGGCATGGAAGCAGTCTTGCCATTAGAAGTTGAGATTCCTTCTTTGAGAATTCTGACAGATGTGAAGCTGGATGAAGCTGAATGGGTGCGTTCCCGGCTGAATGAATTGAACCTCATTGAAGAGAAGAGATTGAAAGCCATTGCGCATGGCCGGTTGTATCAGAGCAGGATGAAGAAAGCCTTTGATCAGAAGGTGCGTCCTCGGTGTTTTCAAGCTGGTGAATTAGTTCTGAAAAGGATCACTCCTCCTCAAACAGATCACAGGGGCAAGTGGACTCCGAATTACGAAGGGCCATATGTAGTAAGATAGGTTTTCTCTGGTGGAGCCTTATTACTCTCAACTATGGATGGCGAAGATTTTACGTCCCCTGTGAACGCGGATGTAGTCAAAAAATACTTTGTATAAAAGAGACCCGCTGAGCATAAAAAGAAGGTTCAGGCAAAAATGGGGCATCCTGGCGAACCATAAAAAGAAAAGGTTCGGGCAAAAATTAGGGATAAAAAGAAAAAAAAAGAATAAACCCGCAAGGTTGAAAACCTGAAAAGGCAACCTTGGCAAAAATGGGTATCCCGGTGGATTGAAAACCCGAGAAGGGTGATCCAGGCAAAAGTTAGGGATTTTTAAAGCAAAGATTACGATCCGCGTTCGATCTGTGATCACTGTTCGCACTTGGAAAATTCGGAGGAAAGGAATCAGTCCAGTTAGTCGTCTTTGAAGGCCAAAGTATATGCGGATGAACAAGTCATATGGGTTATAGCTGAGTCGAGTCATGGTGGATGTCTGTTCCCCACATTGCCGACATTTGTATTTTCTTTTGCTTTTTGCGCAATTACCTCTTTTCAGGAATTGCTTCCAGATGTAAATGCCTATTTACAGGCCAATTCATTCAATAAAGTTTGCATTTCAGCTAAAGAGCTTTTGTTTTCTGTTTTACCTGTTTTGTTTGTGAAAATGTCCGATATTTTTGATAAAAACATTACATGCTAAAACGTTGAGCTTTATGACACAAGTTGGAAAACAGTGGCAATTGCTTAGGCGACAGTCACTATGTTGATAATCAATGTAATCATTTCTGCGCAAAGACCTTTCTGTTGGTTTTGCAGGATGACAGATGTACTCCCCCAGTAGAGTTGCTCTCTCCATTGTTGAAGTTTGATCGTCCTCAGCAGCTTGCTGTTTTCCCCAGTAGAGTAGAGCTCTCCCCTACTTTGAAGTCTGATCGTCCTCAGCAGGTTATTACTCTTCCCCATCAGAGTACCGAGGGTCATCTTCCTCAACCAGAGTATAAAGAAGTAATTCCCTAAGCGGAGTTGTTAAGGATCGTCCTCCTTAGCAGGATATAAGAGGTTTTTTCCCAGGCCAGGGTTGTGACTTGGCACATCTTTCTTCAGCAAGTGATGTCTCCCCACGGAGCATGGGGCAGCTATTTGTTCCCCAGCTAGTCAGGAAGCATGTGTTATCCCCTAGCAGGTGAATATTGACAATTACTTTCTCTCCCAAGCGGAGTCGTTGAGGATCGTCTTCCTCAGCAAAGTACAGAGGATTGTATACCCAGCCGCAGTCGTGTTTGGATTATTATTCCCCAGCGAGTACTCAGAAGTTGATTGCTTTAAGGTGAATGTTGTCGTACTTCCAACAGGAAGTTTGTGGACGAAGATGTTATTATCCCCACAGGGTCCTGGTGTCTACTTTCCTCGGTGGGTCAGAAAGTATAGTCTCGACGACAATGGTTTGATCTAGTACCCAGCAAGGTGAGGGTAAAGTTACTTCCCTAACAGCAGATTAAGCTCATTTCCCCAATCAGAGTCTGGTGGTGAGTTGGTATCCCCAGCAGGTCTTAAGGCCAATCGTTTTTAGCAGGCGCCGAAGCCAAGTTCTGAAATAGTTGGTCGTCCCCAGCGGTGGAATTTCCATCTTCAGTATTCATATCCCTCCCCGGATGAGTGGGTATTCTCTCGGAGCTTCGTCCATCTCCAGCAGAGTTGTTGATCTTGATATTCCCCAACAGAGTGGATATTCTCTTGGAGTTTCGTCCATCTCCGACAGAATTGGTGATTGTGATCTTCCCTAGCAGGGAGAAGTTCTCCTCAACAAATTCTCCTTTGTTTCAGTGGCAATTTAGTTTTCCATCCCCAGCGGAGTTGCTTCTGGTCTTCAGCATTTATTTTGCTGAGACATCTCTCCTGCATTGCATAAGCATTTGTTTGCATGGCATCCTCCCAAATGCGTAGCATTTCCACTTCGTGTGGAGCATTACGGCAAAATTCAAACATGTTCATCTGAAGCGTAAGCCAGGTTTGAGTTTTCCTTCGTCAGGAAAGCCAGATTTCAGGAAGATGTCTTTTGACTTTACTCCACAGGTGTTGGGTTAAGCAATATTTGACAGTACCCCGGCAGAGTGTTTTGCCAGGATTGTTTATCCTTGATTTCTTTTTTTACCCCTTCGTCCAGGTGGTCCTTTGGTTTGTCCCCTCAAGAGCTTTACCGTCAGACACTCGTCCGTGTTTCCTTCAGCACCCGTCCGTGTTTGAACTTTTTCAATACCCGTCCGTATTGACCTTTGAGACACCCGTCCGTGTTCTTTTCAATACCCGTCCGTATTGACCTTTTGATGACACTCGTCTGTGTTGCCTTCCATTCCCCCAGCGAGATTAATTCCCGATAAAGTTGCTTTACAACCTTTCTTTTCAGTACCCGTCCGTATTGAAATCTTTTACACCCGTCTGTGTACCTTTTTCAGTACCCGTCCGTATTGAATATTTTACACCCGTCCGTGTACCTTTTTCAGTACCCGTCCGTATTGAACTTCTGACACCCGTCCGTGTGGCATTTCAATCCCCAGAGAGGTCGCCTTGAATCTTTTTACACCCGTCCGTGTACCTTTTCAATACCCGTCCGTATTGATCTTTTAATGACACTCGTCCGTGTTATTTCAACACCCGTCCGTGTACCTTTTCAATACCCGTCCGTGTTATTTCAGTGCCTGTTCGTGTTGGAGCTTTTGTTTCAATGCTCGTCCGCATTGACATTTGGCACCCGTCCGTGTTTGAACCTTTTAGGCCAATGCCCGTCCGCATTGACACGTTACACCTGTCCATGTATCTTCTAAATACCCGTTCATATTTGATATCCTGGATCCCTTGACACTCGTCAGTGTTCATCCCCCAGCATAGCTAACACTCGTTTGTGTTTATTTCAAGACTTTTCAATACAGTTTTGGTCTCCAACACTCGTACGTGTTGTGACAGTGCAGCATTTTTTGCTTGTTCCCCAGTGGAGTCGTCCCTCCCTTGGGGATTGCAAATTTTAGGTTTCTTTTGGTATTCAATCTCCGTGAACCCTTAGAACGCATGATAGCCGTCACTATCATACCTTCAGGATCAAGTTGATTGAATAGGGGCAGCTGTAACACCCCAAAATTTGCCTTGTTGTTTTTAGCTAATTGGCTTATGTTTCTTTTCATTTCTTGCATTTTGCATTATGCATAGCATTGATTCTTAGCACGGGATCAAAGTACTTGGTCCATATTCTCAAGTCTTGAGCTTCAAGGTGGTTCAGAGGGTTCATTATATCTTCATGAGATCAAGATTGGCAAGGAATTTCAAGTGATTCCTTCCCTCCTGATCAGGAGGGCCAATTAGGGTTTTTAAGATCAAAAGGACTTCTTGAAAGGCTTGGTGTGTTCAAGCATACTCCTGTGGTTTTCTTTATGCTCACAAGTGCTCATAGATGAGGGTTTGGTTATTGATTCATCGTGGAGGATGTTCAGTGGATCAGTTGCTTGTGAACTAAGCAAAAGTCAACTGTGAGGGAGAAAGTCAATTATAAAGGAGAAAGTCAACTGTGGAATTTTGAGTTTCTTTTCATGGTTTTCAAGGTCTCACATCCTCATATGGCCTCCAATAGTCAAGATTTGTCCCATTTATCAAGAATCAAGAGGTTGTACAAAGGTTACTAAATTTGGAAAATGACCCATAATTGAAACTTTCCATTTTTGGCAACTTTTCCTCCACATTCAACTTGACTTTTCATCATCAAGGAAGCTCCAAATGACTTTTCCTCCAACATGAAAGTTGAATATATTTCTCTCCCATTTCCAAAAAGTACTAGACCATTTCCATATCATTTTTGGAACTCTAGTTATGGCCAAAACAATGCAAGGTGCTTTTCATGGATTCCTTATATGTCAAATTTTCCACTTTTTACATTTTTGCACAAATGGACTTGTAATGTTCCCAATTGCTTCATGTCACATTATAATATCAAAATACAAGTCAAGAAGATCATTTGTGGCTTTTGAATCAATTCATGCCATGCCATATTTCTCATTATTCTCACAAAGTGCAAAAATGCCAAATTAATTCAAAGCTTGCAAACCAAGAAAGTGCAAGGCCCAAAATCAATCCAGAAGTGGTATGGGAGTAAATTGGAGGTGAATTATGCTGAGAACAAGGGCTTCCCACGTGCAAGTTAGTGGTGGTGGTGTAAAATGCATTTTTGCAATTTCACTCAAATCTCATTAACAAGAGCTCTAATCACTTCCTAATCTCAATTAGTGAACTAATCAAGAGTATATAACCTTACTCATGCTCTCACAGCTAGGGTAGAGACTCACATTTGCTCAGTTTCCATTTTTCACTCTCCACTTTCTCATTTTCGTTTCTCCTTCTCCATAAGGTGTTTTTGAGAAATTCTTTCATATTTGGAATCAGTGAAGAGAGTAGAACCAGAATCAACCATCATCTGAAGCTCATACTGAGATTTTCACCAAGCTCCATTCAAGAGGGATCAAGTTTAAAACTCAAGATCCAGCACGATTCCAAGCTCTAGTTGCATTTATTTTGCAATTAGAGGTTCCAAGGACTTGATCTGCAGCTTTTGGAAGGCGTTCTTGTGATATTTTAAGTTCTTCAAGATCTCAGGTTAGTGATTTTTTCACCTTCACAGAACTTGAATTTTTGATATGCAAAATGATCTATGATGTGCACTGAACATGCTGATATATTTTATTTGAAGTTTGGACGTGTAATTTGTGAGATATGTGGATTTAAAGTTTTAGATCTAAACTTGTTTTCGTTCGATTCTCTTTTTGTGTTTGTTGTTTGTTAAAATGGACTGGATATTCATGATCCTTGCGTTTTTCTGATCAAAATGGTATACTCATAAGCATTTTATGGAAAAAGTCACGTCACAGCTCACCGGAGAGGGTGGCCGGAGCCCTAGCTCCGGCGGCCGGAAAATACAGTCCGGCGAGGGGAGTTTTCACGAAGAAGAAACCGGTTAGCCGTCCGATGGTGAGATTGAAGGGCTGTCAGCGCGCCACCTGTTTTGATTCTTATGTTTTTATTTCATAATTCCGTGTTTGCCATCCCACAATAGTACCGTGCACCCCTTGCATCGTGGCCATTTGTTTGCGCTTGTTTTTCATCTCACGGCTGGAGTTTGGACACCTCATTAATGAGGTCACATGCCAGACATGTGACTGGTGTAGCATGTTCCTCAAGGTGTTGGTGCGCGCAAGTCCACGTGCTTATTGTGTACTGATCGAATCCGTCCGTTGATCTTGACTACTTCCCCATAGTGTTGACTGCGTGTTGGTCGTTGGATGAAACGTTTGGTTGGATTTCATTGCTGAGATGTTGACCGAATTACCATGCTCCCTCGTTGACTGAGTTTTTGGACCCTTTTTTCACGGGCTTTTCTATGCGCACCCCTGCTTCATGGTCCAATCCACATTTGAACTGGATTTCCTTGCTTATCACACCCCTAGCCCATGTTCTTCATCTTTATTTTCATTTATTCATTTGCTTTGCATTTTATTTTTTTTAAAATTACTTTTATGCATCTAAAAATCATACAAAAAATCATGGAATTTATTTTTAGTTTTATCTTTTTTTTCATATTTTATTTTCTCATTTTATTTTTATTTTGGCATCTGTTTTAATTAATTATTTTATTTCCTTTTCTTATTTGTTTCACTTGCACACACCAACTTGTGAAATTTCTTTCTCCTCATCTATAATTCATTTTTAATCCATTCTTTTTGCATCTGTTAGGTGACATATTAAATTGCATAAAAACATTTTTGTTTCATTTTTAAAACTTTTCCATATTGCATTTTGGTCCCTTTCTTTTGCATGTTGAAACATTGTTCTTAAGTGATCTTTGTCCAATTGTTTGGGATACTTGATTTGTGAATTTTGGTTTGATATTTTTGCACTTGTTACTTGACTAAGTTAGCTCCTGTTTGGATATTTTTGGAATTTTATTAATCCACTTTGCTATTTTTAGTTGAGTGTTGTTTGTGATGCAAGTTTGGTTGAGGTATACTTTGGTACTTGATCTAGTTTGGATGCATTTGCTTACTTGTGATAGAGTGATGCTTAATATGTTTTATGGTGTGATCATGTACTGTTTGAGCTTACTTTCGGCTTTGGAATCATCTCTTTTCACTCATTTTTCTATTTGTTCTTGATTTTACAAAGTGTTGTTATTTTGACTTGAGTTTTGTGGATGTCTTTCTCACTTTTGGTGCATGCTTTGAGTGTGTTGCTTGATGATTAATCTTGTATGACTTGAGTTTGGGTTTGATATGACATTGATGTATATACTACTGCCTCTTGAGTTCTATACTTGATTTTCATATTACTTGAGCATTGTTGGATGCATTTGGTTTGAATTATGTGATGAATATCATCCCTTTTGCTTTGTAACTTCTTTGGTGCATCGTATTGCATAGTGTGAACCTCTTTTGCATATGTGGATTGCTAATGATGATATGATGTGAGTTCTGGTCTTGTTTCATTTTCATCTTGTCTCTTTCATTTCACTTTGGTATGAGATCCATGTGTGTTTAATTGTGCATTTAATTCAAGTGTGCTTGAATCCTTCCATGTTTATCTTTGCATGATTACTTGAAGTGATTTGCATTAATCTTTGAGACATGTTGATTGTTATGAGTTGGACATTTATGATATGATGTACTTACTGCCCCATCTTGTATCTTATCTTCTCCTTCTCTTTCTCCTTCTTCTCTTTCACTCTTTTCATCCCTCGAGTCTCGAGACTTGTTTAAGTCTTGGACTCTCTCCCGTTAGATGCTACCTAGTCCAACTTAATTTTTGATTAAGCTTGGAGTAGGATTAGCATTAGGTTAGGTAGTCGTCTCTCCCAAACCTCACTAACCATAGGACATCCATGCATGATAACATTAGGACTCTTAGTTCCCCTTTAGAGTTTCCTTTGTGTCGTCTCTCTTCTCATCTCAAAACTTCTTCAAGACACGTAATAAAAGTTAACGTGTATTGCGCTTGAGCCTTCTATGTGGGAAGTGGGGAGTGAGGGGCTTCCTCTCATTCTTCTAGGATACCTAGTGTTTGTCCTGTTGGGGACGACGCACGAAAGTATTCGTTCCTGTATTCAAGACTTGGGTTCAATGCAAATTGCGAAACAACTTAAAAGACAGTTCTGTCTAAAAAACACCAAACAAATTCAATCTTTTTATCCTTCGGGATTGTTGGGTTTCAAACTTCATTTTCAGGAAAGAGCTCGTCGCTCAAATAAAAAACACTTACCTACCCGTGGTCGTTCCCACGAACTACGTCAGCTCTGATTCCTCTCTCTCGTCCGATTGAGGATACGTAGGCACAAGACAGCGATTGTCTTGGCGAGCAACCTTCCCCCACAGTTCCCGTCCGAACTACGTTGACTCTGACTTTCCCATTGCACTGAGGGAGTACGTAGGCCTAGGACAACGATACCGTCCTATCGAGTCACTTCCTTTTCTTTTCTTCTTCGTTTCTCCGTTCTTTCCGTTCTCGTTTCTTCGTCGGTCCAGTAGCAGTGGAGTTCCAGATGACGACACCCTTTGATGCAGACAGCAAGCGTGGATCCCGTCGAGTACGATGGACGTGTTGGGTGCTAACACCTTCCCTTCGCGTAACCAACTCCCGTACCCGTTCTCTTGGTCGTGAGACCATGCTCTTTCCTTCCTTCCTTCAGGTTTACGCAATGTTTCCTTTCCCTCTCTTGGGATAAATACACATTGCTGGCGACTCTGTGTCTTTTGCGCCACTCTCGCGTTTATACCGTTGGATGCGAATCTTTCGGGAGCGACACTCACATATTGTATAAGTCCCTCTGTACAGTTTTCAAAACGACAGTGCGATCACTGTCTATCAGCTGGGCCTACCCTCGTGTTGTAAGTCCCATTTCTTTTCTTTCAATAATCTTTGGGCCTCTCCTTGAGTTGTAAGACCCATACCTTTGTACAGAAAACCTTTTGGGCCTCAGTCATTGTATAAGTCCCAGTACAATCTTATCAAAACAAGTTCCCCTTTTCATTTAGGTTCAAATATACAGTTGTTATCAAAACTTTCTTTAATTTCTTTGAACAACTAACAATACAGCATGGAAGCTTGCTCACCTATAAGTTATATCCGCTTTAAGTTACTTGCTTTAATATATAACTGGATTATGGGAAGCTGCGCATGGTTAGTCTTCTTTCATTCTTTTAAATACACGTCATATATATATATATATAACTGTATTGTGGGAAACTGCGATTAGTCTTCTTTCATATCCTTTTACATACTTGTCATATATCAACTGTATATATACTAGTATAGTTATTTAGAGTTTTCCCCGACAATTAGGTCAAGAACTAAGTAAAGCCCTGTTGATCACTCTTAAATACAGTCAAAACTAGATCCCCATAGGATTTCCAGATACAGTCTTGCCTTCTCTTGGGCTTAAACAATATGGAACAAAGAGAAAGGCAGTATTCTTCGTGAACCTTTTCTCAGACTGTCACCCCTAGAAATTGTCAAAGAAATTCTACTCCCCAGAGTTGATCTATTCTCGGTGAATAGCATCTCTTGAGTTTCTTCAAACTTCAAACTTTCACTAAATGATCTATTCTCGATGAATATCATTTCTTGAACTTCTCTTGGTTTGAGTCCCACGGGCTTCCTAAAAGCATCCCCGCCTCGTCTTGGGTGTTGTACGAGGACCCTTCGGCTTCTTAGAAGTTCTCATGCATTCTCTTGGGCTTAGTACAAGGACCCTGAAGACCTCTTAAAGGTATAGGATAGAACTTAGTCATCCTTTGTTAGAACTGTCTTACTAAAAGGATTCGAAACCTTTAGACTAATTCTAGGGTTGATACTCATCCCTTAAAAGAGTCAGCCTCCTCTTGGGCTTTGTACAATGATTCTCCCCTGCGGAGCTAACCTTTTCATACTCTCTTGTTGAGTCGATCAATTCTCAAGACTCTCTTGTTGAGTCAATCACCTTTTTCAGACTCTCTTGTTGAGTCAATCACCGTCTCAGACTCTCTTGTTGAGTCAATCACTTTTCAGACTCTCTTGTCGAGTCAAGCACTCTCTTGTTGAGTCAAACCCCTTTTAGCCTCTATCTCGGGCTTTGTACGAGACAAACAAAAACACTCTCTTGTTGAGTCCATAGCCTCCTCTTAGGCTTTGTATAATGATTTCCCCTAGGAGGAATTAGCTTCCTCTCAAGCTGTGTGTAATAATTTCTCCAGCTTGTTCAACCATAATCCTGGGCTTTGTACAGGACAGATAAAAGCACTATCTTGTTGAGTCAAACCCTTTTATCCTCTATCTTGGGCTTTGTATGAGATATAAACCTTCATAAGCTTGGGACAAACATTTTCCCCAACGAAGTCAATTCCTCCGAGCCTTCATTAGACTTTGAGGAATAAACTCCAAGCCGAGTCAAACTCTTTTCCGCCTCCATCTTGGGCTTTATACGAGATAGATAATACTCTCCAGCAGATTTAAATCTTTTTTAGTCTCCATCTCGGGCTTTGTATGAGACACATAAAATATCCTCACCAGAGTCAGTTAAATTTCCCATTTTAGCCTCCATCTTGGGCTTTGTACAAGACACATATAAACACTCCCCAGCAGAGTCAAAACCTTTTTTTAGCCTATATCTTGGGCTTTGTACAAGACAGAAAGAACATTTTCTCCGGAAAAGTCAACCTTTTAGCCTCCTCTTAGGCTTTGTACAAAGATATCCCCAAAGAGTCAGTCTCTTTTTGCCTCAATCTTGGGCTTTGTACAAGACACATACATAAACACTCTCTTGTTGAGTCAGCCTTTCCTAGCCTCCTCTTAGACTTTGTATAAGGATTTCCCCAGTGGAGTCAATCAACCTCTTAGCTTCAACATTGGGCTTTGATCAAGGCACACAAAAATCAACGTCTCCCTTTAGAGATGACAAGTTCTCTCTCAGTCAAAACTTTTAGCTTCAATCTTGGGCTTTGAACAAGACACCAAAACATTTTCCTCCCTTAGAATAGGAGGAACTACGATTGCTCTGATTTCCCTGTTTCGTTTAAACAGGAATACATAGGCATAAGATTGCAAAATCTTAGCGAGCATACTAATAAAAAACTCTAGGTCCTGTACCTTCATATCAATCAAAACTTTAGGTTTCAAACCTTGGCCATCATCATCATCATTTTCCACAGAAAACAAAAATTCACTCTCCCTGTCATACTTTCCCAAGAAACTTTTCCAACCCATTATCAGATAAACACCATCAAGTACAAAGCGATAGAACCTAATGCTAATATCCTGTGGATAACCACATATAGGATGGGTAATTGGCAACTACCCATTGTATAACCTGACCCCTACTCCCTGAATCTCTTAAAGCGTTTGTTCAGTTAAACAATTGCGTGCAAGGTTAGTTTTAGATACCTTCCCTTTCCTTTCCAGCTTCATGGGATAAATAAGAAATCAGAAAGTAGAACCCCTTTCTCCGCGAGGAGGAAAACCCAAATTCAGCGATAAGGTGGTCGCGTCACCGACAAAAATCGCTCGCTACAGAAAAATGGTGACTTTACTGGGGAGTCATTTTATTGTTAGGACTAGGATTATTATAGCTCTTAAGAGGTCTAGGATTTTAGTTTTAGGATAAATATATATATCGCTTTTCCTACTTGATATCCGTGTTTATTTTTCTGCTAATGAGACTGCGGGTGATGCCGCATCTGGAAAGTTTGAGTGACACCTAAGATAAGTGATGGCACTAGACGAGTAATCTTACAGGGAGTGACTCCCAAATAAGAGATCCCGATCGACCATCGAATCAGTGGAGATACCCTTTGCGGATTCAATGCCTATACGACTTCGGTTGTTGAAAGCAGACTGTTCGATTGGGTTATCTAAGAAGCTGAGGATTTTAGTAGACAGAAACCATGTTACTATTTTGTAGTACGGAAGCTATCGGAAATAGTTGTCACGCGATACTACCCTCATTTGAGATTACTCTAAGATACATCAGCTTGCTCGGGTGATTCTAGCCTGCTGTTGTTATCGCAAGAGGGGTCAATGATTTTGAGGACAGGAGCAAAAAATCACCGGTATAACCTTTGGGGATGGGTAGAGCCTTGACTACATGACACCGAACCTTTGACCCCATGTTTTTCTATGTTTTTGTGTGCTGCATCCATGCATTCATTTAAAAAACTTCAAACAAAGAAAAAATTCTCTTCTAGTCTCTCTTTTTCAAATTAAACTAAGACAATGATTGCAAATGTCAGAGAAAATTGCGTTATGGATTTCGGTAGAAGGAGGACTCACAAGTACACCTTCAAGGTTCCAAAATTAGAGGATTTGAGAGGGTTGGCAAGGATGATCACCAACCCAGATGCTTTAAGAGCTAAGTACGGAGGACTGATGTCTCTGCTAAGGGTCCATGTAATTGAAGGAATCATGTCCACACTCATTCAGTTCTACAATCCGGTCTATCATTGTTTCACTTTCCCAGATTATCAGCTAGCACTAACACTGGAGAAGTATTATCACCTAACTGACTCACCTATCACTGACCAAGCTGTGAGGGCTAAGGTCTCTCGTCTATTTTGGTTTTAATGATGTCAACAAATAAGATAGTCATTAGATTGTAATTTGAGCGGTATCACTTTATTATCGGGCAAATTGCATCTAACCATCAATGTTCATGTGTCTAAACATATAGGAAGAAGTCTACACAATTTCTACATGTGCATGATCATAATATTGATGTTTGGTATACTTGTTTCGAGTCTTGGTCAGCAAAAACATACAGAAAAATGAGTTATTGAAAATCTACATGTCATGAGTCGACCCAAGGTGAGCATGAGTTAACTCATGCTGTCTTGGACAAGTTTTGTGAAATGTTCGGGTAAGCGCACGCTGACCCCGCCCCCCCCCCCCCCCCAATTGCATGAGTCGACGCATGCTTCTGGGTTTTTGAAATTATGCAGTTTTAGAGTTCATGAGTCGACGCATGGTCAAGATGGGTCGACGCATGGCTTCCAAATTTGCGCAGACAACCCTGCGGGTTAGCTCACACTAACCCTCATTTAATGGGGGGTCGACCCATGGCTGTTTTGAACTGATTTTTCTGCATTCAATTTTTTTGTTATTTCTGTTACTTCATTTTGTTGGTCATTTTATTCATTATATATAGTTGGGTCATCTCACATTTCAATATAACAAGAAACATGAAAATTCATACCAATCTTTCTCTTCATTTTCATCTTCAACCTTGAGTCTACCAATAATTACACATAATCATTTTTGCTTGTGTTGTCCATTGTTTTGAAGTGGTAACGTTCAGAATTAGGAAGTGTGTGATCTTCATTTCTGGGTTGAGAATTAGTAGGTGTTTCTTGAATAAAACCTCAGGTTTTGTCCTCCAAGAATCAAGGAGATTTTGGGGGGTTTTTGGCACAAATTGTTTCATTCTACAGGGATTCAGCCGTGTGAAGGTAACCGAAGAACAGAGTATTCGTTTGATTTAGTAACTACAGTCAGAGGATCGTAGAAGAACGGCTTGGGATCGGATCGTGGAAGATCGAAGTCGGCCGAGTGAAGGTGACTGAAGAAAGGTGGGTTCTTGTAGTCTAGTAGCGTGGGACGATGACTTGTTCAACCAGATTCGAGGGACTTGATTCATCTTGAATCAAGGGGAGAGAAGACTCTGCATCAACAATCAAAGACGTTTGAGAGTTCAGATGTTCATTGTTCTCCTCTTGTATAAACAATTTGCAAACAACAACATATATATATATATATATATATATATATATATATATATATATATATATATATCTCAATTCCATTTGTGGAATTGGGGGCAGAGGTACCCTTAACGAGGACGATTGGGGAACTGCCTAATCAAATCGTGTTTGTCCTCTCTTTCCCTTAACTCTTTACGTTTAATATCATTCGAATTTGCGAAGTTCAAATTGATCAAAATTTCTGAGCTATTGTTTTGTAAATCTGATACAATCCCTTGGATTGTATTTAGGAGCAGCTCAATATCACATTAATTGAAAATCTGTACTTAGTGTGTTTATGCACACCAAGTGTTCGATAATTTGTTTCAAAGCAAATTCAAACGCAGTTGCATTTGATTGTTTGTCGATTTATCTCGTTGGATTGGATTAACCATCAAGCAAGTAAAACATTATTAATTGCGTTTAAATTGAGTCAATCAATCTGAATTTTTCTCATCCGTAATTCATTCCTAATATTGTCGTGCATATCCGATCCCTCTAGTAGAGGTTCGTTGTAGACGTAATTCAGTGGCTGCTTCCGTCAAACTTTTAAAACCAATTTTTTGAAAATCCATTTGTGTGTAAAACTCAAGGGATCTATTCAACACCCCTTCTAGATCCTAGCCATCGTCTAACAAGTGGTATCACGAGCTCCGGTTTATTTGGTGCTTCGATAAAACTTCTTGGAATATGGCGAACGAACCTAAAGGGGCTTATAATAGAGCTCCAATTTTTACAGGCGAGAATTACAGCTATTGGAAATATTGTATGCGCGTCCATATAAATTCCATAGATTGGAAGTTTTGGAACGTTATTTTAAACGGTCCTATGGAAATTACAATGACCAATGCCGAAGGCATTGTCGTTCCCAAACCCGAAAACCAATGGAATGAGGAGGACGAGAAAAAGTACAGCTATGATTGGAAGGCTCGAAATATTTTGATCTCCTCTTTGGTAGTTGACGAATATTATCGAGTCTCTCATTGTGAAACAGCCAAAGCCATGTGGGATGCTTTACAAGTAGCCCACAAAGGCACTAATGATGTTAAGATGGCCTGTATCAACACACTAACGCAAGAGTTCGATCTTTTTTACATGAAGCAAGGGGAAACCATTGCGGATATGCAAAAATGATTTACTCATATTATCAACAAATTGCATGTACTTGGTAAACCAATTCCAAACGAGGTTGCTACGAATAAGATCTTGAGGTGTCTTAATAGGGAATGGCAGCCGAAGGTCACCGCGATCAAGGAGGTCAATAATCTAGCTACTCTAGACCTCACCACATTATTTGGCAAACTCGATGAGCATGAGCAAGTGCTCATTAGCCTTGAAAAACATGAGAAGAGTATAAAGAAGGAGAAAACAAAAGATATGGAAAAGAAGTCGATTGTTCTTAAGGCTTATTGTTTAAAGTCTACATCTAAAGAGCAAAGTGATGATGAAACCAACAATGACGAAGATGATGACTCCGATGATGACATGAGTCTATTTGTGAAGAGATACAATAAATATGTTCGGAAGAATGAGATTCAGCATTCGTATAAAAATCTAGTCAAATTCAAAAGGCAATCTAGAAATGAAGGCAATAAGAATGGCAAGGTTAAAGGAACGTGTTACAACTGTGGAAAATCCGGGCACTACAAGCCGGATTGTTCATCACTTAAGAAAGACAAGGATAAGGATAAGGATAAGAGTCATCAACACAAAAAGTCAAACAAGTATAGACGAGCATACATTGCTTGGGAGAGCGATAGTGAGTCGGAAAAAGAAGACAGCTCAAGTGACGAAAGTGAATCCGTTAATCTATGTCTTATGGCACGTCACAACAAGAAGAAAGAGGTAAAACACTCTAAATATGATCATTCTAATGCTATGTCTCATTTAGAATTACAAAAGGCTTTTGATATGTTGCACCATGAGGCTAAGGAAGCTTTTCAACGCTTAGCCTCGAACAAAAAGATTTTTAAATACTTGGAGAAAAAGGTGGCCGATTCCGAAAAGGAATTGGAAGATCTTAAAAACTCCATGGTGGATGCATCAAAAGCTAAGATTGATGAGAATAAGTCTCCATGGTTCAAGTTTGGGGGCTGTGATACTTGTCACATTTGGCAAGAAGAGGTGAGAACCCTTAAGGCCAAATTAGACAAGGCTCTTATGCCTAAAGTTACGTTTGCTATTGATCGATCACATTATTGAGAAAGTATGAATAATCCGTATCAAAGGTATACGTATGTGATTCGAGATAGAGATAGCAAAGGTAAATTCCAAATGAACCATGATTGCCTATATTGTTGCAAACCCGATCATACTATTGGTAAATGTCATTTTAGAAGATTTCTTGTTTCAAAAGGAATTTATCAATGGTTGCCCAAATGCAACCTTGGTTTCACTTACCATAAAGGACCCAATGAGAATTGGGTACATACTCTCCCTTGATTGTTTTTGTAGGTACAAAGTTTTGAGACCATCGAAAGAAGATGGGTTCTGGATAGTGGCTGCTCAAGATATATGACAGGCGACATATCTCTTTTCATCGACTTTGTGGCAAAGAAAAAGGGGTTTGTCACCTATGAGATAACAATAAGGGACAGATTCTTGGCAAAGGTAGTGTAGGTAACCCCTCATCTACTACTATCTCTGATGTGCTTCTTGTAGAAGGCCTTAGACATAACCTTTTAAGCATTAGTCAACTATGTGACAAGAATTATAAAGTAACTTTTTCAAAGGATTGTTGCATAGTTGAAGATAGTGACAAAAAGGATGTGTTTAAGGGCTTGAGGGTGAATAACGTCTATATGCTAGAATTAAATGAGGTATCGTTGAATGGCGACAAGTGTCTAGTCTCTATGAATTAAGATTCATGGTTGTGGCATAGACGGTTGGCGCATATCAATTTTGATTTGCTTAACAAAATAGTTTCTAAAGACCTAGTCATCGGTTTGCCCAAAATCAAATTCACAAAGGATCACCTTTGTGATGCTTGTCAAATAGCAAACAGGGATCTCATTCAAATCTAAAAACATCGTTTCAACTATGAGACCCCTTGAGCTCCTCCATATGGACCTCTTTGGACCATCTAGGGTTAAAAGCCTAGGTGGTAACTATTATGGTTTTGTAATAGTCGATGACTTTTCTAGGTTTTGCTGGACTATTTTCTTAGCAAATAAGAGTGATACCTTTTCGGCCTTTGAAAAATTTACTAAGTTATCTCAAAACAAGTTAAAGACGAACATTGTGTCAATTAGAAGTGATCATGGGGGTGAGTTTGAAAACCATTCATTTGAAGCATTTTGTGAATCCCATGGAATTGATCATAATTTTTTCGCACCACGTACCCCTCAACAAAACGGGGTTGTGGAACGTAAAAATAGAATTTTGGAAGAATTAGGAAGGACTATGATCAATGAAAGTGGACTTCCAAAATACTTTTGGGCCGACGCCATAAGTACGGCTTGTTACGTTTTGAATAGGGTGCTCATCCAGCCTATTCTAAACAAGACACTATATGAACTTTTAAAAGGGCATAAGCCAAATATCTCTCACCTTCATGTCTTTGGTTGCAAGTGTTTTGTGTTAAACAATGGTAAAGAGACACTTGGTAAGTTTGATGCCAAGGCCGACGAGGGTATTTTTCTTGGATACTCTCAGTCAAGTAAAGCTTATAGAATTTATAATAAAAAGTTACGTATTGTTGAAGAGTCAGTGCACGTTACTTTTGATGAGTCTTATCCGAGAAATGTCGGAGAAGGTAGTTCTTTTCATGGTGCAGGTGTATCTTTTGAAGACATACTCAAAGACACTGATAAGGGAACTGATCAGCCTGAAGCGGTGCATATTGAGGAGGAAAAGGATCACCAACCAATGAAGAGTGAGGAGGTTCATCCAACTAATGAAGATGACCTTCCTCTAGCATGGAAGTCTTCCAAAGACCATCCAATCGACAATATCATCGGTGATATCTCTAAGGGTGTAACCACTCGCTCTAAACTTAGTAACTTTTGTTATTACTCTGCTTTTGTCTCCCAAGTTGAACCTAAAAATGAAAAGGAGGCGTTACTCAATGAGCATTGGTTTTTATCAATGCAAGATGAGTTAAACCAATTCAGGAGAAATGAGGTTTGGGACCTTGTCCCCCCTCCGCGAGATCATCGAGTAATCGGCACCCGATGGGTGTTTAGGAATAAACTTGATGAAAAGGAGTGATAACACAAAATAAAGTGTGGCTTGTAGCGTAAGGCTATAACCAAGAGGAAGGAATCGACTATGAGGAAACTTATGCGCCGGTTGCCCGACTCGAGGCTATACGCCTTTTACTTACTTATGCTTGCACTAAGAACTTCAAATTATTCCAAATGGATGTTAAAAGTACTTTCCTTAATGGATATATAAATGAAGAGGTTTATGTTGCCCAACCTCCGGGTTTCGAATCCCATGAATATCCTGATCATGTCTATAAACTTAAACGTGATTTGTACGGACTTAAACAAGCCCCTAGGGCTTGGTATGAACGTCTAAGCAAATTTCTACTTGTTCAAGGGTATTCAAGAGGAAAGGTTGACACAACCCTCTTTATTAAACGTCAAGGAAAACACTTAATCTTGGTACAAATTTATGTTGACGATATTATATTTGGGTCTACTAACATGACCATGGTCAAGGAGTTCTCTAGTCTTATGCAGGGGGAGTTTGAGATGAGCATGATGGGGGAGCTCAACTATTTCCTCGGATTGGAAATCAAACAACTCGAAGAGGGCACATTCGTGAGTCAATCGAAATATTGTTTTGAACTTCTCAAACGTTTCGACATGCTAAACTGCAAAGCAATAGAGACTCCTATGCCTACATGTGCCAATCTTGATCGTGATGAACATGGTAAGGATGTAGAGGTAAAGAAGTATCGAGGTATGATTGGATCTCTTCTTTATCTTACCGCATCACATCCCGATATTATGTTTAGTGTATCCATGTGTGCGAGGTATCAGGCACGTCCCAAGGAATCCCACCTAAAAGCAGTTAAGCGCATACTTCGATACCTTTCTGGTACTCCAAAGTATGGGTTGTGGTATTCCAAAGGTAGTGTTTATTCCTTAGTTGGTTATTCCGATTCCGACTTTGCCGGGTACAAGTTGGATAGGAAAAGTACTAGTGGCACATGTCACCTTTTTGCAAACTCCTTGGTGAGTTGGCATAGCAAGAAACAAGTTTTAATTGCCTTGTCAACAGCCGAGGCGGAATACATTGTCGTTGGCAGTTGTTGTGCTCAAGTCTTATGGCTTAAACAATAATTGCTTGATTTCAATTTAAAACTTGAGCGTATTCCCATTTTGTATGATAACACTAGTGCAATAAACCTAACTAAGAACCTCGTGTTGCGTTCACGCACCAAACATATCCAAATACGTCATCATTTCCTTAGGGATCATGTAGAGAAAGGTGATGTGGTCTTTGAGCATGTTGATACTAAGAATCAACTTGCTGACATTTTTACAAAACCACTAGCTACTGAGCCTTTCTTTCACATCCGTAGGGAACTAGGCGTTCTCGATATTTCGGACCGTGTTTGATAATTCCTTAAGATAGTAGCTCTTCACATCTATATATGATTGTTTATGGTTTTGACTAACTATGCCAAGAGTTATTGAGCAATATGTGAGGGCTCTCATCATCGTTCATGGTCAAGGTAATATCGTTCCGCTTCAAAAGTTTTCCTTAATATATGTACCATGTTGGATGTTCAAAATTGATGTTTATTACACATTTTAAGCGTATATAATTCACTTGGATGTTTGAATTATGTGTTATCATGTTTATTTATCATGTATTGGTGCATATGTATGTAAAAACTTAAATTCTTCCATTTTATACTTGGTTAAGTCGACTAAAGTGTCATGGGTCGACTCAAGAATGGTCCAATTTTTCAAGAGAAGGTGCATGTTGTATTTTGTGTTTTGATTGTATGACTTGTTCTTTTCTTGCATGATGTTTTGCTTTTGCTTTTCATTTAGGGCTATGTTACTATTTTGCACTATTATGGAATGAATTATGTTTGCTTCTTATGTTTCGTGTTTATCCGTTTATACTATTGCATTAACTGTATCATATGTGGATGCTTGTTAATGTCGCTGTTTTGTAAATTGGTGAATGAACCATTACTTGTTATGATGATATCTCTTTGACCAACTTCTTTACTCTTTTTGATATTGTCAAAGGGAGAGAAGGATACTAGCAGCAAAAAATACTAAAGCAGTAGATATTAAAGTGTTAAAGATAATGGGAGTTTCTCTGTTCTCAAATTACAATCAAGAGAAAGATAGACAGTGTTGCCATCATCAAAAAGGGGGAGTATGTGAGGGCTAAGGTCTCTCATCTATTTTGATTTTAATGATGTCAACAAATAAGATAGTCATTAGATTGTAATTTGAGCGGTATCACTTCATTATCGGGAAAATTCCATCTAACCATCAATGTTCATGTGTCTAAACATATAGGAAGAAGTCTACACAATTTCTATATGTGCATGATCATAATATTGATGTTTGGTATACTTGTTTCGAGTCTTGGTCAGCAAAAACATACAGAAAAATGAGTTTTTGAAAATCAGCATGTCATGAGTCGACCCAAGGTGAGCATGAGTCGACTCATGCTGTCTTGGACAAGTTTTGTGAAATGTTCGGGTTAGCGCACGCTGACCCCCCCGTTGCATGAATCGACGCATGCTTATGGGTTTTTGAAATTATGCAGTTTCAGAGTTCATGAGTCGACGCATGGTCAAGATGGGTCGACGCATGGCTTCCAAATTTGCGCAGACAACCCTGCAGGTTAGCTCATACCAACCCTCATTTAATGGGGGGTCGACCCATGGCTGTTTTGAACTGATTTTTCTGCATTCAATTTTTCTGTTATTTCTGTTACTTCATTTTGTTGGTCATTTTATTCATTATATATAGTTGGGCCAGCTCACATTTCACTATAACAAGAAACGTGAAAATTCATACCAATCTTTCTCTTCATCTTCATCTTCAACCTTGAGTCAACCAAGAATTACACATAATCATTTTTGCTTGTGTTGTCCATTGTTTTGAAGTGATAACATTCAGAATTAGGAAGTGTGTGATCTTTATTTCTGGGTTAAGAATTGGTTGGTGTTTCTTGAATAAAACCTCAGGTTTTGTCCTCCAAGAATCAAGGAGATTTTGGGGGGTTTTTGGCACAAATCGTTTCGTTCTACAGGGATTCAGTCGTGCGAAGGTAACCGAAGAATAGAGTATTCGTTCGGTTTAGTAGCTACACTCGGAGGATCATAGAAGAACGGTTTGGGATCGGATCGTGGAAGATCGAAGTCGGCCGAGTGAAGGTGACTGAAGAACGGTGGGTTCTTGCAGTCTAGTAGTGTGGGACGGTGACTTGTTCAACCAGATTCGAGGGATTTGATTCGTCTTGAATCAAGGAGAGAGAAGACTCTGCATCACCAATCAAAGACGTTTGAGAGTTCAGATGTTCATTGTTCTTCTCTTGTATAAACAATTTGCAAACAACAACATATATATATATATATATATATATATATATATATATATATATATCTCAATTCCATTTGTGGAATTGGGGGCAGAGGTACCCTTAGCAAGGACGATTGGGGAACTGCCTAATCAAATCATGTTTGTCCTCTCTTTCCCTTAACTCTTTACGTTTAATATCATTCGAATTTGCGAAGTTCAAATTGATCAAAATTTCTGAGCTAGTGTTATATTAAGCTGTTGAATTGTTTTGTAAATCTGATACAATCCCTTGGATTGTATTTAAGAGCAACTCAATATCACATTAATTGAAAATATGCACTTAGTGTGTTTACGCACACCAAGTGTTCGATAATTTGTTTCAAAGAAAATTCGAACGCAGTTACATTTGATTGTTTGTCGATTTATCTCGTTGGATTGGATTAACCATCAAGCAAGTAAAACATTATTGATTGCGTTTAAATTGTGTTAATCAATCTGAATTTTTCTCATCTGTAATTCATTCATAATATTGTCGTGCATATCCGATCCCTCTAGTAGAGGTTCGTTGTAGACGTAATTCAGTGGCCGCTTCCGTCAAATTTTTAAAACCAATTTTTTGAAAAGCCATTTGCATGTAAAACTCGAGGGATCTATTCAACCCCCCTTCTAGATCCTAGCCATCGTCTAACACAAGCTCCCTTTTCTGGACTGGAAGAAATTCCAAAAGATCAAACCATTGCAAGAGCAATCTATTTGGGCGAGTCATAAGTCAGGACTCACACGACCATCAAGGGTGGTATACAAGGTTTACCAGCCCAGTTTTTGATAAAGAAAGCCATGTACTTCGCCAGTGTAGAGAACGTGACTGCTTTCGAAAGCATCTTTGTCTTGGTCACCTATGGGTTATTTCTGTTTCCCAACATTGATAACTTCGTTGATATCAATGCCATTAAGATATTTCTAATTGGAAACCCTGTACCAACCTTGCTCGCAGATGCTTATCATTCTGTACACTTAAGGAATTTGTACAGCAGAGGAATGATCACATGTTGTGTACCCCTGCTATACAAATGGTTCACTTCCTATTTGCCAAAGTCTGCCGCATTTTGGGATCATAGAGTACTTTGCGTTGGTCATAGAGAATCAGAGTCTCTTACCAACTCTGACATCGATTGGTACAATCAGATCTATGATGGGATAAGAATCACCGACCGTTGTGGAAACTTCCCTAATGTACCCCTCATAGGAATTAAAGGAGGGATCAACTATCATCTAGTTTTAGTTCGTCGTCAATTCGGATACCCGATGAGACATATTCCACGTAATGTTCATCTGGAAGGTCTTTTCTTCAAGGAAGGAGAAAATAACAGGGCACTAAAGACAAAAATAGTGCACTCCTGGAAACATGTTCACAGAAAAGGAAGACAGTCTATAGGAAAACCAAATTGTGTCTCGGTGGAACCTTATCTCCACTGGGTGCAAGTTAGAGCTCTCAAACTGAGGATGCCATACCCTCCTCACGAAGTTCTTCCGTTAAAGGAATCTGTCCTTTATTTTATGTCTGATACAGAAAAATTTCAGGTTACTCTCAACAAAGTTCAACAGGAGAAGAAGTCTTGGAAGAACAAGTACCATATTCTCAATGTGGAGTGTAACAAAATACGGCAACTGTTAAAAGAAAAAGATGCTCTGATTGAGATTTTAGAGCAACATGCTGTAGAGAATCAAGAAGACCGAAGGAACTTGCTCGCTCCTTTCACTTGGCAAAGGAATGACAACCCGACAACGGCTCAAGAGCCCCGGTCAAAGAAAAGGAAAATACAAGAACCAGCACCTGAGCTCCCTTCAGAGAAGACTCAGGATCCATAAGTTTAGATTTCCTTTTACAACACTTTGTAAATTACTGTATTTCCATTTCCGCAATCTTTTAATTCAATAAAACGGGGTTTCCCCACTGTTTGATATTTGCAATCCAATTGTTGAAGTTTCTTTTGATTAAAAAAATATATAACTAAATATAATCATTGCATATCATTCATCATTCTCGCATAACGCATTCTTCTTCTCTATGAATCTCACGTTTATGTCTCGATTAGAGAGTCAAACTGTCTCATTCGTACAATACTCGGGCCAGTCAACAAAAGAAAATGTATAATCTCTAGGAAGAAAATAGAGAGCTGAGAGAAGAAATCGACGCTCTGAGAGATGCAAGCTCTGGCAGCAGCTTAGATACAACGGACTGTGATCTCAGAGATCACATCTACGCCCATAGTGGAAAAGTATGATCCTCGGTATTACATGCCTAAAGATCGTCCCTGGGTCATGCCACTCAAATATATCCGGGAAGGATATATTCCACCGATCACTGAAGATCCGAAAACTGCAGTAGGAGCCGCTGGGCATGAAGGTTACAAACTTTGGGAAAGCGAAGATGCCAGGGGCATGACAATAACTTCTGAAGGTTACAAACTTCGGGAAGCACCAAGAGTCACTGCCGTAATGACTATACCACCACCCGTGGTACACACTGTCCCGGAAGGGAAGATTCCCCATATACCTTCTGGTGGAAATGAAAGTATGGACAACAGAATGAAGGAGTTCTAGGAACAGTTCCTAGAAATGCAGAAGGAACTGCAAGCCATTCGCGGTCAGGATCTGTTCGGAAAGGACGCCGCAGACCTTTGTTTGGTCCCCAATGTGAAAGTTCTGCACAAGTTCAAGGTGCCCAAATTTGAAAACTACAAGGGTAACTCTTGCCCTCAAAGCCATTTGGTGATGTACGCTCTGAGGATGTCGACACAGACAGAGAACCAACAGCTACTGGTCCACTATTTTCAGGATAGTTTAACCGGTGCCGCACTCAAGTGGTACATGGGTCTAAACTGCACTAAGATCGTCACTTTCAGAGATCTTGGCACTGCCTTCGTTCAATAATATAAGTTTAACCTGGACATGGCACCAGACAGAGATCAACTCAGAGCCATGTCGTAGAAGGACAAGGAAACCTTCAAGGAATATGCTCAGTGATGGCGTGAAATTGCCGCCCAGATTTGTCCACCTCTTGAGGAAAAAGAGATGACAAAGATCTTCTTGAAAACCTTGAGCTCATTTTACTATGATAAAATGGTCGCCAGTGCGCCCAGCAACTTCACTAAAATGGTCGGCATTGGAGTTCGTCTTGAAGAAGCATTTCGAGAAGGACGTTTAGTTAAAGATACTGGATCATTAAGCAGTACCAAAAGATACAGTAGTGCTCTCCCTAAGAAAAAAGAGCAAGATATTGGCAATATCTCTCTCGGAAAGCAAAGGCGACGGTACCAACCAGTAGCAGCTGTAACTCCTGCTATTAACCATGCGCTTTTTCCTACGTATCAACCTCAGGTTGCGCAAAGTCAACCGAATCAGCAACAATATCAGCAAAGGACACAATAACCTCTTCAGCTGGCTCGTCCTCAATACAACAACAATAGTACAACGCGACCACCAGGGTTAGACTCTATCCTAATGTTGTACGCAGAACTGTTTCCATTACTACTGGTCAAGGGGCATGTCCAAACCAGGGCTCCTCTTGCAATTCCGGAAAATCCGCCTTTTTGGTTCAAAGCGGATCAGACGTGTCCTTACCATCAAGGAGGACCAGGGCATAACATAGAAAATTGTCTCAGTTTCAAATCCGATGTGCAAAAGCTCGTCAGGAGCGAGGTCTTATCCTTCAAGGATACAAATCCAAATGTTCAGACAAACCCGTTGCCTCAACACGAGAAAGCTGCAGTAAATTTGATAGAGGGAGAATCTAACCACAACTATCAAATTCATGATGTACTCTTTGAAATTCTGGCACAGATATCAGATGTCCTACACAGATGTTGAGACACTGATATCCAACATAATGAACAAGTTAACAACAATAATAACAGTGCAGAAAGTAAAGAACACAGTGATATGTTTACCCAGTTCGGATCAACAATCCTACTCTAGGGGCTACCAAGCCAGGGACGAAATCAATATACGATAGTATCAATTCACAGATCATATAGCAACCACACCCAGTTACAATCCACTCACTTAATCACTACCCTTCATATGACTTCTACCTAAGACTCACCTAGGTATGAGGCCCTCCTCAAATCCCTCTTCAATCACCAACCGTGACTGGTTCCTTTCTACACAAGTAACAAAACGAAAGCCACACTTTCAAAACACACAATTCTCAATACTTCAAAGCTTATGAGAATTGACACACAAGAAACTCAATGCTTAGAAGCTTATGAGTAACTGACAGAACTTACAACACAAAACCAGTCCTTGTACTGTTATCAGAATGATACCAGTTAGGCTCACAAATAACACTCACAAACCCTAACAAAACACACGTAAGTTCCACACCTAAACTAGGTTTACACCAGTCAATATATAGCAATAAATCTGGACTGGATTGGGCTTCAAAACGCAGCAAAGAGACTGCACACAATTCTGCAAAATAAACTCCAAGAAAATAGGTCTTCAATCTAAAGTTTCCTAATATGTCTCCATATTTAGAAACCGCTGAAAATCCGAAAACCAACACACAAAAACTCAACCCAAAATACTTTGGATGCCACATAGGATAACTAAATATTCACAGAATATTCAGTAACAAATAACAGCTACAGAATCTTCCTTTTAAACCAATAATAGACGCGATGTCCTATGATCCAGGATGGGACATCTTTATCCGACATGTTAAATGCAGAATATTAGAACATCTTGTTTCAACATCTTGCTGCTAGAATAGTTTTAGCAAAATAAATGCCAACCATAAAATCAAAGAAATAACAATCTCCCCCTTTGGCTTATTTTGGCTAAAACTACACACCAAACAATCTTGCACAAGCAGCACAGCAATATCAGAGACAATAGCGAAAAATACACCATAACACCAGAAAAATACACCATAACACCAATATAAAACATAACATAGCAAAAACAAAACTCCCCCTCAAATGCAGCAACACAACAACACTCAACATTCTCCCCCTCAGCTGCAGCACCAGCACAAGCAAAACATAAGTACACCACTCCCCCTTTTTAGCCATAAATATGACAAAGGCAAGTAGAACAATTATTAATTTTGAGAAATGGTCAAGTCATAAACCAGAATAAACAACATCAGACAGTAGATGCACACAACATCACATGAACAAATGTCATGCACAAACTTCAACATCTTTTCCTTCATAAACACCTGCACAAGCTGCACTACCAGAATTACCTCATTCTTTTTAGTCTGGCAGCCAGAAAGAACATGAATTGCTATAGTTCTTCATGAATACAAACCCTAAGTCTACTCCTCAGGTTTTCAAACTGAACCGCATCCAGAGCCTTGGTAAATATGTCAGCAAGCTGATTTTCTGTGCTAACATGCTCAAGAGTTATGACTTTGTCCTCCACAAGTTCTCTTATGAAGTGATGCCTGATATCAATGTGCTTAGTCCTGCTATGTTGAATGGGATTTTTAGAAATATTAATAGCACTCAGGTTGTCACAGAATAATGTCATGACATCTTGTGTGACATTATACTCAGATAGCATTTGCTTCATCCACACCAGTTGAGCACAACTACTTCCAGCTGCTATGTACTCAGCTTCAGCAGTAGAAAGAGATACATAATTCTGCTTCTTACTAAACCATGAAATAAGATTATTTCCCAAAAAGAACCACCCTCCAGAGGTACTTTTTCTATCATCAGCACTTCCAGCCCAATCAGCATCACAGTATCCTACTAAAATGTAACTTGAGTCATGGGAGTACAACAACCCATAATCACTTGTACCACTCACATACTTAAGAATTCTCTTAACTTGATTGATGTGACTGACCTTGGGTTCTGCTTGGTATCTTGCACATACACCAACTGCAAAAGTTATGTCTGGCCTACTTGCTGTGAGATACAACAGACTGCCAATCATGCTTCTGTATAAACTCTGTTCAACATTCACTCCCTTTTCATCTTTGGATAACTTCAAGTGAGTAGGAGCAGGAGTTCTCTTGTGTTTGGAATTATCTAATCCAAACTTCTTCACAATATTCCTCGCATATTTGCTCTGACAAATAAAAATGGAATCTTCCATCTGCTTGACTTGCAATCCAAGGAAGTAAGTCAATTCACCTACCAAGCTCATTTCAAATTCAGATTGCATTTGATTGACAAAATGTTGGACCATTTCATCCGACATCCCACCAAACACAATATCATCTACATAAATCTGAGCAATCATTAGTTTCCCATCCTTCTCCTTGACAAAGAGTGTTTTATCAATACCACCTTTCCTGTATCCATGTTTGACTAAGAACTCAGTTAGCCTTTCATACCAAGCTCTTGGAGCTTGTTTCAAACCATACAAAGCCTTCTTTAGCTTGTAGACATGATCAGGAAAATTTGGATCCACAAACCCTTTAGGCTGCTTAACATAAACTTCCTCATTAAGATATCCATTCAGAAAGGCACTCTTGACATCCATTTGAAACAATTTGAATTTCAAAAAACATGCCACTCCTAGCAGCAACCTGATGGATTCCAATCAAGCCACAGGAGCAAATGTTTCATCAAAATCTACTCCTTCAATCTGTGTGTATCTTTGAGCAACTAGTCTGGCTTTGTTTCTGGTAACAACTCCTTGTTCATCAGACTTATTCTTATAAACCCACTTTGTTCCAATCACATTTGTTCCTGCTGGTCGTGGTACCAGTTCCCAGACTTCATTCCTCTTGAATTGACAAAGCTCATCCTGCATAGCACTTATCCAGAACTCATCTGTCAATGCCTCTTTAACATTCTTTGGTTCAAGCTTTGAAACAAAACAGGCATTTGACACAGCCTCCCTCGATCTGGTTCTTACACCTTCATTCAGATTTCCAATAATCAACTCCTTATGGTGATCCTTCTGAGCCCTTATAGAGGGTCCCCTGTTAGTATCCTCTACCTCTTCATTCTCAGGTCTAGTGTCGGTCTCTTGAGCATTATCTTCTACGGACTCAGTGTCTTGTGAGATTTCATTGTTCATGGGAAAGCATGTTCCAACATCATCTGGGACATCTTCGTCTTTGCCAGAGTCATCAACCACCACATTTATGGATTCCATCATCACCTTAGTTCTGAAATTAAATACCCTATATGCTTTACTGTTTGTAGAGTATCCCAAAATATCCCTTCCTCACTCTTAGGATCCATCTTCCGCCTCTGCTCACGATCCGCCAAGATATAACACTTACTCCCAAAAACATGGAAATATTTCACATTTGGCTTTCTACCTTTCCATAGCTCATAAAGAGTAACAGAAGTACCTGATCTGATAGTCACCCTATTGTGTATATAGCAAGCTGTATTCATGGCTTCAGCCCAAAAATGATATGGAAGCTTTTTGGCATGAATCATGACCCTTGCATACTCTTGAATAGTCCTATTCTTGCATTCCACCACACCATTTTGCTGAGGAGTGATTGGTGATGAGAATTCATGAGTGATTCCTTCAGATAAACAAAACTCTTCAAACCTGCTATTTTCAAATTCTTTCCCATGGTCACTTCTGATTCGTACAACACCACAATCCTTTTCTCGTTGAATCCTTTGACACAATTCTTTGAAAGTTGCAAATACTTCAGACTTCTCTCTGATAAAGCTTATCTAGGTGAATCTGGAGTAATCATCAACGAAAACATAGGCATACTTCTTCCCACCAAGACTTTCAACTTGCATAGGTCCCATTAAGTCCATGTGAAGCAGCTCCAGAACTCTAGAAGTTGTGGTAAGATATTGCAGCTTTTTGTGTGACATCCTTGTTTGCTTCCCAACTTGACATTCACCACATATTCTATTCTCATCAATCTTCAGCTTGGGAATACCTCTAACCGCCTCACTTGACAGAACTTTCTTCATCCCTTTCAAATGTAGGTGACCCAATTTATGATGCCACAGTTTGGTTTCATCTTCCTTTGACATCAAACAGGTAGACAAACTTTCTGATTCTTGAGGGTTCCACAGATAGCAGTTATCCTTAGACCTGGTTCCCTTCATGACAACTGCATTTTCTTCATTGGTTACTAGGCATTCAGATTTTGTGAAATTTACTTTGAGTCCTAGATCACACAGTTGGCTTATACTGATCAAATTTGCAATCAGCCCTTTGACAAATAGAACACGATCGAGATTTGGTTGTCCTGTGTAGTCCAGCTTTCCAACACCTTTTATTTCACCTTTTGATCCATCCCCAAAAGTGACATAATTGGTAGAGTGAGGCTTGATATCTGAAAAAAACTTCTTCACACCAATCATGTGTCTTGAATAACCACTGTCAAAGTACCAATCTTCCCTTGCAGATGCTCTGAGAGAGGTATGTGCTATGAAACCAGCCATCATATTCCTAGGAGTCCATCTTTTCTTTACTTTCGCCCAATTCTTTCCTTTATTTTGTTGATGAGCAGTTTTGGGATAACCATGCAAATTGTAGCAAAAGGGTTTTATATGGCCAAACCTTCCACAATAGTGACATCTCCATCTTTGATTCTTTCTTCTTGTGCAATTCTTCTGATGTCTGTGAGGATGTTTCAACATGTTATATGGCGTCTTCAAATCAGGTGCCACTTCAGGCCATTTTCCCTTGTCTATCTCACTAGAACTTTCAAACCCAAGACCACTAACATTTCCAACATCTCTCCCTGACTTCAGAATTTCATCAAGCTCATCAGAGCTACTATTTAGCATTCTGACAGTCTTGATCATATTGTCTAGTTTTAAATTCAGAATAACCACTTCAATTTTCAGATCAGAGATAGTAGACAAATGCTCTACCTTTTCAGCTTTTAGATGAGCAATAACTCTCTTTTGTTCTTCTCTCTGCTGTCATACTTCACTTTTAATGCATAAATTCTTATAGGAAGCAGCCAGCTCTTCAAAGGTAAGTTCTTCACTAATGGCTCTTCATCAGACTCACACACACCTGTTAATGTTGTAACCGGCTTTCCAGACTTCTCATCAGTTTCAGTTTCAGAGTCATCTTTTGACCATGAAACTGATAACCCCTTCTTTTGCCTCTTGAGATAAGTGGGACACTCAGATTTTATGTGCCCAAAACCTTCACACTCATGACACTGAGCTCCTTTCCCTTGGTTAAAATTTTCTTCAGTACTGGCATTTCTCCCAGCATTTTGGTCTTTGCTGATGTCCTTCTGAACACTTTGTTGAATTGTTTGCCAAGTAACATAAGGTCTTCTGAAAGGCCTTCATCTCTGTCCAGATTAATTTCATCTTCTGAGTCACTTGCCTTTGACACAAAAGCTATACTCTTCTTCTTTTCAGACCTTTCACTAATCCCCAATTCAAATGTTTGAAGTGACCCCACAAGTTCATCCACTTTCATCTTATCTATGTCCTGAGCTTCCTCTATAGCAGTCACTTTCATGTCAAATCTCTTAGGAAGAGATCTGAGGATTTTTCTGACCAGTTTGCTATCAGACATCTTTTCACCTAGGGCACTTGAAGCATTAGCTATCTCAATAATGTTCATGTGAAAATCATGAATGCTCTCATCTTCCTTCATCTTCAAATTCTCAAACTTGGTAGTGAAAAGCTGAAGTTTTGACATCTTCACCTTTGAAGTCCCTTCATGAGCAACCTTCAAGATCTGCCAAGCCTCTTTTGCAATGGTGCAGTGTTCAATCAACCTGAAGATATTTTTGTTAACACCATTAAACAATGCATTCATGGCTTTGGAATTTCCCAAGGACCCTTTGTAGTCTGCATCATCCCAGTCTTCCTCTTCCTTCACCACATCAGTAGGCTTACCTTCTCCATCTCTAACCTTTGGGGGTTCCCATCCTTTGATAACAGCTTTCCATGCTTGATCATCCATGGATTTGATGAATGCTACCATCCTTGGTTTCCAGTAGTCATAGTTGGAACCATCAAGCAGAGGTGGTTTGTTCAAAAATCCTCCTTCCTTGTCCATTGCACCAGAAAGTACCTTCCCTGAATCTCACCCAAAACCAACCAAGGGTGCAAGCTCTTGATGCCAATTGAAATTCTGGCACAGATATCAGATGTCCTACACAGAGGTTGAGATACTGATATCCAACACAATGAACAAGTTAACAACAATAATAACAGTGCAGAAAGTAAAGAACACAATGATATGTTTACCCAGTTCGGATCAACAATCCTACTCTGGGGGCTACCAAGCCAGGGACGAAATCAATATACGATAGTGTAATACCCCAAAATTTGCTCTCCCCTTTTGGCATCATAGCATGGCATTATCATTTATCATATCATATCCACCTCATTAGCATTGCATTGCATTTAACATAGAAAAATGAAGCATGGCATCCTTCTTACCATCAGGGCATGTGATCAGGTGGAAGGTGGACAATCAAGGGATCATTCAAAGCACAAAAAGGTCAATCAAGTTGGCTCTAGACAAGCCAAGAGGTCTCTCATGTCTCATACTATCTCAATTGATCTTCCAAAACCTCAAGGAAGTGAGATTCAATGGAAGATTGAAGCACTACATATTTCACTATGCAAGAGGTTCAAAAATTGAAGGAAAACCCTCAAGTGAGATAGCTCATTGATCCAAAATCATCCTCAAATGGCATATCTCATCATCCTTTAAGAGGATACACAACATACTCTGAGGAATTTGAAATTGAAGACTGCACATTTTTCTCCTAGGAGGTGGGCACCAAAACTAGGGTTTCCCATTAAATCAGGGAATCTTTGATTTTTTGGACAAAACTTGATGTCATGGTATTCCATATGTCCCTAAGTGTATGTATGTGGAAAATTGCATCTCAATTGGTTTTAGAAGTGGTTCAATTGGAAGAAAGATCAAGAATCAGAGAAATTGGGGCAAAGTCAAATAATCAGAGGAAAAAGTCAACTCTTGACTTTTTGAGCCCAAAATCATGAAATTCATGTTGCATATGTCCAATGTACAAAATTTGGTCAAGAAACTCCAAAGGAATCATGAAAAAATCAAGATGTGGAAAGTTGCCATTTTTGGATGAAGTAGGGTTACTAAAAATAGCAAGTTTTGGCCATTTTGCATCAGAATTTGAACCAAGGCCATTTAAATTTGGAGCACCAAATGAAAAAATCACTCTGCCTCAATGAAAGATCTTGTTTTAAGCTTCAAATCCATGTGTGGAACATCTCCATTGGATAAAAATTGAGTGAGATATGAGTGATCAAAGTTTGAGCAAAGTAGGTTCAAAACTAGGTCATGACCAAGATTTTCAGGGCACGCGCGCAGTCATTTTAACAAACATGTGGTGGGCCTAATGTCCACTCATTTTTCTCATGGTTAAAGGCTTCAAATGAAAAATCTTTCAACATGAAAGTTGTTCATCTATGTGAGATCTTCAAGATTGATGTTCATGATTTTTTTATGTGATCAAAGGATAAGGAGTTGAGATAGCTCAAAGTTTGGTCAACACAACTGAAAGTCACTAGGCCAACTTGTCATGCCATGCCACAAACTGCTCGACCATACATCAGTTTGTTTTTCCATCTGGTTAGGGTCATTTTTAGGCATGTTTGAGGCATCCTTTCACTTTCATTTTCAAACCAAACTTGTTGTATTGTGATCATTCTTTCCAACAACATCAAAAGTTCCTCAAACCATCCACTAACATGAGAGAAATCCACCCTCAAACCTACATTGTTACATTGGTTACAAACTGTCACAAAATTAAAAAAACAGAAGGTTGTTGTTGTTATCATGTTTTAAGTCACACGCGTACATTCTCAACACACTCCCAACCTTTGCCTCATTTGAACAAACACCACCTTACACATACATAGCCTTACATCAAAGAGGAAATAAGAAAACTTATGGTACAAGCCAGGCTGCTGCACTGATAGTAACATCACCACCACTGGTTCACTCTCATCCTCACCATATCATCTCATAATCACTCCACACTCTAACCAAACTTCCCCAACTCGTGCCATTAACCACCTAACTCAGTTAGTTAACTCAAACTCAGTTAACTAACTCAGTTTAACTAGAGTTCTAACTGTTAACTGAACTGGTTGGGAGTTAACCTTGGATATATAAGCTGAAACTCTCACAATTTCAGGGGAGGATTCTCATTGTTTCGCTCTCACTTCAAATCATTCTCACTCTTTCTCTCAAAATTCTCTCTATTCTCTCTCTCTGATCTCATACGAATTCATCATTTCCATCACTCATCTTCATCAATCATCATCATTATTTGGTATTGCTGGATCAAGAAGAGACTGAATCAACCATAATCCTCCAAGTGCAGCAACATTATATTCTCAAATCTCCAACTATCTTCTTCAAGATCTAAAGATTCTGAGCATTTATTTTGCTCTGAGGAAGCTCAAGGTTAATTGCATCTCTCTGGTTTTCTGTTGATCCAAGAGTTCTCCAACTTCAGGTTCCATTCTTCTCAAACTTTCTTCACTGAATTTAGCTTGTTTTCATGGTATTTGTGGCTTACTAGAAGCAGTGTGAGTTCTGGCTAGTGATAGGCACTATAGGTGTTTAGAATATTTTCTAGGGCAAAAATGTTTGTGCTCGATTCTCTTTATACATGATTGATCTGTGAAATTAAATGGTAGATTAGTGATGTGCGTGAGTTCAGCTTTCTTTTGATATATGGCTTGTGAATTTCTGGAGAGTTTGAAGGTTGCAGACGGTGGTGAGTGACCGGAGAAGGTGACCGGAGGTCCCTCTCCGGCCGGTGACTTTAACTGTTAGGGTTTATCATGTTTTAATCCTATCCGTTCATGTTTTCTGATCGTGTGGCCTACAATGTACCAGCACATTAAATTTCACGTGCAAATCATGTGCACCATTTCTGAATCCACTTAAACATTGTGTGGCATGGTACATGGTAGTGAGTGTGTGTCCTCATCCGCGTGTGTTGGATCTGCGTACTTTGACTTTGGCTTGACCTTGACTTGATCTAATGGCTATTGATGAGTCAATTTTGTTGACTGGAGTGCATGGTTACTATGGTGTTTTGCGCGTAATTGGACCTATGACAGATTGTTATTTACACCCCACGCTTCTAAGGCCCAAACGAATTGAACTATGGATTTGCTATGGTTGCACCCCCATTCATATTGCATTTCATTTTATTTTTCTATTTTTACACACGTTTCATAATTAATTTTTAAAAATACCAAAACATATTGGAAAATTCTACAAAAATTCATGTGTATTCTTAAAACATTTAGGAAATTTTTCATGATTTTATTTTCTGATTTTATGACCATTTTGCCCCTGTTCCATTATTTCTTTTGAATTTCCATTTGTATGCATACTTAATGTGACATATGATTTTGTGCATTTTTGTTCTTGATCATAAAATATGATTTTGATGCCTTTATTTTTGCATTGTGGTCACAATATGTTGAGGTATGTTTGAGATTTATGAGATGATTTTTAAGTCTTTTTTGGATGACTTTTGATGTGTTGCTTTGAGCATGAATGCATGAAACTTCCATGAGACTTTGACCTAATTGTTGAGTGACTTTGGTTCTGATTCATTGCTTGTGGACTTGATATGTTAATGGCATGTGTTTAAGGTGTTTGATTGGTGAAAGTCATAATTGTTGAAGCATGTTTGCTATTTGTTTGAAGCATGAAGTTTAACTTGTTCATTTTGTGAATGCATGCCTCATGTTTGGTTTGCTTGATCATGAAGGCACTTGTGCCATGAGTTGTGGTTTTGTTTGAGGATGTATAGCATGTTAATTGACTTCTGATTGTGACATTTGGGTTTCATCTTTGCATGTTTGATGTTTATCTTGCACCTTAAGTCACTTGTTTCACAAGTATGAACCACATTCACATCACTTCACCTCTTCTTCTTTGCTTCTTGTTGGATTGAGATTTTGTTTGCATGATTTGGTATGCTCATTTAGGATAACATTAGGTTGTGTAAATATGAGTTACATTCTGACTTGGAAGCATGTATAGCATTCAATCTCATTTTACTTTGTTTGTCAACTTGTTTGAATTTGATTTGTTCATTATACTTTCTTACTTTACTTGTAAGTGATTGTGCTAACCATGTAGGGGCTTTGGTAAGTTTCAAATGAGTGTGGATAAGGAATCCACATTCAACTTCTATCCTTTCTCTTTTACAATTCCATTTTGTGTTTTGTTAAGCACTTATGTGCTTTCTTTTAATAACTCATTACTTTCCCTTTTGAATTACAATTTATCTTCTACTTTGGAAGTGAATTGTTTAATTCCTTCTTTCTTTAGATTTTAGGTTGAAACCTCACAAACCTTTAGGATCACTCCCTTTAATCTTCAATTAGGATTGAATCTTAGTCCATATAGGTTTTACCTTTTCTCCTCTCTTGAGTCTCTTTTCTCATCTCAAAGAAAATTCAAAATATCTAATAAAGGTAGGCATTTATTGCATTTAGGCCTTTCATATAAAGAAAAGATTATAAGGGGTCTTCTCTTATAATCTTAAAATGTATAGCATATAACCCATCTTGGGTCGATGTGTTAAACATTTGATCTTGTATGAGGGACTTAAATGCAATATTTGTTGAAGGTGCAAATAATAAAAAACACTTCTTCATTTCTTAATCAACAAAAACACTTAATAAACACAAGTATGCTAGTGTGTTTGAACCTTGACAATTGGAACTAAGTGTGGGGGTCTTCTTCACTTTTAGTATGCTTTCTTACTCATTCCATCTTGGAATGTGAGAATGTACACATTCCAATGACTAAGATCCAGATACACTGTCATATGCAAACAAATCCAAGGCACTTCCTTCTAAAAGACAAAAACAAACAATAACGTCTTTCCTTCGGGAATTCTTCTCTCATCTCATTCACTCTCAACGCACGAACGCGCTCCTACTCGTTCTCTTGCAAGATGGTAACGCACTCGGACCAGCGAGCCTGCAACACCTGAGCTAGAACGTAAGCCGTTCTCTAAAAAACACAAACAACTTTCCCTTAGGTGAGGGGAACTACGTCGCTCTGATTCTCACGCTCCCGATGAGATACGTAGGCAGTGGGGTAGGGCCCATGCGAGCACTTCTTTTATTTTCCCTACATTTGTTTCTCTTTCTCTCTCCTTTCCTTTTCCATTCCTTTTTCAATTTCTTTTCCAATATTCTTTTCTATCACCCTTTGATCGAGACAAGCAAGCGTGGATCCCATCGGGTACGATGGACGCGAGGGGGTGCTAATACCTTCCTCTCGCGTAACCGACTCCCGAACCCATTTCTCTTGGTCGCGAGACCATGCTTTTCCTTTCTCTCAGGTTTACGCGGTGTTTCCTTTCCCTCTCTTGGGATAAATACACATTGCTGGCGACTCTGTTTCGGTGCCACTTTCGCGTTTGTACTAGGATGAAAATCCCGGGAGCGACCAGCTGGCGACTCTGCTGGGGATCGAACCCAGAATCTCTGGTTTCCTTAGCGAGTCAATCCTAGCGCTTGTTTGTTTTTCTTTCATTGGGTGTTTACTGTTGTGCTGTATTTACTGTTTTATTGTATGGTTATTTACTGTTTTACTGTACATTACTGTATTTACCGCATTTTAGCATTACATATCATATATTATATTGTGTTGCACTGTTTTGTCTGTTTGGCGGGATGGGTGTTCTGAGAGATAAGCTCACTACCAAGGCTTGAGTACATACATAGGTATTAGAGTGGATAGTCATGACGCTTGCGTGGTGGTGACCACGTATTGTTGTTCATGAGACCCACAACCAGACGAGGTTCTATCAGGAGCTTTCTGCTACTGCATGTTATGCAGGCCAGTGGTTATTCTCTTGAGGAACTGTCGACTCTGGTGACCATTCCCGAGGACTCAGTTGCGGCACTCCTCCCGAGTTGTGACAGTGGCAGACCACATTCCGTGGCAAACCCATTGCACATTCTCGATCCGAGGACCCAATGCTGGGAACTTGCTATAGGACATCCCTTTTTGAAAGAGAATCAGCGGAGGCACTCCTCGATTGGCGATAGTACTGTACCCTGAGGGAGGAATGTACTATTGCTTCTCGACCTCAGTGCCAGAAGCTGAGGACCTTTTTGTTTTGGAGAATCAGTTGAGGCCTCCTCGATTGATGATGATGCCAAACCAGAAATGGTGAACGTATCATCATTTCTCGACCTGAGAGCCCGGGATATTGAACATCCTAGTACCCACATGGGAGAAGGGCGGGTTGTTTACAGGTTTGCAGGTAACCATGACCTCCTACATACCCGGTTTTCTATCATCATTGCACAAAAAGGAAGTTTCATCCTATTGTATTCAGATGGTTCTTATCTATGGTTCTATATTAGTCTCAGAGCTACACTGACACCGTTCACAGTTCAGCACAGACACCTGATTACCTGATCACATTGCCCTTTGCATTGCGTTATCATATCCTAACATACATGTTTATTCATTTCCAGGTGCATATATTACCCTTGATTCCAGTCATCAGGTCCCTGCAAAGATGAACACTAAAGAGAGGAAGAATATCATCAGCTATAAGTTCCTTACGCCTACTTTGGGCCCTATTGTTGTGCTGAAGGGAATGGCGAGCCCGGCAGCACGAGAAGCTTTTGAAGAGAAATATGGGTGGATTTTATCTATGGTCCGTAATGTCAGTGATTATGAAGCCAGAGGTCTCCATACGTTGATGCAGTTCTATGATCCGCCTCTGAGATGTTTTGTATTTCCAGACTATGTGTTGGTTCCTACCCTGGAGGAGTATTCCAACATGTTGGGGATTGCTATCAAGGAGGAGCCCCCTTTCTTTGGATCGGTGGGGGATCTTGACTTTGGAAAGGTGGCTGGTGCTCTTTATTTGAGCAAATCAGAGTTAAGTGACAATGTCTCCAACAAAGGAAAGATTCGTGGTTACAAGCTGGAATATCTGATTAAGAAGGCCCAGGAAGCAGCTAAAGGCAAGAATTGGCTTGTTTTTAATGCTTTGCTAGCCCTTTGTATATACGGCATAGTGTTGTTTCCCAACGAGCCGGATTTCATTGATACGGACGCTATACGAATATTCATGATGAAGAACCCGGTGCCAACGCTACTGGGAGATCTTCACTACTCGTTGTACAACCGAAACGAAAAGAAAAGAGGAGGGATAATTCGTTGTTGTGCACCCTTGTTCTATAAGTGGTTTGCGGGCCGTTTACCACAATCAGGGGCTTTTGTGGATTCCAAAGATTCTCTAGAGTGGAAACAGCGTTTAATGGGATTGGTGGCCAAGGACATCGTATGGGTAGATCATGGGCTGATTGGCAAGAATATTATCCACAGCTGTGGTAAGTTCCCTAACGTTCCACTGATAGGAAGAATGGGTGGGATTAACTACAATCCTTCTTGGGCCATTCGACAATTTGGGTATGCCCTGACAGGTCCGCCTATTAAGAGAGATGTGGAGGAGTCCCTCTATTTTCATACGTCAGAAGGATGGGAAGCAGCACAGAAAGCTTCTGAAAGCTGGGGTAGCATACTGAAAAAGGGGAAAGTTACTCTAGGAAAGCCTAACAACCGGGTTTATCCAGCATATGAAGAGTGGGTGAAGAAAAGAGTCGAAGATTTTCTCTTGCCTTTTGGTAAGGCACCCCTTTTGTATCCGGAGAATGAGAAAGCAAGAAGCCCTGCTACTGTGGAAGAAGTTGACAAGTTGCAAGCCTTGGTGAAAAAGCTCCAAGGAGAGAATTTCGAGTTGAGTAGCCGTCTTCAGAATGCTCTACATGCCAACAAAGAGCTGGAGCGGAAAGCCCAAGATGCTGAACAAATCCTAACTGCAAAAGAAAAAGACTTTGCTGGAAGAGCCCAACATTTCCGGAAGATTAGTAAAGGTGCTGATGATGCTACTCAAGCCCACAAGCAAACCAAACAGGCGTTAGCACAGACCAAAGAAAAGTTAACAAAGTTTCAGCACGCTTGGGACGAAGTTAGGATAGAGAATGCTGAATTACAGGAACAGTTGCAGATTAAGGACGAAGAGCTTGAAAAGGCGCATGAGCAGAGGAGAAAGTATCGGGAAAGCCTCGGTAAGAGTCAAGAACAGCTAGAAGAAGCTAGAGGTGAGCTGAGGAATGCCAAGAAAGAGCTTGAAGAAGTCATGATAGAAAGGGAGATACTCAAGACGCAAGCCGGCATAAAGAGACACAAAGGAGTGTGTGATGACGAAGTTCTGATGCTGCACATGGGTTCTTTAACTGAAGCTCTTGAGAAAAGGGATGTCTTGATCAAAGAAATGATTGAAAAGCCGAATCACCAGCGTACCCGTATACTTTTTGAGGAGATCAAATACTCGAGTGATAAGCTGAAGGGTGTGGAATTGTCAGACTGATGTTCTTTTCCTTATATTTTGTTGTTAATGGCTACCATCAGGCTTGTTGATGGATCCATTTTTTCCTTGTATTGCGTTTGCGGTTGAACCTTTCTTAAATGTACTTGAATATTTTGTTGAATGAGTATGAGCAGTTTTATTCAGAATTATTCTTTATCAGATAGCTGCGCACAAGCACATGACCACGACACGTCTTTTTATATCACAATTTCTGGTCTTCAGATTCCTGTGGTGGGATTGGAATCAGGGTATAAAGCACCTCGGAAATGACAAACATGGCATTGCATGGCATTGCATATCATTTTGCATTTTTGTTACTTGCTTTTCAGGTACTCGTTGCGGGGTCTCTAACCTTTATTTGGTTTCACGCAGTATAGCGGAGAGTCATATTCACCGATATTCGACGCGAAGGAACCAAGTAAGAATCATGGATCAAGTACAAAGTGATTTGGCAGAAATGAGGGCGCGTATGGACCAGTTCATGACCCTCATGACTGGCATGGCGCAAAATCAGGAGAGACTGAGGCTTCTGGTAGAGCGTCCCGACAATGGGCCCGAAGGTGATCATCATGACAATTCACAGGGACATGGCATTCCTCCTCCCGGTGGCAACCCTCCTCCTGGTGGTAACAATCGGGGTAATGGAAATGGTAGGCAGGCTGGTGTTACTCTTGAAGATACTCTGGAAGACCAATTTACTCTGCTGGATGCTGATGTGGGTAATCAAGGTGATCGAAGGTATGATGAGTTAGCAGAGAAGATCAGGGCCATAGAATGCAAGAACTCTATGGGTATTGATGTTACCAGCTTGGGGCTGGTCTCGGGAGTCAGAATTCCCCCTAAATTCAAACCTCCTACTTTTGATAAGTATCACGGCAATGCGTGTCCCCAAACGCATCTTCAAGCTTACTTTGGGAAGATTTCAGCCCATACGGATGACGAGAAGCTATGGATGCACTATTTTCAGGACAGTCTGGCTGGGGCATCCTTGACCTGGTACATGAAGTTGAATAGAGCTGCTGTGAAGAATTGGAAAGATCTGGCAGAAGCGTTCCTGAAGCAATACCAATATAATATTGACATGGCGCCCAACCGCACCCAATTGCAGGGATTGTCACAAAATGCCAAGGAGAGTTTCAAAGAATATGCACAGAGGTGGAGGGAAATGGCTGCCCAGGTTCAACCTCCCTTGTCAGACAGAGAAATGGCAGATATGTTCATGGGCACCTTGCAAGGGGCCTATCTGGATAGATTAGCTGCTTGTCCGTCGACTGGATTTGCTGATATTGTGATTGCGGGAGAAAGAATAGAAAGTCTGTTAAAGCTTGGAAAGATCCAGGATGTGAGTGGGGCTGGCTCTTCGGGGACGAAGAAACCGTTTGCTAGTAACCAGAAAAGAAGAGAAGGTGATACGAATGCTGTGTTTAGAGGACGAGGCAGAGGGCGTTCTCGAGCTTATTATCAGGTAGATGCTGTAACAATCCCCACACCGTCTGTTCAGAAACAACAACCCCAACAACAAGTTCAGCAGCAACAGCAACAACCTTTTTTCCAGTAAAGGTCTAGACAGAGGGATCGTAAGATGGATCCTCTCCCTATGACTTATGCCGCGCTGTTGCCCCGGCTACTCGAGTTAAAGTTGGTAGAACTCCGTACTATGAAAGCTCCGGTTGCTGGAAACCTGCCACCTAACTTCGATGCTAATGCTCGTTGTGAGTTCCACTCAGGTGCTCAGGGACACTCCATTGAAAAATGCTGGGCTTTCCATCATAAAGTACAAGATTTGATTGATGCTAAAGCCATCAATTTCTCTCCCGCTCCTAATATTACTCAACATCCCCTGCCTGATCATAGCGCAGCAAATGTGTACGCTATTGAAGATGGGATGAGATTGAATTTGGTGTTAGACGTTCATCAAGTGAAAACTTCTTTGTTGGTTGTAAAAGATCGTTTATTGAAGGGACAGGTGTTCCCGGGCTGTAATCAAGATTGCTCTGAGTGTGTGAATCAGGAGAACGGCTGTGATAAGTTGAAGATGGGTTTACAGAATCTGATCGATGAAGGATGTCTACAGTTCGATAGAGTTGTGAAAGACACTGATGAGATATCAACCGTGACCATCTATTACACTCCCGCTGAGATTCAAATGCCGGTCAATGCAGTTCCCGTGGCGAGTGTTGCGCCAGAAGGGCCCAGTCCTGTCACTATCACGGTGCCAGGACCAATTCCGTTCACGTCTACGAAAGCTATCCCATGGCACTATGGGGCAGATGTATATTACGAAGGTAACAAGCAGGAAGTTGAGTCATCAGTCAGCCCAAGTGTTGATAATGTAGGGGGTGTAGGGGGCTTTACAAGGAGTGGAAGGTTGTTCGCTCCCCAGACCTTGAGAAGTGATAAGGAGGTAGAAGCTGCAGCAAAGGCTAAGGGTAAACAGGTGGTTGAAAGTGCGCCTACACCTGAAGCAGAGACAAAGATTATTTTTGATAAGGAAATGGAAGAATTTATGAAGATAATCAAGAAAAGCGATTATAAGATTGTGGACCAACTGAATCAGACCCCTTCAAAGATTTCAATCTTGTCACTATTGATGTGCTCTGACGCGCACCGACAGGCGTTGTTGAAAGTGTTGAAGAGTGCATACGTGCCACAAGAAATTACTGTTAATCAGCTCGAGGGCGTAATCTCCAATGTCAATGTTAGCCATGGCTTGGGATTTACAAGCAGAGATTTGACTGTTGAAGGAAGAAACCATAATAAGGCTTTGCATATCACGATGGAGTGTAAGGGCGCAGTGTTATCTCATGTACTGGTAGACACTGGTTCATCACTCAATGTCTTGCCCAAGAAGGCATTAATGAAGCTGGAAGTTGATGGTTTGATCTTAAGGCCTAGTGAATTGGTGGTCAGAGCATTCGATGGAACTAGACGATCTGTGTTTGGTGAGGTGGAATTGCCCGTACAAATTGGACCACAGGTATTCAAATCCACGTTCCATGTAATGGACATACAACCTGCATATAGCTGCCTATTGGGACGCCCTTGGATTCACGGAGCCGGAGCTGTTACTTCTACTCTACATCAAAAGCTGAAGTATGAGTTTGAAGGGCAGGTTGTGACAGTGTGTGGGGAAGAAGACATCTTTGTGAGTCACTTGTCCACGTTCAAGTACATTGAAATGGATGGGGAAATTCATGAGATGCTGTGCCAATCATTTGAAGCAGTCAATATTGACGATGCACCTGAGTCTTCTTCTGTACCAGTTGGGGCTGGTACCTCCATTTCATCTTACAAACAAGCTGTCGAAGTCGTCAGGGCAGGCAACGCCCAAGGTTGGGGCAGGTTGATAGAGACCCCAATGAAGGAAGACAAATTTGGTATTGGTTATCATCCCTCTACAACTTCAGATGCGGGGAGCAGGGGACCCATTACTTTCAATAGTGGGGGAATTATCTACATGGACCAGTCTTGTGCAGCCACAGAGGATAGTGTTGACAGTAATTGTGACCTGGACAACTGGGTACACCCTCATGCTTCGGGACAACAAGTGCAGAACTGGTTCGTTGAGGAAGTCATCCGGGTTACTCTTCAGACAGAGTAATTTTTCTTTGTTTTTTCTAACCATAATGCATGTCAAAATCTTGCGCTCTGCCCAAGGCGTATAGATTCATTTGTAGGGCCACCATGGTTGCATTTGCAATGTTTAATCATTAATAAAGGACGTTTTGCAATCAAAGTTTGTTCTCTGTCTTTCAGTTTTTATTTTTGCACAAAAAAATAAAATGGCAATGTTTCATTTTCTTTTGTTTTGCTTAAAAATAAATTCTAAAATAAGGCATGAACCCGTTCATGCAGACTTGATCCTCCGGATACCACTGATAACGATTCTGATATGGCCATGTATGACTTTGACAATCCGATTTATCAAGCCGAAGAAGGGGATGAGAAAGATTGTGAACTTTCTGAAGAACTGGCCAGATTGTTGAAACAAGAGGAAAGGGTCATCCAGCCTCATCAGGAGACGGTAGAAATCATCAATATTGGTACCAAGGACGCCAAGAAAGAGATCAGGATTGGTGCCAGCTTGCAAGCAGATGTGAAGCAAACTTTGACGGAAATGTTGCGCGAGTATGTTGACATATTCGCCTGGTCGTATCAAGACATGCCGGGGTTGGATACGGATATTGTCGTGCACAGGCTACCATTGAGAGAAGAATGTCCGCCAGTCAAGCAGAAACTTCGTCGGACTCACCCCGACATGGCCTTAAAAATTAAGGAGGAAGTCCAGAAGCAGTGGGATGCTGGTTTTCTTGCTGTGACAAAGTATCCGCCATGGGTAGCCAACATCGTGCCAGTACCGAAGAAAGATGGAAAAGTGAGAATGTGTGTGGATTATCGAGATCTTAATAAAGCTAGCCCGAAAGATGATTTTCCACTACCTCATATTGATGTGCTGGTCGATAATACAGCTCAGTTTTCAGTGTTCTCATTTATGGACGGTTTCTCCGGGTACAACCAGATCAAGATGGCACCTGAAGACATGGAGAAGACCACGTTCATTACTCCGTGGGGTACATATTGTTATAAAGTAATGCCTTTTGGGTTGAAAAACGCAGGGGCAACGTACCAGCGGGCGATGGTGACATTGTTTCATGACTTGATTCATAAGGAGATCGAATGTTATGTAGATGATATGATTGCCAAGTCGAGAACCGAAGAGGAACATCTGGTTAACCTGAAAAAGCTGTTTGAAAGGTTGAGAAAGTTCCGTCTGAGATTAAATCCAAACAAGTGCACGTTTGGGGTGCGTTCTGGAAAGTTGCTAGGTTTCATTGTGAGCGAAAAAGGAATCGAGGTTGATCCTGCCAAGGTGAAAGCAATACAAGAAATGCCTGAACCGAGAACAGAAAAAGAGGTTCGTGGTTTCTTGGGTAGATTGAACTACATTGCAAGGTTCATATCTCACCTAACAGCCACGTGTGAGCCAATATTTAAATTGTTAAGGAAAGATCAAACGGTCAGGTGGAATGACGATTGCCAATTGGCATTCGATAAGATAAAAGAATACTTGCAGGAACCTCCGATTCTAATGCCTCCAGTTGAAGGGAGACCGCTGATAATGTATCTGACAGTGCTTGAAGGTTCCATGGGTTGTGTTCTCGGTCAACATGACGAGACAGGTAGGAAGGAGCATGCTATTTACTACCTGAGCAAAAAGTTCAATGATTGTGAGTCCCGATACTCAATGCTTGAAAAGACATGCTGTGCGCTTGCATGGGCCGCTAAGCGATTGAGGCAATATATGGTTAGGCACACAACCTTGTTGATTTCAAAAATGGATCCTATCAAGTACATTTTCGAGAAACCAGCATTGACAGGCAGAGTTGCACGGTGGCAAATGGTCTTGACAGAGTATGACATTCAGTACACTTCACAAAAGGCCATCAAAGGAAGTATCTTGTCCGACTATCTTGCGCAACAGCCGATTGATGATTACCAACCCATGAAGTTTGACTTCCCTGATGAGGACATCATGTTTCTCAAAGCTAAAGACTGTGAGGAACCACTTCCGGAGGAGGGGCCAGACCCTGAATCCAAATGGAGTCTGATGTTTGATGGGGCTGTCAATATGAATGGGTGCGGAGTTGGAGCGGTTCTTATCACGCCGGAAGGTGTTCATATGCCTTTCACTGCACGAATAACTTTTGGATGCACCAACAATGAAGCAGAGTACGAAGCTTGTATAATGGGGATCGAGGAGGCGATTAATCTACGGATTAAAACCCTTGATATATTCGGTGATTCAGCTTTGGTAATCAATCAAGTGAAAGGGAGTTGGTACACGCACCAAGCAAATCTAGTGCCGTATAGAGATTATACGAGGAGATTGCTGACATTTTTCACAACAGTGAAGCTGTACCATATTCCTCGAGATGAGAATAGGTTCGCTGATGCCTTGGCCACTTTGTCTTCCATGATCAAAGTGCAAGGATGGAACCATGTACCTAAGATTGAGGTATCCCGCCTTGACAGACCAGCATTTGTGTTTGCGGTCGATGCAGCGTCTGATGACAAGCCATGGTTTCATGACATTAAGTGTTTCTTGAAAAGTCAAGAGTACCCGTCCGGGGCATCGTCCAAAGACAGGAAGACGTTGAGAAGGTTAGCTGGTAGTTTCTTTTTGAATAAAGATGGCGTGCTGTATAAAAGAAATTTTGACACGGTCCTGCTTAGATGTGTGGATAGACACGAAGCAGACTTGTTGATGATTGAAGTGCACGAAGGCTCTTTCGGTACCCATGCCGGAGGGCAGGCAATGGCTAAAAAGTTGTTAAGGTCGGGATATTACTGGTTGACTATGGAGTCAGATTGTTGCAAATATGCCCGCAAATGCCATAAATGCCAGATCTACGCAGATAAAGTGCATGTACCTCCAAATCCGTTGAGTATCATGTCGTCGCCTTGGCCGTTTGCCATGTGGGGCATTGATATGATCGGAAAGATTGAGCCTACAGCTTCCAATGGTCATCGTTTCATTTTGGTGGCAATTGATTACTTCACCAAATGGGTTGAAGCCTCATCCTATGCCAATGTTACAAAACAAGTGGTCGCTCGTTTCTTAAAACGGGATATCATTTGCCGATATGGAGTTCCCGAAAGAATCATTACTGATAATGGTTCTAATTTGAACAATAAGATGATGGCTGAGTTATGCCGGGACTTCAAAATCGAACATCACAATTCTTCTCCGTACCGCCCAAAGATGAATGGCGCGGTCGAAGCGGCCAACAAAAATATCAAGAAGATTGTGCAGAAAATGGTTGTCACGTACAAAGATTGGCATGAGATGTTACCATTTGCTTTGCATGGGTATCGAACGTCGGTACGCACGTCCACTGGGGCAACCCCATTCTCACTCGTATATGGTATGGAGGCAGTACTACCAGTTGAAGTGGAGATTCCGTCCCTCAGAGTTATGATGGATGTTAAGCTAGATGAAGCTGAATGGGTACGATCCAGATTTGATCAGTTGAGCCTTATTGAGGAAAAGCGATTGGCGGCTGTATGCCATGGGCAACTATATCAGCGCAGAATGAAACAGGCATTTGACCAAAAGGTGCGTCCTCGGGTTTACAAAGTCGGAGATGTGGTACTCAAAAGGATCCTTCCTCCCAATACAGACCACAGGGGCAAATGGACTCCTAATTATGAAGGTCCATTCGTGGTTAAAAAGGTCTTTTCGGGCGGAGCTTTATTGCTTACAACCATGGATGGCGAAGACTTTTCATCCCCTGTCAACTCAGACGTAGTCAAAAAATACTTCGCATGAATAGACCCGCTGGATAATAAGAATAAAAAAAAAATCCAGGCAAAAAAGGGCATCCCGGCGAACCAAAAATAGAATAAGGTTCGGGCAAAAATTAGGGATATAATTGAAAAAAATTGTACACCCGGTAAGTTGAAAACCCGAAAGGGCAACTTAGGCAAAAAAGGGTATCCTGGTGGATCGAAAACCTGAAAGGGCGGTCCACACAAAAGAGGGATTTAAGCGAATGACTACAGTCTGAGTTATCTGTACCCATTACCGTTTGAACAACTGACGTTCTGAAAGATAGGAATCGGTCTGATCATTCCTCAGAAGGCAAGGTCGGGGAGTTTTGAAGACATACTGGTCATAACAGAATGGAAACTCAGTGGAATTCCGTTTTCACATTGCCATTAGGATAGTTTCTTTTCTCAATTTTCAGCGATCACCTCTTTCCAGGGATTGCTTCCAGATGTAATTGCCTATTCTGGGCTCTCAGTCAATAAATTGAATTTCAATAAAAAGCTTTCTATTTTTGTTTTATTGCTTTGTTTGCAAAAACGTCCTAATTTTTGATAAAACATTGCATTTGAAAACATGACAGCCTTGCAATAACATGCGCAGAAAAAACATGTGAAATTACTTCGAATGTTGAATACTCCCGGATGGTGGATTCTAGCCACGCAATATTCGGGGCATGTGGGCATATTCTTTTGTTGCAGGTAGCAGGTGCAGATGATTTTAAGCACAAGACCAGCAATAAATCACCCCACGCAAAAGACTGGGGCAATTATGGGTAAGGAGATCGGCGTTCATCGTTCGGTCGACGATTGTGCATAACGGGTCGATGTCAGTGAATTAAGTTCAACTGGGTACCGTTGTATCTTATTAAGTCGATTCTCTCATACAGTACTTCCAACAGCTACAAGCTTTCCTGCGTCGATAACGGTCGCAAATTCCCCAGAAGAGTGGTCTCGCCGATACCGAAGCTAATGGTCATTATCCCCAGCGAAGTCGCAGGAGTTTGAAGAGGCTAAATCTTCTGTAAAATCCTCTTATGACATCCTCTTCGGGGACAAATTGTTTGTTTCCCCAGCATGAAGTGTTGATCATCTCCAGTAGAGTTTGAGGACAGTTGGTCTTCTGTAAAATCCTCTCAAAAGGCATTCCCCAGCACGAGACGTTTTAAAGCAGTTTCCTCCAGCAGAGTTTGCTATAAACTCGTCATCCCTAACGGAATTGTCTAAAGGGAAGCTCGCCTAACATGGGGCATTGTAGTGCTTATCCTAAGCTCGACAGTCACATTCTTCAGCAGACTACTGTGGATTTGCTTTGGGTTTCCCCAACAGATCTCTAAGGACTCTTTCTAGCAAGTTGCAGTGGAATGTTCTAACCAGGATTTGCATATCCCTGGCAGAGTAGCCCTGATACCCAGCAAGATCGTATCTCGGGTCATGGTATCCCCACAGAGGTCAGCATCGAATCTTTTCAGCAACTTCCAGCTGAGTTGTTGTTCTCTCCGCAGAGGTTTATAAGATCGACAGAATCTATTCCTCAACAAGGATGGTACAGCCTTTCCCCAGCCGGGTCAGAAGGGGGATAATCCCTATAAAGGATCTTGGGTTGAATAAATCCCCAAGCAGAGTTTTAATGGCTCATTTCCCCAGCAGGACGTCATTTAAAAATTCTCATCCCCAGCGGAATCGCTGTGACCAGAATTCATTCCCCCAAACAGATGGAATAATTCCTGGCAGAGTCGTCATTCCCTCATATCTTAAAGTCCAATTTATTTTTGGCAAGCTTGACAATTCGAAGCAGACGGATTGTTCATCCATCCGCCAACAGAGATATTATCCTTTTAGGAGTCTCCGAGATTAAATCATTGATTGTGGGTCCTCAGCAGAGTCAGCAGAGATGTTTGGCGCAGAGGCAAAGAGTAATTCAATTTTGATATTCTAAAAGTCCAACAGTGGATTGGCAAAAGTCCGTCTTCGGGTGGCAAAAGTCCAACAGTGGATTGGCAAAAGTCCGTCTTCGGGTGGCAAAAGTCCAACAGTGGATTGGCGAAAGGTCCATCTAAGGGTGGCATATTCTAAAAGTCCAACAGTGGATTGGCAAAAGTCCGTCTTCGGGTGGCAAAAGTCCAACAGTGGATTGGCGAAAGGTCCATCTAAGGGTGGCATATTCTAAAAGTCCAACAGTGGATTGGCAAAAGTCCGTCTTCGGGTGGCAAAAGTCCAACAGTGGATTGGCAAAAGTCCATCTTCGGGTGGCACGAAGCTGTAAAGTCCACCAGTAGTGTGGCAAGCCAGTAGTCGTCTGGCGTCGTTCAAAAAGACATTTCTAAAGTCCACCAGTAGTGTGGCAGGCCAGTAGTCGTCTGGAATTGCATAAAAGACATTATTAAAGTCCACCAGTAGTGTGGCAAGCCAGTAGTCGTCTGGCGTCGTTCAAAAAGACATTTCCAAAGTCCACCAGTAGCGTGGCAGGCCAGTAGTCGTCTGGAATTGCATAAAAGACATTATTAAAGTCCACCAGTAGTGTGGCAAGCCAGTAGTCGTCTGGCGTCGTTCAAAAAGACATTTCCAAAGTCCACCAGTAGCGTGGCAGGCCAGTAGTCGTCTGGAATTGCATAAAAGACAGTATTAAAGTCCACCAGCAGCGTGGCAAGCCAGTAGTCGTCTGGCATCGTTCAAAAGACAGATCTCTCCGACGTTTCATCGAAGATTCAATCCAGCAGTCTCGTTGGGTTTATATCCCTTTTATTCTTCACCCAGAGCAAATTTTTGGTTATTTTTGGTATTCAATCACTATATACCTTGAAAGTCCGAAAGCAATTGCTTTCAGGCATTCAGGTCTACAGCGCTTGAATAGGGGCAGCTGTAATACCCCAAAATTTGCTCTCCCCTTTTGGCATCATAGCATGGCATTATCATTTATCATATCATATCCACCTCATTAGCATTGCATTGCATTTAACATAGAAAAATGAAGCATGGCATCCTTCTTACCATCAGGGCATGTGATCAGGTGGAAGGTGGACAATCAAGGGATCATTCAAAGCACAAAAAGGTCAATCAAGTTGGCTCTAGACAAGCCAAGAGGTCTCTCATGTCTCATACTATCTCAATTGATCTTCCAAAACCTCAAGGAAGTGAGATTCAATGGAAGATTGAAGCACTACATATTTCACTATGCAAGAGGTTCAAAAATTGAAGGAAAACCCTCAAGTGAGATAGCTCATTGATCCAAAATCATCCTCAAATGGCATATCTCATCATCCTTTAAGAGGATACACAACATACTCTGAGGAATTTGAAATTGAAGACTGCACATTTTTCTCCTAGGAGGTGGGCACCAAAACTAGGGTTTCCCATTAAATCAGGGAATCTTTGATTTTTTGGACAAAACTTGATGTCATGGTATTCCATATGTCCCTAAGTGTATGTATGTGGAAAATTGCATCTCAATTGGTTTTAGAAGTGGTTCAATTGGAAGAAAGATCAAGAATCAGAGAAATTGGGGCAAAGTCAAATAATCAGAGGAAAAAGTCAACTCTTGACTTTTTGAGCCCAAAATCATGAAATTCATGTTGCATATGTCCAATGTACAAAATTTGGTCAAGAAACTCCAAAGGAATCATGAAAAAATCAAGATGTGGAAAGTTGCCATTTTTGGATGAAGTAGGGTTACTAAAAATAGCAAGTTTTGGCCATTTTGCATCAGAATTTGAACCAAGGCCATTTAAATTTGGAGCACCAAATGAAAAAATCACTCTGCCTCAATGAAAGATCTTGTTTTAAGCTTCAAATCCATGTGTGGAACATCTCCATTGGATAAAAATTGAGTGAGATATGAGTGATCAAAGTTTGAGCAAAGTAGGTTCAAAACTAGGTCATGACCAAGATTTTCAGGGCACGCGCGCAGTCATTTTAACAAACATGTGGTGGGCCTAATGTCCACTCATTTTTCTCATGGTTAAAGGCTTCAAATGAAAAATCTTTCAACATGAAAGTTGTTCATCTATGTGAGATCTTCAAGATTGATGTTCATGATTTTTTTATGTGATCAAAGGATAAGGAGTTGAGATAGCTCAAAGTTTGGTCAACACAACTGAAAGTCACTAGGCCAACTTGTCATGCCATGCCACAAACTGCTCGACCATACATCAGTTTGTTTTTCCATCTGGTTAGGGTCATTTTTAGGCATGTTTGAGGCATCCTTTCACTTTCATTTTCAAACCAAACTTGTTGTATTGTGATCATTCTTTCCAACAACATCAAAAGTTCCTCAAACCATCCACTAACATGAGAGAAATCCACCCTCAAACCTACATTGTTACATTGGTTACAAACTGTCACAAAATTAAAAAAACAGAAGGTTGTTGTTGTTATCATGTTTTAAGTCACACGCGTACATTCTCAACACACTCCCAACCTTTGCCTCATTTGAACAAACACCACCTTACACATACATAGCCTTACATCAAAGAGGAAATAAGAAAACTTATGGTACAAGCCAGGCTGCTGCACTGATAGTAACATCACCACCACTGGTTCACTCTCATCCTCACCATATCATCTCATAATCACTCCACACTCTAACCAAACTTCCCCAACTCGTGCCATTAACCACCTAACTCAGTTAGTTAACTCAAACTCAGTTAACTAACTCAGTTTAACTAGAGTTCTAACTGTTAACTGAACTGGTTGGGAGTTAACCTTGGATATATAAGCTGAAACTCTCACAATTTCAGGGGAGGATTCTCATTGTTTCGCTCTCACTTCAAATCATTCTCACTCTTTCTCTCAAAATTCTCTCTATTCTCTCTCTCTGATCTCATACGAATTCATCATTTCCATCACTCATCTTCATCAATCATCATCATTTCAAACTCTGCCAATCATGCTTCTGTATAAACTCTGTTCAACATTCACTCCCTTTTCATCTTTGGATAACTTCAAGTGAGTAGGAGCAGGAGTTCTCTTGTGTTTGGAATTATCTAATCCAAACTTCTTCACAATATTCCTCGCATATTTGCTCTGACAAATAAAAATGGAATCTTCCATCTGCTTGACTTGCAATCCAAGGAAGTAAGTCAATTCACCTACCAAGCTCATTTCAAATTCAGATTGCATTTGATTGACAAAATGTTGGACCATTTCATCCGACATCCCACCAAACACAATATCATCTACATAAATCTGAGCAATCATTAGTTTCCCATCCTTCTCCTTGACAAAGAGTGTTTTATCAATACCACCTTTCCTGTATCCATGTTTGACTAAGAACTCAGTTAGCCTTTCATACCAAGCTCTTGGAGCTTGTTTCAAACCATACAAAGCCTTCTTTAGCTTGTAGACATGATCAGGAAAATTTGGATCCACAAACCCTTTAGGCTGCTTAACATAAACTTCCTCATTAAGATATCCATTCAGAAAGGCACTCTTGACATCCATTTGAAACAATTTGAATTTCAAAAAACATGCCACTCCTAGCAGCAACCTGATGGATTCCAATCAAGCCACAGGAGCAAATGTTTCATCAAAATCTACTCCTTCAATCTGTGTGTATCTTTGAGCAACTAGTCTGGCTTTGTTTCTGGTAACAACTCCTTGTTCATCAGACTTATTCTTATAAACCCACTTTGTTCCAATCACATTTGTTCCTGCTGGTCGTGGTACCAGTTCCCAGACTTCATTCCTCTTGAATTGACAAAGCTCATCCTGCATAGCACTTATCCAGAACTCATCTGTCAATGCCTCTTTAACATTCTTTGGTTCAAGCTTTGAAACAAAACAGGCATTTGACACAGCCTCCCTCGATCTGGTTCTTACACCTTCATTCAGATTTCCAATAATCAACTCCTTATGGTGATCCTTCTGAGCCCTTATAGAGGGTCCCCTGTTAGTATCCTCTACCTCTTCATTCTCAGGTCTAGTGTCGGTCTCTTGAGCATTATCTTCTACGGACTCAGTGTCTTGTGAGATTTCATTGTTCATGGGAAAGCATGTTCCAACATCATCTGGGACATCTTCGTCTTTGCCAGAGTCATCAACCACCACATTTATGGATTCCATCATCACCTTAGTTCTGAAATTAAATACCCTATATGCTTTACTGTTTGTAGAGTATCCCAAAATATCCCTTCCTCACTCTTAGGATCCATCTTCCGCCTCTGCTCACGATCCGCCAAGATATAACACTTACTCCCAAAAACATGGAAATATTTCACATTTGGCTTTCTACCTTTCCATAGCTCATAAAGAGTAACAGAAGTACCTGATCTGATAGTCACCCTATTGTGTATATAGCAAGCTGTATTCATGGCTTCAGCCCAAAAATGATATGGAAGCTTTTTGGCATGAATCATGACCCTTGCATACTCTTGAATAGTCCTATTCTTGCATTCCACCACACCATTTTGCTGAGGAGTGATTGGTGATGAGAATTCATGAGTGATTCCTTCAGATAAACAAAACTCTTCAAACCTGCTATTTTCAAATTCTTTCCCATGGTCACTTCTGATTCGTACAACACCACAATCCTTTTCTCGTTGAATCCTTTGACACAATTCTTTGAAAGTTGCAAATACTTCAGACTTCTCTCTGATAAAGCTTATCTAGGTGAATCTGGAGTAATCATCAACGAAAACATAGGCATACTTCTTCCCACCAAGACTTTCAACTTGCATAGGTCCCATTAAGTCCATGTGAAGCAGCTCCAGAACTCTAGAAGTTGTGGTAAGATATTGCAGCTTTTTGTGTGACATCCTTGTTTGCTTCCCAACTTGACATTCACCACATATTCTATTCTCATCAATCTTCAGCTTGGGAATACCTCTAACCGCCTCACTTGACAGAACTTTCTTCATCCCTTTCAAATGTAGGTGACCCAATTTATGATGCCACAGTTTGGTTTCATCTTCCTTTGACATCAAACAGGTAGACAAACTTTCTGATTCTTGAGGGTTCCACAGATAGCAGTTATCCTTAGACCTGGTTCCCTTCATGACAACTGCATTTTCTTCATTGGTTACTAGGCATTCAGATTTTGTGAAATTTACTTTGAGTCCTAGATCACACAGTTGGCTTATACTGATCAAATTTGCAATCAGCCCTTTGACAAATAGAACACGATCGAGATTTGGTTGTCCTGTGTAGTCCAGCTTTCCAACACCTTTTATTTCACCTTTTGATCCATCCCCAAAAGTGACATAATTGGTAGAGTGAGGCTTGATATCTGAAAAAAACTTCTTCACACCAATCATGTGTCTTGAATAACCACTGTCAAAGTACCAATCTTCCCTTGCAGATGCTCTGAGAGAGGTATGTGCTATGAAACCAGCCATCATATTCCTAGGAGTCCATCTTTTCTTTACTTTCGCCCAATTCTTTCCTTTATTTTGTTGATGAGCAGTTTTGGGATAACCATGCAAATTGTAGCAAAAGGGTTTTATATGGCCAAACCTTCCACAATAGTGACATCTCCATCTTTGATTCTTTCTTCTTGTGCAATTCTTCTGATGTCTGTGAGGATGTTTCAACATGTTATATGGCGTCTTCAAATCAGGTGCCACTTCAGGCCATTTTCCCTTGTCTATCTCACTAGAACTTTCAAACCCAAGACCACTAACATTTCCAACATCTCTCCCTGACTTCAGAATTTCATCAAGCTCATCAGAGCTACTATTTAGCATTCTGACAGTCTTGATCATATTGTCTAGTTTTAAATTCAGAATAACCACTTCAATTTTCAGATCAGAGATAGTAGACAAATGCTCTACCTTTTCAGCTTTTAGATGAGCAATAACTCTCTTTTGTTCTTCTCTCTGCTGTCATACTTCACTTTTAATGCATAAATTCTTATAGGAAGCAGCCAGCTCTTCAAAGGTAAGTTCTTCACTAATGGCTCTTCATCAGACTCACACACACCTGTTAATGTTGTAACCGGCTTTCCAGACTTCTCATCAGTTTCAGTTTCAGAGTCATCTTTTGACCATGAAACTGATAACCCCTTCTTTTGCCTCTTGAGATAAGTGGGACACTCAGATTTTATGTGCCCAAAACCTTCACACTCATGACACTGAGCTCCTTTCCCTTGGTTAAAATTTTCTTCAGTACTGGCATTTCTCCCAGCATTTTGGTCTTTGCTGATGTCCTTCTGAACACTTTGTTGAATTGTTTGCCAAGTAACATAAGGTCTTCTGAAAGGCCTTCATCTCTGTCCAGATTAATTTCATCTTCTGAGTCACTTGCCTTTGACACAAAAGCTATACTCTTCTTCTTTTCAGACCTTTCACTAATCCCCAATTCAAATGTTTGAAGTGACCCCACAAGTTCATCCACTTTCATCTTATCTATGTCCTGAGCTTCCTCTATAGCAGTCACTTTCATGTCAAATCTCTTAGGAAGAGATCTGAGGATTTTTCTGACCAGTTTGCTATCAGACATCTTTTCACCTAGGGCACTTGAAGCATTAGCTATCTCAATAATGTTCATGTGAAAATCATGAATGCTCTCATCTTCCTTCATCTTCAAATTCTCAAACTTGGTAGTGAAAAGCTGAAGTTTTGACATCTTCACCTTTGAAGTCCCTTCATGAGCAACCTTCAAGATCTGCCAAGCCTCTTTTGCAATGGTGCAGTGTTCAATCAACCTGAAGATATTTTTGTTAACACCATTAAACAATGCATTCATGGCTTTGGAATTTCCCAAGGACCCTTTGTAGTCTGCATCATCCCAGTCTTCCTCTTCCTTCACCACATCAGTAGGCTTACCTTCTCCATCTCTAACCTTTGGGGGTTCCCATCCTTTGATAACAGCTTTCCATGCTTGATCATCCATGGATTTGATGAATGCTACCATCCTTGGTTTCCAGTAGTCATAGTTGGAACCATCAAGCAGAGGTGGTTTGTTCAAAAATCCTCCTTCCTTGTCCATTGCACCAGAAAGTACCTTCCCTGAATCTCACCCAAAACCAACCAAGGGTGCAAGCTCTTGATGCCAATTGAAATTCTGGCACAGATATCAGATGTCCTACACAGAGGTTGAGATACTGATATCCAACACAATGAACAAGTTAACAACAATAATAACAGTGCAGAAAGTAAAGAACACAATGATATGTTTACCCAGTTCGGATCAACAATCCTACTCTGGGGGCTACCAAGCCAGGGACGAAATCAATATACGATAGTGTAATACCCCAAAATTTGCTCTCCCCTTTTGGCATCATAGCATGGCATTATCATTTATCATATCATATCCACCTCATTAGCATTGCATTGCATTTAACATAGAAAAATGAAGCATGGCATCCTTCTTACCATCAGGGCATGTGATCAGGTGGAAGGTGGACAATCAAGGGATCATTCAAAGCACAAAAAGGTCAATCAAGTTGGCTCTAGACAAGCCAAGAGGTCTCTCATGTCTCATACTATCTCAATTGATCTTCCAAAACCTCAAGGAAGTGAGATTCAATGGAAGATTGAAGCACTACATATTTCACTATGCAAGAGGTTCAAAAATTGAAGGAAAACCCTCAAGTGAGATAGCTCATTGATCCAAAATCATCCTCAAATGGCATATCTCATCATCCTTTAAGAGGATACACAACATACTCTGAGGAATTTGAAATTGAAGACTGCACATTTTTCTCCTAGGAGGTGGGCACCAAAACTAGGGTTTCCCATTAAATCAGGGAATCTTTGATTTTTTGGACAAAACTTGATGTCATGGTATTCCATATGTCCCTAAGTGTATGTATGTGGAAAATTGCATCTCAATTGGTTTTAGAAGTGGTTCAATTGGAAGAAAGATCAAGAATCAGAGAAATTGGGGCAAAGTCAAATAATCAGAGGAAAAAGTCAACTCTTGACTTTTTGAGCCCAAAATCATGAAATTCATGTTGCATATGTCCAATGTACAAAATTTGGTCAAGAAACTCCAAAGGAATCATGAAAAAATCAAGATGTGGAAAGTTGCCATTTTTGGATGAAGTAGGGTTACTAAAAATAGCAAGTTTTGGCCATTTTGCATCAGAATTTGAACCAAGGCCATTTAAATTTGGAGCACCAAATGAAAAAATCACTCTGCCTCAATGAAAGATCTTGTTTTAAGCTTCAAATCCATGTGTGGAACATCTCCATTGGATAAAAATTGAGTGAGATATGAGTGATCAAAGTTTGAGCAAAGTAGGTTCAAAACTAGGTCATGACCAAGATTTTCAGGGCACGCGCGCAGTCATTTTAACAAACATGTGGTGGGCCTAATGTCCACTCATTTTTCTCATGGTTAAAGGCTTCAAATGAAAAATCTTTCAACATGAAAGTTGTTCATCTATGTGAGATCTTCAAGATTGATGTTCATGATTTTTTTATGTGATCAAAGGATAAGGAGTTGAGATAGCTCAAAGTTTGGTCAACACAACTGAAAGTCACTAGGCCAACTTGTCATGCCATGCCACAAACTGCTCGACCATACATCAGTTTGTTTTTCCATCTGGTTAGGGTCATTTTTAGGCATGTTTGAGGCATCCTTTCACTTTCATTTTCAAACCAAACTTGTTGTATTGTGATCATTCTTTCCAACAACATCAAAAGTTCCTCAAACCATCCACTAACATGAGAGAAATCCACCCTCAAACCTACATTGTTACATTGGTTACAAACTGTCACAAAATTAAAAAAACAGAAGGTTGTTGTTGTTATCATGTTTTAAGTCACACGCGTACATTCTCAACACACTCCCAACCTTTGCCTCATTTGAACAAACACCACCTTACACATACATAGCCTTACATCAAAGAGGAAATAAGAAAACTTATGGTACAAGCCAGGCTGCTGCACTGATAGTAACATCACCACCACTGGTTCACTCTCATCCTCACCATATCATCTCATAATCACTCCACACTCTAACCAAACTTCCCCAACTCGTGCCATTAACCACCTAACTCAGTTAGTTAACTCAAACTCAGTTAACTAACTCAGTTTAACTAGAGTTCTAACTGTTAACTGAACTGGTTGGGAGTTAACCTTGGATATATAAGCTGAAACTCTCACAATTTCAGGGGAGGATTCTCATTGTTTCGCTCTCACTTCAAATCATTCTCACTCTTTCTCTCAAAATTCTCTCTATTCTCTCTCTCTGATCTCATACGAATTCATCATTTCCATCACTCATCTTCATCAATCATCATCATTATTTGGTATTGCTGGATCAAGAAGAGACTGAATCAACCATAATCCTCCAAGTGCAGCAACATTATATTCTCAAATCTCCAACTATCTTCTTCAAGATCTAAAGATTCTGAGCATTTATTTTGCTCTGAGGAAGCTCAAGGTTAATTGCATCTCTCTGGTTTTCTGTTGATCCAAGAGTTCTCCAACTTCAGGTTCCATTCTTCTCAAACTTTCTTCACTGAATTTAGCTTGTTTTCATGGTATTTGTGGCTTACTAGAAGCAGTGTGAGTTCTGGCTAGTGATAGGCACTATAGGTGTTTAGAATATTTTCTAGGGCAAAAATGTTTGTGCTCGATTCTCTTTATACATGATTGATCTGTGAAATTAAATGGTAGATTAGTGATGTGCGTGAGTTCAGCTTTCTTTTGATATATGGCTTGTGAATTTCTGGAGAGTTTGAAGGTTGCAGACGGTGGTGAGTGACCGGAGAAGGTGACCGGAGGTCCCTCTCCGGCCGGTGACTTTAACTGTTAGGGTTTATCATGTTTTAATCCTATCCGTTCATGTTTTCTGATCGTGTGGCCTACAATGTACCAGCACATTAAATTTCACGTGCAAATCATGTGCACCATTTCTGAATCCACTTAAACATTGTGTGGCATGGTACATGGTAGTGAGTGTGTGTCCTCATCCGCGTGTGTTGGATCTGCGTACTTTGACTTTGGCTTGACCTTGACTTGATCTAATGGCTATTGATGAGTCAATTTTGTTGACTGGAGTGCATGGTTACTATGGTGTTTTGCGCGTAATTGGACCTATGACAGATTGTTATTTACACCCCACGCTTCTAAGGCCCAAACGAATTGAACTATGGATTTGCTATGGTTGCACCCCCATTCATATTGCATTTCATTTTATTTTTCTATTTTTACACACGTTTCATAATTAATTTTTAAAAATACCAAAACATATTGGAAAATTCTACAAAAATTCATGTGTATTCTTAAAACATTTAGGAAATTTTTCATGATTTTATTTTCTGATTTTATGACCATTTTGCCCCTGTTCCATTATTTCTTTTGAATTTCCATTTGTATGCATACTTAATGTGACATATGATTTTGTGCATTTTTGTTCTTGATCATAAAATATGATTTTGATGCCTTTCTTTTTGCATTGTGGTCACAATATGTTGAGGTATGTTTGAGATTTATGAGATGATTTTTAAGTCTTTTTTGGATGACTTTTGATGTGTTGCTTTGAGCATGAATGCATGAAACTTCCATGAGACTTTGACCTAATTGTTGAGTGACTTTGGTTCTGATTCATTGCTTGTGGACTTGATATGTTAATGGCATGTGTTTAAGGTGTTTGATTGGTGAAAGTCATAATTGTTGAAGCATGTTTGCTATTTGTTTGAAGCATGAAGTTTAACTTGTTCATTTTGTGAATGCATGCCTCATGTTTGGTTTGCTTGATCATGAAGGCACTTGTGCCATGAGTTGTGGTTTTGTTTGAGGATGTATAGCATGTTAATTGACTTCTGATTGTGACATTTGGGTTTCATCTTTGCATGTTTGATGTTTATCTTGCACCTTAAGTCACTTGTTTCACAAGTATGAACCACATTCACATCACTTCACCTCTTCTTCTTTGCTTCTTGTTGGATTGAGATTTTGTTTGCATGATTTGGTATGCTCATTTAGGATAACATTAGGTTGTGTAAATATGAGTTACATTCTGACTTGGAAGCATGTATAGCATTCAATCTCATTTTACTTTGTTTGTCAACTTGTTTGAATTTGATTTGTTCATTATACTTTCTTACTTTACTTGTAAGTGATTGTGCTAACCATGTAGGGGCTTTGGTAAGTTTCAAATGAGTGTGGATAAGGAATCCACATTCAACTTCTATCCTTTCTCTTTTACAATTCCATTTTGTGTTTTGTTAAGCACTTATGTGCTTTCTTTTAATAACTCATTACTTTCCCTTTTGAATTACAATTTATCTTCTACTTTGGAAGTGAATTGTTTAATTCCTTCTTTCTTTAGATTTTAGGTTGAAACCTCACAAACCTTTAGGATCACTCCCTTTAATCTTCAATTAGGATTGAATCTTAGTCCATATAGGTTTTACCTTTTCTCCTCTCTTGAGTCTCTTTTCTCATCTCAAAGAAAATTCAAAATATCTAATAAAGGTAGGCATTTATTGCATTTAGGCCTTTCATATAAAGAAAAGATTATAAGGGGTCTTCTCTTATAATCTTAAAATGTATAGCATATAACCCATCTTGGGTCGATGTGTTAAACATTTGATCTTGTATGAGGGACTTAAATGCAATATTTGTTGAAGGTGCAAATAATAAAAAACACTTCTTCATTTCTTAATCAACAAAAACACTTAATAAACACAAGTATGCTAGTGTGTTTGAACCTTGACAATTGGAACTAAGTGTGGGGGTCTTCTTCACTTTTAGTATGCTTTCTTACTCATTCCATCTTGGAATGTGAGAATGTACACATTCCAATGACTAAGATCCAGATACACTGTCATATGCAAACAAATCCAAGGCACTTCCTTCTAAAAGACAAAAACAAACAATAACGTCTTTCCTTCGGGAATTCTTCTCTCATCTCATTCACTCTCAACGCACGAACGCGCTCCTACTCGTTCTCTTGCAAGATGGTAACGCACTCGGACCAGCGAGCCTGCAACACCTGAGCTAGAACGTAAGCCGTTCTCTAAAAAACACAAACAACTTTCCCTTAGGTGAGGGGAACTACGTCGCTCTGATTCTCACGCTCCCGATGAGATACGTAGGCAGTGGGGTAGGGCCCATGCGAGCACTTCTTTTATTTTCCCTACATTTGTTTCTCTTTCTCTCTCCTTTCCTTTTCCATTCCTTTTTCAATTTCTTTTCCAATATTCTTTTCTATCACCCTTTGATCGAGACAAGCAAGCGTGGATCCCATCGGGTACGATGGACGCGAGGGGGTGCTAATACCTTCCTCTCGCGTAACCGACTCCCGAACCCATTTCTCTTGGTCGCGAGACCATGCTTTTCCTTTCTCTCAGGTTTACGCGGTGTTTCCTTTCCCTCTCTTGGGATAAATACACATTGCTGGCGACTCTGTTTCGGTGCCACTTTCGCGTTTGTACTAGGATGAAAATCCCGGGAGCGACAGATAGTATCAATTCATAGATCATACAGCAACCACACCCAGTTACAATCCGCTCACTTAATCACTACCCATCCTATGACTTCTACCTAAGACTCACCTAGGTATGAGGCCCTCCTCAAATCCCTCTTCAATCACCAACCGTGACTGGTTCCTTTCAACACAAGTAACAAAACGAAAGCCACACTTTCAAAACACACAATTCTCAATACTTCAAAGCTTATGAGAATTGACACACAAGAAACTCAATGCTTAGAAGCTTATGAGTAACTGACAGGACTTATAACACAAAACCATTCCTTGTATTGTTATCAGAATGATACCAGTTAGGCTCACAAATAACACTCACAAACCCTAACAAAACACACGTAAGTTCCACACCTAAACTAGGTTTACACCAGTCAATATATAGCAATAAATCTGGACTGGATTGGGCTTCAAAACGCAGCAAAGAGACTGCACACAATTCTGCAAAATAAACTCCAAGAAAATAGGTCTTCAATCTAAAGTTTCCTAATATGTCTCCATATTTAGAAACCGCTGAAAATCCGAAAACCAACACACAAAAACTCAACCCAAAATACTTTGGATGCCACATAGGATAACTAAATATTCACAGAATATTCAGTAACAAATAATAGCTACAGAATCTTCCTTTTAAACCAATAACAGACGCGATGTCCTATGATCCAGGATGGGACATCTTTATCCGACATGTTAAATGCAGAATATTAGAACATCTTATTAAGGGCCAACCTGGTCAAGATGCATCGCAGACAGAGCGGATATGGTCACGTACCAGCTCACAATTATCACCTATGTAATATCTGCTCTAAAGATAATCAAGGATGTTCTGTGGTGCAATCAGCTCTACAGGAACAATTAGATCTCGGATGGATCCAAGAGCACCGAATTCGTGGAGTCAATATGACTTATACGAATTCTAACATCATTCAAAACCACGACATCCATGTGATGAATATCAACTTGGTGGCAATGCACTCAAGGCAAAGCCAGTATCATAATCTGCCGCGACACGATTATAATTTCCTGTCTGACTTGCTCGGTAAACAACCAGGGATGCTCTTTTATACAAGAGGCCCTCCAGCGTCAGATGGATCTTGGATGGATCCAGGGCTACCATGATAGAAATCCTTATCAAGTTAATATGATTCAAATCTTTGATGTTCGCTTGATGAATACCAGCTTGGTGGAATTACACGCTAAGCAAGTCCAGCTCAGTTTTCTGACTTCGCATGAGTATCAGAACTGTAAGGTGTGTCGGGAGAGCGACCAAGGAGGTGCTCTCGTTCAAATAACTTTGCAACACTTGTTAAACCATTGGTGGCTTCCGATCTATCTAGATGAAGACACGCAACAAGTCAGCATGACTAATGGTAACCCTACTAGGCATCAAAGTCAGGATGTTCGATCTATGGAAATAGACCTAGTAAGGTTACACTGCATTCAAAGCAAACGTGGCCAGGTGCCACCACACAACTATGAGTGATATAGAGTCTGCTCAGAGAATAAACCTTCATAGTCAGTTGAACCGCAAAGAGATTCAACCGTGTCCAGGTTCTGGGTCAATCAACTTGATGCCCGACTATCTCGCTGATCAGATCAAAGATGTTGTCGTAATCTCTGATCATGAGAGGACCAAAGATGTTTGTGTTATAATCCCTCTGCTTGACGAATCAAGAATTCCTTTGGACAGTAGGAAAATTCCCAACCAGGAACTGATTGAAATTACTTATAATGGTCAGAAAAATCAAAAGGCTCCTGTAGTTATCTATCTGCTGGGACCAGTACCGTACAAATCTGATAAAGCGATCCCTTACAAGTACAGTGCAACAACAATTGAGAATGGAAAGGAAATTCCATTACCCTCCGTCGTGAATATTGCCGACATCAGTTGAGTTACCCGGAGCGGTCGAATCTTCAACCGAGGAGTTGGAGAACCTACCAGAGAAAAGGAGCCTCAAACAGAAGTTCCCAATCCACCAGTCGGTCAATCATGTGATCCTGACCTTTTAAAAAATAATGATGAGATGCTGAAGCTCATCCAAAGGAGTGAATACAACATTGTTGATCAACTGTTACAGACTCCTTCAAAAATCTCCGTGTTATCTCTTTTACTAAGTTCCGAAGCTCACAGAGAAGCTCTACAGAAAGTCTTAGAGCAGGCCTTTGTGGAAAGGATGTAACAATACGACAATTCGACATCATAATTGCCAATATCACTTCTTGCAACAACTTGGGGTTTAGTGATGAGGAATTGCCAGAAGAAGGCAAAAGTCATAACATGGCGCTTAACATTACAGTCAAATGTCAAGACGATGCTTTAGCCAGCGTACTGGTGGATACCAGATCAGATTTAAATGTTATGCCCAAGTCCACTCTAATACGACTATCATTTAAATGATCTCCGATGAGAGGTAGTGAGGTCGTCATCAAAGCATTTGACGGATCCCTAAAAACAGTTATCGGCAAAGTCGACCTTCCCATAACTATCGATCCTCACACTTTCCAAGTCACTTTCTAGGTCATGGACATCCGAGCAACATACAACTATTTGTTGGGAAGACCTTGGATACACGAGGCTGGGGCAGTCACTTCGACACTTCACCAGAATCTGAAGTTTGTCAAGAACGACCAACTTGTCACAGTCTGTGGAGAGCAAGCCTTGATCGTGAGTAACCTATCGTCTTCCACTTGTGTAGAACCCGAGGAGGTTATTGGAACTCAGTTCCAGGCACTGTCGGTGAGCAATGAGAATCAATCAGAAAAAGGAACTTCGATTTCCTCATACAGGGATGCTCTCGAAGTAATAAAAAATAACAATACAAAAGGATGGGGATATCTTGTCATTCCCACTGATAACAAGGCGAAGAAAGGTCTTGGTTTTTCTTCAACCTGTACCCAGACTGCTACTAACGATGAAAGTCTTCATCCCATACAAAACTTCTTCCATAGTGGAGGTTTCCTCCACCCAGTGTCTCAAAAGTACATACCATCAACGAGGGTGACTCCTCTGATACAGATGAAGAATGGAAGTCCTATCTTAACGAGGACGGTTATATGTCTCAGGAAGAGGTGCCTACGCCATTTTGCTATCCCGCACAGAGTCCGAGATTTATACCAAGGTCAGATGTCAAGATGATATACGGAGATTGTGATACGGAAGGATGTCGTGCTCCACCAAACTCATTAGAGGAAGACACTCTGATAAAAGACAACTTTGACCACGACTATTATGGCCCAATGGATGGCCTGTCTATCTGGCAGCCGTACCCAGGAGACTCGGGGCTAAAGAATTTGTCGAATGATGCATATCAGCTAAGCATCATTGAAAAGAATACATGTGTCCCCACCATGTCATGGGATCAACGCCCAGGGCATTCAAAAAATACCCAGCACGACGATGAATTTGCAAAGCTTACAGGACTCGAGTTCATCAACTATGCTTTTCCCAAGGTCAAAGTCATCGAGAGGGGTGACCCCTCCAGTTCCAAAGAAGTGTGGGACACCTTAGGACAACCAAGTGGAAAATACGACTACCTGGTCAAGTACACCGCTTTGGAAAGCTTTCGTATCAGGATCGAAGACATCCAACTAACTGGATGGGGAGATTTACCTGAAAGTGTAAACACTATGCAAGATATAGCTGAAGAATCCTCCTACGACAGCTCTGCCGGGGAGACAGATTCCAACGATCCTGCTCCACCAGAAATCAGCGTTATTTCTGAAGACAAGTCAAGAAAAAAGGTACCTGACTTTGTTATTCACCAAGGAGTTCGCCGCCAATGGGTTGATGTCGGCGTTCTGAAGACCGTCTATAAGTCTAAGTAATTTCCATCTTTAACCTTTCACCCTGCCCAGGTGAAACACATGTTTTGATAGGGCTTACTTTCTATAAATGTCCCTCTTCGCTTTGGCTAAAGCGACAGAGTTTTGTTTTATAGGGCTGTAGTTTCAAGAATCGACAAGATCATAAATAAAATAACGTCGTTCTGTAATTTCAGCATTTATTGATGTTTTCTCTTTTCGCTTTTTCAGAAAATGGTAATCCTAAAAACAACTCAAATAATAAAAACAAGCACACAACTCAGAAAATACACTTCACACACTCTTGCATTTCTCTCTATCTCTTCTAAAAACAAATCATCACGTCATGCAGATTGCTTGTTTTAAACCCCGTTGAAACATATGATCCGATGCCTTCTCCCAACTTTGAATTCCCGGTATTTGAGGCTGAAGAAGAAGAGGACGCAAAAATTCCAGAAGAGATCTCCCGATTACTCTGACAAGAGGAAAGGTCCATTGAACCTCACAAAGACCCGTTGGAAACGGTCAACTTGGGTTCAGAAGAAGAGAGAAAAGAAGTCAAGATTGGGGCACTGCTCAATCCGACTGTCAAAGAGGGTTTGATAAAGCTTCTCAAAGAGTTTTCCGATGTATTCGCTTGGTCCCATCAGGACATGCCAGGGTTGGATACCAGCATCGTGGAACATCATCTACCGTTAAGATCAGAATGTTCGCCAGTAAAACAAAGACTAAGGCGGACTCATCCAGACATGGCCATCAAAATCAAAGAGGAGATACAAAAACAGATTGACGCAGGTTTCCTCGCCACATCAGAGTATCCTCAATGGTTTGCCAACATAGTACCAGTTCCAAAAAAGGACAGAAATGTCAGAATATGTGTAGACTACAGGGATCTGAACAAAGCTAGTCCAAAGGATGACTTTCCCTTACCGCACATTGACATGCTGGTAGACAGTACAACAAAGTTCAAAGTTTTCTCCTTCATGGATGGATTCTTGGGCTTTAATCAGATCAAAATGGCGGCGAAAGACATGGAGAAAACTTCATTCATCACCCCATGGGGCACTTTTTGTTACAAGGTGATTCCATTCGTTTTGAAGAACGTCGGAGCAACCTATCAAAGGGCCATGGCTACTCTGTTTCATGACATGATACACAAAGAAATCGAGGTATATGTCGATGATGTGATTGCCAAATCTAAGATAGAGGAGGAGCATGTGACCCACCTGTTAAAACTATTCGAGCATCTGAGGAAATACAAACTCCGCTTGAATCCCAACAAATGCATCTTCGGAGTCCGTTCAGGGAAATTGCTAGGGTTCATCGTCAGCCATAAAGGAATTGAGGTTGATCCTGACAAAGTCAACGCCATTCAAGAATTGCCTTCTCTGAGGACTGAAAAACAAGTCAGGGGATTCATGGGACGTTTGAATTACATTTCCAGGTTTATAATCCTTATGACCGCGACATGCGCACCAATCTTTAAATTAATCAAAAAGAATCAGGACTGCATTTAGACAGAAGACTGTTAAACAGCCTTCGATAGTATCAAGGAATTCCTGTTGAACCCACCGATTCTATCACCTACAGTGGAAGGAAGACCACTGATAATCTATTTAACAGTCTTGGAAGACTCCATGGGTTATGTACTTGGCCAACAAGACAAAAGAAAAAGGAAAGAGTCTGCCATTTACTATCTGAGCAAGAGTTCTCAGACTGCGAGACTCGATACACTATGCTTGAGAAAACTTGCTGTACTATGGCTTGGGCAGCCAAACGTCTTCGCCAGTATATGATTCGTCACACTACTTGGTTAATCTCCGAAATGGATCCGATCAAGTACGTCTTTGAAAAACCTGCTCTCTCGGGAAGGATTGCCCATTGGCAGATATTGCTATCAGAATACGACATCGAGTACCACACTCAAAAAGCCGTTAAAGGAAGTGTTTTAGTCGATCATTTGGGTCATCAACCGATTGACGATCAGGAATTAGTCGGGTTTAACTTCCCAGATGAAGATGTCATGTATTTGAAAATGAAAGATTGCGATGAACCGCTACCCAGTGAAGGGCCAGAACCAGATTTCCAATGGGGATTAATCTTTGACAGAGCTGTTAATCATTACGAAAATAGAATTGAGGCAATCATCATAACACCTCAGGGTACCCACATTCCTTGCACCGCCCGACTGACATTCAAGTGCACAAACAACGAGGCCGAATACGAAGCTTGTATCATGGGTCCTGAAGAAATGATTGACTTGAGAATCAAGGACTTGGATGTATATGGCGACTCAGCCCTGGTTATTAATCAGATCAAAGGAGATTGGAACACATACCAATCAGGATTGATTCCTTCCAAAGATTACGCGAGAAGGTTGTTACCCTTCTTTAACAAAGTCGAGTCTCATCACATCCCTTGTGAAGAGAATCACATGGCTGATGCATTAGCCACTCTCTCTTCCATGATTAGTGTAGGTCAATGGAATGAAATACCAAAGATTGACATAATGCGCCTAGAACAGCCCGTCTACATCTTCACGATCGAAGCAGTCATAGACGACAAACCTTGGTATCACGATATCAAATGTTTCCTTCAGAAACAAGAGTACCCACCTGGGGCATCCAGAAAAGACAGAAAGACCCTCAGAAGATTGGCAGGCAGCTTCTTTCTGAGTGGTGATACCCTCTATACCAGAAGCAAACACGCTGATGAAAGAAATTTATGAAGGATCCTTTGGCACTCATGCCAACGGACACACAATGGCGAGGAAAATTCTGAGAGCGGGGTACTATTGGTTGACCATGGAATCTGATTGCTACAAGTACATGAGAAGGTGTCACAAGTGTCAAATATACTCAGACAAAATCCATGTACCGCCAACGCATCTCAAAGGTCTTTCTTCCCCATGGCCTTTATCTATATGGGGAATCGACATGATTAGCATAATTGAACCCAAGGCTTCTAACGGACATCGGTTCATCCTAGTAGCCATTGATTACTTCACCAAGTGGGTCGAAGCAACGTCGTACACTAATGTAACCCGACAAGTGGTGGTTCGCTTAATAAAAAACAATCTCGTCTGCCGTTATGGTGTTCCAAGCCAGATCATTACGGATAATGGATCCAACTTGAACAACAAGATAATGAAAGAGTTATGCACAAAGTTCAAGATCGAACACCATAACTCATCTTCCTACCGACCTAAGATGAACGGAGCGGTAGAAGCGGCTAACAAGAACATCAAGAAGATCGTTCAAAAGATGATTGTAACCTACAAAGACTAGCACGAAATGCTGCCCTTTACTCTTCACGGTTATCGTACATCTGTCCGCACTTCAACAGGGGTAACCCCTTTCTCTCTAGTATATGGCAAGGAGGCAGTTCTTCCCATAGAAGTAGAGATCCCATCAATGCGGGTATTGATGGAAGCTAAACTAACAGAAGCTGAATGATGTCAAAGTCAACACGACGAACTGAATCTAATCGAAGAAAAATGGATGACGGCTCTATGCCACAGTTAGTTGTATCAACAAAGGATGAAGAAGGTGTTCGACAAAAAGGTCTGACCTCGCGTCTTCAGAAAAGGAGACCTCGTGCTCAAGAAGATACAATCATTTCTCACTGATTCCCGGGGCAAATGGACTCCGAATTATGACGGCCCCTATGTGGTCAAGAAAGCTTTCTCAGGCGGCGCCTTGAGACTTGTAACCATGGATGGAGAAGAGTTTGCCTACCCAACAAATGTTGACGTAGTCAAGAAATACTTCGCCTAAATAAATATAAAAAAAACGTCTCGGTGGATTGAAAACCCGAAAAGGCGGTCCAGGCAAAAATTAGAGACATAATAAAAAATCATCCTGGTGGATTGGAAATATCAAAGTACAATCCATGCAAAAGTTAGGGATAATGGCAAGTAATTACGTCTGATCAGTTCAACTCCTCAACAGTCCTGCCATCCATCAAGGAAACTCCAGTCAAGGTCATCTTCGATAGAAGCTCAGGATGCCCAGAATTCAAAGTTGGTAGAAGGATAGTGGTCGTCATGTTTCAATGTAGCCCTTTTCCAGTAAATTACCATTTTCTAACTTTGTAAATACTCCATGGAATCACACGCTTAGATGATTTCCATCCTATTAATAAAATTTGATCCCTTGTGCTTTGTTTGCAATTCTTATTTGTTTTAGTTTTACAGAACAACATTAAAACATGCTTTACGGTTCTAGAAATAAAACAAAAATGAATTTACTTGTCAAATATTTTCTTCTTTTTAAATAAAGATGACAATTTCTTTTGACTGTTAAATGTCTAAAAGAACATCGATCGCTTCTCCAGAAACAATCAAGCTTTAAGGTGCAGTATCAAAACCAGTACACCTGAATGAAGGATCAGCTGTGTCAGATGTGAATATCTCTTCTGACATCCCCGACAGAGTTCTTATCTCCTAAGCCCGACCAACGTTGTTCCCATATGGGGACTATCTCTCCTAAGCAAGGCATGATTTCTATCATGAACAAATGGTATTTCTTCGTCCCCCGCGGTGGCCGAGTATTCAGTCGTGTTCATCCACTAGTATGTATGTCGTGTCAGTTTTGTCAGCATAAACATACATACATCATGCATTATTGATTTACATTCATATTCATATTGCATCACTATCACTCTAGTCGGTCTTAGTCCATAGTGATAAAAGTTCTCTTGTCACTCGAGTTGTCAGTTCTTTCCTTGTTAGGAAATGTTGCATCGGAACAATCTCTCCTCCAGTTTATTTCTGGATTAAAGTTGGTCATCGACCACTTTGATAACTTGAACCTCTGAAAAACAAGAAGACTTTCGACAAACGTCACTCTTCGCCATTGAAGATGATATCTTCGTTTACCCGGATTAAGTAAAATCCCCAGAGAAAGCCTCTTGATCAAAGATATGGTAGTATAGCAGTTTTTCTCTAAAAATTCGCTGACAGAAAGGTCATCAGCACCTCCAAATTGGATTACATCACATGGCATTTCTCTGAGAAGACCTCGAGAAAAGTATGATGTAATATCCCCAAGCAGAAAGCTGTCTCTCAAGAGACTCGTTTCCCCAGTAGAGTCGACAAATGGCGTCTCCAATTAAGAAGTTTGTGCACCTCTACAACTCAGACGAATGGGTTCCCCAGCCAGTATGACATCAAAATTTTTCCATCAAATGGCATCTCCCCATGAAAATTCGGCGAGAAGTTTGAGGAAAACCGCTACAAATAACGTCCCTTGTCAAGAAAGTTTATTGACAAAAGAAACTAAGATCAGTTCCTTGGTAGGAAACCAGGATCGAGGGGAAGTTTATTTCAGAAACTAAGACCAGTTCCTTGGTAGGAAACCAGGATCGAGGGGATGTTTATATCAGAAACTAAGACCAGTTCCTTGGTAGGAAACCAGGATCGAGGGGAAGTTTATTTCAGAAACTGAGACCAGTTCCTTGGTAGGAAACCAGGATCGAGGGGAAGTTTATTTCAGAAACTGAGACCAGTTCCGTGGCTGAAAACCAGGATCGAGGGGAAGTTTTACCCTTTTTCTAAGTAACATTGCTTAGCAAAAGAAGATGGATGAGCACACTGCCATTCATAACCACCATCAAAATTTCGGGTATTTCGATATTTAATCCTCTTGTACCCCGAATGCCCGAATACCTTCGCCATTCACACCTCCGGGTCCAAGAAGATTAAAATAGAGGCATTTGTCATACCCCAAATTTTGACCAATAAGATTTCCCATCATTGTGCAAATCATCATCACAATATGGATGAACAATCATACCTCATTAGTCTCCCCAAAGATGGGTGAGCATTCACTACAATCAAGCTTAGGGTTTCAAGCCCTCTCAGAGCCCTTAGACAAATGATCAATCAAGAAAGAACATAATCTTCCACTTGTATAACCTCTCAAACAATCCATGAAGGATCAAGAGGACTCCCACATCAAGAATTAAGCACAAGGTTGCAACATTCCAAGTGGATCAAGCCTCAAGATCGCCAGTGTCACCAAATTAGGGCTTTGGTCGACCAGGGCCTCTAGGTGGAATTTTTCCTCTGGGCATGAGCCAATGCTTCAAAGCATAACCCAAGATACTCCAAGAGACCTCATGGACCCAATCATCAAGTTAATTTAGCCTCAGGGGAAGCATCCATCAAAAATCAGGAATTAGGGTTTCTTGACCTAATTCACCCTAAGTTGACTTTTGGGACAAAACATGAGCCAAGACCTCAAGACATGATTTTAAGGTCTCCAATACACCACATTGATCCATTTGCAACAATGTATTGATCCAAGAAGCTTGATTCACAAGTTTCCATTTCATCTGGATCACAACTAGGGTTTTGCGGGAAAAGTCAACCGTACCTTTGACTTTTGACCAGGACATGCTCCCAAAACTTGGGACATGATTCAATACACCCTATAACACCTATGGAATCCATCCATTAAGTTTGATTTAGGTCAGGGACTTAATTTCATAAAAGATCGCACAGTTTGGATTTCATCTGCTGAAAAAGTCAACTATACAAAAAGTCGAAGTTTTACTTTTTGATTTTTTGGTCAACCAAGGTTCCTTAACTCTAATACAATGTTAATGTGTGATTAGAATCATCATTCATCAAGAAAAACCAAAGAAAATGAGTTAACTTGTAAAAGGAGTAACCATAAAAACTTAGAATTTTTCTAAGTTATGGCACAAAGTGGCTAAGGTACCAACTTCCAAGGACCATAACTTGAGATCCAAGCAACCATTTTGGATGGTCCAAAGCTAGATTTGTATCTCTCATGGCACTCTACAAAAGCTTCAACTACAACTCATTCCAATTCCTCATGGATTTTAAGTTATGGAGTGATCAAAATGGCTGAAAACACAGAATCTGCCTTGTTTTTTCCCAAATGTAGAGGCATTTTTCATTACAATTCAGGTTGGATCAAAACCAAAGTTGGACATCATATTGAAATATGATATATCAGCTTTCCAAAATGTCCAAGAACTCCATCAAATTCCATCTGAGCTAGAAGATATGACAACTGCAATATGCCTTGATGCAAACTGTCTTGCAAGGCAAATTTGTGCATTATGGTTCGATTTCCTCAATTTGTGAAAATGACAAACAAGTTTATCCATCTGCACACCTCAGAGGGGGACCAAGGAGGAACAAACACTGATCCATAAGCCGCCCAAGTCTTTGGAACTACAAGTAGTATGCCAAACCTGAAAAGCCTAAAGGAGGCCAAGACTCCAATTTTGTTTTGGAACATTTAATGGATGCTTAGAGGTGGCATGTATCAGAGCAAAGATGAACACTTTAGTCAAGCCTTATCCTTGAATCAAAGAACCATAGGCCTGTGCTCTAACCTCTAGTCAATGGCTAGAGGAGACTTGAGATTCCAAAATGATCCAATTGGCCACAGACCTGTTGCGGTTGCCATTCCCTATTGATGCCAAAACAAACTTGACACACTATAAATAGACCTCATTTATGATCAGTTTGAGTACACCAAAGGCCTATAACACTTGCCTTTCTCAAAATCACACTTTCACTTCCAAATTTGCCTTCTAAAGCAAGTCACTATCGGGTTTTGAGTTTGAGAGCAATTCCAACCAAACCAATCAAACACACACCTCATAAACATCATATAGAAGTGATCCAAACACTTAAACAACATCTGGAACATCAGATTCTCAAAATCACCAGCCATCTGCACAAGCCTTTGACAGATTTGCAGTTGAGGTGCCAAATCAAGTTCCAGCTCAATTCAATCCACTCCAAGCATTCAGACACACTCCATAGCACCTAGGGAAGCTGTCCACATCATTGGAACCAAGCTGTAACACCTCCAACCTAGAACTCGATCACCAGCTGCAAGGGGTAAGCCTCAACTTGGGCATCTCATGATTCATGCATATTTCCTCGCACAATAATTTTGCCATATGTTCATAATCATGTATGGAGGGTTTCCCCTCAATTAATTTGCTTGTATGAGTCGTGTATAGAATTTCTCAGCCTTCACGCAGAAGTTAGGGTTCTTGAGGTTTCTCTTTGATTTCTCATTCCATGCTTAAAATAAATGAAATTAAAGACCATAGACATGATCGTGAGTTGAAAACGAGTAGATTGATATGGGGATTGTGTGATTTCATCAAGCATTCAGTGAGATTGATGAGAAAACACAAATCTAGGCAAAACAGAGCACGCGTGCAAAACCAAGGTGTTCTTGGCGCCCTTTTTCAAATATTTGAATATTTGAATTTTTGTGATTTTATTTAATTGATTCAAAAATTAATTTCTCTCTGAATTTTAATGATTTTGAGTTGATTCTTTTTTTTAATAATTCACAAAAATGTTAAAATATTTTATTTTACAAAAATTTCCCAAAAATATTATTTATTCCATATACTTGATATTTTTGCAAAGAATTAATTTTTATTTATTTTCTAACATTTAAAATATTTTTTCTTTCTTGATTTTCCAAACTTAATTGGTTTTCAATCATTTTGTGGATTAAAACATGATTTTTGAAACATTGATCCAAGATCACCACCCATTTTTCACATGTTTTCTTCAATTTTTATTAATTTTTTAAAACAAAATTAATTCCATTTTAAACAAAATTAGGGTTTTGATTAATTCCACCCTCATCAATCTTTTTTCACACTTATGGGCCTCTAATAGAGTGTAAGACCCAATCCCTTTTGAAAGCCAAACACATTTTAGGCCTCAGACATTGTATAAGTCCCCGACGATTTTCAAAACGGCGGTGCGATCACTGTCCACCATGGGCCTATCTTTGAATTGTAAGCCCCATCTTTTGTATAAAAACTCTTTGGGCCTCTAATAGAGTGTAAGACCCAATCCCTTTTTGAAACCAAAATAATTTGGGCCTCAGTTATTGTATAAGACCCATTGCGATTTCAAAAACCCCGGCACGATCGCCAGTTCAAAAATCAAATCAATTGGGCCTCTCCTCGAGCTATACGTCCCATTACTTTTCTTAAAAACACCTTTTGGGCCTCTAATAGAGTTTAAGACCCAATCCCTTTGTAAATAAACAATTTTGGGCCTCACATATCGTATAAGTCCCTCTGTACAGTTTTCAAAACGACGGTGCGATCACTTTCTATCAGCTGGGCCTACCCTCGTGTTGTAAGTCCCATTTCTTTTCTTTTAATAATCTTTGGGCCTATCCATGAGTTGTAAGACCCATACCTTTGTACAGAAAACCTTTTGGGCCTCAGTCATTGTATAAGTCAAAGTACAATCTTATCAAAACAACTTCCCCTTTTGATTTAGGTTCAAATATACAGTTGTTATAAAAAATTTCTTTAATTTCTTTGAACAACTAACAATACAACATGAAAGCTTGCTCACCTGTAAGTTTTATCCGCTTTCTGTTATTTGCTTTAATATATAACTGTATTGTGGGAAGTTGCGCATGGTTAGTCTTCTTTCATTCTTTTAAATACACGTCATATATATATAACTGTATTGTGGGAAGCTACACATGGTTAGTCTTCTTTCATATCCTTTTATATACTTGTCATATATCAACTGTATATATACTAGTATAGTTATTTAGAGTTTGCCCTGGCAATTAGGTCTAGAACTAAGTAAAGCCCTGTTGGTCACTCTTAAATACAATCAAAACTAGATCCCCATAGGATTTCCAGATACACACTTGCCTTCTCTTGGGCTTAAACAATATGGAACAAAGAGAAAGGCAGTATTCTTCGTGAAACTTTTCTCAGACTGTCACCCCTAGAAATTGTCAAAGAAATTCTACTCCCCAAAGATGATCTATTCTCGGTGAATAACATCTCTTGAGTTTCTTCAAACTTTGAACTTTCACTAAATGATCTATTCTCGGTGAATAGCATTTCATGAACTTCTCTTGGTTTGAGTCCCACGGGCTTCCTAAAAGCATCCCCGCCTCCTTTTGGGCATTGTACGAGGACCCTTCGGCTTCTTAGAAGTTCTCATGCCTTCTGCTGGGCTTAGTACAAGGACCCTGAAGACCTCTTAAAGGTATAGGACAGAACTTAGTCATCCTTCGTTAGAACTGTCTTTCTAAAAGGAGTCGAAACCTTCAGACTAATTCTAGGGTTGATACTCATCCCTTAAAAGAGTCTTCCTCCTCTTGAGCATCATACAAAAGATAAAACTCTTCCACACCAATAGACTTGGAAAGTCTAAATCCTCTTGAGTCTCAAAGATATTCTCAAGTTCCTTACACAGTATAGGAGAAACCCCGAATTCTGGATTAATCTCCAGCAAGAGTTAAAACTTGTGGGTTCTAGAACCCCGTCTCTCTCCCAAAATTCCCCTACCAGGGTGAAGTCATCATAACACCATCAAAGCCTCGAGGTTCCTGATCTATTAACTCTTTTGCATTCCCCTGCAAGAGTTGATTCCCCATTTGGACCTGCCTCGGGATCTCAAGAATCCCCTGCAAAAGTTTAGCCTCCTCTTAGGCTTTGTATAATGATCCTTCCTCAGCAAAGTCAGCCTCCTCTTGGGCTTTGTACAATGATTCTCCCCTGCGGAGCTAACCTTTTCATACTCTCTTGTTGAGTCGATCAATTCTCAAGACTCTCTTGTTGAGTCAATCACCTTTTTCAGACTCTCTTGTTGAGTCAATCACCGTCTCAGACTCTCTTGTTGAGTCAATCACTTTTCAGACTCTCTTGTCGAGTCAAGCACTCTCTTGTTGAGTCAAACTCCTTTTAGCCTCTATCTCGGGCTTTGTACGAGACAAACAAAAACACTCTCTTGTTGAGTCCATAGCCTCCTCTTAGGCTTTGTATAATGATTTCCCCTAGCAGGAGTTAGCCTCCTCTCAAGCTGTGTGTAATAATTTCTCCAGCTTGTTCAACCACAATCCCGGGCTTTGTACAGGACAAATAAAATCACTCTCTTGTTGAGTCAAACCCTTTTAGCCTCTATCTTGGGCTTTGTACGAGATATAAACCTTCATAAGCTTGGGACAAACATTTTCCCCAGTGAAGTCAATTCCTCCGAGCCTTCATTAGACTTTGAGGAATAAACTCCCAAGCCGAGTCAAACTCTTTTCTGCCTCCATCTTAGGCTTTATACGAGATAGATAATACTCTCCAACAGAGTCAAATCTTTTTTAGCCTCCATCTCGGGCTTTGTACGAGACACATAAAATATCCTCACCAGAGTCAGTTAAATTTACCATTTTAGCCTCCATCTTGGGGTTTGTACAAGACACATATAAACACTCCTCAGCGGAGTCAAAACCCTTTTTTAGCCTCAATCTTGGGCTTTGTACAAGACAGAAAGAACATTTTCCCTGGAAAAGTCAAACTTTTAGCCTCCTCTTAGGCTTTGTATAAAGATATCCCCAAAGAGTCAGTCTCTTTTTGCCTCAATCTTGGGCTTTGTACAAGACACATACATAAACACTCTCTTGTTGAGTCAGCCTTTCCTAGCCTCCTCTTAGGCTTTGTATAAGGATTTCCCCAGTGGAGTCAATCAACCTCTTAGCTTCAACCTTGGGCTTTGATCAAGGCACACAAAAATCAACGTCTCCCTTTAGAGATGACAAGTTCTCTCTCAGTCAAAACTTTTAGCTTCAATCTTGGGCTTTGAACAAGACACCAAAACATTTTCCTCCCTTAGAATAGGAGGAACTACGATTGCTCTAATTTCCCTGTTTCGTTTAAACGGGAATACATAGGCATAAGATTGCGAAATCTTAGCGAGCATACTAATCAAAAACTCTAGGTCCTGTACCTTCATATCAATCAAAACTTTAGGTTTCATACCTTAGCCATCATCATCATCATTTTCCACAGAAAACAAAAACTCACTCTCCCTGTCATACTTTCCCAAGAAACTTTCCCAACCCATTATCAGATAAACACCATCAAGTACAAAGCAATAGAACCTAATGCTAATATCCTGTGGATAACCACATATAGGATGGGTAATTGACAACTACCCATTGTATAACCTGACCCCGACTCCCCGAATCTCTTAAACCGTTTGTTCAGTTAAACAACCGTGTGCAAGGTTAGTTTTAGATACCTTCCCTTTCCCTTCCAGCTTCATGGGATAAATTAGAAATCAGAAAGTAGAACCCCTTTCTCCGCGAGGAGGAAAACCCAAATTCAGCGATAAGGTGGTCGCGTCACCGACAAAAATCGCTCGCTACAGCTGAGTTCAAGATTGAACACCATAACTCATCTCCCTACCGACTAAGATGAATTGAGTGGTAGAAGAGGCTAACAAGAACATGAAAAAGATCGTTCAAAAGATGGTTGTAACCTACAAAGACTAGCATGAGATGCTACCCTTTGCTCTTCACGGTTATCACACATCTGTCCACACTTTAACAGGGGCAACCCATTTCTCTCTAGTATATGGCATGGAGGCAGTGCTTCCCATAGAAGTAGAGATCTCATCTATCCGGTATTGATGGAAGCTAAGCTAACAGAAGCTGAGTGGTGTCAAAGCAGACACGATGAATTAATCTGATCGAAGTAAAGCGAATAACGACTCTATGCCATGGTCAGTTGTATCAGCAAAGAATGAAGAAAACGTTTGACAAAAAGGTCCGACCCCGTGTCTTCAAGAAAGGAGACCTCGTGCTCAAGAAGATACAATCATTCCTCACTGATTCCCGAGGCAAATGGACTCCGAATTACGATGGCCCCTATGTGGTCAAGAAAGCCTTCTCAGGCGGCGCCTTAAGACTCGCAACCATGGATGGAGAGGAATTTTCCTACCCCATAAATCTTGACGTAGTCAAGAAATACTTCGCCTAAACAAAAAAAAACGTCTCGGTGGATTGAAAACCCGAAAGGGCGATCCAGGCAAAAATTAGAGGCACAAACGAAAAAAATCTCGGTGGATTGGAAATCTCAAAGTACAATCCAAGAAAAAGTTAGGGATTAATGGCAAGTAACTACGTCCGACAAGGTTAAATCCTCAACAGTAGTACCATCCGTCGGAAAACTTCAAGTCAAGGTCATCTTCGACAGAAGCTCAGGAGGATAACGGTTGTTATGTTTCAATATAGCCCTTTTCCCTTAAATTACCATTTTCTAAATGTTGTAAATACTCTATGGGATTACGCGCTTGGCTGATTTTCATCCTATCAATAAAATTTGAGCCCTAGTGCTTTTGTTTGCAATTCTCATTTGTTTTAGCTTTACAGAATGGCATTTTTAACATGATCAATGATTCTTGAAATAAAACAAAAAATGAATTTACTTGTCAGAATTTTTCTACTTTTAAAATAAAGATGGCAATTCTTTTGACTGTTGAACATCAAAAAGAGCATCGATCGCTTCTCTAGAGGTGGTTGAACCTCAAAGTGCATAATTAAAGTACTCATTCTAAACCAGTATGCCTGAATGAAGGATCAACTGTGTCAGAGACCATGTTTCCTCTGACATCCCCGGCAGAGTTCATACCTTTTAACACCAATTGAACAATTCTTTCTCCCCACAGGGGACTGTCTCTTCTAAGCAAGGCAGGATTGCTATTTTGGACAGTGATACTTTTCATCCCCCGCAGTGGCCGAGTATCCAGTCGTGTACACCCATTAGTCTGTATGTCGCGTCAGTTTTGTCAGCAAAAACATACATACATCATGTATTATTGATTCATACTCATATTCATATCGCATCACTATCACTCTGGTCAGTCTTGTCCCCAAGTGATAAAATCCTCTTATCAATCGAGTTGACAGTTCTTTCCTCGTCAGGAAATGTTTTGTCTGAACAATCTCTCTCCCTCAATTTATTTCTGGATTGGAGACGGTCCTCGACCACTTTGATAACTTGAACTTCTAAAAAGCAAGAAGACATTCGACAAACATCACTCTTTACTATTGAAGATGATGTTCTCGCTTTCCCGGATTAAGGAAAATCCCCCAGAGAAAGCCTCGCAACTAAAGACTCTCAGCAACACAATGGTGTTTCTCCCCAGAAAGTCAACGTTAATGAAGTCATCAGCACCTCAAAATTGGATTAAATCACATGGCATTTCTCCGAGAAGATCTCGAAGAAAAGTATGATGTAATATCCCTAAGCAGGAAACAGCCTCTCAAGAGACTCGTTTTCCCCAGTAGAGTCAATAAATGGCGTCTCCAACACAGAAGTTTGAACACCTCTACAGCTCAGACGAATGGGTTTCCCCAAGAAGTCTAACATCAAAACTTTTTCCCATCAAATGGCATCTCCCCAGGAAAATTCGGCGAGAAGTTTGAGGAAAACCGCTACACAATGGCGTCCCTTGTCAAAAAAGGAACTTGACGAAAAAAAAACCTGAGACCAGTTCCTTGGCTGAAGACCAGGATCGAGGGGAAGTTTATTGACAAAAGAAACTGAGACCAGTTCTTTGGCTGAAGACCAGGATCGAGGGGAAGTTTATATCAGAAACTGAGACCAGATCCGTGGCTGAAGACCCAGATCGAGGGGTAGTTTATTGACAAAAGAAACGAGACCAGATCCGTGGGTGAAGACCCGGATCAAGGGGAAGTTTATATTAGAAACTGAGACTAGTTCTGTGGCCGAGGACCCGGATCGAGGGGAAGTTTATTTAAGAAACTTAGACCAGTTCCTTGGCTGAAGACCAGGATCGAGGGGAAGTTTCACCTTTTTTTAAGCACTATTACTTAGTAAAAGAAGATGGATGAGCAAACTGCCACTCATAATCACCATCAAAATTTCGGGTATTCTGATAGTTAATCCTCTTGCACCCCGAATGCCCGAATACCTTCGCCATTCACACCTTCGGGTCCAAGAAGATTAAATAGGGGCATCTGTCATACCCCAAATTTTGACCACCAAGATTTCCCATCATTGTGTAAGATATCATCACAATGTGGTTATACCTCCATGCCTCATCAATCTCCTCAAAGATGGTTGAGCATTCACCACAATCAAGAATTAGGGTTTCAAGCCCTCTCAGAGCACTTAGGCCAAGGATCAATCAAGAAATGACATGATCTTCAACTTGTCTAACCTCTGAAATACCTATAAAGGATCAAGAGGACTCCCACATCAAGAATCAAGCACAAGGTTGCAATATTCCAAGTGGATCAAGCCTCAAGATCGCCAGTGTCACCAAATTAGGGTTTTGGTCGACTGAGATCTCCAGATGAAAATTTTCATCTGGGCATGAGCCAATGCTTCAAAACACAACCCAAGATACTCCAAGGGACCTCATGGACCCAATCCTCAAGTCAATTTAACCTCAGGGGATTCATTTACCAAAAATCAGGAATTAGGGTTTCTTGACCTAATTCACCCCTAAGTTGACTTTTGGGACAAATCATGCACCAAAACCTCAAGACATGACTTGAGGACCTCAAATACACCACATTGATCCATTTACAACAATGGATTGATCCAAGAAACTTGATTCACAAGTTTCAATTTCATCTAGACCACAAATATGGTTTTGAAGAAAAAGTCAACTGTACCTTTGACTTTTGACCAAGACATGCTCTCAAACCTTGGGACATGATTCATTACACCCTATAATACCTATGGAATTCATCTATTAGGTTTGATTTAGGTCAAAGACTTGATTTCACAAAGGATCGCACAGTTTGGATTTCATCCGATAAAAAGTCAACTGTGCACAAAATCAAGTTTAACTTTTTGGAATTTTTCACAAATATGGTTCCCCTAATTCAAAAATAATGTTAATGTATGGTATTGATCATCATTATTTAAGAAAAATCAAGAAAAGTGAGGTTTCTTGCAAAAGGGGCAACCATGAGAAACCACAATTTTTCTAAGTTATGGAATAAAAGTGGATTTGGTACCAACTTCCAAGGAGCATAACTTGAGATCCAAGCAACCATTTTGGTTGATCCAAAGCTGGATTTGTAGGTCTTGCTACACTCTACAAAAGCTTCAACTACCTCCAACTCCAATTCTTTATGGATTTTAAGTTATGGAGTGATCAAAATGACAAAAACATGAAAATGACACTTTTTCCAACACTTAGTGAAAATCTGCCTAAGTTACCAGCCTTGGACATCAATGTTCATGAGGATTTTTCAATGGGATCCAAATAGTTTCAAAACAAACTATGATCACACATGTTTTGTATCATATGAGGGCTTTCTAAAAAGCACAAGAGCCTCCCATAACTCAACCTGAGCAGGGAGATATGAATCTCTCAAAATCACCATTTCCAACTGTCCTAGGCAAGGCAGAATTTGGTGTTTTGCTCAATTTGACAAAATTGAGCAACTCCAAGCCTTGTTATCCATTTGGACACATCTGAGGATAAAACAAAAGGAGAATGATCTGATCCCCAAGCCTCCAAAGTCCAAGAATCTACACTTAGCCATAACAAACCTAAAAAGGCTAAAAAGGTGTCAAGACTCCAATTTTGTTTCCAAGCATTCAATAGATTCACCAAGGTGGCATGGACTGACATATTCCTAACTCAATGAGTCAAGAATAAGCTCTGAATTAAAGGATCATAGGCATGTGCCCTAACCTTAAGTCAATGGCTAGAGGAGACTTGAGATTCCTTTTGCTCAACATTAGCCAAAGGCCTGCTGCAGCTGCCATTCACTATTGATGCCAAAACAAACTTGACACACTATAAATAGAGCTTAATTGTGATCAGTTTGAGTACACCAAAGCACTACAACACTTGCTTTCCTCAAAATCTCTTTCTTTAGGCCAAAATGCCTTCTTTTGCAAGGTATCTCTGAGTTTTTGAGTTAGAGAGCAATTCCACCATAGCTCATGATCCAAACACCTCTGATATGTTATGTCTAAGCTGTCCAAACACTCACTTGTGACCTGAAACACCAAAATCAAAAAGTCAACCTCCAAAACCTCAAAAATTGATTTTTCTGCATTTTCAAGCCATGTCTTGATCCAGTCACTTCCAAAACCAAACAACGCCTCAAACACACTTCAAATATCATCCTCAAACTGTCCCAAATGGTTCCCCTCATCTGGAACACCATTTGAGAGAGTTGCCATATTGGTCACTTTTGCCCCTTTTGCAAGAAAGTTCCAAAACTTGTTCCTGAGGATTCCAGCTGGTTCTAATCATCCTAAAAGCTTCTAAGGGATCAATTGAGAGTGTCCAAAGTATCAAATTACTTCTGGCACAAGAAACTTGGCAGATAACACAAAAAGCTCCAAGAGGTAAGTGCATGACAACTTGAAATCTTTGAATTATGCATTCCTTTGATGTCCATTGATCATAAACATCTCATACATGTTGTATATGTTGTGTTTAAACCAATTTACCATGTAATTCTTTCCTGTACCATGAGATAGCATAGAACATGCCAAAATAGGCCTATTTTGAAATCACTATCGGATTTTGAGGAGACATTTTCTGGAAATTCCAAGGGCACCATTGTATTCCTTATGAAATTCTAGGTCAGATGCACCTAAATTTTGTCCCAACCCATGGAGAAATGAGAATGTTCGAGGCTTCACGTAAATTGCCAAAACTTGCCTTGCCTTGCCTTGGCCAGGCCTGAAAACTTGGCACCCCTTATGTATTTATGGGGTGGTTTTGATACACGGATGTATCACCACCCCAGTGGTAGTCCGCATGTGTGTCTGTGTATGAGGTCGTGGGTTCAAACCCCACCCAGACCTTTTTTGCTACCTCTCTCATTTTTGCTATTTTTCAATATTTTCATGTTTTTGTTAATTAATTGAAAAATTAATTTCTCTCTCAATTTTAATTATTTTTTATTGATTATTTTTTTGAAAATTCACAAAAATATTAAAATATTTTATTCCATGAAAATTTCACAAAAATATTATTTATTTCACATATTGGTAATTTTGTAAAGAATTATATTTTTACTTGTTTTTAAACATTAAAAATATTTCTTTCTCTTGGTTTTGCAAAATTCAAATGATTTTTAAATCATCCTGTCATACCCCAAATTTTGACCACTAAGATTCCCATCATTGTGCAACCTAATATACTCCATGGAACCTCATAGGCCCAAGCATCAAGTCAATTTTGCCTCAGGGGATGCATACATCAAAAATCAGGACCCTAAGTTGACTTTTGGGACAAATCATGAGCCAAGACCTCAAGGGAGGATTTGAGGGTCTCTAATACCCCATATTGATCCATTTGCAACAATGGATTGATCCAGGAAGCTTGAGCAACAAGTCTCAATTTCATCTGGACCACAGTTAGGGTTTCGCGAGAAAAGTCAACTGTAACTTTGACTTTTGACCAGGACATGCTCCCAAACCCTAAGACATGATTCAATACACCCTATAACACCCATGGAACACGTCCATCAAGTTTTATTTAGGTCAAGGACTTGATTTCCTAAAGGATTGCACAGTTTGGAATTCATCGGATAAAAAGTCAACTGTGCACAAAAGTCAACTTTGACTTTTTGAGATTTTTCACAATTATGGATTTTTAACCCTAAAATGATGTTAATGTATGATTTGAATCATCATTCATCAAAAAAAATCAAAGAAAGTGGGATAACTTGTAAAAGGGGTAACCATAAAAACTTAGAAAATTTTCTAAGTTATGAACAAAGTGGCAAGGGTACCAACTTTGGAGGATCATAACTCCTAAACCACAAAGCCATTTCTCCCCATCCAAAGCTTGATTTGTAGATCTCATGGCCCTCTACAAAAACTTCAACTAGACCTCATTCCAATTCTTCATGGATTTTGAGTTATGGATTGATCAAAATCACAAAGAGTGAAAATGTCACTTTTTTCCAACACTTAGTGAAATTTTCACTAAGTCAGAATCTGCCTTCACTTTTTTCCAAATGTAGGGACATTTTTCACTTGGATCCAAAAAGTATCAAAACCAAATATGATCAAACAGTTGTTATATCATATAAGGGTTTTCCAAAATGGCCAAGAACATAACCAAATTCAATTTGAGCTAAGAGTTATGGTAGTGGCAAAATGCCTTGCTGAAAACTGCCAAGGCAAGGCAGAATTTTGCATTTTTGGTTGATTTGCCAAAATCAGCCAATTTCAAGCCTTGTCATCATCTTGGACACATCTGAGGATCAAATCTAAAGGGGACAAACACTGAGCCAAACCTCCAAAGTCTTTGGAACAAGAAGTAGCATGCCAAACCTAAAATTGCCTAAAAGAGGGACAAGACTCCAATTTTGGATTGGAGCATTTAATAGATGCTTAGAGGTGGCATGGACTGACACATTTGCAACTGAATTTAGTCAAGATTCCTCCTGAAATTCTGGTATCAGACGTGTGATGTTAAGGTGCGATGTCACAACAACACACTCTGCACAATGGACAACAATAACAGTAACAAAGCAACACAAAGAATTGTTCACCCAGTTCGGTTACAACCAACCTACTATGGGGGCTACCAAGCCAGGGATGGAATTCACTACTTGTAGATATAATTTACAGACTCAACAACCCGTTGACAATCTCCTAAACTTATACTCTACTAATGACTTCCTACCTAAGAAACCACCTAGGTATGAGAACACCACTCAATCCCTTACAAACACTCAAAGAAACCACTTTGAGTACCCTTGATCTTGCTTCCTAGCTTCGATCAAGCAACCACTCTCTATTGCTTCACAGCTTCTAGAGAGGACAGAAACACAACACCTATTCAAACCCTAGAATAGTGTAAATATAAGCACTCTAAACAAACTCTAGATACTAAGCCTCCAGCTCCTGATCTTCTGAATTTTTTCTGTACTTTTTCCTTTGGTCTTGTGCGCTTTATATAGCTCCTTGAATTGGTCTTGGACTTGCTACAATATCTGACCTGATTTGTTATTTAAAACTGAATATTTAAAACAGATTTTCTCCTAAAATCTTTTTAAATCTCCTACAAATCTGCACCAGATCTCCTATGCAGCAGAAAATATCTATCCCAAGATATTCGCATCCAATGAGACAGCTTGCTCTCCACAATTCCAGCTAACACGCAAACCCTAACAACATCACATCCTGCTGTTGTTAATTCTGCAGATCTGAAGTTACAACATCTCCATGTGACATCAGACATCCAACTTCAGCAAATTAATTACTTAACACAGCCCAGTGTTAAAACTCAATGTTGCAACATCAATACCTTGACATCAACATTGCATATACTTTGTTTTACCAAAATTCCAGCCAATCCAAGAACTAACAATCTCCCCCTTTGGCTAATTTTGTCTAAAACAAACTCTGCACTCTGCAAACAAACTCTGCACTCTGCACCTTCAGAGACTTTAGCAGCGGAAAAACTTCAGTCAATAATCTTGAAACTTGAAACTCCAAGCAGCAGCATCAGCAGTAACATCTTTTCTTCACAAAACTCTGCTGCTCACATAAAAACTTCAACATATATCATTATGCTGCAATCAAGTTACACTCTTCAAACAGCTGCACATATTATCTTCGACTACAGCTGCATCTTCAATTTACTTCAGCATCTAGCAGCAGCCTTCACAACAACTCTGCTGCAGCACCATCTTCAACAGTAATAATTTTCAATGTTGCTCCCCCTCAATGCAACAACCAGCATAGCAGCTGTCAATTACTCCCCCTTAATATCTGCATCACATTAGCAGCATTTGGCATTCTTTGATACTCTAGACTCTCTTGGCTATTTTATCTCCCCATTTTTAGCCACAATTAGACAAGCTTCAATCAGAAGCCCTAATAACTATAGTCAGTACACCCTAGCTCTCATTGTTACCCTCACAATTAGCAACCAGGCAAAACAAATCACAGAAGGACACCAAAAACATAAACAGGTGCATATAACAGCACAATATTCAAATTACATAACCAAGCACATTAAGTGCTGAAACAAAAAAACATTGCAGAACCAAAAACTAAAACTACTAGAAGCAAAAACAAATAAGCTAGTCTTCTTCTGAACTTGCATCATCTGCACTATCTTGTCCTTCATCTTCAGAGTCAGCATGATCATCTTGTTCCAAAATTTGGATCATTTTCTCAATCTTTTCTTTTCTAGCCAGACTGGTATTAATCACAACATCCAAGTCTTTGCGGGTTGCCTTCAGCTCTGCTAGCAAATCAGCCTTGGAAGTTTTCTTCTTGATACCTGTATTTGACACAATATCTGCAACATGGCTTCCCATAAACAATTTCCGATGCAAGGATAATGGAGACTCCCTCTTGCATGCTTTATCTGCACAAGTCAATATTCCTGGTTGTTGACTCAGAACGACTCCACTAATGAGAGAAGGAAATGCTATTGGCATTTTAATAGCATTTGTTGTTGCATGTTTTACAGTCTGATCAAATATGTATGTGCCATAGTCAAACTTTTTCTGTGTACCAACAGCATAGATAAGCCTTCCTAATCCCACAGCTGTGGTGGTTTTGTGTTTCGTGGGCACCCAGTTTGCAGCTCCAATTCTGTTTAGTATAGCATACTTCACACTCAGTTTGCTAGTTGGTAGCTTTTCTTTTAATGGCCATACTCTAACCTGTCCAGCAGTAATTTCCTTGCACACTTCATTATCTGTATCCTCCAGTTCTGTATACTCGGCATCCTCTCTTCCTAAGTAGCTGTTGACAATCTTAGGTGAGAACTCAACACATTTTCCTCTGACAAAGACCTTCATATAATCTAGACTGCTCTTGTCAGAGATATTTACAGGAAGATTTACTATGAATTCCTTTACCAGGCCATCATAGCACCTTGAAAATCCACACACAGTTTTCATTAACCCAGCAGCTTTAATTCCTTCCATCACTTCTTTAATCTCCATGGCTTCTTTGCCAATCTCTCTCTCAAGAGCAATTCTCCTTTGGTAAATGAACTTCCACATATAGGCATTGCTTGCACAGTGGAAGGAGATGTTATCCACAGGCACATCTGGGACTTTGTCTGCAATCCTTTTTGCAATAGATTTTCTGACATGAGTGATGTTCTAAACATTATCCTCATCATCATGCTTAGACTTAGATTGTTCCACAATCTTCCTCTTTCTTGGAGTCACCTCGACCTTGCTCCAAGCTTTTGTTGGCCCAACAACAGTCTTTTTCTTCTTATCATCAGAAGACTTCTTTGGAGACGATTCACCCTGCTTTTCTTTCCTTGTCCTTAGTCTCTTAGCCAGACCAGGCACTGCTCTTCCAATGACTTCATCATCAGATAAGTCATCAACATTAATCACATCAGTACTCTTTTCTCCTCCAGGAGTAGTCTCAGCATCCCTACTAGGCGATGTTCTGACATCCCCTTCAACATGAGTATCATCTGCTTCAGCATTAACTTTAACTTCCTTCTCAGCATCTTCGATCACGGAGACAGCTAATCTGTGAAGATTTGTATCAGTAGATTGCATGTCACTCTTTTCTCTTGTACCCTGATCAGCAGCCATTTGTCTCAGGGGTCTAGATATACCCTTAATAGGAAGTCATTTCTCAAGAATTTTGTCAACGATCTGCCCCATGCATTTGTTAACATCTACCCTTTCCTCAGCAGTTTGTGGACGCGGGTTGGTAGTTCTAGGTTTGTCTCCAAATAACACACTAGTAACAACTTTCTTTGTTTCAGGATTCTTAAAGACAGTAGCAGGTCTCTTGGGAGTTAGTTTAGTGGGTCTCGTAGTACCTGATTCAGGAAGAATGGTTGAGAGGGGCTCAATGTCCATAGGATCGGATGCTGAACCTTCGCCAGTGGAAACCCTAGCTCTTCCTTTTGTGGAACTCTGACACTCAGATTTCTTGGATGGAGACGCCATGAATCCTTTCAGTGAGGTTTGATTCTTGAAGGAGAAGAAGTTAATTCGTTGCGAGAACAGGGCTTTGAAGAAGCGTGATGTTGTAGCATCGGGAAAGGGGGGTCTGAGGCAAGGAGCTTGATTTAGAGTGTCAATGACTTTTTCCCTCCATACAACCTCTTCTTTTAAATTTTTAAAAGGATTTTTATTCATTAATTCTGATTGCCCTTCCAGTATTCGTTCATGCTTGAAGTTACCATCTGATGTTACAACATCCATCATAACATTACCATACAAGCTGACCTCCTTAGGTATCCATTGATAGCAATTATCTCTGGATCTTGTACCCTTCATAACAACCTGATTATGCTCATCAAATACCACACACTCATCCTTAGTGTAGTTTACTTTGTAACCTTCATCACACTGACAAACAGAACATTGTCAAGTTCAGGTCTACCATCACCTTTCACTTTCCCAACTCCTGTAACAACACCTTTTTCTCCATTGCCAAACATAACCTCATGAGAGGGACAATGACTGACTTCAACAAACATGGATCTACATCCATACATGTGTTTGGAACACCCACTGTCAAAATACCATGTTCCTTCTTTAAACTCTTTGTCAGCCATGTGAGCCAATAAGCACTTCACCTTCTCCTTAGGTACCCATTGTTTAATAACTTTGGGCCTGTACTCTCTCCATCTGTTTAGAGGCTGAGGGTATCCATGCAGCTTGTAGCAAGAGTACTGCATATGTCCAAACCTTCCACAATAAAAGCATCTCACCCTTTCATCTCTGAATCTTCTGCCATGATGAGACTGCTTAGGCTGCCATCCATAATGTGGTCTCCTCCTACCATAACTGGCCTGCCTTCTATTATGCTGGTATCTTCTTCCATAAGAAGGTTGAGAATGCTGTTTCCTGGATTGTCTCCCATGATGGTGTGGCTTTCTTCTTCCATAGATATGAGGAACGGCATTGGTGTAACCATACCCCTGATGTTGAGACACCGGATGAGACATGTGCTGTTTGAACTGAGCAGCTTGCATGCTCTTGTGATATTGGGGAGGCATATACTGACTAGCTCCTTGAGGCTGCTTTCTCTTCTGGTTAGGACTAGTCTTCTTCTCAATCTTCTTAGATTGTGAAACATCAGCTTTCTTAGGTGTAGGATCCTGCTTCTTTGGCTAATGTTGAGACAAAAGTTGTGACACTCCCTTCTTTGAACCTGAAGTGCTTTCTTCTGAAGTTCCCTTATCCTCAGCCACATAACCTATCCCAGCCTTGTCTCCAGCAGCTTTTTCTGTCTAAAGGATCTTATCAAGTGTGTCTGTTCCACAGCTCAGCATCCTAACAGACTTGGTCATTTGATCAAGGTGAGCTCTAACTAGTACAACTTCATTTTCCAGATCAGCTTTTTCATTCTCTAGCTGAGCAATCTGTAGCTTGTGGCACTTGTTTTCTTGAAAAATCTCAGCACTTTTTAAACACAGCTCTTGATAGGTAGATGCTAACTCCTCATAAGTTATTTCTCCATCACTAGAATCATCATCAGAACCAACAGCTCCTGTTAATGCTCTAACATGCTTTGCTGACTCACCTTCACTTTCACTATCAGAGTCAGACTAGGAAACTGTCATGCCCTTCTTCTGCTTTTTCAAGAAGGTGGGACATTCTTTCTTGACATGTCCATACCCTTCACACTCAAAGCACTGAACTCCTTTATCTTGGGCAGTTTTCTCTTCATCCTTTTCTTTTGACTTGCTGGTGTCAGAAGATATGTTCTTGACATTAGGCCTGGAGTTATTATTCATTCTCTTGAAAACTTTGTTGAACTGTCTTCCCAACATAACTATGGCCTGAGATAGATCCTCCTGGGATTCAGAACTCTTTCCTTTTTCTTCTTCATCATTTGACACCAAGGCTATACTTTTTGGCTTCTTTTCTGGTTCTTCTTCATTCAAACCAAGCTCAAAAGTTTGAAGAGATCTAATGAGCTCATCAACTCTCATCTTGCTGATGTCTTGTGATTCTTCAATGGCAGTTACCTTCATCTTATACTTCTTAGGAAGGGACCTAAGGATCTTCCTTACAAGCTTTTCATCTGACATCTTTTCACCAAGAGCACTGGAAGCATTAGCCAGCTCCAGAACATTCATGTGGAAGTCATGAATAGTCTCATCGTCCTTCATCTTCAGGCTTTCAAATTTTGATGTTAAAATATGAAGTCTTGACATCTTAACTCTAGATGTTCCTTCATGTGTAGCCTGCAAAATATCCCACGCTTCCTTAGCAACTTCACAGGTATTGATTAACCTGAAGATATTCTTATCCACTCCATTGAAGATTGTATTTAGAGCTTTGGAATTTCCAAGGGCAAGCTCATCTTCCTCCTTGGTCCATTCTTCTTCAGGCTTTGGCTTAGAGGTGCCTTCTTTATCTTTGCCAGCATCATCTTTCTCACACATGACAGGTGCTTTCCACTCTTTAATAACAACCTTCCAAACCCTGCTGTCCAAGGATTTTAAGAAAGTGGTCATCCTTGGCTTCCAATAGTCATAATTGGATCCATCCAAAATAGGGGGTCTGTTGATGAATCCTCCAACTTCTTTGTCCATCTTTACACCAGAAAGTAACTTCCCTAGATCTCACTCAGAGATAGACAGGATGCCTGCTCTGATACCAATTGAAATTCTGGTATCAGACGTGTGATGTTAAGGTGCGATGTCACAACAACACACTCTGCACAATGGACAGCAATAACAGTAACAAAGCAACACAAAAAATTGTTCACCCAGTTCAGTTACAACCAACCTACTTTGGGGGCTACTAAGCCAGGGATGGAATTCACTACTTGTAGATATAATTTACAGACTCAACAACCCGTTGACAATCTCCTAAACTTATACTCTACTAATGACTTCCTACCTAAGAAACCACCTAGGTATGAGAACACCACTCAATCCCTTACAAACACTCAAAGAAACCACTTTGAGTATCCTTGATCTTGCTTCCTAGCTTCGATCAAGCAACCACTCTCTATTGCTTCACAACTTCTAGAGAGGACAGAAACACAACACCTATTCAAACCCTAGAATAGTGTAAATATAAGCATTCTAAACAAACTCTAGATACTAAGCCTCCAGCTCCTGATCTTCTGAATGTTTTCTGTACCTTTTCCTTTGGTCTTGTGCGCTTTATATAGCTCCTTGAATTGGTCTTGGACTTGCTACAATATCTGACCCGATTTGTTATTTAAAACTGAATATTTAAAACAAATTTTCTCCTAAAATCTTTTTAAATCTTCAACCTTTTAAATCTCCTACAAATCTGCACCAGATCTCCTATGCAGCAGAAAATATCTATCCCAAGATATTCGCATCCAATGAGACAGCTTGTTCTCCATAATTCCAGCTAACACACAAACCCTAACAACATCACATCCTGCTATTGTTAATTCTGCAGATCTGATGTTACAACATCGCCATGTGACATCAGACATCCAACTTCAGCAAATTAATTACTTAACACAGCCCAGTGTTAAAACTCAACGTTGCAACATCAATACCTTGACATCAATATTGCATATACTTGTTTTACCAAAATTCCAGCCAATCCAAGAACTAACACCTCCAACAAGTAGGGAACCAAAGCTATGTGCTCTAACCTCTAGTCAATGGCTAGAGGAGACTTGGATTTCTATTTGCCAACATTGGCCAAACCTCTGCTGCAGTTGCCATTCACTATTGATCCCAAAACAAACTTGCTCTACTATAAATAGAGCTCATTTGTGCTCAGTTTGAGTACACCAAAGCCATCAAACAGATGCTTTCCTCAAAATCCCTTTCTCTTAGCAAAAATGCCTTCTTTAGCAAGGTAACTCTGAGTTTTTGAGTTTGAGAGCTTTTTCAATCTAACCAATCACACAAACACCTCATAAACATCATATGTAGGTGATCCAAACTCTCACAAGTGACCTGTAATCACAAAATCACAAAGTCACCTCTCAAAACCTCAAAATAGGTTTTTTGTGCATTTTTCAACCCATGTCTTGATTCAGTCACTTTCCAAACCAGATAAAACCTCAAACAGACTCCAAATATCATCCTTGAACTGTCCCAAATGGTTCCCCCCATCTGGAACACCATTTGAGAGAGTTGCTATTTTGGTCACTTTTAACCCCTTTTGCAAGAAAGGGCCAGTTTGTGTTTTTGCAGGTACCAGTTGATTCCAATCATCCTAAAAGCTTCTAAGGGATCATTTGAGTGTGTCTAAAGCATCAAATCATTTCTGGAACAAGAGGCTTGACAGATTGCACAAAAACTCCAAAAAGCTCAAAAAGAGGTAAGCCTCATGACTTGAACTTTCCAAAATATGCAATGCTTTGAAGTCCATTGATCTTGCACACCTCATACATGTTATATATGTTGTGTTTGAACCAATTGATCATGTAATTCATGCCTGTATCAAAGTGTAGCATAGAAAATGCAATTATAGGTCTTTTTCAAAACCACTATCGGGTTTTGAGGAGGGAGTGTGATCTGAAAAAACTACCACCACCATTGGATTCCTTGTAAAATTATGGTCTAGATGCATATAAATTTTGTCTCAAACCATTAAGAATTGAGAAAGTTATGACCTTCACGTTTCTGAGCCAAAACTTGCCTTGCCTTGCCTTGGGCCAGGCCTAAAACTAAGGCATGACTTGTATATTTGTGTTTTCACACCAAACAATGGATGTATCACCACCCCAGTGGTAAGGCGCGCGCCTTGTGACCTTGAGGTCGTGGGTTCAAACCCCACCCATGCCATTTTGTGTTTTTTCACATTTTGCCATTTTTCCCAATATTTTTATGTTTTATTAATTAATTGGAAAATTAATAACTCTTTCAATTTTAATTATTTTTTATTGGTTTTTTTTGCAAAAAATCACAAAAATGTTGAAATATTTTATTTCACAAAAAAAATTAAGTTTATATTATTTATTTAATATAATTAGTATTTTTGTGAATAAATTCATTTTTATTTGTTTTTAAACATTTTAAAATGAACATTCATCTTGAAAAATCAAGACCAAATGGGTTTTAATATCTCTTGTGATTAAAACTTCATTTTTCAAACCTTAAACAAAAATTACAAGTGGTTTATTCAAATTCATTTGGTATTTTTCATTGATTTTCTTTTAATATTTACTGTAAAAGGAAAACAAATTAGGGTTTCTTTGATTTTCACCCTCACAAATCATTTTCAAACACTCATGGGCCTCTAATAGAGTGTAAGACCCAATCCCCTTTTAACCAAAACAATTTTGGGCCTCAGATATTGTATAAGTCCCTCTGCGTTAAAAGAAAAGTTCGGCGCAATCGTCGCCCGTTTAAAAATAAATCATTTGGGCCTCTCCTCGAGCTATAAGACCCATTCAAAACTTTTGGGCCTCTATTAGAGTGTAAGACCCAACCCCTTTTGAAAACCAAATTATTTTGGGCCTCAGTCATTGTATAACACCCACTGCATTTTCAAAAATCTCGGCTCGATCGCCATTTCAAAACGAAAAATCATCTGGGCCTACCCACATGTTATAAGCCCCACTCTTTTTCTTTAAACCTTTTGGGCCTCTTGAGAGAGTGTAAGACCCACCCCTTGGTACAGAAAACCTTTTTGGGCCTCAGTCACTTGTATAAGTCCCTCTGTACAAAACGATAGTGCGATCACTGATAAAAACCTGGGCCTCTCCTTGAGCTGTAAGCCCCAATCTTTCATTTCAAAGCACTTTCTCCTTTGATCTTGAATATACTGTTGTTTTCAATCTTTCTTTGTTGAACAACTAACCAAACAGCATGGAAGCTCTACAACCGAGTAAGTGTTTATATGCTTTCATTTACCGCTTTCATATATATATAAATGTATTGTGGGGATGTTTCATTGTAAGTCTTCTTTCATAAACTCATATCGACTGTGTAATAATAGTATAGATATTTAGAGTTTTTCCGGCAACTACGTCTAGCACTAAGCCCTGTTGATTACTCTTAAATAGACTAAACTAGATCCCTATAGGATTACCAGATACAGTGTTCCCTCCTCTTGGGGTTAAACAATATGGAGACGTGAAAGGCAGCATTCTCGTTGAACCCTTTCATAGACTATCACCATTAGAAATCGTCAAAGAAACTCTATTCCCATGAGATGATCTTTTCTCCGTGAATGACATCTCTTGAGTTTCTTCCAAATTCTCGAACTTTTTTGGCTTGATCTATTCTATGTGAATAGCCTGTCTTGAATTTCTCGGGGTTTGGGGACCCACAGGCTTCTTAAAACCATCCCCGCCTCCTCTTGGGCGTTGTACAAGGACCCGTCGGCTTCTTAGAAGTATTCACAGCCTCCTCTTAGGCTTCGTATTAATGATTTCTTCCTCCGGGAATGATAGCCTCCTCTTGGGCTTCGTACAAATTCTCCCTCGGCTTCTTAAAAGTTTCCAGCCTCCTCTTGGGCTTCGTACAAATTGTCCCGACGACCTCCTAGAGGTATAGGAACAACAATTAGTCTTCTTAATAGAACAGTATTTCAAAAAGTCTAGATCTTGTTGCTGCTGTTTCTTAAACATAGTACAAAAGATGAAACTCTAGACTTGGACAGTCTAATCTCCTTGAGCCTCGAAGGCATTCTCAAGTAGGGAAAAACACCAGTAGACTCAGACAATCTCAATACCCTTTGGATTTCCCATTTCCTTAAAGAACAGGAAATAACCCTGATCCTCGAATCAAATCCCTGGGTGCAAACAGTACTCATATAAGAACCAATTTTCTCTTTAAATCAGTATATTGGATCTGTCACTTAATTGAAATAGTTACCATAGCCTCCTCTTGGGCTTTGTACAATGATTCTCCCCAGCGGAGTTAACCTTTTCAGACTCTCTTGTTGAGTCAAAACATTTTTAGCCTCTATCTTGGGCTTCGTACGAGATACAAAAACACTCTCTTGTTGAGTATAGAAGACTCTCTTGTTGAGTCAAAACCCTTTTAGCCTCCATCTCGGGCTTCGTACGAGATACAAAAACACTCTCTTGTTGAGTCATCCCTTTTAGCCTCCATCTCGGGCTTTGTACGAGATACAAAACACTCTCTTGTCGAGTATAAAAGACTCTCTTGTTGAGTCCAACCTTTAGCCTCCGTCTTGGGCTTCGTACAAGACACATATAAAAGATTCTCCTGTAGAGTCAACCCTTTTAGCCTCTCTCTCGGGCTTCGTACGAGACACACAAAAATCACCCTCTTGTTGGGTCGATAGCCTCCTCTTAGGCTTTGTATAAGGAAACCCCGGTTGAACCAATCAACCTTTTAGCATCAAAGCTGTGCCTCGTTCACAGTAAATAAATATCAACAACTCATTTCCCTTCATATAATTGCTGTAAGCGGCAAGCCTTCCATGCCACTGTCCCTCTTTTAGCATGAGAAATTCCTAAGGAAAGATGGCATTGCTCTACACTGAGTTAAAGTCTTCTCCTTCAGGTTAAAAACCCTTATAAAGGAAATTATGGCATTGCTGGATTCACATATCCCAGTTAAAGTAATCCTCCTTTATAAACTAGTCACCCAACAATTGTGACAAACAGACCCTCTTTAGAGATGACAAATTCTCTCTAAAGATGAAATTTTTTAGCTTCACATCTTGGGCTTTGAATAAGATACAAATAGAATCTTTAGCTTCACATCTTGGGCTTTGAACAAGATACAAACCACCTTTAGCTTCATGTCTTGGGCTTTGAACAAGGCACCAAAACACCATTTCCTCCCATAGAATAGGAAGAACTACGATCGATCTGATTTCCCTGTTTCGGTAAACGGGAATACGTAGGCATAAGATTGAAAGAAAAATCTTAGCGAGCACACTCAACAAAAACCCACAATCCCGTACCTTCACACATCGATCAAAAAGTATCAGTCCTAACCCCCTACCCATGAACATTCCCAGTTTTTCACTCCAAACAAAGAAAGAAGAAAGAGGCCCCACTTCCATATCGCATCCGTAACCTAACAGACCGCTGTTTAAACTCGGTATGCAAGCAAGGTTAATTGGAGACATCTATTTCCCTTTATTCATCAGCTTCAATAGGATAAAAAATGAATTGACCTATAGTACCCCCAAAAGAGCGACAGTGCTTAAGAAACACGTCCAGTTTCGCTCGCTACACATCCCATGAATGAAACATGATTTTCCAAATATAAAACCAAGATCACAACCTTTTTTTTACATGTTTGATTATTTTAATTGAATTTTTATTCAATTAAAATACATTTAAAACCAAAAATTAGGGTTTTGATCACTATCACCCTAACAAATATTTTCAAACATCTTTGGGCCTCTATTAGAGTGTAAGACCCAATCCCTTTTTTAACCAAAAACCTTTTTGGGCCTCAGTCATTGTATAAGTCCCACTGCGATTTTAAAATCTCGGCGCGGTCGTCGCCTTTTAAACGAAAAACAACTGGGCCTACCTTTGTGTTGTGAGTCCCATTTCTTTTCTTTTTTTTCAAACTTTTGGGACTCTCCTTGAGTTCTAAGACCCATCCCTTTGTACAAAAAACCTCTTTGGGCCTTAGTCATTGTATAAGTTCCAATACAATTTTCAAAACAACGCCGCGATTACTGTTTTTCTTCTAGGCCTCTCCTTGAGTATAAGTCCCAACAATCTTTTCAAAAACAACTTCCCTTTTGATTTAGGTTCAAATTCATAGTTGTTATCAAAACTTTCTTTAATTTCTTGAACAACTAACTATACAGCTATTACAATGGAAGCTTGCTTGCCTGTAAGTTTTTATCAGCTTTCTTTTACATGATTTCATATATATAACTGTATTGCTGGAAGCTTGCTCACCTGTAAGTCCTTCTTTCATACCCTTTTAAATACTTGTCATATATCAACTGTATACATACTTGTATACCTGCTTAAAGTTTTACCTGGAAATTAGGTCTAGAACTAGGTAAAGCCAGTTGGTCACTCTTTAATACAGTCATAACTAGTTCCCCATAGGAATTCCAGATACAGTCTTGCCTTCTCTTGGGCTTAAACAATATGGAACAAAGAGAAAGACATTATTCCCGGTGAAACTTTTCTCAGACTATCACTATTAGAAATTGTCAAAGAAATTCAGTTCCCCAGAGAGGATTAATTCCCGGTGAAACCTCTCTTGAATTTCTTCAAACCCTAGAACTGTTCACTAAAGAAAAGATTATTCCCGATGAAACTTTTCTTGAACTCTTCTTAAGTTTGGACCCACAGGCTTCCTAAAAGCATCCCCGCCTCCTCTTGGGCTTTGTACAAGGACCCTCCGGCTTCTTAGAAGTTCCCATGCCTTCTATTGGGCTTAGTACAAGGACCTTGAAGACCTCTTAAAGGTATAAAACAGAACTTAGTCATCCTTTGCTAGAGCAGTCTTTCCAGAGTCAAAACCTCAGACCAATTTAAGGGTTGATTCTCATCCCTTAATACACTAGCCTCCTCTTGGGCATCATACAAAGGTAAACTCTTTCATACCAGTAGACTTGGACAATATAATCTCCTCTTGGATCTCAAAGACATTCTCAAAATTCCTTACCAATACAGATGAAACCCTGGTCATTTAACCAATCTCCAGTAGAGTTAAAATCCTCACAGGATCTAAAACTTAATCTTTATCCTAAATTTCCCCATGCAGGATCAGCTTATCATCAGTATAACACTATCCCAAATCAGAACCTCAAGGCATCTAATATCTCAACTCTTCTCTAAACCCTCAACAAGAGTTGATCCCCCAACTTGGACCTGCCTCTGGATCTCAATGATCCTCAGCATGGTCAGCCTCCTCTTGGGCTTTGTATAATGATTTACCCAGCTGAGCTAACCTTTTCAGACTCTCTCGTTGAGCCAATCACCCTTTTTAGCACTCTCTTGTTGAGCTAACCCTTTTTCCTCATATCAGCCTCAATCTTGGGCTTTGTACAAGACACCATATAAATTTCCCTAAGCAGAGTCAATCCTCTTTTCAGCCTCAATCTTGGGCTTTGTACAAGACAGATAATACTCTCCAGCAGAGACAAACTTCGTTCAGCCTCAATCTTGGGCTTTATACAAGACACCCAAAAATCCTTAGTTGAGTCGGTCTCATTTTAGCCTCAATCTTGGGCTTTGTACAAGACAGATAAAGATTTCTTTCCCACAGAGTCAGTCTTCTTTTTAGCCTCAATCTTGGGCTTTATACAAGACACCTACAAATATCCCCTGCGGAGTCAAGAAACCACTTTTAACCTCAATCTTGGGCTTTGTACAAGACAGACAAAATATTTTCCCAGAAAAGTCAACTTTTAGCCTCCTCTTAGGCTTTGTATAATGATATCCCCAAAAGAGTCAGTCTCTTTTTAGCTTCAATTTTGGGCTTTGTATAAGACAGATAAACACTCTCTTGTTGAGTCAACCTTTTCCAGCCTCCTCTTAGGCTTTGTATAAGGACTTCCCCAGTGGAGTCAATCAATCTCTTGGCTTTAACCTTGGGCTTTGATCAAGGCACACAAAAATCAACATTCCCTCAGAGCAAATCAAAAATCTCTCTGTAGGAAGACATTTCTCTGTGTTATCACACATCAAAACAGACAAATCAAACAAACCCTAATCCCAGATAACTGCTATAAGTGGCACACTTGTTGATTCAAACATCCAAGTTGTCGTCCATCTCTTATCATGGTAAAAACCTCTCTTTCATCTAATTGCTGTAAGCGGCAAGCTCTTGGATTATTTACATCCATGCCACTGCCCATCTCTTAGCATGAAAGACTCCTAAGGAACAATGACATTGCTCAACACTTAGTTAAAGTTTTCTCCTTCAGGATAAATCCCCTATAAAGGAAATTATTGCATTGCTGGATTCACATATCCCAGTTAAAGTAATTCTCCTTTATAAATCAGTCACCCAACAATTGTGATAAACAGACGAGATGTCTCCCTTTAGAGATAACAAATTCTCTCTCAGTCAAACCTTTAGCTTCAATCTTGGGCTTTAAACAAGACACAAATAAACCTTTTAGCTTCAATCTTGGGCTTTGAACAAGACACCAAATATGTTTTCCTCCCTTAGAATAGGAGGAACTACGATTGCTTTGATTTCCCTATTTCTTTAAACGGGAATATGTAGGCATAAGATTACGAAATCTTAGCGAGCATACCAATAAAAAACTCTAGGTCCAGTACCTTCACACCAATCAAAACTGAGGTCCAGTACCTCACCAAAATCATCAAAAACTCTCTCTCATATCCCCCAAAGAAGAAACTTTCCCAACCCATTAACAGATAAACACCATCAAGTACAAAGCAGAACCTAAAACTAACAACCTGTGGATAACCACATATAGGATGAGTAATTGACAACTCCCCATTGTATACCTGACCCTGAACTCCCCGAATCTCTTTAAGCGTTTGTTCAGGTAAACATTCGCGTGCAAGGTTAGTTTTAGATAGCTTCCCTTTCCCTTCCAACTTCACGGGATAAATAAGAAATCAGAAAGTAGCACCCCCTTCCTCCTCATTGAGGTAAGGAGGAAACCATTTGCGATAAGGTGGTCGCGTCACCGACAAAAATCACACGCTACACTGATGTTCTAGAAATTTGACTTCCATGGGGATTAGGCTACAAAAAAGACTAATTTATATCCTATGCTTTTAGGAAGCCTTAGGGGTCCTTGTATTATGCCCAAGAGGAAGTTGGGGAACTTCTAAGAAGCCTGTTTGTCCTTGTACTAAGCCCAAGAGGAGGCTGGGGATCTTGTAGGAAACCCGTGGGTCCGAACCTAAGAAAAGTTCAAGAGAGGTTTCAACGGGAATAATCCTTTCTTTGTTGAACAGTTCTAAGATTTGAAGAAATCCAAAAGAGGTTTCATCGGGAATTAATCCTCTCTAGGGAAATGAATATCTTATATACATACATTTCTAAGTTTTGACAGTCTTGAGAAAAGTTTCACCGGGAATAATGCCTTTCTCTGTTCCATATTGAATAAGCCCAAGAGGAGGCAAACTGTATAGGGAATTTCCTATGAGGGAACTAGTTTTGACTAAGTTAAAAGTAACCTCTGGTTTGACCTAAGCGTAGACCTAACTGCTGGGGAAAAGTCTAAACAAATATGCACAAGTATATATACATATAAGTGAATTGACAGGTATATAACAAATGTGCATGGAATTGAAGTGTATGGTGATCTGTTGTATTGACTATAACTGTATGATTAGGGTTTTAATAAATTGAAGAACGTTTTGAGAAAACTTTGAATTTGAATTTGAATTAAAAGAAATTTGTCTGTTTAAGAAAAGAGTGTTTGGGGCTTATAACAAAGAGAGGCCCAAGTGGTCTAAGAGCAGTTTCACCGGGAATAATGCTCCTCTTAGTACTAGTTAAAACAGATAGATGATTTTGAAAATAGAGGTATGGGGCTTATAACTCAAGGAGAGGCCCATGGAAGTTGTTTATTGTTTAAAACAAAGTTTATGTACAAAATATTAGGGCTTATACTCAAGGAGAGGCCCAGATGACCTATTTTGAAAACAGAGATCGCACTGCGATATCGGAAGACGTTAGGGGACTTATACTATAGTAGAGGCCCAAAATTGTTTATGTACAAGGAAGAATGGGTCTTACACTCTAATAGAGGCCCAAAAAGTTATTTTTATACAAGAGTTGGGGCTTATAGCTCAAGGAGATGCCCAAATGAAAAATTTGAAAAAGCGACGATCGCGTCGTGATTTTTAAAACCACAGAGGGACTTATACAATGACTGAGGCCCAAAATTATATATTTACAAAGGAAGAATGGGTCTTACACTCTAATAGAGGCCCAAGAGATGTTTGAAATGAAGTTGATAGGGCTTACAGCTCAAGGAGATGCCCAGTTGAAAAACAACGATAACACCGTTTATTTTGAAAATCGCATCGGGACTTATACAATGACTGAGGCCCAAATTATTTATTTACAAAAGGGATGGGTCTTACACTCTATTAGAGGCCCAAAAGTGTTTCAAATGAAGTTTGAAAAAATTAAAATCAAGGAAAACCCTAATTTTAATTTTAAAAAATATAATTTTTAAAGGAAATTAAATAAAAAATGATATAAAAACATCAAATATATTCAAAAACAAGTTGTGAACTTTTAAAAATGTTTTGAAAAATCATGTTTAATCATATGAAAGCTTGGAATTCATTTGAATTTGAAAAAATCAAGATGAAAAATTCATTAAACATGTTTAAAAACAATTAAAATGAAATTCTTTACAAAAATTCAAACTATTTTAAATAAATAATATAAATTTGAATTTTTTTTGTAGAATGAAATATTTTAACATTTTTGTGAAATTTTAAAAAAAGAACCAATAAAAAATGATTAAAATTGAGAGAGAAATTAATTTTTGAAATCAATTAAAAAAAAATCAAAAATTCAAAAAATGGCGCCAACGATCACTTTCTTCTTCCTCGTGACCGCGTCATGGCTGATTTGTAAAACCTCACTTTTCTCTCTGATTACTCAATGATTTTGACTTTTGTAAACATGAATCTCACTCGTTTTTGAACAAGGATTTCAATGGTACCCATTAATTGCATTTATTTTAAGTGTGGAGTGAGAAATCAAGTGATGAACACATGGACCCTAATTTCTGTAAAAACACTATGAAATCCTATACACGATAGCTACAAAGCAATTAATTGAGGAGAAACACTATGCATAAGTGCAAAAACATATTTGTAACTTGAAAGCACATTTATGATGCATGGATCATAGAGTTTGAGAGTTCAGGCTTACCTCTTGCAAGAAGAAATTGAATTGTGTGTTGCAGGTGTTACAGATGTTGTTTGATGACCTGGACAGCTTCAATGGACCTAATGTAAGGTGTTTGGAAGCTTCGAATTGATTGAAAGTACCTGGATCTTATTGTGGCACCTCAACTGCAGCTTTGACAAAAAGCTTGAGCAAATGGATAGTGACTTGATGATTCTGGTGTTCCAAATGTGTTTTGAGGTTATGGATCACTCATATATGATATATGTGAGGTGTTAGGATGGTTGGTTTTGATGGAATTGATCCCAATTTGAAAATTCGACAGTGACTTGCTAAAGAAGCATTTTCTGATTTTTGAAGAGTGATTTGGAGGAAAACATGTATTGCTATGCTTTGGTGTACTAAAATTGATCAGAAAGAATCTCTATTTATAGTAGAGCAAGTTTGTTTTGGGAGCAATAGTGATTGGGGGCTGGATCACTCCATTGTCCATTGGAATTTGTCATGTAGCCAAAGTCTACTCTAGCCATTGACTTGAGTCAATCTTGCAGGCTATGAATCTTTTATTGCAGGGATAAGGCTTGACTCCTTTAGTGATCAATGACTCAGTCCATGCCACCTCAATGCACCTCTTGAATGCTTTGAAACAAAATTGAAGTTTTGGAAATGCATATTTAAAGATCACATGCCTAAGTGATAGGCTTCTTGACTTGTGAGGCTTTGTGATCAGATTCTTCATCATTCATGTTGAATTTGGACAGAAATGAAATGATGCAAGTGTCCAAAATTGGCTCAAGAAATCGTGGGAACCAAGTTATGTTTTCATGCCTTTGTGTAGGCAGGGTGAAAAATGCCATTTTTGAAGGCTTATAACTCCTTGCTCAAGTTGAATCATGGGAGGCTCTTGTACTTTTTGGAAAGCCCCTATAACATACTTCAACTTTGATGTTTAACTTTGGTCTTGAATCATCTTGGATCATAATGAAAAATGGCCTCAAAGTTGGTGAAAATGCAAGACAGATTCTGTCCAAAATTTCACTAAGTGTTGAAAAAATGTCTATTTTCCTTTTTTTGTGATTTTGATCAATCCATAACTCAAAATCCATGAGGATTTGGAATGAGGTGTAGTTGACATTCTTGAAGTATGTAATGAGAGCTTTCATTTGAGCTTTGGATGGAAGAAAAAGGTTGCTTGGATCACAAGTCATGGTCTTGCAAAGTTGGGTAGAAATCACTTTTTTTTCATGACTTAGTGAAATTTCAAGTTTCTTAAGATTGCCCCTTTTACAAGTAACCTCACTTTTCTTGATTTTTCGTGATGAATGATGATCCAAATCATGAGTTGACATTGTTTTTGACTTAAGGAAGCCATGTTTGTCAGGAAATCCAAAAAGGCAAACTTGATTTTTGGGTACAATTGACTTTTTGTCAGATGAATTTCAAACTTTGTGATTCTCTATGAAATCAAGTTTTTGACCTAATTCAAACCTAATGATGGATTCCATAGGTGTTTTAGAGTGTCTTGAATCATGTCCCAAGGTTTGAGATCATGTCTTGGTCAAAAGTCAAAGATATGGTTGACTTTTTCTCAGAAACCCTAGTTTGTGGTCCAGATGAATTTGCATCTTTACTTTGCTCATGAACCAAATTCTTTGTGTCCATTTGAACTTGTAAGAGGATAAATATGAGATATTTGAGGTCTTAAAAACATTCCTTGAGGTTTTGGCTCATGCCTTGTTCCAAAAGTCAACATAGGGGTGAATTAGGTCAAGAAACCCTAATTCCTGATTTTTTATGAATGCATCCCCTGAGGATATTTTGAACTTGTGATTGGATTCATGAGGCCCCTTTGATATTCTTGGAGTATGTTTTGAAGTATTGGCTCATGCCCAGATGAACATTTCCCTCTGGAGGCATTGGTCGACCAAAACCCTAATTTGGTGACACTGATGATCTTGAGGTTTGATCAACTTGAGATGTTGCATTTTCATGCTTGATTCTTGATGTGGGAAACCTCTTGATCCTTCATGGATGTTTGAGAGACTTGAAAAGTTGAGGATCATGTCCATTCTTGATTGATCTTTTGCCTGAATGCTTTGAGAACGCTCAATAACCCTAATTCTTGATTGAAGTGAATGCTCAACAGTCTTTGAGAGGATTGATGAGGCATGAAGGTACATCCATATTGTGGTGATGATTTGCACAATGATGGGAAATCTTGTGGTCAAAATTTAGGGTATGACAGCTACCCCTGCCATCAATCGAAACGATTTTGAGCTGATACCTTCGTTGTTACAAGTCGTTCAATAGAACCAATTTTATGGAAGTTCCACAGATAACCCAAACCTTCATTTATCTATGTTTGTGCAATATGCTGATACCGTAAAAGCAAATGGTGTTAGTAACGAAGCCATACGACTACGTCTTTATCCTTTCTCTTTAAGAGATAGAGCTAGAGCTTGGCTCCAGTCCCTACCATCAAACTTCATCACTACGTGGGACGAGTTGAAGAAAATCTTTTTAGCCCGATATTTTCCGCCAAGCAAAACTACTATGCTAAGAGCCCAAATCAACGGATTTAGGCAGAAAGACAATGAATCTCTTTTTGATGCTTGGGAAAGATACAAGGACATGCTAAGGCTATGCCCGCACCATGGACTTGAACAATGGTTGATAATCCATACTTTCTATGATGGTCTTCTTTACAACACAAAGCTGAATCTGAACTCTGCAGCTGACGGCGCTCTGATGGACAAACCATATGAAGACGCTTATCAAGTCATTGAAAATATGGGTTAAAACCACTTCCAATAGGGAGGTGAGAGAACTCCGATAGAAAAGTCTGCTACGAAGAACGGAATATACGAAGTTAACAGTTTGGACCGTGTCAGTGCTAAAGTGGATGCGCTTACTCAAAAGATCGAAAGTTTGACTGTAGCTCTAGTAGCCACCATGGCCGCTGTGACACCAAGCTGTGAATTGTGCGGAACCCCTGGGCATTGCAACACTGAATGTCATTTACTAGCTGGTATTTCTACCGACCAAGTGAATTACGCCCAAGGAAACCCGTACCCAAACACCTACAATCCTGCCTGGAGGAATCATCCAAATGTTTCCTACAAGAACAACGACGCTTTGTTTGCTCCAACCCAGGCCCCTGTCGTTCCTCTAGGATATCAGAAGGGAGCAACCGTTGCCCCTACGCACCAAGAAAGTCAAACGTTAAGCTATTATTAGAAAACTTCATCGCAACCCAAAGTCAATAAAACAAAGAGTTTGCCAACTAAAATGTGCACACAAGTGAATTGTTAAAGCATATGGCAACTAAGCTTGACGCCATGGCTACCCATAACAAAATGTTAGAAACTCAAATCTCTCAAGTAGCCCAACAACATGCAACAATAGCAGCCCCTACAGGAACATTTCCTGTACAACCACAACCAAACCCGAAAGGACATGCTAATGCTATCACACTGCGAAGTGGAACCGGACTAGATGAGCCAGTGGACCCAATACTCCAAAATCCTACCATTTATCAAAATCCTGGTAAAGGAGCTAAAAAGGTAATATAGCTGAATAATGACAAAAAGGAAGACAAAAGCGAAGAGGCCGTAGATAAAGAAACACCTTATGTGCCTCCGCCACCATACAAACCACCAATACCTTATCCTCAAAGGCTTGCTAAGCCAAAAAATGAAGGACAATTTAAGAAGTTCATGGAGCTTCTGAAACAACTCAATATTACTATACCATTCACAAAAGCCATAATGCAAATGCCTTCATATGCCAAATTCCTTAAAGAGATCCTGTCTAACAAGAAGAAGGTCGAGGATAATGAAACCTTTATGCTCACTGCTGAGTGTAATGCTATCATTCTAAACAGCATGCCTCCTAAGCTGAAAGACCCAGGTAGTTTCTCCATACCCTGTGTAATCGGAAAGTACATCATAGACAACGCTCTATGCGATTTAGGAGCCAGTGTTAGTCTAATGCCCTTATCCACCTGTAAGAAGCTCAATTTAGGAGAGTTACGACCAACAAAAATGTCTCTACAAATAGTGGACCGTTCTGTTAAATTCCCTATAGGTATGCTAGAGAACGTGCCCGTTCGTATAGGACAATTCTATATTCCAACTGATTTTGTGGTAATGGATATAAAAGAGGATTCCAACATTCCTGTTATTTTAGGAAGACCCTTTTTAGCTACAGCCGGAGCCATCATTGATGTTAAGAAAGGGCAGCTAAATTTTGAAGTTGGTGAAGAAAAAGTCGAATTTATTCCAGCCCAATTCCTGGAAGCTCCCGCTATAGATGATTATGTTGTTTCCTCAATGTCATCAACGAATGCGTAAAAGTAATAGAGATGGAACCATCTAAGTATACAAAAATACTAAAGATTTCAACACCTCTTATACACGAAGACGATAATTGGCGTGAGCCATACGTAGATGACTGTCCGAGGGAATGTCTAGCACTAACACCCGATCCAATACCATGCCCGAAGAAACCTTCTGTAGAACTTAAGACGCTACCGAAAAACCTAAGATATGAGTTCCTAGACACCGAACTGGAACAACCAGTGATAGTCAACGCTAACTTGGGACAGATAGAGATCGAAAAACTTCTACGTGTTCTAAGAAAGTATCCTAAAGCACTGGGGTATAACATTTTGGACCTAAAAGGAATAAGTCCTTCTATATGCATGTATCACATTATGCTTGAAGAAGATTGTAAGACCTCTAGAGAGCATCAGAGAAGGATAAATCTTATCTTGAGCGATGTAGTAAAAAAGGAGGTACAAAAGCTACTAAAAGCAGGAATCATATACCCGATATCTGATAGTAACTGGGTCAGTCCTGTGCACGTCGTGCCAAAGAAGGGAGGTGTTACGGTTGTTAGTAACGAAAAAGGCGAATCCATTGTAAAACGAACTCAAACTGGATGGAGGATGTGCATAGAATATAGAAAGCTAAACAAAGCCACTCGCAAGGACCATTTTCCTTTACCCTTTATAGATCAAATGCTTGAGCGACTAGCTAAACATTCTCACTTCTGCTATTTAGATGGATACTCAGGATTCTTCCAAATTCCTATCCATCCCGACGATCAAGAAAAGACTACTTTCACCTGTCCTTATGGTACATTTGCCTATAGACGAATGTCGTTCAGACTGTGTAACGCACCCGCAACCTTTCAGAGATGTATGATGGAAATCTTTGCCGATTTTATAGACAACATAATGGAAGTATTTATGGATGACTTCTCTATCTGTGGGGAAAGTTTTGAAGGATGTCTGTCGAACCTAGAAATGGTACCCAAACGTTGCGTTAAAGTCAATCTAGTGCTGAATTGGGAAAAATGTCATTTCATGGTTCGAGAAGGAATTGTGCTAGGAAACATAGTATCCAACCGAGGAATTGAAGTTGATAAAGCAAAAATTGAAATTATAGAAAACCTTCAACCTCCAAAAACTGTTAGAGAAATTCTAAGTTTTCTAGGACACGTCGGTTTCTTCCGACGATTCATTAAAGATTTCTCTAAAATAACCAAACCATAAACAAGCTTATTAATGAAAGACGCTGAATTTATATTTGATGAGGTATGCTTAAAAACATTCGAACATCTGAAAAACGCTCTTATAACTGCACCTATTTTGCAACCTCCCGATTGGAGTAAACCATTCGAAATAATGTGCGACGCTAGTGATTATGCTGTTGGTGATGTCTTAGGACAAAGAAAAGATAAAAAGCTTCATGTTATATATTATGCAAGTAGAACCTTGGACAGTGTGCAGATGAACTACGCGACCACAGAAAAAGAACTCCTGGCTGTTGTGTTCGCTTTAGATAAATTCCATTCTTACTTAGTGGGAGCAAAAATAATTGTCTATACCGATCACACTACAATTAGGTACCTGTTGAATAAGAAGGATGCTAAACTGAGACTTTTAAGATGGATCCTGCTTCTGCAAGAGTTTAATCTAGAAATCAAAGACAAGAAAGGGACCAAGAATGTAGTAGCGGATCATCTTTCTAGAATCGAAGGTCAAGAACCTGAGCGAGTGCCCATCAATGACGATTTTCCCTATGACAGACTTGTAGCCTAGTTAGAAAGTGAAAGCGAAACGAGTGAATGCTCTTTAATTTATCATGATGCAGAAACAAATGAAGTTGTGGAATCAAACTGCACAAAGACCACACTGCCGTGGTATGCTGACTTTGTCAACTACCTAGCAGCTGTGGTACTTCCACCAGATTTATCCTACCAACAAAAGAAGAAATTCTTCCATGATCTTAAACACTATTACTGGGACGAGCCCCCTGCTTTACAAGCACCGACAGAATTTTCTGTCGATGCGTCCCAGAATCTAATGTAAAAGATACCATATCTCACTGCCACTCTGCACCCTATGGAGGGCATGCAAGCATTTTAAAGACCCGCGCAAAGATCTTACAATCCGGCCTATTCTGGCCTAACCTTTGGAAGGACGTCCACACCGCGGTTACAAATTGCGACCGGTGCCAGCACATTGGTAACATTTCTAGACGCGACGAGATGCCACTAAGGGGTATTCTAGAAGTAGAAGTCTTTGATGTTTAGGGGATAGATTTAATGGGCCCTTTTCCGTCTTCTTTTGGCAATAAATACATACTTGTCATAGTTGATTATGTGTCGAAGTAGATCAAAGCAATAACTTCCCCTACCAATGATGCACGAGTAGTCATAAGACTCTTCATGAACGTAATTTTTCCTAGATTCGGTGTACCGAGAGTTGTCATTAGCGATGGTGGATCCCATTTTATCTCGAATATCTTTGGGAAACTATTGCTTAAATATGGAGTGCGACATCGAGTAGCAACACCATATCACCCTCAAACGAGTGGACAAGTTGAGGTTTCCAATAGAGAAATCAAGCAGATATTAGAAAAAACAGTTGCAACCTCTAGGAAGGATTGGTCTGCGAAACTTCATGAAGCTCTATGGGCTTATAGAAAAGCTTATAAAACTCCGATAGGAACCACCCCATTCAAACTAGTTTATGGCAAATCATGTCACCTGCCTGTCAAACTTGAGCATAAAGCTTATTGGGCCATTAAGACCCTGAATATGAATTACACAGCGGTGTAGCGAGCGATTTTGGACGCGGTTCTTAAGCGTTGGTCGCTCTCTGCGGTTGAGCTTAAAACTACAGGTCGATTCATTTTTTATCCTATTGTGAGCTGAATAAGGAAGGGAAATAGATGTCTCCAACTAACCCTGCTTTGCATACTGAGTTTAAACAGCGGTCTGTTAGGTTACGGATGCTATCAATGTGGGGGGGCCTTTGTACTGGTTATTCGTATTTCGCCAATACGGTTCTTTCTTTCTTTTTTCCTAGGCAAAGGGTTTCTGGCGGGGAATAAGGATTAGGATGTTAGGACTGATGTTTTTGAAATACTGCTTTTAATTGATGGAGATATGGGATTTGGGTTTTTTGTTGATTGCGCTCGCTAAGATCTTTTATTTCGATCTTATGCCTACGTATTCCCGTTTACCGAAACAGGGAAATCAGAGCGTTCGTAGTTCCTCCTATTCTATGGGAGGAAATTGGTTTTTGGTGTCTTATTCAAAGCCCAAGATGTGAAGCGAAAGGTAATTTGTATCTTGTTCAAAGCCCAAGATGTGAAGCTGAAAGACCTCGACTTTAGAGAGAATTTGTCATCTCTAAAGAGGGGAGAAGGAGAATTACTTTAACTAGGATACGCGGATCCGAGCAATGCCATAATTTCCGAAGAAAGGGTTTTAACCTGAAGGAGAAGACTTTAACTCAATGTAGAGCAATGCCATCTTTCCTTAGGAATTTCTCATGCTAAAAGAGGGACAGTGGCATGGATGTAGATGATCCAGAGGCTTGCCGCTTACAGCGATTAGATGAAGGGAAAGGAGTTGTTGATGTTTGTGTACTGTGAACGAGGCACAGCTTTGATGCTAAAAGGTCGATTGGATCAACCAGTGGTTTTATTACACAAAGCCTAAGAGGAGGCTAATTTCCGCTAGGAAAATCATTATACAAAGCCTAAGAGGAGGCTATTTTGTGTCTCGTACAAAGCCCGAGAGAGAGGCTAAAGGTTTTTGACCCAGTGGGGCATATCGTTATACAAAGCCTAAGAGGAGGCTAGCAAAGAGTTCGACTCTTGCTTAAGGGATTTATATCTCGTACGAGGCCCGAGATGGAGGCAAAAAAGGGGGTGATTGACTCAACGAGGGAGTCCTTTGTGTCTCATACAAAGCCTAAGAGAGAGGCTAATAGGTTGTTTTGATTCCACTAGGGAGAATTTTGGTATCTCGTACGAAGCCCGAGATGGAGGCTATTGTAACTGTTTCAGTTGAGTGACAGATCCAATATACTGATTTAAAAGAGAAAATCAGTTCTTATATGAGTAACACTGTACTCAGGGATTTAAGTTGAGGATCAGGGATATTTCCTTCTCTTTGAGGAAACGGGAAATCCAAAGGGTATTGAGACTATCCGAGTCTGCGGGTTTCCTTCCTATTTAACGAAGGGTGCTTGAGAATGTCTTTGAGACTCAAGGAAGTTAGACTGTCCGTGTCTATAGTTTTATCTTTTGTACTATGCTTCGAGAAACAGTAGTAGACTCTATGAAAGGACTGTTGTATGAGGATGACTAGGTTATGTTCCTATACCTCTAGGAGGTCGTCGGGACAATTTGTACGAAGCCCAAGAGGAGGCTGGAATCTTTTAAGAAGCCGACGGGTCCTTGTACGAAGCCCAAAAGGAGGCTATCATTCCCGGAGGAAGAGATCATTATACAAAGCCTAAGAGGAGGCTGTGAATACTTCTAAGAAGCCGTAGGGTCCTTGAATAATGCCCAAGAGTAGGCCGGGTTGCTTTTAGGAAGCCTGTGGGTCCTTGTATGATGCCCAAGAGGAGGCCGATGCTTTTAAGAAGCCCGTGGGTCCCAAACCAAAGAAAAGTTCAGGAAAACTCTTTTAGAGTTAAAACCACTAGTAAACGTGCGAGGTTTACTATCCAGTGACTTTAACTTTTAGAGAGAGTCCGAACCGTTCGGCGGTTTGAAGAAATTCAAGAGAAGTTTCACCGAGAATAATTCATCTCTGGGGGATAGAATTTCTTGACGATTCCTAAGGAGGACAGACGAAGAGAAGACTGTATCTGGTGCTCCTATTGGGGATCTAGGCGTCTATTTCTACGAATAAATGAAACGGCGTCACCTAGTTCTAGACGTAGTTGCCGGGGAAACTCGAAATATCTATACTATTATTACACAGTAGATATGAGTTTATGAAAGGAGACTTACAGTGAGCAGCCCCACAATACAGTTTATAATATGAAAGCAGTAAATGAAAGCGATAACCACTTACTCGGTTGTAGTGCTTCCATGCTGTTTGGTTAGTTGTTCAACAAAGAAAGATTGAAAACAACAGTATATTCAAAATCAAAGGAGAAAGTGCTTTGAAAAAGAAAGATTTGGGGCTTACAGCTCAAGGAGAGGCCCAGGGTTTTATCAGTGAGCGCACTGTATGAATTTGTACAGAGGGACTTATACAAGTGACTGAGGCCCAAAATGGTTTTCTGTACAAAGGGATGGGTCTTACACTCTCTCAAGAGGCCCAAAAAGGTTTAAAGAAAAGAGAAATGGGTCTTACTACTCGAGGGTAGGCCCAGATGGTTTTTATTTTTAAACGGGCGACGATCGCGCCGTTTACTTGTACAGAGGGACTTATACAATGAGTGAGGCCCAAAAAGTTTTTGTACAAGGGGGGATGGGTCATACACTCTCTCAAGAGGCCCAAAAAGGTTTAAAGAAAAATAAATGGGTCTTACTACTCGAGGGTAGGCCCAGATGATTTTTGAAAAGGCGACGATCGCGCCGTTTGTTTTTTGACGGTATCGGGACTTATACAATAAGTGAGGCCCAAAGATGATTTGGTAAAAAAAGGATTGGGTCTTACACTCTAATAGAGGCCCAAAGTGTTTTGAAAATGATTTATGAGGGTTGAATTAATCCAAAACCCTAATTTGTTTTCAAAAATGTATTTAATTGAATAAAAATTCAATTAAAATGATCAAAAATTGTTTAACACATGGAAAACAAATTGTGATCTTGGATTAATGCTTCAAAAATTAAGTATTGACCTACAAAATAATTAGAAAGCATTAAAAGTTGCAAAATCAATGTAGAAAAAATATTTAAAATGCCAAAAACAATCAAAATATTAATTCTTTACAAAAATATCAATTATATGAAATAAATAATATTTTTGGGATTTTTTGATAAAATAAAATATTTTAACATTTTTGTGAATTATTAAAAAAAGAATCAACTCAAAATCATTAAAACTCAGAGAGAAATTAATTTTTGAATCAATTAAACAAAAATCACAAAATTCAAATATTTGAAAATCTGAAAATCGCGCCAAGAACACAAGCAAGAACACGCGCGTTTTCTGGGTTTGGCTGATTTGCATTTTCTATCCAATCTCACTGAATACTTGATTATAACATGCAATCTACATATCATTATGCTCGCCTCAACCTCACGATCATGTCTATGTACTTTAATTTCATTTAAATTAAACATACAACAAGAAATCACGAAGAGACCTCAAGAACCCTAATTTCTGCATGAAGGCTAGGATTTTTGATACACGATTCAAACAATGCAATTAATTGAGGGAAAACATTCCATGCATGATTATGAACATATGGCCAAATTATTGTGCGAGGAAATATGCATAGATTGAGAGATGCCCAAGTTTAGGCTTACCTTCAAGTCGTGACAGCAAGAGCAGATGTGATTTTGAGTTGGAGGTGTTACAGACAAGTTGTGATGATCTGGACAGCTTCCCTACACCATATGGAGTGTGTTTGAACACTTGGATTGAATTGAAATGGACTGGAACGATTTGTGGTACCTCAGCTGCAACTTCACTTCAAACTTGTGTGAATGGCAAGTGATTTTGTGAAATTGATGTTTCAGATGTTATGTGAGTGTTTGATCAGCACATATGTGATGTATGTGAGGTGTGTGAGTGATTGGTTTGTGCAGAATTGCTCTCAAACTCAAAACCCGATAGCTACCTTGCTAAGAAAGGTATTTTTGCCAAGAGAAAGAGATTTTGAGGAAAGCATCTGTTAGATGGATTTGGTGTACTTAAACTGACCACAATTGAGCTCTATTTATAGTAGAGCAAGTTTGTTTTGCAAGGAATAGTACATGGCAGCTGGTAAGTAGGTTTCCTCAATGTTGGCCAATGGAAATGAAAGTCTCCTCTAGCCATTGACTAGAGGTTAGGGCACAGAGCTTTGGTCCCCTTGGTCTTGGATAAGTCTTGACTGATTTCAGATGAGAATGGCTCAGCCCATGCCACCTTGATGGTTCCATTGAATGCCTCATTCCAAATTTGAAGTCTTGTCCCTATTTTGGCCATTCTAGGTTCAACATGCTATTCTTTGTTCCTTGGACCTTGCAGGCTTGGCTCAGTGATTGTCCCCTTTGGATTCAATCCTCTGAGGTGTCCAAGTGGATTGGAGCAATTGTAATTGGCTGATTTTTGCAAATCGAGCCAAAATGCAAATTCTGCCTTGCTTTGACAGATTTCAGCAAGGCAACTTGCCAATGTTGTATCTCATGATGTAGGTTGAATTTGGCAATGTTCTTGGCCATTTTGGAAAGCTCTTAGATGATACAACAACTGTTTGAACAAGTTTGGTTTTGATCTCTTTTGATTCCAAGTGAAAAATCCCCCTACATTTGGCAAAAAGTGAAGCAGAATTCTGACTTAGTGAAAATTTCACTAAGTATTGGAAAAAGTGACATTTTCACTTTTCAGCCACTTTGATCACTCCATAACTCAAAATCCTTAATGAATTGGAATGACTTGTAGTTGAAGTTTTTGTAGGTGATAGTGAGGGCTACAAATCCATCTTTGGATGAGAAAAAATGGCCTTGTGGTTTAGGAGTTATGGTCCTCCAAAGTTGGTACCTTTGCCACTTTATTTTTAACTTAGAAAAATTTCTAAGTTTTATGGTTACCCCTTTTACAAGTTATCTCACTTTTCTTGATTTTTCTTGATGAATGATGATTCAAATCATACATTAACATAATTTTAGGGTTAAAAATCCATTTTGGTGAAAAATCTCAAAAAGTCAAAGTTGACTTTTGTGCACGGTTGACTTTTTATCAGATGAATTCCAAACTGTGGAATTCTTCAGGAAATCATGTCCTTGACCTAAATCAAACTTGATGGACATGTTCCATGGGTGTCATAGGGTATATTCAATCATGTATTAGGGTTTGGGAGCATGTCTTGGTCAAAAGTCAAAGTTACAGTTGTCTTTTCCCTTAAAACCCTAATTGTGGTGCAGATGAAAATGAGACTTGTTGCTCAAGCTTCTTGGAGCAATCCATTGTTCCAAATGGATCAATATGGTGTATTAGAGACCCTCAAATCATCTCTTGAGGTCTTGTCTCATGGTTTGTCCCAAAAGTCAACTTAGGGGTGAATTAGGTCAAGAAACCCTAATTCCTGATTTTTTATGAATGCATCCCCTGAGGCAAAATTGACTTGATGCATGGGTTCATGAGGTTCCATGAAGTATATTAGGTCATGTTTTGGATCATTGCCTTGTGCCCAGATGAAAATTTCCATCTGGAGGCCCTGGACGACCAAAACCCTAATTTGGTGACACTGTCGATCTTGAGACTTGATCCACCTAGAAGGGAGCAGCCTTATGCTTAATCCTTGAAGTGGGAGTCCTTTTTGATCCATTGTGGATGTTTAAGAGATTAGACAAGTTGAAGATCATGTCATTTCTTGATTGATCCTTTGTCTAAGCACTCAGAGAGGGCTTGAAACCCTAATTTTGATTGTAGTGGATGCTCACCCATCTTTGGGGAGACTGATGAAGCATGATGGTTCATCCATATTGTGATGATGATTTTCACAATGATGGGAAATCTTAGTGGTCAAAATTTGGGGTATTACAGATGCCCCTATTTAATCTTCTTGGACCCGAAGGTATGAATGACGAAGGTATTCGAGCATTCGGGGTGCAAGAGGATTAAATATCGGAATATCCGAAATTTTGATGGTGGTTATGAATGGTAGCTTACACATTCATCTTCTTTAACTAAGCAATGATGCTTAGAAAAGGTAAACTTCCCCTCGATCCTGGTTTCCTACCAAGGAACTGGTCTCAGTTTTTTTTTGAAATAAACTTCCCCTCGTTCTTGGTCTCCTACCAAGGAACTGGTCTTAGTTTCTGATTTAAACTTCCCCTCGATCCTGGTTTCTTACCAAGGAACTGGTCTCAGTTTCTGATTTAAACTTCCCCTCGATCCTGGTTTCCTACCAAGGATCTGGTCTTAGTTTCTGATTTAAACTCCCCCTCGATCCTGGTTTCTTACCAAGGAACTGGTCTTAGTTTCTGATTTAAACTCCCCCTCTATCCTGGTTTCTTACCAAGGAACTGGTCTAAGTTTCTTATTTAAACTCCCCCTCGATCCTGGTTTCTTACCAAGGAACTGGTCTAAGTTTCTTTTGTCAATAAACTTTATTGACAAGGGACGCTATTCTTAGTGGCTTTCCTCAAACTTCTCGCCGAATTTTCCTGGGGAGATGCCATTTGAGTGGAAAAAGTTTAGATGTCAGACTTGCTGGGGAACCCATTCGTCTGAGTTGTAGAGTTACACAAACTTCTCTATTGGAGACGCCATTTGTTTCTACTGGGGAAAGCGAGTCTCTTGAGAGACTGTTTTCGTTTGGGATCTTTCATCATACTTTTCTCGGGATCTTCCCGGAGAAACGCCATATGATAGGGTCCAATTTTGAGGTGCCGATGACCTTTTCATCAGCGACTTTTCAGAGAAATACTGATGTACTGCCGAATCTCTGATCACGAGGCTTTCTCTGGGGATTTTCCTTAATCCGGGAAATCGAGGATATCATCTTCAATGGCGAAGAGTGATGTTTATTGAAAGTTTTCTCTGACTTTTCAGAGGTTCAAGTTATCAAAGTGGTCAAGGGCCAACTTCTTTCCAGAATTAAACTGGAAGCGAGGTTGTTTAGACACAGTATTTCCTGACGAGGCAAGAACTGACAACTCGATTGAGAGGACTTCTACCACTAGGGGACAAGACCGACTAGAGTGATAGTGATGCAATACGAAATGCCAACGCAAATAAAATGCATGAAATATGTATGTATATGCTGACAAAACTGACGCGACATACAGACTAATGGATGAACACAATTGGATACTCGGCCATCGCGGGGCAAAGAAGTACCGTTGATTCAAAATAGCAATTCCACCTTGCTTAGGAGAGATAGTCCACGCGGGGAGCTATGTTGATCGGGCTTAGGAGATGAGAACTCGGCTGAGGGTGTCAGACGAAACAAGGTCTCTGACACAGTTGATCCCTTCATTCAGGCGAACTGGTTTAGAAGGAGTACTTTGACTCTGCACTTTGAGGTTCAAACACCTTTGGAGAAGCGATCGAGATTCTTCTGATGTCCAACAGTCAAAAGAAATGCCATCTTTAATTTAAAAGCAGAAAAAGTTTTAACAAGTAAATTCATTTTTGTTTTATTTCAAGAATCGCTGATTAAGTTTAAACAACGTCGTTCTGTAAAGCTAAAACAAGTAAAGAATTACAAACAAAAGCACAAGGGCTCAAATTTTATTGATAAGATGGAGATCAGCCAAACGCGTGATTCCAAAGAGTATATACAAAGTTAGAAAATGGTAATTTACAGGGAAAAGGGCTACGTTGAAACATAACGACCACTATCCTTCTACCAACTTTGAATTCGGGGCATCCTGAGCTTCCGTCGAAGATGACCTTTGACTGGAGTTTTCTCCGATAGATGATGTAACTACTGCTGTTGAGGGACTTGCCTCTGTTGGACATAGTTACTTGCCATTATCCCTAATTTTTGCCTGGATTGTACTATGAGATTTCCAATCCATCGGGATGATTTTTTTCTTTCATGTCTCTAACTTTTGCCTGGACCGCCCTTTCGGGTTTTCAATCCACCGAGACGTTTTTTTTTTTTTAGTTTAGGCGAAGTATTTCTTGACTACATCAACATTCGTGGGGTAGGCAAATTCCTCTCCGTCCATGGTTGCAAGTCTCAAGGCGCCGCCTGAGAAAGCTTTCGTGACCACATATGGGCCATCATAATTCGGGGTCCATTTGCCCCGAGAGTCAGAGAGAAATGATTGTATCTTCTTGAGCACGAGGTCTCCTTTTCTGAAGACACGAGGTCGGACCTTTTTGTCGAACGCCCTCTTCATTCTCTGTTGATACAACTGACCGTGGCATAGTGCCATGATTCTCTTCTCTTCGATCAGGTTCAGTTCGTCGTGTCGACTTTGACACCATTCAGCTTCGGTGAGCTGAGCTTCCATCAATACCCTGATTGACGGGATCTCTACTTCTATGGGAAGCACTGCTTCCATGCCATATACTAGAGAGAAAGGGGTTGCCCCTATTGAAGTGCGGACAGATGTACGATAATCGTGAAGAGCAAAGGGTAGCATCTCGTGCCAATCTTTATAGGTAACAACCATCTTCTGAACGATCTTCTTGATGTTCTTGTTAGCCGCTTCTACCGCTCCGTTCATCTTGGGTCGGTAGGGAGATGAGTTATGGTGTTCAATCTTGAACTCTGCACACAACTCTTTCATCATCTTGTTGTTCAAGTTGGATCCATTATCAGTAATGATCTCACTTGGAACACCATAACGGCAGATGATATTGTTTTTGATAAATCGGACCACCACTTGTCGGGTTACATTGGCGAATGACGCTGCTTCGACCCACTTGGTGAAATAGTCAATGGCTACAAGGATGAACCGATGTCTGTTTGAAGCCTTGGGCTCAATCATACCAATCATGTCGATTCCCCATATGGAAAAAGGCCACGGGGAAGAAAGAACTTTGAGATGTGATGGCGGTACATGAATTTTGTCGGAGTATATCTGACACTTGTGACACCTCCTCATGTACTTGTAGCAGTCGGATTCCATTGTCAACCAATAGTACCCTGCTCTGAGAATTTTTCTCGCCATTGTGTGTCCGTTGGCATGTGTGCCAAAGGATCCTTCATGAATTTCTTTCATGAGCATGTCTGCTTCTGGTCTGTCGACGCATCGGAGCAAGACCATGTCAAAATTTCTCTTATAAAGAGTGTCACCGCTCAGGAAGAAGTTTCCAGCCAATCTTCTGAGGGTTTTCCTGTCTTTTCTGAGTGCCCAAGATGGGTACTCTTGTTTCTGAAGAAAGCATTTGATATCGTGATACCAAGGTCTGTCGTCTATGACTGCTTCAATCATGAAGATGTAAGCGGGCCGTTCAAGGCGCATGATGTCGATCTTAGGTATGTTATTCCATCGACCTACACTAATCATGGAAGAGATAGTGGCTAATGCGTCAGCCATGTGATTCTCATCACGAGGGATGTGATGAAACTCAACTCTGTTGAAGAAAGGTAGCAACCTTCTTGCATAGTCTTTGTAAGGAATCAATCATGATTGGTATGTGTTCCAATCTCCTTTTATCTGGTTAATAACCAGGGCTGAATCACCGTATACGTCCAAGTTTTTTATCCTTAAATCAATCGCTTCTTCGAGACCCATGATACATGCTTTGTATTCGGCCTCGTTGTTCGTACATTTGAACGTAAGTCTGGCAGTGAAAGGAATGTGGGAACCCTGAGGGGTAACAATGATTGCCCCAATTCCGTTTCCATAATGATTGACTGCTCCGTCAAAGATAAGTCCCCACTGGGAACCTGGTTCTGGCCCTTCACTGGGTAGAGGTTCATCGCAATCTTTCATCTTTAGATACATGACATCTTCGTCTGGGAAGTCAAACCCGATTGATTCTTGATCGTCAATCGGTTGATGAGCCAAATGATCGGCTAAAATACTTCCTTTAACGGCTTTCTGAGCATGGTACTCTATGTCATATTCTGATAGTAACATCTGCCAACGGGCAATCCTTCCCGTGAGAACAGGTTTTTCGAAAACGTACTTGATTGGATCCATTTCGGAGACCAACCAAGTAGTATGACGAATCATGTACTGGCGAAGACGTTTGGCTGCCCAAGCCAAAGCACAGCAAGTTTTCTCAAGCATGGTGTACCGAGTCTCGCAGTCGGTGAATTTCTTGCTTAGATAGTAAATGGCAGACTCTTTCCTTTTACTTTCGTCTTGTTGGCCAAGTACACATCCCATTGAGTCCTCTAGGACTGTGAGGTAAATGATCAGTGGTCTTCCTTCCACTGGAGGTGATAGAATCGGCGGATTCAACAGATATTCCTTGATACTGTCGAAGGCAGTTTGGCAGTCTTCTGACCAAACGCAATCCTGGTTCTTTTTTAATAACTTGAAAATCGGCGCACAAGTGGCGGTCATAAGGAATATGAATCTGGAGATGTAGTTCAATCGTCCCAGGAATCCTCTGACTTGTTTTTCAATTTTCGGAGAAGGCATTTCTTGAATGGCCTTGACCTTGTCAGGATCAACCTCAATCCCTTTCTGGCTGACAATGAACCCTAGTAGTTTCCCCGAACGGACACCGAAGGTGCACTTGTTGGGATTCAAGCGGAGCTTGAATTTTCTTAGATGTTCGAACAATTTTGACAGATGTTCAACGTGCTCATCCTCTGTTCTTGATTTTGCAATCAAATCATCGACATATACCTCGATTTCCTTGTGTATCATGTCATGAAACAGAGTAGTCATGGCCCTTTGATAGGTTGCCCCGGCATTCTTCAAACCGAACGGCATTACCTTGTAACAAAAGGTACCCCATGGGGTAATGAACGAAGTTTTCTCCATGTCTTTCGGCGCCATTTTGATATGATTATAGCCCGAGAATCCATCCATGAAGGAGAATACTTTGAACATTGTTGTGCTGTCTACCAGCATGTCAATGTGTGGTAAAGGAAAGTCCTCCTTTGGACTTGCCTTGTTCAGATCTCTGTAATCAACACACATTCTAACCTTTCCATCCTTTTTGGGAACGGGTACGATGTTGGCTAACCATTGAGGATATTCAGATGTAGCGAGGAAACCCGCGTCAATCTGTTTCTGTACCTCCTCCTTGATTTTGATGGCCATGTCCAGGTGAGTCCGTCTCAACCTTTGCTTTACTGGCGGACATTCCGATCTTAGCGGTAAGTGATGTTCCACGATGCTGGTATCCAACCCTGGCATATCCTGATAGGACCAAGCGAATACATCGGGGAATTCTTTGAGAAGCTTTATCAAACCCTCTCTGGCAGTTAGACTGAGCAATGCTCCGATCCTAATTTCTTTTCTCTCTTTTTCTGAACCCAAGTTTACCGTTTCCAACGGTTCTTTGTGAGGTTCAATGGACCTTTCCTCTTGTCTGAGTAGTCGGGAGATCTCTTCTGGAATTTCGTTGTCATTTTCTTCTTCAGCCTCGAATACTGGGAACTCAAAGTTGGGAGAAGACATCGGATCGTATGTTTCAACTGGGTATAAAACAAGCAATCTGCATGACGTGATGATTCGTGTTTAGAAGAGATAGAGAAAATGCAAGTGTGTGCAGTGTATTTGATTTTACTGCTTATTTTTTTATTATTGAATGTTATTTAGGATTACCATTTTCTGAAAAAGCAAAAAGAGAAAACAGCAATTAATGCGGAAATTACAGAACGACGTTATTTCATTAATGAACAAGTCGACTCTTGAAACTACAGCCCTATAAAACAAAACTCTGTCGCTTCGGGCAAAGCAAAGAGGGAAATTTACAAAAAGCGAGCCCTATCAAAACATCCGTTTCACCTGGGCAGGATGAAAGGTTAAAGATGGCAATTACTTTGACTGATGAACGACCTTCGGAACCTCGACGGCAACCCATTGGCGGCGAACTCCTCGGTGAATCACAAAGTCTGGCACCTTCCTTGATTTGTCTTCAGAAATGATGCTGATTTCTGGTGGAGCAGGATCATTGGAATCTGTCTCCGAGGCAGAATTGTCGTAGGAGGATTCCTCTGTTGCATTTTGCATAGCATTGGAGCTCTCAGCTGTATCTCCCCATCCAGTTGTATCGGTACTCTCGACCGCTTTGATAGCATCTTTGTATGAATAAATTGAAGTTCCTTCTTCGGATTGATCGTTCTTGCTCACCGATAGTGCTTGGAACTGAGTTCCAATAACCTCCTCGGGTTCCACACAAGTAGATGATGATAAGTTGCTTACGAGCAAGGCTTGTTCCCCACAAACCGTGACAAGTTGATCGTTCTTGACGAACTTTAGCTTTTGGTGGAGGGTTGAAGTAACCGCTCCAGCCTGATGTATCCAAGGTCTTCCTAATAAACAACTGTATATTGCCCGGATGTCCATGACCTGGAAAGTGACTTGGAAAGTGTGAGGACCAATAGTTATGGGAAGATCAACTTCGCCAATAACTGTTTTTCTGGATCCGTCGAATGCTTTGACGACGACCTCGCTGACTCTCATCGGAGGGCCCTTGAATGATAATTGCATCAAAGTGGACTTCGGCATAATATTCAGGGCTGACCCTGTGTCTACCAGTACGTTGGCTAAAGCATCGCCCTAGCAATTAACTGTAATGTTGAGCGCCATGTTATGACGACGACCTTCTTCAGGTAATTCCTCATCACTAAATCCCAAGTTGTTGCAGGAAGTGATGTTAGAGACAATACTATCGAATTGTCTGATTGTTACATCCTGTTCCACAAAGGCTTACTCCAAGACTTTCTGTAGAGCCTCTCTGTGTGCTTCTGAACTGAGTAACAGTGATAATACTGAGATATTTGAAGGAGTCTGTAACAGTTGATCAACAATGTTATATTCACTCCTTTGGATGAGCTTTAGCATCTCATATTTGTCTTTTGAACACTCGGGATTACCAGATTGACTGACTGGTGGATCAGGAATTTCCGCCTGAAGTTGGATTCTCCAACCCCTCGGTTGAAGATTCGACCACTCTGTGTTACACGACTGATGTCTGCAATATTCACGACGGAGGGTAATGGAATTTCCTTTCCATTCTCGATTGTTGTTGCACCGTATTTGTAAGGGATTGCCTTAGCTGATTCATACGGTAATGGCCCCGGTAGATAGATGACTATGGGAACCTTCTGATTTTTCTGACCGTCATAAGTAACCTCGATCCGTTCCTGGTTGGGAACTCTAGATTCGTCAAGTAGAGGGATGATGGAAAAAAACATCCCTGGTCCTGTGATGACCAGAGATCGTGACAACATCCTCAACCTGATCGGCAAGGTAGTTCGGCGACCAAATGATGGGTCCAGAACCTGGATATGGACGAATTTCTCCATGATCGACCTGACCCTGAAGAGCTGCTCTCACAAGGTAACACCCCTGGTTACTTTCCGAACAGACACTACAACTGTCATAGTTGTGTAGTGGCATCTGGCCACACCCACTTTGAATACAATGTAACCTCACTAGGTTACCTTCCATTGATCGGACATCCTGACTTTGATGACGAGTAGGATTCCTGTGACTGATACTAATCTGCTGAGTATCTTCGTCCATATAGATTGGCATCCACCAATGATTTAACAAGTGCTGAAGTGCCTCCTGGACAAGGGTACAACCTCGATCGTTTTCGCAACCCGCTTTACAATTTTGATAGTCATGTGATATTAAGAATCCAAGTCGGACCTGCTCAGCATGTAACTCTACCAGGTTGGTATTCATTACGCGGATGTCGAAGATCTGAACCATGTTGATTTGATAGGAGTTCCTATCATGGTAGTCTTGGATCCATCCAAGATCCATCTGACGCTGGAGGGCCTCTTGTATGAAAGAGCATCCCTGTTTGTTTACCGAGCAAATCAGACAGGATCTGTAATCGTGCCGCGGTAGATTATGATACTGGCTTTGCCTTGAGTGCATCGCCACCAAGTTGACATTCATCACACGGATGTCGTGGTTTTGAATGACGTTGGAATTCGTGTAAACCATGTTAACTCCATGAACTCGGTGCTCTTGGATCCATCCAAGATCCCTTTGTTCCTGTAGAGCTGCTTGCACTACAGAACACCCTTGGTTGTCTTTAGAGCAGATATCACACTGGTGATAATTATGAGGTGGCACATGGCCATATCCACTCTGTCTATAATGCATCTTGACCAGATTGGTCCCCAATAAGAGTACATCGTGAATTTGATAGACATTGTTAGTCTCTTTCTCAATCAGATTGATTGCAGCTTTCTCGTGTTGAGGTAGCGGGTTCGTGAGAACATTAGGATTCGTATCTTTGAAAAATAAGAGCCCGCTCCTAACAAGCTTTTGCACGTCGGATTTGAAATTGAGGCAAGTCTCAATGTTATGCCCTGAACCTCCTTGATGATAAGGGCATGTTTGATCCGCTTTAAACCAAAAAGGCGGATTTTCTGGAACTGAAAGGGGAGACTTAGTCTGGATGTGCCCCTTAGCCAGCAGTAACGGAAACAGCTCTGCGTACGTTACGGGTATAGGATCAAATCCTGGTGGCCGTGTTGTACGATTGTTGTTATATGGAGGACGAGCCTGCTGAAGAGGCTGTTGTGTCCTTTGTTGGTCAGGTTGGCTCTGCGCAACCTGAGGTTGATACATAGGAACAGGCGCGGGGCCGATAGCAGGAGTAACAGCTGCTACTGGCTGATAACGTCGCCTTTGCTTTCCGAGAGAGATATTCCCAATATCTTGCTCTTTTTTCTTAGGGAGAGCACTACCGTATTTTTTAGTACCGCTCGTTGATCCAGTGTCTTTTACCAAACGTCCTTCTCGGACGGCTTCCTCAAGACGTACACCCATGCCGACCATTTCGGTGAAATCACTGGGTGCACTGGCAACCATTCGGTCATAGTAAAATGAGCTTAAGGTCTTTAAGAAGATTTTTGTCATCTCTTTTTCCTCAAGAGGTGGACAAATTTGAGCGGCAATTTCACGCCACCTTTGAGCATACTCCTTAAAGGTTTCCTTGTCCTTTTGTGACATTGATCTGAGTTAATCTCTGTCGGGTGCCATGTCCAAATTGTATTTGTATTGTTGGACGAAGGCAGTACCAAGATCTCTGAATGTACTGATCGTAGTACGGTTTAAACCCATGTACCATTTGAGTGCGGCACCGGTTAAACTATCCTGGAAGTAGTGAATCAGCAGGTCCTGATTCTCCGTCTGGGCTGACATCCGCCGAGCGTACATCACCAGATGGCTCTGAGGGCAAGAGTTACCCTTGTATTTTTCAAAGTCGGGCACTTGGAACTTGTGCGGGACTTTCACATTTGGGACCAAGCAGAGGTCTGCGACGTCCTTTCCAAATAGATCCTGACCGCGAATGGCTTGCAGCTCTTTCTGCATTTCCAGGAACTGTTCCTGGAATTCCTCCATTCTGTCAAACATAGTTTCCTTCTTACCAGAAGGTGTTGGTGGAATCTGTCCTTCCGGGACAGTGTGCACCACAGGGGGTGGTACCGTGACTACGGCAGTAAGTCTTGGCGCTTCCCGAAGTTTGTAACCTTCAGGAGTCTTCAGTATGCCCCTGGCATCTTCGCTTTCCCAAAGTTTGTAACCTTCAAGCCCAGTGGCTTCTATTGCGATTCCCTGATCTTCAGTGATCGGAGGAACATATCCTTCCGGGATATAGTTAACAGGCATGCCCCAAGGACGATCTTTCGGTATCTGATACCTAGGATCATACTTTTCTATGATGGGCGTTGAGGTGATCTCTGAGATCACAGTTCTTTGTAGCTGAACTTCTGCCATGGCTTGCATGTCGTTACGAAGCTTTCTCATATCCTCTCTCAGAGCGTCGATCTCTTCTTTCAACTCTCTATTTTCTTCCTCAAGATCATCCATCTTTTTCTGACGATTGGCCCGAGTATTATACGAATGAGACAGTTTGACTCTAGAATCGAGACACAAACGTGAGATTCGGAGGTAAGGAGAATACGCGATGTGAGAATGATGAATGCAATGATTATATTAATTGTTTTTAGGTTTAATTAAAATAAACTTCGACAATTAGATTAAAAATATCATACAGTGGGGAAACCCCTTTTTATTGAATTCCAAAGGATTACAGAAATGGAAATACAGTAGATTACAAAGTGCAGAAACAGAAACCTAAACTAATGGGTCCCGAGTCCTCTCTGAAGAGAAATCGGGTGCTGATTCTGGTATCTTCCTTTTCTTTGACCGGGGCGCTTGGGCCGTTGTCGGGTTGTCATTCCTTTGCCAGGTGAAAGGAGCGAGCAAATTCCTTTGGTCATCTTGATTCTCTACAGCATGCTGCTCTAAAATTTCAATCAGAGCATCTTTCTCTTTCAGTAATTGTTGTATTTGGATACACTCTACGTCGAGGGTGCGGTACTTGTTCTTCCAAGACCTTCTCTCCCGTTGAACTTTGTTGAGAGTAACCTGAAGCCTTTCAGTTTCCGTCATGAAGTACATGACAATTTCCCTCGGCGGAAGAATTCCGTAACGAGGATAAGGCATTTTTAGCTTGAGAGCTCTAGTTTGTACCCAATGGAGATAAGGCTCCACCGAGACACAGTCCGGTTTTCCCAGAGACTCTCGTCCTTTCTTATGAACATGTTTCCAAGCTTGCACTATTTCCATCTTTAGTGCTCTGTCGTTTTCTCCTTCCTTGAAGAAAAGACCTTCCAGATGAACACCCAGTGGGATGTGTCGCATCGGGTATCCAAATTGACGAAGAAATAATATTGGATGATAGTTGATTCCTCCTTTAGTTCCTATGAGGGGTACGCTGGGGAAGTTTCCACAACGGTCAATGATTCTGATTCCCTCATAAATCCTATTACACCAATCTATATCAGAGTTGGTGAGGGACATGATCTTCTGCGACCAACGTAAGACACTCTTGCAATCCCAAAAAGCAGCAGACTTGGGCAAGTGAGAGATAAACCATTTGTAAAGCAAAGGTACACAGCATGTGATCTCCCCTCCGCTGTACAAATTTCCTAAGTGTACAGAATGATACGCATCTGCGAGCAAAGTTGGCACAGGGTTTCCAATGAGAAAAACCTTAATAGCGTTGATATCGACGAAGTTATTGATGTTGGGAAACAAAAATAACCCGTAGGTGAGCAAGACAAAGATGCTTTCAAAAGCAGTCCCGTTCCCTATACTAGCGAAGTACAGAGCTTTCTTTGTCAAGAACTGGGCTGGCAAACCTTGGATGCCACCCTTAGTGGTCAGGTGAGTCCTGACCTCAGACTCGTCCAAATGAATTGCTCTTGCAATAGTCTGATTCTTTGGAATTTCTTCCAGTCCAGAAAATGGAGCTCGATCAGTGATATGTAAATCAGTCAAATGAGAATACTCCTTCAGCGTTGGTGATAGCTGGTAATCCGGGAATGTGAAACAATGATAAACCGGATCGTAGAACTGAATGAGCGCGTCCATGATCCCCTTAATCACATGGACTCTTAACAGTGGTAGCAAACCGCCGTGCTTGGCTCTGAAAGCCTCTGGGTTAATGATCATCCTCGCTAACTTTCTCAAATCCCCTAGTTTTGGAACCTTGAAGGTATACTGGTGAGTTCTCCTTCTACCGAAATCCATTAGCGTAATCCTTTTCTCTGATATTTGCAATCACAATCTTAGTTTAATTTGAAAAACAGAGAGACTAGAAGAGAAGGTTTTTTTTTAATGTTTTAATGTTTTATTAAATGGATGCATGAATGCAGCACACAAAAACATAGAAAAAACATGGGGTCAAAGGGTCGTTGTCATGAAGTCAAGGCTCTACCCATCCCCAAAGGTTTATACTAGGGTGATTTTTGTACCTGTACTTATTATCATCAGCTCCTCCCAGGAAGGCAGACAACAAGCGGATCGCCAGCGAGTTGTGTGCAATCTTAGAGTAAGTGTTATTCACCGAGAATAGATCACCAGCCTCAAATGAGGGTAGTATCGCATAACAGCTATTTCCGATAGCTTCCGCACTACCAAAAAGGTTGGCTTTTCTTAAGTGTATACTCAATCTCACCACATGCGGCATCACACGCATTCCTAGTAGCAGAAAAATAAACACGTATAGCAATTAGGAAAAGCAGTATATATATTTGTCCTAATCATCCTAGACTTATAAAGCTATGAATCTTAAATTCTTGACAGAAATAGGTTCCCCGGCGGAAGCCCCAATCTGTGGTTCCCTGCCTAAGAGATGGACCAGCATAGGTCAATCTTTCTCTTCGGTAGAGTTCCCATTTTCCATAGAAAACGGGGATGATGCCCTAAGGCAGAAAAGGAGACTCCCCAGCAGAGTCGCCATTTTACAAGGAAAACAGGCAGAAATTGAAACTCGCCCCACGGTGGGCTCCACTTTTCTGTAGCGAGCGATTTTGGACGCGGTTCTTAAGCGCTGGTCGCTCTCTGCGGTTGAGCTTAAAACTACAGGTCGATTCATTTTTTATCCTATTGTGAGCTGAATAAGGAAGGGAAATAGATGTCTCCAACTAACCCTGCTTTGCATACTGAGTTTAAACAGCGGTCTGTTAGGTTACGGATGCTATCAATGTGGGGGGGCCTTTGTATTGGTTATTCGTATTTCGCCAATACGGTTCTTTCTTTCTTTTTTCCTAGGCAAAGGGTTTCTGGCGGGGAATAAGGATTAGGATGTTAGGACTGATGTTTTTGAAATACTGCTTTTAATTGATGGAGATATGGGATTTGGGTTTTTTGTTGATTGCGCTCGCTAAGATCTTTTCTTTCGATCTTATGCCTACGTATTCCCGTTTACCGAAACAGGGAAATCAGAGCGTTCGTAGTTCCTCCTATTCTATGGGAGGAAATTGGTTTTTGGTGTCTTGTTCAAAGCCCAAGACGTGAAGCGAAAGGTAATTTGTATCTTGTTCAAAGCCCAAGATGTGAAGCTGAAAGACCTCGACTTTAGAGAGAATTTGTCATCTCTAAAGAGGGGAGAAGGAGAATTACTTTAACTAGGATACGCGGATCCGAGCAATGCCATAATTTCCGAAGAAAGGGTTTTAACCTGAAGGAAAAGACTTTAACTCAGTGTAGAGCAATGCCATCTTTCCTTAGGAATTTCTCATGCTAAAAGAGGGACAGTGGCATGGATGTAGATGATCCAGAGGCTTGCCGCTTACAGCGATTATATGAAGGGAAAGGAGTTGTTGATGTTTGTGTACTGTGAACGAGGCACAGCTTTGATGCTAAAAGGTCGATTGGATCAACCAGTGGTTTTCTTACACAAAGCCTAAGAGAAGGCTAATTTCCGCTAGGAAAATCATTATACAAAGCCTAAGAGGAGGCTATTTTGTGTCTCGTACAAAGCCCGAGAGAGAGGCTAAAGGTTTTTGACCCAGTGGGGCATATCGTTATACAAAGCCTAAGAGGAGGCTAGCAAAGAGTTCGACTCTTGCTTAAGGGATTTATATCTCGTACGAGGCCCGAGATGGAGGCAAAAAAGGGGGTGATTGACTCAATGAGGGAGTCCTTTGTGTCTCATACAAAGCATGAGAGAGAGGCTAATAGGTTGTTTTGACTCCACTAGGGAGAATTTTGGTATCTCGTACGAAGCCCGAGATGGAGGCTATTGTAACTGTTTCAGTTGAGTGACAGATCCAATATACTGATTTAAAAGAGAAAATCAGTTCTTATATGAGTAACACTGTACTCAGGGATTTAAGTTGAGGATCAGGGATATTTCCTTCTCTTTGAGGAAACGGGAAATCCAAAGGGTATTGAGACTATCCGAGTCTGCGGGTTTCCTTCCTATTTAACGAAGGGTGCTTGAGAATGTCTTTGAGACTCAAGGAAGTTAGACTGTCTGTGTCTAGAGTTTTATCTTTTGTACTATGCTTCGAGAAACAGTAGTAGACTCTATGAAAGGACTGTTCTATGAGGATGACTAGGTTATGTTCCTATACCTCTAGGAGGTCGTCGGGACAATTTGTACGAAGCCCAAGAGGAGGCTGGAATCTTTTAAGAAGCCGACGGGTCCTTGTACGAAGCCCAAGAGGAGGCTATCATTCCCGGAGGAAGAGATCATTATACAAAGCCTAAGAGGAGGCTGTGAATACATCTAAGAAGCCGTATGGTCCTTGAATAATGCCCAAGAGTAGGCCGGGTTGCTTTTAGGAAGCCTGTGGGTCCTTGTATGATGCCCAAGAGGAGGCTGATGCTTTTAAGAAGCCCGTGGGTCCTAAACCATAGAAAAGTTCAGGAAAACTCTTTTAGAGTTAAAACCACTGGTAAACGTGCGAGGTTTACTATCCAGTGACTTTAACGTTTAGAGAGAGTCCGAACCGTTCGGCGGTTTGAAGAAATTCAAGAGAAGTTTCACCGAGAATAATTCATCTCTGGGGGATAGAATTTCTTGACGATTCCTAAGGAGGACAGCCGAAGAGAAGACTGTATCTGGTGCTCCTATTGGGGATCTAGGCGTCTATTTCTACGAATAAATGAAACGGCGTCACCTAGTTCTAGACGTAGTTGTCGGGGAAACTCGAAATATCTATACTATTATTACACAGTAGATATGAGTTTATGAAAGGAGACTTACAGTGAGCAGCCCCACAATACAGTTTATAATATGAAAGCAGTAAATGAAAGCGATAACCACTTACTCGGTTGTAGTGCTTCCATGCTGTTTGGTTAGTTGTTCAACAAAGAAAGATTGAAAACAACAGTATATTCAAAATCAAAGGAGAAAGTGCTTTGAAAAAGAAAGATTTGGGGCTTACAGCTCAAGGAGAGGCCCAGGGTTTTATCAGTGAGCGCACTGTATGAATTTGTACAGAGGGACTTATACAAGTGACTGAGGCCCAAAATGGTTTTCTGTACAAAGGGATGGGTCTTACACTCTCTCAAGAGGCCCAAAAAGGTTTAAAGAAAAGAGAAATGGGTCTTACTACTCGAGGGTAGGCCCAGATGGTTTTTATTTTTAAACGGGCGACGATCGCGTCGTTTACTTGTACAGAGGGACTTATACAATGAGTGAGGCCCAAAAAGTTTTTGTACAAGGGGGGATGGGTCTTACACTCTCTCAAGAGGCCCAAAAAGGTTTAAAGAAAAATAAATGGGTCTTACTACTCGAGGGTAGGCCCAGATGATTTTTGAAAAGACGACGATCGCGCCGTTTGTTTTTTGATGGTATCGGGACTTATACAATAAGTGAGGCCCAAAGATGATTTGGTCAAAAAAGGATTGGGTCTTACACTCTAATAGAGGCCCAAAGTGTTTTGAAAATGATTTATGAGGGTTGAATTAATCCAAAACCCTAATTTGTTTTCAAAAATGTATTTAATTGAATAAAAATTCAATTAAAATGATCAAAAATTGTTTAACACATGGAAAACAAATTGTGATCTTGGATTAATGCTTCAAAAATTAAGTATTGACCTACAAAATAATTAGAAAGCATTAAAAGTTGCAAAATCAATGTAGAAAAAATATTTAAAATGCCAAAAACAATCAAAATATTAATTCTTTACAAAAATATCAATTATATGAAATAAATAATATTTTTGGGATTTTTTGATAAAATAAAATATTTTAACCTTTTTGTGAATTATTAAAACAAGAATCAACTCAAAATCATTAAAACTCAGAGAGAAATTAATTTTTGAATCAATTAAACAAAAATCACAAAATTCAAATATTTGAAAATCTGAAAATGGCGCCAAGAACACAAGCAAGAACACGCGCATTTTCTGGGTTTGGCTAATTTGCATTTTCTATCCAATCTCACTGAATACTTGATTATAACATGCAATCTACATATCATTATGCTTGCCTCAACCTCACGATCATGTCTATGTACTTTAATTTCATTTAAATTAAACATACAACAAGAAATCACGAAGAGACCTCAAGAACCCTAATTTCTGCATGAAGGCTAGGATTTTTGATACACGATTCAAACAATGCAATTAATTGAGGGAAAACATTCCATGCATGATTATGAACATATGGCCAAATTATTGTGCGAGGAAATATGCATAGATTGAGAGATGCCCAAGTTTAGGCTTACCTTCAAGTCGTGACAGCAAGAGCAGATGTGATTTTGAGTTGGAGGTGTTACAGACAAGTTGTGATGATCTGGACAGCTTCCCTACACCATATGGAGTGTGTTTGAACACTTGGATTGAATTGAAATGAACTGGAACGATTTGTGGTACCTCAGCTGCAACTTCACTTCAAACTTGTGTGAATGGCAAGTGATTTTGTGAAATTGATGTTTCAGATATTATGTGAGTGTTTGATCAGCTTATATGTGATGTATGTGAGGTGTGTGAGTGATTGGTTTGTTCAGAATTGCTCTCAAACTCAAAACCCGATAGCTACCTTGCTAAGAAAGGCATTTTTACCAAGAGAAAGAGATTTTGAGGAAAGCATCTGCTAGATGGCTTTGGTGTACTTAAACTGACCATAATTGAGCTCTATTTATAGTAGAGCAAGTTTGTTTTGCAAGGAATAGTACATGGCAGCTGGTAAGTAGGTTTCCTCAATGTTGGCCAATGGAAATGAAAGTCTCCTCTAGTCAATGACTAGAGGTTAGGGCACAGAGCTTTGGTCCCCTTGGTCTTGGATAAGTCTTGACGGATTTCAGATGAGAATGGCTCAGTTCATGCCACCTTGATGGTTCCATTGAATGCCTCATTCCAAATTTGAAGTCTTGTCCCTATTTTGTCCATTCTAGGTTCAACGTGCTATTCTTTGTTCCTTGGACCTTGGAGGCTTGGCTCAGTGATTGTCCCCTTTGGATTCAATCCTCTGAGGTGTCCAAGTGGATTGGAGCAATTGCAATTGGCTGATTTTGGCAAATCGAGCCAAAATGCAAATTCTGCCTTGCTTTGACAGATTTCAGCAAGGCAACTTGCCAATGTTGTATCTCATGATGTAGGTTGAATTTGACAATGTTCTTGGCCATTTTGGAAAGCTCTTACATGATACAACAACTGTTTGAACAAGTTTAGTTTTGATCTCTTTTGATTCCAAGTGAAAAATCCCCCTACATTTGGCAAAAAATGAAGCAGAATTCTGACTTAGTGAAAATTTCACTAAGTGTTGGAAAAAGTGACATTTTCACTTTTCAGCCACTTTGATCACTCCATAACTCAAAATCCTTAATGAATTGGAATGACTTGTAGTTGAAGTTTTTGTAGGTGATAGTGAGGGCTACAAATCCATCTTTGGATGAGAAAAAATGGCCTTGTGGTTTAGGAGTTATGGTCCTCCAAAGTTGGTACCTTTGCCACTTTATTTTTAACTTAGAAAAATTTCTAAGTTTTATGGTTACCCCTTTTACAAGTTATCTCACTTTTCTTGATTTTTCTTGATGAATGATGATTCAAATCATACATTAACATCATTTTAGGGTTAAAAATCCATTTTGGTGAAAAATCTCAAAAAGTCAAAGTTGACTTTTGTACACGGTTGACTTTTTATCAGATGAATTCCAAACTGTGCAATTCTTCAGGAAATCATGTCCTTGACCTAAATCAAACTTGATGGACATGTTCCATGGGTGTCATAGGGAATATTCAATCATGTATTAGGGTTTGGGAGCATGTCTTGGTCAAAAATCAAAGTTATAGTTGACTTTTCCCTTAAAACCCTAATTGTGGTGCAGATGAAAATGAGACTTGTTGCTCAAGCTTCTTGGAGAAATCCATTGTTCCAAATGGATCAATATGGTGTATTAGAGACCCTCAAATCATCTCTTGAGGTCTTGGCTCATGGTTTGTCCCAAAAGTCAACTTAGGGGTGAATTAGGTCAAGAAACCCTAATTCCTGATTTTTGATGAATGCATCCCCTGAGGCAAAATTGACTTGATGCATGGGTTCATGAGGTTCCATGAAGTATATTAGGTCATGTTTTGGATCATTGCCTTGTGCCCAGATGAAAATTTCCATCTGGAGGCCCTGGACGACCAAAACCCTAATTTGGTGACACTGTCGATCTTGAGACTTGATCCACCTAGAAGGGAGCAGCCTTGTGCTTAATCCTTGAAGTGGGAGTCCTTTTTGATACATTGTGGATGTTTAAGAGATTAGACAAGTTGAAGATCATGTCATTTCTTGATTGATCCTTTGTCTAAGCACTCAGAGAGGGCTTGAAACCCTAATTTTGATTGTAGTGGATGCTCACCCATCTTTGGGGAGACTGATGAAGCATGATGGTTCATCCATATTGTGATGATGATTTTCACAATGATGGGAAATCTTAGTGGTCAAAATTTGGGGTATTACAGATGCCCCTATTTAATCTTCTTGGACCCGAAGGTATGAATGACGAAGGTATTCGAGCATTCGGGGTGCAAGAGGATTAAATATCGGAATATCCGAAATTTTGATGGTGGTTATGAATGGTAGCTTACACATTCATCTTCTTTAACTAAGCAATGATGCTTAGAAAAGGTAAACTTCCCCTCGATCCTGGTTTCCTACTAAGGAACTGGTCTCAGTTTTTTTTTTAAATAAACTTCCCCTCGTTCTTGGTCTCCTACCAAGGAACTAGTCTTAGTTTCTGATTTAAACTTCCCCTCGATCCTGGTTTCTTACCAAGGAACTGGTCTCAGTTTCTGATTTAAACTTCCCCTCGATCCTGGTTTCCTACCAAGGATCTGGTCTTAGTTTCTGATTTAAACTCCCCCTCGATCCTGGTTTCTTACCAAGGAACTGGTCTTAGTTTCTGATTTAAACTCCCCCTCGATCCTGGTTTCTTACCAAGGAACTGGTCTAAGTTTCTTATTTAAACTCCCCCTCGATCCTGGTTTCTTACCAAGGAACTGGTCTAAGTTTCTTTTGTCAATAAACTTTATTGACAAGGGACGCTATTCATAGCGGCTTTCCTCAAACTTCTCACCGAATTTTCCTGGGGAGACGCCATTTGAATGGAAAAAGTTTGGATGTCAGACTTGCTGGGGAACCCATTCGTCTGAGTTGTAGAGTTACACAAACTTCTCTATTGGAGACGCCATTTGTTTCTACTGGGGAAAGCGAGTCTCTTGAGAGACTGTTTTCGTTTGGGATCTTTCATCATACTTTTCTCGGGATCTTCCCGGAGAAACGCCATATGATAGGGTCCAATTTTGAGGTGCCGATGACCTTTTCATCAGCGACTTTTCGGAGAAATACTGATGTACTGCCGAATCTCTGATCACGAGGCTTTCTCTGGGGATTTTCCTTAATCCGGGAAATCGAGGATATCATCTTCAATGGCCTCCAGAGAGAAATTCTCATTTGGGCATGGGCCAACACTTCAAAACATGATCCAAGAAACTCAAAGGGATCTCATGGACCCAATCACAAGTTCAAAATAGCCTCAGGGGATGCATTCATTAAAAATCAGGAATTAGGGTTTCTTGACCTAATTCACCCCTAAGTTGACTTTTAGAGCAATGCATGAGCCAAGACTTCAAGAAGTGTTTTAAAGACCTCCAATACATCATATTGATCCATTTACAAGATTGGTTTGGTTCAAAGAACTTGGTTCATAAGCAACACAAGGATTCAAATTCATCTGGACCAATTAGGGTTTTCTGATGAAAAGTCAACTGTACCTTTGACTTTTGACCAAGACATGATCTCAAACCTTGGGACATGATTCAAGACACTCTAAAATACCTATGGAATCCATCCATTAGGTTTGAATTAGGGCAAGGACTTGATTTCATAGAGGATCACAAAGTTTGAAATTCATCTGACAAAAAGTCAACTGTGCCCAAAAATCAAGTTTGACTTTTTGAATTTCTTGACAAACATGGCTTCCCTAAGTCAAAAACAATGTTAACTTATGGTTTGGATCATCATCAATCAAGAAAAATCAAGAAAAGTGGGGTTACTTGCAAAAGGGGTAACCATAAGAAACTTGAATTTTCACGAAGTCATGGAAAAAAGTGACTTCTACCCAACTTTGTAAGACCATAACTTGTGATCCAAGTAACCTTTTTCTTCCATCCAAAGCTCAAATGAAAGCTCTCATTACATACTTCAAGATCTTCACCTACGACATATTCCAAATCCTCATGGATTTTGAGTTATGGATTAATCAAAATCACAAAAAAAGGAAAATGGACACTTTTTCAACACTTAGTGAAATTTTGGACAGAATCTGTTTTGGATTTTCACCAACTTTGAGGTCATTTTTCATTATGATCCAAGACGAATCAAGACCAAAGTTAAACATCAAAGTTGAAGTATGTTATAGAGGCTTTCCAAAAAGTACAAGAGACTCTCATAGTTAACTTGAGCAAGAAGTTATAAGCCTCCAAAAATGGCATTTTTCACACTGCCCACACAAAGGCATGAAAACTTAATTTGGTTCCCACGATTTCTTGAGCCAATTTTGGACACTTGCATCATTTCATTTCTGTCTAAAATCAACTTGAATGATGGAGAGTCTGATCACAAGGCGATCAAGTCAAAAACCTCATCCTTTAAGCATGTGACATTCAAAGTTCAAAATCCAAAACTTTCATATTTGTCATGAAGCATTTAAAGGGGTGCATGGAGCTGGCATGTATCAGTCCACAATATTGCAAATGAGTCAAGATGAACTCAAGCATCAGAAGACCATAGGCCTGCAAGATTGACCCAAGTCAATGGCTAGAGGAGACTTTGGCTACATGACAAAGTTCAATGGATAATGGAGTGATCCAGACTCCAATCACTATTGCTCCCAAAACAAAGTTGCTCTACATTCGAATTTTCAAATAGAGAGCATTTCCATCAAAACCAACCATTCTAACATCTCACATATGTCATATACAAGTGATCCATATATAACCTCAAAACACATATGGAACACCAGAATCACTAAATCACCCTCAAGCCAACTTGCAGTTGAGGTACCGCAATAAGTTCCAGGTTGTTTCAATCCATTCCAAGCTTCCAAACACCTTACATAAGGTCCATTAAAGCTGTCCAGATCATCAAACAACATCTGTAACACCTCTAACACACAATTCGATTTCTTCTTGCAAGAGGTAAGCCTGAACTCTCAAACTCTATGATTCATGCATCATAAATGTGTTTTCAAGTTATAAACATGTTTCTGCACTTATGTAGAGAGTTTCCCCTTAATCAATTGCTTTGTAGCTATCATGTATAGGATTTCATAGTGTTCTTGTAGAAATTAGGGTTCATGTGTTCATCACTTGATTTCTCACTCCACACTTAATATAAATGCAATTAATTGGTACGTTTAGAATCCTTGTTCAAAATGAACAATTTTCATGTTTACAAAAGTCAAAACCATTGAGAAATAATGGAGTTAGGGAGGGTTTTGCAAATCTGGGGAAACAGGGCACACGCGAGCAAGAACAAGTGTTCTTGGAGCCCTTTTTGAATTTTCAAATTTTTAAATATTTTGATATTTTATTAATTGATTTCAAAAATTAATTTCTCTCTCATTTTTAATCATTTTTTATTGGTTCATTTTTAAGAATTCACAAAAATATTAAAATATTTTATTCTACAAAAAAATCAAATTTATATGATTTATTTAATATAGCTTGAATTTTTGTAAATAATTTCATTTTATTTTGTTTTTAAACATTTTTAGATGAAATTTCCACCTTGATTTTTCAAATTCAAATGAATTCCAAGTTTTCATGTGATTAAACATGATTTTTCAAAACATTTTTCAAAGTTTAAAACTTGTTTTGGAATATATTTGATATTTTATATCATTTTTTATTTAATTTCCTTCAAAAATTATATTTTTGAATTAAAATTAGGGTTTTTCTTAATTTTGATTTTTCAAACTTCATTTGAAACACTTTTGGGCCTCTATTAGTGTAAGACCCACCCCCTTTGTAAATATCCAATTTTTGGGCCTTAGTCATTGTATAAGTCCCGATACGATTTTCAAAATAAATTGTGCGATCGCTGTTTTTCATCTGAGCGTCTCCTTGAGCTATAAGCCCCAACTCTTGTATAAAAATAACTTTTTGGGCCTCTTTGTAGAGTGTAAGACCCATCCCTTTTGTAAATAAATTTTTGGGGCCTCAGTCATTGTATAAGTCCCTCTGTGGTTTTCAAAACCGCGACGCGATCGTCGCCTTTTCAAATAAATCATATGGGCCTCTCCTTGAGTATAAGCCCCATTATTATTTTTTCACAAACACTTTTAGGCCTCTATTAGAGTGTAAGACCCAACCCCTCTTTGTACAAAAATAATTTTGGGCCTCTGCTGTAGTATAAGTCCCACAACGTCTTTCGGTATCGAGTGCGATCAATGTTTTCAAATAAGTCATCTGGGCATCTCCTTGAGTATAAGCCCCAATATTTTGTACAAAAACTTGGCTTTTAACAATAAACAATCTCCATGGGCCTCTCTTTGAGTTGTAAGCCCCATATCTCTGTTTTCAAAATCATCTGTCTGTTTTAAACTGGTACTAAGAAGAGCATTATTCCCGGTGAAACTGCTCTTAGACCACTTGGGCCTCTCTTTGAGTTATAAGCCCCAAACTTTCTTTTTTTTTAAACAATTTTTCTTTTAATTCAAATTCAAATCAAAGTTTTCTCAAAACTTTCTTCAATTTCTTAAAACCCTAATCATACAGTTGTAGTCAATACAACAGATCACAATACACTTGGGCCTCCTCTCAAAATGTAAGTCCCAACATCTTTTTCAATGTATATTTGTTTATATACCTGTCAATTCACTTATCTGTATGTATATACTTGTGCATATTTGTTTAGAGTTTCCCTAGCTATTAGGTCTACACTTAGGTCAAACCAGAGGATACTTTCTAACTTAGTCAAAACTAGTCCCCTCATAGGAAATTCCCGATATAGTCTGCCTCCTCTTGGGCTTATTCAATATGGAACAGAGAAAGACATTATTCTCAGTGAAACTTTTCTCAAGACTGTCAAAACTTAGAAATGTATATGTATACAAGAAATTCATTTCCCCATAGAGGATTATTTCCCGGTGAAACCTCTTTTGAATTTCTTCAAACATTAAAACTGTTCAACAAAGATAGGATTAATTCCCGGTGAAACCTTTCTTGAACTTTTCTTAGGCTTGGACCCACAGGCTTCTTAGAAGTTCCCCAGCCTCCTCTTGGGCCTAGTACAAGGACCAACAGGCTTCTTAGAAGTTCCCCAGCCTCCTCTTGGGCTTAGTACAAGAACCTCAAAGGCTTCCTAAAAGCATAGGATAAAAATTAGTCATCTCTACTAGTTTAATCCCCAAGAGAGTCAAAATTCTAGAACATGAGATCATTCTAGGGTTGATCTTCATCCCTTAAACGAAACAGCTTCCTCTTGGGCATCATACAAAGACTCATCTTTACACCAAGTCTACCACTTCTTAAGAGACTTGGACAGTCTCAGCCTCCTCTTGTGCTTCATTCAAAAAATACTTGGAAAGTCTCATCTCCTCTTGGATTTCATACAGAGACCCTCAAGTTTCCTAAAAGCATAGGAAGAACCTTGATCAGTTTATCAATACACTAGTCTCCAGCAGAGTTAAAAACCTCTAAGGTTTTCAAACTCACTTTAAACTCCCCTGACACCCAACAAGGCTTAACTTTCACTTTGGAACACCCCATCCAGTGTCAAATTACCATCAACAAATCCCCAAAGAAATTAAAACCTCATGGCATCTGGTACTTCTACTCTTCTCTGATTCTCAGCAAGAGTAAACCTCCTTTGGATTCTCCCCAATACAATTTGGACCTGCTCCTGGATTTCCATAAATCCTCATCAAGAGATAGCCTCCTTTTAGGCTTCATATAAGAATTTCCCCAGTCAGCCTCAATCTTGGGTTTTGTACAAGACAGATAAAATCCTCCCCAGTGGAGTCAGTTTCTTTTAGCTTCAACCGTGGGCTTTGATCAAGGCACACAAAAATCAACATCTCCTCATATGAGACCATGAGTCCACTCTACAGGAACACATATCCTCTATACATCACATATCAAAACAAACAGTCAAAACTTTTTTCAGATAATTGTTGTAAGTGGCACACTTGTTGATTCAAAATCCAAGCAGGAGTCCCTCCTTTATCCTGGCTAAATTTTATCTTTCATCTAACTGCTGTAAGCGGCAAGCCTCTGGATCCCTAATATCCAAGTCAATATCCCTCTCTTAGCATAAAAGATTCATAAAGGAAAAAGTGGCATTGCTCTACACTGAGTTAAAGTTTTCTTCCTTCATGCATACCTCTCTTATAAAGGAAATTATGGCATTGTTGGATTCTACATATCCCAGTTAAAGTAATTTCCCTTATAACCAATTACCCAACATTTTGTGATGAATAGGTGGGATATTCTCCCTTTAGAGATGACAAATTATCTCTCTCAGTCATCCTTTTAGCTTTAATCTTGGGCTTTAAACAAGACACAAAATACTCAAATAGCCTCAATCTTGGGCTTTGAACAAGACACGCATATTTTTCCTCCCATAGAATAGGAGGAACTACAATTGCTCTGATTTCCCAAATCTTTTTACGGGAATACGTAGGCATAAGATTACAAAATCTTAGCGAGCACACAAATAAAAAACTTTAGGTCAAGTACCTTCCCGAAAATAACAGAATACCCAAAAACCACAAAAACATTCTCTCAATTCTCCCAAAGGAGAAACTTTCCCAATCCACAGCAGATAAACACAAGAAAGCATTTTAAGTTAATAGAAATACATGCAAAAGAAGGTTCCTATGGATTACCATAGATACACTGGGTGTTAATAGCTTCCCTTTGTATAACCAGACCCTATTCCCCGATCTCTCAGCATTTTTTAAAGAAAACATTTGCGTGCAAGGTTAGTTTTAGTATCTTCCCTTTCCTTTCCAGCTTCATAAGATAAATACAGAAATCAGAAAGTAGCACCCAAATCCATTGCGGTAAGGTGGTCGCGTCACCAACAAAAATCGCACGGTACACTGATGTCGAGCTACAGACATTAAATAAGCACTGCGTGAGAGGCAACCCACGACCTTTAGACTTTACTTTTTATCTTTATTATCTATTTTTGTGTTTTGTTTCCATTACTATTATTATTATTATTATTATTATTATTATTATTATTATTATTATTATTATTATGAGTACTATTATTATTTTTATTTTTGACACCTTCACGGTACAGTTCATTTATAGTATAATCTTTGTCTACTTTTAGACTAGCTTAGCTTAGGATAGCCGTTATTGACTTAGAGCATGGAGCCTAATGCTGACGTGGATATTGTGTTTAGGAACGAAGCTCAGAGACGCCGATTCGATGTCCTAGTTCAGAGGGAATTGGCACTACCTATATACCCAGATGGACTTACTTTGACCACCCTAGGACTGATGGACAATGTTATATACCTGCTAGACTAAATTGGTTGGGTGAATTTTGGTGTGAGGAGGAGATTTAGCCCTTACCGCATGCTTACCCTCCAGTTCCTTAGCTCACTTTATTATGACCCTAACCGAGGTCTTGGTTTTGGCTAAGGTTTAGCCACTTTCAGGTTATTCGAGACAAAATACCGCTTTACCCATTATGAAATGGGCGACCTATTAGGATTCCCTAATGGACCTGATGCCCATTCCCTGACACTTGATGACGCCTTCACCGACCTCGACCTTAATTATTTCTAGGGAACCATTACCGATAATTACCACCCTGAACCTCACACCATGTTCTCAGAAAACATCCACAATCCGACCCTAAGGTATTTCCATAAGATTCTGGCACACACTTTGTTTTGTAAGGAGGAAAATGTCACTTTTGTTTCTAAGGACGAGCTGTTTATTATGTACTGTGCTTCACAGGGGAGGCCCGTATATGTCGCTTCTTTTATGTTAACAAATTTGAACTGTATTGCACATGAGACCCATGGTGCTATTCTCGCTAGAGAATTAGCCACCATGATTGTAGATGCCATAGGTTTACGCTACCAACTTAATTGTATCCGTGCCTATGGAGGCATCTGTCCCATGCATTTTAATTTTTACTTCAACCGTTGTATTTTAGCTAACTTAGGACCAACCGAATTTGAGTTCTTAATTGATAACAAAGTGGTTCACAACTTTACCTTACCAAACCATGAGAGGACTAATGTGCACAATAGGATTAACTGGTTGTATGACTTAGAGGAGCAGAGTGAATTACCTACACCACCTTATAGTCCTCAACCATACGAAGTCCCTGATGCCATTCCCCCTGATGCCACTTCTCATGTCTCTGGAGCTCGTGTAGATTATGCTGCTGCCATTGGTGATTTACAATCTCAAGTAGATACTCTTAGCAATGAGATCACTTTTATCTGAGGAGATCTCATTGGTTTTATGGATGTTGCCAATTAGCAGCTTGATCATTTGTTTCATCAAGTCCATTCATTCAGTAGGCACTTTAATAGATGATTGGTGACATGTACCGATGGAGTTTCGTTGTTATTATGTTTTAGTTTGTTTTAGTTATTATTGTATTTCTTTCAATTGTTGCTCTTAATTTACTGTATCGTCGATTTATCGGCGAAGACATGTTGTTTTTGTTATTGATTAATGTGATTCCCCTTTATGTTATTTATCTTTGTTCATAGTATTATATACTTATTTTTACGTTTATGCATCTTTTATTCTCAAAGTTTAATTTTTGCATTTAGCTCTTTGTATTACACTTGTTTAATATATTAAAAACAAAAAAAAATCTTGTTTCTGAACCTTAAAAATTGAATTTTGCGCATTCTAGCTTAATGGTATTCGCCATTGCTAGATGGCGTTCGTCATCTGTTCGTATTTTCAAAATTCCAACGTTTAAACACATGGCACATGTTGTCACTCCCGGGATTTTCATCCAAGTACAAACGCGAAAGTGGCACCGAAACAGAGTCTCCAGCAATGTGTATTTATCCCATGAGAGGGAAAGGAAATACTGCATAAACCTGAGGGAAGGAAAGAGCATGGTCTTTCGACCAAGAGAACGGGGTTCGAGAGTCGGTTATGCGAGAGGAAGGTATTAGCACCCCCTCGCATCCATCGTACCCGATGGGATCCACGCTTGCTTGTCTCGATCAAAGGGTGATAGAAAAGATACTGGAAAAGAATGGAAAGAGAATGAGAAACAAATGTAGGGAAAATAAAAGAAGTGCTCGAATGGGCCCTACCCCACTGCCTACATATCTCATCGGGAGCATGAGAATCAGAGCGACGTAGTTCCCCTCAACAAGGGTGGCTTTGTTTGTGATTTTTAGGGAACAGCTAATGTTCTAGCTCAGGTGTTGTAGCTCGCTGTATGGAGACTTAGGCGTTAACGTCTTGCAAGAGAACGAGGAGAAGCACGTTCATACATCGAGAGTGAGTGAGATAAGAAGAGAATTCCCGAAGGAAAGACGTTACTGTTTGTTTGTTTTTTTTGTCTTTTAAGAAAGAAGTGTTTTGATTATCTTTGTGTTAATAACACATATTGCATTCAAGTCTATCGTATAAGATCGAATGCATCGCATGGTCGTCCTAACAGACCGTATGCTAAACACTCTAGGAAGGTGGAGAGAAACCCTCCTCCTTCCATTTCCCACACTTTAGGTTTAAGTGCAATACATGTTATGCCATCATTAAGTGTTTTTTGCTTTTGTTTTGAGATGAGAAAGATAGAGACTCAAAGTTTGAAAGAAAAATGCTAAGGGGAAACTAGGTCCTAATGTTATCATACAATGATGGCCCTATGGTTGAGGTAAGAAAGGGAAGTCTACCTAATGTTAGCATACATGGATTGCTATCCTAATGTCTCTCCTACCTCCGACTTAATCAAAAATTAAGCGGAGCTAAGAATCCTACGGGATCATACCATCAGACAAGTAAACACAGGATAAATCAATCACAAAATGAACTAAAAGCAATGAAAGAGTAAACAGTGTCAATAAACAGTAACGTCACATAATCAAAGTAGAAAAGGGGGGGCTTTAGCCAAGGGGTCATATCAACCGAGGCAAACAAGCTAGCTGTGGGAAGTAGGTACTCCTCCAATGGTATCAAGAACCATGGAGAGCAGAATAAGAAAGGGGAAGATGTGAATCAGATCACATAAGCATCAGCATTGGTCAATGCGAGCTAAAGACAAAGCGTGGGGGTTGGTTACGAACCCTATCTTCCACTTGACCGACTCGATAACAGGAACAGGTGATGTTCAAAGCTTCAATCATGTAATGAGAGCTAAGAACGACTCAACTAGAATAACGCGGGTCGATTGCGAACCCTACCTTCCGTCCATTGCCTTCTTGGAGGTCTTACAAGGGGAAATGGGGAATGGGATGCCTCATAGAGGTCTTCAGGCATAATATTAAACAATCACAAACAGAGCCTCCTCTGAGGACTTCCATCATTGTCGGCCAAGTGGCACGGACTCTCAATCCCACTTCTCATGGCATAAAAAGGAAATATGCGGAATTAGTAAAAGAGAAGAGAAGTGATACCGAACGGATATCAATCCGTAGCAACGCAAGCAAACTATAAGCCAATCGACAAGCTTCTAGTAACCTAGCATAAATGAACAAAGGTGTTAGAAAGTGGAATAGATCCATGAAAGGCATGGAACCAAATGCTCTTCAAAGAACAATAAAACAAGGCAATAAATCATAAACAGCAGCAACAACAGCGCTCCAGCACCTGCATAGCTGTAAAAAATAGCAACAAGTAAAAATAGTCTATAACAGCTACTATTTCCAGAACAGGATAGGTATGTATGCAGCCAGACAGAACAACAATATTCTACAGCACCCTTTGTGCACAGCAGCTGTGTATACTACAACAACTTCTATGTTTAATGTGAAACAGTACAAAACAAACTCAAAGATTAGTCAAAGTTCAAATGGAAATAACCAAAGTGAGCAACTAAGATCAAAAGGAAATGTCAATAAGAAGTAATTGAAATCAATACTAAATGTAAACACCAATTAGTCAAAAACTAACATGCAAAAAGTATTAAGGACTATTAACCAAGTCATCAAATGAAACTATTAAAAGGATTAGCCAATGTTAGCATTAAATTTATGTCAATTAGTTCAAAGTTATTCCTAATTCTACAAAAAACAATTGGTACACAAGTAAGCAAAGACAATTAGGAAATGATTAAGCAAAACAATTATTAAACAATTAATCTAAAAATGATTAGTGAACTATTAATGGACAATTAAGCCAAAAATCAATTAGTGCCCTTAAACTAAAAGCAATTAATGAACTAGTGAACAAAACAATTATTCAAAGACCACTAGCAAAATAGTTTACAATTAGTCAATTAGAAATACGGTTTAAAATATCAATGAAAGTCAATGTTAGTTTCTATTTCGAAAACAAATTCTAAAAGTGTTGTTTGAACTTAAAAGCTAATTCTAAAATTAGTAAACTAAGTCAAGGCTACTCTAATTAACCATTCCATTAACTTCTAATTAATCTTATTAGTTATCCTAAACTAAGATCAATTATCTAAACCACTTAAGACTTAAATATCTAAGCTAGACAATTAGCAATCCTACAACTACAGGGGTGTGGGAAGTATAGTGAAAAGAGGGTGAGGATTAAAACCGACGGTGTGAGAAGCATTTTCATGGCGTTTGGGAATGAAAACGTGGGTTTACGTCCCAACTGGTTTCAATGCTATAGATTAAACCTAAAAACCTTCAGCACCGTTCTACAAAAGGCACCGTTCTCCCCTGTCTTTCTCCCTCGTCGACAACCCGAACCACCATGAGATCTTGTGAACTCAGCATGAATCGGTAAAAAACAATCCACACGTACCGTGACGAACACAAACCTTCACCGATTCTTTTCCCGATTTTGAATCCAATAAACCTTTTTTCCAAATCCTACCTATCAAATCTGAATTGGACCTCTGAAGGTTTTCAACCCTAATTCCCAAATTTTCACTGAAATCATGTTCTAACGGTGTAATCGAGTCATGGATTAGGTGAAATAACGCTCAGAATCGAACATACACCAATAATTAAGCAAGGATTCACAGCATACTTACCGACATGAAGCTCCGGCACGGTGATTTTGCTACTCCAGAAGCGGCGGCATATTCACAAGTAAGGTTTCTTTGCTCCTCTTCTTTCTTCAATTTTGTTGCACTTGCGTGAAGTAATCGTATTGTTGAACGATTCTCGATCCCCTGTAGGTTACGACAATGATGACGCGAATTGCAGAAGGAGGTGGAGTTGAAGCTGTTGTTGCGACGAATTCAAGTTCTTGAATCGGTTGCAGAACTCAAATTTTGCGTGTGGCTAAGTTGAACCTTCGAATCGGCGTCGGCAATTTCACAGATAACGCTTATACTCCTTCTCTCGACTCTCCTCCTCTTTGATTTCTCAGTCTTCTTCTCTAATCTTCAATCTTTCTTCTTCTGTGCGGTTTCTGGATTTGTGAAATTACGGTGAAATGTTGTTGTTCTCGATTTTGCAGAATCGACTCGGATTGTTCTTGAATTTTCTGAGAATTTACAGTTGTTGCTGCATTTATTGTGATCTGTGATTCCTTTAACCGGTGAATGGATGATGATAACGCGACGTTGATGTTGTTCTTTTGTAAACTTTGGATCGATGAAGTGGAAGAAAATTGTTGGTTCAAGATCTTTGTGAGGTTGAAGTTTGAAGAGTATGTTGAAGAGTGAAGCTGTTCGTGGGAATTGGAGAAGAATGATGAAGTTTATTCAGTGGATGATGATGATGATTGAAGAGGATAAAGATTCAAGAAGAGTGAATAGAAATCGTTATTGAGTTTCTGTCTGTTTTTTTTGTTAGAGTGAATTTCTGATATTTCTGTTATGGGAGGTTAGAGATTGGAGGTTGAAGATGAATTGGAGATTTCTGTTATGGTTGTTAGAGGAATTGGTTAATGAAAATTCCGTTAGTCGTATTCATCTTCTGGTTTTCTGCTGTGAATATTGGTAGGGAATTGTTAGAAGTTAGGGAAATTGGATTGGGAAGTGAAATTCTGTTAAGCTCTTTTTTCCTGAATTTTCCTGCGTCTATGCTCCTCCCTCTCTCTGCTATTTTCTTTTCCACTATTAGGAGCTGTTCTGCTACAGTACTTCCTGAGGGGGACTTTTTCTTATGGAAATTCTGCTAACAATCTGCTTCACGGCTACGTATTGCTATTACTCAAAATGTTTTCCTCAAAGAACATGGAGTGACTAACTTTCCTTGATTTTGAATGTCACTGACAAATTAGCTTCATGTAAGCAACAACTCTTGTTTGGACAATTCTCCAAAGTTACTTAAAACTTCATGTTTAGGTAATGGAATGTGAATATACAAACATGGTTATGGTTAAGATGAGCAAGCGGTTTTTGTAGTGAAATGTGGATTTGAAAATGGTTTTAGACTAAGAATGGATGAACATGACTTTAGTAACATTTGGATTAATGAGAGGATGGTTGGCTGTGGTTCATAAAAGTGAGCTTAAAAATGGTTTGTTTTTATTCAAGACAATTGGAGATGAATTAAGTCTTTTTTTTTGTTTGGATTTGGATTTTAGACTATGGTTTTGGGGTTAGAAAATTAAAGTGGATATGGATTCCAACAAATGGATATTGATTGAGAACATGACCTTTGGAATTGGATATTGAATTTGGATTTGGATGTAGAAAATGATTATTTGTAAAGTGAATGGAAATGGATTTGAATTCTAAAATGGACATAAAAAATGGTTTTAAAGCGAATATTAGGAATTGAATAATGGTTTACTGTTGAAATGGGTATCAAAAGTGGATTATGGTTTATGATATGGGGTGGATTACGAACTTGTATCTTGAATTCCAAATATCTTAAAGCGCTTGTCCAATCCAAATTCAAACTCAAATACTCCATGAACTTCACTTCGAATCAACTTCAATCTCCTCCCTCATTTGCTTGTATTATATGCCATGAACAATAAGCAACTGAGAGAACAATCCTGTCCTGACCACAATACAAATCCAAAATGGGATCTCATGTCAAGATGCCTTTGCCATGAACCCCAATCACCATCTCTAGTTGATGACTATCAACCAATTTGCACAAAAGATAAGAAACCATGATCCCATGCCTCAGGAACACATGCAAATGAATGAATATGAGTTATAACCTATTGGATATGCAGATGAATGCGAAGCGAAAGCCAGTTATTGGATATAAATAAGAGGGCAAATTTTGAGGTATTACAGCTGCCCCTATTCAATCAACTGTGAATCTGAATAGATGAAAGCAAAGGCTTATCAGGAATTCAAGATACATAGGGATTGAATACAAAAATAACCGAGAAAATTTGCACTATGTGGATAAAGAAAAATGTTGTAAATGAAGCAATGGTAAGGAAGAAAAGTTTGTGGGAAGGAATTTGGAACCATTGGACCCCATAGGAAACTTGTCGGGAACTGGTGAACTACCTGTCGGGAACTGGTGAACTACCTGTCGGGAACTGGTGAACTACCCGTCAGGAACTGGTGAACTACCTGTCAGGAACTGGTGAACTACCTGTCGGGAACTGGTAAGCTTGGACCTGGGTTACCTATCGGGAATGGGTAAGTGGACCTGTCGGGAACTGGCAAGGTTCAAACTAAAGGGAGCTGTCGGGGACGGCTACAGTTTATAACCAAGGCTTACCTATCGGGGATGGGTAAATGGACCTATCAGGAACTGGTATGGTTAAAACTCAAAGGTGCTGTCGGGGATGGCTACAGTTTATAACCAAGGGCTTACCTATCGGGGATGGGTAAATGGACCTGTCGGGAACTGGTATGGTTAAAACTCAAAGGTGCTGTCGGGGACGGCTACAGGAATCCTATCGGGAATGGTTCCAAGAATCTTGTAATCTGAGAGATATGACTCTGTGGGGAGAAAAATGATGAAACCCTTTGCGCTGCTTTGAACTATTTGGTAAAGAATGAAACATGCATTCTTTCAGGCTTTGTCAATGATATAAGGAGCAAAGTTTTGGGCTCTCGCACGAGTTATCAAAACAGGCCTATGCTTCACATGCATATGTTTGAATTTTTCCATGGCGTAATGCTCCATCTTAATGGAAATGCTACGCGTTTTGAGGATGCTGTGCATACTATATGCAAAATGCCAGGAGGTCCTCAGAAAAATAAATGCTGAGGAAAGGTAGGCAACTCCGCTGGGGATAACAAGTTGGATTGCCTTCGTGGTCGCTAACCGTACTGGGGAAGACAAATTGATCTGATCTCCTGATCTGGGCACTAACCTGACAAACCTGTTGAGGTCACTGTAGGAAATGATAGCTTTGCTGGGGAGGCGTCATCTGGACCATTCTGCTTGGGGAATAACTATAACCATAGAACTCCGCTGGGGAAATGAGCTTACAACAAACTCTGCTGGGGAGACCCACTTCAGAGCGGCTCGTGCTGGAAATGTCCCTTGAGAGGATTTTACAGAAGACCACGCCTCTTCAAACTCTACTAGGGATAATAGATTTGGAATATCTCTTGCTGGGGAATTTTCAAAATGCTCCATGCTTGGGATGACGACTTCACTGGGGATTCACAATCGTTATCGACACAGAAAAGCTTGTAGTTATTGGAAGCACTGAATGGGAGAATCGACTTAATAAGATACAACACTACCCATTTGAAACTGACTTGTTAATATCGAGTCGTCGTGCGCGACTGTCGGCTCGACGATGGATTCAAGCAGTAAACGTTGTGACAAAAGAGTGAAATGAGAATCCTTTTCTGAACATGATGGCTTTAGTAATACTATTTGACAACGTTGCTGGGGATCATAAAGCTCTGTAAGTACACTGAGAATGACCACCTCCAAGAAGTACTTTCCTGCTGGGGAACCGTCCCTGCTTGGGGAGGAATGATCATTTGCGCTTCGTAAAGGATTTCCACCTGCTTTGAGGGGAAGATCAAACCATCTCTACCCTGTCTAGGGGCTCGAACTCTTGCTGGAGAAAGGCAAATCCAACTCCGGTTGGGGAAACCAAACCTTATGTCTCTCGCTAGGGAGGATACTTTGTCGAGGACAATACCTTCTTGGCTATTTCTGCCGGGGGCAACTAGCAATGCTAATACCTCACTAGGGAACGATACCCTCTGGCGCCTTGCTGAGGAAGAGAAAGTCCATGTTGGGAGCTACTTTGGCGCTTCACGCTTCTGCTGATCAACTACATGCCAGATATCACAAGCGAACTCTTGACTTGCCTCGTATGACATGGTCTATTGGGATAAATCGTCTCAAGAGGATTTTACAGAAAACCTGGCATTCAAAATGCCCCAGGGTATTCAAACTCTCGGAGAGATTTATAGATCTCGACGTAACTGCCCCAGACTGCATAGTATATGAAAGAATTTGTCTCGACAAAATTTGTAAAGATTTGAAATACTCTGCCCCAGTATACTGAATCTTGAAGAGGTGTTTTCAATAAATCGTCTTCAGGAATGGACAACTTCTCGCGCTCTCGGGGTGGCCTGCCCCGGTATGAACCTTGCAGTGGTTTTGCCCCTGACTACTGATCTTTGAAGGAAGACCCAGAATACATGCCTTTGGAGAGATTTGCATCTCGAAGTAATTGCACCAGTTTAAATGAACTCTGAAGACATTTCTTGATGTGATTGGCTCATATTGGCTACACCTTAAAGAGAGGATTCGACGTGATTGCCCCAGATTGACTACGCCTTAACACAACTTGTTGTGAAAGCTCCCACTCAACAAAGTTTTCTGAGGAAGCACCATTGGATGCGGCTTCCCTTCGGGAGTTGCGGTATTCTCAACTCAGCAAGATTAAGCTTCTGGACTGAATTTCCATATGTAAACTTCCTTTTGATGTCAAACAAATGTATGCAAGCAGAAAATGTTTTATTCTGAGAATGAAAATTCTAATGAAACACACATGTTAATCTTGAAGTTTTACTGAAAAGATGTCGCAAACCCTTTGTGAGCGAATCACGGGTTAAGATACGACATTAATTTTTGAATGAAAGAATGCAATGCACATGCAATACCAACAAAGATCTTTTAGCACAACTCACAGGAGTCAGGAACGCTTCCTCTTGGTAGTATGCTTTAGAAATAACCCTGTTTCAATTAGGACTTTTGAGGGTTGTATCGTGGCTTGGTTCACGGTTTTGAGAAAAATGGTTTATGGCTCAAAGTTTATTGGTGCCCACCCACTCTTCGTGATGTTCTTCAGTCCTACATTCAACTAATTTGCACAAGCGTTCGCCTCTCAAAAAGTTTTGTGATCTTTAAGGAACCCATGCATCTGATGGCTTGACACCTAATGAGGCTTTGGAGTGACACTCACCCCTTTGTCTTTTGTTCGTAGTCACACGACTTTGTTCTTGCTCAAGGATTTTCTTTTGTAATCCTTTTGTTTTTCGCTTTCGCATTCTTTTGCCCCTTTTTTTTATCCCTAATTTTTGCCTGAACTGATTCTTTTGAATCTTTAGATTTTGAAGTCCAGCGGGATGCCCTAACTTTTGTCAAAGTCACTTGTTTTCAAGTTTCGACTTAGCGGGTTTTTTCCTTTTTTTTTATTCTTTTTTTCGGAACAAATCGTGTGACACTGGCTTGTCTTGACTTTGTTGAAAGGGTTGTGACTGCCCCACTCCTTGATTGTTGATGGATAACCATTATGGTTTCACATCTCTTGACCTCTTGACGGTGGAATAGAAGGTAATGGATCCTCAGATGCACACTCCTGTTGAAATTTGAACGCTCGGTCAAATTAACTGACGCCTACCCTGCCCCTGGGTTAAATGTGAGGGTTTTTTCATACGAAAAGAAACTCCTACTTCAAGGCTCAAAGGGGTTAACGAGGGTCTATCTCCCTTATATCTCCGGTGTTTGGGGATTTGAAACAATGCCTGTACATCCTCAACAGGGTTCTTATTCAAAAGCACACCCCTAGAGATTTTTGCGTTTTCAAATCATCATCCTCCTTCAAGAGTTTAAGCACGACAGTTGGTATTGCAATGCACATATACAAACTTATGAGTGAATACGAATGGATTACTTCAGGAAAAACTTGCGCGCTTTATTAGGATTAACATAAAAAGAAAAACAGATTACATACATGCATACAAATGTTTTGAAAAACATAAAAAGCTACACATGAGAATGCAGTAAAGAAGCTAAATGATTGTCCTTGTTGAGGAGGCTTGACTCTGTCTGGACTTATTGATTCTGAAGATGTCTTTGCAAACTGGGTGCTCCATCTGATAAAGAAAGTTCAATTTATGGGCCACCCGTCTGGTGTGATAACCTTTGAGTTAATCAAGTCTTGCACCTTAAGTTTGAACACTCTGCAATTGTCAATTGTATGTCTAAACGTTCCCGAGTGAAACTCACACCTGGCATTCATGTCATAATCCGGAGGAAAAAGAAACGCCCATGGCGTTACCTTGCCTAGCTGAATCAAAGAGCCTTGGAGAAGACGAGCAAGAAGCTGGCTGTGAGAAATAGGAATTGGAACAGACACTCTTTCAGACCTCCTGAGTCCTCGTTGCCTCTGTTGCTGACGGTTTTGCTGCCAATGTTGACTATGATGCCTAGTCTGCCCCTGTACTTTTCTTTCCACATTTGGCCGAGGAACAAACAAAGGTTGCTGACGTGATGACTTTGAAACCTAAAGCAGAGGAATACACCCGTGACCTGAGGTAGACCCTAGAGAAGGGGAAGGAATACTCCCTTCCTTTGCAGCTACTGGCTTAAGATCACCTGATACTTTCATGCCATCTGGTCCAAACTCAATTACTTTGGAGTCAAATAAGTCTTGTACTTGGGGATGGAATGCTCTACACCCCTCAATATCATGGCCTGGTGCCCCTGAGTGAAAATCACAATGAGCATTAGCATCCCATCCTTTTGGAATCTTTGCAGGAGGCAGGGTCAACCTCCGGAGCTCAATCAAACCTAACTGAAGCAATTGCTGAAGTTATTTGGCATGACACATCGGTAGAGGATCAAAAACCCTTTCTTGCTTCTGTTGATGATGAAAGGATACAACCAGGAGGGTCCCAGCTGTAATTTGCTGATGTGGTAGTTTCGAAACCCAGGGCTTCTGGATTGAGGAAGGTCCCTGAGAGGGGGGAGGAATATCCACCTCTTTAGCAGCAGTTGGAGGAACATCTCTTCGCTTGACAGTGCTGATGGGCGCAAATTCGATTGCCCCTGAATCAATAAGCTTTTGGACCTTATACTTGAGCATCTTACAAATTTTAACATTATGACCAGGTACCCCTGAATGGAATTCACACCTATCATGGACATTGGAACCCATACGAAACTTGGTGTGTGGAGGTCCCGCAACAATCAATTCAATTAGATGGAACTTGAGCAAGTGCTGAAGCAACTGAGCGTATGGCATCGGAATCGGATCAAACTTCTTTTCAAGCTTTTCTGGACTAAGACCCTCAAGAAACAGTTGGTGATGAAAAAGCTCTGACGGTGGAGAGGATTCACGAGGCAATCCATGGTCTAGAGGAGACCCCAAAAAGGTAGGAGGAGTGAGAACCTCTGATGCGGAAGCGAGCACCTGATTGTTTTCCTTTCTTAACACGACATTCAGAAATTCCATAACCCTGCCCATCTGAGTCTTCATCCGATTGACTTCTTCTCTCAGCAGTTCCTGACCTCGGGACAACGCTTGAATGTCCATCATAAAATGCCCCAGTAGGGCCTTCATCTCAGTTAGCTCCGCTCGGAGTTGTTCCATATATGAACCTCTGATTATCACAGGTTGAGTAGTGGTGGCGGGTCAAGTTGGCTGTCCTGAAGATAATATAAAGTCAGAATGAGAAATCCGCTCCGGAACACCTGTTATGCATATGAGTATGAGAATGCAATGCAGAATTCCATGTTCGAATATTTCCAAGGAGTCATTATGCTTTGCTTCAAAACTTGTTTCTTTACAAACCACAAGAAAAAGATGGAAATGCTCTGCAGCTAGTCTCAAAGTTACTATCCCTTGGAAATACAAGAACATGTATGCGAAAATGATGATGCAGATGCAACAGACATGGGATCAAGGCTTCCATAAAGCTCTGAATAATCACTGTGCTGATGGCTGAATAAGCTCATAGGTCTGTTCTGAAGAGAAATACCCGAATACCAAAATATCCAAATAACCAGAATAACCAGCATATCGGCATAATCAGAATCCCAGAATACCAGGCTGATGAGTTTGCACTGATAAGAGAACCAGAATACCAGGTAGGATGAAAGCCAAGGTTACCTGCACACCTGTAAACAACCCGCCCCTCTCACATATGGGTGCTAGGATCCTCAGTATCCCGGGCTCTCAGGTCGAGAAATGATGATACGTTCACCATTTCTGCTTTGGCATCATCATCAATCGAGGAGGCCTCAACTGATTCTCCAAAACGAAAGGTCCTCAGCTTCTGGCACTGAGGTTGAGAAGCAATAGTACATTCATCCCTCGGGGTACAGTACTATCGCCAATCGAGGAGTGCCTCCACTGATTCTCTTTCAAAAGGGATATCCTACAGCGAGTTCCCAGCATTGGGTCCTCGGATCGAGAATGTGCAATGGGTTTGCCACAGAACATGGTCTGCCACTGTCACAACTCAGGAGGAGTTCCGCAACTGAGTCCTCGGGGAAACGGTCACCAGAGTCGATAGCTCTCTAGATCAACACCCTAACATGTGCAAGACACACACGTCAGAATGCGTCCCAAGATAGCCTCGTCTGGTTGTAAATTTCGTGAACACACAAACGCACCAAGATGGCACGTAGGTCCCACTACTCTCCACTCTAGTCCTAGGGTGTACTCAAGCCTGGTTATTGGGCTTATCTCTCAGATCACCCATCCCGCCAAACAGAAAACAGCACAGTCCAGTATAGCATAATATATCATATGAAATGAAAATGCTAAAATGTGGTAAATACAGTAATGTATAGTAAAGCAGTAAATAACCATACAATAAAACGGTAAATACAGCACAACAGTAAACACCCAATGAAAGAAAAACAGACAAGCGCTAGGATTGACTCTCTAAGGAAACCAGAGATTCTAGGTTCGGTCCCCAGCAGAGTCGCCAGCTGTCGCTTCCAGGATTTTCATCCAAGTACAAACACGAAAGTGGCACCGAAACAGAGTCGCCAGCAATGTATATTTATCCCATGAGAGGGAAAGGAAACACTGCATAAACCTGAGGGAAGGAAAGAGCATGGTCTTGCGACCAAGAGAACGGGGTTCGGGAGTCGGTTACGCGAGAGGAAGGTATTAGCACCCCCTCGCGTCCATCGTACCCGATGGGATCCATGCTTGCTTGTCTCGATCAAAGGGTGATAGAAAAGATACTGGAAAAGAATGGAAAGAGAATGAGAAACAAATGTAGGGAAAATAAAAGAAGTGCTCGAATGGGCCCTACCCCACTGCCTACGTATCTCATCGGGAGCATGAGAATCAGAGCGACGTAGTTCCCCTCAACAAGGGTGGCTTTGTTTGTGTTTTTTAGGGAACGACTAATGTTCTAGCTCAGGTGTTGCAGCTTGCTGTATGGAGACTTAGGCATTACCGTCTTGCAAGAGAACGAGGAGAAGCACGTTCGTACATCGAGAGTGAGTGAGATAAGAAGAGAATTCCCGAAGGAAAGACGTTATTGTTTGTTTGTTTTTTTTGTCTTTTAAGAAAGAAGTGTTTTGATTATCTTTGTGTTAATAACACATATTGCATTCAAGTCTATCGTATAAGATCGAATGCATCGCATGGTCGTCCTAACAGGCCGTATGCTAAACACTCTAGGAAGGTGGAGAGAAACCCTCCTCCTTCCATTTCCCACACTTTAGGTTTAAGTGCAATACATGTTATGCCATCATTAAGTGTTTTATATCTGTCTTGTATAAAGCCCAAGATTGAGGCTGAAAGCGAGACTCCACTGGGGAGGTTTTGTATCTGTCTTGTATAAAGCCCAAGATTGAGGCAGACTCTACTGAGGAAAATCATTATATAAAGCCTAAGAGAAGGTTGTTGGGGAAATCCTTATATGAAGCCTAAGAGGAGGCTAGCTTCTGTTGAGGATTATTGAAATCCAGATACAGGTCCAATATGTGTTGGGGAATCAACTCTTGCTGGGGATTGAATGAGAGTTGAAATATCAGATGCCCTAAGGTTCTGATTTTGTGAGGGTTTTGCTGATGGTAAATTTACCCTGGCTAGGATTTTTAAAAGTGGAGGTTTAAAGATTGAGTTTGAAAACCTATGGAGGTTTTAAACTCTGCTGGAGATTAGTGTGTGGATGAAATGATCAGGGTTTTTCCTGTGCCTTTAGGAAACTTGAGGGTCTCTGTGAGATTCAAGAGAAGATCAGACTTTCCAAGTCTACTGGTATGAAGAGGTTGATTCTTAATTGGAGAATGATCTTTGTATGATACCCAAGAGGAGGCTGAGACTGTCCAAGTCTCTCAAGAAGTGGTAGGCTCTAGTGTAGAGAGAGATCTTTGTATGATGCCCAAGAGAAGGCTGAGGTTTTTAAGGTATGAAGATCAACCCTAAAATGGTCTGATGTTCTGGAATTCTGACTCTCCGGAGGATTGAACTAGTAAAGATGACTAATTTCTGTCTTATACCTGTAGGAGGCCTTTGGGTCCTTGTACTAAGCCCAAGAGGAGGATGAGGAACTTCTAAGAAGCCTGGGGGTCCTTGTACTAAGCCCAAGAGGAGGTTGGGGATGCTTTTAGGAAGCCTGTGGGTCCAAGCCTAAGAAAAGTTCAAGAAAGGTTTTACCGGGAATTAATCCTTTCTTTGCAGAACAGTTCTAAGGTTTGAAGAAATTCAGAAGAGGTTTCACCGGGAATTAATCCTCTCTGGGAAATGAATTTCTTGTACACATATATTTCTAAATTTGTACAGTCTTGAGAAAAGTTTCACCGAGAATAATTCCTTTCTCTGTTCCATATTGTATAAGCCCAAGAGGAGGCAAGATTGTATCTGGAATTTCCTATGGGGAACTAGTTTTGGACTATGTTGAAAGAGTAACCTCTGGTTTGATCTAAACCTATACCTAAATGCTGGGGAAAACTCTAAGCAATTTTGTACAAGCATATATATATATATATATATATATATATATATATATATATATATATATATATATATATATATATACAGATGAAATATATAAACAAGTATGTATTGAAAAGATAGTGGAACTTACAGTTGTGCAAGCCCAAGCATAGTAATTACAGCTGTATGGTTAGATTTTAAGAAATTGAAGAAAGTTTTGATGATACTTTGAATTTGAATTTGAATCGAAAAGAAAGTTGTTTCAAAAGGAATTTTGGGTCTTATACTCAAGTAGAGGCCCAGATGAATTCTTTTGAAAAGGCGACGATCGCGTCGTAGTTTTGAAAACCCATAGAGGGACTTATACAATGACGGAGGCCCAAAATTATTGTACTTACAAAAAGGATGGGTCTTACACTCTATTAGAGGCCCAAAAGTTTATTTTTATGCAAGAGATAGGACTTATAGCTCAAGGAGAGGCCCAGATGAAAAACAGCGATCACACCGTTTATTTTGAAAATCGCATAGGGACTTATACAATGACTGAGGCCCAAATTATTTATGTACAAAGGGGGTTGGGTCTTACACTATATTAGAGGCCCGAAAGATGGGGCTTACAACTCAAAGGAAGGCCCGGATGAAAATTGTTTTGAAAAGGGCGATCGTGCCGAGATTTTTAAAATCGTATCGGGACTTATACATTGACTGAGCCCCAAATATATTTATTTTACAAAGGGATGGGACTTACACTCTACCAAGAGGCCCAAAAGTGTTTTGAAAAGTGTTTGAAAAATTAAAATTGAGGGAAACCCTAATTTTAATTAAAATAAATATAATTTTCAAAGAAAATTAAATATAAAATATCAATTATATTTAAAAACAAGTGGTAAGCTTTGAAAAATATTTTGGAAAATCATGTTTAATCACATGAAGGCTTGAAATTCAATTGGTTTTAAAAAATCAAGGTGGAAATCTCATTTTAAAAATGTTTTGAAAACAAATAAAATGAAATTAATTACAAAAATTCAAACTATATTAAATAAATAATATAAATTAAAATTTCTTGTGGAATAAAATATTTCAATATTTTTGTGAATTTTCAAAAACAGAACCAATAAAAAATAATTAAAATTGAGAGAGAAATTAATTTTGAGATTAATTAAGAAAATCATTAAAAAATAAGGAAAAATAGCAAAATGAGAGGGAAATAAAAAATTGTCTGGGTGGGTGTTGAACCCACACCCTCCAACCAAACACACATGCGCTGCTACCACTGGGGTGGTGATACATCCGTGTATCAAAACCACCCCATATGTACATAAGGGTGCCTAAATTTCAGGTCAGGCCAAGGCAAAAAATCAAGTTTTTAGTGATTTGCAAGAAGGATCATATCTCCCTAATTTCTCCATGAAATTGGATGAAATTTAGATGAATCCTACCTAGAATTTCATGAGGAATCCAATGGTGGTTTCAAAATTTTCTAAAGATGCCTACATTTTAAAACCCGATAGTGGTTTCAAAATAGACCAAAATTTGCAAGTTTTATGCTATCTCTTCATACAAGCAACAATAGCATGGTAAATTGGTTCAAACACAACACATATGATATGTATAACATGTTAATGATCAATGGACATCAAAGCAATGCATATTTTAAAGAGTTCAAGTTGTTATGCACTTACCTCTTGAAGCTCCTTGTGCTATCTTGCAAAATGCTGGTGCCAGAAGTAATCTAATGCCTTAGACACTCTTGATTGATCCCTTAGAAGCTTTTAGGATGATTAAAACCAGCTGGAATCCCCAGGAACAAGAACTGGCTCCTTCTTGCAATAGTGGCAAAAGTGACCAAAATGGTAACTCACTCAAATGGTGTTACAGTTGAGGGAAACTTGTTCAGACAGTTTGAGGATGATATTTGGAGAGTATTTGAAGTGTTGTTTGGTTTTGAAAGTGATTGGATCAAGACATGGCTTGAAAAATGCAGAAAAGTCAAAATTTGAGGTTTTGGAGGTTAACTTTTTTATTTTGGTGTTGTACAATGAGAATGAAGGTTTGAACACCTCTAATAGATGGTTTATGATGTGTTTGGATAGTTCTTTGAGTGGTTTTTACTCTGGTTTCAAGAATCCCCAAATTGCTTCATTGTGACTTGAAAATGAAGTAAGAGAGGGAGAGTGAGAAAACAAGGCTTTGGTATTGTTTTGGTGTGTTTTGAAACATCAGAAATGACCTCTATTTATAGTAGAGGAAGTTTGTTTTTGAAGGAATAGTGAGTGGATGAGAGAGCATGCTATTATCCAATGGATTTTGTCATGTAGCACTTTCTTAAATGCTAAGGTACCAAGTCTCCTCTTATCTTGACTTCAACTAACTTTGCAGGTTTAAACACTCATGTTTCTTGACTCCTTTTGGCTGGTTTGTAACTGATTCATGCCACCTATATGCATTACATAAATGCTTGATGCCAAATTTGAAAATCAAGGTTCAGGTAAATGATGATTTTGCACATGCCAAGTTGATTTCTTCTTGACTTAAGGGTTCAAAGTTGAAATCATCAAGTGACTCATCAAAGTTATTTCTGATCTTGGAAGAGGACAAGGTTTGGAAGATGACAAAATTGGAAAATGGAAATCGTGTGGCACAAGAAATGCACACAATCTGCCAAATGTTGTCATGAAAATCAGTTTGAGCAAGGCATGTTGTGAGGTTCATAACTCCTTGCTCAAGTTGAATTAATGGGAGTTCTTGTACTCTTTGGAAAGCCCAGATGACATACTTCAACTTTGATGTACAACATTGGTCTTGGTTCATCTTGGATCATAATGAAAAATGACCCTAAAGTTTGTGAAAAATCAAGACAAATTCTGTCCAAAATTTTCACGAAGTGTTGGAAAAAGTGGTCATTTTCATGTTTTGGTGATTTTGATCAATCCATAACTCAAAATCCATGAGGATTTGGAATCTGATGTAGTTGACAATTTTTTAGTATGTAATGAGAGCTTTCATTTGAGCTTTGGATGAAAGCAAATGGCTTTGTGGTTTAGGAGATATGACCTTGCAAAGTTGGTACCAAATCACTTTTCTTCCATAACTTAGAAAAATTTAAGTTTCTTATGGTTGCCCCTTTTTCAAGTAACCTCACTTTTCTTGATTTTTCATGATGGATGATGATCCAATCCATGAATTATCATTATTTTTGACTTAGGGAAGCCTTGTTTGTCAAGAAATTCAAAATGTCAAACTTGGTTTTTTGGCACAGTTGACTTTTGTCAGATGAATTCCAAACTGTGTGATCTTCTATGAAATCAAGTCCTTGACCTAATTCAAACCTAATGGATGGATTCCATAGGTATTATAGAGTGTCTTGAATCATGTCCCAAGGTTTAGGAACATGTCTTGGTCAAGAGTCAAAGATACAGTTGACTTTTCATCAGGAAACCCTAATTGGCCTAGATGAATTTGAATCCTTGCATTGCTTGTGAACCAAGTTATTTGAATCATTCCAACCAAGTGAATGGATCAATATGATGTATTGGTGGTCTTCAAAACTCTTCTTGAGGTCTTGGCTCATGTCTTGCTCCAAAAGTCAACTTAGGGGTGAATTAGATCAAGAAACCCTAATTCATGATTTTTGATGAATGCATCCCCCGAGGGTATTTACACTCTATGATTGGGTCCATGAGGTCCCTTTGAGATTCTTGACTCATGTTTTAAGGTATTGGCTCATGCCCAAATGTAAATTTTCATCTGGAGGCATTGGTCGACCAAAAACCCTAATTTGGTGACACTTGTGATCTTGAGGCTTGATCCACTTGGAATGTTGCAACCTTGTGCTTGATTCTTGATGTGGGAGATCTATTGATCCTTTATGGGTGTTTGAGAGGCTAGACAAGTTGAGGATCATGTCCATTCTTGATTGATCCTTTGTCTGAGTACTCTGAGAGGGCTCAAAACCCTAATTCTTGGTTGAGGTGAGTGTTCAACAATCTTTGAGAAGATTGATGAGGTATGATGATACATCCATATTGTGGTAATGATTTGTACAATGATGGGAAATCTTGTGGTCAAAATTTGGGGTATGACAGATGTCCCTATTGTCATACCCCAAATTTTGACCACCAATATTTCCCATCATTGTGAAAATCATCATCACAATATGGATGGACCATTGTACTTCATTAGTCTCCCCAAAGATGGGTGAGCATTCACTATAAACAGTAGTTGGGGTTTCAAGCCCTCTCAGAGCCTTGGACAAAGGATAAATCAAGAAATGACATGATCTTCAACTTGTCTAAACCTCTCAAACATCCACAATGGATCAAGAGGACTCCCACATCAAGGATTAAGCACAAGGCTGCAACAGTCCCAGTGGATCAAGCCTCAAAATCAACAGTGTCACCAAATTAGGGTTTTGGTCGACCAGGGCCTCCAGATGAAAGTTTTCCTCTGGGCATGATCCAATGCTTCAAAGCATAACCTATGATGCTCCAAGGGACATCATGAACCCAATCATCAAGTCAATTTTGCCTCATGGGATGCATTCATAAAAAATCAGGAATTAGGGTTTCTTGACCTAATTCACCCCTAATTTGACTTTTGGGACAAAACATGAGCCAAGACCTTAAAGGAGGATTTGAGGGTCTCTAATACACCACATTGATCCATTTGCAACAATGGATTGGTCTAAGAAGCTTGAGCAACAAGTTTCAATTTCATCTAGACCATAATTAGGGTTTTGAGGAAAAAGTCAACTGTACCTTTGACTTTTGATCCAGGCATGCTCCCAAACCTTGGGACATGATTCAATACACCCTATAACACCTATGAAATCAATCCATCAAGTTTGATTTAGGACAAGGACTTGATTTCATAGAGGATTGCACAGTTTGAAATTCATCTGACAAAAAGTCAACTGTGCACAAAAGTCAACTTTGACTTTTTGATATTTTTCACAATTATGGTTCTTTGACCCTAAAATGATGTTAATGTGTGATTGGAATCATCATTCATCAAGAAAAATCAAGAAAAGTGGGATAACTTGTAAAAGGGGGTAACCATAAAAACTTAGAAATTTTTCTAAGTTATGGAACAAAGTGGCTAGGATACCAACTTTGGAGGATCATAACTCCTAAACCACAAGGCCATTTTTCCCCATTCAAAGCTGAATTTGTAGCTCTCATGGCTCTCTACTAAAGCTTCAAACACAACTCATTCCAATTCCTCATGGATTTTAAGTTATGGAATGATCAAAATAAAAAAAAAAGTGAAAATGTCACTTTTTTCCAACACAGTGAAATTTTCACTAAGTCAGAATCTGCCTTCACTTTTTTTCCAAATGTAGGGGCAGTTTTCACTTGGATCCAAAAAGTATCAAAACCAACTATGATCAAATAGTTGTTGTATCATATGAGGGCTTTCCAAAATGGCCAAGAACTCCATCAAAGTCCACTTGAGCCATCAGATATGACAATGGCAACATGCCTTGCTGAAAACTGTCAAAGCAAGGCAGATTTGTACATTTTGCTCGATTTACCAAATTTGTGCAAATGACAAACACACTTATCCATCTGAACACCTCAGGGGGGACCAAGGAGGGACAAACACTGACCCATAAGCCTCCCAAGTCTTTGGAACCAAAAGTAGCATGCCAAACCTAGAAATCCCTAAAAGAGGGACAAGACTCCAATTTTGGCTTGGAGCATTTAATGGATGCACCAAGGTGGCATGGACTGAGCCATTTCCAACTCAATTCAGTCAAGACATATCCAAGACCAAGGGAACCAGCAGCCTGTGTCCTAACCTCTAGTCAATGGCTAGAGGAGACTTGGATTCTCATTGATCAACATTGGCCAAACCTCAGCTGTAGTTGCCAATCACTATTGCTCCCAAAACAAACTCGTTCTACTATAAATAGAGCTTATTTGTGATCAGTTTGAGTACACCAAAGCCATCAAACAGATGCTTTCCTCAAAATCACCTTCTTACTTCCAAATTTGCCTTCCAAAGCAAGTCACCATCGAGTTTTGAGTTTGAGAGCAATTCCAACCAAAAAAATCACACACACACACACACACCTCATAAATATCATATAGACGTGATCCAAACACTCACAAGTGACGTGTAACACCAAAATCTCAAAGTCACCTCTCAAAACCTCAAAATTGGACTTTTGTGCATTTTTCAAGCCATGTCTTGATTCATTCACTTTCCAAACCAAATAAAACCTCAAACATACTCCAAATATCATCCTTGAACTGTCCCAAATGGTTCCCCCTATCTGGAACACCATTTGAGAGAGTTGTTATTTTGGCCACTTTTGCCCCTTTTGCAAGAAAGAGCTCAAACTTGTTCCTGAGGTTTCCAACTGATTCCAACCATCCTAAAAGGTTCTAAGAGATCATTTGAGGGTGTCCAAAGTATCAAATCATTTATGGAACAAAGCACTTGGCAGATTGCACAAAAGCTCCAAAAAGAGGTAAGCATCTCAACTTGAACTCTTTGAAATATGCATTGCTTTGAGGTCCACTGATCATGCACATCTTGTACATGTTATATGTGTTGTGTTTGAACCAATTCATCATGTAATTCATGTCTGTACCAAGAGATAGCACAGAAAATGCAAATCATGGCCTATTTCAAACCCACTATCGGGTTTTTCAATAGGAGCATGATCAGAAAAAAAAACCACCACCATTGGATTCCTTGTGAAATTCTAGGCAGGATAGACCTAAATTTTGTCCCAATCCATGGAGAAATGAGAAAGTTATGGCCTTCACGTTTCTAACTAAAATCTTCTTTTGCCTTGCCTTAGGCCAAGCCAAAAACAAGGCAAGCCTTGTATATTTGTGGCTGTGTTTCAATCAACGGATGTATCACCACCCCATTAGTAAGGCTCGCGCCTTATACACAAGAGGTCTGGGGTTCGAATCCCCCTCGCCCCAGACCCTCTTTTTGCTATTTTTTCCACTTTTCTACTATTTTTCATATTATTTTTAATAGTTTGGAAAATTAATAACTCTCTCAATTTTAATTATTTTTTATTGGTTCTTTTTGCAAAAAATCACAAAAATGTTGAAATATTTTATTACACAAAAAAATCAAGTTTATATTATTTATTTAATATAATTAGTATCTTTGTGAATAAATTCCTTTTTAATTGTTTTTAAACATTTTAAAAGTGAATATTTACCTTGAAAATCAAAACCAAATGAGTTTTAATTCATCTTGTGATTAAAACCTCATTTTTCAAACCTTAAACAAAAATCACAAGTGGTTTATTCAAACTCATTTGGTATTTTTATCATTTTTATTGATTTTCTTTAAATATTTACTTTTAAAATAAAATAAAATTAGGGTTTCCTTGATTTCAAACCTCATCAATCATTTTCAAAACTCTTTGGGCCTCTTGGTAGAGTGTAAGACTCAATCCTTTGTAAACACAAACCTTTTTGGGCCTCAGTGTATTGTATAAGTCCCGACACCATCAAAAAGTTCGGCGCGATCATCGCCTTTTTAGCAAAAACCTTTGGGCCTCTCCTTGAGCTGTAAGCCCCACCACTTGTACAAAAATAAACCTTTGGGCCTCTCCTTGAGCTGTAAGCCCCACCACTTGTACAAAAATAAACTTTTGGGCCTCTAATAGAGTGTAAGACCCATCCCTTGTGGATAAAACCTTTTTGGGCCTCAATGTATTGTATAAGACCCAGTACGTTAAAGAAATCTCGGTGCGATCGTCATTTTTCAAACAAAAACCTTTGGGCCTACCCTCGTGTTATAAGCCCCACTCCTTTTCTCTAAAACACCTTTGGACCTCTTGAGAGAGTGTAAGACCCATCCCTTTGTACAGAAAACCTTTTTGGGCCTCAGTCACTTGTATAAGTCCCTGTACAACTTCAAAACAATAGTGCAATCACTGATAAAACCTTGGGCCTCTCCTTGAGCTGTAAGCCCCAACAATCTTTCAAAGTAATTTTTCCTTTGATTTAGAATATAATATTGGTATCAAAGCTTTCTTTGTTGAACAAAACTAACAAAACAGCATGGAAGCTCTACATCCGAGTAAGTGTTTACCCGCTTTCTTTATCCGCTTTCATGTATATATATAACTGTATTGTGGGGCTGCTCACTGTAAGTCTTCTTTCACATCCTCTTATATACTCGTCAAATATCAACTGTGTAATACTAGTATAGTTATTTAGAGTTTTCCCCGGCAACTACGTCTAGCACTAGGTAAAGCCCTGTTGGTCACTCTTAATTACAAACAAAACTAGATCCCCATAGGATTACCAGACACAGTCTTCCCTCCTCCTGGGTTTAAGCAATATGGAGACGTGAAAGGCAGCATTCTCGTTGAACCCTTTCTCAGACTGTCACCCTTAGACATTGTCAAAGAAACTCTAACTCCCCAGAGATGATCTTTTCTCCGTGAATGGCATCTCTTGAGTTTCTTCCAAATTCTCTGACTTTCCTGGCTTGATCTATTCTCGGTGAATGGTATGTCTTGAACTTCTCGGGGTTTGGGGACCCACAGGCTTTCTAAAAGCATCCCCGCCTCCTCTTGGCCATTGTACAAGAACCCTTCGGCTTCTTAAAAGCTCTCATACCTTCTCTTGGGCTTAGTACAAGGACCCAGAGACCTCTACAGGTATAGAAACAGAACCTAGTCATCAATTTGCTAGAGCTATCTTTCTGAGTCAAGTGTCAGACTAGTTAATGGGTTGACTTTCATCCCTTGACATACCAGTTTTCTTATCATACAAAGATCATTTACTACCTGAGAATAAATTTCTCAAACCTCCGGTAGACTTGAACAGTCTCAATACCCTTTGGATTTCCCATTTCCTTAAAGAACAAGAAATAACCCTGATCCTCTGATCAGTGCCAAGGCACAACCATACCTTTAATCTTTCCTTTATAAGAACTGATTTTCTCTTTTATCCAACATACTGGACCTGTCACTAAACTGAAACAGTCACCAGCATAGATAGCCTCCTCTTGGGCTTTGTACAATGATTCTCCCCCAGCGGAGCTAACCTTTTCACACTCTCTTGTTGAGTATAAAAGACTCTCTTGTTGAGTCAACGTCTTTAGCCTCCATCTCGGGTTTCGTACGAGATACAAAACACTTTCTTGTTGAGTATAAAAGACTCTCTTGTTGAGTCAACCATTTTTAGCCTCCATCTCGGGCTTCGTACGAGATACAAAACACTCTCTTATTGAGTATAAAAGACTCTCTTGTTGAGTTAACCACTTTTAGCCTCCATCTCGGGCTTCGTACGAGATAGAAAACACTCTTTTGTTGAGTATAAAAGACTCTCTTGTTGAGTTAATCTCCTTTTAGCCTCCGTCTTGGGCTTCGTACAAGACACATATAAAAGTGCACTCTCTTGTTGAGTTAACCCTTTTAGCCTCTATCTCGGGCTTCATACGAGACAGATAAAAGGCGCCCTCTTGTTGGGTCAATAGCCTCCTCTTAGGCTTTGTATAAGGAAACCCCGGTTGAGTCAATCAACCTTTTAGCATCAAAATCTGTGCCTTGCTCACAGTATACAAACATCAACAACTCCTTTTCCTTCATTTAATTGCTGTAACCGGCAAGCCTCTGGATTATTTACATCCACGCCACTGTCCCTCTTTTAGCATGAGAAATTCCTAAGGAAATATGGCATTGCTCTACACTGAGTTAAAGTCTTCTCCTTCAGGTTAAAACTCCCCTATAAAGAAAATTATGGCATTGTTGGATTCACATATCCCAGTTAAAGTAATTCTCCTTTATAATCAGTCACCCAACAGTTGTGATAAACAGACCAAATATCCCCCTTAGAGATGACAAATTCTCTCTAAAGTCAAAACCCTTCAGCTTCACATCTTGGGCTTCGAACAAGATACAAATAGACCCTTTAGCTTCACATCTTGGGCTTTGAACAAGATACAAACCCCCTTTAGCTTCACGTCTTGGGCTTTGAACAAGACACCAAAACAACCTTTCTCCTCCCATAGAATAGGAGGAACTACGATCGCTCTGATTTCCCTGTTTCATTAAACAGGAATACGTAGGCATAAGATTAAAAAAAATCTTAGCTAACATGCTAATAAAAAACCCAAAACCCAGTATCTCCACCAAATCAACCCAAAAACGGCAAATTTAAACACATTACCAAAAACCTCACCAATAATCCAGACACTGTGTTCTCAGCAAAATAACCAAAGATTGGGCTCCACATCCACATAGCATCTGTAACCTAACAGACCGCTGTTCAAACTCAGTATGCAAGCAGGGTTAATTGGAGAAATCTATTTCCCTTCCTTAATCAGCTCAATAGAATAAAAAATGAATCGAACTGTAGTACCCAAGCGATCGTGACTCAGGACCACAAAAATCGCGCTACACCTATTTAATCTTCTTGGACCCGAAGGTGTGAATGGCGAAGATATTCGGACATTCAGGGTACAAGAGGATTAAATATCGGAATACCCGAAATTTTGACTGTGGTTATGAACGGTAGCGATTTGCTCATCCATCTTCTTTTTCTAAGTAATGTTACTTAGAAAAGGGTAAAACTTCCCCTCGATCCTGGTCTTCAGCCACATAACTGGTCTTAATTTCTTGAAGAAATAAACTTCCCCTCGATCTTGGTCTTCAGCCATGGAACTGGTCTCAGTTTCTTTTGAAATAAACTTCCCCTCGATCCTGGTCTACAGCCATGGAACTGGTCTCAGTTTCTTTTGAAATAAACTTCCCCTCGATCCTGGTCTTCAGCCATGGAACTGGTCTAAGTTTCTTTTTATCGAGTTCCTTCCTCGATAAGGAACGCTATTTGTAGCGGTCTTCATCAAACTTTTCGCCAAGTTTTCCTGGGGAGAAGCCATTTGATGGAAAAAGATTTGAGGTCAGACTTGCTGGGGAAACCCATTGATCTGAGCTGTAGAGGTGCCCCAACTTCTTTGTAGGAGATGCCATTTGTCGAACTAATTAGGGAGGGGGGGACGAGTCTCTTGAGAGATCGCTTTTTGCTTGGTGAGGTTACATCATACTTTCCTTCGAGGCATTCTCTGAGAAATTCCATGTGATGTAATCCAATTTTGAGGTGCTGATGACTTTATTGAAAACAAAATTTTCGGGGAGAAACCACCGTATTTCCAAGAGTCTTCGGTTGAGAGGCTTTCTCTAGGGATTTTCTTTAATCCGGGAAAGCGAAAATATCATCTTAAATGGTGAAGAGCGATGTTCCAGAGGTGTCTATTAAATGTCTTCTTGCCTTTCAGAGGTTCAAGTTATCAAAGTGGTCGAGGACAGTCTTCAATCCAGAAATAAACTGGGGAGAGATCGCTCAGACAATACATTTCCAGATGAGGAAAGAACTGACAATTGTATCGGTGAGAGGATATTTATCACTTGGGGACGAAATGACCAGAGTGATACTAATGCAACATATGTATGAATATGAATCAATCATGCACGATGTATGTATGTTTATGCTGACAAAACAGATGCGACATACAGACTAGTGAATAAACAGGACTGGATACTCAGCCACTGCGGGGGATAAGAAGTATCATTGGTTCAAGATAGTGATCCTTTCCTGTTTAGGAGGGGTAGTCCATACTGGGGAAAACAGACCAATTATTGGTTCCCGGAGGTAACACATCTACCGGGGATGTCAGATGGGACATTACATCTGAAACAGTTGATCCTTCAATCAGGGTGTACTGGTTAAAAAGAGTACTTTGATTCTTCATTTTGAGGTTTAATCACTTTCGGGGAAGCCATCGATGTTCCTTCTCATGTTCAGTGTAGTCAAAAGGAATTTCCATCTTTATTTTAAAAGCAAAATAAAATTTGAAAATTTAGTTTTGAAAACAAAAGTAAATTCATTTTTGTTTTAAGAATGTTAATCATATAAACATGTCATTTTGCAAAGCTGAATAAATAAGAGTTGCAAACAAAAGCACTAGGGCTCGAATTTTATTGATAGAATGGTAATCAGCCTAACGTGTGATCCCATAAAGCATTACAAAGTTTATAAAATGGTAATTTAAGGGAAAAGGGGCTACATTGAAACATAACGACCGCTATTCTTCTACCAACTTTGAATTCTAGATTTTCTGAGCTTCTGTCGAAGATGACCTTGACTGAAGTTTTCTTGACAGATGACATTACCGCTGGGGATCTAATCTTGTCAGACATAGTTACTTGCCCTGAATCCCTAACTTTTTCCTGGATTTCCTTTCGAGGTTTTCAATCCATCAAGATGATTTTTGCTTGTGTCTCTAATTTTTTCCTGGACCGCCCTTTCGGATTTTCAATCCACCGAGACGTTTTTTTAATTTATTTAGGCGAAGTATTTCTTGACTATATCAACATTCTTGGGGTAGGTAAACTCCTCTCCATCCAAGGTTGTGAGTCTCAGGGTGCCGCCTGAAAAGGCTTTCTTGACCACATAAGGGCCTTCATTATTCGGAGTCCATTTGCCCCGGGAATCAGTGAGGAATGATTGTATCTTCTTGAGCACGAGGTCTCCTTTCCTGAAGACACGAGGTCGAACTTTTTTGTGGAACGCTTTCTTCATTCTTTGCTGATACAACTGACCATGGCATAAAGCCGTCATTCTCTTTTCTTCGATTAGGTTCAGTTCATCGTGTCGGCTTTGACACCATTCAGCTTCTATTAGCTTGGCTTCCATCAGTACCCTAATTGATGGTATCTCTACTTCTATGGGGAGCACTACTTCCATGCCATATACTAGAGAGAAAGGGTTGCCCCTGTTGAAGTGCGAACGGATGTGCGATAATCGTGAAGAGCAAAGGGTAGCATCTCATGCCAATCTTTGTAGGTTACAACCATCTTTTGAACGATCTTCTTGATATTCTTGTTAGCCGCTTCTACCGCTCCATTCATCTTAGGCCGGTAGGGAGATGAGTTATGGTGTTTGATTTTGAATTTAGCACACAACTCTTTCATCATCTTATTGTTCAAGTTGGATCCAATATCCATAATGACCTGGCTTGGAATACCATAAAGACAGATGAGATTGTTCTTGATAAATCAGACCACCACTTGTCTGGTCACATTGGTGTATGACACTGCTTCGACCCATTTAGTGAAGTAGTCAATGGCTACCAGGATGAACAGATGTCCGTTTGAAGCCTTGGGTTCAATCATGCCAATCATGTCGCTTCCCCATATTGAAAAAGTCCATGGAGAAGAAAAGACTTTGAGATGCGTTGGTGGTACATGGATTTTGTCAGCGTATATCTGACACTTGTGACACCTCCTCATGTACTTGTAGCAATCGGATTCCATTGTTAGCCAATAATATCCTGCTCTCAGAATTTTTCTCGCCATTGTGTGTCCGTTGGCATGAGTGCCAAAGGATCCTTCGTGAATCTCTTTCATCAACAGGTTTACTTCTTGTCTGCCTACGCATCTGAGCAAAACCATGTCGAAGTTTCTCTTATAGAGTGTATCACCGTTCAGGATAAAGTTGCCTTCCAATCTTCTGAGAGTCTTCCTATCTTTTTTGGATGCCCCAGGCATTCCTGCCTTTGAAGGAAGCACTTGATATCATGATACCAGGGTTTGTCATCTATGACTGCTTCAATTGTGAAGATTTAAGCGGGCCTTTCAAGGCGCATTATGTCGATCTTAGGTACGTAATTCCAATGATTTACAGCAATCATGGAAGAGAGAGTGGCTAGTGCATCAGCCATGTGATTTTCTTCACGAGGAATGTGATGAAACTCGATTCTATTGATGAATGGTAACAACCTTTTCACGTAATCGTTGTAAGGAATTAATCCTGATTAGTATGTATTCCACTCTCCTTTGATCTAATTGATAACCAGGGCTGAGTCTCCATACACATCTATGTTCTTTATCCTTAAGTCAATTGCTTCTTCGAGACCCATGATACAAGCTTCGTATTCGGCCTCGTTGTTTATGCATTTGAATTTCAGTCTGGCAGTGAAAGGAATATGGGTACCCTGAGGTGTTACAATGATTTCCCCAATTCTGTTTCCATAAGTGTTGACGGCTCCGTCGAATATTAATCCCCATTGGGAACCTGGTTCCAGCCCTTCGCTGGGTAGTGGTTCATCGCAATCTTTCATTTTTAAGTACATGACATCTTCGTCTAGGAAGTCAAATTCGACTGATTCCTGATCGTCAATCGGTTGATGAGTTAAATGATCGGCTAAAATACTTCTTTTGACAGCTTTCTGAGCGTGGTACTCGATGTCATATTCTGATAACAACATCTGCCAACGGGAAATCCTTCCCGTGAGAGCAGGCTTTTCAAAGACGTACTTGATCGGATCCATTTCGGAGATTAACCAAGTAGTGTGACAAATCATGTACTGGCGAAGACGTTTAGCTGCCCAAGCCAGAGCGCAGCAAGTTTTCTCGAACATAGTGTATCGAGTTTCACAGTCCGTGAACTTCTTGCTTAAGTAGTAAATGGCAGACTCTTTTCTTTTTGTCTCGCCTTGTTGGCCAAGCACACAACCCATGGAGTCTTCCAAAACTGTTAGGTAGATGATCAGTGGTCTTGCTTCCACTAGAGGAGACAGAATAGGCGGATTCAACAGATATTCTTTGATGTTGTCGAAAACTTTTTGGCAGTCTTCTGTCCATATGCAACTTTGATTCTTTCTGAGTAGTTTGAAGATCGGTGCACATGTCGCGGTCATGAGGGATATGAATCTTGAGATGTAATTCAGACGTCCCAAAAATCCTCTGACCTGTTTTTCAGTCTTGGGTGAAGGCATTTCTTGAATGGCCTTGACCTTGTTAGGATCAACCTCAATTCCTTTTTGGCTGACGATGAATCCTAAGATTTTTCCTGAGCGGACACAAAATGTGCACTTATTGGGATTCAAGCGGAGTTTGTATTTTCTCTGACGCTCGAATAGCTTTGATAGGTGTTCTACATGCTCTTCTTCAGTTTTAGATTTGACAATCATGTTATCGACGTACACTTCAATCTCTTTATACATCACGTCGTGAAACAGAGTTGTCATGGCCCTTTGATAGGTTGCCCCTGTGTTCTTCAGACCGAACGACATTACCTTATAGCAAAAGGTGCCCCATGGGGTGATGAATGAAGTTTTCTCCATGTCTTCTAGTGCCATTTTGATTTGATTATAGCCTGAGAATCCATCCATGAAGGAGAAGACTTTGAATTTTGCTGTGCTGTCTACCAGCATGTCAATGTGTGGTAGGGGAAGTCATCCTTTGGACTTGCTCTGTTCAGATCCTTGTAGTCTACACACATTCTGACCTTTCTGTCCTTTTTTGGAACTGGCATTATGTTGGCTAACCATTGAGGATATTCTGAGGTGGCAAGGAAACCTGCGTCGATCTGTTTCTGCACTTCCTCCTTAATTTTGATGGCCATATCTGGATGAGTCCTTCTCAGTCTTTGTTTTACTAGAGGACATTCTGTTTTCGGTGGTAACTGATGTTCCACGATGCTGGTATCCAACTCTGACATGTCCTGATATGACCAAGCAAATAAATCTGGAAACTCTTTGAGAAGTTTTATCGTCTTCTCTGATAGTTGGATTGAGTAGTGCTCCAATCTTAACTTCTTTCTTTTCTTCTTCTAAACCTAAATTGACCGTTTCCAACGGCTCTTTGTGAGGCTCAATAAACATTTCCTCTTGTCTGAGTAATTGGGAGATCTCTTCTGGAATTTCTTTGTCCTCTTCTTCTTCAGCTTCAAATGTCGGGAATTCAAATTTGGGAGAAGGCATTGGATCGTATGTTTCAATGGGGTTTAAAATAAGCAATCTGCATGACATGATGATTCATTTTTTAGAAGAGACAGAGAGAATGCAAGAGTGTGTACAGTGTATTTTCTGAAAAATGCTTGTTTTTATTTTGGGTTGTTTTTAGGATTACCATTTTCTGAAAAACTGAAAAGTGAAAACAACAATAAATGCAGGAATTCATAATGACATTATTTATTCATGATTTATCGATTCTTGAAACACACCCTATAAAATAAAACTCTACCGCTTTGGGCAAAGCGAAGAGGGACATTTACAGAAAAGTGAGCCCTATAAAACATCCATTTCACCAGGGAAAGGTGAAAGGTCAAAATAAATATGGTAATTACTTCGAATTATGGACGACTTTCGGGACATCGACGGTAACCCAATGGCGGAGAACTCCTCTGTGAATCACAGAGTCTGGTACTTTCCTTCTTGGTTTATCTTCAGAAATGTCACTGATTTCTGGTGGAGTAGGATCATTTGAGTCTTCCTCCCATGCAGAGTTGTCATAGGAGAACTCTTCTGTCGCATCTTCTATAGTGTTTTCACTCTCAAGAGGATCTCCCCATCAAGTTGGCTGGATGTCCTCGTAGTTGATGCGAGAGCTTTCGGGAGCGGTGTATTTGACTAGAAAGTCGTATTTGCCGCTTGGCTGTCCCAAGGTATCCCAGGTTTCTGTGGGAATGGATGAGTCATCTTCCTCAATGACGTTGATTTCGGGAAATGCATTGTTAATTAATTCTTGTCCTGCAATCTTTACAAATTCATCACTATGCTGTCGGACATTTTGGGAATGTCCTGAGTAATGATTCCATGATTCTATGGGAACATGGGTATTCTTTTCAATATTACTCAGCTGATAGGCATTGTCCGGCTGACTCTTTTGCCCCAAGTCTTCCGTGTACGGCTTCCAGATAGGTAAGTTATTCAGGGGATCATAATAATCGTAGTCAAGGTTATCTTTCATTAGATTATCTTCCTTTAATGAGTTGGGTGGAGCGCAACATCCTTCAGGATCACAATCTCCATAGATCATCCTGACGTCTAATCTTGGTATATATCTTGGGCTCTGTTTTGGAAAACAGAATGACATGTGCATCTCTCCCTGAGACATATAACCGTCATCATTGAGATAATACTTCCACTCCTCATCTGTGTCAGAAGAGTCGTTCCTATCGATGGTGTGTACTTCTTGAGATACTGGGTGGAGGAAACCTCCACTATGGAAGAAATCCTGAATGGGACGAAAACTTTCGTCCTTCTTCGTAGTCTGGGTACAGGTTAGAGAGAAACCAAGACCTTTTCTTATCTTGTTATCAGTAGGAGTTACAATCTGTCCCCATCCTTTTATATCATTACTCTCGATCATTTTGAGAGTGTCTTTATATGAGGAAATCGACGTCCCTCTTTCTTGTTGATTCTCATTGCTCACTAAAAGTGCTTGGAATTGAGATCCAACAACCTCCTCTGGTTCTACACAGGAGAATGATGATAAGTTGCTCATGATTAAGACTTGCTCTCTGCACACCGTAACTAATTTGTCATTCTTGATGAACTTCAGCTTCTGGTGAAGTGTCGAAGTGACTGCCCTAGCTTCGTGTATCCAAGGTCTTCCTAATAAACAGTTGTATGCTGCTCGGATGTCCATGACCTGGAAAGTGACTTGGAAAGTGTGAGGAACGATGGTTATGGGAAGATCGACTTCGCTAATAACTGTTTTTCTGGATCGGTCAAAGGCTTTGACGATGATCTCACTGTTTCTCATCGGAGCTCCTTGAAATGATAGTCGTACCAAAGTTGATTTTGGCATAACATTCAAAGATGATCCTGTGTCTACCAGTACACTGGCTAAAGCATCGTCTTGGTAGTTAACTTTAATGTTGAATGCCATATTATGGTTCTTGCCTTCCTCCGGCAGTTCTTCATCACTGAATGCTAAATTGTTACAGGAAGTGATGTTGGAGATGATGCTGTCAAATTGTCCTACTGTCACATCTTGTTCTATAAAGGCTTGTTCCAAGACCCTCTGTAGAGCTTCCCTATGGGCTTCTGAACTAATCAGGAGAGATAATACAGAAATTCGAGACGGAGTTTGCAACAATTGATCCACAATGTTTTACTCGCTTTTCTGGATGAGCTTCAGCATCTCATAGTTGTTTTTTACAAGTTCTGGATTACTGGATTGACCGACTTGTTGGTTGGGAACTTCCGTTTGAGGTTCCTTTTCTTTGGAAGGTTCTCCAACTCCTTTGTTGAAGATCCGACCGCTCCGTGTGACTCGACTGATGTCGGCAATATTCACAATTGAGGGTAATGGAGTTTCTTTTCCATTTTTTATGGTCGTTGCACCGTACTTGTAAGGGATAGCCTTTTCTGACTTATACGGTATTGGACCTGGCAGGTAGATAACCACAGGAGCTTTTTGATTTTTATGACCGTCATAGGAAACCTCAATCAGTTCTTGGTTGGGAACTCTTCTACTATCAAGAGGGATCTTCGATTTATTGAGTAGAGGGATTATGGCGCAAAGGTCCTTGGTTATTCCATGATCGGAGATTACGACAGCATTTTTGTTCTGACCAGGGAGGTAATCCTGTATCATGTTGATCGACTCAGAATTCAAACATGGTTGAGTATCTTTTCAGTCTAACTGATTCTGGAGGGCTGCTCATACTAAATAACATCCTTGGTTATTTTCCGAGCATACTCTACAGCGCTCATAATTGTGAGGTGGTACCCGACCATATCCTCTTTGTATGCAGTGCATTTTTACTAGATCTGTTTCTATTGAGTGAATATCACGACTTTGATGTCTACCAGGATTCCCATCAGTCATGCTAATCTGTTGTGTGTCTTCATCTAAGTAAATCGGAAGCCAATAGTGGTCCAACAGATGTTAAAGAGTCCTTTGCACAAGTGCACACCCTTGGTCATCTTCGCACCATTCTTTACAGTCTTGATAATCATGTGAAGCCAGAAAACCAAGCCTGACCTGCTTAGCATGCAATTCCACTAAACTTGTAATCATTAAGCATATGTCAAAGATTTAAACCATATTGACTTGATGGTCACTTCTTTCATGGTAGTCTTGGATCCATCCGAGATCCATTTGACGTTGGAGGGCCTCTTGTTCAAAAGAGCATCCCTGATTATCTATTGAGTATATCGGATAAGTGTTGTAATCGTGCCGTGGCAGATTGTAATACTGAGTTTGTCTCGAATGCATCACCACTAAATTGACGTTAATTGCGCGGATGTCGTGGTTCTGAACAATGTTGGGATATGCATGGGCCCTGTTTACTTCAAGAATCATGTGATCTTGAATCCAACCCAGATCCATTTGTTCTTGCAGAGCTGCTTGTACTATGGCACGCCCTTGATTGTCCTTGGAGCAGATATCACACTGATAATAGTTGTGAGATGGCACATGGTCGTACCCGCTCTGTTTGCAATGCATTTTTACCAGGTTAGTTCCCAGTAAGCGTACATTGTGAATTTGATAACTATTAACAAGTTATTCTTCTATCAAATTCACTGTAGTCTTTTCATGTTGCAGTAATGGGTTCGTTTGAACATTTGGATTTGTATCCTTGAAAGATAAAACCCCATTCCTGACAAGTTTCTGTACATCGGACTTGAAGCTGAGACAATTCTCAATGTTATGTCCCGATCCTCCTTGATGGTAAGGGCAAGTTTGATCTGCTTTGAACCAAAAAGGTGGATTTTCTGGTACTATAAGAGGAGTCCTGGTTTGAACGTGCCCCTTGGCCAGTAGAAGTGGAAATAACTCTGCGTACAACATCGGTATAGGGTCAAACCCTGATGGTCGTGTAGTACTATTGTTGTTGTTGTACTGTGGACGAGCTTGCTGAAAAGGTTGTTGCGGCCTTTGCTGATACTGTTGTTGACTTGGTTGGCTCTGAGCAACCTGAGGTTGATAAGTCAGAGCTGGAGCTGGGTTGATAGCAGGAGTTACCGCTGCTACTGGTTGATACCTTTGCCTTTGCTTTCCCAGAGAGATATTACTGATATCTTTCTCTTTTTTCTTTTAGAAAGTACTACCGTATCTTTTGGTACTGATGGATGGCTCTGCATCTTTGACCAATCATCCTTCTCGGCAAGGCGTACTCCCATGTTCACCATTTCAGTGAAGTCACTAGGCGCACTGGCAACCATTCGGTCGTAATAAAATGAGCTCAACGTTTTCAGGAAGATCTTTGTCATTTACTTTTCCTCAAGAGGGGGACAGATCTGAGCGAAAATTTCACGCCATCTCTGAGCATATTCTTTGAAGGTTTCATTATCCTTTTGTGACATTGCCCTGAGCTGATCCCTATCTGGTTCCATGTCCAAATTGTATTTATAATGCTGAACGAAGGCTTCCTCGAGATCTCTGAAAGTACTGATCTTGGTGCGATTTAAACCCATGTACCATTTGAGTGCAGTACCGGTTAAACTATCTTGGAAGTAATGGATCAGTAGCTGTTGATTTTCTGTCTGAGTGGACATTTTTCGAGTGTACATCACCAGATGACTTTGAGGGCAAGAGTTGCCTTTGTATTTTTCAAAGTTGGGCACCTTGAATTTGTGAGGTATATCTACATTAGGGACCAAATAGAGGTCAGAGGCGTCTTTATCGAATAAGTCTTGACCGCGAATGGCATGCAGTTCCTTCTGCATTTCCAAGAATTGCTCCTGGAACTCATTCATCCTTTCATATACTTCTTCGTTTCTGCCAGAAGTGGCTTGTAAAACCTGTCCTTTCGGGACAGTGTGTACCACTGGTTGAGGTATAGACATTACAGCGGTGACTCTTGGCGCTTCAGTGCCCTGAAGCTTGTAACCTTCAGGAGTTACTGTCGTAACCCTTGCATCTTCATTTTCCTGAAGTTTGTAACCTTCAGGTCCGGCTGTTCATGCTACGGCTTCTGGGCCTTCAGTGACCGGTGGGATGTATCCTTTAGGCATAAAGTTAAAAGGCATACCCCAGGGGCGCCCTTTAGGCATGGTGTACCGAGGATGACTATCATGTGTCTCAAATATGGGTGTAGATGTAATCTCTGAGATCACAGTCCTTTGATGTTGCTGCTCCTGAGTTGCGGCCAGGGATTGCCTGTTGCTGTGAAGTTTTTCTAAACTTTCTTTTAGAGCATCGATTTCTTCTCCCAGCTCTCTATTCTCTTCCTCGAGATCGCCCATTTTCTTTTGTCGATTGGCCCGAGTTTTGTATGAATGAGACAGTTTAACTCTAGGATTGTGACACATACGTGAGACTCAAAGATAACAAATGCGTTATGTGAGAATGATGAATGATATGCAAAGACATATTTTTTTTGTTTTTGTTTTCAGAAGAAACTTTAACAATTAGATTGCAAATATCACACAGTGGTGCCTCTTCAGATGCCGGTTCCTGTATTTTTCCATGAGCTCTCTTCAGATGCCGGTTCCTGTATTTTTCTTTTCTTTAATCGGGCCTCTTCAGTCGTTGTCGGGTCGACGATCCTTTGCCAAGTGAAAGGAGCGAACAAATTTCTTCAGTCTTCTTGACTTTCTATGGCATGTTGCTCTAATATCTCAATCAGAGTATCCTTTTCCTTTAGCAGTTCCTGAATCTTGGTACATTCCAAATTAAGGAACTGGTATTTGTTCTTCCAAGAGTTTTTCTCATGTTGGACTTTGTTAAGAGCGACCTGGAGTTTTTCCACATCAGACATGAAATAAAGGACATATTCCTTTAAGGGAAAAACTTCTTGACGAGGGTAAGGCATCATCAGCTTGAGGGATCTAGTTTGCACCCAGTGGAGATAAGGCTCCATGGAGGTACAGTTTGGTCTTCCTAAAGACTCTCTCCCTTTCCTGTGAATATGTTGCCAGGCATGCACTATTTCTTTCTTTAGTGCCCTGTCATTTTCCCCTTCCTTGAAGAAAAGACCTTCCAGATGAACATTATGTGGGATATTCTTCATCGAGTATACGAGTTGAAGGCGGGCTAAAATTGGATGATAGTTGATTCCTCCTTTAGTTCCAATGAGGGGTACATTGGGCAAATTTCCACATCTGTCGATGATCTCTATCCCTTCGTAAATCCTATTGTACCAATCTATGTCAGAATTGGTAAGAGACATAATCCTCTGTGACCAACGTAGAGTACTCTTGTGATCCCAAAAAGCAGTAGACATGGGCAAGTGGAAAATAAACCATTTGTAGAGTAAGGGTACACAACATGTGATCATCCCTCCACTGTACAAGTTCCTTAAGTGTACAGAATGATAAGCATCTGCGAGCAAGGTTGGTACGGGCTTTCCTATTAAGAATATCTTAACAACATTGGTATCGACGAAGTTGTCAATGTTGGGAAAGAGGAATAACCCGTATATGAGCAGGACAAAGACGTCTTCGAAGGCAGTTATGTTTCCTACACTAGCAAAGTATAGAGCTTTCTCCATCAGGAATTTAGCCGGTAAACCCTGGATTCTTCCTTTAGTGGTCATGTGAGTCCTAACTTCTGACTCATCCAAAGAGATTGCTCTTACAATGGCCTGATCTTTTGGAATTTCTTCCAGTCTAAAAAATGGAGCTTGATTAGTGATAGGTAAATTAATCAGGTAGGAGTACTCTTCCAATGTTGGTGCAAGTTGGTAATCCGGGAAAGTGAAGCAGTGGTAAACCGGATCGTAGAACTGTACCAGCGTAGACAGGATCCCTTCAATCACGTTGACCTTTAACAGAGACAATAATCCTCCGTGCTTAGCTCTGAAAGCCTCGGGATTGGTAATCATCCTTCCCAATTTCCTTAAGTCTTCTAGTTTCGGAGCCTTGAAGGTGTACTGGTGCGTTTTTCTTCTACTGAAATCCATAACGCAACTTCTGATATTTGCAATTATTGTTTTAGTTCTTTTTGAAAAAAGATTTTTTTCTTGTTTGAAAAGAGTTTTTTAATGAATGCATGAATGTAGTAAACAAAAACATTTGAAAACATGGGTTTACGTCACGAGCATGAAGTCATGGCTCTACCCATCCCCAAAGGTTATACTATTTGGTCAATTTTTGTACCTGTAGAACGGATTTTAAAAGGTTTCCAAAGTCATTGACCCCTCCTAGGATATTAACAGCAAGCTGATTCACTCGAGCGAGCTGTAATATCCTAGGATGAATCTCTTTTGAGTGTAGTATCGCGTATCAACTATTCTCGATAGTCACCGCACTACCAAATGGCCATATGGTTAAATGTCTACTAAATCCTCAGGGTCATGGGTACCGCACTGGGATAAACGATGCTTTCACGATAATCGGTCGTTCAACATCAATATTTCCACACGGGTACCTCGCCTGATTCGGTGGACTGCCAAGTTAGCTTGGTCGGGATTCACTCCCTATAAGCATTTCCCGGATATGCCACCACTTATCTTAATGTTCTCTCAAACTTTCCACATGCGTTTTAATAGCATTCCCGGTTAACAGAAATTTAAACACGGATATCAAGTAATATAACAGTAAATGATATAGATATATAGTAGAAAGTATACAAAAATAAATGCCAAGCAAAGCCTAGACCTCTTAGGAACTCTAATCCTAAAGACTCCCCTGCAGAGTCGCCATTTTTCTGTAGCGTGCAATTTTTGTCGGTGACTCGACCACCTTACCGCAATGGTTGGAATTGGGTGCTACTTTCTAATTTCTTATTTATCCTATGAAGCTGGAAAGGAAATGGAAGATATCTAAGACTAACCTTGCACGCAAATGTTTTCTTTAACAAATGTTAAGAGATTGGGGGGTCGGGGTCAGGTTATACAAAGGGAAGTTGTCAGCACCCAGTGTATATATGGTTATCCATAGACTTTTTATTGCATATTTCTCTGTTAATTTAATTGCTTTCTGGTGTTTATCTGTCATGGGGTGGGAAAGTTTCTCCTTTGGGAGTGTTGAGAGAGAGTTTTTGTTGTTTTTGGGTTTTCTGTTGTTTTTGGGAAGGTACTGGACCTAAAGTTTTTTATTTGTGTGCTCGCTAAGATTTTACAATATTATGCCTACGTATTCCCGTAAAGATAACTGGGAAATCAGAGCAATCGTAGTTCCTCCTATTCTATGGGAGGAAAGATGTTTAGTGTCTTGTTTAAAGCCCAAGATTGAAGCTGAAAGGATGTTTGTGTCTTGTTCAAAGCCCAAGATTGAAGCTAAAAGGTTGACTGAGAGAGAATTTGCCATCTCTAAAGGGAGAATATCTCACCTATTCATCACAAAATGTTGGGTACTTGATTACAAAGGAAAATTACTTTAATTGGGATATGAGAATCCAGCAATGCCATAATTTCCTTTATAAGGGTGGTGTCATGAAGGAAGAAGCTTTAACTCAATATTGAGCAATGCCATTTGTCCTTATGAATCTTTCATGCTAAGAGAGGGACATTGGCATGGATGTAAATAATCCAGAGGCTTGCCACTTACAGCAGTTAGATGAAAGATGATTTTTGACCAGGATAAAAGAAGGACTCCAGCTTGGATTTTGAACCAACATGTGCGCCACTTATAACAATTATCTGGGAAAAAGGTTTTGGTTGTCTGTTTTGAGATGTGATGTATAGAGGAAATATCCTCCTACAGAGTGGACTCATGGTCTCATCTGAGGGGATGTTGATTTTTGTGTGCCTTGATCAAAGCCCAAGGTTGAAGCTGAAAGGTTGACTCTACTAGGGGAGTTTTATATCTGTCTTGTATAAAGCCCAAGATTGAGGCTGAAAGAGATTGACTCCACTGGGGAGGTTTTTTATCTGTCTTGTATAAAGCAAAAGATTGAGGCTGACTCTACTGAGGAAAATCATTATATAAAGCTTAAGAGGAGGCTGGTTGGGGAAATCTTTATATGAAGCTTAAGAGGAGGCTAGCTTCTGCTGAGGATTATTGAAATCCAGAGACAGGTCCAATATGTGTTGGGGAATCAACTCTTACTGGGGATTAAAGAAGAGTTGAAATATCAGAAGCCCTGAGGTTCTGATTTTGTGAGGGTTTTACTGATGGTAAATTGACCCTGGCTGGGATTTTTAAAAGTGAAGGTTTAAAGATTGAGTTTGAAAACCTATGGAGGTTTTAAACTCTGCTGGAGATTAGTGTGTGGATGAAATGATCAGGGTTTTTCCTGTGCCTTTAGGAAATTGAGGGTCTCTGTGAGATTCAAGATAAGATGAAACTTTCCAAGTCTACTGGTATGAAGAGGTTGACTCTTAATTAGAGAATGATCTTTGTATGATACCCAAGAGGACGCTGAGACTGTCCAAGTCTCTCAAGAAGTGGTAGGGTCTAGTGTAGAGAGAGATCTTTGTATGATGCCCAAGAGAAGGCTGAGGTTTTTAAGGGATGAAGGTCAACCCTAAAATGGTCCGATTATCTGGAATTCTGACTCTCCGGAGGATTGAACTAGTAAAGATGACTAATTTCTGTCTTATACCTGTAGAAGGCATTTGGGTCCTAGTACTAAGCCCAAGAGGAGGCTGAGGAACTTCTAAGAAGCCTAGGGGTCCTTGTACTAAGCCCAAGAGGAGGCTGGGGATGCTTTTAGGAAGCCTGTGGGTCCAAGCCTAAGAAAAGTTCAAGAAAGGTTTCACCGGGAATTAATCCTTTCTTTGTATAACAGTTCTAAGGTTTGAAGAAATTTAGAAGAGGTTTCACCGGGAATTAATCCTCTCTGGGAAATGAATTTCTTGTACACATATATTTCTAAATTTGGACAGTCTTGAGAAAAGTTTCACCGGGAATAATGTCTTTCTCTATTGCATATTGTATAAGCCCAAGAGGAGGCAAGACTGTATCTGGAATTTCCTATGGGGAACTAGTTTTGGACTATGTTGAAAGAGTAACCTCTGGTTTGATCTAAACCTAGACCTAAATGCTGGGGAAAACTCTAAGCAATTATGTACAAGCATATATATATATATATATATATACAGATGAAATATATAAACAAGTATGTATTGAAAAGATAGTGGAACTTACAGTTGTGCAAGTCCAAGCTTAGTAACTACAGTTGTATGGTTAGTTTTCAAGAAATTGAAGAAAGATTTGATGATACTTTGAATTTGAATTTGAATCGAAAAGAAAGTTGTTTCAAAAGGAAGTTTGGGGCTTGAGGCCTAGATGAATTCTTTTGAAAAGGCGATGATCGCGTCGTAGTTTTGAAAACCCACGGAGGGACTTATACAATGACGGAGGCCCAAAATTATTGTACTTACAAAAAGGATGGGTCTTACACTCTATTAGAGGCCCAAAAGTTTATTTTTATGCAAGAGATGAGACTTACAGCTCAAGGAGAGGCCCAGATGAAAAACAGCGATCGCACCGTTTATTTTGAAAATCGCGTAAGGACTTATACAATGACTGAGACCCAAATTATTTATGTACAAAGGGGGTTGGGTCTTACACTCTATTAGGGGCCCAAAAGTGTTTGAAAAGAAGAAAGATGGGGCTTACAACTCAAGGGGAGGCCCAGATGAAAATTGTTTTGAAAATGGCGACGATGCCGAGATTTTTAAAATCGTATCAGGACTTATACAATGACTGAGGCCCAAAATTATTTATTTTACAAAGGGATGGGACTTACACTCTACCAAGAGGCCCAAAAGTGTTTTGAAAAGTGTTTGAAAAATTAAAATTGAGGGAAACCCTAATTTTAATTAAAATAAATATAATTTTCAAAGGAAATTAAATATCAAATATCAAATATATTTAAAAACAAGTGGTAAGCTTTGAAAAATATTTTGGAAAATCATATTTAATCACATGAAGGCTTTAAATTCAATTGGTTTTGAAAAATCAAGGTGAAAATCTCATTTTAAAAATGTTTTGAAAACAAATAAAATGAAATTAATTACAAAAATTCAAACTATATTAAATAAATAATATAAATTCAATTTTTTGTGGAATAAAATATCTCAATATTTTTGTGAATTTTCAAAAAAAGAACCAATAAAAAATAATTAAAATTGAGAGAGAAATTAATTTTGAGATTAATTAAGAAAATCATTAAAAAATAAGAAAAAATAGCAAAATGAGAGGGAAATAAAAAATGGTCTGGGTGGGTGTTGAACCCACGCCCTCCAACCAAACACACATGCGCTGCTACCATTGGGGTGGTGATACATCCGTGTATCAAAACCACCCCATATGTACATAAGGGTGGCCTAATCTTCAAGTTAGGCCAAGGCAAAATATCAAGTTTTGAGTGATTTGCAAGAAGGATCATATCTCCCTCATTTCTCCATAAATTTGGATGAAATTTAGATGGATCCTACCTAGAATTTCATGAGGAATCCAATGGTGGTTTTAGAATTTTCTAAAGATGCCTACATTTTAAAACCCGATAGTGGTTTCAAAATAGGCCAAAATTTCCAAGTTCTATGCCATCTCTTCATACAAGCAACAATAGCATGGTAAATTGGTTCAAACACAACACATATGATATGTATGACATGTTCATGATCAATAGACATCAAAGCAATGCATATTTTAAAGAGTTCAAGTTGTTATGCACTTACCTATTGAAGCTCCTTGTGCTATCTTGCAAAATGCTGGTGCCAGAAGTAATATAATGCCTTATACACTCTTGATTGATCCCTTATAAGCTTTTAGGATTATCAAAACCAGCTGGAATCCTCAGGAACAAGAACTGGCTCCTTCTTGCAAAAGTGGCAAAAGTGACCAAAATGGTAACTCACTCAAATGTTGTTAGAGTTAAGGGAAACTTGTTGGGACAGTTTGAGGATGATATTTGGAGAGTATTTGAAATGTTGTTTGGTTTTGAAAGTGATTGGATCAAGACATGGCTTGAAAAATGCAGAAAAGTCAAAATTTGAGGTTTTGGAGGTTGATTTTCTGATTTTGGTATTGTACAATGAGAATGAAGGTTTTAACACCTCCAATAGATGGTTTATGATGTGTTTGGATAGTTATTTGAGTGGTATTTGCTCTGGTTTCAAGAATCCCCAAATTGCTTCATGGTGACTTGAAAATGAAGTAAGAGAGGGAGAGTGAGAAAACAAGGCTTTGGTATTGTTTTGGTGTGTTTTGAAACATCAGAAATGACCTCTATTTATAGTAGAGTAAGTTTATTTTTGAAGTAATAGTGACTGGATGAGGGAGCATGCTATTATCCAATGGATTTTCTCATGTAGCACTTTCTTAAATGCCAAGGTACCAAGTCTCCTCTTATCTTGACTTCAACCAACTTTGCAGGTTTGAACACTCATGTTTCTTGACTCCTTTTGGCTGGTTTGTAACTGATTCATGCCACCTCTATGCATCACACAAATGCTTGATTCCAAATTTGAAAATCAAGGTTCATGTAAATGATGATTTTGCACTGCCAAGTTTATTTCTTGACTTAAGGGTTCAAAGTTGAAATCATCAAGTGACTCATCAAGATTTTTTCTGATCTTGGAAGAGGACAAGGCTTGGAAGATGACAAAATTGGAAAATGGAAATCGTGTGGCACAAGAAATGCACACAATCTGCCAAATGCTGTCATGAAAATCAGTTTGAGCAAGGCATGTTGTGAGGTTCATAACTCCTTGCTCAAGTTGAATTAATGGGAGTTCTTGTACTCTTTGGAAAGCCCCAATGGCATGCTTCAAATTTGATGTCCAACATTGGTCTTGGTTCATCTTGGATCATAATGAAAAATGGCCCTAAAGTTGGTGAAAAACCAAGACAGATTCTATCCAAAATTTTCACTAAGTGTTGGAAAAAGTGGCCATTTTCATTTTTTGTGATTTTGATCAATCCATAACTCAAAATACATGAGGATTTGGAATCTGATGTAGTTGACAATTTTGAAGTATGTAATGAGAGCTTTCATTTGAGCTTTTGATGGAAGCAAATGGCTTTGTGATTTAGGAGTTATGACCTTGCAAATTTGGTACCAAATCACTTTTCTTCCATAACTTAGAAAAATTTAAGTTTCTTATGGTTGCCCCTTTTTCAAGTAACATCACTTTTCTTGATTTTTCTTGATAGATGATGATCTAATCCATGAATTATCATTGTTTTTTACTTAGGGAAGCTTTGTTTGTCAAGAAATTCAAAAAGTCAAACTTGGTTTTTTGGCACAGTTGACTTTTGTCAGATGAATTCCAAACTGTGTGATCTTCTATGAAATTAAGTCCTTGACCTAATTCAAACCTAATGGATGGATTCCATAGGTATTATAGAGTGCCTTGAATCATGTCCCAAGGTTTGGGAACATGTCTTGGTCAAGAGTCAAAGATACAGTTGATTGTTCATCAAGAAACCCTAATTGGCCCAGATGAATTTGAATCCTTGTATTGCTTGTGAACCAAGTTCTTTGAATCAATCCAACCTTGTGAATGGATCAATATGATGTATTAGAGGTCTTCAAAACTATTCTTGAGGTCTTGGCTCATGTCTTGCTCCAAAAGTCAACTTATGGGTGAATTAGGTCAAGAAACCCTAATTCCTGATTTTTGATGAATGCATCCCCTGAGGGTATTTTGACTCTATGATTGGGTCCATGAGGTCCCTTTGAGCTTCTTGACTCATGTTTTGAGGTATTGGCTAATGCCCAAATGGAAATTTTCATCTGGAGGCTTTGGGCAACCAAAAACCCTAATTTGGTGACACTAGCGATCTTGAGGCTTGATCCACTTGGAATGTTGCAACCTTGTGATTGATTCTTGATGTGGGAGATCTCTTGATCCTTTATGGGTGTTTAAGAGGCTATACAGGTTGAGGATCATGTCCATTCTTGATTGATCCTTTGTTTGAGTACTCTGAGAGGGCTCAAAACCCTAATTTTTGGTTGAGGTGAGTGTTCAACAATCTTTGAGAAGATTGATGAGGTATGATGGTACATCCATATTATGGTGATTATTTGCACAATGATGGGAAATTTTGTGGTCAAAATTTGGGGTATGAAAACTATACGCTGACACAAGAGAGAATAGGCTCTATTTTTCAATTTCCAAGTGGAGAGGCTTACACTTGCCAAGCACCTCTTGAAAGTGAGTGGGAAGCCAATGCTTTAGGCTTTTGGCACCAGATTATTGGCAAGACCACCACCTCTTGGGAAGGCCTAAAAGCAACAACAATCCACAACTCCGCCATAAGATACTTTCACCGCATTTTGGCAAACACAATTTTTGGAAGAGAGAACATGGGGAATGTCAATTCCAAAGACCTATTTTTCAGCACAGGGCCTATGCTGAGACAATTGAATTTGCTCCACAGACTGGCCCCCGTGCCAATGTTGCTGATATCCCAGGGCCTAGTGCTCGTGCACACACTGCACCCACTTTTTCTAATAAGTTTTCAGCTACATACCATCCCCGTGAGGAGTACGATTACGTGTCCATCCGGAGTAGTCTAGATGACATCTTGTCTGAGCTACGGTTTTGGAATGACTGAGAGGCGGAGCGTGATTTACTACTCCAGAGTTTACAGCGACAGCAGGATGAACTCAGAGTTGCTTTGGACTGTGCCAACCAGCAGCAGGTTGACTTTGTCGACCAGATAGAGCATGACATAAGAGATCTTACTGAGCATATGGAGGGTATGAGAATAGAGGTAACTTCTTTGAGAGAGCTTGTGCAACACGTTCCTAACCCTGCCCTTGGCAGAGGATTTGGACGCCAACGCGGCCGAGGCCGACACCATTTATTTCACCAGGTTTTTCCACTCCTTCTTTCACCTTGTACTAAAACATTGGAGACAATGTTTGGTTCAAGTGTGGGGGAGGAGCTTTATTATTTTGTTTTTAGTTTTCCATTATTCTTATGTTTTTTCTAGTTAGTTTATTTCTGTTTTAGTTGTGTCGAGTCTTTTATGCGTCAATTGAGTCCTATTGTATGTTATCTTTTTCTTTTGTTAGATAATTCCCCTAAGATCGATAAAAAGTGACCCCAACGAATTTGTTTCCCTTCCGATTCAATAGCATGACAATTTTCACTTATAGGCTATGTTAATTAGACTTGGGAAAGTCTTGATATCGTCGGTACCGTCTTAGCACCCTAGACTCCCTAAGTATGTGACATCGATCTAAATAACCATTATGTCGAAACCTTGATTTCCGAGTTTATGTAGTAGTCTCTTGAGTAGTTTATGTTAGCGGTCAGCACCATTCTAATGCACACGCTAAGTAATAAACCGATGCAAATATGTTGTGATCTCGAAAAATAATAATAATCTGAATTAAGCTGTTTCATTGAAAATTAAATGAAAAGATTCGTTTCCCTCTAAGTTAGGTGGCCCTCACCCGGTCATTTAGCCCAACGGATCGGATTTTTGAAATTCAAAAAGAAAAGAAAAAGAAAAGAAAAAGAAAAGAAGAAAAAGAGCAAAAAGTTGAATACCGAGATCATAAACACTAACAGGTTCACTTACCATGCGAGTGCGGGGATAACGGGCTTAAAGTGATCGCGCGAGAATAAAAAAGAGGGAAAAAGAAACAAGGAATGTAGGTCGAGTTATAATGGTATGATTTGGATTAGTATCGCATAAGGGGAGTTTTTGTCCGCAAACGCGGATATGCGACATTACGGTATCCTTGTTATCAAAGTCTAACACCTATCCTTTTAGCATTAGCTTAATAGTTGTGTACCATTTTAAAGTCGTGTCGTGCTTTCGTTTCGGATATTGCATCTACTATTTTTATACGTGTTGGGAGTTTGCTTGAGGACAAGCAAAAGTCTTAGTGTGGGGGAGTTTGATAACGAGAAATCGTATCGTATTTTTAGGCTCATTGCACATATTATTCGTCCATTTTATTCGCGTTTTATTTGCATTTTACTTTGTTTTGTGTGTTTTGCTGTTGACAACTTCATCTATTGCGAAATCGGGAGAGAAGCATAAAAAGAGTGAAAGAAAAGGAAAATGCAGCTAGAAAGATCAATTTTGGTCGTTTTGCTGATATGGTGTTCGCCATGACTATATGGCATTCCCCATACATCAGCCTGCCACGTATTTCAATGAAACAAGACCATGGCATTCGCCATGGCCTGACGGCGTTCGCCATAGCAGCGCAGTTGCAAAATTCAAATTCTGCAACTATTTTGGGCAGTTACTTCAGTCCCTCTTTTCCCTCCACTCAAGACCACGACCTGGGCAGTTGATGTCTTCACTTACTCTATATATAAGACCCTTTGGTCATGTTCCAGACACCCCCGAATTCGCGCGGAAGCTCTGTCAAAATTTCGTTTAGATTTTTAGGCATATATCCAGTTTCAAAGCGGCAATTACTCACATCGAGGAATTGTCGCACTTTATTTGTAATTTCCTTTTGTTGCTTTACTTTTGGATTACGAACAAGCTTGCCGACATTATTTCAATTCAGTTTCGTATTTTACTTTACAGGTTACTTCTTGTTTTTATTTTGCATTTGAATTTATTTTAATTTTGTATGCAATGTTAGTTTTGATTCCAATTACCGTTAACATGTTTGCTATGAAAAATACCATGTCTTGCTATATTATTTGAGTTCGGCGTATGAGGACCGTCATTACCGACGGGACTCCATAGAAAATTTAGGTGCGAAATTATCGGTGGTATGTTATTTTTGGTCTTTGTTTCTAATTTTTACATCTTATTATTCCAACGCGAGAGTGAGGAATATACTAAGTTCGGACCGATAGCGCGAGAGTGTGAGGGATGAACTGATAGTGGAAACTAGGCATCGATCCTAAAAACAACGAGAGCGCTTTAGGCTTCATTTAGAATTTCATTAACTTTCAAAATACGCTTTTCAATTAAAACGGGCGAGTGAGAGCAAAATGCTGTGGTTGAAAGGTGTGGTTCTTGTCGATAGTGTGAGAGTGTGAGACGGAGTCTTTAAGTTAGTACTTTTTACGGACGAAGTTCAGTCGTAATTAGCACTCAACTTCTACAAGTACTTTAGGTATGGGGAATCCATATTTCGGACTTGTTTTTATTGTTATTTCTAAAAACCTCTAGAATTAGTAATTCTTTCTTCCCATTTAAAATCCGTTAATCCTCAGCCTTAGCTTTACTCTACAACATTTGATTGCATTAGTTTGATTATCCCTTCCCTGTGGGTTCGACAATCTTTTTAAAAATACGCGAACAACTGTAAACTTATAGTCTTTATTCGATGGACACATTAGTGTGCTCGAAACGCATCACCGGGTGCCACCTCACAATTATGAACGTTGTCGAATATGTTCAGAAAATAGCCAAGGGTGCTACATCGTGCGAGCAGCTCTCTAGAATCAAGTGGACCAAGGGGAAACCCAACTATGCCTAAATTCTCAGTTCATCAATATGGTGCAAGGTTTCCCAGGGCAACATGCAGTTTACGACCTTAAAAACATTGAAACATCATTGGTCAAATTTCACAAATGCCTATGCGGACTTGATTATTTTGGTCCGAATCACCACGATCACTTGGCTTGCAGAAAATGTCGCAAAAGTCGGCATGGTTACCTCCTTATCCAAAATGATATTCAAGAGTTGTTGGACAAAAGAACCATCATGGTTTTCAATGAAAGAGAGCCTGTTAATTATGGAATTAACGAGGATGTTTTCACCATAATCCGTCTGCTCGATGAACAAAAGCACTTGGGAATCCCTTTCGACAATGGAAAAATTTCCAACATTCCCGAGTCGGAATTGATTGAGGTCACTTATGACAGTCGAAAGACCCAAATAACCCTTTTAGTCATCCACTTTCCAGGCCTAGTTCCCTACGAGTTAGAAAAAGCTATTCCGTACAAGTACAGTGCAACCATAATAGAAGATGGAAAAGAAATTCCGCTGCCATCTGTTGTCAACATTGCTGATATCAGTTGAGACACCCGAAGTGGCCGAATCTACAATAGAGGAGTTGGAGAACCTACAAAAGAAAAGGAACCTCAAGCTGAAGTTCCTAATCAACAAATTGGTCAATCCAACAGCATAGAGCCTGTGAAAATATAATGATGAAATGTTAAAACTCATCCAGAGAAGTGAATACAACATTGTGGATCAACTATTACAAACTCCTTCTTGGATATTCGTGTTGTCTCTCCTGATCAGTTCAGAAGCTCTACAGAAGGTCTTGGAACAAGTCTTTGTAGAACAAGATGTGATGGTAGGTCAATTTGACATCATTATTTCCAACATCTCTTCCTGCAACAATTTGGGTTTCAGTGATGAAGAACTTCCAGAGGAAGGCAAGAATCATAACATGACACTCAATATCACAATCAATTGATAGGACGATGCTTTAGCCAGTATACTGGTAGACACAGATTCATCCTTAAACATCATGCCAAAGTCAACTTTGTTACGACTATCTTTTCAAGGTACTCCGATGAGAAGCGGTGAGATCATAGTCAAAGCTTTTGACGGATCCAAGAAGATAGTTATCGGCAAAGTCAACCTTCCAATAACCATTGATCCCCAAACTTTCCAAGTCACTTTTCAAGTTATGGACATCCGAGCAGCATACAGCTATTTATTGGGGCGACCTTGGATACATGAAGCAGGGGCAGTCATTTCAACACTTCACCAAAAGCGAAAGTTTATCAATAACGACAAGTTGGTCACAATATGTGGAGAACAAGCTTTAATCATAAGCAATGTATCATCATTCTCATATTTAGAGCCTAAAGAAGTCGTTGGAACCCAATTTCAAGCACTCTCTGTGTGCAATGAGAATCATCAAGAAAAAGGAACGTCGATTTCCTCGTACAAAGACGCTCTCCAAATAATGGGAAGCAGTGACACAAAAGGATGGGGGCAATTTATGATTCCTGTTGATAACAAGACAAGAAAAGGTCTCGATTTTTCTCCAGCACTTACCAAGACTACAAAAAAGGATGAAAGCTTTCGTCCCATTCAAGATTTCTTCCACAATGGAGGCTTCCGCCACCCAATTTCTCAGGAAGTCCACACCATCGAGGAAAATAATTCTTCTAATACATATGAAGAATGGAAATCCTATTTCAACGATGAAGGATATATATCTCAGGAAGAAACATACATGCCATTTTGCTCTTCGAGGCAAAGTCCCAGATATATACCAAGATCAAACGTCAGAATGATCTACGAAGATTGCGATCCCGAGGGATGTTGGGCTCCACCCAACTCATTGGAAGAAGATACTCTGATGAAAGACAACTTTGATTACAACTCATATGATCCCATGGATATTTGCCTATTTGGAAACCTTACATGGAAGATTCAGGGCAAAAGAGTTAGCCAGAGAATGCGTATCTGCTGAATGACCTTGAGAAAAATCCACCTGTTCTCCCAGAGTCGTGGGAACCTTACCAGGGAAATTCTGAAAATGTCAAACATCATGTCTATGAAGTTTCCAGAATCGCGGGACAAGAATTTATCAACTTTGCATTTCCTGAGGTCAATGCCATTGAAGAAGATGATTCATCTATCCCCTCAGAAACTTGGGATACTTTGGGGCAGCCAAGCGGCAAGTACGACTTTCTAGTGAAGTACACTGCTCCCGAAAGCTCTCGCATCAGATATGAAGACATCAAGCCAACAGGATGGGGAGATCCTCTTGAAAATGAAAATACTGTTGAAGATACAATAGAAGAGTCCTCTTATGATAACGCTGCATGGGAAAAAGACTCTAGTGATCCAACTCTTCCAGAAATTAGTGTCATTACTGAAGACAATCCTAGAAGAAAAATACCTGACTTTGTGATCCACAGAGGAGTTCGTTGCCATTGGGTCGCGGTCGATGTCCCAAATATCGTTCATAAATCAAAGTAATCGTCTCGTCTTTGTTTTGACCTTTCACTTTGCCCGGGTGAAAAGGATGTTTTATAGGGCTTGCTTTTCTGTAAATGTCCCTCTTCGCTTCGCCCAGAGCAAAAGAGTTTTGTTTTATAGAGTTTGTGTTTCAAGAATCGACAAATCATAAATAAGAATGTCATTCTGAATTCCTACATTTATTACTATTTTCACTTTTCGCTTTTCCAGAAAATGGTAATCCTAAAAAACAACTCAAAATAAAAAGCGATTTTCAAAATACACTGCACACACTTTTGTATTCTCTCTGTATTTTCTAAAAAGGAATCATCACGTTATGCAGATTATTTGTTTTAAACCCCATTGAAACATACAATCCAATGCCTTCTCCCAACTTTGAGTTCCCAGTATTTGAAGCTGAAGAAGAAGGGGACGAAGAAATTCCAGATGAGATCTCTCTATTACTCTAAAATGAGGAGAAATTAATTCAAACTTACAAAGAACCGTTGGAAACGGTCAATTTGGGTTCAGAAGAAGAGAGAAAAGAAGTTAAAATTGCAGCACTACTTAGTCCAACTATCAAAGATGACTTGGTAGAGCTGCTCAAAGAATTTTCAGATGTGTTTGCTTGGTCCTACCAAGACATGACAGGGTTGGATACCAACATCATGGAACATCACTTACCACTGAAGCCAGAATGTCCTCTGGTTAAACAAAAATTGAGAAGGACTCACCCTGATATGGCCATCAGAATTAAGGAAGAAGTACATAAACAGATCGACGCAGGTTTCCTTGCTACCTCAGAATATCCTCAATGGCTAGCCAACATAGTGCCAGTTCCCAAAAAGTATGGAAAAGTCAGAATGTGTGTAGACTACAGGGATTTAAACAAAGCAAGTCCAAAGGATGATTTCCCCATACCACACATTGACATGCTAGTTGGCAGCACGACAAAATTCAAAGTATTCTCCTTCATGGATGGATTCTCGGGCTATAATCAAATCAGAATGACGCCAGAAGACATGGAGAAAACTTCATTCATCATCCCATGGGGCACCTTATGCTATAAAGTAATGTCGTTTGGTCTGAAGAACGCAGGAGCAGCTTATCAAAGGGCTATGACAACTTTGTTTTACGACATGATGTACAAAGAAATTGAAGTGTACGTCGATGACATGATCGCCAAATCTAAAACAGAAGAACATGTGGAAAATTTGTCAAAACTATTCGAGCGTCTGAGAAAATACAAACTCCGCTTGAATCCCAATAAGTGCACATTCGGTGTTTGTTCAGGAAAACTCTTGGGATTCAGTACATGATCTGTCACACTACTTGGTTAATCTCCGAAATGGATCCAATCAATTACGTCTTTGAAAAGCCTTCTTTAACGGGAAGGATTGCCCTTTGGCAGATGTTATTATCAGAATACGACATCAAGTACCATGCTCAGAGAGCCTTCAAAGGAAGTGTTTTAGCCGATCATTTGGCTCATCAACCGATTGACGATCAGGAATCAATCAAATTTGACTTCCCAGACGAGGATGTCATGTACCTAAAAATGAAAGATTGCGATGAACTGCTACTAGATGAAGGGCCAGAGCCAGGATCCCAATGGGGACTAATATTCGACGCAGCTGTCAACGCTTAGGGAAATGGAATTGGGGCAATCATTGTTACACCTCAGGGTATCCATATTCCTTTCACCGCCAGATTGACATTCAAGTGTACAAACAATGAGGCTGAATATGAAACTTGCATAATGGGTCTCGAAGAAGCTATCGACTTAAGGATAAAGAACTTGGATGTGTATGGAGACTCAACCCTGGTTATAAATCAGATCAAAGGAGAGTGAAACACATATCAGTTGGGATTGATTCCTTACAAAGACTACGCAAGAAGGTTATTACCCTTCTTCAACAAGATTGATTTTCATCACATTCCTCGTGAAGAAAACCACATGGATGATGCACTAGCTACCCTATCTTCCATGATTAGTGTGAATCGATGGAACGATATACCCAAGATTGACATAATGCACCTTAATAGGCCCGCTTACATAGTTGCAGTGGAAGTCGTCATCGATGACAAACCATGGTATCATGATATCGAATGCTTCCTTCAAAAACAAGAGAAGATAGGAAGACTCTCAAAAGACTAGCTGACAACTTCTTCCTGAACAATGATGTGTTATATAAAAGAAACTTTGACATGGTTTTGGTCATATGCGTGGACAGACACGAAGCAAACATATTAATGAAAGAGATTCATGAAGGTTCCTTTGGCACTCATGTCAATGGGCATACGATGGCAAGAAAAATTCTAAGAGCATGATATTATTGGTTGACAATGGAATCTGATTGTTACAAGTACATGAGGAAGTGTCACAAGTGTCAGATATACGCCAACAAAATTCATGTACCACCAACGCATCTCAAAGTTCTTTCTTCTGCATGGCCTTTTTCTATATGAGGAATCGACGTGATTGGCATGATTGAACCCAAAGCCTGAAGCGGACATTGGTTCATCCTGGTAGCCATTGATTACTTCACCAAATGGGTCGAAGCAACATCATACACCAATGTGACCAGACAAGTGGTGGTCTGATTTATTAAGAACAATCTCATCTGCCGTTATGGTGTTCCAAGCCAGATCATTACTGATAATGGATCAAACGTAAACAACAAGATGATGAAAGGATTATGTGCTGAGTTCAAAATTGAGCACCATAAATCATCTCCCTACCGGCCTAAGATGAATGGAGCGGTAGAAGCATCTAACAAAAATATCAAAAAAATCGTTCAAAAGATGGTTGTAACCTACCAAGATTGGCATGAGATGCTACCATTTGCTCTTCACGGTTATCGCACATCTGTCCGTACTTCAATAGGGGCAACCCCTTTCTCTCTAGTATATGGCATGGAAGCAGTGCTCCCCATAAAAGTAGAGATACCATCAATAAGAATCTTGATGGAAGCCAAGCTAACGAAAGCTGAATGGTGTCAAAGCAGATATTATGAACTGAATCTAATCGAAGAAAAAAGGATGACGACTTTATGCCATGGTCAGTTATATCAACAAAGGATGAAGAGAACTTTTGACAAAAGGGTCTGACATCGGGTATTCAAAAAAGGTGACCTCGTGCTCAAAAAGATCCAATCATTTCTCACGGATTCTAGGGGCAAATGGACTCTGAATTACGATGGCTCCTATGTTGTTAAGAAAGCCATTTCAGGCGGTGCTTGAGACTCGCAACCATGGATGGAGAAGAATTTACCTACCCCACAAATGTTGATGCAGTCAAGAAATACTTCGCCTAAAAAAAAACGTCTCGGTGGACTGAAAACCTGAGGGCGGTCCAGGCTAAAATTAGAGACATAAAAAAAACTTCCCGGTAGATTGAAGGAAAATCTAGGCAAAAGTTAGGGATTTATGGCAAGTAACTGCATCCGACTAAGATTGGATCATCAGGAATAATGTCATCTGTCAAGAAATCCTCAATCAGGAGTCACCTTCAACTGAAGCTCAAGAATACTCAGAATTCCAAGATGGTAGGAGGATAGTGGTCATTATGTTTCAATGTAACCACTTTCCCCTTAAATTACCATTTTCTAAACTTTGTAATGCTCCATGGAAATAATACAAGAATCCTTGAGAACGATACTCGAGTTGTCGTTACCTCTAACTATTTTTCTTAAAAACACTCGTTTTTTATCCGTGCACGACAGCGGATCAAATTGGCATCGTTGCCGGGGATTCTTGTTGATTTTAGCCAATTTTAGAGTTTTGTTAGAGTTTTTTGTTTTTTGTTTTTTTTTTGTTTTTGCTTGTTGATTTTCAGGGTTGCAGAGCAGTGGTAAGCGTTTCAGCCTATTAGGTAAGTTTGGAAGCTATTGTTTCGATTTGCTTAGAATTTTTTTCTAGAAAATAAAAAAAAATCGACGAACAATACTCCTTTAGAATAGAATTCTAAAATATTTTGACCCTGAAAATTGCAAATTCCTTATTTTCCTATTTTATTTGATTTATTTTCTATTTTCATATTTTCAAAAAAAAAAAGTGAAATTTTTTGTAGATACTTATTCTGATTTGATTTGATTTTTAGTTATATTTTCATAATTTTTAGATTTTATTTTATTTGCTTTTCTATTTTTCCATTATTTTTCTTAATAGGGACATTGTTGATATTTTCCTAATTGTTGCTGCATTGTTGAATTAGTTTTGTGTTTTCTTTTGCTTAATTAATTTTTTTCCTATTAAATTTAATATGGCTAACCAAAGAACTCTTAGAGAACTTGCTCCCCATGATATGAATTATAATGCTTTATGTATTGAATATCCCGCTGTTACTGTACCTTTCGAATTGAAATCTGGTTTAATACACTTGTTGCCAAGGTTTAATGGTCTTGCAGGTGAGGATCCGAATAAGCATCTGAAGGAATTCCAAATTGTGTGCTCTACACCTTCTGGACCTTCACTACTAGAGGACCTTGTCAAGCAAATGGCTATAAATTATCTCCAGTTTCAGCCGTGAACAGATTCTAACATTCAGGCCTTGCAGACTCAGATTGGACAGCTTGCTACCTCTATAAATGCCATGCTACAAGCTCAAGAATTAAACCAACTATCTTCCCAAACAGTAGTGAATCCAAAAGAGTCGCCTTTTGAAATTATTGATGAAGTTTACTCGAATTTATTTTCAGCTGATTTTCCATCATTGTCTGATTTTGATGATAGTTACTCATATGATTATTGTACTGACACTAACCTTTGCTCTGATTGTGCTGAGATTGAGGCTGCGTTGCAATTTGAAATTTTTCCTACAGATGAAGTTATAGATGAAGTTGTTTATGCAGCTAAAGCTCTTGACATCACGACTGCCCCAACCTCACCTTCCATTTAAAAACCTCCTTCCTTAGAGATTAATCCACTTTCTGATAATCTGAAATATGCTTATTTAAAGAGGGATGAAAAGCTTCCAGTTATAATTTCTTCTAACCTTGATTTTGATCAAGAAAATAAGCTTTTGCAGGTTTTGAAGAAGCATAAGAAGGGAATTGGATGGACCTTGGTTAACACTAGTAATTTTAGCCCATCCATGAGTATGCATTGGATCTCAATTGAAGATGGAACAAAATTAGTGAGGCAGGCCCTTAATCCTTTGATTCTTGATGTTGTGGAAAAGAAGATCACGTTCACGTGCCCATTCGACACTTTTACTTATCGAAGATTCTTCTTTGATCTTGGAATAAAAGGCAAAGGCGCTAATAAATATTTCAAGGTCAATGGATGCTAACCAAAGTTATTTTATGACATCCCCACTTTGGAAGAGGAGCCTGTAGAAGATCTCTCTTTGGGAAAGGATGCTTATACGATTACCTATCCACTTTGACTACTCGGGTGTGTTCTTTCCTTTCTCTCACTCTTCTTTAATAGTTATGTCCTTTCATTAAGGACAATGCATTTTTAAAGTGTGTGTGTGTGTGTGTGTGTGGGGGGGGGGGGGGGGGGGGAGGGAATCATTGCTTTATTTTGTTTTCAATTTTCTCTGTTTTGGTTTTGTCTTAAATAAAAAAAATGAAAAAAAAAGTTGCATATTTTTCTTTGGTTTTTGAGTTACAAGTATGAGTTTTGTTCTTAGTTCTCTTGAATAGAACTTTGTGATGTGATGTGAAAAATTTGTTGTGCATTCTTAGTATGATAGGTAAGACTAAACTCTGAATTGTACATCATTAGTAGTAGATCATTAACCCTTGTGAGTAATTGAGCCTTATATGAATAGCATACAAAAAAATCCATCTATTTCTTTCTTGTGTGATTCACTCATGTCTGTTAGTCTCTAGAACTTGAATTGACTCTTGTTGATGCTTTTTGTTTACTTGTGCTCACTAAATGATCAAGACTACTTGTTTTTTGTTTTAATTTTATCCACTTAGAAAAAAAAGCCAACGCTGATCAATATCATCCATTTTCTTGAAAACCCCTTCGAGCCTATTTATCTTATTTTTATGTGATTAACTCATTACAAACTGAAAAGTGAAAAAACAAAATTATCACCCTAATCGAGGGTTGAAAGAGTCTTGTATGGAGTTGTGTGGGGTTGAACTTCATTTTTGTGATGTTGTTGTGATGTTCCAAATGTTGGCAGAAAAAGAAAAAAAAAGAAAAAGAAAAGATAAAAAATTGAAAAATGAAAAAAAAAATAGAGAAGAATTTCATTACATAGTCTTTTCAGAAAAAAAAAAAAAGAGAAGAATAAAAGGAAAAAAGAGAAGAGAAATAAGTTGTGAGGTTGATGTTTAAAAGCAATTGATGTATCCTATAGTTCAACTCCCACAATTCTTTCAATTTTCTTTTAACTCTTTGATTTTTAGCCTAGTACCCCCTTAAGATTTATCTCACCCTTACCTTAGCCAAGTTACAACCGAATAAAATTCCTTTTGATCTGTGTGTGCATGTATTTAAATTGCAGATGTTAGAGTCTTTTCAAGCTTATGGTAGTACTAATTTTTATGTTGTGCTTTGAGTGTAAATAGTTAACCCAAACATTGAGAGTTGAGTGAATTTTATCCTGTGAGGATCTTGCTGTTTTTGATGTACTTTTTGGAAATCTGTTTTTCTTATTTTCTCTGAATGTCACAAAGAGTTGCCCACTAACATCATATTCTTGAAGCTTAGACTTAGAACTCTACTTGTACCTTGTATCTTGAATACTTTTGGAAATGCATGCTCTGTTTTGTTTTGTTTTGAATTTTTGAAGTTATCATTTTGCTCGGAGTGCAAAAGTTCAAATGTGGGGGAGTTTGATCAGTGCATTTTTATGCATATTCTCTAATGTTTGTACTTAGGCATTTCCCTACTTTGTTTTGTTTATTTTAATATTTTATTGTGTTTTTAGAATTAAGTCTTTGTTTGCCTTTAATATATTTTCGCAGCTTATTTTCAGCTTTAGCTGTTATTTGATACCTGTCCACTGTTCGAATCATAACTGGAGCTACGAGAATCAGATTTAAGCGTTATAATAGGCGTTGGAAAGCTAAGACAAAGAGATACAACTTTTATGTTGTAGGCAGGAGCTGATTTGGAGTGTAGCAGGCTTGAATAATTCGTTGAAGTTTCAGACGTTAGAAATATTTAGTTTTGGGCCGGGATTTTAATGTTTTTCGACCCAATTGGGTTATAACCTAAATTTGATGTTTCCCTATACATAGTAGCAGCCGCGCTACTGTTCATCACCTTTTTTTCACGAGTTTACTTTTATTTTTACGATTGTAATGGAGAACTAATTCCTGAAGGCAAATTCTGCTGCTTACGGGTTCCATCGCTTGAGGTTATTCTAATACCAATTTAAATTTGATTCCTTTCAATCCTTTTCTATGAAGTCATTTGCTTAATTTGATTGCTTTTTTGCTTAATTCGATTATTGTTCATATGATAGAATTGATTAAATTCGATTGTATGCATGTTCCTAAATTTAATTGAGTGTTATCGTTTGCTTTATTCGTTAACTCGTCATATTCTTAACCGTTTGCTTAATTCAGTAAACAGGAACATAATTCATTTGATTTTGATAAGCGCTTGTCTAATTGATTTCATAATTGAATAGGATCGAAGCCGCTTAGGGATTGGTGTTATAGTAACCGATGATAAGTCGGAATCCGAATTAGTAGGATTGTCGTTTTAGCTTAATTGATAATCACTTATTTTAATCACTTTTTCTCTTGTTTTATAAATCTAAACTTAAAACCCCCATAAACCTTTTCTTTAGTTGGCTGAAATAATATAAGAATCCTTGAGAACGATACTCGAGTTTTCGTTACCGCTAACTATTTTTCTTAAAATCACTCGTTTTTTATCCGTGCGCGATAACTGATCAATATTCCACACTCTTTTCCATTTTAAATATATTACTGCTTTCCATTATTGTTTAGTTTTCTGGATTTTTTTTAACACACTTTTTCTATGAGAATGAAATAAGAGGGACGAATGAATAGTAACATGTTGTTTTCAGAGAAATCCCCTTCTCACATATGAAATGAAGTTTGGATGGGTTCAGAAAGTCAACATTTCCTTGTTTATTTTTTACTTATCATTATTATTTTAATGGTTTGGTATATATGATTTTTTATTTAGTTTTTTTAATTAATAAAGTTAAGAATTTTGTTGGGCCAAATTATTGCTTTGTCTATAAGCCCATTAATATATACATTCTTTTATTTTATGTAAATATCTTATTATTCTATTTTTCTATTTAACTTGTTATTTTTTTAGACTATTAATTAATTCATTAGATTCTACTAATTGAGTTTGATTATAGTTCCATGTAAATAATATTATTAAGTGATTGCTTTATTATTCACTTAATCGACTGCGTTGTGAATTCGGGGCATAAGCTTGATTTTTCTTTTGAAATCCGTATGGACGCATAGATTTTGTTGACCGATTATTTGTAGAGTGATTCCCATTTGAATTCACTCTAAATGATCTTGACATGGTTTTAAATTTGGTTGCCTTCGATTTCGGTTGGTTTTCGGTCCCGTGGCTTACTTCTTACAACGAGTACTCATTCGATTGGGTTCGATTTAATTGTTTCATTATCTCCTATCACCATTCGATTAAATATACCCCAATCCCCATGAAGTGTAAATAACTTTATCGCTTTCCTTTATTTTGTTTATGTCTTGTCATTGCACCGATTAAACCATTTCAAAATAAATTCTCGATCCAGCGTCGAGCCATCTTTTACACCATTGTAAGTCGATTGCTTTCTAAGCATCACCATCAAACTCATGGTCACCATACACAACATTCATAACTTACTCTTGGGATTTCTTACAATGAGACTTACTTTCCTTTACTTTCCTTGCTTGTTTTGTCTTGTATGATGAATAAAATCGAAACCATAAAGCGCTCTTGATGCATATCACATTCCAATACCTCTTGTAAGTCGAGTACGTTCGCCTCACCATCGACCTTACCCAACTCATTAGAACCTCCTTTCCATTAGTTCAAGTCCTTACACCATTTCGCGCGCAAATTTAAACCTCGGTCAACATCGAGTATTTTCTTCTAATCAAATTAAAATACCTAATCATACTTAAACACTATTTTGTAAAAGATACAAATGAGGGGTTTGGAGCCTTCGATTCTTCTCCTTAATTATTTAGGTGAGAGTTGTCTTTCGCGCTGTCTAAGCAATTGTCATATCTAAAACACTTCTAGTCAGATAAGGTTTCGAATCATTTTTATAATCACATAAACAAAGAGGGGGTCTAGAGTCTTCTATATCTCTTCAGAGTGCTTGGTATACGAGGAGCCTTCGTCGGTTGTTCTAAGCACTCGTCATTCGTTAAAACATTTAATCCACAACTCAAACACTTTTTCAAAAGAACATTGTTTAGTCCCTTCTTCCGCGCATATAAACTAGTGCTTCAGACTCCCCTAGAGGACAGACAAGCCAACGTTTAGCAGTTAGAATGTGACCTAAACACTCATTCGCTTAAAAAACACCCACCAACCATAGTCCCACGAACTACGAACGCTATGATTCTTCATTTTCGTCCAAATGAAGATACGTAGGCACAAGGGCCTCAATCCTTGGCGAGCTACCTTTTCTTTTTCCTATCCAAACCTTTTCCCGTAGTCTAAACTGCGGATGCTCTGATTTCTCATTTTGCAATGAGAACACCTAGGCACAAGGGCCCCAATCCTTGGCGAGCACCCTAATAAAAAACCACTCATTTCCCCTTAGAAATCGAAATCCTTTTTTTCTCTTGCTTTTCACATTACTCGCTTAGAAGAAAACAAATAACATTAGCTAACATACATCACAAATCGAACTAAGAGGTTCCCATTGAGTACAACTGACGTGAGGGATGCTAATACCTTCCCTTTGTGTAATTGACTCCCGAACCTAGAATTTGGTTGCGATGACCAAGTTCTTATCTCTTAAAGGTTTTCTCAATATTTTCCTATTCCTTCATTGGAATGAATAAATTTTGGTGGCGACTCTGTTCGAACAACTTTTTCCGTGTCCCATCGTAAAGTTTGTATTTTTCGAGGTACGACAGAGGGACACCTCATGAAGTATGTGTAGAGTGACTCTTCCCATGCGCCAGAAAAGTCTAACTCGCAGGGCAGAGAGGGCGTGGAATGCCCTGACACAATAAAGCGTAAGAATTATCCCAAGGCGATGGTAGTAAAGCTGTGCACCATACGCTTAACACCACAGTATGAGGATTCGCCAGGGAAAGGAAACTAGCTCCGCCCGTAGAAGATACGCTTGCCAAATGCTGAATATAGAAGACCTCGTTGACATCGAAGGCAAAGGCGAGACCCAGAGGATAGAAGTTTCTATTACCTTTTCAGAGAAAGATGTAGCTGATATCCACTATCATAACGATGACCTCATATTCATTGACATCAAATGCGAAAAATGACAGATAAAAAGGGTTCTTGTAGACCAGGGGAGCTCTCCATAAATTTTGTATGGGAGGCATTTGAAAAACTTCGCATCGACCCTGAAGACTTGAGGTCTTTGAAATGATCGTTGGTTAGATTTTCTGGAGAACATGTACAAATAAAAGGATAAATCACCTTAAAGATCACCTTCGGAGAGTAGGGTCAGGCCAAAGAAATAAAGGTCAAGTATTTAGTCATTGATGCCCCCTCTTCCCACAATATGATTATAGGGTGACCGGCATTTAACCAACTAGGCACCGCTTTGTCCACTATGTATTTCTGTATGAACTAATTTCTCCTTGGTGGGTGGGTAGGATTCGTTCAGGGAGACCAGGAGATCGCAAGAAGATGCTATGTGGAAAGCATCAAGATAAATAGAGCCCGCACTCCAAGCGCAGCTTCCAGGAAAGCGAATTAGGGATAAACCCACCAAGAGAAACCTGCAAGAGCGAGGAGGCTTCCCCTCAAACCGTTTAGGAGATTGAGGACTAAAGGTCTATGAGGGATGCCCTCATGACATAGGTGCATTAGCTGTTGTTTATTTATCCTTTATTATTGTTTTGCTACTTTGATGGGTTTTATAGGCGAGTATTAAATCTCTTTTGATTGTAAGGACAAGTTTGTTCTTTCGGGTGCAATCTTTTCCAACTGCTCTTTCCATGGGGTGATGATTTTTAATGAGGCTCCCCACTTTATTTTATAAAATCTGCGTTAGCTGGTTATTATCTTCTTGCAGGAACTTCACAAGCTAGAGAAAGGGTCGCCCATGATGGCGATCAAATTGCTGAATTTCTATGTGAGATCCTTGCCGCAGATAACGACGATTAATTGATGGATCTCTATGTGGGATCCTTACTGCCCATAGAGGTGATCAATATGCTAGATATCTATATGAGATCCTTGGGTCTCTATGTTAGATCCTTGCCGCCCATAGAGGTGATCAATATGTTGAGTTTCTATGTGATATCCTTGTCGCCCATAACTACTATCTCAAGTGATACGCACTTACTACTATCCAACACTACTTAGAGAGCACTCTGCTCCTAGTAGCCCTAATAACATTAATCTAACCACCCACTTGCAACCTAGCAGCGCCGACCACCAGTAGGACCTCTCACCTCACATGAGTTGGTCCCTTAAACAACCTCAAAACCATCGTACATGGCTATTCGCATCCGTGAGCTAGCCATAACCCTTAAATGTTTAATATACCTACTAGGGCCTCTGAGTCTCCATGCCCATGCAGCGGGAACACACACACTCATGTACTTCTTGGACATTACACAATTCAAAGTGTTGGGTAACCTGCTTTAATATAATTAAACTATGTTAGTGCGGATGATTCGTTGCACTATGCTCAACCTTTAAAAGATGGAAAAAGAGAGAGAAAAAAGGCTCCCCTCTTGGTAATTTTACCAGTATTGGAAAATTATGATGAAATCCAACTCAAAAGATTAATTTGCGAGGGAACAATCATTAAATGGTTGAGAACTTCAACTAAGAAATTATTGAAATGAAATCAGAGACCTATAATCGAAAATTTTCACTTGTAAAAGAGGATGATACACCCACCATATTTGCTCCATATCTTTTTGTCTTTATCTAGGATTAGTAAACCCCAGTTAGATCATGGACCCACTTCAATGAAAGTCCTAATGACGTTACCTTTTCATGCAAAAATAGAAGTGATTGCCAAAATTTCTATATCGACCCGGACATTTGAAATATATTCCTTTAGTTTCTGATGCATGGTGGGTACCACTTCCATTGATCAAGATGATAATGTCTTTCAAAGAATACAGGCGACAAAAAACAAAAGGTAATGAACAAGGAAGTCTTATAGCTATTTCCAAAGACCGTATGATATCTTACAACAAGGAAGAGAATAAGCACTACCAACGGGTCACATTCTCCTAAAAGATACTTAGGTACTCTAGACTTGAAAGGCCATCATGATAAAGTAAGTGAAAATAAATCTAATGATAAGGCACAATTTCCCCATAACGATGACATCACATCACAAATTTTCACTTAAACCGAGCAATGATCAACAGAAGAAGATAGGTACAAGAAAGCTCCCACCTCACAGAACAAGAGCCAGGGCTTGAGGGGGCAACTGTTCTGGGCTGCTTATAAGGCCCAATAACAATGGCCAAGAAGTGTGATGACTCGCTAAACCGCGTGTGTAGGACATGTACACTATCTTAGAAAAGGGAGCAGGCAATCCCTACCTAAGATCAATCAGATGACTTCCTGCATCTCACATCATTATCTTAGTAAACAGTTATAACCGCTATATTATGTAAAAGGGAGAACACGCCATTTTTCATGTAATTCAAATTCAAATCTCATTTGTTTCATCTCAGTCTCATATTGACTTGGATGTTGGAGTTCTAGCCTTGCAAGTCAGCCTCTTCTCCACCCTACCGAAAGCTCGAGTTTGCCATTGCGATCAACATTAATCGTTCAATGATTAATTTTGGGTCCAACAATTTACGTCGATATTAGAAAATATCAGTTAAGCTACTCACATGCCCTATTATTTTTTCTCTTTTAAAATAACTTTACAATGAATTTCTAGAAAACCACCTCTGAATAATTTTATGTTTAACGCCACATACTAATTTATAAATATCAATTATACAATAGTGTTACAATGCATATATTATGTACTCATTCTCTATCATGTTGTGTAATACACATTACAACAAGGAAAATAAAAATTAGGCAAAATTACCTTTAAGTCTTTTTTGTAATAACTTGGTCCTTTAAGTTAACTAATGTGTGCACCATTACCCTTTTTTACAAATTTCGTTACAAAAACAATTATGTGGCATTAACGTTGATTAGGTGGCACTAAAGGTGTTGACATGGAATGAAACAGTCAACTCAAAACTGTATCTCTCCAACTCAAAACATGTATTGAAACTTTGACATGGTCAGCATTTACTTGACCTTCTACTTTTCCTTCTCTAATAAGTTTCAAAAAAGGACCAACACCACTTTCTTCAATTATCAATTTTCCATTACGATTGTTATCACGTGGAATAGAAACCAATGAAGCAGCAACATCAAAACGATCGTCGACAGAGCCGTTATAAAGAATCGCAATATGTTGATAACGTGAAAACGTATCATGTATTTCGACCCGATTCGCATGTTATTTTATGTCATTTTGTCATGTTTTGTTAGTATTATGTCTTGTTCTATTCACATTTCAGTAATTATTCGATTATGGAGTGTCACCAAGGATTATTGAGCATTCACTACAATCAAGAATTAGGGTTTTGAGCCCTCTCAGAGCACTTAGACAAAGGATCAATCAAGAATTGACACGATATTCAACTTGTATAATCTCTCAAACACCCATGAAGGATCAAGAGGTCTCCCATATCAAGAATAAAGCACAAGGTTGCAACATTCCAAGTGGATCAAGCCTCAAGATCGCCAGTGTCACCAAATTAGGGTTTTGGTCGATCAAGGCCTCCAGATGAAACTTTTCATCTAGGCATGGGCTAATACTTTAAAACATGATCCAAAATTCTCAAAGGAACCTTATGAGTCGCATCATCAAGCCAAAATGGCCTCAGAGGAAGCATTCGTCAAAAATCGGGAATTATGGTTTCTTGACCTAACTCACCCCTAAGTTGACTTTTGAGGCAAGACATGAACCAAGACCTCAATACATGATTTGAGGGCCTCCAATACACCACATTGATCCATTTGCAACAATGGATTGATCCAAGAAGCTTGATTCACAAGTCTCAAATTCATCTGGACAACAATTAGGGTTTTGAAGAAAAAGTCAACTGTACCTTTGACATTGGACCAAGACATGTTCCCAAACCTTGGAACATGATTCAAGACACCCTAAAACACCTATGGAATCCATCCATTAGGTTTTAATTAGGTCAAGAACTTGATTGCATAGAAGATCACACAGTTTGGAATTTATCTGACAAAAAGTCAACTGTGCCCAAAATCAAGTTTGACTTTTTGAATTTTTTCACAAATGTGGCTCCCCTAAGTCAAAAACAATGTTAATGCATGGTTTTGATCATCATCCATCAAGAAAAATCAATAAAAATAGGGTTACTTGCAAAAGGGGCAACCTTAAGAAACTTAAATTTTTCTAAGTTACGGAACAAAATGGATTTGGTACCAACTTTGCAAGGTCATAACTCCTAAACCACAAGGCCTTTTTCTTCCATCCAAATCTAAAATGAAAGATCCCATGACATACTTCAAAAGTGTCAACTATAAAAGATTCCAAATCCTCATGGATTTTGAGTTATGGATTGATCAAAATCACAAAAACATGAAAATGACCACTTTTTCCAACACTTCGGTGAAATTCTGGACAGAATCTGTCTTGAATTTTCACCAACTTTGAGGCCATTTTTCACTTTGATCCAAGCTAAACCAGGTCCATTGGTGGACATCAAAGTTAAAGTATGTCATGAGAGCTTTCCAACAAGTACCAGATCGTCTCCAAATTCAATTTGAGCAAGGAGTTACAACCCTTGGAACATGACACCAAAAACTGATTTCTTCCCAAGGTAGATTATAGGTCATTTGCTAGAATTGGTTAATTTGTGCATTACAAGTCTTGTAATCCTTCTAGAAACATTAAGGATCAGATCAAGGCAAAAGATCTCTGAGCCACAAGCCTCCCAAGACAAAAGATCACCATGTATACATGTGATATCTAATGATGCAAAAGCCAAAAACTTCAAAGTTGTCATGGAGTATTCAATGGATGCATCAAGGTGGCATGGACTGAAGCAAATCCAACTGAATGAGTCAAGCCTTATCCCTGCAACAGAAGACCATAGGCCTGCAAAATTGACTCAAGTCAATGGCTAGATGAGACTTGAGATTCCTTTTGAAAACCAATGGATAATGGACTGTACCAGCCACCATTCACTATTGCTGCCAAAACAAACTTGACACACTAATAGAGCTCATTTATGGTCAGTTTGAGTACACCAAAGCTCCATAACACATTCTTTCCTCAAAATCTCTTTCAAAAAAACAGAAATGCCTTATTTTGCAAGTCACCATCGAATTTTGAGTTAGAGAGCAAATCCACCACAACTTATGATCCAAACACATCCAATATATCATATATAAGTTGTTCAAACACTCATCCTTCACCTGTAACACCAAAATCACAAACCTCCATAGCCATCCTAGAGGTTATTTGCAGTTGAGGTACCACAGAGTGATCCAGGTGCTTTCCATCCATTCCAAGCATTCATGCACCTTATATAAGGTCCACTGAAGCTGTCTAAATCATTGCATAACATCTATAACATCTCCATCATCAAATTCGATCACCAGCTACAAGAGGTAAGCCTGAAGCCTTCAAACTCTATATTACATGCATCATCAATTCATTTTCATGTTAGCAACTTGTTTCTGGTAGTTCATAGAGTGATAACCCTCAATCAATTGCCATGTTTCATCCGTGTTTAGGATTTCATGATAGTTTTTGAAAATTCTAGGGTTTCTGTGTTCATCACAATTATCTCACTCCACACTTAAAAATAAATGAAATTAAGTACCACCATCGTGTTCCTTAATCAAAAGCGAGCAAGATTGATGTTTGAATCGTTTGATTTCATCACGTATTCAGTGAGATAGAGAGGTTTTTGCAAATCTAGAAAACCATAGCACGCGCGACCAAGAAAATGTGTTCTTGGCGCCCTTTTTTGAATTTTTGAATATTTGAATTTTAGTTAATTTTATTAATTGATTCAAAAATTAATTTCTCTTTGGATTTTAATGTTTTTGAATTAATTCTTTTTTTCAAAATTCACAAAAATGTTAAAATATTTTATTCTACAAAAATTTCACAAAAATATTATTTATCCTATATAATTGATATTTTTGCAAAGAATTTATTTTTATTTGTTTTTAAGCATTTAAAAATATTTCTTTCTCTTGATTTTTCAAATTCAAATGATTTTCAAATCATTCTATGGATAAAACATAATTTTTCAAACATTAATCCAAGATCACAACTTGTTTTTCATACATGTTTGATAATTTTGATCATTTTAATTGATTTTTATTCAAATTAAAATGCATTTTAAAATCAAATTAGGGTTTTTATCGTTTTCAATCTCACAAACATTTTTCAAAACATTTTTGGGCCTCTTGATAGAGTGTAAGTCCCATCCCTTTATACAGAAACCTTTTTGGGCCTCAGTCATTGTATAAGTCCCGATACAATTTAAAAATCTCGGCGTGATCGTCGTTTTCAAAACAATTTTCATATGGGCCTCCCCTTTGTGTTGTAAGCCCCATTTTTATCTTTTTCAAACACTTTTTGGCCTCTAATAGAGTGTAAGACCCACCTCTTTTGTAAATATAATAATTTGGGCCTCAGTCATTGTATAAGTCCCTCTGTGATTTTTAAAACTACGACGCGATCGCCGCCTTTTCAAAAAGATCATCTGGGCCTCTCTGTGAGTATAAGCCCCAAACTTCCTTTTAAACAACTTTCTTTTTTTGATATAGATTCAAATTCAAAGTTTTATCAAAACTTTCTTCAATTTCTTGAATAACTAACCATACAGCTGTAGTTACTATCTTGGGCTTGCACAACTGTAAGTTCCACTATCTCTTCAATACATACTTGTTTATATATTTCATCTGTATATATATATGCTTGTATATACTTGCTTAGAGTTTTCCCCAGCAGTTAGGTCTAGATTTAGGTCAAACCAGTGCTTACTCTTTCAACACAGTCAAAACTAGTTCCCCATAGGAAATTCCAGATACAGTCTTGCCTCCTTTTGGGCTTATACAATATGGAATAGAGAAAGGCGTTATTCCCGGTGAAACTTTTCTCAAGACTGTCCTAACTTAGAAATATATGTGTACAAGAAATTCATTTCCCCAAAGAGGATTAATTCCCGGTGAAACCTCTTCTGAATTTCTTCAAACCCTAGAACTGTTCTGCAAAGAAAGGATTAATTCCCAGTGAAACCTCTCTTGAACTTTTCTTAGGCTTGGACCCACAGGCTTCCTAAAAGCATCCCTGGCCTCCTCTTGGGCTTTGTACAAGGACCCACAGGCTTCTCAGAAGTTCTCAGCCTCCTCTTGGGCTTAGTACAAGGACCCGAAGACCTCCTACAGGTATAGGACATAACTTAGTCATCTCTACTAGTTCAATCCTCTGGAGGGTCAGAATTCCAAAACATCTAACCATTCTAGGGTTGTTTCTCATCCCTTAAAACATCAGTTTCCTCTTGGGAATCATACAAAGATCATTCTCCAACTAAGAGCCAACCTCTTCATACCAGTAGACTTGGGAAGTCTCATCTCCTCTTGGATCTCAAAGAAGCCCTCAAGTTTCCTAAAAACACAGGAAAAACCTTGATCATTTCATCAAAATACCAATCTCCAGCAGAGTTAAAACCTCCATAGGTTTTTAAACTCAATCTTTAAGCTTTCATTTTAAGAAATTCCCCAGCTAGGGTCAATTTATTGTCAATAAAACCCTAACAGAATCAGAGCCTCATGGTCTCTGATATCTCAACGCTTCTCCAATCCCTAACAAGAGTTGATTCCCTAATGCATATTGGACCTGTCTCTGGATTTCAATAATCCTCAGCAGAAGCTAGCCTCCTCTTAGGCTTCATATAAGAATTTCCTCAACCAGCCTCCTCTTAGGCTTTGTATAATGATTTTCCTCAGTAGAGTCAGCCTCAATCTTGGGCTTTGTACAAGACAGATCATACTCTCCAGTAGATTCTATCTCTTTTCAGCCTCAATCTTGGGCTTTGTACAAGACAGATCATACTCTCTAGTGGAGTCAATCCCTTTTTAGCCTCAATCTTGGGCTTTGTACAAGACAGATATAAAACTCCCCGAATAGAGTTAACCTTCCAGCTTCAACCTTGGGCTTTGATCAAGGCACCCAAGAATCATCATCCCCTCAGAGGAAATCAAGAGTTCTCTCTGTAGGAATACATTTCTCTGTACATCACATATCAAAACAAACAATCAAAAAACCCGAATTCCAGATAACTGTTGTAAGTGGCACACTTGTTGATTCAAAAATCCAAGTTGTGGTCCCTCTTTTATCCTGGTAAACTTCCTCTTTCATCTAATTGCTGTAAGTGCCAAGCCTCTGGATTATTTATATCCAAGCCAATGTCCCTCTTTTAGCATGGAAGACTCCTAAGGAAAATGGTATTGCTCTATACTGAGTTAAAGTTTATTCCTTCAGAACAATTCCCTTATAAAGGAAATTATGGCATTGTCGGATTCCATATATTCTAATTAAAGTAATTCCCCTTTATAACCAATCCTTCAAAAACTATGATGAATGGGTGAGATATCTCCCTTTAGAGAGGACAAATTCTCTCTCAGTCAAACCTTTAGCTTCAATCTTGGGCTTTAAACAAGACACAAATAACCTTTAGCTTCAATCTTGGGCTTTGAACAACACACCAAATACATTTTCCTCCCATAGAAATAGGAAGAACTACGATTGCTTTGACTTCCCGAGTATCTTTACGGGAATACGTAGGCATAAGATTGCGAAATCTTAGCGAACACACAAATAAAAAACTTTAGGCCCAGTACCTTACCAAAAACAACAGAAAAACATGAAAACAACAAAAACACTCTCTCAACACTCCCAAAGGAGAAACTTTTCCAACCCACAACAGATAAACACCAGATAGTATTTAAACCAATAGAAAAACATGCCATAAAAGGTATATGGATAACCATATATACACTGGGTGATTGACAACTTCCCTTTGTATAACCTGACCCCGACCCCCCAATCTCTTAGCATTTGTTAAAGAAAACATTTGCGTGCAAGGTTAGTTTTAGATAGCTTCCCTTTCTTTTCCAGCTTCATAGAATAAATAAGAAATCAGAAAGTACCACCCAATTCCAACCATTGCGGTAAGGTGGTCGCGTCACGACAAAAATCGCACGCTATGGTCGCCATCACCTAATGGTGTTTGCCATTGCTGTAAACCCTTCTAAACCCCACAGGATAAATATAAATAATTAGAGTAAATTATCATGCATCTCACATAAGGGTGTCATATATAATTCCAAAACATCACACATATCACCTGTCATGCTCATTAACACTTAAAATGATTTCATGGATTTCACATCCTCTCACTTAGCATGTAGCAGCGGAATTACTTCAATCATAATAAACATAATAAAAGTCTCATGATCAACTCATTATAAATCATCACTTAGGCATAAAAGCCAATACTCCACAGAATTCAAATAACAATAACAACATAAAGTAGAGTACATATAGTATCTCTCAAAACATAAATCGAAATATTCTCAGTGTTACCTGATCAGAGCACGACTCGACCCAAAATAAATAAGGAGACTAGAACAAGCTACTCCAACGGATACCTCGTACTAGAAGCAACTCTACTCTTTGGTACCTGAGTGATGTCGTACAAACATCATTCCAACAGAAGGGTGAGAATTCACATAATTATCGAAATCATAAGATAATATATAATTTATAACATACAAGCATAACCTAATTAATCTCACACTTCAAAAGCTTCATTAACATTTTATCACTCAAGTAGCCATACTATTCACATATACATACTCAAAATTCTATAATTTCACCAATTCATCAATTTCACATATTTCACATAATCTCACATCGCAAACATATACACAATGTGACTCAATGCAAGACTCAAATGCAACTCATGCATGTGGTACCAATCACTTGTTATTATTTTTCGGTTTTTTAATTAAACTGGGTCCGTTCCCTAGACCAATAACACACAAAAAACTCATTCCCTAAGCTTTCAAACCCCGTTATAGGTTTGGGACAAGTCATTAGCTCCCATGGAACTAACAAGCATTGCCTCTTGACACAAATGATGCGTGTGCAAAATCAACAATCATATGCAATTAAGCCCATACTCAAATCTTAATATTCATGCATATCTTCAATAATTCATCACACTTGAATTACCACACATTTGCACATACACAAATATCAGTACAATCCAACCTCAAATCACAAAATGCACATCATCGATTAAACATGGAATAATTGTTCCTTCACTAACACTTAAAATTCAATATTCAATATTCAATAAATATTCAATATTCAATAAATATTCAATATTTTAAATAAATATTCAATATTTAATAAATTTTCAATATTCAATGGATATTCAACATTTAATAAAGTTCCAATATTTAGTAAAGTGCCAAAATTTAATAAAGTTCTAATATTTAGTAATGTACCAACATTTTTCTTGCGCTACAGTAGGTGAAAAGAAAAAGTCACATGTTTCTCTACTAGTCTTGCGCTACAGTAACATTTCAATTGAAACTCATAGCCACTTGCGCTACTGCATCATGATAAATTAAAAAAAGTCACATTTCATCGCCTAATGTTCACGCGCTACAGCAGGTGATAAAAAAAAGGAATCACATATCATGAATCTTGTCTTACGCTACAGTACCTAAGAAATGTATCATTTTCATTCCTTCTTGTTTTCGCTACAGTGATATTACAAAGGTATAACTTTTTTGTTTGGTTTAAAATTGGTGGTAGTCTACTATTCTTACATTAATTAAATGCTATGAACAATCATCATGTAAAATATCATTGGGAGTATAAGAAAAGTGCTACAACATCATGAATTGGAAAAAGGGAATCACGTTACACTTTACTAGTTCCTGCGCTACAGTACATAGTATGGAAAAATGATCACATTTCATGGTTTTGTTTGTCTTGCGCTAGAGTATAGGAAGTGGAAAAGAAAAAAAAACACATTTCATGCTATTAGTCTTACGCTACAGTATAGAAAGTGGAAAAGAAAAATCACGTTTCATTTCCTATCATTTTTTTCGCTACAGTAGCATAAGGTATAAAGGATCACATTTATTATTCTATTGGCATTAAATAAAGGGACTTATAGTGTAGGTGCTTGCTACAGTTCCAAACAAAATTAATTACTCCCTCTGTCCCAAAATGAAAGTCTTTTTAGTCAAAAAATTTTGTCCCAAAATAAAAGTGTTTTTAAGTTTTCAATGTAACATTAATTAATTTTTACCAACTTTACCCCTAATAATTATTGTCTACACTACTTTCAAGATATTACATTATACTATACTTTTGTGACAACCAATTATAATTAAGGGCAATATTGTAAAATTGTTACACTTAATCATTTAATAATTACTTTTCTTAATCTATGTGCAATAATCTTAAAAGACTTTTATTTTGGGACGGAGAGAGTACCACATATCGAAGATTATTATCAAAACTCAACGATTACTAAATCATAAAAATTTATGAGTTTCATCTTAAACATGTATCTACTCATTATACACTATCAAACAATCTCAATAATTATATAAAAACCCATCTTTACCTTGATTTTTCTTAGATTCTTGAGTTTTCTCTTAGGGTCCTCTTCTCTTCTCCTCTTTCTCTCCTTAACCTCCTTTCCAACTTCTAACCCTATTCTATCTCTTTCTCTTATTTTATCAATCTCACAATTTTCTCATAAATCTATTGGGTTTACTAACCCACTTTCTCACTTTCTATTCACACTCCCAACATAGGCTCATTTACTAATTTCTACCAATTCTATATTTTATTCCACCAATAAAATAAATAAAACAAATCAATTAAATCAAATAAATCAATTAATTCAAATAAATCAAATTAATCAAATAATTCATTTAAATTAAATAAATAAATTAACTCATATAAATTAAATAATTCAAATAAATTTAATAAATCAAATAATTCATAAAATCACTCAATTAATTAATATAAATAAATAATTACTAAAATTGGGGTGTTACTACCCTCCCCCACTTAAAAGATTTTCGTCCTCGAAAATTACCTCAAACGGACAACTCAGGATAAAACTCCCTCATCTGACTCGCAAGCTTCCAAGTCACATTTCCACCAACTGGTCCTCCCCAAGCTACCTTCACCAAAGCAATCTCTTTACCTCGAAGTTGCTTCAACTCCCGATCTTCTATCCGCATAGGTGATGTCTCCACAGTCAGGTTATCTCTCACCTGCACATCATCTACTTGGATTACATGAGACGGATCTGCAATGTATTTCCTCAACTGAGATACATGGAACACGTCATGGAGATTAGCAAGCGACGACAGCATAACAACCCGATAGGCTACCTCTCTTATCCTCTGCAAAATCTGATAAGGACCAGTAAAATGTGGCGTCAACTTACGCGACTTCAATGCTCTACCAACACCAGTTATCAGAGTAACTCTAAGAAACATATGGTCCCCCTCTTGAAATCCAAGTGCTTTCCTCCTCTTGTCATGATAACTCTTCTGACGACTCTGAGAAATCTTTATATTCTCCTGAATCATCTTAATCTTATCAGTAGTCTGTTGGACTATATCAGGTCAACCAACGCACTCTCTCCCGACTCATACCAACACAATGGCGTCCTACACCTCCTATCATACAATGCCTCAAACGGTGCCATTCCAATACTCGAATAGAAACTGTTGTTGTAAGTAAATTCCATCAAAGGCAAGTAGCTATCCCAAGCTCCTCCCTTTTCCAACACACAAGCTCTCAAAAGATACTTAAGTAACTGAATCGTCCTCTCAATCTGAACATTTGTCTGCGGATGATAAGCAGAACTCAAACGCAACATCATACCCAAATCACTTTGCAAACTTTCCCAAAATCTCGAAGTAAACCTCAGATCTCTATCTGACACAATGCTAGACAGAATACCATGCAAACTGACAATCCTCTCAATGTAAAACTTGGCTAACTTCTCCAACGGATAATCCATTCTCATTGGAATAAAGTGAGTAGATTTCATCAATCTATCCACAATAACCCAAATAGCTTCATAATTACTCGGTGTTCTAAGTAAACCAGACACAAAATCCATCGATATGCTATCCCATTTTCATTCAGGAATTGATAACGGTTGCATCAAATCCGACGACTTTTGATGTTTGATCTTCGACTTCTGACAAATCAAACAAGAATACACAAACTCTACAATATCTTTCTTCATACAAGGCCACCAAAATACTTTCCTCAAATCTTGATACATCTTAGTAGCACCCGGATGAATACTCAATCCACTACGATGTCCTTCCTCAAGAATACTCTTTTTCAGCTCAACAATATCCAGAACACAAACTCTATCACAACATCTCATGATACCATTTTGATCAATCCAAAAATCACCACCTCGACCTTGATTGATCAAAGTCAACCGATCTACCAAACTCAAATCAGATTTCTGACCTTCTCGAATCTCATCAAGAATGCCACTAGTAAGCTTCAACATACCCAGCTTAACTCCATAAGAAGTCTCTTCACAAACCAAACTCATATCTCGAAATTGCTCAATCATTTCCAACTCTCTTACCATCATCATCAACATATGTAAAGATTTCCTACTCAATGCATCAGCTACGACATTTGCTTTACCCGGATGGTAATTCAAACCAAAATCATAATCCTTCAGAAGCTCCAACCATCTCTTCTGCCTCGCATTCAATTCTTTATGATTAAAGAGATACTTCAAACTCTTGTGATCACTAAACACCTCAAATCTCGAACCAAACAAATAATGCCTCCAAAGCTTCAACAGAAACATAACAATGGCCAACTCTAAGTCATGCGTCGGATAATTCCTCTCATGCACTTTAAGTTGCCTTGAAGCATAAGCTATAACTTGTTGATGTTGCATCAACACACCTCCCAAACCCATCAACGAAGCATCACAATACACAACAAATGGTTCTGCCGAATTCGGCAAAATCGAAACAGGAGCTATCGTCAACCTTCTCTTAAGCTCTTGAAAAGTTTCTTCACACTTTGCATCCCAAACAAAAGCTTGACCCTTCCTAGTCAACTGCGTCAATGGCAAAGATAACTTGGAAAATCCTTCAATGAATTTCTGATAATAACATGTCAAACCAAGAAAACTTCTAATCTCAACAACTGATTTCGGAGCTTCCCATTGCAATACAGCTTCAACCTTCGACGGATTAACTGCAATACCTCTACTCGAAATCACATGGCCAAGGAAACTCACTTCCTTCAACCAAAACTTGCACTTAGAAAGTTTAGCATACAACTGCTTCTCTTTCAACACAGATAACACAATCCTCAAATGCTCAGCATGATCCTCTTCACTATTCGAATAGATCAAAATATCATAAATGAACACAACCACAAACTTGTCCAAATAAGGATGGAAAATCCTGTTCATGTACTCCATAAACACACCTGGTGCATTAGTCACACTAAACGGCATCATGGAATACTCATAATGTCCATACCTTGTTCTAAAAGCAGTCTTCTGAATGTCTTCAGCCTTCACACGAATCTGATGATACCCAGATCTCAAATCTATCTTACTGAACACACTTGCACCAATCAACTGATCCATCAAATCATCAATCCTCAGAAGTGGATACTTATTCTTGATAGTCACCTTGTTCAATTATCTGTAATCCACATAAATCCTCATAGAACCTTCTTTCTTCTTAACCAACAAAACTGGTGCACCCCACGGTGACACACTCGGACGAACAAGCCTCTTCTCAAGCAGATCTTCAAGTTGACTCTTCAACTCTTTCAATTCCGATGCGGACATACGATATGGAGCCATGGATACCGGACTAGTTCTAGGAACTAAGTCGATCGTAAACTTCCCCTCATGTTCCGGCGGTAAATCACTTATCTCATCAGGAAAAATTTCCAAAAAATCACAAACAATTGGCAAAGCACCAACTGCTTCACTTTCACTAATACTCAAAATTGCCATCAGCATAAACATCTCGGCACCATCTTGCACCGACTCATCACTTGATTAGCAGACATAAACAAGTCTCCTTAATTCTCAGGTTCAAGAAAAATAATCGTCTTATCAAAACAGTTAATATAAACATGGTTGAATTCCAACCAATTCATCCCCAGAATTAACATCAAGTTGATCTAAGTGAAGACACACTAAATCAACTCCAAAGTCTATACCAAAAATACTCAATGGACAATTTAAACACACGTATGGGGTAGTTACTGAACCCATAGCAGGAGTATCAATAACCATACCTCCACTCATAACAGACAACTCAAGATTTAATCTCTTAACACAATCCAAAGCAATAAAAGAGTGTGTAGCTCTAGTATTAATTATAGCAACCAAAGGTATACCAGTAATGAAGCACATACCTCGGATCAATCGATCTTCACTAGTAGTCTCAGATCCTGATAGAGCAAACACCTTCCCTTTCGCTTGGGCCTTCTTCGATTTGTCACACTTGGTACTAATATGCCCTTGCTCACCACAGTTTTAGCAAGTCACATTCGCACCACTTCTTCACTCAAAAGCCTTGTGGCCTAGCTTGCCACACTTGAAAAATTTCTGCTCAACACTTGTGCACTCAGGAGAACGATGTCCTTCAACACCACACCTAAAACACTTCACCGAAGTAGGAGCTCCTCCCCCATTCGGCTTCTTGCCATTACCAGCTTTCTGTTTCCCCTTATTAGTATGAGTCACATACGGCTTTCCTCTGAATTGACCTTTTTCATTCTTATCATTCAAACTCTCGTAGTGATTAGACCGAGCTCTACTATCTTCACCATAGATCCTACTCTTGTTCACCAACTCAGAAAATCGCCTAATCTCCTGATAACCAATGGCTTGCTTGATTTCAGGCCTCAAACCATTCACAAACTTAAGACACTTGGATGTCTCAGCATTAGCAGTGTTATAAGGAGGACAAAACTTAATCAACTCCTCAAATATTGATGTATACTCGGCCACAGTTGAGTTACCCTGCTTCAGCTCAAGGAACTCAATTTCCTTTTTCCCACGCACATCTTCTGGAAAATACTTCTCCAAAAACACTTCTCTGAAAACATCCCAAGTAACCTCAACTTCATCTTCTTCAAACCTCTGACGAGTATTACCCCACCAGTCCTCAGCTTCCTCTTCAAGCATATGAGTGCCAAATTGTATCCTCTGCGCATTTGAACAGTTCATGACTCGAAAGATCTTCTCAATCGCTTTCATTCATGCTTGTGCTTTGTCAGGTTCATGTGTTCCCTTAAAGATTGACGGATTGTTCCTCTGAAACTTCCCTAAAGCACGCAACTCATCATCAGTGTTGTTTCCAGCATTCACGTTGACTTGCGGATTCTGCCCAATCGCTCCAGCCTACATCGCCAAAGCTTCAGCAATCGCTTCATCATTCCTTCCTGCAACCATATTTCTAGATTCCAACAATAAATCCTCATTAAAACAAACAATACTGATAATGCCACACACACATATCAAATACAAAAGAAAATAAACACACTAACAACTTGGTCAACTGACCGAACTTGATCTGATACCACTAATGTAACACCCTTCTAAACCCCACCGGATAAATATAAATAATTAGAGTAAATTAACATGCATCTCACATAAGGGTGTCATATATAATTTCAAAACATCACATATATCACCTGTCATGCTCATTAACGCTTAAAATGATTTCGTGGATTTCACATCCTCTCACTTAGCATGTAGTAGTGGAATTACTTCAATCATAATAAACATAATAAAAGTCTCATGATCAACTCATTATAAATCATCAGTTAGGCATAAAAGCCAATACTCCACAGAATTCAAATAACAATAACAACATAAAGTAGAGTACATATAGTATATCTCAAAACATGAATCGAAATATTCTCAGTGTTACATGATCAGAGCACGACTCGACCCAAAATAAATAAGGAGACTATAACAAGCTACTCCAACGGCTACCTCGTACTAGAAGCACCTCTACTCTTCGGTACCTGAGCGATGTCATACAAACATCATTCCAACAGAAAAGTGAGAATTCACATAATTATCGAAATCATAAGATAATATATAATTTATAACATACAAGCATAACCTAATGAATCTCACACTTCAAAAGCTTCATTAACATTTTATCACTCAAGTAGCCATACTATTCACATATACATACTCACAATTCTATAATTTCACCAATTCATCAATTTCACATAATCTCACATCGCAAACATATACACAATGTGACTCAATGCAAGACTCAAATGCAACTCATACATGTGGTACCAATCACTTGTTATTATTTTTCAGATTTTACATCAAACCGGGTCCGTTCCCTAAGCTTTCAAACCCTGCTCTAGGTTTGAGACAACTCACTAGCTCTCACGGAACTAACAAGCATTGCCTCTTGACACAAATGATGCGTGTGCAAATTCAACAATCATATGCAATTAAAACCATACTCAAATCTTAATATTCATGTATATCTTCAATAATTCATCACATTTGAATTACCACACATTTTCACATACACATGTATCAAAACAATCCAACCTCAATTCGAAAAACGAACATCACCAATTAATCATAGAATAATTAATCCATCACTAACACTTAAAATTCAATATTCAATAAATATTAAATATTTGATATTTTAAATAAATATTCAGTATTAAATAAATTTTCAATATTCAATGAATATTCAATATTCAATGGATATTCAACATTTAATAAAGTTCCAATATTTAGTAAAGTCTCAACATTTAATAAAGTTCTAATATTTAGTAAAGTGCCAACATTTTTCTTGCGCTATAGTAGGTGAAAAGAAAAAGTCACATGTTTCTCTACTAGTCTTGCGCTACAGCAACATTTCAATGGAAACTCATAGCCACTTGCGCTACTGCATCATGATAAATTAAAAAAAAAAGTCGTATTTCATTGCCTAATGTTCATGCGCTACTGTAGGTGATAAAAAAAAGGAATCACATATCATGAATCTTGTCTTGCGCTACAGTACCTAAGAAATGTATCATTTTCATTCCTTCTTGTTTTCTCTACAGTGATATTACAAAGGTATCACTTTTTTGTTTATTTTAAAAGTGGTGGTAGTCTACTATCCTTACATTAATTAAATGCTGTGAACAATCATCATGTCTTTTATTAAAATATCATTGGGAGTATAAAAAAAGTGCTACAGCATCATGAATTGGAAAAGGGAAACACATTACACTTTACTAGTTCCTGCGCTACAGTACATAGAATGGAAAAATGATCACATTTCATGGTTTTGTTTGTCTTGCGCTATAGTATAGGAAGTGGTAAAGAAAAAAAAAATCGCATTTCATGCTATTAGAAATTAGTCTTACGCTACAGTATAGGAAGTGGAAAAGGAAAACCACGTTTCATTTCCTATCATTTTTTTCTAGCTACAGTAGCATAAGGTTGAAAGGATCACATTTATTATTTTATTGGCATTAAATAAAGGGACTTATAGTTTAGGTGCTTGCTACAGTTCCAAACAAAATCAATTACCGCGTATCAAAGATTATCATCAAAACCCAACAATTATCAAATCATGAAAATTTAAGGGTTTCATCCTAAATACGTTACTACCCATTATACACTATCAAACAATCCTAATAATTATATAAAAATCCACCCTTACTTTGATTTTTCTTAGATTCTTGAGTTTACTCTTAGGTTCCTCTTCTCGTCTCCCCTTTCTCTCTTTAGCCTCCTTTCCAACTTCTAACCTTATTCTATCTCTTTCTCTTATTTTATCAATCTCACAATTTTCTCATAAACCTATTGGGCTTACTAACTCACTTTCTCACTTTCTATTCACACTCCCAATATAGGCCCATTTACTAATTTCTACCAATTCTATATTTTATTCCACCAATAAAATAAATAAAACAAATCAATTAAATCAAATAAATCAATTACATCAATTAAATCAAATAAATCAATTAATTCAAATAAATCAAATAAATAAAATAATTCATTTAAATTAAATAAATCAATTAACTCATATAAATTAAATCATTCAAATAAATCTAATAAATCTAATAATTCATAAAATCACTCAATTAATTAATATAAATTAATAATTAGTAAAATTGGGGTGTTACAATTGCACCCAGCCACGTCACATGCCTACTTAAAGCTCATGGCGGTCGCCATGAGTATAATGGCGGTCGCCATTCAGGTCCTGAAGCAGAATACGTGAATGCCCATTCTGATTGACTCTTCCCCACTTCCCTACTTTTTCTCAACCTATTTTGTACGTTGGGAGACGGTTTTGAAGCATCAGACCTCTATATAAGTGATAGTTTTCTGAGTTTTAAGGATCCAAGTATCGCGCAGAAGCTCTACAGTTTTTAGTTTTAAGCAAAAATTTACGTTTCAAAGTGATAATCACTCACATTGAGAGATTATCACAACTTTAGTATTAAGTTTCTATACTCTTGGATCGCAATCCTGCCGGCATAATCAAATCTTATTTTCCCGTTCGTGTTATTTGAAGTCTTTCCGTCTTTAATTCAAGTTCTACAGGTTTTTGTATATTATTTATTGTTGTTGTTTATCGCATTGTTTGTCATGTTGTTTTTATCATCTATTGCCATGCTTAGTTTGTTTAAGTTTAATTCCATGTATAGCTAAACACATTTGAGTCCGGTATGTGAGGACCGTCATTTCCGACGGGACTCGGTAATGAAATTTGACGTAGAACTTTATTAAATTCTGTTTTGGCTTTAGTTTTCAAGTTTAATTCAAATGGTTTTGTCACGAGAGTGAAAAGCAAATAAAGGTCTGAGTCGATAGCGCGAGAGTGTGAGAATTGGACCAGATAGTGGGAACTGGGCATTGATCCTAAATACAGTGAGAGCGCTTTAGGTATCGATTAGGATCTAATTAGTTTTCAAAATATGCTTCTTAATTAAAATGGGTGAGCGAGAGCAAAATCTCATGGTTAGGAAGTGTGGCTTTAATCAATAATGTGAGAGTGCGAGATAGAGTCTTTAAACTAGTATTTTCTACGGAATACGATTTAACCATAAATTAACGCCAATGATTTACAGAGTCCCTGAGGTACACAGAATCCATATTTCGGTCTCTCTTTCTTGATATATTTCTTAATCCTTAATTTAGTTTTCATTTTAATTTTGTTCAAACAAAGTAATCACTAGCCTTAACTTTACATAGTACCAATTGAATAACATTAGATTGATTATTAGTCCTTGTGAGTTCGATATCTTTTAAAACTACGCGATAGACAGTATACTTGTAGTTAGATAATTCGATAGACTCGTAAAGTCGCGATCAAGTTTTTGGCGTCGTTGTCGTGGACTAATTCAGTCAATATTGTGATTCCGTTGTTGCGCAGTATAGACTAAGGCAACAAATTTTTCCTTAATTCGTCGATTTTATGCCAAGCACTCGCTCTCAAGAAGAAGAGTTAGAGCAGCCGATTGACGATATCGAGCGTTTTATTAATCTAAGATGCTGAATCAATGAATTCCGGATAAAATATAATCTTCCTGAACCTGTCATTCCTTTTCCAGAACCAGAATCAGTTATGGATGAAAATCCACCAAACCGTCCTCTTAAGGACTATGCTGTTCCATCGCAAGAGTAACCATACAATAGCATTGTTGCCCCTGCCATCGACCAAAATGATTTCGAGTTGAAACCTTCGTTGCTACAAGCCGTATAATAGAACCAGTTTTCTAGTAGCCCAACGGACGATCTGAACCTTCATTTATCTGTGTTTGTGCAGTACGCAGACAAAGTGAAAGAAAATGGTGTTAGACCCAAAGCCATAAGACTACATCTTTTTCCTTTCTCTTTAAGAGATTGAGCTAGAGCTTAGCTCCAGTCTCTACCATCCAACTCTATCAACAGATTTAGGCAAAAAGACAATGAATATCTTTTCGACGCTTGGGAAAGATACAAGGACATGTTGAGGCTTTGTCCACATCATGAACTTAAACAATGGCTGATTATCCATACTTTCTACAATGGTCTTCTATACAACACCAAGCTGAACTTGAGCGCTACAACTGACGGCACTCTAATGGACAAACCTTATTATATCGTGCAATTTTTGTCGTTGACGCGACCACCTTACCGCAATGGTTGGAATTGGGTGCTACTTTCTGATTTCTTATTTATCCTATGAAGCTGGAAAGGAAAGGGAAGTTATCTAAAACTAACCTTGCACGCAAATGTTTTCTTTAACAAATGTTAAGAGATTGGGAGTTCAGGATTAGGTTATACAACGGGAAGCTATTAGCACCCAGTGTATATATGGTTATCCATAGAACTTTTTTATGTTTCTCTGTCGATTTAAGTGTTTTCTGGTGTTTATCTGCTGTGGTTTGGGAAAGTTTCTCCTTTGGGGGTGTTGAGAGAGTGTTTTTGCTGTTTTTGGGTTTTCTGTTATTTTTGGAAAGGTACTGGATCTAAAGTTTTTGATTTGTGTGCTCGCTAAGATTTCACAATCTTATGCCTACGTATTCCCGTAAAGATATCTGGGAAATCAGAGCAATCGTAGTTCCTCATATTCTATGAGAGGAAAATGTTTGGTGTCTTGTTTAAAGCCCAAGATTGAAGCTGTTTGAGTATTTGTGTCTTGTTTAAAGCCCAAGATTGAATCTAAAGGGTGACTGAGAGAGAATTTTTCATCTTTAAACGAGAGATATCTCATCTATTCATCACAAATGTTAGGTAATTGGTTATAAGGGAAATTAATTTAACTGGGATATATGAAATCCAACATTGCCATGATTTCCTTTATAAAATGGATGTTATGAAGGAAGAAAGCTTTAACTCAGTGTAGAGAATGCCAATTTTTCCTTATGAATCTTTCATGCTAAGAGAGGGACATTGGCTTGGATGTTAAGGATCCAGAGGCTTGTCATTTACAGCAGTTAGATGAAAGATAATTTTTGACCCAGATAAGAGAAGGACTCCAGCTTGGATTTTGAATCAATAAGTGTGTCACTTACAGCAATTATCTGGGAAAAAGTTTTGATTGTCTGTTTATCTTAATGTGATGTATAGAGTAAATGTCCTCTTACAGAGTGGACTCATGGTCTCATATGAGGGGATGTTGATTTTTGTGTGCCTTGATCAAAGCCTAAGATTAAGGCTGAATAGAGATTGACTCCACTAAGGAGGGTTTTATCTGTCTTGTACAAAGCCCAAGATTAAGGCTGACTGACTCCACTAGGGAAAGTTCTTATATGAAGCCTAAGAGGAGGCTATCTCTTGCTGAGGTTTATTGGGAATCCAGGAGCAGGTCCAGATTGTGTTAGGGAAATCCAAAGGTTTTACTCTTTCTGGGAGTCAAGGAAGAGTTGGAGTATCATATGCCATGAGGTTCTGATACTATTGGGGATTTGTTGATGATAAATTGACCCTGGTTGGGGATTTTTAAGGTGAAGCTTAAACCTTGTTTAAGGGGTCAGAGGGGATTTAAAAATGAGTTTGAAAACCTTAGAGGTTTTAACTCTGTTGGAGATTAATATATTGATGAAAATGATCAGGGTTTTTCCTGTGCTTTTAGGAAACTTGAGGGTTTCTTGGTGAGATCCAAGAGGATATGAGACTTTCCAAGTCTACTTGTATGAAGCCCAAGAGGAGGCTGAGACTGTCCAAGTCTCTCAAGAAGTGGTAGGCTCTAGTGTAGAGAGAGATCTTTGTATGATGCCCAAGAGGGGGCTGAAGGTTTAAGGGATGAAGAACAACCCTAAAATGGTTTGATATTTGGGAATTCTGACTCTCCTAAGGATTGAACTAGAAAAGATGACTAATTTTTGTCCTATACCTGTAGGAGGCCTTTGGGTCCTTGTACTAAGCCCAAGAGGAGGCTGAGGAACTTCTAAGAAGCCTGTTGGTCCTTGTACTAAGCCCAAGAGGAGCCTGAGGATGCTTTTAGGAAGCCTGTGGGTCCTTGTACAAAACCCAAGAGGAGGCTGGGGAACTTTTAAGAAGCCTGTGGGTCCAAGCCAAAGAAAAGTTCAAGAAATGTTTCACCGGGAAATAATCCTTTCTTTGCTGAACAGTTCTAAGGTTTGAAGAAATTCAAAAGAGGTTTCACTGGGAATTAATCCTCTTTGGGGAAATGAATTTCTTGTACAAAATATAATTTCTAAGTTTGATAGTATTTAGAAAAGTTTCACCGAGAATAATGCCTTTCTCTGTTCCATATTGTATAAGCCCAAGAGGAGGCAAGACTGTATAGGGAATTTCCAATGGGGGAACTAGTTTTGACTATGTTGAAGGTAACCTCTGGTTTGATCTAAACCTAGACCTAACTGCTGGGGGAACTCTAGGCAAGATAAGCACAAATATATATACAGACAATTATATTCATAGATATATATAATAAATATGCATTGAAACAGATATGGGGACTTACCTTCTGAGAAGAAGCCCAAGCATATTGTGATCTGTAGTATTGACTACAATTGTATTCCCTCTTTTAGGGTTACAAGAAATTGAAGAAAGTTTTGAAAAACACATTGAATTTGAATTTGAATTAAAATAAATTTATTTTAAAAAGATTTGTTTGGGGCTTATAGCTCAAGGAGAGACCCATATGACTTATTTGATAACATTGATCGCACTGCAATAGCGAGAGACGTTGTGGGACTTATACTACTGATGAGGCCCAAAATTATTTTTGTACAAAGAGGGGTTGGGTCTTACACTATATTTAGAGGCCCAAAAGTATTTTTGAAAAGAGAAAATGGGGCTTATACTCAAGGAGAGGCCCAGATGATTTATTTGAAAAGACGACGATCGCGCCGTGATTTTGAAAACCACATAGGGACTTATACAATAACTGAGGCCCAAAAATTTTGTATTTACAAAGGGGATAGGACTTACGCTTTATTAGAGGCCAAAAAATGTTTGAAAATAAGAAATACGGGGCTTACAACTCAAGGAGAGGCCCAGATGAAATTGTTTTTCAAATGGCGATCGCGCCGAGATTTTTAAAATCGTATCGGGACTTATACAATGACTGAGGCCCAAAATTAATTATTTACAAAAGGGATGAGACTTACACTCCACAAAGAGGCCCAAAATGATTTTGAAAAGAAGTTTGAAAAATTAAAATTAAGAGAAACCCTAATTTTAATTAAAGATATAATTTTTCAAAGGAAATTAAATATAAAATATAAAATATATTTAAAAATAAGTGGTAAGCTTTGAAAAATATTTTGAAAAAATCATGTTAAATCACATGAAAGCTTGAAATCCAATTGGTTTTGAAAAATCAAGGTGAGAATTTCATTTAAAATGTTAAAAAAACAATAAAAATGAAATTATTTACAAAAATTCAAGATATATTAAACAAATAATATAAATTTATTTTTTTGTAGAATAAAATAATTTAAAACCAATAAAAAATGATAAAAAATGAGAGAGAAATTAATTTTTGAAATCATTTAATAAAAATATCAAATATTCAAAAATTCAAATATTTGAAAATGGCGCCAAGGCCATCTTCTTCTTTCTCACGACTACCCACCATGGCCGTTTTGCAAAACCTCTTATATCTCTCTGATTACTCAATGAAAATGACTTTTGTAAACATGAAATTGTGTGTTTTTGAACAAGGATTTCATTCATATAAATTAATTGCATTTATATTAAGTGTGGATTGAGAAATCAAGTGATGAACTCAAGAACCCTAATTTCTGCAAGAACACTATGAAATCTTCTACACAAAAGCTACAAAGCAATTGATTGAGGGGAATCACTCTATATAAGTGCAGAAACATTTTTGTAACTTGAAAACACATTTACGATGCATGGATTATAGAGTTTGAGAGTGTCGGGCTTACCTCTTGCAAGAAGAGTTCGAATTCTATGTTGGAGGTGTTACAGATGTTGTGTAATGATCTGGACAGCTTCAATGGACCTAATACAAGGTGTTTGGAAGATTGGAATGGATTGAAACAGCCTGGAACTTGTTGTGGCACCTCAACTGTAAATAGGCCAAAAAGCTTGAGCAAATGGGGGGTGACTTTGTGATTCTGATGTTCCAGATGTGTGTTTAAGGTTATGGTTCACTCGTATATGATGTATGTGATGTGTTGGCATGATTGGTTTTGATTGAATTTCTCTCAAATTGAAAATTCGAATGTTACTTCAAGAAGAAGCAAAAATCTGGTTTTTGAGAGTGAAGTGAAAGAAAACATGAATTCAGATGTTTTGGGGTGGTTTGATCAGTCACACATGACCTCTATTTATAGTAGAGGATGTTTGTTTTGGAAGTAATAGTGTTTGGAGGCTGATCATGGCTGTAGCTTGTAGCCATTGACTTGGATAATCCAAAAGTACCAAGTCAACTCTTCTTATCTTGACTCCATTTAACTTTGCAGGTTTGAATGCTCAGAGTTTGGACGAGAATCTTGATTGGCTTGGAGTGTTGTGATCTGGTTCATGACACCTCAATGCATTGCATTGGTGTTACCTTGCCAAAGTTGAATTTCAAACTTCATGTCATGATGGTTTTCACATGCCAAATTGAATTCCTTGCCCCTTTGATCATGAACTAAGTGAGTCATCAGATATTTTATGTTTTTGGAAGATGACAAAGTTGGAAAAGTGATAATATTTGAAGGGCTAAATCATGTGGCACAAGTTTGGTTTTCATGTTGTCTTGAAAAATCAGGTTTTTAGGCCATGTTTCAAGGCTTGTAACTCCCTACTCAAGTTGAGTTCGGATGAGTTCTTGTATTTTTTGGAAATCCCTAATAACATACTTCAACTTTGATGTATAACTTTGGTCTTGAATCAACTTGGATCATAATGAAAAATGGCCTCAAAGTTGGTGAAAATTCAAGACAGATTCTGTCCAAAATTTTCACTAAGTGTTGAAAAAAGTGTCCATTTTCATGTTTTTGTGATTTTGATCAATCTATAACCCAAAATCCATGAGGATTTGGAATCTCTTGTAGTTGACAATTTTGAAGTATGTAATGAGATCTTTCATTTGAGCTTTGGAGGAAGAAAAAGGCCTTGTGGTTTAGAAGTTATGACCTTGCAAAGTTGGTACAAATCATTTTTCTTCCATAACTTAGAAATTTTTAAGTTTCTTAAGGTTTCCCTTTTTGCAAGTAATCTCACTTTTCTTGATTTTTCTTGATGGATGATGATCCAAACCATGAATTATCATTGTTTTTTTACTTAGGGAAGCCTTGTTTGTCTAGAAATTCAAAAAGTCAAACTAGGTTTTTGGGCACAGTTGACTTTTTGTCAGATGAATTTCAAACTGTGTGATCCTCTATGAAATAAAGTTCTTTACCTAATTAAAACCTAATGGATGGATTCCATAGGTGTTATAGTGTGTCTTGAATCATGTCCCAAGGTTTGGGATCATGTCTTGGTGAAAAGTCAAAGGTACCGTTGACTTTTCATCAGGAAACCCTAATTGGTCCAGATGAATTTGATTCCTTGTACTGCTTATGAACCAAGTTCTTTGAATCAATCCAACCTTGTAAATGGATCAATATGATGTATTGGAGGTCTTCAAAACACTTCTTGAGGTCTTGGCTCATGTCTTGCTCCAAAAGTCAACTTAGGGGTGAATTAGGTCAAGAAACCCTAATTCCTGATTTTTGATGAATGCATCCCCTGAGTATATTTTGACTTGATGATTGGACTTATTAGGTCCCTTTGAACTTCTTGAATCATGTTTTGAAGCATTGGCTCATGCCCAGATGAAAATTTTCTTCTGGAGGCCTTAGTCGACCAAAACCTTAATTTGGTGACACTGATGATCTTGAGGCTTGATCCACTTGGAATGTTGCAACCTTGTGCTTGATTCTTGATGTGGGAGCCCTCTTGATCCTTTATGAGTGTTTGAGAGACTTGAAAAATTAAGGATCATCTCCATTCTTAATTGATCCTTTGTCTGAGTGCTCTGAGGGGGCTCAAAACCCTAATTCTTGGTTGAGGTGAGTGCTCAATAATCCTTGAGAAATTGATGAGGCAATGAAAGTACATCCATATTATAGTGATGATTTGCACAATGATGGGAAATCTTGTGGTCAAAATTTGGGGTATGACAGATGCCCCTATTTAATCTTCTTGGACCCGAAGGTGTGAATGGCGAAGATATTCTGACATTCAGGGTACAAGAGGATTAAATATCGGAATACCCAAAATTTTGATTGTGGTTGTGAATGGTAGCTGATTTTCTCGTCCATCTTCTTTTGCAAAGTAACGATACTTAGAAAAGGGTGAAACTTCCCCTTGATCCTGATCTTCAGCCACGGAACTGGTCTTAGTTTCTTGAAGAAATAAACTTCCCCTCGATCATGGTCTTCAGCCATGGAACTGGTCTCAGTTTTCTTCTTAAATAAACTTTCCCTCGATCCTGGTCTTCAACCATGGAACTGGTCTCAGTTTTCTTCTTAAATAAACTTCCCCTCTATCATACCCCAAATTTTGACCACTAAGATTTCCCATCATTGTGCAAATCATCATCACAATATGGATGAACCATCAGTCTCTCCAAAGATGGGTGAGCACTCACTACAAACAATAATTAGGGTTTCAAACCCTCTTTGAGCCTTAGACAAAGGATCAATCAAGTAATGACACGATCTTTAACTTGTCTAACCTCTCAAACATCCACAATGGATCAAGAGGACTCCCACAGCAAGAATCAAGCACAATGTTGCAGCATTCCAGGTGGATTAAGCCTTAAGATCGCCAGTGTCACCAAATTAGGGTTTGGTCGACCAAGGCCTCCAGATGGAAATTTTCCTATAGGCATGAGCCAATGCTTCAAAGCATAACCTAATATGCTCCATGGGACATCATGGACCCAATCATCAAGTCAATTTTGACCTCAGGGGATGCATTCGTCAAAAATCAGGAATTAGGGTTTCTTGACCTAATTCACCCCCCCAAGTTGACTTTTGAGACAAATCATGAGCCAAGACCTCAAGAGAGGATTTGAGGGTCTCTAATAAACCACCTTGATCCATTTGCAACAATGGATTGATCCAAGAAGCTTGGTTCCCAAGTTTCATGTTCATCAGAACCACAGTTAGGGTTTCGCAGAAAAAGTCAACTGTACCTTTGACTTTTGACCAGGACATGCTCCCAAACCCTAGGACATGATTCAATACACCCTATAACACCTATGAAATCAATCCATCAAGTTTGATTTAGGTTAAGGACTTGATTTCATAGAGGATCGCACAGTTTGGAATTCATCTGACAAAAAGTCAACTGTGCCCAAAAGTCAAAGTTTGACTTTTTGATTTTTTGGTCAATTATGGTTTCTTAACCCTAAAATGATATTAATGTGTGATTGGAATCATCATTCATCAAGAAAAATCAAGAAAAGTGGGATAACTTGTAAAAGGGGTAACCATAAAAACTTAGAAATTTTTTCTAAGTTATGAAACAAAGTGGCTAGGGTACCAACTTTGGAGGAACATAACTCCTAAACCACAAAGCCATTTTCCCTCATTCAAAGCTGGATTTGTAGCTCTCCTGGCCCTCTACAGAAGCTTCAAACACAACTCATTCCAATTCCTCATGGATTTTAAGTTATGGAATGATCAAAATCACAAAAAGTGAAAATGTCACTTTCTTCCAACACTTAGTGAAATTTTCACTAAGTCAGAATCTGTCTTACTTTTTTCAAAATGTAGGGGCATTTTTCACTTGGATCCAAAAAGTATCAAAACCAATTATGATCAAACAGTTGTTGTATCATATGAGGGCTTTCCAAAATGGCCAAGAAATCCATCAAATTCCACTTGGGCCATGAGATATGACCATGCCAATATGCCTTACTGCAAACTGTCATGGCAAGGCAGATTTGGGAGTTTTGCTCGATTTGCTCAAATTTTGCAAAGGGAAAGTAAATCTATCCATATGAACACCTCAAAGGGGGACCAAGGAGGGACAAACCCTGATCCATAAGCCTCCAAAGTCTTTGGAACCAAAAGTAGCATGCTAAACCTAGAAATGCCTAAAAGAGGGACAAGACTCCAATTTTGGTTAGGAGCATTTAATGGATGCACCCAGGTGGCATGGACTGAGCCCTTTCCAACTGAATTCAGTCAAGACTTATCCAAGACCAAGGGAACCAGCAGCCTGTGCCCTAACCTCTAGTCAAGGGCTAGAGGAGACTTGGATTCTCATTGATCAACATTGGCCAAACCTCTGCTGCAGTTGCCATTCACTATTGCAGCCAAACAAACTTGCTCTACTATAAATAGAGCTCTATTGTGTTCAGTTTGAGTACACCAAAGCACTACAACACTTGCTTTCCTCAAAATCTCTTTCTCTAGGAAAAAATACCTTCTTTAGCAAGGTAACTCTTAGTTTTTGAGTTAGAGAGCAATTCCACCACAGCTCATGATCCAAACACATCCAATATGTCATATTTAAGATCTCCAAACTCTCACAAGTTACCTGTAACACCAAAATCACAAAGTCACCTCTCAAAACCTCAAAAATAGGACTTTTGTGCATTTTTCAAGCCATATATTGATTCAGTCACTTTCCAAACCAGATAAAACCTCAAACACACTCCAAATATCATCCTTGAACTGTCCCAAATGGTTCCCCCCATCTGGAACACCATTTAAGAGAGTTGCTAGTTTGGCCACTTTTGCCCCTTTTGCAAGAAAGAGCTCAAACTTGTTCCTGAGGTTTCCAGCTGATTCCAACCATCCTAAAAGCTTCTAAGGGATCATGTGAGGTTGTTCAAAGCATTAAACCATTTATGGAACAAAGCCCTTGGCAGATTGCACAAAAGCTCCAAAAAGAGGTAAGCATCACAACTTGGATTCTTTGAATCATGCTTTCTTTTGATGTCCACTGATCATGCATCTCTTATACATGTTATATGTGTTGTGTTTGCACCAATTTATCATGTAATTCATGCTTGTGCCAAGAGATGGCACAGAAAATGCAAATCATGGCCTATTTCAAAATCACTATCGGGTTTTTCAATAGGAGCATGATCTGAAGAAAACACCACCACCATTGGATTCCTTGTGAAATTCTAGGCAGGATAGACCTAAATTTTGTCCCAATCCATGGAGAAATGAGAAAGTTATGGCCTTCACGTTTTCAACCAAAATCTTGTCTTGCCTTGCCTTGGTCCAGGCCAAAAACAAGGCAAGCCTTGTATATTTGTGGTTGTATTTCAATCAACGGATGTATCACCACCCCAGTGGTAAGGCGCGCGCCCTATACACAAGAGATCTGGGGTTCGAATCCCCCTCGCCCCATATCCTCTTTTTGCTATTTTTTTCCACTTTTTATTGTTTTTTTATTATTTTTAATGATTTGAAAAATTAATAACTCTCTCAATTTTAATTATTTTTTATTGGTTCTTTTTGCAAATAAAATACAAAAATGTTGAACTATTTTATTCCACAAAAAAAAATCAAATTTATATTAGTTATTTAATATAATTAGTATTTTTGTGAATAAATTCCTTTTTAATTGTTTTTAAACATTTAAAAGTGAATATTTACTTTGAAAATCAAAACCAAATGAGTTTAATTCATCTTGTGATTAAAATCTCATTTTTTCAAACCTTAAACAAAAATCACAAGTAGTTTATTCAAACTTATTTGGTATTTTTATCATTTTATTTGATTTTCTTTAAATATTTACTTTTAAAGGAAAACAAAATTAGGGTTTCTTTGATTTTCACCCTCGCAAATCATTTTCAAACACTCATGGGCCTCTATTAGAGTGTAAGATCCATCCCTATTGTAAATACACCACTTTTTGGGCCTCAGTAATTGTATAAGTCCCACTGTATTTTAAAAAACAACGGCGCGATCATCGCCTTTTTTAGCAAAATCATCTGGGCCTCTCCTTGAGCTGTAAGCCCCACCACTTGTACAAAAATAAATCATTGGGCCTCTAATAGAGTGTAAGACCCAACCCCTTTTTTAACCAAAACTTTTTGGGCCTCAATGCATTGTATAAGACCCAGTATGTTAAAGAAATCTCGACGCGATCACCAATTGAAAAAACAAATCATCTGGGTCTACCCTCGTGTTATAAGCCCCATTCTTTTTCTTTAAACACCTTTGGGCCTCTTGAGAGAGTGTAAGACCCATCCCTTTGTTCATAAAACCTTTTTGGGCCTCAGTCACTTGTATAAGTCCCTGTACAATTTCAAACAACAGTGCAATCACTGATAAATCCTTGGGCCTCTCCTTGAGCTGTAAGCCCCAACAATCTTTTCAAAGCACTTTCTCCTTTGAATATAATATTGTTATCAAAGCTTTCTTTGTTGAACAAACTAACAAAACAACATGGAAGCTCTACAACCGAGTAAGTGTTTACCCGCTTTCTTTATCCGCTTTCATATATATATAACTGTATTGTGGGGCTGCTCACTGTAAGTCTTCTTTCACAAAAGTTTATATACTTGTTATATATCCACTGTGTAATACTAGTATGTTATTTAGAGTTTTCCCCTGCAACTACGTCTAGCACTAGGTAAAACCCTGTTGGACACTCTTAAATACAAACAAAACTAGATCCCCATAGGATTACCAGACACCGTCTTTACTCCTCTTGGGGTTAAACAATATGGAAACGTGAAAGGCAACATTCTCTGTGAACCCTTTCTCAGACTGTCACCCTTAGAAATCGTCAAAGAGACTCTACTCCCCAGGGATGATCTTTTCTCCGTGAATGGCATCTCTTTAGTTTCTTCCAAATTCTCAGACTTTCCTGGCTTGATCTATTCTCGGTGAATGGCATGTCTTGAATTTCTCGAGGTTTGGGGACCCACAGGCTTCTTAAAAGCATCCCTGCCTCCTCTTGGGCGTTGTACAAGGATCCTTCGACTTCTTAAAAGCTCTCATGCCTTCTCTTGGGCTTAGTACAAGGACCCAGAGACCTCTACAGGTATAGGAATAGAACCTAGTCATCAATTTGCTAAAGATGTCTTTCTGAGTCAAGTGTCAGACCTGTTAATGGGTTGACCTTCATCCCTTAACATACCATCCTTCTCTTGGGCATCATACAAAGATCATTCACTATCTGAGAATCAATTTCTCAAAACACCAGTAGACTTGGACAGTCTCAATACCTTTTGGATTTTCCATTTCCTTAAAGAACAAGAAATAACCCTGATCCTCTGATCAATTCCAAAGCACAACCATACCTTTAATCGTTCCCTTTATAAGAAATGATTTTCTCTTCTATCTAATATACTGGACCTGTCACTAAACTGAAACAGTCACCAGCATAATAGCCTCCTATTGGGCTTTGTACAATGATTCTCCCCAGCGGAGCTAACCTTTTCACACTCTCTTGTTGAGTATAAAAGACTCTCTTGTTGGGTCAAACCTGTTTAGCCTCCATCTCAGGCTTCGTACGAGATAAAAATCACTCTCTTGTTGAGTATAAAAGACTCTCTTATTGAGTCACTTCCCTCTCAACCTCCATCTCGGGCTCCGTACGAGATACAAAATCACTCTCTTGTTGAGTATAAAAGACCCTCATGTGGAGTCAAAACCTTTTAGCCTCCGTCTTGGGCTTCGTACAAGACACATATAAAAACACTCTCTTGTTGAGTCAACCCCTTTTAGCCTCTCTCTCAGACTTCGTACAAAACACATATAAAAGCACTCTCTTGTTGAGTCAGTCACTTGTTAGCACTCTCTTGTTGAGTCAACCCCTTTTAGCCTCTCTCTCGGGCTTCGTACGAGACACATAAAAACACCCTCTTGTTGGGTCAATAGCTTCCTCTTACGCTTTGAATAAAAAAACCCTGGATGAGTCAATCAATCTTTTAGCATCAAAATCTGTGCCTTGCTCACAGTATTTAACATCAATAACTCTTTTTCCTTCATCTAATTGCTGTAAGCGAAAAGCCTCTGGATTATTTACATCCACGCCACTGTCCCTCTTTTAGTATGAGAAATTCCTAAGGAGAGATGACATTGCTCTAAACCTAGTTAAAGTCTTCTCCTTCAGGTTGAAAATCCCCTATAAAGGAAATTATGGCATTGCTGGATTCACATATCCCAGTTAAAGTAATTCTCCTTTATAATCAGTCACCCAACAGTTGTGACAAACAGACCAAATATCCCCCTTTAGAGATGACAAATTCTCTCTAAAGTCAAAACCCTTCAGCTTCACATCTTGGGCTTCGAACAAGATACAAATAGACCCTTTAGCTTCACATCTTGGGCTTTTAACAAGATATAAACCCCCTTTAGCTTCACGTCTTGGGCTTTGAACAAGACACCAAAACAACTTTTTTTCCTCCCATAGAATAGGAGGAACTACGATCGCTCTGATTTCCCTGTTTCATTAAACGAGAATACGTAGGCATAAGATTGGAAAAATCTTAGCGAGCATACTAATAAAAAATCCAAAACCCAGTATCTCCACCAAATCAACCCAAAAGCATCAAATCTAAACACATTAACATCTTACCTCACAAATAGTCCAGGCACTCTATTTTTTTAACAAAATAACCTAAGAGAGACCCACAATCTTAATAGCATCTGTAAACCAACTGTCACCTGTTTAAACTCAGTATGCAAGCAGGGTTAATTGGAGACATCTTTTTCCCTTCCTTAATCAGCTTAACAGGATAAAAAATGAATCGAACTGTAGTACCCCAAAGCGATAATGCTTTGCAACCACGCAAAAATTCGTGCTACAGAGAAATGGCGACTTCACTGGGGAGCGCGAGATCTTGTTATCTTCCCATCTCTTAGGTAGAAACCTTAAGAAAGTGCCACAGGAAAAAATGGCGCCCACCGTGTGGCCCGTCTTCTCTTTCCTACAATCCTTACGGTAGAAAGCCCTGAGTTCTCGAAATGTCGCAGAATTGGCGACTCTGCTGGGGAGTCATTCTCTGTATAGGATCATAAGACTAGAGGTCTAGGATGATTAAGACAAATATATATACTACTTTTCCTAATTGATATATGTGTTTATTTTTCTGCTAATGGGAATGCGTGTGATGCCGCATGTGAAAAGATTGAGTATACACCTAAGATAGGTGATGGCAATGTGGGTAATCTTGTGGGGAGTGAATCCCAGTTAAGAGCCCCCGATTGACCATCAAACTCAGTGGAGACTCCCTTTGCAGATACATTGCCTATACGACTTCGGTTGTTGAAAGTAGTGTGGTCGACTGGGTTATCTGAGAAGCTGAGGTTTTTAGTAAACTTAAGCCATTTTGTAGTGCGGGAGCTATTGAAAATAGTTGTCACGCGATACTACCCTCATCAGAGATCGTTCTAGGATACATCAGCTCGCTAGCGATCTGCTTGTTGTTGTTATACCAAGAGGGGTCAATGATTTTGCGGACAGGTACAAAAAATCACCAGTATAAACCTTGGAGGGGGGGGGGGGTAGAGCCTTGACTTCATGACACCGACCCTTTGACCCCGTGTTTTTTCTATTTTTTTGTGTGTTGCATTCATACATTCATTTAAAAAACATTCAAAAAAAATCTTCTCTTCTAGTCTCTCTTTTTCAAATTAAACTGAGACAATGATTACAAATGTCAGAGAAAAAAGGAGATTGCGCTAATGGATTTCGGTAGAAAGAAAACTCACAAGTACACCTTCAAGGTTCCAAAGTTAGAGGATTTAAGAGGTTTGGCGAGAATGATCTCCAACCACGAGGCTTTCAGAGCTAAGTATGGAGGACTGCTGTCTCTATTAAGGGTCCATGTAATCGAAGGAATCCTGTCCACACTAATCCAGTTCTACGATCCGGTCTATCACTGTTTCACATTCCCGGATTATCAGCTTGTACCAACGCTGGAGGAGTATTCTCACCTAACTGATCTGCACATTACTGATCAAGCTCCCTCTTCTGGACTGGAATAAATTCCAAAGGATCAGACCATTGCAAGAGCAATTTATTTGGACGAGTCAGAAGTCAGGACCCACATGACCACTAAGGGTGGCATCCAGGGTTTGCCAGCCCAATTCTTGATAAAGAAAGCCCTATACTTTGCTAGTATAGGGAACGTGGCCACTTTCGAGAGCATCTTTGTTTTGCTCACTTACGGGTTATTTTTGTTTCCCAACATTGATAACTTCGTAGATGTCAACGCCATTAAGATTTTTCTGATTGGAAACCTCGTACCGACCTTACTCGCAGATGCGTATCATTCGGTACACTTAAGGAATTTATACAGCGGAGGAATGATCACGTGTTATGTACCCTTGCTTTATAAATGGTTCACTTCCCATTTGCCCAAGTATGCTGCATTTTGGGATCAAAAAAATACTTTACGTTGGTCGCAGAGAATCATGTCTCTTACCAACTCTGACATCAATTGGTACAATTGAATCTACGACGGGATCAGAATCATTGACCGTTGTGGAAATTTCCCAAATGTACCCCTTATAGGAACTAAGGGAGGAATCAACTATTCTCCAATTCTCGTTCGTCGTCAATTTGGATACCCAATGAGGCATGTCCCGCGTAATGCTCATCTGGAAGGTCTTTTCTTCAAGGAAGGAGAAAATGACAGGGCACTAAAGATGGAAATAGTGCACGCTTAGAAACACGTTCATAGGAAAGGACGAGAGTCTCTAGGAAAACCAGACTGTGTCTCGGTGGAGCCTTATCTCCACTGGGTACAAACTAGAGCTCTCAAGCTGAGGATGCCTTACCCTCACCAGGAAGTTCTTCCATTAAGGGACTATGCCCTTTTATTTCATGTCTGAGACGGAAAAACTTTAGGTTACGCTCAGCAAAGTTCAGCAGGACAAGAGGTCTTGGAGGAACAAGTACCGTATTCTCAATGTGGAATGTAAGAAAATACAGTAGCTATTAAGAGAAAAAGATGCTCTGATTGAGATTTTAGAGCAGCATGCTGTAGAAAATCAGGATGACCAAAGGAATTTGCTCGCTCCTTTCACTTGGCAAAGGAATGACAACCCGACAACGGCCCAAGAGTCCCGGTCAAAGAAAAGGAAAGCACCCGAACCAGCACCTGAGCTCTCTTCAGAAAGGAATCAGGATCCATTAGTTTAGATTTCCTTTTTTAGCACTTTGTAATCTACTGTATTTCCATTTCCGCAATCCTTTGAATTCAATAAAACGGGGTTTCCCCACTGTTTGATATTTGCAATCCAATTGTCGAAGTTTACTTTGAATAAACAAAAATAATTAATAATCATTGCATTCATCATTCTCATAAACGCATTCTTCTTACCTACGAATCTCACGTTTGCGTCTCAATTCTAGAGTCAAACTGTCTCATTCGTACAATACTTGGGCCAATCATTAGAAAAAGATGGATGATCTCGAGGAAGAGAACAGAGAGTTGAGAGAAGAGATCGACACTCTGAAAGAGGATCTGAGAAAGCTTCATAACGACATGCAAGCTCTAGCAGAAGCTCAAATGCAATAACAAAGGACTGTGATCTCGGAGATCACATCTACGCCCATAGTGGAGAAGTATGATCCTAGGTACAAAATGCCGAAAGATTGTCCCTGGGGCATGCCTATTAACTATATCCTGGAAGGATATGTTCTGCCGATCGCTGAGGATCAGGGAACCGCAGCAGGAACTGCTGGGCCTGAAGGTTACAGACTTCGGGAAAGCGAAGATGCCAGGGGCATGACAGCAACTCCTAAAAGTTACAAACTTCAGGAGGTACCGAGAGTCTCGGCCATAATGACTATACCACCGCCCGTGGTACACACTGTCCCGGAAGGACAGGTTCCACATATACCCTCTGGTGGAAACGACAGCATGATCGACAGAATGAATGAATTCCAGGAACAATTCCTGGAGATACAGAAAGAACTTCAGGATTTATTTGGAAAGGACGCCGCGGACCTCTGCTTGGTCCCCAATATGAAAGTTCCACACAAGTTCCAAGTGCCCGACTTTGAAAAGTACAAGGGTAACTCTTGCCCTCAGAGCCATTTGGTGATGTACGCTTGGCGAATGTCAGCTCAAACAATGAACCAGGAGCTACTGATTCACTACTTTGAGGATAGTTTAACCGGTGCCGCATTAAAATAGTACATGGGTTTAAACCGCGCTAAGATCGGCACGTTCAGAGATCTTGGCGCTGCTTTCGTTCAACAATATAAATACAATTTGGACATGGCACTGGACATAGATCAACTCAGATCAATGTCACAAAAGGACAAGGAAACCTTTAAGGAGTACGCTCAGAGATGGCGTGAAATCTCCGCCCAAATTTGTCCACCTCTTGAGGAAAAAGAGATGACAAAGATCTTCTTAAAGACGTTGAGCTCATTTTACTACGACAGAATGGTCGCCAGTGCGCCCAGTGACTTCACCGAGATGGTGGGCATGGGAGTTTGTCTTGAGGAAGCCATCCGAGAAGGACGTTTAGTTAAAGACGCTGGATCATCAAGTAGTACAAAACGATACTGTAATGCTCTCCCTAAGAAAAAAGAGCAAGATATTGGGAATATCTCTCTCGGAAAGCAAAGGCGACGATATCAACCAGTAGCAGCTGTAACTCCTGCTATCAATCCTGCGCCTATTCCTACGTATCAACCTCAGGTTGCTCAGAGCCAACCTAATCAACAACAACTTCAGCAAAGGATACAACATTCTCTTCAGCAGGCTTGTCCTCCGTACAACAACAACCGTACAACGCGACCACCAGGGTTTGACCCTATACCCATGTTGTACGCGGAGCTGCTTCCATTATTACTGGTCAAGGGGCATGTCCAAACTAAGTCTCCTCTTACAGTACCGAAAAATCCTCCTTTTTGGTTCAAAACGGATTAGATGTGTCCTTACCATCAAGGAGGACCAGGGCATAACATAGAAAACTGTCTCAGTTTCAAATCCGACGTACAAAAGCTTGTTAGGAGCGGGGTCTTATCTTTCAAGGATACGAATCCTAATGTTCTCACAAACCCGCTGCCTCAACATAAGAAAGCTGCAGTCAATTTGATAGAGGGAGAGTCTAACAACACCTATCAAATTCATGATGTACTCTTGTTAAGAGCCAACTTGGTCAAGATGCATTGTAGACAGAGCGGATATGGCCATGTGCCACCTCATAATTATCACCAGTGTGATATCTTCTCTAAAAATAATCAAGGATGTTCTGTGGTGCAAGCAGCTCTACAGGAACAATTGGATCTCAGATGGATCCAAGAGCATCGAGTTCATGGAGTCAACATGACCTATACGAATTCCAACATCATTCAGAACCACGACATCCGTGCAATGAATGTCAACTTGGTGGCGATGCACTCAAGGCAAAGCCAGTATCATAATCTGCTGCGACACGATTATAATTCCTGTCTGACTTGCTCGGTAAACAAACAGGGATGCTCTTTTGTACAAGAGGCCCTCTAGTGTCAGATGGATCTTGGATGGATCCAGGACTACCATGATAGAAATCCTTATCAGATCAACATGATTCAAATCTTTGATATTCGTCTGATGAATACCAGCTTGGTGGAATTACACGCCAAGCAAGTCCAACTCGGTTTTCTCACTTCACATGATTATCAGAACTGTAAAGGATGTTGTGAGAGTAAACAGGGGTGCGCTCTCGTTCAGAGAACTTTACAACACTTGTTAAACCACTGGTGGCTTCCAATCTATCTGGATGAAGACATGCAACAAATCAGTGTGCTTAATGGAAACCCTACTCGGCGTCAAAGTCAGGATGTCCGATCTATGGAAACAAACCTGGTAAGGTTGCACTGCATTCAAAGCGGGCGTGGCCAGGTGCCACCACACAACTATGAACGTTGTAGAGTCTGCTCGGAGAATAACCAAGGATGCTACCTTGTGCGGGCAGCCCTTCAAGGTCAGTTGGATCGTAAAGAGATTCACCTGTGTCCGAGTTCCGACCAAATCAACTAGACGCCAGACTACTTTGCTGATCAAATCAAAGATGTGGTTGTAATCTCTGATCATCAACTGAACGAGGATGTTTATACCATCATCCCTCTACTAGACGAATCAAAGGTTCTTAGCCAGGAACTGATTGAAGTTACTTACGACAGTCAGAAAAATTAGAAGGCTCCTGTAGTTATCTATCTACCAGGACCGTTACCGTATGAATCAGCTAAGGCGATCCCTTACAAATACGGTGCAACAATAATTGAGAATGGAAAGGAAATTCCATTACCCTCAGTCATGAATATTGCAGACATCAGTCGAGTAACACAGAGCGGTCGAATCTTCAACCGAGGAGTTGGAGAACCTAACAAAGAAAAGGAACTTCCGACAGAAGCTCCTGATCCACCAGTTGGTCAATCCAGTAATCCCGACCTTTCAAAGGACGATGATGAGATGCTGAAGCTCATCCAAAGAAGTGAATACAACATTATTGATCAGCTGTTACAAACCCCTTCAAAGATCTCAGTGCTATCACTTTTACTCAGTTCCGAAACCCACAAAGAGGCTCTACAGAAAGTCTTAGAGCAGGCATTTGTGGAACATGATGTAACAATAAAACAGTTCGATAGCATCGTCTCTAACATCACTTCCTGCAACAAATTAGGATTCAGTGATAAGGATTTACCAGAGGGGGGCAAAAGTCACAATATGGCGCTCAATATCACAGTTAACTGCCAGGACGATGCTTTAGCCAGCGTACTGGTAGACACAAGATCGGCCATCAACGTTATGCCGAAGTCCACTTTAATGCGACTATCATTCAAAGGGTCCCCGATGAGGGGTAGTGAGGTCATCGTCAAAGCCTTTGATGGATCTCGGAAAGTAGCTATCGGCGAAGTCGACCTTCCCATAACTATCGGTCCTCACACTTTCCTAATCACTTTCCCGGTCATGGACGTCCGGGCAGCATACAACTGTTTATTAGGAAGACCTTGGATACACCAGGCTGGGGTAGTCACTTCGACACTGCACCAAAAACTGAAGTTCGTCAAGAACGATTAACTCGTCACGGTCTGTGGAGAACAAGCCTTGATCATGAGTAACCTGTCATTATCTACTTGTGTAGAACCTGAGGAGGTTGTTGGGACTCAGTTCCAAGCACTTTCGGTGAGCAATGAGAATCAATCAGAGAAAGGAACCTCGATTTCCTCATACAGAGATGCTCTCGAAGTGACCGAGAATAACAATGCAAAAGGATGGGGACAGCTTATCATTCCTACTGATAATAAAAGAAAGAAGGGTCTTGGTTTTTCTGCAACCTGCACCCAGACAGCTGCTAACGATGAAAGTATTCATCCCATTCAGGACTTCTTCCACAGTGGAGGTTTCCTTCACCCAGTGCCTCAAGCAGTCCATACCATCAACGAGGGAGATCCCTCTGATACGGATGAGGAATGGAAGTCCTATCTCAATAAGGACGGTTATATGTCTCAGGAAGAAGTGCCTACGCCATTTTGCTATCCCGCACAGAGTCCGAGATTTATACCGAGGTCACATGTCGAAACAATATACGGAGATTGTGATCCGGAAGGATGCCGTGCTCCACCAAACTCATTAGAGGAAGACACTCTAATGAAGGACAACTTTGACCACGACTATTATGGCTCAATGGATGACCTGCCTATCTGGCAGCCGTACCCAGGAGATTTGGGGCAAGAAAATTAGCCGAACAATGAAAATCAGCTGAGCGTCATTGAAAAGAATACCTGCTTCCCCACCATGTCATGGGATCAACACTCAGGGTATTCAGAAAATATCCAACACGACGATGAATTTGCAAAGTTTGCAGGACTAGAATTCATTAACTACGCTTTTCCCAAGGTCAACGCCATCGAGAGAGATGACTCCTCCAGTTCCACAGAAGTGTGGGACACCTTGGGACAACCGAGTGGCAAGTTCGACTTCATGGTAAAGTACACTGCTCCTGAAAGCTTTCGTATCAGGTTCGAGGATATCCAGCCAATTGGATGGGGAGATATATCTGAGAGCACAAATAATATGCAAAATACAACTGAGGAATCCTCCTACGGTGACTTTGTCTGGAAAACAGATTCCAATGATCCTGATCCGCCAAAAATCAGCGTTATTTCTGAAGACAAATCAAGGAAGGTACCAGACTTTGTGATTCACCGAGGAGTTCGCGGCCAATGGGTTGCTGTCGATGTTCCGAAGATGGTTTATAAGTCAAAGTAATTGTCGTCTTTAACCTTTCACCCTGCCCAGTTGAAATGGATGTTTTGATAGGGCTCGTTTTCTGTAAATATCCCTCTTCGCTTCGCCCAAAACGACAGAGTTTTGTTTTATAGGGTTGTAGTTTCAAGAATCGACTTGTTCATAAATAAAATAACGTCGCTCTGTAATCTCCGCATTAATTGCTGTTTTCTTTGTCATTTTTTTCAAAAAATAGTAATACTAAAAAACAACTCAATAATAAAAACAAGCAGTTATCAGAAAATACACTGCACACACTTGCATTTTCTCTATCTCTTCTAAACACAAATTATACCGTCATGCAGATTGCTTGTTTTAAACCCCGTTGAAACATACGATCCAATGCCTTCTCCCGACTTTGAGTTCCCGATATTTGGGGCTGAAGAAGAAGTTGACAACGAAATTCCAGAAGAGATCTCCCGATTACTCCGACAAGAGGAAAGGTCCATTGAACCTCACAAAGAGCCGTTGGAAACGATCAACGTGGGTTCAGAAAAAGAGAGAAAAGAAGTCAGGGATGGGGCACTGCTCGGTCCAACTTCCAAAGAGAGTATGACAAAGCTTCTCAGAGAATTTCCTGATGTGTTTGCTTGGTCCTACCAGGACATGCCAGGGTTGGATACCAGCATCGTGGAACATCATTTACATTGAAATCGGAATGTCCGCCAGTAAAACAGAGGTTGAGACGGACTCACCCGGACATGGCCGTCAAAATCAAAGAGGTGGTACAAAAACAGATTGACCCGGGTTTCCTCGCCACGTCAGAATATCCTCAATGGTTAGCCAATATCGTACCCGTTCCAAAAAAGGACGGAAAAGTCAGAATGTGTGTCGATTACAGAGATCTGAACAAGGCTAGTCTAAAGAATGACTTTCCTTTACCACACATTGACATGCTGGTAGACAGTACAACAAAGTTCAAAGTTTTCTCCTTTATGGATGGATTCTTGGGCTATAATCAGATAAAGATGGTGCCGAAAGACATGGAGAAAACTTCCTTCATCACCCCATGGGGTACCTTTTGTTACAAGGTAATGCTGTTCAGTTTGAAGAACGCCGGGGCAACCTATCAAAGGGCCATGACTACTCTGTTTCATGACATGATACACAAGGAAATTGAGGTATATGTCGATGACATGATTGCCAAATCTAAGACAGAAGAGGAGCATGTGACCCACCTGTCAAAACTTTTCAAGCGGTTGAGAAAGTACAAATTCCGCTTGAATCCCAACAAGTGCACCTTCGGTGTCCGTTCAGGGAAACTGCTAGGGTTCATCATCAGCCAAAAAGGAATTGAGGTTGATCCTGACAAGGTCAAGGCCATTCAAGAAATGCCTTCTCCGAAAATTGAAAAACAAGTCAGAGGATTCCTGGGACGTTTGAACTACATCTCCAGATTCATATTCCTCATGACCGCAACATGTGCGCCAATTTTTAAATTACTCAAAAAGAATCAGGACTGCGTTTGGATAAAGGACTGCCAAACCGCCTTCGACAGTATTAAGGAATACCTATTGAACCCACCGATTCTATCACCTCCAGTGGAAGGAAGACCACTGATCATCTACCTCACAGTCCTAGAGGACTCAATGGGTTGTGTGCTTGGTCAACAAGACAAAACAAAAAGAAAAGAGTCAGCCATCTACGATTTGACCAAGAAATTCACCGACTGCGAGACTCGGTACACTATGCTTGAGAAAACTTGCTGCGCTTTGGCTTGGGCAGCTAAACGTCTTCGCCAGTACATGATTCGTCACACGACTTGGTTAATCTCAGGAATGGATCCAATCAAGTATATCTTTGAAAAACCTGCTCTCACGGGAAGAATTATACGTTAGCAGATGTTGTTATCGGAATATAACATTGAGTACCACGCTCAGAAAGCCATTAAGGGAAGTATTTTAGCGGATCATTTGGCTCATCAACCGATTAACGATCAGGAATCAATCAGGTTTGACTTCCCAGACGAAGATGTCATGTATTTGAAAATGAAAGATTGCGGTTCCCAATGGGGACTAATCTTTGACGGAGCTGTCAATCATTACAGAAACGGAATTGGGGCAATTATCAAAACACCTCAGGGTACCCCATTCCTTTCATTGCCAGACTTACATTCAAGTGCACAAACAACGAGGCCAAATACGAAGCTTGTATTATGGGTCTCGAAGAAGCGATTGATTTGAGGATTAAAAACTTGGATGTATATGGCGACTCAGCTCTGGTCATCAATCAGATTAAAGGAGATTGGAACACATACCAATCCGGATTGATTCCTTACAAAGATTACGCGAGAAGGTTGTTACCCTTCTTTAATAGAATCGAGTTTCATCACATCCCTCGTGAGGAGAATCACATGGCTGATGCATTAGCCACCCTCTCTTCTATGATTAATGTAGGTCAATGGACCGACTTACCTAAGATCGACATAATGCGCGTTGAACGGCCAGATTACATCTTCACGATTGAAGCAGTCATAGATGACAAACCTTGGTATCACGATATCAAATGCTTCCTTCAGAAACAAGAGTACCCACCTGGGGCACTAAGAAAAGACAAAAAAAAACCCTCAGAAGGCTGGCTGGCAGCTTCTTCCTGAGCGGTGATACACTCTATAAGAGGAATTTTGACATGGTCTTGCTTCGATGTGTAGATAGACCAGAAGCAAACAGGCTGATAAAAGAAATTCACGAAGGATCCTTTGGCACTCATGCCAACGGACACACAATGGCGAGAAAAGTTCTTAGAGCAGGGTACTATTGGTTAACGATGGCATCCCACTGCTACAAGTACATGAGGAAGTGTCACAAGTATCAGATATACTCCGACAAAATCCATGTACCGCCAACACATCTCAAAGTTCTTTCTTCCCCATGGCCTTTTTCCATATGGGGAATCAACATGATTGGCATGATTGAACCCAAAGCTTCAAACGGACATCGATTCATCCTGGTAGCCATTGATTACTTCACCAAGTGGGTCGAAGCAGCGTCGTACGCTAATGTAACCCGACAAGTGGTGGTCCGATTTATCAAAAACAATGTCATTTGCCGTTATGGTGTTCTAAGCCAGATCATTACTGATAATGGATCTAACTTGAACAATAAGATGATGAAAGAGTTGTGCGCAGAGTTCAAGATCGAACACCATAACTCATCTCCCTACCGACCCAAGATAAATGGAGCGGTAGAAGCGGCTAACAAGAACATCAAGAAGATTGTTCAAAAAATGGTCGTAACCTACAAAGATTGGCACGAGGTGCTGCCCTTTGCTCTTCACGGTTATCGCACATCTGTCTGTACTTCAATAGGGGCAACCCCTTTCTCTCTAGTATATGGCATGGAAGAAGTGCTCCCCATAGAAGTAGAGATCCCATAAATCCGGGTATTGATGGAAGCTAAGCTTACAGAGGCTGAATGGTGTCAAAGTCGATACGACGAACTGAATCTGATCAAAGAAAAGCGAATGACGGCTCTATGCCATGGTCAGTTGTATCAACAGAGAATGAAGAAGGCCTTCGACAAAAAGGTCCGACCTCGTGTCTTCAGAAAAGGAGACCTTGTGCTCAAGAAGATACAATCATTTCTCGCTGATTCCCGGGGCAAATGGACTCTGAATTATGACGGCCCCTATGTGGTCAAGAAAGCTTTCTCAGGCGGTGCCTTGAGACTTGCAACCATGGACGGAGAGGAATTTTCCTACCCCACAAATGTTGATGTAGTCAAGAAATACTTCGCCTAAACTAAAAAAAAAACGTCTCGGTGGATTGAAAACCCGAAAGGGCGGTCCAGGAAAAAATTAGAGACATAATAAAAAAAATCATCCTGGTGGATTGGAAATCTCAAAGTACAATCCAGGCAAAAGTTAGGGATAATGGCAAGTAACTACGTCCAACAGGGGCGAATCCCCTAGTAGCAGTCCTGCCATCCATCGAAAGAAAACTCCGGTTAAGGTCATCTTCGACAGAAGCTCAGGATGTCCCAAATTCAAAGTTGGTAGAAGGATAGTGGTCGTTATGTTTCAATGTAGCCCTTTTCCCTTAAATTACCATTTTCAAACTTTGTAAATACTCTATGGAATCAAGCGATTGGCTGATTTCCGTCCTATCAATAAAATTTGAGCCCTTGTGCTTTTGTTTGTAATTCTTATTTGTTTTAGCTTTACAGAACGACATTTTAACATGATCAACGATTCTTGAAATGAAACAAAAATGAATTTACTTGTCAAACTTTTCTGCTTTTAAAATAAAGATGGAAATTTCTTCTGACTGTTAAACATCAAAAGAACATCGATCGCTTCGCCAGGAGTAATCGAACTTCAAAGTGCAGAATCAAAGTACTCCTTCTAAACCAGTGCGCCTGAACGAAGTATCAGTTATGTCAGATGTGAATACTCCATCTGACATCTTCGGCCGAGTTCTTACCTCCTAAGCCCGATCAACGGTTGTTCCCCCACAGGGACTATTTCTCCTAAGCAAGGCAGAATTGCTATCTTGAACCAGCGATACTTTTTGTCTCCCACTGTGGCCGAGTATCTAGTCGTGTTCATCTACTAGTCTGTATGTCATGTCAGTTTTGTCAGCATATACATACATGCATCATGCATTATTAATTTACATTCATATTCATATTTCATCATTATCACTCTAGTCGATCTTGTCCCCTAGTGATAAAAATCTTCACAATCGAGTTGTCAGTTCTTTCCTCGTCAGGAAATGTTGCGTCTGAACAATCTCTCTCCTCCAGTTTATTTCTGGATTAGAGTTGGCCCTTGACCGCTTTGATAACTTGAACCTCTGAGAAAACCAGAGAAACTATCGGCAAATGTCACTCTTCGCCATTGAAGATGATATATTCGCTTTCCTGGATTAAGGAAAATCCCCAGAGAAAGCCTCTTAATCAGAGATTCGACAATACAGCAGTTTTTCTCCGAAAAATCCGCTAACGAAATGGTCATCAGCACCTCAAAATTGGATCACATCATATGGCATTTCTCCGAGAAGATCTCCGAGAAAAGTATGATGTAATATCCCCAAGCGAAAGCAGTCTCTCAAGAGACTCCTTTTCCCCGATAGAGTCAACAAATGGCATCTCCAACAGAGAAGTTTGTACCCTTCTATAATTCAGACAGATAGGTTCCCCAGCAAGTCTGACATCAAAAGTTTTTTCTATCAAATGGCATCTCCCCAAGAAAATTCGGCGAGAAGTTTGAGGAAAACCGCTACACATAGAGTCCCTTGTCAAGAAAGTTTATTGACAAAAGAAACTAAGACCAGTTCCTTGGTAGGAAACCAGGATCGAGGGGAAGTTTATATCAAAAACTAAGACCAGTTCCTTGGTAGGAAACCAGGATCGAGGGGAAGTTTACATCAGAAACTGAGACCAGTTCCTTGGTAGGAAACCAGGATCGAGGGGAAGTTTGTATCAGAAACTGAGACCAGTTCCTTGGTAGGAAACCAGGATCGAGGGGAAGTTTTTACCATTTCTAAGCATCATCGCTTAGCAAAATAAGAAGGATGCGTGAACTACCATTCATAACCACCATCAAAATTTCGGGTATTCCGATATTTAATCCTCTTGCACCCCGAATGCCCGAATACCTTTGCCATTCACACCTTCGGGTCCAAGAAGATTAAATAGGGGTATCTGTCATACCCCAAATTTTGACCACTAAGATTTCCCATCATTGTGCAAATCATCATCACAATATGGATGAACCATCAGTCTCCCCAAAGATGGGTGAGCACTCACTACAAACAATAATTAGGGTTTCAAGCCCTCTTTGAGCCTTAGAGAAAGGATCAATCAAGGAATGACATGATATTCAACTTGTCTAACCTCTCAAACATCCACAATGGATCAAGAGGACTCCCACAACAAGAATCAAGCACAATGTTGCAGCATTCCAGGTGGATTAAGCCTTAAGATCGCCAATGTAACCAAATTAGGGTTTGGTCGACCAGGGCCTCCAGATGGAAATTTTACTATGGGCATGAGCCAATGCTTCAAAGCATAACCTAATATGCTCCATGGGACATCATGGCCCAATCATCAAGTCAATTTTGACCTCAGGGGATGCATTCATCAAAATCAGGAATTAGGGTTTCTTGACCTAATTCACCCCCAAGTTGACTTTTGGGACAAATCATGAGACAAGACCTCAAGAGAGGATTTGAGGGTCTCTAATAAACCACCTTGATCCATTTGCAACAATGGATTGATCCAAGAAGCTTGGTTCCCAAGTTTCAGGTTCATCAGAACCACAGTTAGGGTTTCGCGGAAAAAGTCAACTGTACCTTTGACTTTTGACCAGGACATGCTCCCAAACCCTAGGACATGATTCAATACACCCTATAACACCTATGAAATCAATCCATCAAGTTTGATTTAGGTCAAGGACTTGATTTCATAGAGGATCGCACAATTTGGAATTCATCTGACAAAAAGTCAACTGTGCCCAAAAGTCAAAGTTTTACTTTTTGATTTTTTGGTCAATTATGGTTCCTTAACCCTAAAATGATATTAATGTGTGATTGGAATCATCATTCATCAAGAAAAATCAAGAAAAGTGGGATAATTTGTAAAAGGGGTAACCATAAAAACTTAGAAATTTTTTCTAAGTTATGAAACAAAGTGGCTAGGGTACCAACTTTGGAGGATCATAACTCCTAAACCACAAGGCCATTTTCCCCCATTCAAAGCTGGATTTGTAGCTTTCCTGGCCCTCTACAAAAGCTTCAAACACAACTCATTCCAATTCCTCATGGATTTTAATTTATGGAATGATCAAAATCACAAAAAGTGAAAATGTCACTTTCTTCCAACACTTGGTGAAATTTTCACTAAGTCAGAATCTGTCTTACTTTTTTCAAAATGTAGGGGCATTTTTCACTTGGATCCAAAAAGTATCAAAACCAATTATGATCAAACAGTTGTTGTATCATATGAGGGATTTCCAAAATGGCCAAGAACTCCATCAAATTCCACTTGGGCCATGAGATATGACCATGCTAATATGCCTTGCTGCAAACTGTCATGGCAAGGCAGATTTGGGAGTTTTGCTCGATTTGCTCAAATTTTGCAAAGGGCAAGTAAATCTATCCATCTGAACACCTAAAGAGGGGACCAAGGAGGGACAAACCCTGATCTATAAGCCTCCCTAGTCTCTGGAACCAAAAGTAGTATGCCAAACCTAGAAATGCCTAAAAGAGGGACAAGACTCCAATTTTGGTTTGGAGCATTTAATGGATGCACCCAGGTGGCATGGACTGAGCCCTTTCCAACTGAATTCAGTTAAGACTTATCCAAGACCAAGGGAACCAGCAGCCTGTGCCCTAACCTCTAGTCAATGGCTAGAAGAGACTTGGATTTTCATTTATCAACATTGGCCAAACCTCTGCTGCAGTTGCCATTCACTATTGCAGCCAAAACAAACTTGCTCTACTATAAATAGAGCTCAATTGTGTTCAGTTTGAGTACACCAAAGCACTACAACACTTGCTTTCCTCAAAATCTTTTTCTCTAGGCAAAAATACCTTCTTTAGCAAGGTAACTCTGAGTTTTTGAGTTAGAGAGCAATTCCACCATAGCTCATGATCCAAACACATCCAATATGTCATATCTAAGCTGTCTAAACTCTCACAAGTGACCTGTAACACCAAAATCACAAAGTCATCTCTCAAAACCTCAAAAATAGGACTTATGTGCATTTTTCATGCCATGTCTTGATTCAGTCACTTTCCAAACCAGATAAAACCTCAAACACACTCCAAATATCATCCTTGAACTGTCCCAAATGGTTCCCCCCATCTGGAACACCATTTGAGAGAGTTGCTAGTTTGGCCACTTTTGCCCCTTTTGCAAGAAAGAGCTCAAACTTGTTCCTGATGTTTCCAGCTGATTCCAACCATCCTAAAAGCTTCTAAGGGATCATGTGAGGTTGTTCAAAGCATCAAATCATTTCTAAAACAAAGCCCTTGGCAGATTGCATAAAAGCTCCAAAAAGAGGTAAGCATCACAACTTGGATTCTTTGAATCATGCTTTCTTTTGATGTCCACTGATCATGCATCTCTTATACATGTTATATGTGTTGTGTTTGCACCAATTTATCAGGTAATTCATGCTTGTACCAAGAAATGACACAGAAAATGCAAATCATGGCCTATTTCAAAACCACTATCGGGTTTTTTAATAGGAGCATGATTTGAAAAAAAAACACCACCACTATTGGATTCCTTGTGAAATTCTAGGCAGGATAGACCCAAATTTTGTCCCAATCCATGGAGAAATGAGAAAGTTATGGCCTTCACATTTTCAACCAAAATTTTGCCTTGCCTTGCCTTGGGCCAGGCCAAAAACAAGGCAAGCCTTGTATATTTGTGGTTGTATTTCAATCAACGATGTATCACCACCCCAGTGGTAAGGCGCGCGCCCTATACACAAGAGGTCTGGGGTTCGAATCCCCCTCGCCCCAGATCCTCTTTTTACTTTTTTTCCCCACTTTTTATTATTTTTCTTATTATTTTTAATGATTTGAAAAATTAATAACTCTCTCAATTTTAATTATTTTTTATTGGTTCTTTTTGCAAAAAATCACAAAAATGTTGAAATATTTTATTCCACAAAAAAAATCAAATTTATATTAGTTATTTAATATAATTAGTATTTTTGTGAATAAATTCCTTTTTAATTGTTTTTAAACATTTAAAAGTGAATATTTACTTTGAAAATCAAAACCAAATGAGTTTAATTCATCTTGTGATTAAAACCTCATTTTTTCAAACCTTAAACAAAAATCACAAGTGGTTTATTCAAACTTATTTGGTATTTTTATCATTTTATTTGATTTTCTTTAAATATTTACTTTTAAAGGAAAACAAAATTAGGGTTTCTTTGATTTTCACCCTCGCAAATCATTTTCGAACACTCATGGGCCTCTATTAGAGTGTAAGACCCATACCCATTGTAAATACACCACTTTTTGGGCCTCAGTCATTGTATAAGTTCCACTGTATTTTCAAAAACAACGGCGCGATCGTCGCCTTTTTTTAGCAAAATCATCTGGGCCTCTCCTTGAGCTGTAAGCCCTACCACTTGTACAAAAATAAATCATTGGGCCTCTAATAGAGTGTAAAACCCAACCCCTTTTTTAACCAAAACTTTTTGGGCCTCAATGCATTGTATAAGACCCAGTATGTTAAAGAAATCTCAGTGTGATCGCCAATTCAAAAAACAAATCATCTGGGCCTACCCTCGTGTTATAAGCCCCATTATTTTTCTTTAAACACCTTTGGGCCTCTTGAGAGAGTGTAAGACCCATCCCTTTGTACAAAAAACCTTTTTGGGCTTCAGTCACTTGTATAAGTCCCTGTACAATTTCAAACAACAGTGCAATCACTTATAAATCCTTGGGCCTCTCCTTGAGCTGTAAGCCCCAACAATATTTTCAAAGCACTTTCTCCTTTGAATATAATATTGTTATCAAAGCTTTCTTTGTTGAACAAACTAACAAAACAGCATGGAAGCTCTACAACCGAGTAAGTGTTTACCCGCTTTCTTTATCCGCTTTCATATATATATATATATAACTGTATTGTGGGGTTGCTCACTGTAAGTCTTCTTTCACAAACTTTTATATACTTGTTATATATCCACTGTGTAATACTAGTATAGTTATTTATAGTTTTCTCCGGCAACTACGTCTAGTACTAGGTAAAGCCCTGTTGGTAACTCTTAAATACAAACAAAACTAGATCCCCATAGGGTTATCAGACACAGTCTTCCCTCCTCTTGGGGTTAAACAATATGGAGACGTGAAAGGCAGCATTCTCGGTGAACCCTTTCTCAGACTTTCACCCTTAGACATTGTCAAAGAAACTCTAACTCCCTAGAGATGATCTTTTCTCCGTGAATGGCATCTCTTGAGTTTCTTCCAAATTCTTGGACTTTCCTGGCTTGATCTTTTCTCGGTGAATGGTATGTCTTGAACTTCTCGGGGTTTGGGGACCCACAGGCTTCCTAAAACATCCTCGCCTCCTCTTGGGAGTTGTACAAGGATCCTTCGGCTTCTTAAACGCTCTCATGCCTTCTCTTGGGCTTAGTACAAGGACCCAGAGACCTCTACGGGTATAGGAATAAAACCTAGTCATCAATTTGCTAGAGCTGTCTTTCTGAGTCAAGTGTCAGACCTGTTAATGGGTTGACCTTCATCCCTTAACATACCAGCCTTCTCTTAGGCATCATACAAAGATCATTCACTATCTGAGAATCAATTTCTCAAAATACCAGTAGACTTGGACAATCTCAATACACTTTGGATTTTCCATTTCCTTAAAGAACAGGAAATAACCCTGATCCTCTGATCAATTCCAAAGCACAACCATACCTTTAATCGTTCCCTTTATAAGAACTGATTTTCTCTTCTATCTAATATACTGGACCTGTCACTAAACTGAAACAGTCACCAGCACAATAACCTCCTCTTGGGCTTTGTAGAATGATTCTCCCCAGCTGAGCTAACCTTTTCACAGTCTCTTGTTGAGTATAAAAGACTCTCTTGTTGGGTCAAACCTGTTTAGCCTCCATCTCGGGCTTCGTACGAGATAAAAATCACTCTCTTGTTGAGCATAAAAGACTCTCTTGTTGAGTCACTTCCCTCTCAGCCTCCATCTCGGGCTTCGTACGAGATACAAAATCACTCTCTTGTTGAGTATAAAAGACCCTCATGTGGAGTCAAAACCTTTTAGCCTCCGTCTTGGGCGTCTCCGTCTTGGGCTTCTCACCAAATGGCATCTCCCCAAGAAAATTCGGCGAGAAGTTTGAGGAAAACCGCTACACATAGAGTCCCTTGTCAAGAAAGTTTATTGACAAAAGAAACTAAGACCAGTTCCTTGGTAGGAAACCAGGATCGAGGGGAAGTTTATATCAGAAACTAAGACCAGTTCCTTGGTAGGAAACCAGGATCGAGGGGAAGTTTACATCAGAAACTGAGACCAGTTCCTTGGTAGGAAACCAGGATCGAGGGGAAGTTTGTATCAGAAACTGAGACCAGTTCCTTGGTAGGAAACCAGGATCGAGGGGAAGTTTTTACCATTTCTAAGCATCATCGCTTAGCAAAAGAAGAAGGATGCGTGAACTACCATTCATAACCACCATCAAAATTTCGAGTATTCCGATATTTAATCCTCTTGCACCCCGAATGCCCGAATACCTTTGCCATTCACACCTTCGGGTCCAAGAAGATTAAATAGGGGCATCTGTCATACCCCAAATTTTGACCACTAAGATTTCCCATCATTGTGCAAATCATCATCACAATATGGATGAACCATCAGTCTCCCCAAAGATGGGTGAGCACTCACTACAAACAATAATTAGGGTTTCAAGCCCTCTTTGAGCCTTAGACAAAGGATCAATCAAGGAATGACATGATCTTCAACTTGTATAACCTCTAAAACATCCACAATGGATCAAGAGGACTCCCACAGCAAGAATCAAGCACAATGTTGCAGCATTCCAGGTGGATTAAGCCTTAAGATCGCCAATGTAACCAAATTAGGGTTTGGTCGACCAGGGCCTCCAGATGGAAATGTTACTCTGGGCATGAGCCAATGCTTTAAAGCATAACCTAATATGCTCCATGGGACATCATGGCCCAATCATCAAGTCAATTTTGACCTCAGGGGATGCATTCATCAAAATCAGGAATTAGGGTTTCTTGACCTAATTCACCCCCAAGTTGACTTTTGGGACAAATCATGAGACAAGACCTCAAGAGAGGATTTGAGGGTCTCTAATAAACCACCTTGATCCATTTGCAACAATGGATTGATCCAAGAAGCTTGGTTCCCAAGTTTCAGGTTCATCAGAACCACAATTAGGGTTTCGCGGAAAAAGTCAACTGTACCTTTGACTTTTGACCAGGACATGCTCCCAAACCCTAGGACATGATTCAATACACCCTATAACACCTATGAAATCAATCCATCAAGTTTGATTTAGGTCAAGAACTTGATTTCATAGAGGATCGCACAATTTGGAATTCATCTGACAAAAAGTCAACTGTGCCCAAAAGTCAAAGTTTTACTTTTTGATTTTTTTGTCAATTATGGTTCCTTAACCCTAAAATGATATTAATGTGTGATTGGAATCATCATTCATCAAGAAAAATCAAGAAAAGTGGGATAATTTGTAAAAGGGGTAACCATAAAAACTTAGAAATTTTTTCTAAGTTATGAAACAAAGTGGCTAGGGTACCAACTTTGGAGGATCATAACTCCTAAACCACAAGGCCATTTTCCCCCATTCAAAGCTGGATTTGTAGCTCTCCTGGCCCTCTACAAAAGCTTCAAACACAACTCATTCCAATTCCTCATGGATTTTAATTTATGGAATGATCAAAATCACAAAAAGTGAAAATGTCACTTTCTTCCAACACTTGGTGAAATTTTCACTAAGTCAGAATCTGTCTTACTTTTTTCAAAATGTAGGGGCATTTTTCACTTGGATCCAAAAAGTATCAAAACCAATTATGATCAAACAGTTGTTGTATCGTATGAGGGATTTCCAAAATGGCCAAGAACTCCATCAAATTCCACTTGGGCCATGAGATATGACCATGCTAATATGCCTTGCTGCAAACTGTCATGGCAAGGCAGATTTGGGAGTTTTGCTCGATTTGCTCAAATTTTGCAAAGGGCAAGTAAATCTATCCATCTGAACACCTCAAGGGGGGACCAAGGAGGGACAAACCCTGATCTATAAGCCTCCCTAGTCTCTGGAACCAAAAGTAGTATGCCAAACCTAGAAATGCCTAAAAGAGGGACAAGACTCCAATTTTGGTTTGGAGCATTTAATGGATGCACCCAGGTGGCATGGACTGAGCCCTTTCCAACTGAATTCAGTTAAGACTTATCCAAGACCAAGGGAACCAGCAGCCTGTGCCCTAACCTCTAGTCAATGGCTAGAAGAGACTTGGATTTTCATTTATCAACATTGGCCAAACCTCTGCTGCAGTTGCCATTCACTATTGCAGCCAAAACAAACTTGCTCTACTATAAATAGAGCTCAATTGTGTTCAGTTTGAGTACACCAAAGCACTACAACACTTGCTTTCCTCAAAATCTTTTTCTCTAGGCAAAAATACCTTCTTTAGCAAGGTAACTCTGAGTTTTTGAGTTAGAGAGCAATTCCACCATAGCTCATGATCCAAATACATCCAATATGTCATATCTAAGCTGTCCAAACTCTCACAAGTGACCTGTAACACCAAAATCACAAAGTCATCTCTCAAAACCTCAAAAATAGGACTTATGTGCATTTTTAAAGCCATGTCTTGATTCAGTCACTTTCCAAACCAGATAAAACCTCAAACACACTCCAGATATCATCCTTGAACTTTCCCAAATGGTTCCCCCCATTTGGAACACCATTTGAGAGAGTTGCTAGTTTGGCCACTTTTGCCCCTTTTGCAAGAAAGAGCTCAAACTTGTTCCTGATGTTTCCAGCTGATTCCAACCATCCTAAAAGCTTCTAAGGGATCATATGAGGTTGTTCAAAGCATCAAATCATTTCTAAAACAAAGCCCTTGGCAGATTGCATAAAAGCTCCAAAAAGAGGTAAGCATCACAACTTGGATTCTTTGAATCATGCTTTCTTTTGATGTCCACTGATCATGCATCTCTTATACATGTTATATGTGTTGTGTTTGCACCAATTTATCATGTAATTCATGCTTGTACCAAGAAATGACACAGAAAATGCAAATCATGGCCTATTTCAAAACCACTATCGGGTTTTTTAATAGGAGCATGATTTGAAAAAAAAACACCACCACTATTGGATTCCTTGTGAAATTCTAGGCAGGATAGACCTAAATTTTGTCCCAATCCATGGAGAAATGAGAAAGTTATGGCCTTCACATTTTCAACCAAAATTTTGCCTTGCCTTGCCTTGGGCCAGGCCAAAAACAAGGCAAGCCTTGTATATTTGTGGTTGTATTTCAATCAACGATGTATCACCACCCCAGTGGTAAGGCGCGCGCCCTATACACAAGAGGTCTGGGGTTCGAATCCCCCTCGCCCCAGATCCTCTTTTTACTTTTTTTCCCCACTTTTTATTATTTTTCTTATTATTTTTAATGATTTGAAAAATTAATAACTCTCTCAATTTTAATTATTTTTTATTGGTTCTTTTTGCAAAAAATCACAAAAATGTTGAAATATTTTATTCCACCAAAAAAAAATCAAATTTATATTAGTTATTTAATATAATTAGTATTTTTGTGAATAAATTCCTTTTTAATTGTTTTTAAACATTTAAAAGTGAATATTTACTTTGAAAATCAAAACCAAATGAGTTTAATTCATCTTGTGATTAAAACCTCATTTTTTCAAACCTTAAACAAAAATCACAAGTGGTTTATTCAAACTTATTTGGTATTTTTATCATTTTATTTGATTTTCTTTAAATATTTACTTTTAAAGGAAAACAAAATTAGGGTTTCTTTGATTTTCACCCTCGCAAATCATTTTCGAACACTCATGGGCCTCTATTAGAGTGTAAGACCCATACCCATTGTAAATACACCACTTTTTGGGCCTCAGTCATTGTAAAGTCCCACTGTATTTTCAAAAACAACGGCGCGATCGTCGCCTTTTTTTAGCAAAATCATCTGGGCCTCTCCTTGAGCTGTAAGCCCCACCACTTGTACAAAAATAAATCATTGGGCCTCTAATAGAGTGTAAAACCCAACCCCTTTTTTAACCAAAACTTTTTGGGCCTCAATGCATTGTATAAGACCCAGTATGTTAAAGAAATCTCAACGCGATCGCCAATTCAAAAAACAAATCATCTGGGCCTACCCTCGTGTTATAAGCCCCATTATTTTTCTTTAAACACCTTTGGGCCTCTTGAGAGAGTGTAAGACCCATCCCTTTGTACAAAAAACCTTTTTGGGCTTCAGTCACTTGTATAAGTCCCTGTACAATTTCAAACAACAGTGCAATCACTTATAAATCCTTGGGCCTCTCCTTGAGCTGTAAGCCCCAACAATATTTTCAAAGCACTTTCTCCTTTGAATATAATATTGTTATCAAAGCTTTCTTTGTTGAACAAACTAACAAAACAGCATGGAAGCTCTACAACCGAGTAAGTGTTTACCCGCTTTCTTTATCCGCTTTCATATATATATATATATATATTTATATATATATAACTGTATTGTGGGGTTGCTCACTGTAAGTCTTCTTTCACAAACTTTTATATACTTGTTATATATCCACTGTGTAATACTAGTATAGTTATTTATAGTTTTCTCCGGCAACTACGTCTAGTACTAGGTAAAGCCCTGTTGGTCACTCTTAAATACAAACAAAACTAGATCCCCATAGGGTTATCAGACACAGTCTTCCCTCCTCTTGGGGTTAAACAATATGGAGACGTGAAAGGCAGCATTCTCGGTGAACCCTTTCTCAGACTTTCACCCTTAGACATTGTCAAAGAAACTCTAAATTCCTAGAGATGATCTTTTCTCCGTGAATGGCATCTCTTGTTGAGTTTCTTCCAAATTCTCGGACTTTCCTGGCTTGATCTATTCTCGGTGAATGGTATGTCTTGAACTTCTCGGGGTTTGGGGACCCACAGGCTTCCTAAAACATCCTCGCCTCCTCTTGGGAGTTGTACAAGGATCCTTCGGCTTCTTAAACGCTCTCATGCCTTCTCTTGGGCTTAGTACAAGGACCCAGAGACCTCTACGGGTATAGGAATAAAACCTAGTCATCAATTTGCTAGAGCTATCTTTCTGAGTCAAGTGTCAGACCTGTTAATGGGTTGACCTTCATCCCTTAACATACCAGCCTTCTCTTAGGCATCATACAAAGATCATTCACTATCTGAGAATCAATTTCTCAAAATACCAGTAGACTTGGACAGTCTCAATACACTTTGGATTTTCCATTTCCTTAAAGAACAGGAAATAACCCTGATCCTCTGATCAATTCCAAAGCACAACCATACCTTTAATCGTTCCCTTTATAAGAACTGATTTTCTCTTCTATCTAATATACTGGACCTGTCACTAAACTGAAACAGTCACCAGCACAATAACCTCCTATTGGGCTTTGTACAATGATTCTCCCCAGCGGAGCTAACCTTTTCACAGTCTCTTGTTGAGTATAAAAGACTCTCTTGTTGGGTCAAACCTGTTTAGCCTCCATCTCGGGCTTCGTACGAGATAAAAATCACTCTCTTGTTGAGCATAAAAGACTCTTTTGTTGAGTCACTTCCCTCTCAGCCTCCATCCCGGGCTTCGTACGAGATACAAAATCACTCTCTTGTTGAGTATAAAAGACCCTCATGTGGAGTCAAAACCTTTTAGCCTCCGTCTTGGGCTTCGTACAAGACACATATAAAAGCACTCTCTTGTTAAGTCAACCCCTTTTAGCCTCTCTCTCGGACTTTGTACAAGACACATATAAAAGCACTTTCTTGTTGAGTCAGTCACTTGTTAGCACTCTCTTGTTGAGTCAACCCCTTTTAGCCTCTCTCTCGGGCTTCGTACGAGACACATAAAAACCCCCTCTTGTTGGGTCAATAGCCTCCTCTTAGGCTTTGTATAAAAAAACCCTGGTTGAGTCAATCAACCTTTTAGCATCAAAATCAGTGTCGGCAAGCCTCTGGATTATTTACATCCACGCCACTGTCCCTCTTTTAGCATGAGAAATTCCTAAGAAAATATGGCATTGCTCTAAACCGAGTTAAAGTCTTCTCCTTCAGGTTGAAAATCCCGTATAAAGAAAATTATGGCATTGCTGGATTCACATATCCCAATTAAAGTAATTCTCCTTTATAATCAGTCACCTAACAGTTGTGACAAACAGACCAAATATCCCCCTTTAGAGATGACAAATTCTCTCTAAAGTCAAAACCCTTCAGCTTCACATCTTGGGCTTTGAACGAGATAAAAACCACATTTAGCTTCACATCTTGGGCTTTGAACAAGATACAAACCACATTTAGCTTCACGTCTTGGGCTTTGAACAAGACACCAAAACAACTTTTTTTCCTCCCATAGAATAGGAGGAACTACGATCGCTCTGATTTCCCTGTTTCATTAAACGGGAATACGTAGGCATAAGATTGGAAAAATCTTAGCGAGCATACTAATCAAAAACCCAAAACCCAGTATCTCCACCAAATCAACCCAAAAGCATCAAATCTAAACACAGACGAATCTGACAGAAAAATGGGTTCCCCGGCGGAAGGCCTAATCTGTGGTATTCACACAAGAGATGAAAAGGAAGAAAGAAAACAAAGACGAATCGGCCCCACGGTGGGTGCCATTTTTTCTGTAGCGAGCAATTTTGGACGCGGTTCTTAAGCGCTGGTCGCTCTCTGCGGTTGAGCTTAAACTACAGGTCGATTAATTTTTTATCCTATTGTGAGCTGAATAAGGAAGGGAAATAGATGTCTCCAATTAACCCTGCTTTGCATACTGAGTTTAAACAGCGGTCTGTTAGGTTACGAATGCTATCAATGTGGGGGGCCTTTGTACTGGTTATTTGTATTTTTGCCAATACTGTTTTCTTTCTTTCTTATTCTAGGACTTTATAGCGGGGAACAAGGATTAGGATGTCAGGACTGATGCTTTTTGAATTACTGCTTTTGATATGGGATTTTAGGTTTTTGTTTAGTGTGCTCGCTAAGATTTTTCTTTCAATCTTATGCCTACGTATTCCCGTTTATCCAAAACAGGGAAATCAGAGCGTTCGTAGTTCCTCCTATTCTATGGGAGGAAATGGTTGTTTTGGTGTCTTGTTCAAAGCCCAAGACGTGAAGCGAAAGGTGGTTTTTATCTTGTTCAAAGCCCAAGATGTGAAGCTAAAAGGGTGTTGACTTTAGAGAGAATTTGTCATCTCTAAAGAGGGGGTTGTATGTCACAACTGTTGGGTGACTGGTTATAAAGGAGAATTACTTTAACCGGGATACGCGGATCCTAGCAATGCCATAATTTCCTTTATAGGGGGTTTTAACCTGCAGGAGAAGACTTTAACTCAGTGTAGAGCAATGCTATCTTTCCTTAGGAATTTCTCATGCTAAAAGAGGGACAGTGGCATGGATGTAAATGATCCAGAGGCTTGTCGCTTACAGTGATTAGATGAAGGGGGAAGGAGTTGTTGATGTTTGTGTACTATGAACGAGGCACAACTTTGATGCTAAAAGGTTAATTGGATTTAACCAGTGGTTTTCTTATACAAAGCCTAAGAGGAGGCTATTATGTGTCTCGTACAAAGCCCGAGAGAGAGGCTAAAAGGTTTTGACTCAATGATGGAATCTTTTGGTATCTCGTATAAAGCCCGAGATGGAGGCTATTTGACTCAACAAGGGAGTTTTTTGTATCTCGTATGAAGCCCGAGATGGAGGCTGTTGTTTGTTTGGTTCAATAAGAACCTTTTTGTATCTCGTACAAAGCCCGAGATGGAGGCGAAATGGGTGATTGACTCAACGAGGGAGTCTCTTATATGTCTCGTACAAAGCCCGAGAGAGAGGCTAAATGTTTTAGTTAAGTGACAGGTCCAGTATACTGATTTTGAAAGAGAAAATCAGTTCTTATATGAGCAACACTGTACTCATGGATTTGATTCAAGGATCCGGGTTATTTCCTCTTCTTTGAGGAAACGGGAAATCCAAAGGGTATTGAGACTGTCCGAGTCTGCAGGTTTCCTTCCTATTTAACGAAGGGGTCACTTGAGAATGTCTTTGAGACTCAAGGAAGTTAGACTGTCTAAGTCTAGAGTTTTATCTTTTGTACTATGTTTTGAGAAACAGTAGTAGACTCTTTGAAAGGACTGTTTTATGAAGATGACTAAGTTCTATTCCTATACCTCTAGGAGGTCGTCGGGACAATTTGTACGAAGCCCAAGAGGAGGCTGGAAACTTTTAAGAAGCCGACGGGTCCTTGTACTAAGCCCAAGAGGAGGCTATCATTCCCGGAAGAAGAGATCATTATACGAAGCCTAAGAGGAGGCTGTGAATACTTCTAAGAAGTCGTAGGGTCCTTGTGCTAAGCCCAAGAGGAGGCGGGGTTGCTTTTAGGAAGCCTGTGGGTCCTTGTACGATGCCCAAGAGAAGGCCGATACTTTAAAGAAGCCCGTGGGTCCCCAAACCCTGAGAAATTCAAGGCAATGTTATTCACCGAGAATAGATCAAAGTCAGGAAAGTTCGAGAATTTGGAAGAAACTCAAAGATGCCATTCACGGAGAATACATTCATCTTTGGGAGTAGAGTTTCTTGACAATTCCTAATGAGGACAGCCTGAGAGAAGACTGTGTCTGGTGATCCTATTGGGGGATCTAGTTGTCTATTTCTATGAATAAACGAAATGGCGTCACCTAGTTCTAGACGTAGTTGCCGGGGAAACTCGACATATCTATACTATTATTACACAGTTGATATGAGTTTATGAAAGAAGACTTACAGTGAAACAGCCCCACAATACAGTTATATGTATATGAAAGCGGTAAATGAAAGCAATAACCACTTACTCGGTTGTAGAGCTTCCATGCTGTTTGGTTAGTTGTTCAATAAAGAAAGATTGAAAACAACAGTATATTCAAAATCAAAGGAGAAAGTGCTTTGAAAAAGAAAGTTTTGGGGCTTACAGCTCAAGGAGAGGCCCAGGGTTTTATCAGTGAGTGCACTATTTGAATTTGTACAGAGGGACTTAAACAAGTGACTGAGGCCCAGAAATTGTTTTCTGTACAAAGGGATGGGTCTTACACTCTCTCAAGAGGCCCAAAAGTTTAAAGAAAAAGAGTGGGGCTTATAACACGAGGCTAGGCCCAGATGACTTTTCGTTAAAAATGGCGATCGCGCCGAGGTTTTCTTTTAACGCAGAGGGACTTATACAATAAGTGAGGCCCAAAATTTTTTTGGTTAAAAGGGGGTTGGGTCTTACACTCTATTAGAGGCCCAAAATGTTTTGAATGGGTCTTATAGCTCAAGGAGAGGCCCAATTGATTCTTTGAATATGCGACGATCGTGCCGTTTGTTTTTGACGGTATTGGGACTTATACAATACACTGAGGCCCAAAAGGATTTGGTCAAGAAAGGATTGGGTCTTACACTCTATTAGAGGCCCAAAATGTTTTGAAAATGATTTATGAGGGTTGAATTAATCCAAAAACCCTAATTTGTTTTCAAAAATGTATTTAATTGAATAAAAATTCAATTAAAATGATCAAAATTGTTTAACATGTGAAAAACAAATTGTGATTTTGGATTAATGCTTCAAAAATTAAGTATTGACCTACAAAATAATTAGAAAGCATTAAAAGTTGCAAAATCAATGTGGAAAAAATATTTAAAATGTCAAAAACAATTAAAATATTAATTCTTTGCAAAAATATCAATTATATGAAATAAATAATATTTTTGGGATTTTTTGGTAAAATAAAATATTTTAACATTTTTGTGAATTATTAAAAAAAGAATCAACTCAAAATCATTAAAACTCAGAGAGAAATTAATTTTTGAATCAATTAAATAAAATCACAAAATTCAAATATTTGAATTTATGAAAATGGCGCCAAGAACATGGACCAAGAACACGCGCGTTTTCTGCCTTGCCCAGATTTGCATTTTCTATCCAATCTCACTGAATACTTGATTATATTATGCAATCCACATATCAATATGCTCGTCTCAACCTCACGATCATGTTTATAACACTTAATTTCATTTAAATTAAACATAAAACATGAAATCACGAAGAAACCTCAAGAACCCTAATTTCTGCATGAAGGCTGGGATTTTTGATACACGATTCAAACAATACAATTAATTGAGGGAAAACATTTCATGCATGATTATGAACATATGGCTAAATTATTGTGCGAGGAAATATGCATAGATTGAGAGATAACCAAGTATGTGCTTACCTCTAGGCCGTGACAGCAAGTGCAAGGTGATTTTTGATTTGGAGGTGTTACAGATGAGTGGTGATGATCTGAACAGCTTCCCTACATCCTATGGAGTGTGTTTGAATGGTTGGACTTGATTGAAATTGGCTGGATCAATTTGTGGTACCTCAGCTGCAACTTGGTTGAAAATTTGAGCAACCAGCTGGTGATTTTGTGAAATTGGTGTTTCAGAAGTGATATAAGTGTTTGATCAGCTCATATGTGATGTATGTGAGGTGTGTGAGTGATTGGTTTGATTGGAATTGCTCTCAAACTCAAAACCCGATAGTGACTTGCCTTAGAAGGCAAAATTGGAGTGAAAGAAGATATTTTGAGGAAAGCATCTGTTTGATGGCTTTGGTGTACTCAAACTGATCACAATTGAGCTCTATTTATAGTAGAGCAAGTTTGTTTTGCAAGGAATAGTGAATGGCAGCTGGTAAGTAGGTTTGGCCAATGTTGGCAAATGAAAATCCAAGTCTCCTCTAGCCATTGACTAGAGGTTAGGGCACAGAGCTTTGGTTCCCTTGGTCTTGGATAAGTCTTGACTGATTTCAGATGAGAATGGCTCAGTCCATGCCACCTTGATGCTTCCATTGAATGCTTCAATCCAAATTTGGAGTCTTGTCCCTATTTTGGCCATTCTAGGTTCAACATGCTATTTCTTGTTCCATGGACTTTGGAGGCTTGGCTCAGTGATTGTCCCCTTTAGATTCAATCCTAAGATGTGTCCAAGTGGATAGGAGCATTTGAATTTGGCTGATTTTGGCAAATCGAGCAAAGTTGCAAATTCTGCCTTGCCTTTGACAGATTTCAGCAAGGCAACTTTCCAATGTCATATCTCATGACTCAAATGGAATTTGGCAATGTTCTTGGCCATTTTGGAAAGCCCTTACATGATATAAAAACTGTTTGAACAAGTTTGGTTTTGATCTCTTTTGATTCTAAGTGAAAAATCCCTCTACATTTGGCAAAAAGTGAAGCAAAATCTGACTTAGTGAAATTTTCACTAAGTGTGGAACAAAGTGTGATTTCTTGATTTTGATCACTCCATAACTCAAAATCCTTAATGAATTGGACTTAGGTCTAGTTGAAGTTTTTGTAGAGGGTAATGAGGGCTACAAATCCATCTTTGGATGAGAAAAATTGGCCTTGTAGTTTAGGAGTTATGATCCTCCAAAGTTAGTGCATTAGTGGTACTTTTTCCATAACTTAGAAAAATTTCTAAGTTTTATGGTTACCCCTTTTACAAGTTATCCAACATTCCTTGATTTTTCTTGATGAATGATGATTCAAATCATACATTAACATCATTTTAGGGTTAAAAATCCATTTTGGTGAAAAATCTCAAAAAGTCAAAGTTGACTTTTGTGCACAGTTGACTTTTTATCAGATGAATTTCAGTCTGTGCAATTCTTCAGGAAATCATGTCCTTGACCTAAATCAAACTTGATGGACATGTTCCATGGGTGTAATAGGGTATATTGAGGCATGTCCTAGGGTTTGGGAGCATGTCCTGGTCAAAAGTCAAAGTTACAGTTGACTTTCCTCGCGAAACCCTAATTGTGGTGCAGATGAAATTGAGACTTGTTGCTCAAGCTTCTTGGATTAATCCATTGTTACAAATGGATCAATATAGTTCATTAGAGACCCTCAAATCATGTCTTGAGGTCTTGGCTCTTGATTTATCCCAAAAGTCAACTTAGGGGTGAATTAGGTCAAGAAACCCTAATTCCTGAGTTTTGGTGTATGCATCCCCTGAGGTCAAAATTGACTTGATGAATGGGTCCATGAGGCTCAATGGAGTACATTAAGTTGTGTTTTGGATCTTTGGCTTATGCCTAGATGAAATTTTTCATCTAGAGGCCCTTGGTCGACCAAAACCCTAATTTGGTGATACTGGCGATCTTGAGACTTGATCCACCTAGAAGGGAGCAGCCTTGTGCTTAATCCTTAAAGTGGGAGTCCTTTTTGATCCATTATGGATGTTTGAGAGGTTAGACAAGTTGGAGATCATGTTATTCCTTGATTGATCATTTGTCTAAAGGCTCTGAGAGGGCTTGAAACCCTAATTTTGATTGTAATGGATGCTCACCCATCTTTGGGGAGACTGATGAAGTATGATGGTTCCTCCATATTGTGATGATGATTTTCACAATGATGGGAAATCTTAGTGGTCAAAATTTGGGGTATGACAGATGCCCCTATTTAATCTTCTTGGACCCGAATGTGTGAATGACGAAGGTATTCGGGGTGCAAGAGGATTAAATATCGGAATACCCGAAATTTTGATGGCTATGAATGGAAGTTTGCGCATTCATCTTCTTTGACTAAGCAATGATGCTTAGAAAAGGTAAACTTCCCCTCGATCCTGGTTTCCTACCAAGGAACTGGTCTTAGTTTCTGATTTAAACTTCCCCTCGATCCTGGTTTCCTACCAAGGGACTGGTCTTAGTTGCTGAAATAAACTTCCCCTCGATCCTGGTTTCCTACCAAGGAACTGGTCTTAGTTTCTGATTTAAACTTCCCCTCGATCTTGGTTTCCTACCAAGAAACTGGTCTTTGTTTCTTTTGTCAATAAACTTTATTGACAAGGAACGCTATTTGTAGCGGTTTTTCCTCAAACTTCTCACCGAATTTTCCTGGGGAGATGCCATTTGAGTGGAAAAAGTTTCGATGTCAGACTCGCTGGGGGACCCAGTCGTCTGAGTTGTAGAGGTGCACAAACTTCTCTGTTGGAGACGCCATTTGTTTTTACTGGGGAAAGCGAGCCTCTTGAGAGAGTGTTTCCACTTGGGGATCTTACATCATGCTTCTCTCGGGATCTTCCCAGAGAAATGCCATATGATGGGGTCCAATTTTGAGGTGCCGATGACCTTTTCATCATCGGATTTTCGAAGAAATACTGATGCACTGCCGAACCCTTGCTTAAGAGGCTTTCTCTGGGGATTTTCTTTAATCCGGGAAAGCAAGGATATCATCTTCAATGGCGAAGAGTGACATCTGTTGAAGGTTCTCTGGCCTTTCAGAGGTTCAAGTTATCAAAGTGGTCTAGTGCCGACTCTGATCTAGAGATAAACGGGAGAGAGATTGCTTAGATGATTCTCTTCCTAACGAGGAAAGGTCCGACAACTCGGTTGAGAGGACTTTTATCACTAGGGGATAAGACCGGCTAGAGTGATAGCGACGCAATATGAAATGTAAATGCAAATCAATAATGCATGATGTATGTATGTATATGCTGACAAAACTGACGCGACACACAAACTAAAAGATGAACATGACTGGATACTCGGCCATCGCGGGGCGTATAGAGATATCGCTGGTTCAAGATAGCAATTCCACCTTGCTTAGGAGAGATAGTCCCTGCGGGGAATACCGTTGATCGGGCTTAGGAGATAAGAACTCGGCCGAAGCGTGTCAGACGAAGCAAGGTCTCTGACACAGTTGATTCCTTCATTCAGGCGTACTGGGTTAGAAGGAGTACTTTGATTCTGCACTTTGAGGTTCGAACACCTTTGGAGACGCGACTGATGTTCTTTCGATGTTTAACAGTCAAAAGAAATTGCCATCTTCATTTTAAAAGCAGAAAAATTTTTAACAAGTAAATTCATTTTTGTTTCATTTCAAGAATCGTTAATCATGTTAACAATGTCGTTCTGTAAAGCTAAAATAAATAAGAACTGCAAACAAAAGCACAAGGGCTCAAATTTTATTGATAGGATGGAGATCAGCCAAACGCGTGATTCCAAAGAGTATATACAAAGTTTAAAAATGGTAATTTACAGGAAAAAGGACTACGTTGAAACATAACGACCACTATCCTTCAACCAACTTTGAATTCGGGGGCATCCTGAGCTTCTGTCGAAGATGACCTTGACTGGAGTTTTCTTCCGATGATGTAACTGCTGCTGCTGAGGGACTTGCCTCTGTTGAACATAGTTACTTGCCATTATCCCTAATTTTTGCCTGGATTGTACTACGATGTTTCCAATCCACCGGGATGATGATTTTTTTATTTATTTTGTCTCTAACTTTTGCATGGACCGCCCTTTCGGGTTTTCAATCCACCGAGACGTTTTTTTTTTTAGTTTAGGCGAAGTATTTCTTGACTACATCAACATTCGTGGGATAGGCAAATTCCTCTCCGTCCATAGTCGCAAGTCTCAAGGCACCGCCTGAGAAAGCTTTCGTGACCACATAGGGGACATCATAATTCGGAGTCCATTTACCTCGCGAATCGGTGAGAAATGACTGTATCTTCTTGAGCACGAGGTCTCCTTTTCTGAAAACACGAGGTCAGACCTTTTTGTCAAACGCCCTCTTCATTCTCTGTTGATACAACTGGTCGTGGCATAGTGCCGTTATTCTCTTTTCTTCGATCAGATTCAGTTCGTCATGTCGACTTTGACACCATTCAGCTTCGGTGAGCTTAGCTTTCATCAATACTCGGATTGATGGAATCTCTACTTCTATGGGGAGAACTGCCTCCATGCCATACACTAGAGAGAAAGGGGTAGCCCCTGTTGAAGTGCGAACAGATGTGCGATAACCGTGAAGAGCAAAGGGTAGCATCTCGTGCCAGTCTTTGTAGGTCACAACCATCTTTTGAACAATCTTCTTGATGTTCTTGTTAGCCGCTTCTACCGCCCCGTTCATCTTGGGTCGGTAGGGAGATGAGTTATGATGTTCAATCTTGAACTCTGCGCACAACTTCTTCATCATCTTGTTATTCAAGTTAGATCCATTATCAGTAATGATCTCATTTGGAACACCATAACGGCAGATGATATTGTTTTTGATAAATCGAACCACCACTTGTCGGGTTACATTAGCGAATGACGCTGCTTCGACCCACTTGGTGAAGTAGTCAATGGCTACAAGGATGAACCGATGTCCGTTCGAAGCCTTGGGTTCAATCAAGCCAATCATGTCGATTTCCCATATGGAAAATGGCCATGGGGAAGAAAGAACTTTGAGATGTGATGGCGGTACATGAATTTTGTCGGAGTATATCTGACATTTGTGACACCTCCTCATGTACTTGTAGCAGTCAGATTCCATGGTCAACCAATAGTACCCTGCTCTCAAAATTTTTCTCGTCATTGTGTGTCCGTTGGCATGAGTGCCAAAGGATCCTTCATGAATTTCTTTCATAAGCATGTCTGCTTCTGGTCTGTCTACGCATCGGAGCAAGACCATGTCAAAATTTCTCTTATAGAGAGTGTCACCGCTCAGGAAGAAGTTTCCAGCCAATCTTCTGAGGGTTTTCCTGTCTTTTCTAGATGCCCCAGGTGGGTATCCTTGTTTCTGAAGGAAGCATTTGATATCGTGATACCAAGGTTTATCGTCTATGACTGCTTCAATCGTGAAGACGTAAGCGGGCCGTTCAAAGCGCATTATGTCGATCTTAGGTATGTCATTCCATTGACCTACACTAATCATGGAAGAGATAGTGGCTAATGCATCAGCCATGTGATTCTCATCACGAGGGATGTGATGAAACTCAACTCTGTTGAAGAAGGGTAACAACCTTCTTGCATAGTCTTTGTAAGGAATCAATCCTGATTGGTATGTGTTCCAATCTCCTTTTATCTGATTGATGACCAAGGCTGAGTCGCCATATATGTCCTAGTTTTTGATCCTTAAATCAATCGCTTCCTCGAGACCCATGATACAAGCTTCGTATTCGGCCTCATTGTTCGTACATTTGAACGTAAGTCTAGCAGTGAATGGAATGTGGGTGCCCTGAGGGGTAACAATGATTTCCCCAATTCTGTTTCCATAATGATTAACTGCCCCGTCAAAGATAAGTCCCCATTGGGAACCTGGTTCTGGCCCTTCACTGGGTAGCGGTTCATCGCAGTCTTTCATTTTTAAATACATGACATCTTCGTCTGGGAAGTCAAACCCGATTGATTCTTGATCCTCAATCGGTTGATGAGCCAAATGATCGGCCAAAATACTTCCCTTAACGGTTTTCTGAGCGTGGTACTCTATGTCATATTCTGATAACAACATCTGCCAACGGGCAATTCTTCCCGTAAGAGCAGGTTTTTCAAATACGTACTTGATTGGATCCATTTCGGAGACCAACCAAGTAGTATGACGAATCATGTATTGGCGAAGACGTTTGGCTGCCTAAACCAAAGCGCAACAAGTTTTCTCAAGCATCGTGTATCGAGTTTCACAGTCGGTGAATTTCTTGCTTAGATAGTAGATGGCAGACTCTTTCCTTTTTGTTTCGTCTTGTTGGCCAAGCACACACCCCATTGAGTCCTCTAGGACTGTGAGGTAAATGATCAGTGGTCTTCCTTCCACTGGAGGTGATAGAATCGGAGGATTCAACAGATATTCCTTAATACTGTCGAAGGCAGTTTGGCAATCTTCTGACCAAACGCAATCCTGGTTCTTTTTCAGTAATTTGAAAATCGGCGCACATGTGACGGTCATAAGGAATATGAATCTGGAGATGTAGTTTAAACGTCCCAAGAATCCTCTGACTTGTTTTTCAGTTTTCGGAGAAGGTATTTCTTGAATGGCCTTGACCTTGTCAGGATCAACCTCAATTCCTTTCTGGCTGACGATGAACCCTAGTAGTTTCCCTGAACGGACACCGAAGGTGCACTTGTTGGGATTCAAGCGGAGCTTGAATTTTCTCAAATGTTCGAACAATTTTGACAGATGTTCAACGTGCTCCCTCTCTGTTTTTGATTTTGCAATCATATCATCGACATATACCTCGATTTCCTTATGTATCATGTCATGAAATAGAGTAGTCATGGCCCTTTGATAGGTTGCCCCGGGGTTCTTCAAACCGAACGGCATTACCTTGTAACAAAAGGTATCCCATGGGGTAATGAACGAAGTTTTCTCCATGTCTTTCGGCGCCATTTTGATCTGGTTATAGCCCGAGAATCCATCCATGAAGGAGAATACTTTGAACTTTGTTGTGCTGTCTACCAGCATGTCAATGTGTGGTAAAGGAAAGTCGTCCTTTGGACTTGCCTTGTTCAGATCCCGGTAGTCGACACACATTCTGACCTTTCCGTCCTTTCTGGGAATGGGTACGATGTTGGCTAACCATTGAGGATATTCAGACGTAGCGAGGAAACCCGCGTCAATCTGTTTCTGCACCTCCTCTTTGATTTTGATGGCCATGTCTGGGTGAGTCCGTCTCAACCTTTGCTTTACTGGTGGACATTCCGATCTTAACGGTAAGTGATGTTCCACGATGCTGGTATCCAACCCTGGCATATCCTGATAGGACCAAGCAAATACATCGGGAAATTCTCTGAGAAGCTTTATTAAACTTTCTCTGGCAGTTGGACTGAGCAGTGCCCCAATCCTGATTTCTTTTCTCTCTTTTCTGAACCCAAGTTTACCGTTTCCAACGGTTCTTTGTGAGATTCAATGGACCTTTCCTCTTGTCTGAGTAGTCGAGAGATCTCTTCTGGAATTTCGTTGTCAACTTCTTCTTTAGCCCCAAATATCGGGAATCTAAAGTCGGGAGAAGGCATTGGATCATATGTTTCAACGGGGTTTAAAATAAGCAATCTGCATGACGTGATGATTCGTGTTTAGAAGAGATAGAGAAAATGCAAGTGTGTGCAGTGTATTTATTTTACTGCTTGTTTTTATTATTGATTTGTTTTTTAGGATTACCATTTTCTGAGAAAAAGCAAAAAGAGAAAACAACAATTAATGCGGAAATTACAGAACGACGTTATTTTATTAATGAACAAGTCGATCCTTGAAACTACAACCCTATAAAACAAAACTCTGTCGCTTCGGGCAAAGCGAAGAGGGAAATTTACAGAAAGTGAGCCCTATCAAAACATCTGTTTCACCTGGGCAGGGTGAAAGGTTAAAAGACGGCAATTACTTTGACTGATGAACGACCTTCGGAACCTCGACAACAACTCATTGGCGGCGAACTCCTCGTTGAATCACAAAGTCTGGCACCTTCCTTGATTTGTCTTCAGAAATGACGCTGATTTCTGGTGGAGTAGGATCATTGGAATCTGTCTCCCAGGCAGAGTTGTCGTAGGAGAATTCCTCTGTTGCATTTTGCAGAGTATTTGTGCTCTCAGCTGTATCTCCCCATCCAGTTGGCTGGATATCCTCGAGCCTGATACGAGAGCTTTCGGGAGCGGTGTACTTGACCATATAGTCGTATTTTCCACTCGGTTGTCCCAAGGTGTCCCAAACTTCTTTGGAACTGGAGGAGTCATCCCTCTCGATGAAGTTGACCTCGGGAAAAGCATAGTTGATGAATTCAAGTCCTGCGAACGTTGCGAATTCATCTTCATGTTGAGTAGTTTCCGAATGACCTGAGTGTTGATCCCATGACATGGTGGGGACACAGGTATTCTGTTTAATGACGGTCAGCTGAGTTTCATTGTTCGGCTGACTTTCTTGCCCTAAATTTCCTGGATAAGGTTGCCACATAGGCAGGCCATCCATTGGGCCATAGTAGGTGTAGTCAAAATTATCTTTCATCAGAGTGTCCTCCTCTAATGAATTTGGCAGAGCACGGCATCCCTCTGGATCACAATCCCCGTAGATCATTTCAACATCTGCTCTTGGTATAAATCTCGGACTTTCTGTAGGAAAGCAAAAAGGCATAGGCACCTCTTCTTGAGACATATAACCGTCCTTGTTAAGGTAGGACTTCCATTCTTCATCTGTGTCAGAGGGATCTTCCTCATTGATAGCATGAACTGTCTGAGACACTGGGTGAAGAAAACCTCCACTGTGGAATAAGTTTTGAAGGGGATGAAGACTTTCATCGTTGGCAGCTGTCCGGGTACAGGTTACAGAAAAACCAAGACCCTTCTTTGTTTTATTATCAATAGGAATGACAAGTTGTCCCCATCCTGTTGTATCGGTACTCTCGACCGCTTTAATAGCATCTTTGTATGAGGAAATCGAGGTTCCTCCTCTGAACTGATTGTTCTCGCTTACCGATAGTGCTTGGAACTGAGTTCCAATAACCTCCTCGGGTTCTATTCCAGTAGATGATGACAAGTTACTCACGAGCAAGGCTTGTTCCCCACAAACTGTGACAAGTTGATCGTTCTTGACGAACTTTAGCTTTTGGTGGAGGGTCGAAGTAACTGCTCCAGCCTGATGTATCCAAGGTCTTCCTAATAAGTAACTGTATGTTGTCCGGATGTCCATGACCTGGAAAGTGACTTGGAAAGTGTGAGGACCAATAGTTATGGGAAGATCAACTTCGCCGATAACTGTTTTTCTGGATCCGTCGAATGCTTTGACGACAACCTCGCTAACCCTCATCGGAGGTCCTTTGAATGATAATTGCATCAAAGTGGACTTCGGCATAATATTCAGGGATGACCCTGTGTCTACCAGTACGCTGGCTAAAGCATCGTCCTGGCAGTTAACTGTGATATTGAGCGCCATGTTATGACGACGACCCTCTTCAGGTAATTCTTCATCACTAAATCCCATATTGTTGCAGGAAGTGATGTTAGAGACAATGCTATCGAACTGTCTGATTGTTACATCCTGTTCCACAAAGGCTTGCTCCAAGACTTTCTGTAGAGCCTCACTGTGGGCCTCTGAACTGAGTAACAGTGATAATACCGAGAGCTTTGAAGGAGTCTGTAACAGCTGATCAACAATGTTATATTCACTCGTTTGGATGAGCTTCAACATCTCATCATTATTTTTCGAAAGGTCGGGATTACTAGATTGACCGACTGGGGGATCGGGAGCTTCTGTCTGAAGTTCCTTTTCCTTGTTAAGTTCCCCAACCTCTCGGTTGAAGATTCTACCACTCCGTGTTACTCGACTGATGTCTGCAATATTCACAACGGAGGGTAATGGAATTTCCTTTCCATTTTCAACTGTCGTTGCACCGTATTTGTAAGGGATAGCCTTAGTTGATTCATACGGTAGCGGTCCTGGTAGATAGATGACTACAGGAGCCTTCTGATTTTTCTGACCATCATAAGTAATCTCGATTCGTTCCCAGTTGGGAACTTTAGATTCATCAAGTAGAGGGATAATGGCGAAAACATCCATGGTCCTGTGATGACCAGAGATCGTGACAACATCCTCAACTTGCTCGACAAGGTAGTTCGGCGACCAGTTGATGGGTACAGAACCCGAATAGGAACGAATTTCTCCACGATCGACCTGACCCTGAAGAGCTGCTCTCACAAGGTAACACCCTTGGTTACTTTCCGAACAGATGCTAGAACTGTCATAATTATGTGGTGGCACCTGGCCACGCCCACTTTGAATACAATGTAACCTCACTAGGTTAGCTTCCACTGATCGGACATCCTGACTCTGACGCCGAGTGGGGTTTCTATTACTGATATTAATCTGCTGAGTATCTTCATCCATGTAGATTGGCATCCACCAATGACTTAACAAGTGCTGAAGTGCCTCCTGGACAAGGGTACAACCTCGATCATTTTCACAACCCGCTTTACAGCTTTGATAGTCATGTGATATTAAGAATCCGAGTCGGACCTGCTCAGCATGTAACTCTACCAGGTTGGTATTCATCACGCGAATGTCAAAGATCTGAACCATGTTGATTTGATAGGAGTTCCTATCATGGTAGTCTTGGATCCATCCAAGATCCATCTGACGCTGGAGGGCCTCTTGTATAAAAGAGCATCCCTATTTGTTTACCGAGCAAGTCAGACAGAAACTGTAATCGTGCCGTGGCAAATTATGATACTGGCTTTGCCTTGAGTGCATTGCCACTAAGTTGACATTCATTGCATAGATGTCGTGGTTCTGAATGACGTTAGAATTCGTGTAGACCATGTTAACTCCACGAACTCGGTGCTCTTGGATCCATCCGAGATCCATTTGTTCCTGTAGGGCTGCTTGCACCACAGAACATCCTTAATTGTCTTTAGAGCAGATATCACACTGGTGATAGTTATGAGGTGGCACATGGTCATATCCACTCTGTTTACAATGCATCTTGACCAGATTGGTTTTCAACAAGAGTACATCGTGAATTTGATAGACATCGTTAGTCTCTCATTCTATCAAATTGACTGCAGCCTTCTCATGTTGAGGCAGCAGGTTCGTAAGAACATTAGGATTTGTATCTTTGAAGGATAAGACCCCGCTCCTAACAAGTTTTTGCACGTCGGACTTGAAATTGAGACAAGTCTCTATGTTATGCCCTGATCCTCCTTGATGATAAGGGCATGTTTGATCCACCTTAAACCAAAAAGGCGGATTTTCCGGTACTGTAAGAGGAGATTTAGTCTGGATGTGCCCCTTAGCCAGTAGTAATGGAAACAGTTATACGTACGATATGGGTATAGGATCAAATCCTGGCGGCCGCGTTGTACGGTTGTTGTTATATGGAGGACGAGCCTGCTGAAGAGGCTGTTGTGTCCTTTGTTGATCAGGGTGGCTCTGCGCAACCTGAGGTTGATACGTAGGAATAGACGCAGGGTTGATAGCAGGAGTCACAGCTACTACCGGTTGATAACGTCGCCTTTGCTTTCCGAGAGAGATATTCCCAATATCTTGCTATTTTTTCTTAGGGAGAGCACTACCGTATTTTTTAGTACCGCTCGTCGATCCAGTGTCTTTTACCAAACGTCCTTCTCGGACAGCTTCCTCAAGACGTACGTCCATGCCAACCATTTCGGTGAAATCACTGGGAGCACTGGCAACCATTCGGTCATAGTAAAATGAGCTTAAGGTCTTTAAGAAGATTTTTGTCATCTCTTTTTCCTCAAGAGGTGGACAAATTTGAGCGGCAATTTCACGCCACCTTTGAGCATACTCCTTAAAGGTTTCCTTGTCCTTTTGCGACATCGATCTGAGTTGATCTCTGTCGGGTGCCATGTCCAAGTTGTATTTGTATTGTTGGACGAAGGCAGTACCAAGATCTCTGAATGTGCTAATCGTAGCATGGTTTAAACCCATGTACCATTTGAGTGCAGCACCGGTTAAACTATCCTGAAAGTAGTGAATCAGTAGGTCCTGATTCTCCGTCTGGGCTGACATCCGCCGAGCGTACATCACCAGATGGCTTTGAGGGCAAGAGTTACCCTTGTATTTTTCAAAGTCGGGCACTTGGAACTTGTGCGGGACTTTCACATTAGGGACTAAGCAGAGATCTGCGGCGTCCTTTCCAAATAAATCCTGACCGCGAATGGCCTGCAGTTCCTTCTGCATTTCCAAGAACTGTTCTTGGAATTCATCCATTCTATCAAACATAGTTTCCTTCTTACCAGAAGGTGTTGGTGGAGTCTGTCCTTCCGGGACAGTGTGCACCACAGGGGGTGGTACCGTGACTACGGCAGTGAGTCTTGGCGTCTCCCGAAGTTTGTAACCTTCAGGAGTCTTCAGTATGCCCCTGGCATCTTCGCTTTCCCGAAGTTTGTAACCTTCAAGCCCAGCGGCTTCTGTTGTGATTCCCTGATCCTCAGTGACCGGCGGAACATATCCTTCCGGGATATAGTTAACAGGCATGCCCCAAGGAAGATCTTTCGGTATCTGATACCTAGGATCATACCTCTCCACTATGGGCGTTGAGGTGATCTCTGAGATCACAGTTCGTTGTAGCTGAGCTTCTGCCATGGCTTGCATGTCGTTACGAAGCTTTCTCATATCCTCTCTCAGAGCGTCGATCTCTTCTTTCAACTCTCTGTTTTCTTCCTCAAGATCATCCATCCTTTTCTGACGATTGGCCCGAGTATTATACGAATGAGACAGTTTGACTCTAGAATTGAGACACAAACGTGAGATTCGTAGGTAAGAAGAATACGCGATGTGAGAATGATGAATGCAATGATTATATTAATTTTTTTTTTGGTTTAATCAAAATAAACTTCGACAATTAGATTGCAAATATCAAACGGTGGGGAAACCCCTTTTTATTGAAATTCAAAGGATTTCAGAAGTGGAAATACAGTAGATTACAAAGTGCAGAAACAGAAACCTAAACTAATGGGTCCTGAGTCCTCTCTGAAGAGAAATCAGGTGCTGATTCTGGTATCTTCCTTTTCTTTGACCGAGGCTCTTGGGCCGTTGTCGGGTTGTCATTCCTTTTCCAGGTGAAAGGAGCGAGCAAATTCCTTTGGTCATCTTGATTATCTATAGCATGTTGCTCCAAAATTTCAATCAGAGCATCTTTTTCTTTCCGTAATTGCTGTATTTTGATGCACTCTATGTCGAGGGTGCGGTACTTGTTCTTCCAAGACCTTCTCTCCTTTTGAATTTTGTTGAGAGTAACCTGAAGCTTTTCCGTTTCAGTCATGAAGTACATGACAGATTCCTTTGGCGGAAGAATTTCGTAACGAGGATAAGGCATCTTTAGCTTGAGAGCTCTAGTTTGTACCCAACGGAGATAAGGCTCCACTGAGACACAATCCGGTTTTCCCAGAGACTCTCGTCCTTTCTTATGAACATACTTCCAAGCTTGCACTATTTCCATCTTTAGTGCTCTGTCATTTTCTCCTTCTTTGAAGAAAAGACCTTCCAGATGAACACCCAGTGGGATGTGTCTCATCGTGTATCCAAATTGACGGCGAACCAATACCGGATGGTAGTTGATTCCTCCTTTAGTTCCTATAAGGGGTACGTTGGGGAAGTTTCCACAACGATCAATGATCCTGATTCCCTCATAAATCCTATTACACCAATCTATATCAGAGTTGGTAAGAGACATGATCTTCTGTGACCAACGTAAGGCACTCTTGCAATCCTAAAAAGCAGCAGACTTGGGCAAGTGGGAGATGAACCATTTATAAAGCAGAGGTACACAACATGTGATCTCCCCTCCGTTGTACAAATTTCCCAGGTGTACAGAATGATACGCATCTGCGAGCAAAGTCGGCACAGGATTTCCAATGAGAAAAACCTTAATGGAGTTAATATCGACGAAGTTATTGATGTTAGGAAACAAAAATAACCCGTAGGTGAGCAAGACAAAGATGCTTTCAAAAGCAGTCACGTTTCCTATACTGGCAAAATACAGGGCTTTCTTCGTCAAGAACTGGGCTGGAAAACCGTGGATGCCACCCTTGGTAGTTAGGTGAGTCCTAACCTCAGACTCGTCCAAATGAATTGCTCTTGCAATAGTCTGATTCTTTGGAATTTCTTCCAGTCCAGAAAATGGAGCTCGATCCGTAATGTGTAGATCGATCAGGTGAGAATACTCCTCCAGCGTTGGTGCTAACTGGTAATCCGGGAATGTGAAACAGTGATAAACTGGATCATAAAACTGAATGAGCGCATCCATGATTCCCTCAATCACATGGACTCTTAACAGTGGTAGCAAACCTCCGTGCTTGGCTCTAAAAGCCTCAGGGTTAGTGATCATCCTTGCTAACCTTCTCAAATCCTCTAGTTTTGGAACCTTGAAGGTATACTGGTGAGTTCTTCTTCTACTGAAATCCATTAGTGCAATCCTTTTCTCTGATATTTGCAATCACAGTCTTAGTTTATTTTGAAAAAATAGAGAGACTAGAAGAGAAGAATTTTTTGAATGTTTTAATGTTTTATTAAATGAATGCATGAATGCAGCACACAAAAACATAGAAAAAACATGGGGTCAAAGGGTCGTTGTCATGAAGTCAAGGCTCTACCCATCCCCAAAGGTTTATACTAGGGTGATTTTTGTACCTGTACTCATTATCATCAGCTCCTCCCAGGAAAGCAAAACAACAAGCGGATCGCCAGCGAGTTGTAGTGCAATCTTAGAGTAAGTGCCATTCACCGAGAATAGATCACCAGCCTCAAATGAGGGTAGTATCGCGTAACAACTATTTCCGATAGTTTCCGCACTACGAAAGGGTTTGGCTCCTCAGCTTCTCAGACTTAACAACCGGCCCATTGTCTAGGTGAGAGAATGGGTTGCGTTGGTCAGCCTCCACTGAGGTTGATGGTCGACCCCGTCGCCATCACTTATCTTAAGTGTATACTCGATCTTTACACATACGGCATCACCCGCATTCCCATTAGCAGAAAAATAAACATGTATAGCAATTAGGAAAAGCAGTATATATATTCGTCCTAATCATCCTAGACCTATGAAGCTAAGAATCCTAAGTTCCTGACAGAAAAATGGGTTCCCCGGCGGAAGGCCTAATCTGTGGTATTCACACAAGAGATGAAAAGGAAGAAAGAAAACAAAGATGAATCGGCCCCACGGTGGGCGCCATTTTTTCTGTAGCGAGCGATTTTGGACGCGGTTCTTAAGCGCTGGCCGCTCTCTGCGGTTGAGCTTAAACTACAGGTCGATTCATTTTTTATCCTATTGTGAGGTGAATAAGGAAGGGAAATAGATGTCTCCAATTAACCCTGCTTTGCATACTGAGTTTAAACAACGGTCTGTTAGGTTACGAATGCTATCAATGTGGGGGGCCTTTGTACTGGTTATTTGTATTTTCGCCAATACTGTTTTCTTTCTTTCTTATTCTAGGACTTTATAGGGGGGAACAAGGATTAGGATGTCAGGACTGATGCTTTTTGAATTACTGCTTTTGATATGGGATTTTGGGTTTTTGTTTAGTGTGCTCGCTAAGATTTTTCTTTCAATCTTATGCCTACGTATTCCCGTTTATCCAAAACAGGGAAATCAGAGCGTTCGTAGTTCCTCCTATTCTATGGGAGGAAATGGTTGTTTTGGTGTCTTGTTCAAAGCCCAAGACGTGAAGCGAAAGGTGGTTTGTATCTTGTTCAAAGCCCAAGATGTGAAGCTAAAAGGGTGTTGACTTTAGAGAGAATTTGTCATCTCTAAAGAGGGGGTTGTATGTCACAACTGTTGGGTGACTGGTTATAAAGGAGAATTACTTAAACCGGGATACGCGGATCCTAGCAATGCCATAATTTCCTTTATAGGGGGTTTTAACCTACAGGAGAAGACTTTAACTCAGTGTAGAGCAATGCTATCTTTCCTTAGGAATTTCTCATGCTAAAAGAGGGACAGTGGCATGGATGTAGATGATCCAGAGGCTTGCCGCTTACAACGATTAGATGAAGGGGGAAGGAGTTGTTGATGTTTGTGTACTGTGAACGAGGCACAACTTTGATGCTAAAAGGTTAATTGGATTTAACCAGTGGTTTTCTTATACAAAGCCTAAGAGGAGGCTATTATGTGTCTCGTACAAAGCCCGAGAGAGAGGCTAAAAGGTTTTGACTCAATGATGGAATCTTTTGGTATCTCGTATAAAGCCCGAGATGGAGGCTATTTGACTCAACAAGGGAGTTTTTTGTATCTCGTATGAAGCCCGAGATGGAGGCTGTTGTTTGTTTGGCTCAATAAGAACCTTTTTGTATCTCGTACAAAGCCCGAGATGGAGGCGAAAGGGGTGATTGACTCAACGAGGGAGTCTCTTATATGTCTCGTAAAAAGTCCGAGAGAGAGGCTAAATGTTTTAGTTAAGTGACAGGTCCAGTATACTGATTTTGAAAGAGAAAATCAGTTCTTATATGAGCAACACTGTACTCATGGATTTGATTCAAGGATCCGGGTTATTTCCTCTTCTTTGAGGAAACGGGAAATCCAAAGGGTATTGAGACTGTCCGAGTCTGCAGGTTTCCTTCCTATTTAACGAAGGGTTCACTTGAGAATGTCTTTGAGACTCAAGGAAGTTAGACTGTCCAAGTCTAGAGTTTTATCTTTTGTACTATGTTTTGAGAAACAGTAATAGACTCTTTGAAAGGACTGTTTTATGAAGATGACTAAGTTCTGTTCCTATACCTCTAGGAGGTCGTCGGGACAATTTGTACGAAGCCCAAGAGGAGACTGGAAACTTTTAAGAAGCCGACGGGTCCTTGTACTAAGGCCAAGAGGAGGCTATCATTCCCGGAGGAAGAGATCATTATACGAAGCCTAAGAGGAGGCTGTGAATACTTCTAAGAAGCCGTAGGGTCCTTGTACTAAGCCCAAGAGGAGGCGGGGTTGCTTTTAGGAAGCCTGTGGGTCCTTGTACGATGCCCAAGAGGAGGCCGATGCTTTTAAGAAGCCCGTGGGTCCCCAAACCCCGAGAAATTCAAGGCAATGCTATTCACCGAGAATAGATCAAAGTCAGGAAAGTTCGAGAATTTGGAAGAAACTCAAAGATGCCATTCACGGAGAATACATTCATCTTTGGGAGTAGAGTTTCTTGACAATTCCTAATGAGGACAGCCTGAGAGAAGACTGTGTCTGGTGATCCTATTGGGGGATCTAGTTGTCTATTTCTATGAATAAACGAAACGGCGTCACCTAGTTCTAGACGTAGTTGCCGGGGAAACTCGAAATATCTATACTATTATTACACAGTTGATATGAGTTTATGAAAGAAGACTTACAGTGAAACAGCCCCACAATACAGTTATATGTATATGAAAGCGGTAAATGAAAGCAATAACCACTTACTCGGTTGTAGAGCTTCCATGCCGTTTGGTTAGTTGTTCAACAAAGAAAGATGAAAAACAACAGTATATTCAAAATCAAAGGAGAAAGTGCTTTGAAAAAGAAAGTTTTGGGGCTTACAGCTTAAGGAGAGGCCCAGGGTTTTATCAGTGAGCGCACTGTTTGAATTTGTACAGAGGGAGTTATACAAGTGACTGAGGCCCAGAAATTGTTTTCTGTACAAAGGGATGGGTCTTACACTCTCTCAAGAGGCCCAAAAGTTTTAAAGAAAAAGAGTGGGGCTTATAACACGAGGGTAGGCCCAGATGACTTTTCGTTAAAAATGGCGATCGCGCCGAGGTTTTCTTTTAACGCAGAGGGACTTATACAATAAGTGAGGCCCAAAATTGTTTTGGTTAAAAGGGGGTTGGGTCTTACACTCTATTAGAGGCCCAAAATGTTTTGAATGGGTCTTATAGCTCAAGGAGAGACCCAATTGATTCTTTGAATAGGCGACGATCGTGCCGTTTGTTTTTGACGGTATCGGGACTTATACAATACACTGAGGCCCAAAATGATTTGGTCAAGAAAGAATTGGGTCTTACACTCTATTAGAGGCCCAAAATGTTTTGAAAATGATTTATGAGGGTTGAATTAATCCAAAAACCCTAATTTGTTTTCAAAAATGTATTTAATTGAATAAAAATTCAATTAAAATGATCAAAATTGTTTAACGTGTGAAAAACAAATTGTGATTTTGGATTAATGCTCCAAAAATTAAGTATTGACCTACAAAATAATTAGAAAGCATTAAAAGTTGCCAAATCAATGTGGAAAAAATATTTAAAATGTCAAAAACAATTAAAATATTAATTCTTTGCAAAAATATCAATTATATGAAATAAATAATATTTTTGGGATTTTTTGGTAAAATAAAATATTTTAACATTTTTGTGAATTATTAAAAAAAGAATCAACTCAAAATCATTAAAACTCAGAGAGAAATTATTTTTTGAATCAATTAAATAAAATCACAAAATTCAAATATTTGAATTTATGAAAATGGCGCCAAGAACATGGACCAAGAACACGCGCGTTTTCTGCCTTGCCCAGATTTGCATTTTCTATCCAATTTCACTGAATACTTGATTATATCATGCAATCCACATATCAATATGCTCGTCTCAACCTCACGATCATGTTTATAACACTTAATTTCATTTAAATTAAACATAAAACATGAAATCACGAAGAAACCTCAAGAACCCTAATTTCTGCATGAAGGCTAGGATTTTTTATACACGATTCAAACAATGCAATTAATTGAGGGAAGATGTTCCATGCATGATTATGAACATATGGCCAAATTATTGTGCGAGGAAATATGCATAGATTGAGAGATGACCAAGTATGAGCTTACCTCTAGGCCGTGACAGCAAGTGCAAGGTGATTTTTGATTTGGAGGTGTTACAGATGAGTGGTGATGATCTGAACAGCTTCCCTACATCCTATGGAGTGTGTTTGAATGGTTGGACTTGATTGAAATTGGCTGGATCAATTTATGGTACCTCAGCTGCAACTTGGTTGAAAATTTGAGCAACCAGCTGGTGATTTTGTGAAATTGGTGTTTCAGAAGTGATCTAAGTGTTTGATCAGCTCATATGTGATGTATGTGAGGTGTGTGAGTGATTGATTTGATTGGAATTGCTCTCAAACTCAAAACCCGATAGTGACTTGCCTTAGAAGGAAAAATTGGAGTGAAAGAAGAGATTTTGAGGAAAGCATCTGTTTGATGGCTTTGGTGTACTCAAACTGATCACAATTGAGCTCTATTTATAGTAGAGCAAGTTTGTTTTGCAAGGAATAGTGAATGGCAGCTAGTAAGTAGGTTTGGCCAATGTTGGCAAATGAAAATCCAAGTCTCCTCTAGCCATTGACTAGAGGTTAGGGCACAGAGCTTTGGTTCCCTTGGTCTTGGATAAGTCTTGACTGATTTCAGATGAGAATGGCTCAGTCCATGCCACCTTGATGCTTCCATTGAATGCTTCAATCCAAATTTGGAGTCTTGTCCCTATTTTGGCCATTCTAGGTTCAACATGCTATTTCTTGTTCCATGGACTTTGGAGGCTTGGCTCAGTGATTGTCCCCTTTAAATTCAATCCTCAGATGTGTCCAAGTGGATAGGAGCATTTGAATTTGGCTGATTTTGGCAAATCGAGCAAAGTTGCAAATTCTGCCTTGCCTTTGACAGATTTCAGCAAGGCAACTTTCCAATGTTATATCTCATGACTCAAATGGAATTTGGCAATGTTCTTGGCCATTTTGGAAAGCCCTTACATGAGAGGGCTTGAAACCCTAATTTTGATTGTAGTGGATGCTTACCCATCTTTGGGGAGACTGATGAAGTATGATGGTTCCTCCATATTGTGATGATGATTTTCACAATGATGGGAAATCTTAGTGGTCAAAATTTGGGGTATGACACATCTGTAAACCAACCGTCACCTGTTTAAACTCGGTATGCAAGCAGGGTTAATTGGAGACATCTATTTTCTTTCCTTAATCAGCTTAACAGGATAAAAAATGAATCAAATTATAGTACCCCAAAGCGATAGTGCTTCGCAACCACGCAAAAATTCGCGCTACACCCTCGATCCTGGTCTTCAGCCATGGAACTGGTCTTAGTTTCTTCTTGTCGAGTTCCTTCCTCGACAAGGAACGCTATTTGTAGCGGTCTTCATCAAACTTTTCACCGAGTTTTTTACTGGGGAGACGCCATTTGATGGAGAAACATTTGATGTCAGACTTGCTGGGAAAACCAATTTGTCTAAACTACAGAGGTGTGCAAACTTCTCTGTGGGAGATGCCATTTGTCGACCTACTGGGGGGAAAACGAGTCTCTTGAGAGACCGCTTTTTGCTTGGTGGTGTTACATCTTACTTTTCTTCGAGACCTTTTTTGGAGAAATGTCATGTGATGTAATCCAATTTTGAGGTGCTGATGACTTCATTGACGGCAAACTTTTTGGGGAGAAATTGTCGTATTGCCGAGAGTCTTTTAGTGGAGAGGCTTTCTCTGGGAATTTTCTTTAATCTGGGAAAGCAAAAGTATCATCTTCAATTGTGAAGAGTGATGTTCCAAATGTGTCTATTGAATGTCTTGTTGCCTTTCAGAGGTCCAAGTTATCAAAGTGGTCGAGGACAGTCTCCAATCCAGAAATAAACTGGGGAGAGATTGCTCAGACGATACATTTCCGGACGAGGAAATAACTGACAATTCTATCGGTGAGAGGACATTTATCACTTGGGGATGAAAATGATCAGATTGATATTAATGCAACATATGTATGAATATGAATCAATTATGCATGATGTATGTATGTATGTTTATGCTGACAAAACAGATGCGACATACAGACTGGTGAATGAACGCAACTGGATAGTTGACCACTTCTAGGAGACAGGGTATCACTGGAGGTTCTGAGGTAGTATTTTTCTCGGGAATAGGGATTCCTGCATTTGTTCCGATTTCGGGATGTACAAACCTGCTAGGGATAGAAATCCGTTCTTGTTTTTCAGAGGTGGACCCTTCTGGAGAGAGAAACCAACAATTGGTTTTCAGAGGTAAGAACTCTGTCGGGGATGTCAGATGGGACATCCCATCTGAAGTAGTTGATCCTTTATTCAGGGTGTACTGGTCAAAAGGAGTACTTTGATTTGGCATTTTGAAGTTAAATCACTACCAGAGAAGTAGTCGATATTCCTTTTTTGTGCTCATTAATCAAAAGGAAATTACCATCTTTGTTTTTAAAGTAAAACTTGAACTTCTCGTTTCGAAAAAGTAAATTCATTTTTGTTTCAAGATTCGTTGATCATATTAAAATGTCATTCTGCAAAGCAAAATAAATGAGAATTGCAAATAAAAGGCACACGGGCTCAAATTTTATTGATAGAATGGTAATCAGCCAAGCGTGTGATCTCATAGAGCATTACAAAGTTTAGAAAATATTAATTTAAAGGGAAAGGGGCTACATTGAAACATAACGACCGTTATCCTTCCACCAACTTTGAATTTTGGAAATCCAGAGCTTCTATCGAAGATGACCTTGACTTGAAGTTTTCCTGACAGATGATGTTGCCTCTGAGGAGTCAAGATTGTCGGATATAGTTACTTGCCATGAATCCTTAACTTTTGCCTGGATTGCCTTTCGAGGTTTTTAATCCATCGAGATGACTTTTGCTTATGTCTCTAATTTTTTCCTGGACCGCCTTTTCGGGTTTTCAATCCACCAAGACGTTTTTTATTTATTTAGGCGAAGTATTTCTTGACTACATCAACATTCGTGGGGTAGGTCAACTCCTCTCCATCCATGGTTGTGAGTCTCAAGGCACCGCCTGAGAAGGCTTTCTTAACAACATAAGGGCCATCGTAATTCGGAGTCCATTTACCCGTGGAGTCAGTGAGAAATGATTGTATCTTCTTGAGCACGAGATCTCCTTCCCTGAAGACACGGGGTCAGACTTTTTTGTCGAACGCTTTCTTCATTCTTTGCTAATACAACTGACCATGGCATAAAGCCTTCATTCTATTTTCTTTAATCAGATTTAATTCATCGTGTCGGCTTTGACACCATTCAGCTTCTGTTAGCTTGGCTTCCATCAATACCCTGATTGATGGTATCTCTACTTCTATGGGGAGCACTGCTTCCATGCAATATACTAGAGAAAAAGGGGTTGCCCCTGTTGAAGTGCAAACGGATGTGCGATAACCGTGAAGAGCAAAGGGTAGCATCTCATGCCAATCTTTGTAGGTTATAACCATCTTCTGAATGATTTTCTTGATATTCTTGTTAGCCGCTTCTACCGCCCCATTCATTTTAGGTCGGTAGGGAGATGAGTTATGGTGTTCGACCTTGAATTCAGCGCATAACTCTTTCATCATCGTGTTGTTCAAGTTGGATCCATTATTCGTAATAATCTGGCTTGGAACACCATAACGGCAGGTGAGATTATTTTTGATAAATCAGACCGCCACTTGTCGGGTTACATTGGTATACGACACTGCTTCGACCCACTTGGTGAAGTAGTCAATGGCTACCAGGATAAACCGATGTCTGTTTGAAGCTTTGGGTTCAATCATTCCAATCATGTCAATTCCCCATATAGAGAAAGGCCATGGAGAATAGAGAACTTTGAGATGTGTTGGCAGTACATGGATTTTGTCTGCGAATATCTGACACTTATGACACCTCCTCATGTACTGGTAGCAATCAGATTCCATTGTTAGCCAATAATATCCTGCTCTCAGAACTTTTCTCGCCATTGTATATCCATTGGCATGAGTGCCAAAGGATCCTTCATGAATTTCTTTCATCAACATGTTTGCTTCTTGTCTGTCTACGCATCTGAGCAAAACCATGTCGAAATTTCTCTTATAGAGTGTATCACCATTCAGGAAAAGTTGTCAGCCAATCTTTTGAGAGTCTTCCTGTCTTTTCTAGATTCCCCAGGTGGGTATTCTTGTCTTTGAAGGAAGCACTTGATATCATGATACCATGGTTTGTCATTGATGAGTACTTCAATTGTGAAGATGTAAGCGGGCCTTTCAAGGTGCATTATGTCAATCTTAGGTACGTCGTTCCATTGACTTACACTAGTCATGGAGGATAAGGTGGCTAATGCATCATCCATGTGATTTTCTTCACGAGGGATATGATGAAACTCAATTCTGTTGAAGAATGGTAACAACCTTCTCGCGTAGTCTTTGTAAGGAATCAATCCCGATTGGTATGTATTCCACTCTCCTTTGATCTGATTAATAACCAAGGCTGAGTCTCCATACACATCCAAGTTTTTTATCCTTAAGTCAATTGCTTCTTCGAGACCCATGATACAAGCTTCGTATTCGGCCTTATTGTTTGTGCATTTGAATGTTAATCTGGTGGTGAAAGGAATTTGGGTACCTTGAGGTGTTACGATGATTGCCTCAATTCCATTTCCATAAGTATTGACGGCTTCGTCGAATATTAGTCCCCATTGGGAACCTGGTTTTGGCCCTTCACTGGGTAGCGGTTCATCACAATCTTTCATTTTCAAGTACATGACATCTTCGTCTGGGAAGTCAAATCCGACTGATTCCTGATCGTCAATCGGTTGATGAGCCAAATGATCGGCTAAACTACTTCCTTTGACGGCTTTCTGAACATGATACTCGATGTCCTATTCTGATAACAACATCTGCCAACGGGCAATCCTTCCTGTGAGAGCAGGTTTTTCAAAGACGTACTTGATCGGGTCCATTTCGGAGATTAACCAAGTAGTGTGACAAATCATGTACTGGCGAAGACATTTGGCTACCCAAGCCAGAGCGCAATAAGTTTTCTCAAGCATAGTGTATCGAGTTTCACAATCCGTGAACTTCTTGCTTAATTAGTAAATGGCACACTCTTTTCTTTTTGTTTCGTCTTGTTGGCCAAGTACGTAACCCATGGAGTCTTCCAAGACTATTAAGTAGATGAATAATGGTCTTCCTTCCACTGGAGGAGACAGAATCAGTGGATTCAGCAGATATTCTTTGATGCTGTCGAAAGCTTTTTGGAAATCTTCTGTCCATATACAGTTTTGGTTCTTTCTGAGTAGTTTGAAGATTGGCGCGCATGTCGCGGTCATGAGGGATATGAATCTTGAGATGTAATTCAAACGTCCCAAAAATCCTCTGACCTGTTTTTCAGTCTTTGGTGAAGGTATTTCTTGAATGGCCTTGACCTTGTCAGGATCAGCCTCAATTCCTTTCTGGCTGACGATAAATCCCAAGAGTTTTCCTGAGCGGACACCAAATGTGCACTTATTGGGATTCAAGCGGAGTTTATATTTTCTCAGACGCTCGAATAGCTTTGATAGGTGTTCCACGTGTTCTTCTTCTGTTTTAGATTTGGCAATCATGTCATCGACGTTCACTTCAATCTCTTTGTGCATCATGTCGTGAAACAGAGTTGTCATGACCCTTTGATAGGTTGCCCCTGCGTTCTTTAGACCGAACGACATTACCTTGTAGCAAAAGGTTCCCCATGGGATGATGAATGAAGTTTTCTCCATATCTTCCGGCGCCATTTTGATTTGATTATAGCCCGAGAATCCATCCATGAAGGAGAAAACTTTGAATTTCGCTGTGCTATCTACTAGCATGTCAATGCGTGGTAGGGGAAGTCATGCTTTGGACTTGCTTTGTTCAGATTCTGGTAGTCTACGCACATTCTTACTTTTCTGTCCTTTTTCAGAACTGGCACTATGTTGGCTAACCATTGAGGATATTCTGAGGTGGCGAGGAAACCTGCGTCGATCTGCTTCTCCACTTCTTCCTTAATTTTGATGGCCATATCTGGATGAGTCCTTCTCAATCTTTGTTTTACTGGCGGACATTCTGTTTTTAGCAGTAAGTGATTTTCCACGATGTTGGTATCCAACCCTGGCATGTCCTGATAGGACCAAACAAATGCATCTGGAAACTCTTTGAGAAGTTTTATCAAGTCTTCTCTGATAAATGCTCTAATCTTAACTTCTTTTTTTTCTTCTTTTGAACCCAAATTGACCGTTTCCAACGGCTCTTTGTGAGGCTCAATGGACCTTTCCTCTTGTCTGAGTAATCGGGAGATCTCTTCTGGAATTTCTTCGTCCTCTTATTTATTCAGCTTCAAATACCGGGAATTCATAGTTGGGAGAAGGCATTGGATCGTATGTTTCAATGGGGTTTAAAACAAGCAATCTGCATGACGTGATGATTCCTTTTTTTTTAGAAAAGACAGAGATAATGCAAGAGTGTGTGCAGTGTATTTTCTGAAAATGCTTGTTTTTATTTTGGGTTGTTTTTAGGATTACCATTTTCTGAAAAAAATGAAAAGTGAAAACAACAATGAATGCGGGAATTCAGAATGACATTATTTATTCATGATTTGTCGATTCTTGAAACAAAACCCTATAAAACAAAACTCTGTCTCTTTGGGCGAAGGGAAGAGGGACATTTACAGAAAAGTGAGCCCTATGAAACATCCATTTCACTCGGGCAAGGTGTTGCGGTGAGAATCGGATACCAAGCTATTGACTAACTTGAATCACACATCTTTGAAATTCACTACCGAGCTTTGATTTATCCAAAGGAAAGGGTAAAGTCGAAGAAAACCCTAATTACGCTATGTGAAGACAAAGCTAAGAGATCGGGGATCGGGGGTTGGTTATACTAAGGGAAGGTATTAGCACCCTAAGTATCTGTAGTACTCTACAGGAACCTCTTGTTAGTTTGTGTTATGTTATGTTTGCTTGCTAAAGGGAATCTGCTAAGGGTAAAGGTAAAGACCTAAGGGTATATACACTAAGTTTGCTCGCCAAGACGTCGCATCTTGTGCCTACGTATCTGACTAAAGAATCAGAGCAGCCGTAGTTCACCTAACTAAGGGTGAGCAACCATTGACTATGGCCAAAGTTCCAAGGGGAATGAGTATGATACTCATGTAGAGTTTAAGAAACTCTCTAAGTCTAAGTTGTATGGAAAGTGAATTCTCACGATGATGAGAATCACATAGAGTTTAAAAAACTCTATCCTAATTCTAAGTTGTGATGTAAATGGCTCTTAGGAGGCCAAGGGTAAGGACGGTGACCACCTATGACTATGAGGTCAAGGGGAAGATGGCTCTTAGGAGGCCAAGGGGGAATCCTACGACTATGAGGTCAAGGAGGGAAATGGCTCTTAGGAGGCCAAGATGGTAATGAGCTATCTATAACTTTGAGTCAATAGAGAGACTTTCCTTTGGAAGAAAGGGGAATAACAACTTCTTATGAACAAGAATTGATAGGGATTCAAATTAAATGAACAATATGAGTTCAAGAATTCAAAGATAGTAAACATTAATCAACATATGAAATAAACTTCCAAGTATTAACATGGCAAACATGGATAAGTGAACACATGTAAGGCAGAGATAACATCACCAAAGTTTTGAAATCAGAAACATGTCAAGTGATGAAACTTAGCAACAAAGGCCAAGACGTACAAACAACATCCTAACAGAATGACTTTATCCAAGTCAAGGAACAACTCTCAAACAAACATCTCATATGCCACAGAATACTCAAAAAGTTCTTAAAAAGTCTTCAAGAAACAGTTGATTATTTTTCACAAAAAGTCCAAGAATTAAATATAAGGTTATGCATATTTTTTTTTTTGAAATTTTTAGAAATAAACAAGAAAATAAAATGACCTTGAGAAGTGAAATTATATAAAAAAAAACTAAGTTAAGTGTTACAGTATGGCAGTCGCCATCTAAAGCATGGCAAGTGCCATTGTAATGCATGGCAGGCGCCATAACATTGTGGCAAGCGCCACCTTTCATGGCTAGTGCCATAGAATGCATGGCCAGCGCCACACATCTTCATGGCAGGTGCCATGGATCATGGCCAGTGCCACCAAAGCGTGGCCAGTGCCATCTAAAGCATGGCAGGCGCCATGATCTTTTTTTCCTTATTCAGTTTTCAATCAAAAATCACGAACTAAGTTCACAACATATCAGACATAATCACACATTATGATTTGCAATATTTATTCAAGAATCAGACATTAACATGATAACAAATATAATAACAGTATGAAGCAATGATCATGGTATTTTGAAAACGGATTAAAAAAAAGAAAGAGTGAGTGTTACCTAGTGGAGGAGGTCCACTGCCTCTTCACAGGTATGAGTTCTGGAAAGAAAATGGATGAGCTTCTTCTCCCTCAAAGTGGCAGTTGCTACAGAGCTACTCCTTCTCTCTTTTAGTTGCCCAGAAAAATCACAAGTTGCTAGTGCTTTGGATGATACATGTCTGAGTTTTCTGGTGTTGTGTTTTTTTATGTGTTGATGATAATGGAGTTTTGATGTATTGATGGTGTTGTTGGTGGAAAGCTCGAGCCAGAACTCTTGCAATAATGTTCTTTCAGATTTGCAAGAGTAAGTGAGGGAGAAAATGGGGAGAGTATTCAGCCTATCTTTGGGGTGAATCTGATGTCCTTTAGAGTGGAGAGTGAGCTTCTATTTATAGGAGAAGTTGGGAGAGCTGAGGTATGGGCAGAAAGTGTAACTTTCCAAAATCTCCTTTTTCTTTCCATCATGCCAAGTGAGTTGGCTGGGTCAAAAAGTCTTCAAGAACTCTAGTAACTGATCAGGATAGGGTTTACACTGTTGATGTGGTCTGATTTGATTGGAACAAGGCTCCAAGCTGTAAGAGAAAGTTGGAATGACCATGCTCTTAAAAGAGTTTCTCTCTCATGCATCCACTTGCATTAATTTATTTAAAACACATTATTTTAAGTGTGCAGCTTGTGGGAATCATGGCAGTCGCCATATACACATCATGGCAAGTGCCACACTTCTTCATGGCAGGCGCCACGTTCTCATGGCAAGTGCCACACTTCATGGCCAACGCCACACTTCATTCATGGCAGGCGCCATGTATCTCTTCATGGCATGCACCATATATTACCATGGCAGGCGCCATGTATCTCATCATGGCATGCGCCATATATTACCATGGCAGGCGCCATGTATCTCATGGCCAGTGCCACCAAAGCATGGCTAGTGCCATTTAAAGCATGGAAGGGGCCATGATTTTCTTTCCCATTTTCAGTTTTTAAACAACATTCATAAATGCTTTGGTGATCAAAAGTGGTAATGCATCATTATGCACTAAGTGTGGAACTTGCATTTCAAGAAAAGACACCAAAGACAATGGTTTACTTTCTTGATCGAAAACCTAATCTGGGGCATGATGAACTTGTGGCTCATGGTACTTGTAATGGGAGCCAAATACACTTGATTCCTTGTTGAATAAGACCTCTCGAAAGTATGTGGGCTCAAATGGTTGGTGAACGATTTAAGATATTGCCTGATCACAACAAGGTTCTTCAATGATTCTTCAGGTTGAAACCCTATTTCCACAACTCCTGACCAGATGATCCCTTCTTGATTTCTCTTGACCCAATCTCTTGAGACCATGACATATGGTTGGAGAACTTCATGATTAGCCTCCAAGACCAACTGGTTGCACTTGGGAGTCTCAGTTGTCTTTCTTGAACAAATGACTTCACATGCCATTCTCAATCAACTAGTGAACATTTGTGATGATTGTATGGAACCAAGGAGTGTCTTAGGAGACCTTGAAACATGTGAGAGTCTGGCTTATTGACTTTTGTTCTCTTTCCTGTGCAAACCTAATTTCACAAAAGAAACAAACTATCAAAGATATGGGTTAGTTAACAACGCATAGATGATTGAAACCTAAATGTAAGTGCAAGATGTTATGACATCTAAGGGGTTAAATTTGGGGTATAGCAGTTGCCCCTATTTAAATAACTTTACCTGATGGCACGAGGAATGGAAATTCTCGGGACATCAAGGTGAAACGTATTTAAATATAGCAAACCAAATAGTTTGCCCTTAGATGGAATGCAGATGCTAAGGACGAGCAACAGACGTACAAATGCTGACATGCCATGAACTTCTAGTATGATGATATGATGCCATGATAGTGCAAAAATGCAGACAAACAAGACACCAAAGGATAAAGAGCAACCAAACACAGGTGAGCTTCACTGGAGAAGGATGAAGGTTAGCACCCAGGAGAAAGACTCACTGGGGATGCAAACTAATCAACAAAAGAGACTCACTGGGGAGACTCCAAGGAAACACTGGGGATAAAAAAACTGAGGGGAAATCTCACAAATCCTCACTGGAGATAAGAGCCAGAGAGGTGTTCTCCACTGGGGAAAGATCCAGGGAGATGGACGACAGGTTCATAGGTGACCGGACGATGCTAGGGAAATAAAACATATTCTTACTGGGTGTGAAACCAGAAAGAAGGCATGATCTCCACTGGGGATCAACTTGGAATAAAAGGATAGTCATCCAATAATAGATTTTTTGGGGATTTCTTATACTGAAGAGTTCAAACGGGATCTCTAAGAAAAGCCAGAAAAGACAGAGACGAACTTTACATGCGCCAAATGATGAAAGATATTGATACTAACTGAACCTCTGCGGGGAACAAGATTAAAGTGTTAATAATGATTGGACTTGGGAACCAATATGGGTTGGATAAGATACCAATTTGAGTTAGTTTACCAGCCAAGACTGGACTTAAGACACCAATATGGGTTGGCCCTAGATTGAGGTTCACAGTTGGCCTGATGTTTAGGTTCATAGGAGACCAAGGTTCATAGTTGACCTGAGATTTTGGTTCATAGGTGACCGGAGGTTTTAGGTTCAAAGTTGACCAAGGTTCATAGTTGACCAAAGTGATGTTTAGGTTCACAGTTGACCTGAAACAAACAATTCCAACAATTACCGAACTTTAGGTTCATAGGTGACCAAGGTTTTAGGTTCATAGATGACCTGAGGTTTTGGTTCATAGCTGACCAAGGTTCATAATTGACCTGAGATTTTGGTTCATAGCTGACCAAGGTTCATAGTTGACCTGATGTTTAGGTTCGTATCTGACCAAGGTTCATAATTGACCTGAGACTTTGGTTCATAGCTGACCAAGGTTCATAGTTGACCTGAGGTTTAGGTTCATAGATGACCAAGGTTCATAGTTGACCTGAGTGATGTTTAGGTTCACAGTTGACCTGAAACAAACGATGCCAGCAATTACTGGAATTTAGGTTCATAGGTGACCTAAATGATGTTTAGGTTCACAGTTGACCTGAAACAAACAATGCCAGCAATTACTGGACTTTAGGTTCATAGGTGACCTGAGGTTTTGGTTCATAGCTAACCGAGGTTCATAGTTGACCTGAATGATGTTTAGGTTCACAGTTGACCTGAATGATGTTTAGGTTCATAGTTGACCTGAAACAAACAATGCCAACAATTACTGGACTTTAGGTTCATAGGTGACCTGAGGTTTTAGGTTCATAGCTGACCTGAGGTTTTGGTTCATAGCTGACCAAGGTTCATAATTGACCTGAGATTTTGGTTCATAGCTGACCAAGGTTCATAGTTGACCTGAATGATGTTTAGGTTCATGGTTGACCTGAAACAAACAATGCCAGCAAATACTGGACTTTAGGTTCATAGGTGACCTGAGGTTTTGGTTCATAGCTGACCAAGGTTCATAGTTGACAGGAGTGATGTTTAGGTTCACAGTTGACCTAAAACAAACAATGCCAGCAATTACTGGACTTTAGGTTCATATGAGGAGATTAAGTATCAGATAGGTCAGCACCTGGGTTGCATAAATGAAGATTAGACTTCCAGGGGAATACCAATTATGGTTGCAAAAGGGTTGGATAGTACCAGAGATAGATAAGCTTCTCAGAAGAGACTGCCACTAATCGCCATAGAAAAAACAAGCTTCTCCAAGAGATTGCTACTTGTTGTTGGTTAAAAATTCCAAAGAGATGTTGATATCACAACAGTGTTGGAGAAAGGATTATGTCTTCAATGTGGATCTGTAAAAGATTTTTCTGTGAGACACAGTGCAAAATAAATGCACGTTCAAGATAGGTTCGGAAACCATACCTGCTAGGGACCAAAGTTCAATCTAGGAACAAGCTAGAAAGAAAACGGTCAAACAAGACTCCAACCATTGAGGAATGAACTCAAATAGGGATCTATCTTATCCAAATGTGGACAAGATAACTGAACCAACCATCATCCACGAGAATCAAACTCTATGGGGAATTCAGAAAGGATGGGCATTTTATGCCTAGGGCTGACGACTCTATTGGAGAGAATAGACAAACCTGGTCACTTGGGGAGATAAACACCTAAGTGAATAAAGCATGTAAACACCAGAAGAGGGTAGAAAAATGCTAGATGTTATGCATATGTAGGAATGCACTCATGCCATGTTTATGCTTATGCTTATGCTGACAAAACAGTCAATGGGAAGCGAGACTGGAGATGAAATGAAAATCTCAACAAGGATACCCAATCAACCTCCATAGATTGGACCATCACTAGGGATGAATAAGTAGGATCAGTAACTCTACTTCAAGGTTGCCAACTTCTCTGAGGGAAAATAATGATCCACTCGGGGTATAACATCATGACTTCACTAGGATTGCCATCATGAGCTTGATTTCTTTACTGGAGGAAAATCCATAGAGAATTGCCAAGATTAGATGAAGTAACAGCTTACTGGGGAGCTAGCAAAAGATGTCACAAAAGCTGAATAGTTCTGCATAACTCATCTGCCCCAGGTTACATGGTTTATCAGAAGAAAATATCAAGAGGATTTTACAAAAGATCTGGCATACAAGATGCTTCAATATCCTCAAACTCTTGGAGGGATTTATGAACCTCGGCATAACTGCCCCAGATTAACAGCGTTTACACGACAAAGTCCTCGAACTTGTTCTTCAGAATGGTTGTTGATAACTGGGGAACAAACTTGCCTCTGTCAGCTTGGTTGATCTGTGGAGGAGATGTCGTCGACTTTTTAGAGATTTACCGAATCTTGACTTGACTGCTTCGGATTAACTGATATGTGAGAATAGGTAATCAAAAGGATTTTACAGAAGAATTGGCATACCAGATGCTTCAATATCTTCAAACTTTTGAAGAGAAATGAACCTCGACATAACTGCCCCAGCTCAACTGTATCTACAATACAAAGTACTTTTAGACTGTGGTAGGAACAACAGGGGAACAAACTTACCCCTGTTGGTGGGTCATTGGAGTCCAAACATGTCATAAGATGACCTCAAGAAGGCTTGCCCCAATATTCTGAACCTTGAAGAGTTCTGCCCCTGATTCAAAAACTCTTGGAATGGTTGATTGGCAAATCCTTACACTTGGTTGCCCCAGGCTGAGCTTCCTTTATCAAGCCAGATTCCCTAGCTGGCTGCATTTGTTGGGATTCCTTTGATATTGAATTGTTTAGCAAACAAGTATTGTTCATTAAAAAAATGGTAATTTCAATGTAACATTCATGCAAGCTTTTGAAAACGAAGTTTATTGATGAAAACACACACAGTGGAGTGATTAAATAATCAAAACAAGGTGAATCTCATCATTTTATGGAATAACAGATGAAGTGATCAACACACGCAATTAGCAAAGATCTTAGGAGTCAGGTTAATCAACCTTGCTGTAGTATGCTTTCAAAACAACCTTACCTCAATTAGGTCTTTTAAGGGTTGTAACGTGGCTTGGTTCATGGTTCATGAAACAAAGGATAAAGGCTCAAAGTTTATTTGTCCCCACCCAATCTTCGTGATGAACTTCAATCCTAAACTCAGTTAACTCAGGCTATACATTCAGGTTCCTATAGGCTAGGAATTGAGCTGATGATAGTTGATGATGATTAAGACACCTAGGGTAGTCTTTACTCCCTTACAACATTTGATTGTCTTTTATTGCTGAGGATTTGATGACCTCTTCTTGTCTTTACTGAGGTTTTGAGACCTCTTCTTGTCTTTGTCATACAAGCCCTTTTGCATAAGGCGATGATTTATGAGCTTCCCATCTTTCTCAGCTTTTGCCTTGAAAGGGACTCGGTTCATTCCTCGGGTAAGGATTTCATAACGATCCTTCCTAATTTGTCGCTTCGGGAACAACTTATACAACATTTATTCACTTGATTTGAGAGAGATGACTGGTGTCTTGAATGAAGCGCTTGCATTAGAATGCATACCCAAGTTAAACTGAGAACTACCCACCCTAACGTTGAGATTACGGGTTTTTAACGTAAGGAAAGAAAACTCATACTTCTAGGCTCGAAGGGGTTAACAAGGGATTATCTTCCTTATTTCTCCAGTGATTGGGAATTGAAACAATGCCTTACTTCATCAGAAAAGTTTACTTGAAAGCATACCAACAACAGTTATGGATATGATGTTTTCATCATCCTCCCCAATCTTTTCTTAAACAAACAGTTTGATAAAGGTAATTGGAAGGAAACAAGATAAATATTTTTGCTTTTATGAAAATAACAGTAAAGGAATGAACATGAATGGATTGACCCAAAAGAATGCATGAACATTTCATTAATCTTGCCAATTTGAAAGTACAACAGCTTATAATCAAATACAAATTCAACATGCAAAGAAAAATACAACTGAAAATACAAAGTACAACCAGCTTTGGCAAATTGACTTCAGTTTTCGGGCCTAGACAGGGGAACACCTCCATCCTTGATCACTTGCTCCTTATGATACAGAACCTTAAGAGGCCTCACAAGTCCTTTGTCTTTTGCTTTGGGAGTTGGCACATTGGCATCTGGCCCACCTTCTTGAGGTTTCAGCAGCTTTAGCAGACTTAGCAGTCGCTCTTCGAAGTCCTGACACTCTTCAATGGGATGCCCCATTGTTCCAGTATGGAATTTGCATTCAATCTCCAGGCGATCTTGTTCGAAGATCAAGTCCTTGTCATGGATCAGATTTTGCACAGTAGCTTCTAAGGCTCGGAAACCATCCAAGTCATGCCCTTCAGCTCCCTTGTGGAAGTCACAAGTTAGATTTGCATTGTGCCAAGGTCCTGGCACAAGGTTGTAAAGTCGGGGAGTCACCAACTTTTTCTGAATCAACAGTGGGAAAAGTTTGCTCAGTGGCACCGGGATAGGTATGTACTGAACCTTGCCCCTTTTGACAGAGCAGTTCTTCTTGTTTTGGCTTCGGGAACCTCGAGGAGAAACAACCGTTGGAGGCTGAAACGCCCTTTTGGTAGACACCTGTGACGATGATATGCTGGTACAAGATCAAGACCAACTGTTGGCTGGTATGAAGTTTCCCCAAAGGCAGATCCTCGGTATGGGAGAACCACAGGAGATGGCGAAGGATTGTTGATTTGAATGCCTTGAGGCGCAAATGAGAGCCTCTCAGAGTCTAACAATGTCTGAACCTTGCTCCTGAGTGTCGCTGCCGAGGATTTGCATCCATGGTACAAACGCGAAAGTGGCGCAAAAACAGAGTCGCCAGCAATGTGTATTTATCCCAAGAAAGGGAAAGGAAACACTGCGTAAACCTGAGGGAAGGGAAAGAGCATGGTCTCGCGACCAAGAGAAACGGATAAGGGAGTCGGTTACGCGAGGGGAAGGTGTTAGCACCCACACGCGTCCATCGTACTCGATGGGATCCACGCTTGCTGTCTGCATCAAAGGGTGTCGTCGTCTGAAACTCCACTGCTACTGGAAAGGAGAAGAATGGGAACGGAATGGAACGAGAATGGGAAAGAATGGAGAAACGAAGAAGAAAAGAAAAGGAAGTGACTCGATAGGACGTCCTCGGAGTCCTAGGCCTACGTATTCCCTCGTTCAATGGGAAAGTCAGAGTCAATGTAGTTCAGACACGAACTATGGGGGGAGGTTGCTCGCCAAGACATCGCCGTCTTGTGCCTACGTATCCTCAATCGGATGAGAAAGAGGAAATCAGAGCAGTCGTAGTTCGACCTACGGGTCGGAAAGGTCTCGATCGCGCTAGGGCGAGAGAAAAGGCTCGGCTAACAGGTTGGTCTCGATCGCAAGGGTGCGAGAGAAGAGGGGAGTTAGTTGTTAGTGCGCTCGCCAAGGATATCGATCCTTGTGCCTACGTATCTCATCGGAAATGAGAATCAGAGCATCCGTAGTTCACGGCTACGAGAGAAAGGAAAGGTGGAAGGGTCTCAATCGCATGGGTGCGAGAGAAGGGTGCTCGCCAAGGATAGGGATCCTCGTGCCTACGTATCCTCAATCTATCCAGAGAGAGGAAGTCAGAGCATCCGTAGTTCGTGGTAACAACCACGGAAGAAAGGAATCTCAACCACACTGAGGTGAGAGAAAAGGGAAGAGTCTAACTAGTCTCAATCGCACGGGTGCGAGAGAAAATGGGAATCTCTGTCCTACAATTTATCATGCAAAATGGCCCTAAGGTCAGGATTAGGAGGGAATTCTACCTAATGTTATCATGCTTGGATTGAGAGCCTAATGTCTATCCTACTCCGAGCTTAATCAGAAATTAAGTCGGACTAGGAGCCTAAAGGGAGCGTGTGAATACAGAAGTAATCAACAAGTAAACACCAGACACCTCAATCACAAAAAGTAAATCAAGCAAGAGGCAAGTATCACCAAGGAATTAATCAAAATCAAAATCAAGATCAACAATTAATCAAGAATATCCAAGTTAAAATAAAAGTGCTAATTAAAACAAGATTAAATTCTAAGTAAAAAAGTTAATCTAAAATTAAAACTAGTTCTAAAATTAATCCTAAAATTAATTCAAGTTAATTTCTAATTAAAATCTATTTTAAAAAATATTTACTAAATATTTATCCTAAATTAATATTCTAACTACTAATTAAAATAGTTATCCTAAACTATTTAACTAAAACAAAATAATAAAACCAAAAATCTAAACCAAAGCTCATGGGGGGTGCAGACAGCACAACATGGGTGTGAAAAAGAAAGCCAGGCGTGTGGGCTGATAATTAATGGCCCAACGTCTTGTTTCTGTCAGGGGTTGCGAGTGGTAAGGATTGGGGAGGTGTAGCTAGAAAAAACATGGGCCTAAGGCCCAGAATCTCACAAAGAAGCCGAGGGGGTGCGAGATGACCAAAAGGACGGTGCAGAGAAAAGAAACAGATTGGGCCCAAAGCCCGGTTCACAATGCACAAAGACTTAACCTAAAAAACTAAACGTAAACTCCACCGTCTCCTTCATTCTCCAAATTCCTCCTCCCCTGTTTCACTCATACGCCACCGACAACACAACTTCTTCTCCGTTCACCTCTCAACCGTGAAGATGAAAACTTAGCTTCACTCCGTCTCAAACTCACTTTCTCCATTCTCAAAATTAACGACAACACCACCTCCTTCTTCTAATATCGCGCCATGCCGTAAACCTCCATCGGAAAACTCCGCCGTAAAACTCTTTTTCCTTTCGACTCCTTCGCTCAATCTCTACGCCTTGTCTCCTTCCTCTTCTACATTTCATCCTATGCCGTGAGTCCAACACATCAACCTGCGTTCTTCTCAACATATCACGATATTCACAACTATCTTACACTATCTCATCGGGAACGAAATGAACACTGCATATTAACAGAAAACCACAAAGCTACAAACAAACATCAAATCGGAAGATACGAAAATCACATTGTAAATTGAGATTGGATTGAAATCGACGTACCTACCAGAGAGAGTCCGGTGCTCCTTCAAATCAACGAGGATAAATAGAAACCCAGAGGTAATGTCCGCTCTACTTCAAATCTCGCGCAATATTCTTTTCCACTTCTTGCTATGCGCTGCAAATCATGAATTGCTGAGATGTTGACCTTCAGTTGAGCTCTTCTTACTTATTCTTGTTGATGTATCAGTGAATCTGAACCATTGTTGTTGATGCTAAATCATAAATTCTGCAGATTGTACATTGTGTTGAAGTTTGTTATAGTAGAAGCTTGATGAAGAATTTGTTGAGCGAAGAATGGTGAAATGAGTTGCAGAAGGAAAATCAAAGATGGTGAAATGTGTGATGCGGTTTTTTTCCTTTTGAAAATTAGAAATTCTGAGTTTTATAGCACGAGTTAGGGGTAGAATCGGGTTTGAATTGAAATTCTGTTACAAAAGGTTGTGTGAGTTGCGTGAGCTGTGGTACGGTTTGTGGTGTGAGCTGTGAAATTTGTTATGGGAATTTTTGTGTGTGAGGAATGTGAGATGGTTGCTGGTGCATGACCACGTTGTGGGGTCAGTTCCTTTGGCTTTGTATTGGCAATATGAAACCTTTGTACAATTGTCATACTTGGACATTCTGTATTTTATTTTTCAATGGGTTCTTTGTATTTGTGTGACAATGTAAATGGACTTGACTTAATTGTTAGATTAAAATAGGATGTTAATATGGATTGAAAAATGGATTAGAAAAGATGGTTAATAAAAACAATGGGAGTGAACACCTAATGGAAAATGGAAATGGGTATGGATGAATATTAATAATTGGATAAAAATGGTTAAAAAATTGATATGATGGATCAGATATAAATTTAGCAAAATGGATAAGAATGTATAATGGTTTTGAAATTGGAATTTGAATGTGAATCGAAAAAGGTGTATTAAGAAAGAATGGATCTTGAAAGTGAAAAACAAAATGATAAAAAGAAGAAAAATAATGGATTTGGTTTAGAAAAAGAAATGGTTTAAGAAATGGAAATGAACTGATTTTTATGAAATGAATCGGCTACCATAAACCCATATACAACCATGAACCAACTTGCCTTATTTCCCACAATCTCTGATAAAATGAACACAGTTACCACTGAACAATTTGCAACTGAAGCAACAGCCATCTGAAACCATTATCCTCTGAATCTTTGATTAAATGAATCCTCCCATGAACCCTTGTTTGACAACCTGATGAACTCTACAACTCAACCTTGAAACAAACCCTAATTCACCTTGATGTACACTGATAAATCTTGAAGAAGATGGCTTGAACTGAGAAGAAATTAAGCCCTGATTCACACCAATGAAACCCTGACCCAACACTCTTAATGCCTCCTCTGAACAAGAGAAACCTTGGAGCTTGATGAACCTCTGAATGAGAGAACCTTCATGATAATAAGAAAACCCTTCGATCCCATGTCTTAGAAGACCAACGCATTATATGATTATGAATTATGATCTAATGAAAATGCAAATGAGTGCTAAACAAAAGCCAGGAAAAGGTAGGTCAAATTTTGGGGTGCTACACTGAGCACCTTACAATCTTCAGTTGAATGCCCCTGTGCCCCAGCATGGTAGTCACATCGAGCGTGGGTGTCAAAGCCTGGCGGGTATGGAAAAGGTACTGGCTCTAACTCCTTTGGCACTATCAATCCACCTTCGATCAAAATTGGTAACAACTGACTGTATGACATTGGAAATGGAGTGAAATGCCTCTCGGGCTTCCTTGGTCTTTGTCGAGCGTGCTGACGCAGTTGACGGTGGTTTGGCCCTTGATATTGAGGAGGTCCTTGAGTTGGAGGAACCTCAAGAGACGATGAACTAACAACTTCTTTAGGAGTAACAGGGTGAGCGCGCCCTACTTTCATCAGAGCTTGCAAAGTTTCCAGAACCCAATTCATCTAGCCTTTGAGGATTCTGACCTCCTCTTTCAAGTCTTCCTGGTTCTTCAGCATTTCATTCATTGTTGCCATTGTCTTGAATAGGTGTGCTAGGTATCTTTCAAAGACAGAAGAAGAAGAGAGACTCAAAGCCGAGAAATGAGATGCAATGCAAGTGCGAATGCAATGCGAATGCAAACCAAATGGTTTCAAGGAGCTCAATAGAAAGTTATAAACATTTTTGGGAAAAACTAAAGAGTTTTGTTTTAAAAACATGATCTCTAAGGATCCTTGCAAAGGAATGACCATTTGAATTCCTTGAAACTAAAGGGCTGTCCATGAATGGATGGATGTATGCATAAACACAAACATATGTACACACATCAAAGCACACAAGTCCTAGGTTTAGGAGTCACATAAGCGGAGCCAATGGTCTACCCATCCCAAAAGGTGTGTTCTATGGGTTTATACACTGTAGAACAGGGTTCTTAAAAGTTCCCAGAGTCAACGACCCATCCTTCGGATATTATTGATTCTCCAAATGACTCGGTAATCAATAATATTCTCGAGATAATCTCGTCTGAGTGTAGTATCGCGTGACAACCATTTCAGGAATAGACTCCTTCATAGTCACCGTACTACATCCTAAAAAGGCCAAGTGGGGTTAAAGGTAACTATGGTCCTTAATATCATGGGCACCTAGGTCGAGAGTAGCAGGTTTTCACGAATAGATTCGTTCAACATGACTAAACTCTCAAGAGGGCCTCCACTGAGTGATGGTGTCTCAAGTCAACTTTTTCGGGAATCGACTCCCTCAAAGCCTCCTTGAATATACCATCGTCCTATAATAAGTGCACTCAAGTCAGGACTAGGACTTATCTTACCACTCAATAGTAGCAACCCTGCCAAACAGAAGAACCCAAACAAATATACGGATATACAGATATGTACAAACATACAGGCAAGCAAAAACATAAATAACACACAAGCACAAACAAGGTAGGCTTAACCCTCAAATGGATAGTCTGCATCCCAAGTGAAGTCGCCATTTCTGTTGCGGTGAGAATCGGATACCAAGCTATTGATTAACTTGAATCACACATCTTTGAAATTCACCACCGAGCTTTGATTTATCCAAAGGAAAGGGTAAAGTTCAAAGAAAACCCTAATTGCGCTATGTGAAGACAAAGCTAAGAGATCGGGGATCGGGGGTTGGTTATACTAAGGGAAGGTATTAGTACCCTAAGTATCTGTAGTACTCTACAGGAACCTCTTGTTAGTTTGTGTTATGTTATGTTTGCTTGCTAAATGGAATCTGCTAAGGGTAAAGGTAAAGACCTAAGGGTATATACACTAAATTTGCTCGCCAAGACGTCGCATCTTGTGCCTACGTATCTGAATAAAGAATCAGAGCAGCCGTAGTTCACCTAACTAAGGGTGAGGAACCATTGACTATGGCCAAAGTTCCAAGGGGAATAAGTATGATACTCATGTAGAGTTTAAGAAACTCTCTAAGTCTAAGTTGTAGGGGAAGTGAATTCTCACGATGATGAGAATCACATAGAGTTTAAAAAACTCTATCCTAATTCTAAGTTGTAATGTAAATGGCTTTTAGGAGGCCAAGGGTAAGGACGGTGACCACCTATGACTATGAGGTCAAGGGGAAGATGGCTCTTAGGAGGCCAAGGGGGAATCCTATGACTATGAGGTCAAGGAGGGAAATGGCTCTTAGGAGGCCAAGATGGTAATGAGCTATCTATGACTTTGAGTCAATAGAGAGACTTTCCTTTGGAAGGAAGGGGAATAACAACTTCTTATGAACAAGAATTGACAGTGATTGAAATTAAATGAACAATATGAGTTCAAGAATTCAAAGATAGTAAACATTAATCAACATATCAAAATAAACTTCCAAGTATGAATATGGCAAACATGGATAAGTGAACACATGTAAGGCAGATATAACATCACCAAAGTTTTGAAATCAGAAACATGTCAAGTGATGAAACTTAGCAACAAAGGCCAAGATGTACAAACAACATCCTAACAAAATGACTTTATCCGAGTTAAGGAACAACTCTCAAACAAACATCTGATATGCCACAGAAAACTCAAAAAATTCTTAAAAAGTCTTCAAGAAACAGTTGATGATTTTTCACAAAAAGTCCAAGAATTAAATATAAGGTTATGCATCTTTTTTGTTTTGAAATCTTTAGAAATAAACAAGAAAATAAAATGACCATGAGAAGTGAAATTATATAAAAAAAACTAAGTTAAGTGTTACAGTATGGCAGTCGTCATCTAAAGCATGGCAAGTGCCATTGTAATGCATGGCAGGCGCCATCAATGCATGGCAGACACCATAACATTGTGGCAAGCACCGCCTTTCATGGCTAGTGCCATAGAATGCATGGCCATCGCCACCCATCTTCATGGCAGGCGCCATGGATCATGGCCAGTGCCACCAAATCATGGCAGGCGCCATGATCTTCTTTTCCTTATTCAGTTTTCAATCAAAAACCACAAACCAAGTTTGCAACATATAAAAAAAAATCACACATTATTATTTGCAATATTTATTCAAGAATCAGACATTAACATGATAACAAATATAATAACAGTATGAAGCAATGATCATGGTATTTTGAAAACGGATTAAAAAAAAGAGTGAGTGTTACCTAGTGGAGGAGGTCCACTGCCTCTTCACAGATATGAGTTCTGGAAAGAAAATGGATGAGCTTCTTCTCCTTCAAAGTGCCAGCATCCACTTGCCAAAAAGTGTGACTTGCCAAAATCTCCTTTTTTCTTTCCATCATGCCAAGTGAGTTGGCTGGGTCAAAAAGTCTTCAAGAACTCTAGTAACTGATCAGGATAAGGTTTACACTGTTGATGTGGTCTGATTTGATTAGAACAAGGCTTCAAGCTGTAAGAGAAAGTTGGAATGACCATGCTCTTGAAAAAGTTTCTCTCTCATGCATCCACTTGCATTAATTTATTTAAAACACATTATTTTATGTGTGTAGCTTGTAGGAATCGTGGCAGTCACCATATACACATCATAGCAAGTGCCACACTTCTTCATGGCAGGCGCCACGTTCTCATGGCAAGTGCCACACTTCATGGCCAACGCCACACTTCACTCATGGCAGGCGCCATGTATCTCTTCATGGCATGCGCCATATATTACCATGGTAGAAGCCATGTATCTCATCATGGCATGCGCCATATATTACCATGGCAGGCGCCATGTATCTCATGGCCAGTGCCACCAAAGCATGGCCAGTGCCATTTAAAGCATGGCAGGCGCCATGATTTTCTTTTCCTTTTTCAGTTTTTAAACAACATTCACAAATGCTTTGGTGATCAGAAGTGGTAATGCATCATTATGCACTAAGTGTGGAACTTGCATTTCAAGAAAAGACACCAAAGACAATGGTTGACTTTCTTGACCGAAAACCTAATATGGGGTATGATGAACTTGTGGCTAATGATACTTGTAATGGGAGCCAAATACACTTGATTCCTTGTTGAATAAGACCTCTTGAAAGTATGTGGGCTCAAATGGTTGGTGAACCCTTTAAGATATTGCCTGATCACAACAAGGTTCTTCAATTATTCTTCAGGTTGAAACCCTATTTCCACAACTTCTGACCAGATGATCTCTTCTTGATTTCTCTTGACCCAATCTCTTGAGACTATGACATATGGTTAGAGAACTTCATGATTAGCCTCCAAGACCAACTGGTTGCACTTGGGAGCCTCAGTTGTCTTTCTTGAACAAATGACTTCACATACCATTCTCAATCAACTAGTGAACATTTGTGATGATTGTATGGAGCCAAGGAGTGTCTCAGTTGTCTTTCAGTTTTTATTTTTGCACAAAAAATATAAAATGGCAATGTTTCATTTTCTTTTGTTTTGCTTAAAAATAAATTCTAAAATAAGGCATGAACCCGTTCATGCAGACTTGATCCTCCGGATACCACTGATAACGATTTTGATATGGCCATGTATGACTTTGACAATCCGATTTATCAAGCCGAAGAAGGGGATGAGAAAGATTGTGAACTTTCTGAAGAACTGGCCAGATTGTTGAAACAAGAGGAAAGGGTCATCCAGCCTCATCAGGAGACTGTAGAAATCATCAATATTGGTACTAAGGACGCCAAGAAAGAGATCAGGATTGGTGCCAGCTTGCAAGCAGATGTGAAGCAAACTTTGACGGAAATGTTGCGCGAGTATGTTGACATCTTCGCCTGGTCGTATCAAGACATGCCGGGGTTGGATACAGATATTGTTGTGCACAGGCTGCCATTGAGAGAAGAATGTCCGCCAGTCAAGCAGAAACTTCGTCGGACTCACCCCGACATGGCCTTAAAGATTAAGGAGGAAGTCCAGAAGCAGTGGGACGCTGGTTTTCTTGTTGTGACAAAGTATCCTCCATGGGTAGCCAACATCGTGCCAGTACCGAAGAAAGACGGAAAAGTGAGAATGTGTGTGGATTATCGAGATCTTAATAAAGCTAGCCCGAAAGATGATTTTCCACTACCTCATATTGATGTGCTGGTCGATAATACAGCTCAATTTTCAGTGTTCTCATTTATGGACGGTTTCTCCGGATACAACCAGATCAAGATGGCACCTGAAGATATGGAAAAAACCACGTTCATTACTCCGTGGGGTACATATTGTTATAAAGTAATGCCTTTTGGGTTGAAAAACGCAGGGGCAACGTACCAACGGGCGATGGTGACATTGTTTCATGACTTGATTCATAAGGAGATCGAATGTTATGTAGATGATATGATTGCCAAGTCGAGAACAGAAGAGGAACATCTGGTTAACCTGAAAAAGCTGTTTGAAAGATTGAGAAAGTTCCGTCTGAGATTAAACCCAAACAAGTGCACGTTTGGGGTGCGGTCTGGAAAGTTGTTAGGTTTCATTGTGAGCGAAAGAGGAATCGAGGTTGATCCTGCCAAGGTGAAAGCAATACAAGAGATGCCTGAACCGAGAACAGAAAAAGAGGTTCGTGGTTTCTTGGGTAGATTGAACTACATTGCAAGGTTCATATCTCACCTAACAGCCACGTGTGAGCCAATATTTAAATTGTTAAGGAAAGATCAAACGGTCAGGTGGAATGACGATTGCCAATTGGCATTCGATAAGATAAAAGAATACTTGCAGGAACCTCCGATTTTAATGCCTCCAGTTGAAGGGAGACCGCTGATAATGTATCTGACAGTGCTTGAAGGTTCCATGGGTTGTGTTCTCGGTCAACATGACGAGACAGGTAGGAAGGAGCATGCTATTTACTACCTGAGCAAAAAGTTCAATGATTGTGAGTCCCGATACTCAATGCTTGAAAAGACATGCTGTGCGCTTGCATGGGCCGCTAAGCGATTGAGGCAATATATGGTTAGGCACACGACCTTGTTGATTTCAAAAATGGATCCTATCAAGTATATTTTCGAGAAACCAGCATTGACAGGCAGAGTTGCACGGTGGCAAATGGTCTTGACAGAGTATGACATTCAGTACACTTCACAAAAAGCCATCAAAGGAAGTATCCTGTCTGACTATCTTGCGCAACAGCCGATTGATGATTACCAACCCATGAAGTTTGATTTCCCTGATGAGGACATCATGTTTCTCAAAGCTAAAGACTGCGAGGAACCACTTCCGGAGGAGGGGCCAGACCCTGAATCCAAATGGAGTCTGATGTTTGATGGGGCTGTCAATATGAATGGGTGCGGAGTTGGAGCAGTTCTTATCACGCCGGAAGGTGTTCATATGCCTTTCACTGCACGAATAACTTTCGGATGCACCAACAATGAAGCAGAGTACGAAGCTTGTATAATGGGGATCGAGGAGGCGATTAATCTACGGATTAAAACCCTTGATATATTCGGTGATTCAGCTTTGGTAATCAATCAAGTGAAAGGGAGTTGGTACACGCACCAAGCAAATCTAGTGCCGTATAGAGATTATACGAGGAGATTGCTGACATTTTTCACAACAGTGAAACTGTACCATATTCCTCGAGATGAGAATAGGTTCGCTGATGCCTTGGCCACTTTGTCTTCCATGATCAAAGTGCAAGGATGGAACCATGTACCTAAGATTGAGGTATCCCGCCTTAACAGACCAGCATTTGTGTTTGCGGTCGATGCAGCGTCTGATGACAAGCCATGGTTTTATGACATTAAGTGTTTCTTAAAAAGTCAAGAGTACCCGCCCGGGGCATCGTCCAAAGACAGGAAGACGTTGAGAAGGTTAGCTGGTAGTTTCTTCCTGAACAAAGATGGCGTGCTGTATAAAAGAAATTTTGACACGGTCCTGCTTAGATGTGTGGATAGACATGAAGCAGACTTGTTGATGATTGAAGTGCACGAAGGCTCTTTTGGTACCCATGCCGGAGGGCAGGCAATGGCTAAAAAGTTGTTAAGGTCGGGATATTATTGGTTGACTATGGAGTCAGATTGTTGCAAATATGCCCGCAAATGCCATAAATGCCAGATCTATGCAGACAAGGTGCATGTGCCTCCAAATCCGTTGAGCATCATGTCGTCGCCTTGGCCGTTTGCCATGTGGGGCATTGATATGATCGGAAAGATTGAGCCCACAGCTTCCAATGGTCATCGTTTCATCTTGGTGGCAATTGATTACTTCACCAAATGGGTTGAAGCCTCATCCTATGCCAATGTTACAAAACAGGTGGTCGCTCGTTTCTTAAAACGGGATATCATTTGCCGATATGGAGTTCCCGAAAGAATCATTACTGATAATGGTTCTAATTTGAATAATAAGATGATGGCTGAGTTATGCCGGGACTTCAAAATCGAACATCACAATTCTTCTCCGTACCGCCCAAAGATGAATGGCGCGGTCGAAGCGGCCAACAAAAATATCAAGAAGATTGTGCAGAAGATGGTTGTCACGTACAAAGATTGGCATGAGATGTTACCATTTGCTTTGCATGGGTATCGAACGTCGGTACGCACGTCCACTGGGGCAACCCCATTCTCACTTGTATATGGTATGGAGGCAGTGCTACCGGTTGAAGTAGAGATTCCGTCCCTCAGAGTCATGATGGATGTTAAGCTAGATGAAGCTGAATGGGTACGAGCCAGATTTGATCAGTTGAGCCTTATTGAGGAAAAGCGATTGGCGGCTGTATGTCATGGGCAACTATACCAGCGCAGAATGAAGCAGGCATTTGACCAAAAGGTGCGTCCTCGGGTTTATAAAGTCGGAGATGTGGTACTCAAAAGGATCCTTCCTCCTAATACAGATCACAGGGGCAAATGGACTCCTAATTATGAAGGTCCATTCGTGGTTAAAAAGGTCTTTTCGGGCGGAGCTTTATTGCTTACAACCATGGATGGCGAAGACTTTTCATCCCCTGTCAACTCGGACGTAGTCAAAAAATACTTCGCATGAATAGACCCGCTGGATAATAAAAATAAAAAAAATCCAGGCAAAAAAGGGCATCCCGGCGAACCAAAAACAGAATAAGGTTCGGGCAAAAATTAGGGATATAATTGAAAAATTTGTACACCCGGTAAGTTGAAAACCCGAAAGGGCAACTTAGGCAAAAAAGGGTATCCTGGTGGATTGAAAACCTGAAAGGGCGGTCCACACAAAAGAGGGATTTAAGCGAATGACTACAGTCTGAGTTATCTGTACCCATTACTGTTTGAACAACTGACGTTCTGAAGAATAGGAATCGGTCTGATCATTCCTCAGAAGGCAAGGTCGGGGAGTTTTGAAGACATACTGGTCATAACAGAATGGAAACTCAGTGGAATTCCGTTTTCACATTGCCATTAGGATAGTTTCTTTTCTCAATTTTCAGCGATCACCTCTTTCCAGGGATTGCTTCCAGATGTAATTGCCTATTCTGGGCTCTCAGTCAATAAATTGAATTTCAATAAAAAGCTTTCCATTTTATTGCTTTGTTTGCAAAAACGTCCTAATTTTTGATAAAACATTGCATTTGAAAACATGGCGGCCTTGCAATAACGTGCGCAGAAAAAATATTTGAAATTACTTCGAATGTTGAATACTCCCGGATGGTGGATTCTAGCCACGCAATATTCGGGGCATGTGGGCATATTCTTTTGTTGCAGGTAGCAGGTGCAGATGATTTTAAGCACAAGACCAGCAATAAATCACCCCACGCAAAAGACTGGGGCAATTACGGGTAAGGAGATCGGCGTTCATCGGGTCGATCTCAGTGAATTAAGTTCAACTGGGTACCGTTGTATCTTATTAAGTCGATTCTCTCATACAGTCCTTCCAACGGCTACAAGCTTTTCTATGTCGGTAACGGTCACAGGTTCCCCAAAAGAAGGGTCTCGTCGACACCGAAACTGATGGTCATTATCCCCAGCGAAGTCGCAGGAGTTTGAAGAAGATAAATCTTCTGTAAGATCCTCTTATGATATCCTCTTCGGGGACAGATTGTTTGGTTCCCCAGCATGAAGTGTTGATCATCCCCAGTAGAGTTTGAGGACAGTTGGTCTTCTGTAAAATCCTCTCAAAAGGCATTCCCCAACACGAGACGCTTTAAAGCAGTTTTCTCCAGCAGAGTTTGTTATAAACCCGTCATCCCTAACGGAATTGTCTAAAGGGAAGCTCGCCTAACATGGGGCATTGTAGTGCTTATCCTAAGCTCGACAGTCACATTCTTCAGCAGACTACTGTGGATTTGCTTTGGGTTTCCCCAACAGATCTCTAAGGACTCTTTCTAGCAAGTTGCAGTGGAATGTTCTAACCAGGATTTGCATATCCCTGGCAGAGTAGCCCTGATACCCAGCAAGATCGTATCTCTGGTCATGGTATCCCCACAGAGGTCAGCATCGAATCTTGTCAGCAACTTCCAGCTGAGTTGTTGTTCTCTCCGCAGAGGTTTATCAGATCGACAGAATCTATTCCTCAACAAGGATGGTACAGCCTTTCCCCAGCCGGGTCAGAAGGTTGATAATCCCTATAAAGGATCTTGGGCTGAATAAATCCCCAAGCAGAGTTTTAATGGCTCATTTCCCCAGCAGGACGTCATTTAAAAATTCTCATCCCCAGCGGAATCGCTGTGACCAGAATTCGTTCCCCCAAACAGATGGAATAATTCCTGGCAGAGTCGTCATTCCCTCATATCTTAAAGTCCAATTTATTTTTGGCAAGCTTGACAATTCGAAGCAGACGGATTGTTCATCCATTCGCCAGCAGAGATATTATCCTTTTAGGAGTCTCCGAGATTAAATCATTGATTGTGGTTCCTCAGCAGAGTCGGCAGAGATGTCTGGCGCAGAGGCAGAGAGTAATTCGATTTTAAAATTCTAAAAGTCCAACAGTGGATTGGCAAAAGTCCGTCTTCGGGTGGCAAAAGTCCAACAGTGGATTGGCAAAAGTCCGTCTTCGGGTGGCAAAAGTCCAACAGTGGATTGGCAAAAGTCCGTCTTCGGGTGGCAAAAGTCCAACAGTGGATTGGCAAAAGTCCGTCTTCGGGTGGCAAAAGTCCAACAGTGGATTGGCAAAAGTCCGTCTTCGGGTGGCAAAGCAGCTAAAAGTCCAACAGTGGATTGGCAAAAGTCCGTCTTCGGGTGGCAAAAGTCCAACAGTGGATTGGCAAAAGTCCGTCTTCGGGTGGCAAAAGTCCAACAGTGGATTGGCAAAAGTCCGTCTTCGGGTGGCAAAAGTCCAACAGTGGATTGGCAAAAGTCCGTCTTCGGGTGGCAAAAGTCCAACAGTGGATTGGCGAAAGGTCCATCTAAGGGTGGCAAATTCTAAAAGTCCAACAGTGGATTGGCAAAAGTCCGTCTTCGGGTGGCACAAGTCCAACAGTGGATTGGCAAAAGTCCGTCTTCGGGTGGCAAAAGTCCAACAGTGGATTGGCGAAAGGTCCATCTAAGGGTGGCAAATTCTAAAAGTCCAACAGTGGATTGGCAAAAGTCCGTCTTCGGGTGGCACGAAGCTGCAAAGTCCACCAGTAGTGTGGCAGGCCAGTAGTCGTCTGGAATTGCATAAAAGACATTTCCAAAGTCCACCAGTAGTGTGGCAGGCCAGTAGTCGTCTGGAATTGCATAAAAGACAGTATTAAAGTCCACCATCAGCGTGGCAAGCCAGTAGTCGTCTGGCGTCGTTCAAAAGACAGGTCTCTTCGACGTTTCATCGAAGATTCAATCCAGCAGTCTCGTTGGGTTTATATCCTTTTTCTTCTTCACTATCCAGAGCAAATTTTTGGTTATAGTTGGTATTCAATCACTATATACCTTGAAAGTCCGAAAGCAATCGCTTTCAGGCATTCAGGTCTACAGCGCTTGAATAGGGGCAGCTGTAATACCCCAAAATTTGCTCTCCCTCTTTGTCATCATAGCATGGCATTATCATATATCATATCATATCCACCTCATTAACATTGCATTGCATTTAACATAGAAAAATGAAGCATGGCATCCTTCTTACCATCAGGGCATGTGATCAGGTGGAAGGTGGACAATCAAGGAATCATTCAAAGTACAAAAAGGTCAATCAAGTTGCCTTAAGGCAAGCCAAGAAGCCTTTCATGTCTCATACTATCTCAATTGATCATCCACAACCTCAAGGATAAGAGATACAATGGGAGATTGAAGCACTACATCTTTCACTATGCAAGAGATTCAAAAACTGAAGGAAAACCCTCAAAAGAGATAGCTCATTGATTCAAAATCATCCTCGAATGGTATATCTCATCATCCTTTAAGAAGGTACACAACATACTCTGAGGAATTTGAAATTGAAGACTGCACATTTTTCTCCTAGGAGGTGGGCACCAAAACTAGGGTTTCCCATTAAATCAGGGAATCTTTGTTTTTTTGAACAAAACTTGATGTCATGGTATTCCATATGTCCCTAAGTGTATGTATGTGGAAAATTGCATCTCAATTGGTTTTAGAAGTGGTTCAATTGGAAGAAAGATCAAGAATCAGAGAAATTGGGGCAAAGTCAAATAATCAGAGGAAAAAGTCAACTCTTGACTTTTTGAGCCCAAAATCATGAAATTCATGTTACATATGTCCAATGTACAAAATTTGGTCAAGAAATTCCAAAGGAATCATGAAAAAATCAAGATGTAAAAAGTTGCCATTTTTGGATGAAGTAGGGTTGCTAAAAATAGCAAGTTTTGGCCATTTTGCATCAGAATTGGAACCAAGGCCATTCAAAATTGAAGCACCAAATGAAAATTCCACTCTGCCTCAATGAAAGGCCTTGCTTTGAGCTTCAAATCCATGGGTATAACATCTCCATTAGACAAAAATTGAGGGAGATATGATTAATCAAAGTTGGAGGAAAGTAGGCCAAAAACCATGTCTTGACCAAGCTTGGCCAGGTCTGCGCGCAGTCATTTTCTCAAACAGTTGGTGAGCAAGATGTGTAGATCAATTACTCATGGTTAAAGGTTTCAAATGAAAAATCTTGCAACATCAAAGTTGTTCCCCTATGTGAGATCTTCAAGATTGATGTTCATGGATTTTTCATTTGATCAAAGGATAAGGAGTTATGATGGCTCAAAGATTGGTCAATGCAACTGAAAATCCATGCCAAGCATGCCTTGCCAACCAACCTCATTATCTCGCCCATGCACCAGTTGGTGTTTCTTCTGTTACAAGCCGCATTTGGTCATGTTCCAAACTTCAATTCAACCCACTTTCAACACCAATATTGTTCCCTAATGTATCATCTTTCTAATGCCACCAACATTGGATTGTTTCATTCATTGACAAGTGAGAAATTCCTCCTCAAACACTTGCTGTCACAATGAAGATTTGCTGCATAATTTTGGTTCAAACACACATCAAGTACATGACAGAAGTCCTATGTGTGCTGCTCTATTCTTTGCTTCATTTGGCCAAACACATTTCACATTATGCATACGAGCTTGAGCCTTGCATGAAAGAGGAAGTGAGAAACTTGCACCACAAGATTCCTGCTGCTACATCAGAACAACATAACATCACTTTCCTTCTCCTACACACCACCATAACTCCATGAACCTCACCCTCACTCTAACAGAACTTCCCCAACTCGTGCCATTAACCACCTAACTCAGTTAACTAGAGTTCTAACTGTTAACTGAACTGGTTGGGAGTTAACCTCGGATATATAAGCTGAAACTCTCACAATTTCAGAGGAGGATTCTCATTTTTCACTCTCACTCCAAATTGCTCTCACTTTTCTCTCAGAGTTCTCTCCATTCTCTCTCTGATTTCACACGAGTTCTTCACACGTTCTCACCTTGATCTTCATCAATTGTTCATCATCAAGCACTTCTGATCAAGAACAAGCTAAAGTAAGAGCAAGCTATCGAGAGCAGCAACTTCTCCAATTGGAATCTCAGTTCATTGTCTTCAAAATCCAAAGGTTCAGAGCATTTATTTTGCTCTTAGGAAGCTCAAGATCAATCTCTCATCTCTGGTTTTCTGTTGATTCAAGAGTTCTCCAATTTCAGGTTTCAAAATTTCTCAAACTTTAATTGCACGATTTTATCCTGTTTTGACTTGTTGATGTGTTGTTTGAGCTTATTAGAAGCTATGTGAAGCTGGCTAGTTGATAGAGCTCTTTAGGAGCTTAGAACTGAAAATTAGGGCAAATTTATCCTCTTCGATTCTCCTTATTCATGCTTGATCTATGAATTTTCCTGTTGGATTTGTGTTCCTCATGAGCTTAGCTTTCGTTTGGTATATGGCTTGTGAATTTCTGGAGAAAATGTGAGTTGCAGGTGGTGGCTGCTGGCCGGAGAAGATGACCGGAGGTCATCTCCGGCCGGTGACTTTAACTGTTAGGGTTTATGTGTGTTTTAATCCTGTCCGTTCATGTTTTCTGATCGTGTGATCCTTGTCTTGCCAGCACATTAAAAATCACATGCTCCTCACGTGTATCTTTTCTGAATTCATTTAAACATGTTGTAGTGTAGTGCATGGTAACTTGTGTGTGTCCTCACGCATGTGCATTGATCCTGATTACTTTGACCACGCATTGACCTTGACTTGATCCATTGGCTGAGAATGAGTCAATTCCTGTTGACTGAAGTGCATGATTGTTATGGTGTTTTGCGCAGACTTGGACTTAACCAGATTGATAATTACACCCCCATGTATTGAAGCCCAATGATTTTGAACTGTCCAATTGCTATGTTCATACCCCCCTGCATTTTGCATTTATTTTTCATTTTTATTTCTTTTTACACGTTTGATTTCTAATTTTTAAAAATACCAAAACATATTGGAAAATTCTACAAAAATTCATGTGTATTCTTAAAACATTTAGGAAATTTTCTATGATTTTATTTTATGATTTTATGACCATTTTGCCCCTGTTCCATTATTTCTTTTGAATTTCCATTTGTATGCATACTTAATGTGACATATGATTTTGTGCATTTTTGTTCTTGATCATAAAAAATGATTTTGATGCCTTTCTTTTTGCATTGTGGTCACAATATGTTGAGGTATGTTTGAGGTTTATGAGATGATTTTTAAGTCTTTTTTGGATGACTTTTGATGTGTTGCTTTGAGCATGAATGCATGAAACTTCCATGAGACTTTGACCTAATTGTTGAGTGACTTTGGTTCTGATTCATTGCTTGTGGACTTGATATGTTAATGGCATGTGTTTAAGGTGTTTGATTGGTGAAAGTCATAATTTTTGAAGCATGTTTGCTATTTGTTTGAAGCATGAAGTTTAACTTGTTCATTTTGTGAATGCATGCCTCATGTTTGGTTTGCTTGATCATGAAGGCACTTGTACCATGAGTTGTGGTTTTGTTTGAGGATGTATAGCATGTTAATTGACTTCTGATTGTGACATTTGGGTTTCATCTTTGCATGTTTGATGTTTATCTTGCACCTTAAGTCACTTGTTTCACAAGTATGAACCACATTCACATCACTTCACCTTTTCTTCTTTGCTTCTTGTTGGATTGAGATTTTGTTTGCATGATTTGGTATGCTCATTTAGGATAACATTAGGTTGTGTAAATATGAGTTACATTCTGACTTGGAAGCATGTATAGCATTTAATCTCATTTTACTTTGTTTGTCAACTTGTTTGAATTTGATTTGTTCATTATATTTTCTTACTTTACTTGTAAGTGATTGTGCTAACCATGTAGGGGCTTCGGTAAGTTTCAATTGAGTGTGGATAAGGAATCCACATTCAACTTCTATCCTTTCTCTTTTACAATTCCATTGGGTGTTTTGCTAAGCACTTATGTGCTTTCTTTTAATAACTCATTACTTTCCCTTTTTGAATTACAATTCATCTTCTACTTTGGAAGTGAATTGTTTAATTCTTTCTTTCTTTAGACTTTAGGTTGAAACCTCACAAACCTTTAGGATCACTCCCTTAACTAATCAATTAGGATTGAGTCTTAGTCCATATAGATTTTTACCTTTATCCTCCCTTGAGTCTCTTTTCTCATCTCAAAGAAAATTCAAAACATATAATAAAGGTAGGCATTTATTGCATTTAGGCCTTTCATATAAAGAAAAGATTATAAGGGGTCTTCTCTTGTAATCTTAGAATGTGTAGCATATAGCCCATCTTGGGTCAATGTGTTAAACATTTGATCTTGTATGAGGGACTTAAATGCAATACTTGTTGAAGGTGCAAATAATAAAAAACACTTCTTCACTTCATAATCAACAAAACATTTAATAAACACAAGTATGCTAGTGTGTTTGAACCTTGATAATTGGAACTAAGTGTGAGGGTCTTCTTCACCCTTAGTGTGCTTTCTTACCCATTCCATCTTGGAATGTGAGAAGGTACACATTCCAATGACTAAGATCCAGATACACTGTCGTATGCAAACAAATCCAAAACACTTCCTTCTAAAAGACAAAAACAAACAATAACGTCTTTCCTTCGGGAATTCTTTTCTCATCTCATTCATTCTCAACGCACGAACGCGCTTCTACTCATTCTCTTGCAAGATGGTAACGCACTCGGACCAGCGAGCCTGCAACACCTGAGCTAGAACGTAAGCCGTTCTCTAAAAAACACAGACAATCCATCCCTAGTGAGGGGAACTACGTCGCTCTGATTCTCATGTTCCCGATGAGATACGTAGGCAGTGGGGTAGGGCCCATGCGAGCACTTCTTTTATTTTCCCTACGTTTGTTTCCCGTTCCTTTTCTTTTCTTTCTCCTTTCTTTCTTTCAGTTCCTTTTCCAGTATCTTTTCTACACCCTTTGATCGAGACAAGCAAGCGTGGATCCCATCGGGTACGATGGACGTGAGGGGGTGCTAATACCTTCCTCTCGCGTAACCGACTCCCGAACCCATTTCTCTTGGTCGTAAGACCATGCTTTTCCTTTCTCTCAGGTTTACGCGGTGTTTCCTTTCCCTCTCTTGGGATAAATACACATTGCTGGCGACTCTGTTTTGGTGCCACTTTCGCGTTTGTACTAGGATGAAAATCCCGGGAGCGACAGCTGGCGACTCTGCTGGGGATACGAGAACCCAGAATCTCCGGTTTCCTTAGCGAGTCAATCCTAGCGCTTGTTTGCTTTTCTTTCATTGGGTGTATTTTGTTTGCGGTATTTACTGTTGTATTGTATTATTATTTACCGTATTGCTGCTTTACTGTACTTTACTGTATTTATCACATTTACTGCATTACATATCATTATTGTGCTGGATTGTGCTGTTGTTTTCTGTTTGGCGGGCGGGATGTTCTGAGAGATAAGCCCACTACCAAGGCTTGAGTACATACATAGGTATTAGAGTGGATAGTCATGACGCTTGCGTGGTGGTGACCACGTATTGTTGTTCATGAGACCCACAACCAGACGAGGTTCTATCAGGAGCTTTCTGCTACTGCATGTTATGCAGGCCAGTGGTTATTCTCTTGAGGAACTGTCGACTCTGGTGACCATTCCCGAGGACTCAGTTGCGGCACTCCTCCCGAGTTGTGACAGTGGCAGACCACATTCCGTGGCAAACCCATTGCACATTCTTGATCCGAGGACCCAATGCTGGGAACTTGCTATAGGACATCCCTTTTTGAAAGAGAATCAGCGGAAGCACTCCTCGATTGGCGATAGTACTGTACCCTGAGGGATGAATGTACTATTGCTTCTCGACCTCAGTGCCAGAAGCTGAGGACCTTTTTGTTTTGGAGAATCAGTTGAGGCCTCCTCGATTGATGATGATGCCAAACCAGAAATGGTGAACGTATCATCATTTCTCGACCTGAGAGCCCGGGATATTGAACATCCTAGTACCCACATGTGAGAAGGGCGGGTTGTTTACAGGTTTGCAGGTAACCATGACCTCCTACATACCCGGTTTTCTATCATCATTGCACAAAAAGGAAGTTTCATCCTATTGTATTCAGATGGTTCTTATCTATGGTTCTATATTAGTCTCAGAACTACACTGACACCGTTCACAGTTCAGCACAGACACCTGATTACCTGATCACATTGCCCTTTGCATTGCATTATCATATCCTAACATACATGTTTATTCATTTCCAGGTGCATATATTACCCTTGATTCCAGTCATCCGGTCCCTGCAAAGATGAACACTAAAGAGAGGAAGAATATCATCAGCTATAAGTTCCTTACGCCTACTTTGGGCCCTATTGTTATGCTGAAGGGAATGGCGAGTCCTGCAGTACGAGAAGCTTTTGAAGAGAAATATGGGTGGATTTTATCTATGGTCCGTAATGTCAGTGATTATGAAGCCAGAGGTCTCCATACGTTGATGCAGTTCTATGATCCGCCTCTGAGATGTTTTGTATTTCCAGACTATGTGTTGGTTCCTACCTTGGAGGAGTATTCCAACATGTTGGGGATTGCTATCAAGGAGGAGCCCCCTTTCTTTGGATCAGTGGGGGATCTTGACTTTGGAAAGGTGGCTGGTGCTCTTTATTTGAGCAAATCAGAGTTAAGTGACAATGTCTCCAACAAAGGAAAGATTCGTGGTTACAAGCTGGAATATCTGATTAAGAAGGCCCAGGAAGCAGCTAAAGGCGAGAATTGGCTTGTTTTTAATGCTTTGCTAGCCCTTTGTATATACGGCATAGTGTTGTTTCCCAACGAGCCGGATTTCATTGATACGGACGCTATACGAATATTCATGATGAAGAACCCGGTGCCAACGCTACTGGGAGATCTTCACTACTCGTTGTACAACCGAAACGAAAAGAAAAGAGGAGGGATAATTCGTTGTTGTGCACCCTTGTTCTATAAGTGGTTTGCGGGCCGTTTACCACAATCAGGGGCTTTTGTGGATTCCAAAGATTCTCTAGAGTGGAAACAGCGTTTAATGGGATTGGTGGCCAAGGACATCGTATGGGTAGATCATGGGCTGATTGGCAAGAATATTATCCACAGCTGTGGTAAGTTCCCTAACGTTCCACTGATAGGAAGAATGGGTGGGATTAACTACAATCCTTCTTTGGCCATTCGACAATTTGGGTATGCCCTGACAGGTCCGCCTATTAAGAGAGATGTGGAGGAGTCCCTCTATTTTCATACATCAGAAGGATGGGAAGCAGCACAGAAAGCTTCTGAAAGCTGGGGTAGCATACTGAAAAAGGGGAAAGTTACTCTAGGAAAGCCTAACAACCGGGTTTATCCAGCATATGAAGAGTGGGTGAAGAAAAGAGTTGAAGATTTTCTCTTGCCTTTTGGTAAGGCACCCCTTTTGTATCCGAAGAATGAGAAAGCAAGAAGCACTGCTACTGTGGAAGAAGTTGACAAGTTGCAAGCCTTGGTGAAAAAGCTCCAAGGAGAGAATTCCGAGTTGAGTAGCCGTCTTCAGAATGCTCTACATGCCAACAAAGAGCTGGAGCGGAAAGCCCAAGATGCTGAACAAATCCTAACCGCAAAAGAAAAAGACTTTGCTGGAAGAGCCCAACATTTCCGGAAGATTAGTAAAGGTGCTGATGATGCTACTCAAGCCCACAAGCAAACCAAACAGGCGTTAGCACAGACCAAAGAAAAGTTAACAAAGTTTTAGCACGCTTGGGACGAAGTTAGGATAGAGAATGCTGAATTACAGGAACGGCTGCAGATTAAGGACGAAGAGCTTAAAAAGGCGCATGAGCAGAGGAGAAAGTATCGGGAAAGCCTCGGTAAGAGTCAAGAACAGCTAGAAGAAGCTAGAGGTGAGCTGAGGAATACCAAGAAAGAGCTTGAAGAAATCATGATAGAAAGGGAGATACTCAAGACGCAAGCCGGCATAAAGAGACACAAAGGAGTGTGTGATGACGAGGCTCTGATGCTGCACATGGGTTCTTTAACTGAAGCTCTTGAGAAAAGGGATGTCTTGATCAAAGAAATGATTGAAAAGCCGAATCACCAGCGTACCCGTATACTTTTTGAGGAGATCAAATACTCAAGTGATAAGCTGAAGGGTGTGGAATTGTCAGACTGATGTTCTTTTCCTTATATTTTGTTATTAATGGTTACCATCAGGCTTGTTGATGGATCCATTTTTCCTTGTATTGCATTTGCGGTTGAACCTTTCTTAAATGTACTTGAATACTTTGTTGAATGAGTATGAGCAGTTTTATTCAGAATCATTCCTTATCAGATAGCTGCACACAAGCACATGACCACGACACGTCTCTTTATATCACAATTTCTGGTCTTCAGATTTCTGTGGTTGGATTGGAATCAGGGTATAAAGCACCTCGGAAATGACAAACATGGCATTGCACACAAGCACATGACCACGACACGTCTCTTTATATCACAATTTCTGGTCTTCAGATTTCTGTGGTTGGATTGGAATCAGGGTATAAAGCACCTCGGAAATGACAAACATGGCATTGCATATCATTTTGCATTTTTTGTTACTTGCTTTTCAGGTACTCGTTGCAGGGTCTCTAACCTTTATTTGGTTTCAGGCAGTATAGCGGAGAGTCATATTCACCGATATTCGACGCGAAGGAATCAAGTAAGAATCATGGATCAAGTGCAAAGTGATTTGGCGGAAATGAGGGCGCGTATGGACCAGTTCATGACCCTCATGACTGGCATGGCGCAAAATCAGGAGAGACTGAGGCTTCTGGTAGAGCGTCCCGACAATGGGCCCGAAGGTGATCATCATGACAATTCACAGGGACATGGCATTCCTCCTCCCGGTGGCAACCCTCCTCCTGGTGGTAACAATCGGGGTAATGGAAATGGTAGGCATGCTGGTGTTACTCTTGAGGATACTCTGGAAGACCAATTTACTCTGCTGGATGCTGATGTGGGTAATCAAGGGGATCGAAGGTATGATGAGTTAGCAGAGAAGATCAGGGCCATAGAATGCAAGAACTCTATGGGTATTGATGTTACCAGCTTGGGGCTGGTCTCAGGAGTCAGAATTCCCCCTAAGTTCAAACCTCCCACTTTTGATAAGTATCACGGCAATGCGTGTCCCCAAACGCATCTTCAAGCTTACTTTGGGAAGATTTCAGCCCATACGGATGACGAGAAGCTATGGATGCACTATTTTCAGGACAGTCTGGCGGGGGCGTCTTTGACCTGGTACATGAAGTTGAGTAGAGCTGCGGTGAAGAATTGGAAAGATCTGGCAGAAGCGTTCCTGAAGCAATACCAGTATAATATTGACATGGCGCCCAACCGCACCCAATTGCAGGGATTGTCCCAGAATGCCAAGGAGAGTTTCAAAGAATATGCACAGAGGTGGAGGGAAATGGCTGCCCAGGTTCAACCTCCCTTGTCAGACAGAGAAATGGCAGATATGTTCATGGGCACCTTGCAAGGGGCCTATCTGGACAGATTAGCTGCTTGTCCGTCAACTGGATTTGCTGATATTGTGATTGCGGGAGAAAGAATAGAAAGTCTGTTAAAGCTTGGAAAGATCCAGGATGTGAGTGGGGCTGGCTCTTCGGGGACGAAGAAACCGTTCGCTAGTAACCAGAAAAGAAGAGAAGGTGATACGAATGCTGTGTTTAGAGGACGAGGCAGAGGGCGTTCTCGAGCTTATTATCAGGTAGATGCTGTGACAATCCCCACACCGTCTGTTCAGAAACAACAACCCCAACAACAAGTTCAACAGCAACAACCTTTTTTCCAGCAAAGGTCTAGACAGAGGGATCGTAAGATGGATCCTCTCCCTATGACTTATGCCGCGCTGTTGCCCCGGCTACTCGAGTTAAAGTTGGTAGAACTCCGTACTATGAAAGCTCCGGTTGCTGGAAACCTGCCACCTAACTTCGATGCTAATGCTCGTTGTGAGTTCCACTCAGGTGCTCAGGGGCACTCCATTGAAAAATGCTGGGCTTTCCATCATAAAGTACAAGATTTGATTGATGCTAAAGCCATTAATTTCTCTCCCGCTCCTAATATTACTCAGCATCCCATGCCTGATCATAGTGCAGCAAATGTGTACGCTATTGAAGATGGGAGGAGGTTGAATTTGGTGTTAGACGTTCATCAAGTGAAAACTTCTTTGTTGGTTGTAAAAGATCGTTTATTGAAGGGACAGGTGTTCCCGGGCTGTAATCAAGATTGCTCTGAGTGTATAAATCAGGAGAACGGCTGTGATAAGTTGAAGATGGGTTTACAGAATTTGATCGATGAAGGATGTCTACAGTTCGACAGAGTTGTGAAAGACACTGATGAGATATCGACCGTGACCATCTATTACACTCCCGCTGAGATTCAAATGCCGGTCAATGCAGTTCCCGTGGTGAGTGTTGCGCTAGAAGGGCCCAGTCCTGTCACTATCACGGTGCCAGGACCAATTCCGTTCACATCCACGAAAGCTATCCCATGGCACTATGGGGCAGATGTATATTACGAAGGTAAAAAGCAGGAAGTTGAGTCGTCAGTCAGCCCAAATATTGATAACGTAGGGGGTGTAGGGGGTTTTACAAGGAGTGGAAGGTTGTTCGCTCCCCAGACCTTGAGAAGTGATAAGGAGGTAGAAGCTGCAGTAAAGGCTAAGGGTAAACAGGTGGTTGAAAGTGCGCCTACACCTGAAGCGGAGACGAAGATTACTTTTGATAAGGAAATGGAAGAATTTATGAAGATAATCAAGAAAAGCGATTATAAGATTGTGGACCACTTGAATCAGACCCCTTCAAAGATTTCAATCTTGTCACTATTGATGTGCTCTGATGCGCACCGGCAGGCGTTGTTGAAAGTGTTGAAGAGTGCGTACGTGCCACAAGAAATTACTGTTAATCAGCTCGAGGGCGTAATCTCCAATGTTAATGTTAGCCATGGCTTGGGCTTTACAAGTAGAGATTTGACTGTTGAAGGAAGAAACCATAATAAGGCTTTGCATATCACGATGGAGTGTAAGGGCGCAGTGTTATCTCATGTACTGGTAGACACTGGTTCATCACTCAATGTCTTGCCCAAGAAGGCATTGATGAAGCTGGAAGTTGATGGTTTGATCTTAAGGCCTAGTGAATTGGTGGTCAGAGCATTCGATGGGACCCGACGATCTGTGTTTGGTGAGGTGGAATTGCCCGTACAAATTGGACCACAGGTATTCAAATCCACGTTCCATGTAATGGACATACAACCTGCATATAGCTGCCTATTGGGACGCCCTTGGATTCACGGAGCCGGGGCTGTTACTTCTACTCTACATCAAAAGCTGAAGTATGAGTTTGAAGGGCAGGTTGTGACAGTGTGTGGGGAAGAAGACATCTTTGTGAGTCACTTGTCCACGTTCAAGTACATTGAAATGGATGGGGAAATTCATGAGATGCTGTGCCAATCATTCGAAGCAGTCAATATTGACGATGCACCTGAGTCTTCTTCTGTACCAGTTGGGGCTGGTACCTCCATTTCATCTTACAAACAAGTTGTCGAAGTCGTCAGGGCAGGCAACGCCCAAGGTTGGGGCAGGTTGATAGAGACCCCAATGAAGGAAGACAAATTTGGTATTGGTTATCATCCCTCTACAACTCCAGATGCGGGGAGCAGGGGACCCATTACTTTCAATAGTGGGGGAATTATCTACATGGACCAGTCTTGTGCAGCCACGGAGGATAGTGTTGACAGTGATTGTGACCTGGACAACTGGGTACACCCTCATGCTTCGGGACAACAAGTGCAAAACTGGTTCGTTGAAGAAGTCATCCGGGTTACTCTTCAGACAGAGTAATTTTTCTTTGTTTTTTCTAACCATAATGCATGACAAAATCTTGCGCTCTGCCCAAGGCGTATAGATTCATTTGTAGGGCCACCATGGTTGCATTCGCAATGTTTAATCATTAATAAAGGACGTTTTGCAATCAAATTTTGTTCTCTGTCTTTCAGTTTTTATTTTTGCACAAAAAATATAAAATGGCAATGTTTCATTTTCTTTTGTTTTGCTTAAAAATAAATTCTAAAATAAGGCATGAACCCGTTCATGCAGACTTGATCCTCCGGATACCACTGATAACGATTTTGATATGGCCATGTATGACTTTGACAATCCGATTTATCAAGCCGAAGAAGGGGATGAGAAAGATTGTGAACTTTCTGAAGAACTGGCCAGATTGTTGAAACAAGAGGAAAGGGTCATCCAGCCTCATCAGGAGACTGTAGAAATCATCAATATTGGTACTAAGGACGCCAAGAAAGAGATCAGGATTGGTGCCAGCTTGCAAGCAGATGTGAAGCAAACTTTGACGGAAATGTTGCGCGAGTATGTTGACATCTTCGCCTGGTCGTATCAAGACATGCCGGGGTTGGATACAGATATTGTTGTGCACAGGCTGCCATTGAGAGAAGAATGTCCGCCAGTCAAGCAGAAACTTCGTCGGACTCACCCCGACATGGCCTTAAAGATTAAGGAGGAAGTCCAGAAGCAGTGGGACGCTGGTTTTCTTGTTGTGACAAAGTATCCTCCATGGGTAGCCAACATCGTGCCAGTACCGAAGAAAGACGGAAAAGTGAGAATGTGTGTGGATTATCGAGATCTTAATAAAGCTAGCCCGAAAGATGATTTTCCACTACCTCATATTGATGTGCTGGTCGATAATACAGCTCAATTTTCAGTGTTCTCATTTATGGACGGTTTCTCCGGATACAACCAGATCAAGATGGCACCTGAAGATATGGAAAAAACCACGTTCATTACTCCGTGGGGTACATATTGTTATAAAGTAATGCCTTTTGGGTTGAAAAACGCAGGGGCAACGTACCAACGGGCGATGGTGACATTGTTTCATGACTTGATTCATAAGGAGATCGAATGTTATGTAGATGATATGATTGCCAAGTCGAGAACAGAAGAGGAACATCTGGTTAACCTGAAAAAGCTGTTTGAAAGATTGAGAAAGTTCCGTCTGAGATTAAACCCAAACAAGTGCACGTTTGGGGTGCGGTCTGGAAAGTTGTTAGGTTTCATTGTGAGCGAAAGAGGAATCGAGGTTGATCCTGCCAAGGTGAAAGCAATACAAGAGATGCCTGAACCGAGAACAGAAAAAGAGGTTCGTGGTTTCTTGGGTAGATTGAACTACATTGCAAGGTTCATATCTCACCTAACAGCCACGTGTGAGCCAATATTTAAATTGTTAAGGAAAGATCAAACGGTCAGGTGGAATGACGATTGCCAATTGGCATTCGATAAGATAAAAGAATACTTGCAGGAACCTCCGATTTTAATGCCTCCAGTTGAAGGGAGACCGCTGATAATGTATCTGACAGTGCTTGAAGGTTCCATGGGTTGTGTTCTCGGTCAACATGACGAGACAGGTAGGAAGGAGCATGCTATTTACTACCTGAGCAAAAAGTTCAATGATTGTGAGTCCCGATACTCAATGCTTGAAAAGACATGCTGTGCGCTTGCATGGGCCGCTAAGCGATTGAGGCAATATATGGTTAGGCACACGACCTTGTTGATTTCAAAAATGGATCCTATCAAGTATATTTTCGAGAAACCAGCATTGACAGGCAGAGTTGCACGGTGGCAAATGGTCTTGACAGAGTATGACATTCAGTACACTTCACAAAAAGCCATCAAAGGAAGTATCCTGTCTGACTATCTTGCGCAACAGCCGATTGATGATTACCAACCCATGAAGTTTGATTTCCCTGATGAGGACATCATGTTTCTCAAAGCTAAAGACTGCGAGGAACCACTTCCGGAGGAGGGGCCAGACCCTGAATCCAAATGGAGTCTGATGTTTGATGGGGCTGTCAATATGAATGGGTGCGGAGTTGGAGCAGTTCTTATCACGCCGGAAGGTGTTCATATGCCTTTCACTGCACGAATAACTTTCGGATGCACCAACAATGAAGCAGAGTACGAAGCTTGTATAATGGGGATCGAGGAGGCGATTAATCTACGGATTAAAACCCTTGATATATTCGGTGATTCAGCTTTGGTAATCAATCAAGTGAAAGGGAGTTGGTACACGCACCAAGCAAATCTAGTGCCGTATAGAGATTATACGAGGAGATTGCTGACATTTTTCACAACAGTGAAACTGTACCATATTCCTCGAGATGAGAATAGGTTCGCTGATGCCTTGGCCACTTTGTCTTCCATGATCAAAGTGCAAGGATGGAACCATGTACCTAAGATTGAGGTATCCCGCCTTAACAGACCAGCATTTGTGTTTGCGGTCGATGCAGCGTCTGATGACAAGCCATGGTTTTATGACATTAAGTGTTTCTTAAAAAGTCAAGAGTACCCGCCCGGGGCATCGTCCAAAGACAGGAAGACGTTGAGAAGGTTAGCTGGTAGTTTCTTCCTGAACAAAGATGGCGTGCTGTATAAAAGAAATTTTGACACGGTCCTGCTTAGATGTGTGGATAGACATGAAGCAGACTTGTTGATGATTGAAGTGCACGAAGGCTCTTTTGGTACCCATGCCGGAGGGCAGGCAATGGCTAAAAAGTTGTTAAGGTCGGGATATTATTGGTTGACTATGGAGTCAGATTGTTGCAAATATGCCCGCAAATGCCATAAATGCCAGATCTATGCAGACAAGGTGCATGTGCCTCCAAATCCGTTGAGCATCATGTCGTCGCCTTGGCCGTTTGCCATGTGGGGCATTGATATGATCGGAAAGATTGAGCCCACAGCTTCCAATGGTCATCGTTTCATCTTGGTGGCAATTGATTACTTCACCAAATGGGTTGAAGCCTCATCCTATGCCAATGTTACAAAACAGGTGGTCGCTCGTTTCTTAAAACGGGATATCATTTGCCGATATGGAGTTCCCGAAAGAATCATTACTGATAATGGTTCTAATTTGAATAATAAGATGATGGCTGAGTTATGCCGGGACTTCAAAATCGAACATCACAATTCTTCTCCGTACCGCCCAAAGATGAATGGCGCGGTCGAAGCGGCCAACAAAAATATCAAGAAGATTGTGCAGAAGATGGTTGTCACGTACAAAGATTGGCATGAGATGTTACCATTTGCTTTGCATGGGTATCGAACGTCGGTACGCACGTCCACTGGGGCAACCCCATTCTCACTTGTATATGGTATGGAGGCAGTGCTACCGGTTGAAGTAGAGATTCCGTCCCTCAGAGTCATGATGGATGTTAAGCTAGATGAAGCTGAATGGGTACGAGCCAGATTTGATCAGTTGAGCCTTATTGAGGAAAAGCGATTGGCGGCTGTATGTCATGGGCAACTATACCAGCGCAGAATGAAGCAGGCATTTGACCAAAAGGTGCGTCCTCGGGTTTATAAAGTCGGAGATGTGGTACTCAAAAGGATCCTTCCTCCTAATACAGATCACAGGGGCAAATGGACTCCTAATTATGAAGGTCCATTCGTGGTTAAAAAGGTCTTTTCGGGCGGAGCTTTATTGCTTACAACCATGGATGGCGAAGACTTTTCATCCCCTGTCAACTCGGACGTAGTCAAAAAATACTTCGCATGAATAGACCCGCTGGATAATAAAAATAAAAAAAATCCAGGCAAAAAAGGGCATCCCGGCGAACCAAAAACAGAATAAGGTTCGGGCAAAAATTAGGGATATAATTGAAAAATTTGTACACCCGGTAAGTTGAAAACCCGAAAGGGCAACTTAGGCAAAAAAGGGTATCCTGGTGGATTGAAAACCTGAAAGGGCGGTCCACACAAAAGAGGGATTTAAGCGAATGACTACAGTCTGAGTTATCTGTACCCATTACTGTTTGAACAACTGACGTTCTGAAGAATAGGAATCGGTCTGATCATTCCTCAGAAGGCAAGGTCGGGGAGTTTTGAAGACATACTGGTCATAACAGAATGGAAACTCAGTGGAATTCCGTTTTCACATTGCCATTAGGATAGTTTCTTTTCTCAATTTTCAGCGATCACCTCTTTCCAGGGATTGCTTCCAGATGTAATTGCCTATTCTGGGCTCTCAGTCAATAAATTGAATTTCAATAAAAAGCTTTCCATTTTATTGCTTTGTTTGCAAAAACGTCCTAATTTTTGATAAAACATTGCATTTGAAAACATGGCGGCCTTGCAATAACGTGCGCAGAAAAAATATTTGAAATTACTTCGAATGTTGAATACTCCCGGATGGTGGATTCTAGCCACGCAATATTCGGGGCATGTGGGCATATTCTTTTGTTGCAGGTAGCAGGTGCAGATGATTTTAAGCACAAGACCAGCAATAAATCACCCCACGCAAAAGACTGGGGCAATTACGGGTAAGGAGATCGGCGTTCATCGGGTCGATCTCAGTGAATTAAGTTCAACTGGGTACCGTTGTATCTTATTAAGTCGATTCTCTCATACAGTCCTTCCAACGGCTACAAGCTTTTCTATGTCGGTAACGGTCACAGGTTCCCCAAAAGAAGGGTCTCGTCGACACCGAAACTGATGGTCATTATCCCCAGCGAAGTCGCAGGAGTTTGAAGAAGATAAATCTTCTGTAAGATCCTCTTATGATATCCTCTTCGGGGACAGATTGTTTGGTTCCCCAGCATGAAGTGTTGATCATCCCCAGTAGAGTTTGAGGACAGTTGGTCTTCTGTAAAATCCTCTCAAAAGGCATTCCCCAACACGAGACGCTTTAAAGCAGTTTTCTCCAGCAGAGTTTGTTATAAACCCGTCATCCCTAACGGAATTGTCTAAAGGGAAGCTCGCCTAACATGGGGCATTGTAGTGCTTATCCTAAGCTCGACAGTCACATTCTTCAGCAGACTACTGTGGATTTGCTTTGGGTTTCCCCAACAGATCTCTAAGGACTCTTTCTAGCAAGTTGCAGTGGAATGTTCTAACCAGGATTTGCATATCCCTGGCAGAGTAGCCCTGATACCCAGCAAGATCGTATCTCTGGTCATGGTATCCCCACAGAGGTCAGCATCGAATCTTGTCAGCAACTTCCAGCTGAGTTGTTGTTCTCTCCGCAGAGGTTTATCAGATCGACAGAATCTATTCCTCAACAAGGATGGTACAGCCTTTCCCCAGCCGGGTCAGAAGGTTGATAATCCCTATAAAGGATCTTGGGCTGAATAAATCCCCAAGCAGAGTTTTAATGGCTCATTTCCCCAGCAGGACGTCATTTAAAAATTCTCATCCCCAGCGGAATCGCTGTGACCAGAATTCGTTCCCCCAAACAGATGGAATAATTCCTGGCAGAGTCGTCATTCCCTCATATCTTAAAGTCCAATTTATTTTTGGCAAGCTTGACAATTCGAAGCAGACGGATTGTTCATCCATTCGCCAGCAGAGATATTATCCTTTTAGGAGTCTCCGAGATTAAATCATTGATTGTGGTTCCTCAGCAGAGTCGGCAGAGATGTCTGGCGCAGAGGCAGAGAGTAATTCGATTTTAAAATTCTAAAAGTCCAACAGTGGATTGGCAAAAGTCCGTCTTCGGGTGGCAAAAGTCCAACAGTGGATTGGCAAAAGTCCGTCTTCGGGTGGCAAAAGTCCAACAGTGGATTGGCAAAAGTCCGTCTTCGGGTGGCAAAAGTCCAACAGTGGATTGGCAAAAGTCCGTCTTCGGGTGGCAAAAGTCCAACAGTGGATTGGCAAAAGTCCGTCTTCGGGTGGCAAAGCAGCTAAAAGTCCAACAGTGGATTGGCAAAAGTCCGTCTTCGGGTGGCAAAAGTCCAACAGTGGATTGGCAAAAGTCCGTCTTCGGGTGGCAAAAGTCCAACAGTGGATTGGCAAAAGTCCGTCTTCGGGTGGCAAAAGTCCAACAGTGGATTGGCAAAAGTCCGTCTTCGGGTGGCAAAAGTCCAACAGTGGATTGGCGAAAGGTCCATCTAAGGGTGGCAAATTCTAAAAGTCCAACAGTGGATTGGCAAAAGTCCGTCTTCGGGTGGCACAAGTCCAACAGTGGATTGGCAAAAGTCCGTCTTCGGGTGGCAAAAGTCCAACAGTGGATTGGCGAAAGGTCCATCTAAGGGTGGCAAATTCTAAAAGTCCAACAGTGGATTGGCAAAAGTCCGTCTTCGGGTGGCACGAAGCTGCAAAGTCCACCAGTAGTGTGGCAGGCCAGTAGTCGTCTGGAATTGCATAAAAGACATTTCCAAAGTCCACCAGTAGTGTGGCAGGCCAGTAGTCGTCTGGAATTGCATAAAAGACAGTATTAAAGTCCACCATCAGCGTGGCAAGCCAGTAGTCGTCTGGCGTCGTTCAAAAGACAGGTCTCTTCGACGTTTCATCGAAGATTCAATCCAGCAGTCTCGTTGGGTTTATATCCTTTTTCTTCTTCACTATCCAGAGCAAATTTTTGGTTATAGTTGGTATTCAATCACTATATACCTTGAAAGTCCGAAAGCAATCGCTTTCAGGCATTCAGGTCTACAGCGCTTGAATAGGGGCAGCTGTAATACCCCAAAATTTGCTCTCCCTCTTTGTCATCATAGCATGGCATTATCATATATCATATCATATCCACCTCATTAACATTGCATTGCATTTAACATAGAAAAATGAAGCATGGCATCCTTCTTACCATCAGGGCATGTGATCAGGTGGAAGGTGGACAATCAAGGAATCATTCAAAGTACAAAAAGGTCAATCAAGTTGCCTTAAGGCAAGCCAAGAAGCCTTTCATGTCTCATACTATCTCAATTGATCATCCACAACCTCAAGGATAAGAGATACAATGGGAGATTGAAGCACTACATCTTTCACTATGCAAGAGATTCAAAAACTGAAGGAAAACCCTCAAAAGAGATAGCTCATTGATTCAAAATCATCCTCGAATGGTATATCTCATCATCCTTTAAGAAGGTACACAACATACTCTGAGGAATTTGAAATTGAAGACTGCACATTTTTCTCCTAGGAGGTGGGCACCAAAACTAGGGTTTCCCATTAAATCAGGGAATCTTTGTTTTTTTGAACAAAACTTGATGTCATGGTATTCCATATGTCCCTAAGTGTATGTATGTGGAAAATTGCATCTCAATTGGTTTTAGAAGTGGTTCAATTGGAAGAAAGATCAAGAATCAGAGAAATTGGGGCAAAGTCAAATAATCAGAGGAAAAAGTCAACTCTTGACTTTTTGAGCCCAAAATCATGAAATTCATGTTACATATGTCCAATGTACAAAATTTGGTCAAGAAATTCCAAAGGAATCATGAAAAAATCAAGATGTAAAAAGTTGCCATTTTTGGATGAAGTAGGGTTGCTAAAAATAGCAAGTTTTGGCCATTTTGCATCAGAATTGGAACCAAGGCCATTCAAAATTGAAGCACCAAATGAAAATTCCACTCTGCCTCAATGAAAGGCCTTGCTTTGAGCTTCAAATCCATGGGTATAACATCTCCATTAGACAAAAATTGAGGGAGATATGATTAATCAAAGTTGGAGGAAAGTAGGCCAAAAACCATGTCTTGACCAAGCTTGGCCAGGTCTGCGCGCAGTCATTTTCTCAAACAGTTGGTGAGCAAGATGTGTAGATCAATTACTCATGGTTAAAGGTTTCAAATGAAAAATCTTGCAACATCAAAGTTGTTCCCCTATGTGAGATCTTCAAGATTGATGTTCATGGATTTTTCATTTGATCAAAGGATAAGGAGTTATGATGGCTCAAAGATTGGTCAATGCAACTGAAAATCCATGCCAAGCATGCCTTGCCAACCAACCTCATTATCTCGCCCATGCACCAGTTGGTGTTTCTTCTGTTACAAGCCGCATTTGGTCATGTTCCAAACTTCAATTCAACCCACTTTCAACACCAATATTGTTCCCTAATGTATCATCTTTCTAATGCCACCAACATTGGATTGTTTCATTCATTGACAAGTGAGAAATTCCTCCTCAAACACTTGCTGTCACAATGAAGATTTGCTGCATAATTTTGGTTCAAACACACATCAAGTACATGACAGAAGTCCTATGTGTGCTGCTCTATTCTTTGCTTCATTTGGCCAAACACATTTCACATTATGCATACGAGCTTGAGCCTTGCATGAAAGAGGAAGTGAGAAACTTGCACCACAAGATTCCTGCTGCTACATCAGAACAACATAACATCACTTTCCTTCTCCTACACACCACCATAACTCCATGAACCTCACCCTCACTCTAACAGAACTTCCCCAACTCGTGCCATTAACCACCTAACTCAGTTAACTAGAGTTCTAACTGTTAACTGAACTGGTTGGGAGTTAACCTCGGATATATAAGCTGAAACTCTCACAATTTCAGAGGAGGATTCTCATTTTTCACTCTCACTCCAAATTGCTCTCACTTTTCTCTCAGAGTTCTCTCCATTCTCTCTCTGATTTCACACGAGTTCTTCACACGTTCTCACCTTGATCTTCATCAATTGTTCATCATCAAGCACTTCTGATCAAGAACAAGCTGAAGTAAGAGCAAGCTATCGAGAGCAGCAACTTCTCCAATTGGAATCTCAGTTCATTGTCTTCAAAATCCAAAGGTTCAGAGCATTTATTTTGCTCTTAGGAAGCTCAAGATCAATCTCTCATCTCTGGTTTTCTGTTGATTCAAGAGTTCTCCAATTTCAGGTTTCAAAATTTCTCAAACTTTAATTGCACGATTTTATCCTGTTTTGACTTGTTGATGTGTTGTTTGAGCTTATTAGAAGCTATGTGAAGCTGGCTAGTTGATAGAGCTCTTTAGGAGCTTAGAACTGAAAATTAGGGCAAATTTATCCTCTTCGATTCTCCTTATTCATGCTTGATCTATGAATTTTCCTGTTGGATTTGTGTTCCTCATGAGCTTAGCTTTCGTTTGGTATATGGCTTGTGAATTTCTGGAGAAAATGTGAGTTGCAGGTGGTGGCTGCTGGCCGGAGAAGATGACCGGAGGTCATCTCCGGCCGGTGACTTTAACTGTTAGGGTTTATGTGTGTTTTAATCCTGTCCGTTCATGTTTTCTGATCGTGTGATCCTTGTCTTGCCAGCACATTAAAAATCACATGCTCCTCACGTGTATCTTTTCTGAATTCATTTAAACATGTTGTAGTGTAGTGCATGGTAACTTGTGTGTGTCCTCACGCATGTGCATTGATCCTGATTACTTTGACCACGCATTGACCTTGACTTGATCCATTGGCTGAGAATGAGTCAATTCCTGTTGACTGAAGTGCATGATTGTTATGGTGTTTTGCGCAGACTTGGACTTAACCAGATTGATAATTACACCCCCATGTATTGAAGCCCAATGATTTTGAACTGTCCAATTGCTATGTTCATACCCCCCTGCATTTTGCATTTATTTTTCATTTTTATTTCTTTTTACACGTTTGATTTCTAATTTTTAAAAATACCAAAACATATTGGAAAATTCTACAAAAATTCATGTGTATTCTTAAAACATTTAGGAAATTTTCTATGATTTTATTTTATGATTTTATGACCATTTTGCCCCTGTTCCATTATTTCTTTTGAATTTCCATTTGTATGCATACTTAATGTGACATATGATTTTGTGCATTTTTGTTCTTGATCATAAAAAATGATTTTGATGCCTTTCTTTTTGCATTGTGGTCACAATATGTTGAGGTATGTTTGAGGTTTATGAGATGATTTTTAAGTCTTTTTTGGATGACTTTTGATGTGTTGCTTTGAGCATGAATGCATGAAACTTCCATGAGACTTTGACCTAATTGTTGAGTGACTTTGGTTCTGATTCATTGCTTGTGGACTTGATATGTTAATGGCATGTGTTTAAGGTGTTTGATTGGTGAAAGTCATAATTTTTGAAGCATGTTTGCTATTTGTTTGAAGCATGAAGTTTAACTTGTTCATTTTGTGAATGCATGCCTCATGTTTGGTTTGCTTGATCATGAAGGCACTTGTACCATGAGTTGTGGTTTTGTTTGAGGATGTATAGCATGTTAATTGACTTCTGATTGTGACATTTGGGTTTCATCTTTGCATGTTTGATGTTTATCTTGCACCTTAAGTCACTTGTTTCACAAGTATGAACCACATTCACATCACTTCACCTTTTCTTCTTTGCTTCTTGTTGGATTGAGATTTTGTTTGCATGATTTGGTATGCTCATTTAGGATAACATTAGGTTGTGTAAATATGAGTTACATTCTGACTTGGAAGCATGTATAGCATTTAATCTCATTTTACTTTGTTTGTCAACTTGTTTGAATTTGATTTGTTCATTATATTTTCTTACTTTACTTGTAAGTGATTGTGCTAACCATGTAGGGGCTTCGGTAAGTTTCAATTGAGTGTGGATAAGGAATCCACATTCAACTTCTATCCTTTCTCTTTTACAATTCCATTGGGTGTTTTGCTAAGCACTTATGTGCTTTCTTTTAATAACTCATTACTTTCCCTTTTTGAATTACAATTCATCTTCTACTTTGGAAGTGAATTGTTTAATTCTTTCTTTCTTTAGACTTTAGGTTGAAACCTCACAAACCTTTAGGATCACTCCCTTAACTAATCAATTAGGATTGAGTCTTAGTCCATATAGATTTTTACCTTTATCCTCCCTTGAGTCTCTTTTCTCATCTCAAAGAAAATTCAAAACATATAATAAAGGTAGGCATTTATTGCATTTAGGCCTTTCATATAAAGAAAAGATTATAAGGGGTCTTCTCTTGTAATCTTAGAATGTGTAGCATATAGCCCATCTTGGGTCAATGTGTTAAACATTTGATCTTGTATGAGGGACTTAAATGCAATACTTGTTGAAGGTGCAAATAATAAAAAACACTTCTTCACTTCATAATCAACAAAACATTTAATAAACACAAGTATGCTAGTGTGTTTGAACCTTGATAATTGGAACTAAGTGTGAGGGTCTTCTTCACCCTTAGTGTGCTTTCTTACCCATTCCATCTTGGAATGTGAGAAGGTACACATTCCAATGACTAAGATCCAGATACACTGTCGTATGCAAACAAATCCAAAACACTTCCTTCTAAAAGACAAAAACAAACAATAACGTCTTTCCTTCGGGAATTCTTTTCTCATCTCATTCATTCTCAACGCACGAACGCGCTTCTACTCATTCTCTTGCAAGATGGTAACGCACTCGGACCAGCGAGCCTGCAACACCTGAGCTAGAACGTAAGCCGTTCTCTAAAAAACACAGACAATCCATCCCTAGTGAGGGGAACTACGTCGCTCTGATTCTCATGTTCCCGATGAGATACGTAGGCAGTGGGGTAGGGCCCATGCGAGCACTTCTTTTATTTTCCCTACGTTTGTTTCCCGTTCCTTTTCTTTTCTTTCTCCTTTCTTTCTTTCAGTTCCTTTTCCAGTATCTTTTCTACACCCTTTGATCGAGACAAGCAAGCGTGGATCCCATCGGGTACGATGGACGTGAGGGGGTGCTAATACCTTCCTCTCGCGTAACCGACTCCCGAACCCATTTCTCTTGGTCGTAAGACCATGCTTTTCCTTTCTCTCAGGTTTACGCGGTGTTTCCTTTCCCTCTCTTGGGATAAATACACATTGCTGGCGACTCTGTTTTGGTGCCACTTTCGCGTTTGTACTAGGATGAAAATCCCGGGAGCGACAGCTGGCGACTCTGCTGGGGATACGAGAACCCAGAATCTCCGGTTTCCTTAGCGAGTCAATCCTAACGCTTGTTTGCTTTTCTTTCATTGGGTGTATTTTGTTTGCGGTATTTACTGTTGTATTGTATTATTATTTACCGTATTGCTGCTTTACTGTACTTTACTGTATTTATCACATTTACTGCATTACATATCATTATTGTGCTGGATTGTGCTGTTGTTTTCTGTTTGGCGGGCGGGATGTTCTGAGAGATAAGCCCACTACCAAGGCTTGAGTACATACATAGGTATTAGAGTGGATAGTCATGACGCTTGCGTGGTGGTGACCACGTATTGTTGTTCATGAGACCCACAACCAGACGAGGTTCTATCAGGAGCTTTCTGCTACTGCATGTTATGCAGGCCAGTGGTTATTCTCTTGAGGAACTGTCGACTCTGGTGACCATTCCCGAGGACTCAGTTGCGGCACTCCTCCCGAGTTGTGACAGTGGCAGACCACATTCCGTGGCAAACCCATTGCACATTCTTGATCCGAGGACCCAATGCTGGGAACTTGCTATAGGACATCCCTTTTTGAAAGAGAATCAGCGGAAGCACTCCTCGATTGGCGATAGTACTGTACCCTGAGGGATGAATGTACTATTGCTTCTCGACCTCAGTGCCAGAAGCTGAGGACCTTTTTGTTTTGGAGAATCAGTTGAGGCCTCCTCGATTGATGATGATGCCAAACCAGAAATGGTGAACGTATCATCATTTCTCGACCTGAGAGCCCGGGATATTGAACATCCTAGTACCCACATGTGAGAAGGGCGGGTTGTTTACAGGTTTGCAGGTAACCATGACCTCCTACATACCCGGTTTTCTATCATCATTGCACAAAAAGGAAGTTTCATCCTATTGTATTCAGATGGTTCTTATCTATGGTTCTATATTAGTCTCAGAACTACACTGACACCGTTCACAGTTCAGCACAGACACCTGATTACCTGATCACATTGCCCTTTGCATTGCATTATCATATCCTAACATACATGTTTATTCATTTCCAGGTGCATATATTACCCTTGATTCCAGTCATCCGGTCCCTGCAAAGATGAACACTAAAGAGAGGAAGAATATCATCAGCTATAAGTTCCTTACGCCTACTTTGGGCCCTATTGTTATGCTGAAGGGAATGGCGAGTCCTGCAGTACGAGAAGCTTTTGAAGAGAAATATGGGTGGATTTTATCTATGGTCCGTAATGTCAGTGATTATGAAGCCAGAGGTCTCCATACGTTGATGCAGTTCTATGATCCGCCTCTGAGATGTTTTGTATTTCCAGACTATGTGTTGGTTCCTACCTTGGAGGAGTATTCCAACATGTTGGGGATTGCTATCAAGGAGGAGCCCCCTTTCTTTGGATCAGTGGGGGATCTTGACTTTGGAAAGGTGGCTGGTGCTCTTTATTTGAGCAAATCAGAGTTAAGTGACAATGTCTCCAACAAAGGAAAGATTCGTGGTTACAAGCTGGAATATCTGATTAAGAAGGCCCAGGAAGCAGCTAAAGGCGAGAATTGGCTTGTTTTTAATGCTTTGCTAGCCCTTTGTATATACGGCATAGTGTTGTTTCCCAACGAGCCGGATTTCATTGATACGGACGCTATACGAATATTCATGATGAAGAACCCGGTGCCAACGCTACTGGGAGATCTTCACTACTCGTTGTACAACCGAAACGAAAAGAAAAGAGGAGGGATAATTCGTTGTTGTGCACCCTTGTTCTATAAGTGGTTTGCGGGCCGTTTACCACAATCAGGGGCTTTTGTGGATTCCAAAGATTCTCTAGAGTGGAAACAGCGTTTAATGGGATTGGTGGCCAAGGACATCGTATGGGTAGATCATGGGCTGATTGGCAAGAATATTATCCACAGCTGTGGTAAGTTCCCTAACGTTCCACTGATAGGAAGAATGGGTGGGATTAACTACAATCCTTCTTTGGCCATTCGACAATTTGGGTATGCCCTGACAGGTCCGCCTATTAAGAGAGATGTGGAGGAGTCCCTCTATTTTCATACATCAGAAGGATGGGAAGCAGCACAGAAAGCTTCTGAAAGCTGGGGTAGCATACTGAAAAAGGGGAAAGTTACTCTAGGAAAGCCTAACAACCGGGTTTATCCAGCATATGAAGAGTGGGTGAAGAAAAGAGTTGAAGATTTTCTCTTGCCTTTTGGTAAGGCACCCCTTTTGTATCCGAAGAATGAGAAAGCAAGAAGCACTGCTACTGTGGAAGAAGTTGACAAGTTGCAAGCCTTGGTGAAAAAGCTCCAAGGAGAGAATTCCGAGTTGAGTAGCCGTCTTCAGAATGCTCTACATGCCAACAAAGAGCTGGAGCGGAAAGCCCAAGATGCTGAACAAATCCTAACCGCAAAAGAAAAAGACTTTGCTGGAAGAGCCCAACATTTCCGGAAGATTAGTAAAGGTGCTGATGATGCTACTCAAGCCCACAAGCAAACCAAACAGGCGTTAGCACAGACCAAAGAAAAGTTAACAAAGTTTTAGCACGCTTGGGACGAAGTTAGGATAGAGAATGCTGAATTACAGGAACGGCTGCAGATTAAGGACGAAGAGCTTGAAAAGGCGCATGAGCAGAGGAGAAAGTATCGGGAAAGCCTCGGTAAGAGTCAAGAACAGCTAGAAGAAGCTAGAGGTGAGCTGAGGAATACCAAGAAAGAGCTTGAAGAAATCATGATAGAAAGGGAGATACTCAAGACGCAAGCCGGCATAAAGAGACACAAAGGAGTGTGTGATGACGAGGCTCTGATGCTGCACATGGGTTCTTTAACTGAAGCTCTTGAGAAAAGGGATGTCTTGATCAAAGAAATGATTGAAAAGCCGAATCACCAGCGTACCCGTATACTTTTTGAGGAGATCAAATACTCAAGTGATAAGCTGAAGGGTGTGGAATTGTCAGACTGATGTTCTTTTCCTTATATTTTGTTATTAATGGTTACCATCAGGCTTGTTGATGGATCCATTTTTCCTTGTATTGCATTTGCGGTTGAACCTTTCTTAAATGTACTTGAATACTTTGTTGAATGAGTATGAGCAGTTTTATTCAGAATCATTCCTTATCAGATAGCTGCACACAAGCACATGACCACGACACGTCTCTTTATATCACAATTTCTGGTCTTCAGATTTCTGTGGTTGGATTGGAATCAGGGTATAAAGCACCTCGAAAATGACAAACATGGCATTGCACACAAGCACATGACCACGACACGTCTCTTTATATCACAATTTCTGGTCTTCAGATTTCTGTGGTTGGATTGGAATCAGGGTATAAAGCACCTCGGAAATGACAAACATGGCATTGCATGGCATTGCATATCATTTTGCATTTTTTGTTACTTGCTTTTCAGGTACTCGTTGCAGGGTCTCTAACCTTTATTTGGTTTCAGGCAGTATAGCGGAGAGTCATATTCACCGATATTCGACGCGAAGGAATCAAGTAAGAATCATGGATCAAGTGCAAAGTGATTTGGCGGAAATGAGGGCGCGTATGGACCAGTTCATGACCCTCATGACTGGCATGGCGCAAAATCAGGAGAGACTGAGGCTTCTGGTAGAGCGTCCCGACAATGGGCCCGAAGGTGATCATCATGACAATTCACAGGGACATGGCATTCCTCCTCCCGGTGGCAACCCTCCTCCTGGTGGTAACAATCGGGGTAATGGAAATGGTAGGCATGCTGGTGTTACTCTTGAGGATACTCTGGAAGACCAATTTACTCTGCTGGATGCTGATGTGGGTAATCAAGGGGATCGAAGGTATGATGAGTTAGCAGAGAAGATCAGGGCCATAGAATGCAAGAACTCTATGGGTATTGATGTTACCAGCTTGGGGCTGGTCTCAGGAGTCAGAATTCCCCCTAAGTTCAAACCTCCCACTTTTGATAAGTATCACGGCAATGCGTGTCCCCAAACGCATCTTCAAGCTTACTTTGGGAAGATTTCAGCCCATACGGATGACGAGAAGCTATGGATGCACTATTTTCAGGACAGTCTGGCGGGGGCGTCTTTGACCTGGTACATGAAGTTGAGTAGAGCTGCGGTGAAGAATTGGAATGACCTGGAAAGTGACTTGGAAAGTGTGAGGACCGATGGTTATGGGAATATCGACTTCGTCGATAAATGTTTTTCTAGATCCGTCAAAGGCTTTGACGATGATCTCACTGCCTCTCATCGGAGTTCCTTGAAAAGATAGTCGAACCAAAGTTGACCTTGGCATGACATTTAAGGATGATCCTGTGTCTACCAGCACGCTGGCTAAAGCATCGTCCTGGCAGTTGACTGTGATATTGAGTGCCATATTATGGTTCTTGCCTTCTTCCGGCAGTTCTTCATCACTGAATCCCAAGTTGTTGCAGGAAGTGATGTTGGAGATGATGTTGTCAAATTGTCCTACTGTCACATATTGTTCCACAAAGGCTTGTTCTAAGACTTTCTGTAGAGCTTCTGAACTAAGAAGGAAAGATAATACAAAAATTCGAGACGGAGTTTGCAATAATTGGTCCACAATGTTGTACTCGCTTTTATGGATGAGCATCATCATCTCATCGTTGTTCTTTACAGGTTCTGTATTGCTGGATTGACTGACTTGTTGGTTGGGAACTTTCGTTTGGGGTTCCTTTGCTTTGTTAGGTTCTCCAACTCCTCTGTTGAAGATCCGACCACTCCGGGTAACTCGACTAATGTCGGCAATGTTCAAAATGGAGGGTAATGGAGTTTCTTTTCCATTTTCTATGGTTGTTGCACCGTACTTGTATGGGATAGCTTTGTCTGACTTGTACGGTATTGGGCCTGGCAAGTAGATAACCACAGGGGATTTTTGGGCCTTTTGACTGTCGTAGGCCACCTCAATTAACTCTAAGTTTGGAATCTTTTTATTATTGAGAGAGACTCTTGACTCATCAAGTAGAGGAATTACAACACAAACATCCTTGGCTTTTCCATGATTGAAGATTATGACAGTGTTTTGGTTTCGACCAGGGAGGTAATCTTGTATCATGTTGATCGATTCGGAATTCAAACATAACTTAATCTCTTTTCGGTCTAGCTGGTGCTGGAGGGCTGCTCGCACTAGATAGCATCCTTGATTATTTTCCGAGCATACTCTACAATGTTCATAATTATGAGGAGGTACCCGACCGTACCCACTTTGTATGTAGTGCATCCTCACTAGATTCGTTTCTATTGAGCGGACATCAAGACTTTGGTGTCTACCAGGATTCCCATCAGTCATGCTAATCTGTTGTGTGTCTTGGTCCAACAGATGTTGAAGAGTCCTTTGTACAAGCACACACCCTTGGTCGTTTTCGGAGCATTCTTTGTAGTCTTGATAATCATGTGAAGCCAGAAAACCAAGTCTGATCTGCTTAGCATGTAATTCCACTAGACTGGTATTCATCAGGTGAATGTCAAATATCTGAACCATATTGACCTAATGATTACTTATTTTATGGTAGTCTTGGATCCATCCGAGATCCATTTGACGTTGGAGGGCCTCTTGTATAAAAGAGCATCCCTGATTGTCTTTTGAGAAGACCGGACAAAAGCTGTAATCGTGCCGCGGCAGATTGTAATACTGACTTTGTCTTGAATGCAACACCACTAGATTGACGTTCATTGCACGGATGTCATGGTTATGAACAATGATAGGATGTGCATGGGCCATGTTTACTTCACGAATCCTGTGATCCTGAATCCAGCCCAGATCCATTTGTTCTTGCAAAGTTGCTTGTACTATGGCACACCCTTGATTTTCCTTGGAGCAGATATAACACTGATGATAGTTATGAGATGGCACATGGTCGTACCCACTCTATTTGCAATGCATCTTTACCAGGTTGGTTCCTAGTAAGCGTACATTGTGAATTTGATAACTGTTGTCAGGCTCTCCTTCTATCAAATTCACTGTAGTCTTCTCATGTTGCGGTAATGGGTTCGTCTGAACATTTGGATTAGTATCTTTGAAAGATAAAACCCCGTTCCTGACAAGTATTTGTACATCAGACTTGAAGCTGAGACAATTCTCAATGTTATGTCTCGATCCTCCTTAATGGTAAGGGCAAGTTTGATCTGCTTTGAACCAAAAAGGTGGATTTTTTGGTATTGTAAGAGGAGTCCTAGTTTGAACATGCCCATTGGCCAGTAGAAGTGGAAATAACTCTGCGTACAACATCGATATAGGATTGAACCCTGATGGGCGTGTTGCACAATTGTTATTATTGTACTACGGGCGAGCCTACTAAAGAGGCTGTTGCGGGCTTCGCTGATACTATTGCTAATTTAGTTGGCTCTGAGAAACCTGCAGTTGATAAGTCGGAGCTGGCGCTAGGTTGATAGCGGGAGTTACCGCTGCTACCGGTTAATACCTTCGCCTTTTCTTTCCCAGAGATATATTACTGATATCTTGCTCTTTTTTCTTTTGGAAAGCACTACCGTATATCTTAGTATTGCTAGATGGTTCTGCATCTTTGACCAATCGTCCTTCTCAGATTGCTTCTTCAAGGCGTACTCCCATGTTCACCATTTCAGTGAAGTCACTGGGCACACTGGCGACCATTCGGTCGTAGTAAAACGAGCTCAACGTTTTCAGGAAGATCTTTGTCATTTCCTTTTCCTCGAGAGGGGGACAGATCTGGGCGGAGATTTCACGCCATCTCTGAGCATACTCCTTGAAGGTTTCCTTATCCTTTTGTGACATTGCTTTGAAATGGTCCCTATCTGGTGCGATGTCCAAGTTGTATTTATACTGTTGAACGAAGGCTGCACTGAGATCTCTAAAAGTTCTAATCTTGGTGCAGTTTAAACCCATGTACCATTTGAGTGCGACACCGGTTAAACTGTAGCTGTTGATTATTTGTCTGGGTAGACATTTTCTGAGCGTACATCACCAGATGACTTTGAGGGCAAGAGTTGCCTTTTTATTTTTCAAAGTCGGGCACCTTGAATTTGTGCGGTATCTTTATATTAGGGACCAAACAGAGGTCGGTGGCGTCCTTTCTGAACAAGTCTTGACCGCGAATGGCATGCAGTTCCTTCTGCATTTCCAGGAATTGTTCTTGGAACTCATTCATCCTTTCATACACGTCTTCGTTTCCGCCAGAAGTTGCTTGCGGAATCAGTCCTTCTGGGACAATGTGTACCACTGGTTATGGTATAGTCATTATTGCGGTGACTCTTGGTGCTTCAGTGACCTGAAGTTTGTAACCTTTAGGAGTTTCGGTTGTAACCCTTGCATCTTCATTTCCCTGAAGTTTGTAACCTTCAGGTCTGGTGGTTCCCGCTATGGCTTTCGGGTCTTCAGTGAGCGGTGGGATGTATCCTTCAAGTATTAAGTTATGAGGCATGCCCCAGGGGAAGCCTTTAGGCATGTTGTACTGAGGATGACTGCCAGGCGTCTCAAACGCTGGTGTAGACGTACTCTCCGAGATTACAGTCCTTTGATGTTGTTGCTCCTGGGCTACTGCCAGAGATTGCATGTCATGGTGGAGTTTCTCTAAACTCTCCTTCAGAGCGTTGATTTCTTCTCTCAGCTCTCTGTTATCTTCCTCGAGATCGTCCATTTTCTTTTGTCGATTGGCCCGAGTATTGTACGAATGAGACAGTTTGACTCTAGAGTGCGACACATAGGTGAGACTCAAAGATAAAGATGTGCTATGTGAGAATGATGAATGATATGCAAAGACTGAAAATGATATATTTTTTTAGTTTTTTTTCTTAAAAGAACTGTTAACAATTATATTGCAAATACCACACAGCGAGGGGGGGCCTTTTTATTAAACTTGAAAGAATGTAGTATTTTACAAAGAAAAGTACAGTATTTTACAAAGTGCTGTAAGGAAAATTAGGCTTATGGATCCTGAGTCCTCTCTGAGGAGAGCTCAGATGCTGGTTCCTGAACTTTTCTTTTCTTTGATTGGGCTCTTTCAGCCGTTGTCGGGTCGACGACTCTCTGCCAAGTGAAAGGAGTGAGCAAATTCCTTCGTTCCTCTTGACTTTCCATAGCATGTTGCTCTAATATCTCAATTAAAGCATCCTTTTCCTTTTGCATTTCCTGAATCTTGGTACATTCCAAATTAAGGATCTGATATTTGTTTTTTCCAAGAGTTCTTCTCACGTTGAACTTTGTTGAGAGCGACCTGGAGTTTTTCCGCATCAGACGTGAAATAAAGGACAGATTCCTTTAAGGGAAAAAATTCTTGATGAGGGTAAGGCATCCTCAGCTTGAGGGCTCTGGTTTGCACCCAGTAGCGATAAGGTTCTGAAGAGGAAAATTTTGGTCTTCCTAGGGATTCTCTCCCTTTCCTGTGAATATGTTTCCAGGCATGCACTATTTCTTGCTTTAGTGCCCTGTCATTTTTCTCCTTCCTTGAAGAAAAGACCTTCCAGATGAGCATTATGTGGGATATTCTTCATCGGGTATCCGAGTTGACGGCGAGCTAGAATTGGATGATAGTTGATCCCTCCTTTAGTACCAATGAGGGGTACATTGAGGAAATTTCCGCATCTGTCGATGATTTGTATCCCTTTGTAAATCCGATTCTACCAAACTATGTTTGTATTGGTGAGAGACATAATCTTCTATGACCATCGCAGAGTACTCTTGTGATCCCAAAAAGCATCAGATTTAGGCAAGTGGGAAATAAACCATTTGTAGAGTAATGGTACTCAACATGTGATCATCCCTCCACTGTACAAATTCCTTAAGTGTACAGAATGGTAAGCATCTGCGAGTAAGGTTGGTGGTATAGGGTTCCCAATCAAGAATATCTTAACAGCATTGGTGTCGACGAAGTTGTCAATGTTGGGAAAACGAATAACCCATACGTGAGCAGGACAAAGATATCCTCGAAAGCGGTTATATTTCCTATAATGGCAAAGTATAGAGCTATCTCCATCAGGAATTTAGCTGGTAAACCATGGATTCCTCCTTTGGTGGTCATGTGAGTCTTGACCTCTGACTCATCCATAGAGATTGCTCTTGCAATGGTTTGTTCTTTTGGAATTTCTTTCAGTCTAGAAAATGGATCTCGATCAGTGATGGGTAAGTCAATTAGGTGGGAGTATTCTTCCAGTGTTGGTGCGAGCTGATAATCCGGGAAAGTGAAACAGTGGTATACCAGATCGTAGAACTGAATCAGTGTAGACAGAATCCCTTCAACCATGTTGATCTTCAGAAGAGATAACAGTCCTCCGTGCTTTGCTCTGAAAGCCTCGGGATTAGTAATCATCCTTCCTAATTTCCTTAGGTCATCTAGTTTTGGAACCTTGAAGGTGTACTTGTGCATTTTTCTTCTTCCAAAATCCATAACGCAACCTCTCTGATATTGCAATTATTGTTTTAGTTCTTTTGAAAAAAGGATTTTTTTTTCTGTTTTTGAAAAGTTTTTTTAATGAATGCATGAATGCATGAATACAGCAAACAAAAACACTTGAAAAAATGGGTTTAGGGGTTCATCGTCACGAGCATGGAGTCATGGATCTACCCATCCTCAAAGGAGTGAACTAATTGGTCAATTTTTTGTACCTGTAGAACGAGTTCTAAAAGGTTCCCAAAATTATTGACCCCTCCTAAGGATATTTACAGTAAGCTGATTCACTCGAGCGAGCTGTAATATCCTAGAATGAATCTCCTTTGAGTGTAGTATCGCCTGTCAACTATTCCCGATAGTCACCGCACTACCTAATGGTTTAAATGGTTAAATGTCTACTAAATCCTCAGTGTCATGGGTACCGCACTGGGAACACTATGCTTTCACGATGATCGGTCGTTCAACATTAGGGAATCCACACGGGTACCTTGAATGATTCGGTGGACTGCCAGGTCAGCTTGGTTGGGATTCACATCCTATAAGCCTTTCCTGGAGACGCCACCACTTATCTTAATGTTCTCTCAAACTTTCCACATGCGTATCAATCGCATTCCCAGTTAACATCTATTTAAACACGGGTATTAAGTAATATGACAGTAAATGATATATATAGCAGAAAATTGAGAAAATAAATAAACAGAGAAATAAAGCAAAGCCTAGACCTCTTAGCGCAATGGTTAGAATTGGTTGCTACTTTCTGATTTCTTATTTATCCTATGAAGCTGGAAAGGAAAGGGAAGCTATCTAAAACTAACCTTGCGTGCAAATGTTTTCTTTAACAAATGCTAAGAGATTAGGAATTCGGAGTCAGGTTATACAAAGGGAAGCTATTAGCACCCAGTGTATATATGGTTATCCATAGACCTATTTTACGTTTCTCTGTCGAATTAAGTGTTTTCTGGTGTTTATCTGCTGTGTTTTGGGAAAGTTTCTCCTTTGGGAGTGTTGAGAGAGTGTTTTTATTGTTTTTGGGTTTGCTGTTGTTTTTGGGAAGGTACTAGACCTAAAGTTTTTTTATTTGTGTGCTCGCTAAGATTTCGCAATATTATGCCTATGTATTCCCGTAAAGATATCTGGGAAATCAAAGCAATCATAGTTCCTCCTATTCTATGGGAGGAAAATGTTTGTTGTCTTGTTTAAAGCCCAAGATTGAAGTTGTTTGAGTATTTGTATCTTGTTCAAAGCCCAAGATTGAAGCTAAAGGGTGACTGAGATAGAATTTGTCATCTCTAAAAGAGAGATATATCATCTATTCATCACAAATGTTAGGTAATTGGTTATAAGGGAAATTACTTTAACTGGGATATATGAAATTCAGCAATGTCAGGATTTCCTTTATAAAATGGATGTCATGAAGGAAGAAAGCTTTAACTAAGTGTAGAGCAATGCCACTTTTTCCTTATGAATATTTCATGCTAAGAGAGGGACATTGACTTGGATGTTAAGGATCCAGAGGCTTGTCACTTACATCAGTTAGATGAAATATGATTTTTGACCAGGATAAGAGAAGGACTCCAGCTTGGATTTTGAATCAACAAGTGTGCCATTTACAATAATTATCTAGGAAAAAGTTTTGATTGTCTGTTTATCTTAATGTGATGTATAGAGGAAATGTCCTCCTACAGAGTAGACTCATGGTCTCATCTGAGGGGATGTTTATTTTTGTGTGCCTTGATCAAAGCCCAAGGTTGAAGCTAAAAGGTTGACTCTACTAGGGGAGTTTTATGTCTATCTTGTACAAAGCCCAAGATTGAGGCTGAAAAGAGATTGACTCCACTGAGGAGGGTTTTATCTGTCTTGTACAAAACCCAAGATTGAGGCTGACTGACTCCACTGGGGAAAGTTCTTATATGAAGCCTAAGAGGAGGCTATCTCTTGCTGAGGATTATTGGGAATCCGGGAGCAGGTCCAGATTGTGTTGGGGAAATCCAAAGGTTTTACTCTTTTTGGGAATTAGGGAAGAGTTGGAGCATCATATGCCATGAGGTTCTGATACTATTTGGGATTTGTTGATGGTAAATTGACCCTGGTTAGGGATTTTTAAGGTGAAGCTTAAACCTTGTTTAATGGGTAAGAGGGGATTTAAAAATGAGTTTGAAAACCTTAGAGGCTTTAACTCTGCTGGAGATTAATATATTGATGAAAATGATCAGGGTTTTTCCCATGCTTTTAGGAAACTTGAGGGTTTCTTGGTGAGATCTAAGAGGATATGAGACTTTCTAAGTCTACTTGTATAAAGCCCAAGAGGAGGCTGAGACTGTCCAAGTCTCTCAAGAAGTGGTAGGCTCTAAGGTAGAGAGAGATTTTTGTATGATGCCCAAGAGGAGGCTGAAGGTTTAAGGGATGAAGATCAACCCTAAAATGGTTTGATATTTTGGAATTTTGTCTCTCCTGAGGATTGAACTAGCAAAGATGACTAATTTCTGTCCTATACCTGTAGGAGGCCTATGGGTCCTTGTACTAAGCCCAGAAGAAGGCTGAGGAACTTCTAAGAAGCCTGTTGGTCCTTGTACTGAGCCACAGAGGAGGCTGGGGGTGCTTTTAGGAAGCTTGTGGGTCCTTGTACAAAGCCCAAGAGGAGGTTGGGGAACTTATAGGAAGCTTGTGGGTCCAAGCCAAAGAAAAGTTCAAGAAAGGTTTCACCGGGAATTAATCATTTCTTTGCTGAACAATTCTAAGGTTTTAAGAAATTCAAAAGAGGTTTCACTGGGAATTAATTCTCTTTGGGGAAATGAATTTATTGTACAAAATATAATTTCAAAGTTTGACAGTCTTGAGAAAATTTTCACCGGGAATAATGCATTTTTCTGTTCCATATTGTATAAGCCCAAGAGGAGGCAAGACTGTATAGGGAATTTCCTATGACGGAACTAGTTTTGACTATGTTGAAGGTAACCTTTGGTTTGATCTACACCTAGACCTAACTGCTAGGGGAACTCTAAGCAAGATATGCACAAATATATATACAGACAATTATATTTACATGTATATATATATATATAAGAAATAAGCATTGAAACAGATATGGGGACTTACCTTCTGAGAAGATGCCCAAGCGTATTGTGATCTGTAGTATTGACTACAACTGTATTCCCTCTTTTAGGGTTACAATAAATTGAAGAAAGTTTTGAAAAACACATTGAATTTGAATTTGAACTAAAAGAAAGTTGTTTTAAAAAGATTTGTTTGGGGCTTATAGCTCAAGGAGAGGCCCAGATGACTTATTTGATAACATTGATCGCACTGCGATACCGACAGATGTTGTGGGACTTATACTACTGCAGAGGCCCAAAAATTTTTTTGTACAAAGAGAGTTTGGATCTTACACTCCATTTAGAGGCCCAAAAGTGTTTTTGAAAAGAGAAAATTGGGCTTATACTCAAGGAGATGCCCAGATGATTTATTTGAAAAGACGACAATCGCGCCGTGATTTTGAAAACCACAGAGGAACTTATACAATAACTGAGGCCCAAAAATTTTGTATTTACAAAGGGGATGGGACTTACACTCTATTAGAGGCCCAAAAATATTTGAAAAGAAGAAAGATGGGGCTTACAACTCAAGGAGAGGCCTAGATGAAATTGTTTTGAAAATGCCGATCGCGCCAAGAGTTTTAAAATCGTATCAGGACTTATATAATGACTGAGGCCCATAATCAATTATTTACAAAAGGGATGGGACTTACACTCTACAAAGAGGCCCAAAATGATTTTGAAAAGAAGTTTGAAAAATTAAAATTAAGAGAAACCCTAATTTTAACTAAAGATATAATTTTTCAAAGGAAATTAAATATCAAATATCAAATATATTTAAAAATAAGTGGTAAGCTTTGAAAAATATTTTTAAAAAATCATGTTAAATCACATTAAAGCTTGAAATCCAATTGGTTTTGAAAAATCAAGGTGAGAATTTCATTTAAAATGTAAAAAAAAAAAAATGAAATTATTTACAAAAATTCAAGATATATTAAATAAATAATATAAATTTAATTTTTTTGTACAATAAAATAATTTAACATTTTTGTGACTTTTTAAAAAAAGAAATAATAAAAAATGATAAAAAAAATGAGAGAGAAATTAATTTTTGAAATCATTTAATAAAAATATCAAATATTCAAAAATTCAAATATTTGAAAATGGCGCCAAGGCCATCTTCTTCTTCCTCACGACTACCCGCCATTGCCGTTTTGCAAAACCTCTCATATTTCCCTGATTACTCAATGAAAATGACTTTTGTAAACATGAAAGTTGTGTGTTTTTGAACAAGGATTTCATTCATATAAATTAATTGCATTTATATTAAGTATGAAGTGAGAAATCAAGTGATGAACTCAAGAACCCTAATTTCTGCAAGAACACTATGAAATCTTATACACGAAAGCTACAAAGCAATTGATTGAGGGGAATCACTCTATATAAGTGCAGAAACAAGTTTGTAACTTGAAAACAGATTTATGATGCATGGATTATAGAGTTTGAGAGTGTCAGGCTTACCTCTTGCAAGAAGAATTCGAATTCTATGTTGGAGGTGTTACAGATATTGTGTAATGATCTGGACAGCTTCAATGGACCTAATACAAGGTGTTTGGAAGCTTGGAATGGATTGAAACAGCCTGGAACTTGTTATGGCACCTCAACTGCAAATAGGCCAAAAATATTGAGCAAATGGGGGGTGACTTTGTGATTCAGATGTTCCAGATGTATTTAAAGGTTATGGATCACTCATATATGATGTATGTGAGGTGTTGGCATGATTGGTTTTGATTGAATTGCTCTCAAATTGAAAATTTGAATGTTACTTCAAGAAGAAGCAAAAATCTGGTTTTTGAGAGTGAAGTGAAAGAAAACATGAATTCAGATGTTTTGGGGTGGTTTGATCAGTCACACATGACCTTAATTTATAGTAGAGGAAGTTTTTTTTGGAAGCAATAGTGTTTGGAGGCTGATCATGGCAGTAGTTTGTAGCCATTGACTTAGATTATCCAAAAGTGCCAAGTCAACTCTTCTTTTCTTGACTCCATTTAACTTTGCAGGTTTGAATGCTCAGAGTTTGGACTGGAATCTTGACTGGCTTGGAGTGTTATGATCTGGTTCATGACACCTCAATGCATTGCATTGATGTTACCTTGCCAAAGTTGAATTCAAACTTCATGTCATGATGGTTTTCACATTCCAAATTGAATTCCTTGCCCCTTTGATCATGAACCAAGTGAGTCATCAGATATTTTGTGTTTTTGGAAGATGAAAAAGTTAGAAAAGTGACAAGATTTGAAGGGCAAAATCGTGTGGCACAAGTTTGGTTTTCATGTTGTCTTGAAAAATTGGGTTTTTAGGCCATGGTTCAAGGTTTGTAACTCCCTACTCAAGTTAAGTTAGGATGAGTTCTTGTACTCTTTGGAAACCCCTAATAACATACTTCAACTTTGATGTCCAACTTTGGTCTTGAATCAACTTGGATCATAATGAAAAATTGCCTCAAAGTTGGTGGAAATTCAAGACAGATTATGTCCAAATTTTTCACTAAGTGTTGGAAAAAGTGTCCATTTTCATGTTTTTGTGATTTTGATCAATCTATAACTCAAAATCCATGAGGATTTGGAATCTCTTGTAGTTGACAATTTTGAAGAATGTAATGAGAGCTTTCATTTGAGCTTTGGATGGAAGAAAAAGGCCTTGTGGTTTAGAAGTTATCCCTTGCAAAGTTGGTACCAAATCACTTTTCTTCCATAACTTAGAAAATTTTAAGTTTCTTAAGGTTGCCTTTTTTGCAAGTAACCTCACTTTTCTTGATTTTTCTTGATGGATGATGATCCAAACCATGAATTATCATTTTTTTTTACTTAGGGAAGCCTTGTTTGTCAAGAAATTCAAAAAGTCAAACTTGGTTTTTGGGCACAGTTGACTTTTTGTCAGATGAATTTCAAACTGTGTGATCCTCTATGAAATCAAGTCCTTGACCTAATTCAAACCTAATGGATGGATTCCATAGGTTTTATAGAGTGTCTTGAATCATGTCCCAAGGTTTGGGATCATGTCTTGGTCAAAAGTCAAAGGTACAGTTGACTTTTCATCAGGAAAACCTAATTGGTCCAGATGAATTTGAATCCTTGTACTGCTTATGAACCAAGTTCTTTGAATCAATCCAACCTTGTAAAGGGATTAATATGATGTATTGGAGGTATTCAAAACATTTCTTGAGGTCTTGGCTCATGTCTTGCTCCAAAAGTCAACTTAGGGGTGAATTAGGTCAAGAAACCCTATTTCCTGATTTTTGATGAATGCATCCCCTGAGGCTATTTTGACTTGATGATTGGACTTATAAGGTCCCTTTGAACTTCTTGAATCATGTTTTGAAGCATTGGCTCATGCCCAGATGAAAATTTTCATCTGGAGGCCTTAGTCGACCAAAACCCTAATTTGGTGACACTGATGATCTTGAGGCTTGATCCACTTGGAATGTTGCAACCTTGTGCTTGATTCTTGATGTGGGAGCCCTCTTGATCCTTTATGGGTGTTTGAGAGACTTGAAAAATTGAGGATCATGTTCATTCTTGATTGATCCTTTGTCTGAGTGCTCTGAGGGGGCTCAAAACCCTAATTCTTGGTTGAGGTGAGTGCTCAATAATCCTTGAGAAATTGATGAGGCAATGAAAGTACATCCATATTGTGGTGATGATTTGAACAATGATGGGAAATCTTGTGGTCAAAATTTGGGGTATGACACCTATGGAGTCACCTATCAACTCATTTAAAATATGGCACAAAACCACTTCTAATGGGGAACTCCAGCAGCTACCATAGATATTGTGACACCCAACTGCGAATTATATGGAACCCCTGGGCACAACAATGCTGAAACCCGTACTCAAACACCTATAATCCTGGCTGGAGAAACCATCCTAATTTTTCCTATAAGAGCAGCAATGCTTTGTTCGCTCCAAACCTAGCACCTATTGTTCCTCTAGGCTATCAAAAAGGAGCCCCCGCTGCTCCTCAAGCACCTAGGAAGTTAAATGTTGAACTATTGTTAGAGAACTGCATTGTAGCCCAAACTCAACAAAACAAAGAGTTTGCCAACCAAAACCGCTCACACGAATGAGCTAATGAAGCAAATGTCAAGCAAGCTTGATGCAATGGCTACCCATACCAAAATGTTAGAAACCCAAATCTCTCAAGTAGCCCAACAACAAGCAGCAACAACAGCCTCAGCTGGAGTATTTCCTGGCCAACCACAACCTAATCCTATAGGTCATGCTAATGCTATCACACTGCGAAGTGGTACAGAATTAGATGGGCTAGTAGATCCAAGATTTCAAAATCCGCCCATGTATCAGAATTCTGGAAAAGAAACTGAAAAGGTAACAAATAATGACCAACCAGATAAACCAACTAACAATGAGGAGGATGACAAAAACAAAGAGGCCGTAGAGAAAGAAAAACCATATGTGCCTCCATCACCATATAAACCACCTATCCTTTATCCTCAAAGACTTTCTAAGTCTAAAAACGAAGGGCAATTCAAGAAATTCGTAGAGCTTCTGAAATAGCTGAATATCACAATACCTTTCACAGAAGCTATTACACAAATTCCTTCCTATGCTATGTTCCTTAAAGAGATCCTATCTAATAAGAAAAAGCTCGAGGATAATGAGATTGTTACACTCACTGCTGAGTGTAGCACTATAATTCAAAATAACATGCCTCCGAAATTAAAAGATCTAGGTAGTTTTTCCATACCTTGTGTAATCGGAAAGTGTGTCATAGACAAAGCACTATTCAACTTAGGAGCTAGTGTTAGCTTAATGCCTCTTTCTATATGTGAAAAACTCAAATTAGGAAAATTAAGACCGACGAGAATGTCTCTCTAACTAGTCGTCTGTTCTGTTAAATTTCCCGTAGGTATGCTCGAGAACATTCCCGTCCGTATAGGTCAATTCTATATTCCTACCGACTTTATAATAATGGACATAAAGAAGGATTCCAACATTCCAATCATATTAGGAAGACCCTTTTTAGCCACTGCTAGCGCCATCGTAGACGTGAAGAAAGGAAAGCTAACCTTTGAGGTTGGTGAAGAGAAAGTTGGATTTATTCTTTCACAATTCCTAAAGGCACTAGCTATAGACGATATTTGTTGTTTCCAAGACGTCATCGACGAATGCGTTAGAGAAATGGAGATGGGACAATCTAAGTATACTGAAGTACAAAAGATTTCAGTGCCTCCTATATTAGAAGATGACAATTGGTGTGAACCATAGGTAGATGACAGTTTAAGGGAATGTTTAGCACTAACTCCAAATGCTATGCCTTGGCCAAAGAAACCTTCTATAGAACTTAAAACACTACTAAAAAATCTAAGGTATGAATTCCTAGACACAGAGCTTGAATGCCCTGTAATAGTCAACGTAGACTTAGGACAGATAGAAACTGAGAAACTATTACATGTCTTAAGGAAATACCCCAAAGCTCTAGGCTATAACATCTCAGATCTAAAAGGGATAAGCCTCTCTGTATGCATGCATCGCATTATGCTAGAGGAAGACTGCAAAACCTCTAGAGAACACCAGAGAAGAATCAACCCCATCCTGAGTGATGTAGTTAAGAGAGAGGTACAAAAGCTATTGGAAGCAGGAATTATATACCCAATTGTAGCATGCGATTTTTGTCGGTGACACGACCACCTTACCGCAATAGTTGGAATTAGGTGCTACTTTCTGATTTCTTATTTATCCTATGAAGCTGGAAAGGAAAGGGAAGATATCTAAAATTAATCTTGCACGCAAATGTTTTCTTTAACAAATGCTAAGAGATTGGGGATTCGGGGTCAGGTTATACAAAAGGAAGCTATTAACACCCAATGTATATATGGTTATCCATAGGCTTTTTATTGCATGTCTCTCTGTTGATTTAAGTTGTTCTTTGGCGTTTATCTACTGTGGTTTGGGAAAGTTTCTCCTTTGGGAGTGTTGAGAGAGTATTTTTGTTGTTTTCGGGGTTTCCATTGTTTTTGGAAAGGTACTGGACCTAAAGCTTTTAATTTGTCCGCTCCCTAAGATTTCGCAATCTTATGCCTACGTATTCCCGTAAAGATATCTGGGAAATCAGAGAAATCGTAGTTCCTCCTATTCTATGGGAGCAAAATGTTTGGCGTCTTGTTCAAAGCCCAAGATTAAAGCTATCGGAGTATTTGTGTCTTGTTCAAAGCCCAAGACTGAAGCTAAAAGGCGACTGAGAGAGAATTTGTCATCTCTAAAGGGAGAATATCTCACCTATTCATCACAAGAGTTGAGTAATTTGTTATAAGGGAAATTACTTTAACTGGATGTGTGAATCCAGCAATGCCATAATTTCCTTTATAAGGGTGATGTCATGAAGGAGGAAAGCTTTAACTCAATGTAGAGCAATGCCAGTTTTTCCTTATGAATCTTTCATGCTAAGAGAAGGACATTGGCTTGGATGTAAATAATCCAGAGGCTTGCCACTTACAGCAGTTAGATGAAATGTGATTTTTAGCCAGGATAAGAGAAGGACTCCAGCTTGGATTTTGAATCAACAAGTGTGCCACTTACATCAATTATCTGGAAAGAGGTTTTGATTGTTTGTTTTACATTGTGATGTATAGAGGAAATATCGTCTTGCAGAGAGGACTTATGGTCTCATCTGAGGGGATGTTGATTTTTGTATGCCTTGATCAAAGCCCAAGGTTGAAGCTAAAAGGTTTACTCTACTAGGGTATTTTTATGTCTGTCTTGTACAAAGCCCAAGATTGAGGCTGAAAAGGGATTGACTCCACTGAGGAGGGTTTTATCTGTCTTGTACAAAGCCCAAGATTGAGGCTGACTGACTCCACTGGGGGAAGTTCTTATATGAAGCCTAAGATGAGGCTATCTCTTGCTGAGTGTTATTGAAATCCAAGAGCAGGTCCAAATTGTATTAGGAAATCCAAAGGTTTTACTCTTTCTGGGAATCAGGGAAGAATTGGAGTATCTCATGCCATGAGGTTATGATACTGTTGGGGATTTATTGATTGTTGAATGTCCCTTGTTGGGGATTTTTAAGGTGAAGCTTAAAGATTGAGTTTGAAAACCTATGGAGGTTTTAACTATGCTGGAGATTAGTGTATTGGTAAAATGATCAGGGTTTTTCCTATGTTTTTAAGGAAACTTGAGGGTTTATTCAGAGGAGATGAGACCTTCCAAATCTACTTGAATGAAGAGGTTGACTCTTAGCTGGAGAATGATCTTTGTATGATGCCCAAGAGGAGGCTGAGACTGTCCAAATCTCTCAAAAAATGGTAGGCTCTAGTGTAGAGAGACCTTTGTATGATGCCTAAGAGAAGGTTGTTGGTCTTAAGGGATGAAAATTAACCCTATGATGGTCTGATGCTCTGGAATTTTGACTCTTTTGAGGATGGAACTAGCAAAGATGACTAATTTCTGTCCTATACCTGTAGGAGGCCTTTGTGTCCTTGTACAAAGCCCAAGAGGAGGCTGGGGAACTTCAAAGAAGCCTGGGGGTCCTTGTAATAAGTCCAAAAGGAGGATGGGGATGCTTTTAGGAAGCCTGTGGGTCCTTGTACTAAGCCCAAGAGGAGGCTGGGGAACTTCTAGGATGCCTGTGGGTCCAAGCCTAAGAAAATTTCAAGTAAGGTTTCACCGAAAATTAATCCTTTCTTTGCTGAACAGTTCTAAGGTTTGAAGAAATTCAAAAGAGGTTTCACCAGGAATTAGTCCTCTCTGGGGAAATGAATTTCTTGTACACAATAATTTCTAAGTTTGCAGTCTTGAGAAAAGTTTCACCAGGAATAATGCCTTTCTCTGTTCCATATTGTATAAGTCCAAGAGGAGGCAAGACTGTATGAGGAATTTCCTATGAGGGAACTAGTTTTGACTATCACTACAAGAAAATTGGCAAGTTACGACGGTTAATTTTGGTAAGTTACGGCGGTTTGAACTGCCACAAATTTCTAGTCGCGACGGTTTTGTTTCGGTCGCAAAACCGTGTGTCACCAGGCTGTACCGCGACAGTTCCTAAAACAGCCACTCCAACCGTCGTTCTTAGTTGCGACGGTTGGGCAACTGACGTAAATTGTAAATTGCGGCGGTTATAACCGCCATTAAATAACTTTTTTTTTGTTACTCGTCCATATCCAAATATAAAACCTCAGGTATTTCTAAAGGTAAATCTGCAGGAAATGTTTAATCCTCGGGTATTTCTAAAGGTAAATCCACATGAAATGTTTACTCCGCAGGTAATTTCACAGCTAATGTATTTCTAAAATTAAAAAAAAAAAATTGTTTCTTAAATTGAGGAAGCATGGTACTCATCAATAAACTTGCAATGGTTCCATAGGAACAAACAATTTTAAATCATTCTAGTACTCATAAATTTTCAAATTAGAAACACAATTCAATTCAATACTCAAATTTACTTTTTCAATCATCTCTTTACATAGAAAACATTTATACTTTAGCAACATAAATACATGTTTAGAACCTTCACCGTAATTGATGCTCACTAATAAATATAAAGAAATTTTTCATTAGCTACACATGCTTCAACAAATTGAGCCACACAACACCCAATGCAATTACTAGCAGATGCAGAAAACATTTCTCCTCTTTTTAAAGCCTTTTTGAGTGTATCCTTAAATTTTACCAAAGTTCCAGATCTAATATGTCCTAGTGCAGATTGGTACGCTGGTTGGACAAGATGGGCCATTGAAAAGGGGTTACATATCTTGATAAACAACATAAATCATCTGTTACACACAAGAGAACATCAATAGGATTAGAAATGTAAAAGAAAAAACAACATTTACGATAAAAATTGCTTAGTGGGGTTTCTATGTTGGTCTGTTGGTTAGGAACATAATCCCATATCTGCAGAGTACAAAAATAAAGCAAGAAATATCAGAAAAATTATATAAAAATTTTAAAAAATATCATATAATGGCACCACCATGACAAGCATTGCAAAAAGAGAAAACTAGTAGCGGAAAGGACAACAATTATGAGCAGATGCATAATTTTTCTAGCACTATAACCCAATTCACCTTACCTTTCCCTTTAGTGGTATAGGAGGTTCCCAAACCTTGGAATGTTTTAACTTTGAACAATTGAAACATGTGAAATAAGCAATGCATTCATCCCATGTAGCCCACTATGTGTTGCAAGCCTAATATTGGCAATTGTAGTGACAAACAAGGGTCTCATCTAAAACGAAATTCAATTCAACAATGAATTTATAAAATAAATACTATTTTACCAAAAAACTTATCATTGATAAATGACATCAAAAAATATTGGCATTTGTTGTTGTAATAAGCATCTAAAAACTTACCATTCCATATTAGTTGTCTAAAATTGTAAGGGAACTTCAGCTCATCATATATCTTCTCCTAGGTCTTTGGCTTCACTGAATCACCAATGATGTAGGCCAAACGACTTGAAGGCTTTTTAAGGTCAGAACGAGCCAAAAAATGGGAATTCCTACATGTATATAACATGATAAATAAACTTATTTTTGGAATTTAAAATAGGGTTAATACCCATTTTGCCCCCTTTCATATAGGCGCTTTTCGAAAAACCCCCTGTAAAAAAAAACTTGCAAAAAAAAACCCTAACATTTGAAGATTCTCTCAGTTTTAACCTTCATCACATCCAGTCACTAAAAATGCCAAAATGGCAGGGGTCAAAATAAAAACGCTGCCAAAATGGCAGGGGTCAAAATGAAAATGCTGCCAAAATGGCAGGGGTCAAAATGGCAGGTTTTTGGTGACTGAATGTGATGAAAGTCAAAATTGAGAGAATCTTCAAATGTTAGGGTTTTTTTTTGCAAGTTTTTTTTTTACAGGGGGTTTTTCAAAAAGCGCCTATATGGCAAGGGGCAAAATGGGTATTAACCCTTTAAAATATGTTACAGCATCTCAAGGGTTACAAGCTTTTCATAATGTGAACGTTATCAGAATTATCCTATTCATATCTAATTCTTATCTTTCTTTTTTGTATTTTCCCCGTTTGCAATAGATTGGTTGGTACTTACTTAGCAAAGTGACCTTCATATATGTTGTAAAGTAACCTCTGGTTTGATCTAAACTTAGACCTAACTGCTGGGGAAACTCTAAGCAAGATATGCATAAGCATATATATATATATATATATATATATATATATATATACAGACAAGTATATTGACAGATATATATAGAAGAAATATGCATTCAAAAAGATGGTGGGACTTACCTGTTGAGAAGAAGCCCAAGCATAATGTGATCTGTTGTATTTACTACAACTGTACTCCCTCTTTTAGGGTTTTAAGAAATTAAAGAAAGTTTTGAAAACAGATTGAATTTGAATTTGAATTAAAAGAAAGTTGTTAAAAAAGAGATTTGTTTGGGTATTATAGCTCAAGGAGAGGCCCAGATGACTTATTTGATAACATTGATCGCACTGCGATACCGACAGACATTGTGGGACTTATACTACACCAGAGGCCCAAAAGTTGTTTTTTTTGTACAAAAAAGAATGGGTCTTACACTCTATTAGAGGCCCAAAAGTGTTTGTGAAGAAAATAATGGGGCTTATCCTCAAGGAGAGGCTCAAATGTTTTATTTGAACAGGCGACAATCGCGTCGTGATTTTGAGAACCACTGAGGGACTTATACAATGACTGAGGCCCAAATTTATTTATGTACAAAGGGGATGGGTCTTACACTATATTAGAGGCACAAAAATGTTTGAAAAGAAAAAAAAGATGGGGCTTACAACTCAAGGAGAGGCCCAGATGAAAATTGTTTTAAAAATGACGATCGCGCCGAGATTTTTAAAATTGTATCGGGACTTATACAATGACTGAGGGTCAAATCAATTATTTACAAAGGGATGGGACTTACACTCTACAAAGAGGCCCAAAAATGATTTGAAAAATTAAAATTAAGAGAAACCCTACTTTTAATTAAAAAATTTAATTTTTAAAAGAAATTAAATATAAAATGATGCAAAATATCAAATATATTAAAAAAACAAGTTGTCAACTTTAAAAAATATTTTGAAAAATCATGTTTAATCACATGAAAGCTTGAAATCCAATTGGTTTTGAAAAATCAAGGTGAGAATTTTATTTAAAAATGTTAAAAAACAAATAAAATTAAATTAAATTCAAAAAAATCAAACTATATTAAATAAATAATATAAATGAGATTTCTTTGTAGAATAAAATAATTTAACATTTTTGTGACTTTTTAAAAAAATAACCAATCAAACATGATAAAAAATGAGAGAGAAATTAATTTTTGAAATCATTTAATAAAAATATCAAATATTCAAAAATTCAAATATTTGAAAATGGCTCCAAGGCCATCTTCTTCTTCCTCGCGTGTACCCGCCATAGCCAATTTGCAAAACCTCTTATATCTCTCCGATTACTCAATGAAAATGACTTTTGTAAACATGAAAGTTGTGTGTTTTTGAACAAGGATTTCAGTCATATAAATTAATTGCATTTATATTAAGTGTGGAGTGAGAAATCAAGTGATGAACTCAAGAACCCTAATTTCTGCAAGAACACTATGAAATCTTATACACGAAAGCTACAAAGCAATTGATTGAGGGGAATCACTCTATATAAGTGCAGAAACATGTTTATAACTTGAAAACACATTTATGATGCATGGACTATAGAGTTTGAGAGTGTCAGGCTTACCTCTTGCAAGAAGAATTCGAATTCTATGTTGGAGGTGTTACATATGTTGTGTAATGATCTGGACAGCTTCAATGGACCTCAAGTAATGTGTTTGAAAGCTTCGAATGGAATGAATCAGCCTGGAACTTGTTGTGGCACCTCAACTGCAAATAGGCCAAAAAGCTTGAGCAAATGGGGGTGACTTTTTGATTCTGATGTTCCAAATGTGTTTTAAGGTTATGGATCACTCATATATGATGTATGTGAGGTGTTGGCATGATTGGTTTTGATTGAATTGCTCTCAAATTGAAAATTCGATAGTGACTTGAAAGAGAAGCTAAATCTTTTTTTTAGAGTGATTGGAAGAAAAACATGAATTCATATGTTTTGGGGTGGTTTGATCAGTCACACATGACCTCTATTTATAGTAGAGGAAGTTTGTTTTGGAAGCAATAGTGTTTGGAGGCTGATCATGGCAGTAGCTTGTAGCCATTGACTTGGATAATTCAAAAGTGCCAAGTCAACTCTTCTTATCTTGACTCCATTAATCTTTGCAGGTTTGAATGCTTAGAGTTTGGACTGAAATCTTGACTGGCTTGGAGTGTTGTGATCTGGTTCATGACACCTCAATGTATAGCATTGATGTTACCTTGCCAAATTTAAATTCCAAGTTTCATGTCATGATGATTTTCAGATGCCAAGTTGAATTCCTTGCCCCTTTGATCATGAACCAAGTGAGTCATCAGATGTTTTGTGTTTTTGGAAGATGACAAAGTTGGCAAAGTGACAAGATTTGAAGGGCAAAATCGTGTGGCACAAGTTTGGTTCTCATGCTGTCTTGAAAAATTAGGTTTTTAGGACATGTTTCAAGGCTTGTAACTCCCTACTCAAGTGGAGTCAGGATGAGTTCTTGTACTTTTTGGAAAGCCCTAATGACATACTTCAACTTTGATGTCCAACGTTGGTCTTGAATCAACTTGGATCATAATGAAAAATGTCCTCAAAGTGTCCATTTTCATGTTTTAATGATTTTGATCATGCTATAACTCAAAATCCATAAGGATTTGGAATCTAATGTAGTTGACAATTTTGAAGTATGTAATGAGAGCTTTCATTTGAGCTTTGGATGGAAGAAAAATGCCTTGTAGTTTGGAAGTTATGACCTTGCAAAGTTGGTACCAAATCACTTTTCTTCCATAACTTTGAAAATTTTAAGTTTCTTAAGGTTGCCCCTTTTCCAAGTAACCTCAGTTTTCTTGATTTTTCTTGATGGATGATGATCCAAACCATAATTAAACATTTTTTTTTACTTAAGGAAGCCTTGTTTGTCAAGAAATTCAAAAAGTCAAACTTGAATTTTCGAATTGACAGCAAACTTTTCGGGGAGAAATCGCCGTATTGCCGAGAGTCTTTTAGTGGAGAGGCTTTCTCTGGGGATTTTCTTTAATCCGGGAAAGCATAAATACCATCTTCAATGGTGAAGAGTGATGTTCCAAAGGTGTCTATTGAATGTCTTCTTGCCTTTCAAAGGTCAAAGTTATCAAATTGGTCGAGGACAATCTCCAATCCAGAAATAAACTAGGGAGAGATTGCTCAGACAATACATTTCTGGACGAGGAAAGAACAGACAATTCTATCGGTGAGAGGACATTTATCACATGGGGATGAAAATGACCAGAGTGATATTAATGCAACATATGTATGAATATGAATTAATTATGCATGATGTATGCATGTTTATGTTGACAAAACAGATGCGACATACAGAGTGGTGAATGAACGCAATTGGATACTCGACCACTTTAGGAGACAGGGTATCACTGGAGGTTCTAAAGGTAGTATTTTGCTCGGGAATAGGGATTCCTGCATTTGTTTCGATTTTGGGATGTACAAACCTGCTAGGGATAGAAATCCGTTCTTGTTTTTCAAAGGTGAGAACTCTGCCGGGAATGTCAGATGGGACATCGTGTCTGAAGTCTGTGATCCTTTATTCAGGGTGTACTGGTCAAAAGGAGTACTTTGATTCGGCATTTTGAAGTTAAATCACTACCAGAGAAGCATTCGATATTCCTTTTTTGAGCTCATTAATCGAAAGGAAATTACCATCTTTGTTTTAAAAGTAAAACTTGAACTTCTCGTTTTGAAAAAAGTAAATTCATTTTTGTTTCAAGAATTGTTGATCAAATTAAAATGTCATTTTGTAAAGCAAAATAAATGAGAATTGTAAACAAAAGCACCAGGGCTCGAATTTTATTGATAGAATGGTGATCAGCTAAGCGCGTGATCCCATAGAGCATTACAAAGTTTAGAAAATGGTAATTTAAAGGAAAAGGGCTACATTGAAACATAACGACCGTTATCCTTCCACCACCTTTGAATTCTAGACATTATGAGCTTTTGCCGAAGGTGACCTTGACTGAAGTTTTCCTGACAGATGGCGTTTCCTCTGAGGAGTCAATATTGTCGGATATAGTTACTTGCCATGTATCCCTAACTTTTGCCTGGATTGTCTTTTCTGGTTTTCAACCCATCGGGATGGTTTTTGTTTATGTCTCTAATTTATGCCTGGACCGCCCTTTCGGGTTTTCAATCCACCGAGACGTTTTTTTTTTATTTAGGCAAAGTATTTCTTGACTACATCAACACTCGTGGGGTAGGTAAACTCCTCTCCATCCATGGTTGCAAGTCTCAAGGCACCGCCTGAGAAGGCTTTCTTAACCACATAAGGGCCATCATAATTCGGAGTCCATTTGCCTCGGGAATCAGTGAGGAATGATTGTATCTTCTTGAGCACGAGGTCTCATTTCCTGAAGACAAGGGGTCAGACCTTTTTGTCAAATGTTTTCTTCAACCTTTATTGATATAACTGACCATGGCATAAAGCTGTCATTCTCTTTTCTTCGATCAGGTTCAGTTCATCGTATCGACTTTGACACCATTCAGCTTCTGTTAGCTTGGCTTCCATTAATACTCTTATTGATGGGATCTCTACTTCTATGGGAAGCACTGCTTCCATGCCATATACTAGAGAGAAAGGGTTGCCCCCGTCGAAGTGCGGGCAAATGTGCGATAACCGTGAAGAGCAAAGGGTAGCATCTCGTGCCAATATTTTTAGGTTACAACCATCTTCTGAATGATCTTCTTGATATTCTTGTTAGCCGCTTCTACTGCTCCATTCATTTTAGGTCGGTAGGGAGATGAGTTATGGTGTTCGATTTTTAACTCAGCGCACAACTCTTTCATCATCTTGTTGTTCAAGTTAGATCCATTAACCGTAATGATTTGGCTTGGAACACCATAACGGCAGATGGGATTATTCTTAATAAATCGGACCACCACTTGTCGGGTTACATTGGTATATGACACTACTTTGACCCTCTTGGTGAAGTAGTCAATAGCTACCAGGATGAACCGATGTCCGTTTGAAGCTCTGGGTTCAATCATGTCGATTCTCCATATATAAAAAGGCCATGGAGAAGAAAGAACTTTGAGAGACGTTGGCAGTACATGGATTTTGTGTGCGTATATCTGACACTTGTGACACCTCCTCATGTATTTTTAGCAACCGGATTCCATTGTCAGCCAATAATATCCTGCTATCATAATTTTTCTCGCCATTGTATGTCCATTGGCATGAGTGCCAAAGGATCCTTCGTGAATCTCTTTCATCAACATGTTTGCTTCTTGTCTGTCTACGCATCTGAGCAAAACCATGTCGCAATTTCTCTTATAGAGTGTATCACTGTTCAGGAAGAAGTTTCCTGCCAGTCTTCTGAGAGTCTTCCTATCTTTTCTTGATGCCCCGGGTGGGTACTCTTGTTTTTGAAGGAAACACTTGATATCATGATACCAGGGTTTGTCATCTATGATTGCTTCAATTATGAAGATGTAAGCGGGCCTTTCAAGGCGCATTATGTCAATCTTAGGTACGTCGTTCCATTGACTTACACTAATCGTGGAGGATATGGTGGCTAATGCATCAGCCACGTGATTCTCTTCACGTTGGATATGATGAAACTCGATTATGTTGAAGAATGGTAACAACCTTCTTGTGTAGTCTTTGTAAGGAATCAATCCTAATTGGTACGTGTTCCACTCTCCTTTGATCTGATTTATAACCAGGGTTGAGTCTCCATACACATCCAAGTTCTTTATCCTTAGGTCAATAGCTTCTTCGAGACCTATGATACAAGCTTCCTATTCGGTCTCATTGTTTGTGCATTTGAACGTCAATCTGGCAGTGAAAGGAATATGGGTACCCTGAGGTGTTACAATGATTGCCCCAATTCCGTTTCCATAAGTGTTGACAGCTCCGTCGAATATTAGTCCCCATTGGGAACCTGGTTCCGGCCCTTCACTGGGTAGTGGTTCATCACAATCTTTCATTTTCAAGTACATGACATCTTCGTCTGGGAAGTCAAATTCGACTGATTCCTTATCGTCAATCGGTTGATGAGCCAAATGATCGGCTAAAATACTTCCTTTGACGACTTTTTGAGCATGGTACTCGATGTCGTATTCTGATAATAACATATGCCAACGGGCAATCCTTCCCATGAGAGAAGGCTTTTCAAAGACGTACTTGATCGGATCCATTTCAAAGATTAACCAAGTAGTGTGACAAATCATGTACTGGTGAAGACGTTTGGCTTCCCAAGCCAGAGCACAACAAGTTTTCTCGAGTATGGTGTATCGAGTTTCACAGTCCGTGAACTTCTTGCTTAATTAGTAAATGGAAGACTCTTTTCTTTTCTTCTTGTCTTATTGGCCAAGTACACAACCCATGGAGTCTTCCAAGACTGTTAGCTAGATGATCAGTGATCTTCCTTCCACTAGAGGAGACAGAATCGGTGGATTCAGCAGATATTCTTTGATGTTGTCGAAAGCTTTTTGGAAGTCTTTTGTCCATACGCAACTTTGATTCTTTCTGAGAAGTTTGAAGATCGGCATGCATATCGCGGTCATGAGGGATATGAATCTTGAGATGTAATCCAGACGTCCCAAAAATCCTCTGACCAGTTTTTCAGTCTTTGGTGAAGGCATTTCTTGAATGGCCTGGACCTTGTCAGGATTAACCTCAATTCCTTTATGGCTGACGATGAATCCTAAAAGTTTCCCTGAGAGAAACCGAACGTGCACTTATTAGGATTCAAGCGGAGTTTTTATTTTCTCAGACGCTCAAATAACTTCGACAGGTGCTCTACATGTTCTTCTTCTGTTTTAGATTTGGCAATCATGGCATCGACGTACACTTCAATTTCTTTGTGTATCGTGTCGTGAAACAGAGTTGTCATGGCCCTTTGATAGGTTGCCCCCGTGTTCTTCAAACCAAACGACATTACCTTGTAACAAAAGGTGCCCCATGGGGTGATGAATGAAGTTTTCTCCATGTCTTCTGGTGCCATTTTGATTTGATTATAGCCCGAGAATCCATCCATGAAGGAGAAGACTTTGAATTTTGTTGTGCTGTCTACCAGCATGTCTATGTGTGGTAGGGGGAAGTCATCCTTTGGACTTGCTTTATTCAGATCCCTATAGTCTACACACATTCTGACCTTTCTGTCCTTTTTCAGAATTGGCACTATGTTGGCTAACCATTGAGGATATTCTGAGGTGGCAAGGAAACCTGCGTCGATTTGTTTCTGCACTTCCTCCTTAATTTTGATGGCCATATCTGGATAAGTCCTTCTCGGTCTTTGTTTTACCGGAGGACATTCTATTTTCAGCAGAAAGTGATGTTCCAAGATGCTGGTATCCAACCCTGGCATGTCCTGGTTGGACCAAGTAAACACATCTGGAAACTCTTTGAGAAGTTTTATCAAGCTTTCTCTGACAGTTGGACTGAGCAGTGCTCCAATCTTAACTTCTTTCTTTTCTTTTTCTGAACCCAAATTGACCGTTTCCAACAGCTCTTTGTGAGGTTCAATAGACCTTTCCTCTTGCCTGAGTAGTCGGGAGATCTCTTCTGGTATTTCTTTGTCCTCTTCTTCTTCAGCTTCAAATACCGGGAATTCAAAGTTGGGAGAAGGCATTGGATCGTATGTTTCAATAGGGTTTAAAATAAGCAATCTACATAACGTGATGAATAGTTTTTTAGAAAAGACATAGAGAATGCAAGAGTGTGTGCAGTGTATTTTTTGAAAAATACTTGTTTTTATTTTGGGTTGTTTTTAGGATTACCATTTTCTGAAAAACAAAAAGTGAAAACAACAATAAATGCGGGAATTCAGAATGACATTATTTATTCATGATTTGTGGATTCTTGAAACACGACCTTATAAAACAAAACTATGTCGCTTTGGGCGAAGTGAAGAGGGACATTTACAAAAATGTGAGCCCTATAAAACATCCATTTCACTCAGGCAAGGTGAAAGGTCAAAACAAATGTGGTAATTACTTCGACTTATAGACGACTTTCGGGACATCGACTGCAACCCAATGGCGACGATCTCCTCTGTGAATCACAAAGTATGGTACTTCCCTTCTTGGTTTATCTTCAGAAATGGCACTGATTTCTGGTGGAGTAGGATCATTGTCGTCTTCTTCCCATGCAGAGTTATCATAAGAGGACTCTTCTGTCGCATCTTTCATAGTGTTTTCACTCTCAAGAGGATCTCCCCATCCAGTTGGCTGAATGTCCTCGTACCTGATGTGAGAGCTTTCGGGGGCAGTGTATTTGGCTAAAAAGTCGTACTTGCCGCTTGGCTGTCCCAAGGTATCCCAAGTTTCTATGGGCATAGACGAGTCATCTTCCTCAATGACGTTGACCTCAGGAAATGCGTAGTTAATGAATTCTTGTCCTACAATCTTTGCAAATTCATCACCATGGTGTCGGTCATTTTTAGAATGTCCTAAGTAATGATTCCATGATTCTGGGGGACCATGGGTATTCTTTTCAAGATTACTCAGCTGATAGGAATTGTCAGGCTGACTCTTTTGCCCCAAGTTTTCCGTGTATGGCTTCCAGATAGGCAAATCATCCAGGGGATCATAAAAATCATAGTCAAAGTTGTCTTTCATTAGATTGTCTTCCTCTAATGAGTTGGGTGGAGCACGGCATCCTTCGGGATCACAATCTCCATAGATCATCCTGACGTCTGATCTTGGTATATATCTTAGGCTATGCTTTGGAAAACAGAACGACATGTGCGTTTCTCCCTGAGACTTATAAGTGTCATAATTGAGATAAGACTTCCACTCCTCATCCGCATCGAAAGAGTTGTTCCTATCGACGGTGTGTACTTCTTGAGATACTGGGTGGAGAAAGCCTCCACTGTGGAAGAAATCCTGAATGGGACGAAAACTTTCATCCTTCTTGGTAGTCTGGGTACAAGTCGGAGAAAAACCAAGACCTTTTCTTGTCTTGTTATCAGTAGGGGTTATAATCTGCCCCCATCCTTTTATGTCATTACTCCCGATCACTTTGAGAGTGTCTTTGTATGAGGAAATCGACGTCCCTCTTTCTTGTTGATTCTCATTGCTTACCGAGAGTGCTTGGAACTGAGTTCCAACAACCTCTTCTGGTTCTACACAGGAGAATGATGACAAGTTGCTCACGATTAAGGCTTGCTCTCCGCATACTAATCGCGACTTTATGAGTCTATCAGGGTTACTAACTGCAAGTGCACAGTCTAATCGCGTAGTTTTAAAATATATCGAACCCATAGGGACTGATAATCAAACTAATGATGTCGGATTGTTACTATGTTTAGCTAAGGCTTATGATTTTATAGGTTAAGGTGAAAACGGGAAACTAATGGTAAACTAGAATTTAGATTCAAATAAAATATAATGGAATATCGGTACATAACTCGTCTACCATCGGGGATTCAACAAATCGCCGGCGTATAAATAAGTTAAAGTATTCTTCAGTAGAAAATATTAATTTAAAAGTCTTTACCTCACACTCTCGTGTTTATTGACTCTGACTATACTCCTAAATTAGAATGTTTGCTCTCGCTAAGCCATTTGAATTTTAAAGTACTTTTTGAAAACTAACAAGTCCTAATTGATTTTAAAGTGTTCTCGCTATGTTTAAAATCAATGTCCAATTTCAGCTATCCGGTTAAAATCTCAAACTCTCGTTGTATTGATTGTGACCTTCGTTACCTTTTTACTCTCGTAACAAAAGTCCATTTAATTAAATAAATTGAAACCAAAGAAATAAATTGTCAATTGTTAGCCATGACCGAGCGAATCCCTTTCCGGTCGACTTAATTACATACCGATATAAACGGTTTAGCCAGACATTTTAACTAGTACAAACATACGCAAACAGTAGAGGTAAAACATTAATTAAAACATAGTATAAAAATAAAGGCAGTGCTTATTAATTAATAAAAACCTGGAAAACAGTGGAGTCTTGAACTACAACCCTCCACAAGTCGGCAGGATTTGCTTAATTAAACGATGAAGACTTAGAATGAATAAATTAACCAACTAAAGTGCAATAGTTCCCCGGTGTAGGAAACTGTTGCTATTTAAGTGCTTGGAAGGTAAAATGGGAAAACAAAAGTAAAAGAAATTAAAAGCTCTGAACTGCAGAAAAATGTCATAAGGTAGAGAGAGATCCCAAATGTTCCTAACTACCTCCCTTTTATAGTGTTAAGCAGTTGTCGTGAAAGAGAAAAAAAAATCTCAAGGTGGATGTTAGTGGCCCGGAAATATATGAGTCACTTCCTTGAATATTTCCTTGACTGGTTGAACGTTGGATTCTGGGTTGAATTGACACTGATAACCGTTGAGTGGTCCACGTAATTTAAATTATATTCTAAGAAAAACATTTGTGTCGGTCGCCATATGCCTTGTGACGAGGGTCACACTTTGAAGGCGTTACGGTCGCCACGACCTTGTGATGGTCGCCACACTATTTAAGTGCAGAATTTCTATTCTTCTGTCATCTGTCTTCTTTTCTTCTCTTTTCTTCCCTATTCTTCCTTCTTTTCTCATGCAGGTTGATTGAGATAAAATACCTGAAAATGAACTTGAACACTTGCAAATAAAACGTGAATAAACGAAAACGATGAAATATTTAATGTAATTAAAGCCAAATATGTGATGTAATATCGTATTATCAAACTCCCCTACACTTGAACCTTTGCTTGTCCTCAAGCAAATAATTAGTTCAAAAACATTGATCCAATAAATACCTGACACATCTCCAAATCGAATGTGGTTGTGCGGCATTTTGTTAAAATGACAGATACTCAAATCAAACATCAAAGATACATTAATGACACAAAAACATGAAACATGATCATAAACCCCCCTTTTACAGACCGGTCAGAATCATCCTACTATAGCCTAACCTAATGCTTCTCGTTTCTATTTCACCCATTTTTATTCTAACGCAATCACATTAAGCCCTTTGCCTTTGCACGCACATAGTAGAGTAACCTGTTAGTGATTTTGATCCTTTAAACAAGGGGTCTGGTACACAAGTGTGGTACCCCTTTATATATATACCGATTGCAAGTTGTGGGGGATCAAACCGTAGTTCGCCCTACCGAGTTCAGTACCAAGTGCCTCTGAACTAACTAACAACAGGTTTCTCTTGCCTTTCGCATATCTTGCATCCTTTAGATTTGGTGCATTTTCTTTTTATTTTCCACAGTCAAAGGCGTGAAAATTTTCAATTTTGGCATCTTTAGGCATCAATCACTTATTTGCATCGGCTCTCCACGTAGCTTGTGCTTAGACGGTGTTGACTGCTAATATAAACTACTTAGGGCTAGCTTAGAACTAAAGCTTAAGGTCTCGGTATAAAAGGTACTCAAACTGATCACGCATATTCGAGGGGTCTAGGGTGTCAAGATGGTATCAATTTTGTTTAATTTTTCTCAGGTTTCAAACGTAGCCTGCGTGCAAAACAACCTATATACTCTAAGGACGTGTCAAGTTATGTATCGAATCCATAAAAGAAATTTTTTTTCGTTGTTAAGGCTAAATAAAGTTATGTACTCGAAGGTTATTCTGCTTTTGGCACGGACGCAAAAGACTTGTGCTTGGTTCCTAATGTGGTGCTGCCGCAAAAGTTCAAGATTCTAGAGCTGCCAAAGTACAAAGGATTAAGCTGTCCTCGCAGTCATGTGACAATGTACTGTAGGAATATGGCATCCTACATTGACAATGATGAATTGTTAGTGCATTGCTTCCAAGATAGCTTGTCTGGAGCTTCTTTGAATTGGTACATGGGTTTAAAGCGTAGCAAGATTCGCTCGTGGAGAGACCTATCAGAGACATTCCTGAAACAATATAAGTATAATCTTGATTTGGCTCCTACCAGATTGTAGCTACAGAATCAGTCACAGCGCTCGACTGAAACCTTTGTAAAATATGCACAGATATGGCGCGAGATGGCCTCTCGTGTGCGACCTACCCTTTCTGACACTGAGTTGGTTAATATCTTTATGGGTACTTTGCAAGGGTTGTACTATGAAAATATGGTGGGCAATTCCTCTTCAAACTTCGCTGATGTTGTGACCATTGGTGAAAGAATTGAGAACGGTTTGAAAATTGGTAGGATTGCTGGTTCTGCAAGGCAACAGTCAACCAATAAGAAATCTCAGGGCGGTCATTCAAAGAAGAAAGAAGGTGAGGCAAATGTTGTGATGGCAAAAGCCCCTCCTCAGTATCAGGCTCCTATGGCTCCCATGCCATATTATCCGTATCCTTACATTGTTGCTGCACAGTATCAACAACCGCCATACCAGCCAGTATCATCCACAACAACCAACTCAGAATTCTCAGAAGCAACAGCCGCAACGTCAACAAAACAATGGTAATCAGTAGAACAGACAGAACAACAACAATAATCATAACAACCGCAAGCGCCCGAACTTCGACAAAATTCTTGTGTCGTATACGAAGTTGTTCCCTTATCTGGTTCATCAAGGGGCAATTATTCCCAAAGAGATCACACCTGAAATTCTTCTATTCAATCTGAAGCATAATCCGAATGCATCATGTGCTTACCATTCTGGGTACATAGGACATGCCACCGAGGATAGCATTGTGCTAAAGACCAAGGTTCAAGAGCTTATTGATCGTAAGATCCTGACATTCGTCGTAGATCAGCCCTACATATAGACTAATCCTTTGCCTACTCATGGTGGACCTGGGGTTAACATGATTGAAGACAATCTAGGGGCTAAGTTGATCACGGATGTCGATGAAGTGAAAACTCTGATGACCGTTGTGTTCAAGAAGTTGAATGAGCAACGGTTGTTGAAGGATCTTCATGGTAAATGCCAGATTTGTGATGACAATCCCAATCAGTGCAGAAGGTTGAAAGGTTGTGTACAAATCTTGATGAACCGAGGTGTGGTTCAGTTCGCCAGATCCAAGCCTGTGGATGAGGTAGCTACCATTGAGTCGTTTATAATTGTATACAGGAAGGTTCCCGTGGAAGCTCCTAAGAAGAAGATACAGCCGATCACTGTTTACATGCCAAAGTCGTTCCCGTATCAGAATTCGAAGGAGGTACCGTGGAAGTATGGTTCTACCATGTTTTCTGGGGGCCGAGAAATTCAGTTCTTTGAATATGAGATTGTGAATGTAACCACTGCTGGAGGCATGACTCATAGGGGGTGAGTGTTTGCTCCGAAGGTCACATCAAAGCCAGTGCAAATTCCAATTGTTGTTCCTCTCAAGGAGAAGCCTGCTTCAACAACCCCTGTTGTTCAACAAGGGGCATCTACTACTGTATCAGTACCAACCATTCAATCAGAGGATATTGCCAAAAGAAAAGAGGTAATTGATGATCAAGAGTTCCTCAAGCTGATCAAGAAGAGTAACTTTAAGATCTTGGATCAGTTAGGGCAAACTCCCTCAAGGATCTCAATCTTATCTTTGCTCATGAGCACACCCGCGCACAGACTTGCTTTGTTGAAAGTTTTGAATGCTACTCGTGTATTGCATGACATCCCCATAGAGCAGTTTGATGACGTGGTCGCAAAAATAACAGCAAGTCGTTATTTGGGTTTCAACGAGTCAGAATTGCCTCTTGAAGGAACTGCTCATAATCGAGCGTTGCACATATCAGTGACTTGCACAGACATCCTGTTATCTCGTGTCCTTGTGGATACCGGTTCTTCTCTCAACGTGATTCCTAAGGGCACGTTGAGTCAATTACTGGTGGAAGGGAGCAAGATGAGACCGAGCACTTTAATTCTCAGCGCCTTTGATGGTTCTAGAAGGCAAGTTATTGGAGAAGAGGATTTACCCATTAAGATTGGACCGCATTTGTTTACCATTACTTTTCAAGTGATGGATATCAATCCCGTATACATTTGCTTATTGGGTCGCCCGTGTATTCATGTTGCAGGGCCAGTTACATCCACTTTGCATCAGAAGCTGAAATTCATGATTGACGATCAGTATTTAATTGTAAGCGAGTTGTCATCCTTCCGATATGTCGAGACCGATGAAGGCATAGCTGAGGTGCCGTTGTAGTGTCTTGAGTTCGAAGATCTCAGCTCCGCTTCAGCTAGTCAAAGTAAATCACTGAAAATGACTTTGTCATTTGCCAAGAGCGCTAAAGAAACCATTGAGAAAGGTGCCTTGCTTGGCTGGGGGCATGTGATTGATGTGGTTGAAAAGTATAATCGTTTTGGATTGGGTTACCGTCCTAGTTGACAATTTAGCTCACATGGACAGAAGCAATGCAACTTGATCAAGTTCAGTAGCGCAGGTTTTCAAAAGGGTGACATCGTGGCCGCCATTGATGATGTTGGTCCTAGCAACCAGAGTACAAACTTTGTATGCAAGTGCCCGCTGGGTTTTGAGCTCAACAATTGGACATCTACTGTGATTCCCGTGGTTTTCCCCATAAACATGTAATGCATTTTGCTTTCTCATTCCCTCGTCTTTGCCCGAGACAGGTGGATAGCTTGTAAAGGGCCTCCCACTTTAGCAATATTATGTGATCAATAAATAAAAGTTTTTTTTGCATTCAAATCATGCTCTATTTTCTTTCTTTATTTTACTTTTTCACAAATAAATTGCAAAAGTTTCTTTTATTTTCACCTTTCAAAATAGCTCATTCTAAATAAATTCATAAACATGCAGAGCAAATAATTGCATTGATAACAACATGGCAAACATCATTTGTAATTATGGTATTCCAATTAACCAAGTCGAAGAAGATGGTGAGGAAGATTGTGAATTATCGGCTGAACTTGCAAGGTTCCTTGAGCACGAGTAGAAAGAGATTCAGCAGCACAAAGAGCCAGTGGAAGTTGTCAATCTTGGTACTGATGATGTCAAAAGAGAAGTCAAGGTTGGCGCGTCCCTCGCAAAGCATGTACACTCAGAGTTAGTCAAGTTATTGAAAGAGTATGTTGATATCTTTGCCTGGTCTTATCACGATATGCCTAGGTTAGATACCAACATCGTTGAACATCACTTGCCACTCAAGCCCGGATGTCCTCCTGTCAAGCAGAAACTCAGAAGGACTAGACCCGACATGGCACTTAAAATCAGAGAAAAGGTAAAAAAGTAGCTTGATGCTGGATTTCTAGCCACTTCCGAATATCCTGGGTGGATTGGTAACATCGTCCCGGTTCCAAAGAAAGATGGGAAAGTCAGAATGTGAGTGGATTATCGAGATCTCAACAAGGCAAGCCCGAAAGATGATTTTCCTTTGCCTCATATTGATGTCTTGGTAGACAACACAGTGCAGTTCTCTGTCTTTTCCTTCATGGACGGTTTCTCAGGATATAATCAAATCAAGATGTCCCCAACTGACATGGAGAATACCAGTTTCATCACGCCTTGGGGTACATATTGCTATAAAGTCATGTCATTCGGTTTGAAAAACGCAGGGGCAACATACCAACGTGCCATGACAATCCTCTTTCACGATATGATCCATAAAGAGATTGAGGTTTACGTGGACGATATGATTGCCAAGTCCAATACTGAAGATGATCACCAGGTTCCTCTGAAAAAACTGTTTGACAGACTCCAAAAGTTCAAACTACGATTGAATCCCGCAAAGTGCACCTTCGGAGTTCAATTTAGTAAACTGTTGTGCTTTATTGTGAGTCAGAAGGGCATTGAAGTTGATCCAGCCAAGGTTTGAGCAATTCAGAACATGTCGCTTCCCAAAATAGAAAAAGATGTATGTGGCTTTCTGAGCAGACTTAATTACATCTCAAGATTCATTTCGCACTTGACGGCTACTTGTGAACAGATATTCAAATTACTAAGAAAAAATCAATCGGTCGAATGGAACAATGATTGTCAAGAATCTTTTAACAAAATAAAAAAATACTTCCAAGAACCACCGATCTTAGTGTCGCCGGTTCCTAGTAGGCCTTTAATCATGTATCTCACTGTTTTCGATGAATCAATGGGATGTGTATTGGGTCAACATGACAACACTGACAGAAAAGAACATGCAATTTACTATCTGAGCAAGAAGTTCACCGATTGTGAGACCAGATATTCACTCTTGGAGAAAACTCTTTGTGCTCTGGTCTGGGATGCTCAACGCCTAAGACAATACATGATTTTCCATACTACTTTATTGATATCCAAAATGGATTCGATAAAGTACATATTCAAAAAGCCTGCTGTCTCTGGAAGGATTGCTTAGTGGAAAATGCTGTTAACTGTGAGTATGATATCTAACATGTTACCCAGAAAGCAATAAAAGGGAGTGTCTTGTCTGACTACCTTGCTCATCAACCTGTAGAGGGTTATCAATAAATGAAGTTTGACTTTCCCGATGAGGATGTTTTGTTTATCAGAGATTATGAGACTCCAAACCCTGACATAGGACCCGAACCAGGGACGCGATGGACGCTCATGTTCGACGGTGCCTCCAATGCTAAAGGTCGTGGAATTGGTGTTATCCTCATCTTTCCAACAGGTTTTCATCTTCCCTTCACCACCAGATTATGCTTTGCATGCACCAACAATATAGCTGAATACGAATCATGTTTCTACGGTATTGAAGCGGCAATTGACATGAGAATCAAGATTCTTGAGGTCTATGGAGATTCTACTTTGGTGATTGGCCAAGTCAGAGGAACTTTGTGACTCGGGATTCCAAGATGGTTACGTACCAAAAGCACATCGCGAAATTGATTCCCTACTTTGATGAGATCTCTTTTCATCATATTCCTAGGGAAGAAAATCAACTAGCCGATGCTCTTGCCACCCTGGCATCCATGTTCAAAGTCAAGTGGAAGAATGAAGCTCATTCTATCTGCATTGATCATTTGAAAGAACCAGCACATTGTTTAGCAATCGAGGACGAGTCTGATGACAAGCCTTGGTTCTACGACATCAAGAGATATCTGGAAAAATAGGAATATCTCGAGGGTATCACTATCACTAATAAGAAAGCTCTTAGATGGCTCTGCGCCAAATTCTTCTTAAGTGGTGGTGTACTGTACAAGAGGAATTATGATTCCGTGTTGCTCAGATGCGTGGATAGACACGAAGCAGACACGATCATAAGGTCCATACACGAGGGATGCGAGGGTGTACATGCTAAAGGTCCTTCCATGGCCAAAAAGATCCTTCGAGCGGGGTATTACTGGACAACAATGCAGGTCGATTGTTACAACTTTGCCAAAAGATGTCACAAGTGCCAAATCTATGGTGACAAGATCCATGAGCCCCCGACTCTGTTGAATGTTTTAACTTCTCCTTGGCCCTTCTCTATGTGGGGAATAAATATGATTGGGATGATCGAGTCGAAAGCTTCTAACGGTCACCGATTCATTCTAGTGGCCATCGACTACTTCACCAAGTGGGTTGAAGCTGCTTCTTATGCAAATGTTACACGATAAGTGGTTGCCAGATTCATCAAGAAAGAGATAATTTGTCGCTATGGTATTCCTAGCAGTATTATCACTGACAATGCCAGCAATCTAAACAACAAAATGATGAAGGAGTTATGTCAAGAATTCAAGATCGAGCACCATAACTCTTCACCATATCGGCCCAAGATGAATGGTGTCGTCGAAGCAGTAAACAAAAACATCAAGAGGATTGTCCAGAAAATGGTCAAAACTTACAAGGATTGTTATGAAATGCTTCCCTTTACACTACATAGCTACATAACTTGAGTTCGTACTTCCACTGGGGCAACTCCGTATTCGCTTGTGTATGGTACGGAGGTTGTTCCACCCATTGAAGTCAAAATTCCTTATCTTAGAGTCATCATGGAAGCAGATCTTGATGAAGCTGAATGGGTCTAATCCAGATACAACCAGCTGAATCTCATCGAAGAGAAGCGTCTTACAGCTGTTTGCCATGGTCAATTGTATCAGAGACGCCTCAAGCGAGCTTTTGAGAAGAAAGTCCTCCCTCGAGCGTTTCAAGAAGGCGAACTCATGCTCAAGAGATATTCACCTGTCCACTCGGATCCACGCGGCAAGTGGACTCCCAATTATGAAGGACCCTTTGTTGTCAAGAAGGCCTACTCAGGCAGAGCTCAGATCCTCACCACCATGGATGGCGAGGAGTTGCCATAGCACGTGAACTCCGATGCAGTCAAAAAATATTATGCCTGAAAAAATATTGTGAATAAAGAGCCCGCTAGATTGACATCCGCAAGGACAATCTAGGAAAAAACGGGCGTCCCGATGGACCGAAAAAGAAATGTCCATGCAAAAGATAGGGACAATGCATAAAAAACAATAATAGCCTGCTAAGTTGAAAACCCGAAAGGGCGACTTAGGCAAAAATGGGTATCCCGATGGACGAGAAAAATAGAAAAATGTCTAGGCAAAAATTAGGGATAAAAGGCATTTGACTGTGAACACTTGAGCTTCTCTTCGTCAAAGCTAGATCTCAGACGGTAACAGAGCAGTCAAATCATCATCAACTGGTGCAAGGTGTTGGAACCTAGACTTACGGTGGATGGTAGCCAATGTTGTAATCAATGCAAAACATGTTTTCCCATTGCCATTTACCCTTGTTTTTCAATTTTATTGCAAATTTACTCATCAAGGATTTTTGCATCCTTGTACACATCTTATGTACAAATATTTTTCATATTCAATAAAAATCATCATTTGATTTCTCAATTGTTTTCTTTTCAGTATTTTGTTTGCAAAATAAATGATTATTTGTGATCACATAATACTATAAAGCGTTGACAATAATAAAAAGCTAAACCAATGGAGAAAGCATTATGCATTGCATGATTCATTGGTAACCCTTAAGGGATAATCAGTAATATCCATTTGCAAGCTTGATCCCCGATAAGCACTATCATGGTCCTTTTGAGAGGTTGTCATTTCCTCAGCAGAACCATGATTCCCCCAGCAAGCACCATTATGGTTCTTTGGAAAGGTTGTTTACCTTTCTTTTCCCCAACAGATCCATAATTTCCTCGGCAGAACCATGATGGGTCCCCAAGTAGAGACGTGTTCGTTCTCTTGTCCCCAGCAAGAATTGTGCAACATCTTCAGCAAGGGTCATGCATCATTCCCAGCAGGATGAAACCATCATTCCCCAGTGGCAATGTATTTTGATTCCCTGTTCTTTCCAAGGAGTGAAGATCATCCAGACCTTGGAATTCCCCTAAGCAGAATCAGTCAAGGTTGGAAGTTCGTTCCCCAAGAAGAGTCAACCGTGATTTAAAGGTCATCATGGTTCCTTCATCCCCAGTAACCATAATGGAAATAGCTTGGAAATCTGAGATTCTTGGTTTCTTCCCAAACGGAGTCGTCACTATCTGTGGGTTTCTTCCCCAGCTGAGGGTGTTGAGTTCGTTTTGCTACAATCCTTGCCTACCCGCAGCACAGTACCTTTTTCAAGCAAAATTGGGCAAGTTTTAACTAGTTAACTGGTTAATCATATATGGTTAATCAATTAACACCCTTTTACAGCGCTAAATTCAGCTTTTGAACAGCTGTTAATCGGTTAACCTTGTTTGGTTAATCGATTAACACCTGTTATTTCAGCAAAAAATCAGCATTTTCATCACATGACAACAACCCTCTCCATTCTCTTGGGGTCTATTTTATTCTAGCATTGTGTGGAACCTTCTAGACATCTCTAAATAGTTCAAAACATTTCAAGACCATTCAATGCACTTGCTACCATGCAACATTTCCATTTATGACCACCATGCACCCTTACTTCTAAGCATGAGAGCCATTGATTTGGACTTGCATTGGGATTGCTCCACTGAGTTAACTAACTAACTAACTGAGTCAACCGCCGACTCGGTGAGTTAAGTGTAACTAACTCCCAAGGTAGATCCAAAGCACATTCCAAACCTAGCCTATTCCAAATCTAGCCTCCATATAAGTAAACCCTCACCATTTCACAAGGGGCTTCAACCATTTGGACAATTCTTCACTCTTTTCACTCTCAATTCTCGCATTTCTCTCTGCATTTTCTGCAAGTTCTACACATTCATCTTCATCTTCTTCCCCAAACCACACTAGAGCTCAATTCAACCATTGAAGAGTAGTGAATTTCACATTGAAATTGCTTACTCTTGAGCTTAAAACTCCTTCATATTGAATTTCTCCTTGGATTTCTGCTATTACAACAACTTCCATTTGTAATTTAAGTGATTATCCAATCGTTTCGGTGCAAATTTAATTTCGTATTTTCTTCGCATTTTTGATTGGTTTCGCTACGGTTTGATTGCAAGAGCATAATTCTCTGGTTTTCTTGGTTAAAGATCATTGTCTCTTAGGTTAACACCCATCTCTTGCCTCAATATCCTTTTCTTGTGGTCAATCATTGCTTATTTATTCCCCAGATGAGTCTCAATTGGTTTCTTTGGTTAAACACAGTTTCCTGTTAAACACCGAAACCCTTGCGGAGTTTGCAACCTTCCCTTGGTTCCTTTGATTAGTTAACCACTGCCTGCCAGTTAAAACACCAATTTGCACTTCCTCTCAGTTAACCACAGTCTATTTGTTAACATACTGAGTTCCTCTTGGGTTAATCACCTTCCCTTGGTTAATCTCCTGTTTCTCATTTAACCACAGCCTGTCTGTTAACATACTGAGCACCTTTTGAGTTAATCACCTTCTCTTGGTTAATCACTCATTCCTTTTCGATTAATACCAGTCTTGTTGTTAACACCAAATTCCTAGCAGTTAGCAATCTTCTTTTGGTTCAAATACTCGCGCCTTTGGGTTAGTAACCTTCTCTTGGTTCAAATACCCTGTCTTCGGTTAGATACTATATGTTCAGTCATTGTCCTGAACCCCTTTGGATCACAACCTTTGCTTGGTTCCACACCCGTCCTTTGGGTCACAACCTTCGCTTGGTTCCACACCCGTCCTTTGGGTCACAACCTTTGCTTGGTTCCATACCCGTCCTTTGGGTCATAACCTTCGCTTGGTTCCACACCCGTCCTTTGGGTCACAACCTTCGATTGGTTATACACCCGCTCTTTTGGTTGATCACAGTCTATTTGTTAAAACCTTTCTCTCCACAGAGTTGCAATCTTCCCTTTCCTCGGTTAACCACTGTTTATCAGTTAATATACCAAAATTCCTTCAGAGTCAAACACCTTCTCTTGGTTCAATACTCTCTCCTTTTGGTTCATTACAGCCAGCCTATTGACACAAAACCCTTTTCCTCACAGAGTCTTAATCTCTTTTTCCTCAATTAACACTGCTAGTGAGTTAACATACCGAATCCTTTCTCTTGGTTTCAACACCGTCCCTTTTGATTGGTTCTGAGTAGGGTCGCCACCAATCACTATGTTCTCTTACTCCCCAGTAGAGTCACTACTATTCTTCTGCCCCTTTATCCTCTTGGTTTTGACACCATCCATTTCTCTTTACCCTAAGCAGAGTTATTTGTTCTCCTTTGCCCTTCTTTCTTGGTTTTGACACCATTCTTTTGCCTACCCAACAGAGTCTTTTCTACTTCTTTTGCTCTTGGTTTTGACACCGCTTTCCTTTCTTTTCTTTTCTGTCTTTGTTCCCCGAACTACGTAGGCTCTGAATTCCTCATTGCACTATGAGGATACGTAGGCACGAGATTACGAAATCTTGGCGAGCCAACTTCTCCCATTCTTCTTCTCTGTCCCCAGTTCCTTGAACTACGGAGCTCTGATTTCCTCATTGCACTATGAGGGTACGTAGGCACGAGGACCCTAATCCTTCACGAGAACTTTCTTTCTCTCTTTTCCTTTTTTTTTTCTCTTCTCTCTCCTCTTTTAGCTAGAAGCCTTTAGATAGATAACCCATCCAAGCCTAGAAGCAAGCGAAATGGTTCCCGTCGAGTACGACGGATCCGTAAGGTGCTAGTACCTTCCTTTTGCATAACTTACCCCCTTACCCGTTTCTCTTCCCTTTGGGTTTTATCGATATTTTCCCTGTCCTTTGGGACTAAATAAAGTTCGATAGAGACTCTGTTATATCTTTGAGTGTGCGATTCACTCAGGTATAATCCTGCTAGCTTCACCGTCATCTTCGCGTTAGATAAATTCCATTCCTACCTAGTAAGAGCTAAAATAATTGCCTATACTGACCACGCTGCAATTAGGTACCTATTGAGCAAAAAGGACACCAAGCCAAGACACTTAAGATGGATCTTTCTACTACAAGAATTCAAATTAGAAATTAAAGATAAAAAGGAACTGAAAACGTTGTAGCCGATCACCTCTCTAGACTTGAGAATATAAAAGCCGAACAAGTACCCATCAACGATGATTTCCCCTATGATCGACTTGTAGCCCAGTTAGAAAGTAACATAACTGAATGCTCTCTAATTTATAATGACACAAAAACTAACGAAGTTATGGAATCAGTATTTACTAAAACCACTGTGATGTGGTACGCTGATTTGTCAACTACCTAGCAGCCAGAGTACTTCCACCAGAATTAACTTACCAACAAAAGAAGAAATTATTTCATGATTTAAAACATTAATACTGGAGGTAGACAACATCATATCTCATTGCCATGCTGCACCCTATGGAGGGCATGCAAGCACGCCTAAAACTTGCGCAAAGATATTACAATCCAGCCTCTTTTGGCCTAACTTATGGAAAGATGTCCACATCGCGGTTATAAATTGTGACCGGTGCCAATGCACTGTAAATATCTCTAGACACGAGGAGATGCCACTGAAAGGTATCTTAGAAGTGGAAGTCTTTGATTTGTGGGGTATTTACTTTATGGGCCCTTTCCTGTCTTCTTTTGGTAACAAATACATACACGTTGTTGTTGATTACGTTTCGAAATGGATCGAGGTTGTAGCCTCTCCTAAAAATGACGCACGAGTCGTCATTAAACATTTTAAGAATATCATCTTTCCCAGATTCGGTGTGCCGAGACTCATCATTAGTGACGTTGGCTCCCATTTCATTTCAAATATCTTTGGAAGACTATTGCTCAAATATGGAGTTCGACACCGAGTAGCGACACCTTACCACCCTCAAACGAGTGGACAAGTTGATTTTCCAATAGGGAAATTAAGAAACTATTAGAGAAAATCGTTGCAACTTCTAGGAAAGATTGGTCTTTGAAACTTCATGAGGCTCTGTGGGCCTATAGAACAGCCTATAAGACCCCAATAGGAACCACTTCATTTAAGCTAGTTTATGGTAAATCATGTCACCTGCCGGTCGAATTAGAACATAAGGCTTATTAGGTCATTAAGACCCTTAACATGAATTATACATCCGCAGGAGAAAAGAGAATTTTAGACATCCATGAACTAGAAGAACTTAGATTAGATGCCTATGAGAATGCCCAAATTTATAAGGAAAGAACTAAACACTGGCACGATAAACGTATAGCAAGGAGAGAGTTTAATGAAGGTGATATAGTCCTTCTCTTCAACTCTCGACTGAAATTATTTCCAGGCAAACTTCGTTCTAGATGGTCCGGACCTTTTGAGATTATAAAGGTATTCCAAAGCGGAGCCGTAGAAATAAGAGGTAAATCAAAAGAGACATTCATTGTAAACGGGCAGCGAATTAAGCACTATCATAGCGTAGAAAATAGAGATTTCTACACAAATTACAAACTAGAAGAACTGCTCGCTCTTTCACAAGAATAGTTCTTTTAGAAATGGTGTCGAGCTCCCGACATTAAATGAAGCACTGCGTGGGAGGCAACCCACGATTTTAGGTTTTAGATTCTTATTATTTTCCTCCAAATACTATTATGCGGTATATTCATTGTTCTGACCACTACTAACTTGTTTTACTTCTACTTTTAGGCTAACATAGCATAAGCTAACATTTCATACTAACTTTAGAGATGCAGCCTGTAGACAACATGGGGATTGTTTTTAAGAACAAGGCCTAGAGGCGGCGTTTCGAAGTCCTTGCTCAGAGAGAGATGGCATTATCCATATACCCTGATGGACCTACCATGACCACCTTAGTCATTAGGGACAGTGTGATGTACTTGCTTTGCTAGATAGGCTGGGAGAATTTTGCTGTAAGGAGAAGGTTTAGCACTTACCGTAGGCTGACCCTTGAATTTCTAAGGTCTTTCTTCTATGATCCTAACAGAGGGTTGGGGTTCAACAGAGGCTTAGCTACATTTAGACTGTTTGGGACCAAATATTGTTTTACACACCATGAGATAGTTGACCTTCTAGGATTCCCTAGTGGCCCTTATGTGTTCACTGTAGCTCAGGAAGATGTAGTTATGGAGCTTGAACTTGATTTCTTCTAGGGAAGTATTGCTGGAAACCATCACCCTGAACCAAACTCCATGTATTATGAGAATATCCATAACCCAGCTTTCCGTTACTTCCATAAGATCCTAGTTCACACCCTTTTTGGGAAAGATGAGAACATAACCTTAGTGTCCAAAGATGAATTGTTTATTATGTTTTGTGCTTCTCATTCCAAACTTGTGAATGCTGCAACCGTTATTCTAGCCAATCTAGACAGGATTTCACGAGACACCCATGGACATATCCTTATAGGAGGTCTGGTTACCATGATTGCCTATGCTATTGGCCTCAGATACCCCTTTAACTGCTTGACCGCCTTAGGAGGTATCCTACCCATGCACATTGCTTTTTTGCTTTAACCGTGGCCTTGTAGGGAACCTAGGACCTCAGGAGTTTGAATTGTTGATTAATAGTGAGGTGGTGTATCATTTTACATTGCCAAATCATGAGAGGACCAGTGGGTTGGAACAAGATTTGTTCATGACATATTCTCTTTTAGTTTAGATGATAACAAAAGTATTAAAAGAACAATGGTTTATTTGATGTGTATTTTATTTATGCAGATTCTTGTTCTTGTACATAAATAATCAAAATTTGTTTTACTTATACATACTTGGGAGTTGCTTCATTGCTAGCTTCTGGTGGAAAAATCTGAAGAACAATTGCTAGTGTGGATTGGCGCAGACTCTGAGTTGAAGGCCTCAGCATTCAGACGAGTTACTACACTTGGTAATTGTATATCAGCATCTGGTACCATTCAGAGTTGGTGATAAAGCTGTGAATTATCCATACTGCAGAAAGCATGTTGTATTATCTTATCAGCTTGTCAGCTAGAGTCTACAAGATTTCAAGGCTCAAGAAAGGTTGGCATGCTCTACGGACGTCTGCTCCCAACGGCTCTATCAGTACAAAACCTCTTGAAGACTCAAAGGTTAAACGCGTTACACATTGGATTTAGAACTTGTTGTGTATCCATCTGCAACGTCTCTTGTACTATAGAGTAAAGGCAAAGACACTTGATCAAGTCACTTCCTCAACAGCTAGTTTCTGCAAAGGCTATAAATATGGCTGAAGATTCAAGTTTGAATCTTAACAAGGATTCTTCAGATGAAGGAATAGTAAGATCAAGCAATTATCAACACTAATGTAATATGCAGATTTTCTGTTTTAGGTTGTAATTGTAAAAGCCTTAAGATTTCTTACTATTGAATATCTTAGAAATCTTAAGAGCTTTAGGTATTTGTTATGGTGATTTCCTGTACCTCTGTTGCTTGCATCATGTACACCTTGTTCTCTATTCTGCTGAGCCTTCAGTAATTTAGATTAAGTCTCTTGCTATGTGCTTGAACAAAAGTCCTGTCTCATTTGGATTCAAGCAAAAAGTCTTGAGCCAATATGCTTAAGCCATGTAAGTCTGATTGCTTAAGTGCTTGAGCTGTGAAAGTCTTATTCAGCTAGTCTGATTGAGCAGAGGGAAAGTCTCCATCTGAGGGGCGTGAGCAAGAAGTCTCAAGTGCGGCTTGAGTAAGGGGAAGTCTCAGTCTGATGACCAGAAGAGCAGGTTGCTCGGTCAGAGGGCGTGAGCAAGAAGTCTTAGACAGGTTCTCTAAGCAAGGGGAAGCTCAACCAGAAGATCTTGGAGCAGCTAGCTCAGTCTGAAGGTGTGAGCAATGGAAAGTCTTAGACATGTGCTCTAAGCAAGGAAGTCTAAGACAATTGGTCTTAGCAGGTGTAAAAGACTTATGCAGAAGCATAATCGATTGTAATCATGAAGTGGTTATAATGAAAATCTCTTTTGAGGCAAGGAGAATGAAATACTCTCAGTTATGGGAGAAACCAGGATAAATCTTTTGTGTCTTCTGCTGTTATTTATTTACTTATGTTATATCCGCTGCTAATGAATTAAAACAGAATCTGAACACCAGTTTTGATTATGAAACTCTGATCAGAAGTTAAATTAAAGAAAACACGAAACACAATTCAACCCCCCTTCTTGTGTACTTTTCACACCTTCACAGTATGCACAATAGAAACAACTGGCTTTATGACTTGGAAGGTCAAAGTAAGTCACCAACTCCACCTGATTCCCCTCAAGCCTATGAAAACCACCATGCTCCTCTTTCTGATGTTGCTTCACCTGCCTCTGTTGTTCACGCCGTGCCTTCTACATATTACACAGTTGCAATTGACGCCCTCGGGATGGAGGTTGCTACTCTTAGAGAAGATTTCACTACCTTGCGCGTGAATTTCCTTGGTTTCGACGTGACTAATGAACAATTTGATCACATTTTCCAAGAAATTTACTCAATAAGACATTTCCCACCTATCAGACATAGTGGCTAATTATATTTTGTTGTTACCGCCTCTTTTCTACCTTGCGTTTAAACATTGAGGACACTAAATTGTTTAAGTGTGGGGGAGGAAGTATTTTTCCCGCTTTCTAGTTTAGAATTTTCATGCTTTCTAATTAGGATTTCACCATTTTCTAGTTAATTTTCAAGATTCTTCGTCGAGCTACCGACATAAAACTAGCGTTGTGTGAGAGGCAACCCACGATTTTTTCGTTTTTAATGCAATTTCCAGTTCCGTTATTATTCAATGTGAATTTTTCTTTTTGTTCCATTTATCTTTTGTTTTTACTTTATGCTTCAAATTCATATTCCGATTGATTTCCCTAAGGCCACGTGCTGAATTATCGAACCTGACACAATTTTCGTAGCATAACTAATGAAGCACTTAAAAATCATCATTTTCATGCCTAAATTAAATTTTTGCGTACCCAAAGCTAACGGCGTTCGCCAAAATGCTAATGGCGTTCGCCATTGGCATGAAATTTGAAAATTAACATTTTAAAGCTAATGGCGGTCGTCATTAGCATAATGGCAGTCGCTATGATAGTAGAGTGGTAGAATGCGTTTTTAAATCCCTTGCCACATTTTTTCCAACTTCTCCCATTCCTCTTAACTCCTCCCATCTTTATTCTCTTAACTCACCCTTCCTACTACCTCCATAACCTTCAATCTTCCATCCCACTACTCCAATTTCCTTTAAAATCCTCGTTCTAAACATTGCACTCTCACTCCTTCTCTATTACACATAACTTCTATCCATTCCTTTTTCTCACTATTTTCTCCACCATGCCTCCTAGAGTTGTTAGAGCACGAAGGGTAGAGGTAAACTTCATGGGAACTGCTTTTGGAGAAGGCGTAGAAGGAGAAGCACAAAGAACAAGATACATGAAGTTGTTCAATCCAGAGGTCACGCCTACGAGGTATGCTGATGAATCTGCTCTACGTAGTTTAGGCTTGATAACTAGTGTTAATTGGATGCTGGGAAATCTAGGAATAGCAAACTTTTGCACTTTAACTAGTCCTACATACATTAGGCTTACCTATAAATTTTTAATTTCGCTCAATTACCACACACCGGTATGCACTCAATGCACCCCAGGAACTGTTAGGTTTAGAATGTTTAACAGAGGCTACGAGTTTAGCCAAGATCAGCTTGTCGACCTGCTGCAATTCCCACATGGGAATGGTTGGCCATGTGAAGGACCCCTAGAGAGTGATTGGGCCGATGACGCTTTCCGATTTTGGCGATAACTCACTGGTGAGGTCATTGATTACTGGGAAACCCTAAAAGCTACCACTATCCACAACTCGACCATTTGTTATGTACATCGAATTTTAGCTAACACCATCTTTGGCTAGGAGAATAACAAAAGAGTGAATTCGAAAGAACTTTACTTTTTACATTGCGCACTCACACAGACACAAGTAAACCCTAAACCATTCATGCTTGCACATCTATAGACTGTTAGCGTTAGGATCGTCGGTCTCATTTGCATTGGAGGGCTAATAACATCCATAGCCCGTGCATTGGACCTAAGCACTGAGTTGGCCACACTGGAGCCACTTGGTACACCCTTCTTAGATTTAGATGCCTGTCGTAGTATGCGCTTAGTTAAGAATAAACCAGACGGTAGGTATCATTTGATGGTTAATAATCGAGCTGTTAAGAGTGTTATTCTACCTTGTTTCGCACGCACTGATGTGCGAGTAAGGAATAACTGGACTAATGATCTGAATGCCCCAGAGCCTGGCGATAACGCTAACATTCAAGCTAATGAGGGTAACACCAATGATGATGATATTGATGCTATGGAGCATGATGTTCCCGAGACTGACACACATCTGCACACTACACATGATTTTCCTGATTCTTTGGCAGGTACCTCAGTCAGACATCAGTCCCATGAAGAGTACAATTACACAGCTATTAGGACCACTCTTGACAACTTCCTCACTGAGTTGAGACACTGAAACGATGCAGACGCTGAGCACGACCTGATGCTTAGGAGTATGCAGACGCAGCAAAACGAGATGATGGCCACGATTTAACAGACACAGGAGAAGCAACATGATTATGCTGAACGCACTGAGCAAAGCATGGGAGACCTGATCGAGCAGATGATAGGATTGCATGTGGGAATGGCAGATATGCTGGAGTACATGCAGCATGTAGATGTGCCACACCCTCTACACAGTAGAGGCAGCTTTGGACGAGCACGAGGCCGAGACCGACGCTGAGCTGATCACCCAGGTTCTTTCACTCTTTTTCCACCTTGTACTAAAATATTGAGGACAATTTTTGGTTGAAGTGTGAGGGAGGAGTTTTATCGCTTTATCTTTATTTTTTTACTTGCTTTCTAGTTAGATTTCCTTTTCTTAGATCAGTTTATGTTTTTCAATTGTTTGCATATTTGGTCGAGTCATGTGTTGTCGAATCTTAATGCATGATATTTTTTTCTTTAATATTGAATTTCCCCGAAATTTTAAAATTTTAACCTCCAACAAATTTTTTTCTTTGATTCATGGCACGGTACTCTGACAGTATATAGGCTGTCTGGACTATGTTAGAAAGGCTTGGGAAAGTTTCAATAACATCGATACCGTCCTAACACCCTAAATTCCCTAATTATGCGATATCAATTTGAATACCCATTATGCCAAGACCTTAAGCTCTAGTTTTTAAAGTAGTCCCTAAGTAGTTTATACTAGCAGTCAGCACCATTCTCAAGCACGCACTAAGTAAGAAACCGATGCAAATATGTGTAGGATCTCCGAGCTAAATGAAAGGAATTTTTAGAGAAAAAATGAATGATGAGATATGTTCCTTCTAAGTTGGGTGGTTCTCAACCGACCACTTAGCCTAACGGAGTGGACTCTTTAAGTTTAATGGATATAGAGAAGAAAAGAAAAAAAAGGAGAATGAACCAATAATGAGATCCTTAGACACTAACAGGTTTACTTACCACGTACGTGCGAGGATAACGGGCTTAATGTAATTGCGCTTGAATGAAAAAAGGTGAAAAAGAACAAAGAGCCTAGGTTGAGTTATAATGACATGATTCGGATTGGTTTGCATAAGGGGAAGTTTTCGATTGTGAATTGCGAATATGTGTCATTACAGTATCCATGGTATTTATAGTTAGTACTTACCAATCTAACATTAGTCACAACAGCCACGTATGATTAGAGTCTCATTGTGCCTATGTTTCAAAGTCGTGTTTATTTTTTTAACATGTTGGTTGATTGCTTAAGGACAAGCAATGGTCTAAGTGTGTGGGAGTTTGATAATGTGAAAACGTATCGTGTATTTCGACCCAATTTACATGTTATTTTATGTCATTTTGTCATGTTTTGTTAGTATTATGTCTTGTTCTGTTCACATTTTAGGAACTATTCGATTATGGAGTGCCTATGCAAAGAAATCGGAAAAAGAGCAAAGAGGAAGAAAATGCAGAAAAATCCAAGTTTCTGGTGCATGGCGGTCGCCATCACCTAATGGTGTTCACCATTGCACCCAACCACGTCACATGCCCACTTAAAGCTCATGGCGGTCGCCATGAGCATAATGGCAGTCTCCATTCAGGTCCTGAAGCATAATATGTGAAAGCCCATTCTGACTGACTCTTCCCCACTTCCCTACTTTTTCTCAACCTATTCTGCACGTTGGGAGACGGCTTTGAAGCATCAGACCTCTATATAATTGATAGTTTTCTGAGTTTTGAGGATCCAAGTATCGCGGGGAAGCTCTGCAGTTATTAGTTTTAAGCATAAATTTACGTTTCAAAGTGATAATCGCTCACATTGAGAGATTATCACAACTTTAGTATTCAGTTTCTGTACTCTTGGATCGCAAGCCTGCCGACATAATCACAGAATATTTTTCTGTTCGTGTTATTTCAAGTCTTTCCTTCTTTAATTCAAGTTCTACAAGTTTTTAAATATTATTTATTGTTGTTGTTTATCGCATTGTTTATCATGTTGTTTTTATCTGCTATTGCCATGTTTAGTTTGTTTAAGTTTAATTCCATGTCTAGCTAAACGCATTTGAGTCTGGTATGTGAGGATCGTCGTTTCCGACGGGACTCGGTAATGAAATTCGGCGTAAAACTTTATTAAATTCTGTTTTGGCTTTAGTTTCCAAGTTTAATTCAAATGGTTTTGTCACGAGAGTGAAAAGAAAATAAAGGTCTAAGTCGATAACGCGAGAGTATGAGAATTGAACTGGATAGGGGGAACTGGGCATTGATCCTAAATACAGCGAGAGCGCTTTAGGTATCGATTAGGATCTAATTAGTTTTCAAAATATGCTTCTTAATTAAAATGGGTGAGTGAGAGAAAAATCTCATGGTTAGGAAGTGTGACTTTAATCAATAGCGCGAGAGTGTGCGATAGAGTTTTTAAACTAGTATTTTCTACGGAATGCAATTTAACCATAAATTAATGCCAATGATTTAAAGAGTCCCAGAGGTACACAGAATCCATATTCCGGTCTCTCTTTCTTGATATATTTCTCAATCCTTAATTTAGTTTTCATTTTAATTCCGTTCCAACAAAGTAATCACTAGCCTTAGCTTTACATAATACCAATTGAATAACATTAGATTGATTATTAGTCCTTGTGGGTTCGATAGCTTTTAAAACTACGCGATAGACTGTATACTTGCAGTTAGATAATCCGATATACTCATAAAGTCGCGATCACATGTTCCCAAATTAGACCTAGAATCGGTTTATTAGAAGCAATAGGTGGAAGACCTAGACACTCGTAGCTACTTTTCTCTGTGGGAGCAGAGAAACAGAGGAGCCAAGAAACATCGTCAATTGAATTTTCGAGACGAGTTTCTTGCTGCTTGTTGGAGAAGTGAGGTGAGTTTCTCTCTTTTAGATTTGATTTCTAAACATTTATGTTTGAACGGTGAGCTTCCTTCATCGGCTGCTTTGACTTCTTTGTCAACTAATTAGATCGGTTTATTAATAGTTGTTTTATGCCTTTGTTGTGCTTTTTTTTTATAAATCTCATAGTTGTGGAAAAGTGGTGTTATTTTATTATGGCAAAACGGCGATGTGGTTGAAAGATGACAAGGAGATGATGTGTGTTGTGAAGTAGCCATTGTTGTATGTGAATTATTGGAAGAATTGGCGTGGTCAAGTGGTGAGTATGATGTGTCTGATTTAGGTTTGATGATGGAGTTTTAGGTAATTATTTTAACGTAAAAAAAAATTCCATGTCAGCATCGTTATTATACCTCATTCACGTTAATGTCACATATTTATTTTTGAAACGGTTTTTTTAAAAAGGCTAATAGTTCAGACATTAGATAACTTAAAGGATTGGCTTGTTGTAAAAAAAACCTTAAAGTATAATAAAATAACTTAAAAGAACCATGCTATAATTTTGCCTAAAAATTATAATATTTCACATATATAAGCTTGGATTTATTTGGTCAGTAAAATCTAAATTTGTTAACATTAAAAGAATCTGATTTCACAAGTAAGTTCAAGAAAGACATATCCTTAAAAAACTCTAACTTGCTTCAGCTGTATCTGAATCAGACAGAAAACGCATTTGATAGCTGCTAGTAGTAACTCCAACCCCAACTTGCTTTTGCAACATAAGAAGATTCCAAACAACATACATTAGATTGATGCATTGGAATGGTTGGACCAAACGATTTTAGTTCATTCACAGTCCATATAAATATGATCAAGTGTTTAGGTATGTTGATCATAAAAGCCGCATAAAGGTGAATATTTAATCAAGAGTGCATATCTAACTAGGATTCTATCATGCAAAATTCTCCACATCAAATGAGTATGTTTCAAAGCTTGATTGAGAAACGTCGCTTAAAAAACAAGAGAACTAGTGAATTGATATTAGTGGCAAGTGGCAACCCTTATTTTCTTAAAGAAATAAAAGAGAACTACTACTTGTCAACTAATAATGTGAACCACTCACCCACCATATAATCTTCAATCATTTGTTTTCAAGACTAAATAGGTCAAGGTTATGATTAAAACTTAGAAACCTTTCATTTACAAGCAAGTTTTTCTTATCATTGGTTAATTACAAATATAAAAAGTTAGAAAATGATTCAGCCTCTTACGCCACTTGACTCACATATTTAAGAAAAAAGAAAAAGTAAACTATCGAATCAAGACGCTCTCAAACAACTGTCAGACTTTATTAATGTTTTAATTTAATCACTAATTTTGTCAAATGTGATTAATTTAATTCTTCCGTTAATCTATAAAATTTAACAGAGTTAAGAATGTTGACGTTTTTATAAATTATTCTTAAACTCATTTGACTCTTAATATTTTTGTGATATTTTGAATCAAACTCTAGTATTGATAGAGATACCTTCATGTTTTGACACAAGTTGTGCATGTTGTAGTCGAAGTCTGTTCAAGCATGCAGGAGTCAAAGATGTGTGTGTTGTAATCGAAACTTGTTCTAGCATGTAGTTGATTAAGTTAGCTTGTTGGTTAAGTTAGCTTAGTACTTAAGTTAGTTTAATATTTAAGTTAGCTTGAGTTTATAAATATGCTGCTCTCTCAGGTTGTTGAGAGAGGGTTAAGTGTTTGATGTTGTTATTCACTTGTAACCATTTGTCCTAATTGGAGTGAATAGAAAAACAATTTTAACCAATACTTGTTCTTCTTCTTCCCCTTCCATCTCTTTCGTAAAACTAAAAGAGTTTCTTGTGTTTGTTCAACAAATTCAATCTTTCTCATAGTTTTTATTTGTTTCTGGTGCGATGTTTATCACAACAAACAGGTGCAGTGAGCCTGGATCAAGATGTCGTCAACGAAGTAGGATATTGAGAAATTCACCGGTGTGAATGATTTCAATTTGTGGCGCTTGAAGATGCAAGTCATACTGGTTTAGCAGGGTTTATTTGAAGAGTTGAAAGGATCAAAGAAGATGGATGTTGCCCTAATAGAGAAGGAGAAGACGACGATGATCGAGAAAGCCCACAATGCCATTTGTGACGCGAAAAATACCCGATCGTGAGGAATGCTCGAAATACAATAGAGTCACCACATAACTTTATTTATTCCAAAGGAAAGAGACAATATCGATGAAACCCCACGCCGAAAAAGGAAAAGGAATAGTCGTCGCAACCAAGAGCGGATTCAGGAGTCAGTTATGCAAGGAAAGATATTAGCACCCCTCACGTTCGTTGTACTCAATAGGAACCATTTTGATCGTCTTGCGTATATGGGTGTTAACTAAAAGTTACTTGCTATTATTGTTTTATTATCTGATTTTAACAAAGATTTTAATTAAAGAAAAAAAAATAAGTTTTTAATTAATGTGCTCGCCAAGATTTTGAAATCTCGTGCCTACGTATTCTCACGGTGCAATGAGAAAATCAAAGCTTCGTAGTTCGTGGTAGAAAATAAGTATTTGTTTGTTGATTTTATTGAACGATGTTAAGGTCGCGTTCTACCAGTTAAACGTTTCTTGTTTGCTCGCGCATGAGAGACTTAAGTGTTCATTTGTATTGCGATATAATGGATATAACATGGGTGAAATATACTATGAAAAATGTGTAGCGAATTAAGTCAAGGTTTATCAACAGAAGACGATCATTCGCACATGGAGCTCTAGAACTGTGCTCGAATAGTCGGAGCGATAGAAGGTCTACACTCACTCAATCCTTTTTCTTCTATAGAAGAACCAACTTAATTCAATTAATTACTGTGTCTTAATGGAATATGGGGATTTGAACATGGAGCTCTACAACAGTGCCAACACTCGGGGAGAGAGAATGTCTACACCCACTCAATTCTTTCTCCTACAAGCTTTTGTTAAAAAGAGTTTTGATTTAAATTTTAAGATGTTGTAGTTTCGCTAAGGTTTTCCAACTAAAATGGATATACATCAGTCACATAAGCGGGTATCAAAACTTCCCACCTTTACAAATAAGATATTATGATTTTTCGATTGAAAATAGTTAATCAATTCACATTCATTACGACGACAAAAATACCAAGTAGTCACTCAAATCACAACCATGCACATGACATTAAATAATCAATAAAAATAATTAAGACTAACTAGAGAATATGCCATTAAAAATAAAAAATAAGCAGTAAAAAATAAGCAGGGGTGTGTATGAAGGAAATAGAGGGTATGTATTGATAATTCATAGGGCTCAGATCTTGGTCCATTAAAAAATTAACAATGACAAAAAAACAACAAAACTAATAAATAGATTAGGTAAAATACAACAAAAAAGGGGGGCATACAAACCATATTGATGAGCACCACATAATTATTAGTTATTAACAATTTAATATTACTCTTGCACATTACTATAACGTTACACAGTGACACAATTCTTGTCGCTACAGTAGCATCTCATATTATGCACTCTACACACACAATCACACATTCAAGCGTTACGTAACATCAAACTTCACTATACATCATACAACATTATTCATGAACACACAACAACATATTATATAATTGTTATCACAAGACAACTCACAAATCACATGAAAAATAAAACTGCACAGAATAAAAATAAGAAAAACAAGCAAAGGAAAGAAGCGGTAACGATGGGCATGGTGGAAAAGAGAAAACACAGAAACATGTTTTTCTTGCATAAGTGGTTTTTCAACGCGCTTCTTTGGACAATCAGCGATTCTTAAACGTGACAACAACTAGTCGCTCAGATAAAGCTCAACTAATCCACTCATCTCTCAATCGGTTATGGTGTTGTTGTTATTGTCGTTTTGTGCCTTGCTCACCACGTGCTCGAAGAAATACTTATGCCCGTTTCTTGCTTCTTTTCCTTGGTTTTGTTTCTTGCCTTGTGATTATGTTATTTTTCTATGGTTAATGGTGATGAATTTTGAATGTTGTTGTTTGTTTGTTTTGAATTTTTGAAGGCGATGATAATGGAGAAAAAAAGGTGATGGTGAATTGTTGATGATGCTTGAAGATTGATGATGGATTGAGGTTTTCTTATGGAAGAGTGAGATGAAAATTGGTTAATTATGGTTATGGTGTTTGGTTGAAGAATGGAGATGAAGATGGATAGTGAAGAATTTGTGAACTTGTGATTTTTGGTGAATTGTGATTTTTGGTGAATTGTTGATTATGAGAGTGAGTTTGTAAAATGTGATTAGCCTTTCATGGTGATTATAAGTGAAGTTTAAATAAAAATAAAATGGAGGGAAAGGTGGTTAGAGCTCAATGATTCATGGCATTTGGATTGTGATCCAAGTGATGGGTTTAAGTAGGTTGGAAATTGTGTTAGTTTGAGTGATTAAGGTTGTTAGAAGTAGTTATGATAGTTATGTGAGTGCAATAGTGTAACACCCCATATAATATATATCTATAATAATATCATACAAGTGTTATTATTTGGTACTAACACAATCATAAGTGCCTATTGGCAACATTTAAATACTTGACCATTTTTAAAACGATAAAAACAACATATGGTACAAATATAGAAAGTACCAAAAAAATAAAATCTAGGATCTAAGTACAATATATGTCATTGTACAATATACATAGAGGAAGAACATAATATAGTTTCCCTTGAAACATTCATGCATAGCTCCATTTGTAAACTAAACCTGCAAACAATACCTGAAAAAATAATAACAATAATGGAGTGAGATAATAATCTCAATGAGTTCCCCTATCTTATGGATTCACTAGGCTCTACAAGGTTCTAATCTAATTCTAACTCAATTATAGGGAAAAGGGGAATAGGACTTGATCTCTCAAACTCGTAATGTACAGAAACATGTCTCTTGAGTTCACTAACTCAAATAATCACTAGCTCGAAAATCATACTAAGGCATCTTTCCCCGTCCTCTCCTGCGTCTAGGACTTTCTACACGGGTCACAGATCCTTGTATCATACTTTGACATATGAATTAATTTCAGATTCTAAGGGGCTCCTCAACCTTAAGAATCGTCGCTTCCTATGGGACTCAGTGTATTACCCATTTCAAGCCTCTCAATCGTTGCTTCCCATGGGACTCAGTGTAATACCCATTTCAAGCATTTCCATGGTTGCTTCGTGTGGGACTTAGTGTAATACCCATTTCAAGCATCCGACCGAATGGAACTCTAACATGTCAAAGTAATGGTGCGTACATACCAAATGAGCTTTACATAAGCATCAACTCTTGGGACAACACAAATAGGGGTTGTTTCCGACTACGTGATGAAATACAACATAACGTGATCATATTCGACAATCACAAGGTGACCATATTCACCTTAATCACACAATAACACACATGTTCCATACAATGCATCTCACTCACAACTATGGTAACCATTCATCCATGACACACACCTAGGTATCATAGCATGAATGTCACCCTATAGTGTTATCTAAATCATATTTGTAACCTATTTCTCTTTTTAATCCATTTTCCTAGTTTTAAGCCAAGGTTTCCTCACTCATCTTCGTATTGTTTTAAGCATGTTATCACACAATAAAACATTTGATCAATATACATATACATCATGAATAAACACATATGGTAGCATATCATAATGCTTTAAGCATAAACATCTCACATAATAGATAGGTCTTTCGGAGTCAAGCCCTTCACCAATAGAATTTTTTGAACAAAGGTTCCTCACCAAATATCAAACCATCTCACATGGTGTTCATTACAACAATAGGTGTTAACATTTACCCGTTCACATCAATATATTCCCTAATTAATTCAATACTATCATAGTAATCAATAACATATATCCATATTTTCCCTTTTTATCACGTATAACATTGGAATAGCTTTCCAACGCTTCCAACCGCACCTCGATCCGAGTTACGGTTCGCAAGTTATAAAGAAAACAAGAAACATAAAAACTGCACCCTGTCATGGTCACCTAGTGAGCAGCCAGCGAGGCTGGCTCGCTTTTAGTTCGCATAGCAAACCCAAGGCAAAGTGCAGACATAACCAAAATTTCACCATGGTCCCCTAGCGACCAACCAGCGAACAACTCGCTTTTCGTTCGCTAAGGCTCGCCTTGCGAGCGTAGCAGAAAAACAAATTGCCTTGAGCTCGCCTAAGCTCGCACGGCGACCCAAGCAAAATCCAGATTCTGCAGAATGCAAAAATGAGGGCAGCCATGGCCAAAAATCAACCCCACATGATCATACAATATCCAAACACCCAATTGAACGTGGTATAACATTATTAAGCATGAAATTCATCAATTACAACATGAAAACAACATTTAATTCAATTCCAACCCAAAACCTAACCCTCATATTTCTCCCCCCAAAGCTACACTACCTAATGGAACTCGCCTTGATGAAGAAAATAGGATGAAATGATGAAGGAGATGATGAAGAAAATGATGAAAGTAGAGTACATAGGAACTCAGTTAATCTCAATGGACACCCAATTGAGAATTTAAGGGAATATGGGATATTACAAATAGTCTCTTAGATATGTTTTGAATGATGTCAAAACTAGATAACTTAGTACTTTGTGTATATCAGATCTTACTGTCTATGTCTAGATGTGCATCATCATAATAGGAAATTTAAAATCCTATTAAATAGGCCATTACATAAAAAAAAATACGAATTTTCATAAAAAATTAGTCAATGGGTTGATAAAAATGACTATGTATCAATACATACCGAATGAGTTTTAAAATAAAATGATTTTAATGTGAATGTATCAATACAAAGCATAAATGAGTTGATACACAATGCGAAAGAGTAGACTCATTTGTATTTGAGTTTGACTATATTTGAAGGATTTTTTTCACACAGGTCTTATGCCTTCAATGTATCGATAAATTGATGGTGTGGATTAATACATTCAGCTGATGAGTCAACTCCCCCGTGTTTGGAGTTAACTCCTTCTGAAGATTTTTCCAAACCAACATTCCCTGCCTTTAACGTATCGACTCCTTAGACTTATGTATTGACTCATTCCAATTTGAAGTCAATACATTCTGGTCTAATTTTCAAAACTTGCATTTTTGGCTAAAAATCTGTTTTGCTTGTTATTTTTCTACACACACATACATATAAATATGCATTCATGCATAATTTCTCAACATTGAAACCAATAACACACTTAGAACTTTCTCATCATATTCAACCTTTGTTTGCATACATTGAACAACTACACACAATTATTTTTGTTGAGTGTCATCAAGAATAAACTGATAAGGTCAAATTTAGGTTGTTGTAAATCAAATTGGATTGAGTTTTTCTTTGGGGGTTTCATTGATAAAACCTTTAGGTTTTTTCCTCCAAGATCAAGGGTTGATTTGGGGTTTTTTTCACAAGTCTTTGCAACTTGGATTCAGCCGAGTGAAAACTTTGAAGAGCGGGGGTTATGTCAAAGGAGTAGAGGTAACTGGAGGATCAATAGAAAGAATTGGGTCAAGATTTTGAAATTTGGATTCAGTCGAGTGAAATTTGAAGAACGAAGGTTCGGTCAAAGGAGTAGCGGTAACCGGGGGATCAATTGGAAATCTTGTGTGACTTGATCTAGCTAAGATAAAGGGAAGAGAAAAAGCTAGGATCAATATCAAACATAAGGTTTAAGGGTTTGAATTTCTACCACTTCTTTTGTAAAATACTCTTGCAAAGATTAATTACATATCTCAATTCTATTTTGAATTAAAGGTAGACTTACCCATAGTGAGAACAATTAGGGAATTGCCTAAATAAATCTTGGTGTTCTTTGTGTCTGTCTCTCTCTCTCTCTCTCTCTCTCTCTCTCTCTCTCTCTCTCTCTTTCTCTGTCTCTCTCTCTCTCTCTCTCTCTATCTATCTATCTATCTCTCTCTGTGTCTCTCTCCCTCTCTCTATAATTGATAAAACACTTAGTGAGTAATTTGATTTGCTGAAAATTCTGGTTGTGTTGAAGTATCTTAAATTGTTTTGCTAAACCATTTCAATCTCAACAATTGCAATTGATTTTGTCATACCTTAAAAAAAGAATTAAGCTTGGTGTATTGCACACCAAGTGTTTGATAAATTGATTGCACACTAAGTGTTTGATAAATTTACTGTGTCAAGTTTATTTTAATATTTCATTGGAAATTGTTTATCTGTGTGATTTAATTCAAGCATATTGATTTCCCTTCTTATCTTTAGCATACGTTTACTACGGTTGATACGCATATCCGATTATTCCAATAACGGTTTGGATAGACGAGTGTCGATCCAGATTTGCTTCAGCATGCCATAGAAAATATTTTTCAAAGCAGAATTTTTAATAAGAAATTTTTTATTGGCGATCTATTCAACCCCTCTTCTAGATCGTTGCCCTCGTCTAACAAGTGGTATCACGAGCACTGGTTTATCTTGTGCTTTAAACTCTTTTATTAGATTATGGATTCCGAACCAAAAGGAGCATATAATAAACCGCCGATTTTTAATGGCGAGAACTATGGTTATTGGAAGGATTGTATGCGTATCCATATCAATTTTATTGATATAAAAGTATGGAACACCATCCAAAATGGTCCATTTGAAGTTACTATGACCAATGCGGACGATGTTGTTGTACCTAAACTGGAAGCACAATGGGATGCGGAAGATGAGAAAAAGTGGTCTAGTGATTGGAAAGCAATGAATATTCTAATCTTCGCTTTAGGAGTTGATGAATATTACAATGTTTCTCATTGCAAAACCGCTAAAGAAATGTAGGATGCATACAAATGAATTCTAACAAGATAGAATCAATACTTTAAATCAAGAGTTTGAATTCTTTCATATGAAGGAAGCATGGTGAAACTATTGCCGATATGCAAAAGAGGTTCACTCATCTTGTAAACCATTTGATTGCACTTGGTAAGCCGGTTTCCAATGATATTGCTACTAACAAAATTTTGAGATGTCTTAATAGGGAATGGCAACCTAAGGTCACCGTCATCAAGGAAGCTAAAACTTATTGATTTTGGATACTACTACTTTGTTTAGCTTGAAGAACATGAGAAAGAGCTCATTAGCTTAGAGAAGCATGAGAAGAATGTTAAGAAATAAAAGAACAAGGAAAAGGAGGTGGAAAAGAATTAAATTGCTCTTGTGGCTTCTAGCTCCAAGTCCTCAACAAAAGAGCATGCTTAAAGTGGAACTAGTGATAATGAGAAGTCGGATGAAGAAATTGGGCAATTTGTTAAACCGTATCATAAATGTATTAAGAGAAATGGAGTAAAGCACTCCGACAACAATCTCATCAACTTTAGAAGACAAGTTAACTCCTCAAAGCAAGATGAGAATAAGAAAGGAAAGTCCAAAGGTTCATGTTTTAATTGTGGTAAAGCTGGAGATTACAAGCTGGATTATCCACAACTTAAGAAGGATAAATGTAAGGGTCAGTACAAGAAGTATACCAAGCCTAGAAGAGCATACATAGCTTGGGAAAGTGATAGTGAATCCTCAAGTGAAGGTACTTCAAGTGAAAGTGATGAAAAGGGGCCAATTTTTGTCTCGTGACCAATCATCATAAGAAGAAAAATGTAAGTCATTCTAAATATGAACCTATTGATGAAATGTTTTATTTTGAATTACAAGTTGCTTTTGAAAATCTATATGGTGAAGTGGTAGATGATTTTAAAAGGTTGGCTTCAAATATAAGAATCTTTACATACTTAGAAGCCAAAGTTTTAGAAACTGAAAAAACAAATGGAAGCTCTTAAGCAATCCATGTTAGATGCTTCAAAAGTTAATGATGAGGAAGAAAAATCTTAATGATAAGCAATCCATGATAAGGAAGAAAAATCTATCATTCTTGTTTGATCTTCTAGGTTGAATGTCTTGGCTCCATAGAGAGAATGTGGTTTCTTGATAGTGGATGCTCAAGGCATATGGCGGGTGACATTTCCCTATTCATTGACTTCACACCAAAAAAGAAAGGATTTGTGACCTACGGAGACTGAAAGCTCCTGGTGTTTGACTAAATTTTGCTAAAACATACTAATGACATAAATGAAGAATCTGCAGAAGAAAAAGATGTCTAAGAAGATGTTCCAGTTTGGAGACTCGATATCCTGGCTGACTTACTATGCTAGCGGGTTTTAATCTGTTGCAAGAATTAAGGAGTGGATTAAGAAATCACATAATCAAAGATAGAAAGCCCAATAGAAGCTATATAAGAAGACTTAGACCTAGGGTTTTAGGATGTACCGAATGTACTTTTGTATCACTTGTAACTTTGTAACCTAATTCTCTTTGGAAAATAAGGGTTTAGGGTTTGAGAGTCGTTGTCTCTCTTAGGAGTTGTAAGTCTCCCTCTGTAACATGGGATGCAGAGTGGAAGGCATTGGTATAGGGACAGAACTAGAAGCCTTTAGGTAATGGTTTGTGTATCGTTCTTGGACGAAGCTTTGAAGTAAGTCCAAGATAACTTGTTGGTCAAGAAAACATGACAGAGATTCTGAATTGGCATAAGACGGAGATATCACAGGTTGTGATTAAGGAAGTGAGTAGGTCTCTCATATTAGAGTTGTAAACGATGGAGTTTAACTTTGGTAAAGATGTTCATTAAGGGTAGCGATTAGAATAAAGTTGTAAATGGGGGAGTTTAGCTTTAGGGTAATACTACACGATAGTGAAGTCTTCTTCCTGGATTGGTATCCCCCAGAGTAGGTGAATTGCACTGAACTGGGTTAACACATACTATCTTATTTAACATTCTGCGATTTACAATTTTGTTATTGTTCTTGATTAACATGTTGGATCAGATGTCGTAACATCTGTGATTTTGTAGTTCTGATATTCAAGGTATCAGTCTGCTGTTGTGCCCCTGTGTTTAAATGTTCATGCAGAACAATGTCTTGACATGTGTTAGGACATCTGCTATCTGCATTGCCAGAATTTCAATTGGTATCAGAGCAGGCATCCTATCTGTTTCTGGATGAGATCTTTGGGAGATACTTTCTGGCGTTTAAACAATGAGGAGTTTTAAAGACCAAATCTATCAACTCAGACATACTCCAGGGTATTAATGGATGGGATGGATGTTTTGGATCGAAGATAATAACCCAGAGGTTGTTCATGTTGCTGAGGAGGTTTTACAACAACTGCAGGAGAAGTGGCTGGTTCTCTTGTTGGGGTGTCATATAAGATGTTTTGACATCTTATTAGGGCAAGCAGGATTTGTTCCTTGGTGGTTCCGCTGCATATGTTTCTGATGGAAGAGCTCTAGAATTATGGGATTCTGAAGTTGTTACTGAAGACAGATGGTGGAAGGTCTCAATCGTCGGCCTTTATATGTGAAGATATATGTATTCTTTTATTCCAAAGTCGGGAGCGATGGAATGAAGGGAGTTGTTGGAAGATGTCTGTTATGGTGACTTGGTACTTGGAAGCTTGGTTCCATGATACAGTTTCAAGTCAGTTGAAGAGGAGAGAAGTTGAGTTTAGGTTTATCAAGTTCTTGCTCTGGGAGTTTGATAAATTATTGATCGGCTAGGCTGTCAAAGATACTTGAGAATTCTCTCAAGTCCACTCATAAAGGCGTATCAGTCGTGCATCTGGAGTCTTCTAGTTATTCTTCTGACTAGAAGGTGTTTCTATGAAACACAACCTAAAGAAAATGGAGGTGATTTATTTTCACTATCCAAAACAGCAAGGAAGGATTCATCTCTCTTAACCCTAAGGGTGGATCTAATCTGATTAGAGTTTTCAGAATTGTTGAGGTAAATAGGATTTGTTCAGAGAAAATCTTAGTTACTTGAGTCAAGGGTGGCAGCCTTGGAATCTCAACACTGTTTTTCAAAGAAGATACTTGCAAAAGATTGAATACTTGATAAGTGTTCATGAAGTGATCTGGTGGAGCTTAGCTACAACAGTGAAGAAGGGTTATTGGACAAGGATTTAAGATCAATTGCTATTTGTGGAATTCACAAGTATTTAATTGATTATCCTTGATAGTCAAGATTGCTGATGTTCAACAAGATGTTAGAACATCTCATCATCAGAGTTTGTGCAGAATTATGGGAGGGGTACTGTATACACTTTAACATCTGTTTTAGTCTTGGGTGTTGACCTAAGATTCAGCTTCAGTCTGGTGTGAAAGAAGCATGTGATCTCTGGAGAGTTTCTTGGCAAGAAACTGGTCTGGACTTTGATGCTGTTGAAGATGAAGATGAAGACATCATAATCTTGATGGTTGCTTCTTGGATCAGCTTATTTCTGATCTAGGAGGAATGGAGTGCCGGTGATGGCACAACTTGGATCAGTTTATTTCTGATCTGGGTACTTAGGAGCATGGGATCTTGCTCATTTTGAAGGTCAAGGTTAAGTGGAAGTTATCTCTAACTTTCTACAGACTGCTCTACTAATGAAAGTGGCATTCTTTGGTATGGATATGGTGTAGTCTATGACTACTTTATCTTCTGAAGATTCAGACGTGGCAGGTGTGAAGTCTTTAGAGTTTCAAAGCAGGATAGAGGTTGTCTACTCAAACTTGGTTGTTGAAACAAGTCTATGAGAGCATGGAACTCTTGTTCTGTAATAGGGAGGAGGTTCTTCTAAGTGGCAAAAGGAGGAGCTGAATTCAGTAGTTGGATGTTGTATCAGAATGTTCTGACATCTAGCTTAACATCAAAATCTCAACTGATGATGTGGCACATCAGCTTAAGATAAGGCGATCTACAGGAGAATGGAAGTTACGGATACTTCAAAAGGGTTTATCTCATACAGTTTGCGGGAGCTGTGGTTTGAGAAGATGTTACATGTCTAGTGGCTTGGTGGATCCAAGATGTCTTGCTATGGTGCAAGTAGTTCATGTGACTTGAAGATCAGATTTTATTGGTGGATCAATGTATCTTGTGGGAGTTCTGAAGAAGAGTGAGATCAATCAAAAGGTGGCATTTGGTTGGTTTCATAGTGTGTATTCAAGCAAGGTGCTTGGAACTAATTACTCTTGGGCAGAAGGGTAGTTGGTTGAAAACGTAAGGAGGATCTGGTTCAACTTGGATCTTGTGGTAGAAGTTCTAGGTTGAGGATGGAAATATGCCTTCTTTTGGTGGATGAGAGTTTATTTCTCTCTAGGTTTCTAAAGTTCTCTTTGTTCAAGCTGGTGGCGCAGTATTGTGTGAAGATCTTTAGTTGGATTACTATGCAGAAGGTAAGTCCAGTGGTGGAGCATATTAAGAACCATGGTGTGTGGTGTCTGTGATGTGTGAAGAATGTCCTAATAGATGTTAGAACAATTTTTTTGGGTTGGTTATCCTTGGAGGAGGATGCTTAAGTTCTGGTCTAGGAACTTGTTAACTACATCATGTCTAAGAAGTATCTATCTTGTCATACGGGAGAATGATGGAGTAGAATAACTGCTTTGGAAGGGTGGTGTAGAGAAGACTGAAGTAGATCATGTGTTGATTGCATGGAAGTCTGAATATGGAAATTCACCATTTGATCAGAAGTATTCCAGGTTATCATACGAGAGAATGATGAAGGAATGACTGTCTTGGATTTTTGGGTGTCTATCTATTGATTGACCTTGCTAAGGTCAGATAAAAAGCTTGTGGAGGGGATAATGCCCCTATTGATTGGCAAGTCATGCTAAAGGGAAGTGGATCAGTTTGGCAGCTGTGAAGTTCTGAAGCATGTATACAGTATCTGACACCATTGGAAGAAACCAAACTAAGAGTTATGGTATCTCTTTGAGGAATGTGGATCATTCCAGATCAATTGGATTTTATCTCAGGGAACAAGGAGATCTATACATGAAAATTCAAGAGGAATTCGTTTGGTGTATGGATAGTTTTTGGAAGAGGGGGATCAATGGAGCTTTAATCTTAATCCAAGAGTTTGTTAATTTAGGATGGTGATCCTAATGAGTCCTCACGGGAAGCATGATGGTGTTCATGTGTTAGTGATTATTGGTTCTTGTCAGAAGAAGCAATAAGTAGAGTTGATGATTGTGTTCAGCAGGTAGGTTGGACAGAGAGTGCGCTCTTGAAGACATGAAGATGCATCTTATGTTTTCTATTCATCAGCATAGTGTTCATTGGAGGAGCACTGGTTATCTTGGATAGAGGGAGTTGCTCCTTGATCTAAGATATATTACTGCAGGGGTGCAGTTCAGGTTCCAGTTTGTATTGTGCATCAAGCAAACTGTGATTATGTTTCCATCCTGGGAGGATGAGATGTCAAGAAGGATGTCTTGACATTGTTGTACTGTTGCAAGTAGGGGGAGACTTGGCAGTGCAAGTTCTATGATTCTTGATAGATGCCTAAGAATCATTAGTTTAGTTTGGGAGAATTTATTTTTCTCTGCTGACTGAATTCAGAATCACTGAAAGTTCACCATCAATGATATTATTTCTGGATTATGGAAGGAAGAAGATGATTCTATGTGTTTCTGTTTGAAAAGCCAATATTTGAAGTCTTTGTCAGGTCTGAAGGTAAGCTAGTAGAGAAGAGACAACGTCTGACATGATGTCAGGACCTTGTTATAAAACATGTTTGCATGTAATAAGTTCTTTGGAAGGTATTCTTAAAAGAAGAAATAGTCAAAGCAGTCTTGGCCAGTGCACTTTTGGTGGAGTTATTTCCTTCGATTAATGTTCCTTTGAATTGACCGGCCTTATTTTCTGTGGTTCGTTACTTTCTAAAGAAACTGCTTAGCTATAAATAGGATTGCCTTGGACTTCTTTTTTCTCAATACTCTCTTTGGAGTGGTGTCTGATGGTTCTTTTAATCTGGGTGAGTTGCGTTTGGGTTTGGAGTTGTCTTGGTTACTTTTGCCAATTTTGGCTAAAAAGGGGGAGAATGGCTTTCTGGTGTCTTCTGTGATATGGTGGTTAAGTTGTTCTGACATCTAAACACCATGATCCCCTTTGTGTCTTGTGATCTGAGTTGTGAAGCAGGTTATATCTTGTGACTTGAGCTATGCAATCTGTGTTCTCAGTGTTACGAAGCCTACAACTGTTGTTTCTTTTCTGGAGGAGTCTTCTATTTCTCAACCCTCTCAGACTTTCTTTCTGGACCTCTCTTGAAAGGAGGGGGGATATGTTGAGGGGGAGACTCTCTCAGACCTTAGCTCCAATTAATTCTCAAGATGAAGGAGTCTTGATGAAGGAGTCATGCTGATTGAAGAATGCAGAAGAAGATGTTTTAGCCAAAATTTGTCAAAAAAGGGAGATTGAAAGCTCATGGTGTTTAACTAAATTTTGGTAAAACATACTAATGATATAAATGAAGAATCTGCAGAAGAAAAAGATGTCGAAGAAGATGTCCCAGCTTGGAGACTCGACATCCTGGCTGACTTACTGTGTTAGCCAGTTTTAATCTGTTGCAAGAATTAAGGAGCGGATCAAGGAATCACAGGATCAAAGATAGAAATCCCAACAGAAGACTATATAAGAAGACTTAGACCTAGGGTTTTAGGATGTACCGAATGTACTTTTGTATCACTTGTAACTTTGTAACCTAGTTCTCTTTTGGAAAACAAGGGTTTAGGGTTTGAGAGTCGTTGGCTCTCTTAGGAGTTGTAAGTATCTCTCTGTAGCATGGGATGCAGAGTGGAAGGCATTGGTACAGGGACAGAACTAGAAGCCTTTAGGTAATGGTTTGTGTATCATTCTTGGACGAAGCTTTGAAGTAAGTCCAAGATAACTTGTTGGTCAAGAAAACATGACAGAGATTCTAAATTGGCATAAGACAGAGATATCACAGGTTGTGATTAAGGAAGTGAGTAGGTTTCTCATATTAGAGTTGTAAACGATGGAGTTTAACTTTGGTAAAGATGTTCATTAAGGGTAGCGATTAGAATAAAGTTGTAAATGGGTGAGTTTAGTTTTAGGGTAATACTACAAGATAGTGAAGTCTTCCTCCTGGATTGGTATCCCCCAGAGTATGTGAATTGCACCGAACTGGGTTAACACATACTGTCTTATTTAACATTCTGCGATTTACAGTTTTGTTATTGTTCTTGATTAACATGTTGGATCAGATGTCGTAACATCTGTGATTTTGCAGTTCTGATATTCAAGGTATCAGTCTGCTGTTGTGCCTCTGTGTTTAAATGTTCATGCAGAACAATGTCTTGACATGTGTTAGGACATTTGCTGTCTGCATTGGCAGAATTTTAGAGACAACAAAAAGGGTGCAATACTTGGTAAAGGTAGTGTATGTAATCCCTCTACTACTACTATCTTTGACATAACACTTGTTGAAGGTCTTAAACACAATCTTCTTAGAATTAGTCAACTATGTGAGAAAGGCTATAATCTAACTTTTACAAATAGTTGTTGCATAATTTATCACAATGAAAAGAAAGATTATTCGTTCAAGGGCTTGAGGGTTAATAATATTTATATGCTTAACTTGGATAATGTATCTTTAACATGTACTAAGTGTTTAGTAACCATGAATGAAGACTCTTGGTTATTGTAACACCCCACTTTAGATTTTTTATGAATTTGTATATCTAATTAATTATTGAGCTATGTTAATTAAATAGATAAATTGTGATTCTAGTATGAGTATGTGGGTCATGGAGGGTGTAGGGAGAGTTTGGTGGGTTGGTAGAGTAATTAGAAGCAAATAGAATTTAAATAATATTTTAGATAATTTAAATAATTAAATTAGTTAGCAAATAAGAAAAATAGAAGAAATAAGAGTTAGTAGAGGAATGAGGGGTGTTTTGGTGAATAAGAGAATAAGTGAGGACATTGTGGAAATAATAAATTAAAAAGTGGTTAGGTTTCTAATAAAAAGGGATCAGTAGAGAGTTTTGGGGATTAGAACGTGAAAAAAAAAACGTTTTGGAGAAAGAGGCCAAGGTGTGAAGAACAAGTCTAGGGATCAAGGAGGGAAAAATCAAACTTGATTAGGGAGCTTACTTGCTGAAAATCTAAGGTAAGGGGAAAAATAACCTTCAATAAGGGCTTATGCATGAGGGGTAGGGTAGAAGAGTCCTTAACCTCTAATAGGGTGTATGATATGGGTGAATTCTGATATGTATGTGATGTGTGATAAGAATTTTCTGTAATTATTGATGAATTTCGTGCACTATTCATGATTGATTTTTTCAGTTTTGATACTTGATATGTTTTCCACCATTGTTGAAATTTCAAAGGTTTTAGGAATAACCTTAAATTAATGATTTTATGTTTTAATTGTGTTAAAATTTTGAATTAACATGATATAATTAGGGTATTGTATAGGTTATAATTTTATGAGCATTTAGGTTTTTACAAAATCAAAATTGGAGGTCCGTTACGACCGCGCTCATCCCAGGGGGCGCGCTCAGCGCGGGAGAAGCAATTCTTGTTTTCGCTCGAAATCGTTTTGGCCATAAATTTGGCTCCGAAAGTCCAGAACGAGTTCCGTTCGAAGCGTTAGAGAGCTAATGCATAGAAATATTGATTAATGTCAGTATTTGAGCTATCTTTTTACATGATTACTGAATGCCACGTGAAAAAATGATTTTTCTTAACCAATTTTATGATATTCATAGTGATATTGATGATGCTGTTAAATGAGTTGTTGTGTTATGATGGAGATGCTTAGATGTTGTCGATACTGATTGGTTGAGCATGATTATATGTCGTGATAACATGAATAATTGATGATAATTATGTGTAATTGTTGATGTTATCTTGTGATGATATTATGATGTCGAGAATGTTAATTATAATTGGTTATCGATGTAAATGTTGAATATGTGAAGTATGTTGAGAGTGAATGTGGATTATTTTGAGTTATGTTTGTTGTATTGTTGCATGTTGAGATATAATTCATTTGAGATGAATTATGGCATGCTTGAGTTACACTATTAATTTGATAATGTACATTTTGTGATTGTGGTTGAGATGTAATCCAGATAGGGGATTACTTAAGATGTCAATGAATTATGTTAGGCTCAGAGGGGGTCTTAATGCATTGATTGCATAATGTGCTCATGCATCATATGAGTTGTGTCCAAAGGCATGTCTGCTAGTTTAGAGAGGGGACTATTGGCTTCTCCAAAGCTCAGAGAAGGGGCTTGGATCTTAGAAAGGGGGCTCATGGGTTCAGAGAGGGGACCCAGTTCCTAAGAGAACCAAATGTTTAGTTGGTACCACATGCATATGTGTCGTACCTCAAAAAATGAGTGCACGGCCTCGCAAAACGCAATTGCACGCTCGCGGGATAGACTTAACAGATTCGTCACCGATCTTTATTTATTTCCATAAAGGCAAATGGAAAATGTCGAATAAAACCCCTAAAAGAAAGACAAGGATATGGTCATCGCAACCAATGTCAGGGTTCGGAAGTCGATTACGCAAGAGGAAGGTGTTAGTAGCCCTCAAGTCCGTTGTACTCAATGGGAACCATTTGGTTAGTTGTGCACGTTAGTGTTATCTTAAAAATGATAGGCTTCTTGAGTTTATTAGAGGGAAAAGAAAGAACAAAAAGGTCTATTTTTTTATTAGTGGGCCTGACAAGATTTCGCAATCCTGCTCCTGCGTATCTCAAAAGACAAGTCAAGGCACACGTAGTTCTAGGTAAAAAAAGTTTGTTTGTGTTTTAGGTGATAACGAGAGCTTAGATCAGCGAGATATCTATCTCGAATCCTAGTCTGAAGAGCTCTCGTGGTATCCACTGTGAGTTCTTTTTGTATTTTGAGTGATGTCAAAACTAGGATAGTGTAGCGTTATGTATATTGAACGGTATCCTCCCATTATAGATGAGCATCTTGCATTAGGAAGCATTCAAATAAGTTTGAAAATGAGTCTGCATAATAATTGCATTGAAAAAACATGTTTTGGGCAAACAAGTCACTTCAGGCCGACACATGCATGATCAGGCCATCCTATACGAATTTTTGTTTTAGTATAGGCCGACACATAACTGTTCAGGTCGGCACCCATGGAGCAGTATTGAAGCCTGTAGGCTCTGTCCACAGGCCGCCTCACAGGCTACCTCACAAGTTGATCTGAATACCTACATAGACCGACCCGTGACCTTCATAGGCCAACCTATACGTATATGTGTTCTGTAACACAGACACTCTCTCTCTTTTTATTATTAATTAAGTGAAACTTCGTATTTTAATGTAATTACTTAAAGTGATTAATCTAGTGTGATTATAATAATTAAGTAATAAAATCATAATAATTATTAAGATTTGTATGTCTTGCCATGTTACTAGTGTATGATTAGTTTGAACGAGGATGTTAAATAATTCTAAATTTAAGAAAATGTGTGCTGTTATCGTTACTTTGTAAATCACGTTGGGTGGATATATTAATTACTATAAAATATAAGTATAAGTATTGTTATTTTTATAAATCAAGTTTGAGTGAGTATATTAAAGTATTCTAGCACTTAAGAATACGTGTGGTATTACTATTATCTTTATAAACTAAAATTTAATAAATATATGTAATGCAAGATGGTAGTTGTGGTAAGGATGCTAAACGTGTTAGATACAAGTAGGTGACATTACCTAGCATCCATGTAGGTTACATGAGAATAAGGTGGAGAGATGCAACTAGTGGCTAAGTATAGAATTACATTAATAAAGATTCAGCTCTCTCATTATCAAAAACTCACGGCCAGTTCCACAAACCCTTCTCCTATTTATTTCCACCGGCCTCACTTTTGTTTATCCTTCTCTCAATTTTCAACATTATAAAATACAGTAGAACAATTCAGGTCTCACCCGTAAACATATTTTTATGCAATTTAACTTTATAAAATTCGCAATCTTAAAGAAACACTCAACATTCGATCGTTGAGTCAGCCATAGGATATCAGAAATCAATGTTGTTAGAAAAAATGTTTAAGTTGTGTTGTAATTAAATCATGACTTCGATATCAATATATTTCAATTTTATAATTAATTGTATAGTATTACTTGTTTTAGTTTAAGAATGATTATGCTCCAGTACATTTCTATCTTGTAGCACTAGTACTTATATTGGTTAGGTGATAGTATGTGATTTGATTAGTTTGTGTAGTATATATTGGTATATATGTATATATTGATAAGAGTGACTTTAAATAGCTAATGTAGCGCTCTAATTGCAATATATATATATATATATATATATATATATATATATATATATATATATATAACCGTGAGTGACAACACTACACAATTATTTTGGGAACTGCCGAAATATGGTGCAATGCTTTTTCATTCTTAGCATTAATGACCCTAGGTCAGAGGGTGCAAATTACTTTTAATAATAATGAATTATATATATATATATATATATATATATATATATATATATAATATTAATGATACAGATTATAAGATTTAATATTTATTTAAATATTTTTAATAAAAATTATACAATTTATTTTTTTGTCTATTATATTTAATTATAAAATCATATTGAATATTGAAAAGTTAATAAAACTCTCAAATCAATGAGTGTATGTGGTCCTTTGGAATAATGGCAAAATGCTAAGTTTTTTTAATAATAAAATCTGAGGTGAAATGTCATTCTTGTTTGTGGGCCCATTAAATAATAAGAGAAAATATATGCGGCTTGTTACTTGTTAATGGGTGCATTGAATTGTGAGAGAGAAGAGGGTGCAATGCTTAAAAAATCAGAGGGTGCAAAAATGAAAAAGAATGAATTATTAGTATAAATTTTAAATATCAGGGGTTTCATTTGCACAACTTGGCCACCATGTGGCTCCGCCCCTATATATATATATATATATATATATATATATATATATATAACCGTGAGTGACAAGACACTACACAATTATTTTGGGAACTGCCGAAACAGGGTGCAATGCTTTTTCATTCTTAGCATTAATTATCCTATTTTTCACTTGTGTATAACCAACATCACATAAGCATAATTCAAAAACAATTATTAATCGATATATATATATATATATATATATATATATATATATATATATATATATATATATTGTTCCCCACTTAGTTGCATGATCAGTAACAATATATAAGATTTACCGTGATTTATTTGTAATAAGTTGGTTGAAATATAAATAGAGAAAAAATATACATGAGACTAGTTGTTGGTACTTATTATATATAGAGATTTTATACTATACCATGCATCATATAAGATGTGTTAGTAGAGTCAATGTATTTTGCCGGTGTGGGCAGTTTGACGCTTTTCAGCCCTTTGTGACAGGAGTCTTTGTGGCAGTTTTCATTAGAATAGTTTATTTTAATTATCTGAATCATTGTGTTTCATATAAGGGTCTTGGTCACATTGCATTTCATATAATATAATCACTTATACAAAAAAAAAATATATTAATCTTATTTCGATGGTTGAAGTTTTATTATTGTTTATGATATTTTCTTATAGGGAGTATGATTCAATGTGGATATGGAATTTGACCCTTACAATTAATATTTTAGGCACTCAAGGAGAAATACATGAGTAAACGTGTTGCTTGAACCATGTACGGGAAAAAACAGTGTTTTTGCAAAGTTGGAACTTTATTTAATAATTTGTTGTTGTGGTACACTATTTTACTTCATTTATTTTAGTATCTGAATTCATTTAGAAATGCGGATATGGAAGTTCTTCCGCTAGGAACTTTCAAACCATTGCTCAATTTTATTAAATCTATAATTTTTTAAATTCTATTTTGTTATTGATATAATTGGATCATTTTATAATTTTATAAAAAAATAACCGCATTTTTAATAGAAATTTTAGATAATATCTTGGAGAAATCTGGGATGTTACATATGGTATCAGAGCAACAATCCTTGGACACATATTTTGGAGTGGGACGATCTTGTATGGCTCATGAGTATGAAATTGTGTGATGCATGAGTTATTTAGTTTTCTTCTAATATTTGAGATAAGTGTCGTGACTATTTATTTATTTAACTACTCATTTTAGGTCTTAAAGAATTTGAAAATTTATATGTGTAGCATATTTGTTTGGATACACGTACTTATAACCAAGTGTAAGAATGAGATCTTAAAAATCTTTCTAATGCAAGTGTAATTGTAGGAAGTTACAATGAGCCGACGAAGAACTTCTACCGACACACAAAATACCCAGCCAATTGCTGACATGGCAGGCGCCATTCAGGAAATTCACGCAATGGCTACCACTATTACTCAACAGTCTGCAACTACTGTTCAACAGGCTGAAACTTCTGCTCAACAAGTTGTCATCCAAGCTCAACGTGAGGCACTAAGGGACCAGAGAGAAGAAGTTGCTGCTTCTACGAGAGAACTGACAGATTTTAATCGTCAAAACCCACCAAAATTCAAAGGGGAACATGACCCTGATAAGGCTGATCTTTGAATATAGGAAATTGAGTAAATTTTTGAAATCTTCCATTACACATAGGCTAAAAAGGTGGAATATGCGACCTTTTTTCTTAGGGCATAGGCTGAATCTTGGTGGCGGGGTGCGGAGCAGCTAATGGAGAGTAACAATGAAGCATTGAACTGGGAAACTTTCAAACAGAAATTTATGGACAAGTATTTCCCATCAAGTGCTAGATCTGAGAAAGAGGCTCAATTCCTCAGACTTTACCAAGGTAATATGACTATCTCTGAGTATGCTGATAAATTTGACTCACTAGCCAAACATTTTCGCTATTTCCATGACCATGTGGATGAGAACTATAAGTGTGAGAGATTTGAGCAAGGACTCAGATATGAAATCAAGGAATCTGTGGAGCCGTTGGAGATTCACCAGTTCCAAGTGCTAATGAGAAATGTAAGAAGGTGGAGCGGATGAAGCAAGGACGTACAAATAGATGGGCTGCTAGAGGACCGTCTAGACATCAGGGACACCAGGACCGTAATAGGGGCAAGCAACAAAGCCATACACCCGACCTAAAAGAAATGGTAGGGACCAACCTCAAACACACGTCAAGGGAGGTCAGAGACCACAAAATTCAGGTACTATTCTGTGTTACAACTGGAATAAGGAGAGACATGTGAGTACTCAGTGCCCAGAAAGAGCGAGAGTCTATTATCTCTGCCAGCGACCAGTACATTTTGCTAGGGATTGTCGAGCACTAAAGAGAGATCACGTTCCATCTACCAACAACCATAATGATGCTACTTGCCCTACTGCTAAGGAACGTATCTATCACATTGGTGGAGAAGAAGCTTCAAATGCCTCAGGATTAATACAGGGTGAGTGTGAGATTTTAGACAAACTATTTCCAATATTATTTGATTCTGGTGTTACTCTTTCCTTCATCTCTGTGGAGTGTGCGAATTTTGTACAACTAATTTTCACTTCAATACCTTTTGATTTGGTGGTCACAATACCATCTTCCGAACTTGTCATACTTAATGAAGCTTGCTTGCAATGACCCTTGACTATCTTGGGCATGAAATTCAAAGTCGACCTGATTTGTATTCCCCTAGAACATCTGGGAGTGATCCTCGGGATAGACTGGTTATCTAGTCATCATATTCTTTTGGATTGTGCTCAAAAGTCTGTACTCTTTCCAGACCCCGGTGTTTCTTGATTCCTCAACACCAACCGATTGAAAATTTCTTTGAAGGGAGGCATCTAAAAGTATGTGTTTTTAAATTCTATCAGCATGAAACCAGAGGTGGAGATTTACAAGATCCAAGTAGTAAGAGATTTTCCAGAAGTATTTCTATCAGACTTGTCAGGGTTACCGCCAGTACATGACATTGAATTTTCTATTGATGTGATCCCAATAATGGACTTATTCACATTGCCCCATGAAGAATGGCCCAATCTGAGTTGTCAGAGCGAAAGAGTCAACTTGAGGACTTATTATCAAAGAATTTTATTCGACCAAGTATCTCGCCGTGGGGAGCTCTTGTATTATTGGTAAAGAAGAAAGATGGGAAGTCGAAATTGTGGGCTGACTATCGACAACTTAATAAAGTCACTATTAAGAATAGATACCCTTTACCACGTATTGATGACTTGATGGATCGACTTGGAGGCGCAGTGATATTCTCTAAGATTGACCTAAAGTCGGGATACCACCAGATTTGAGTAAAGGAAGAAGATATACCCAAGATAGCATTCAGAACACGATATGGGCATTATGAGTATTTAGTGATGCCTTTTGGAGTGACCAATGCGCCAATAATTCTCATGGACTATATGAATCGTATCTTTCATCCGTTCTTAGACAAGTTTTTTGTGGTTTTCATTGATGATATCCTTATATACTCTAGGAGTAGAGAAGAACATGAGGAGCACTTAAGCCAAGTGTTGCAAGTGTTGAAGGAGAAACAGTTGTATGACAACCTATGGAAATGTGAGTTCTGGTTGTAGGAGGTGAAATTCTTAGGCCATGTAATCTCAAAGGAAGGTATTCTAGTTGACCCATCCAAGGTTGAAGTTGTAGTCTCTGGGGAACAACCAAAAATAACCACAGAAATTAGAAGCTTTGTGGGATTGGTAGGATATTATAGAAGATTCGTTGAAGGATTCGCCAAGATTGTAACCCCGCTGATACAACTCACTCAAAAGAATCAGATTTTTACATGGACAAAGGAGTGCAATAAGAGTTTCCAGCTAATGAAGGAGAAATTGACCACGTCACCCGTGTTAGTACTACCACAACCAGAAGAACCTTATGAAGTTTATTGTGATGCTTCCTACCAAGGATTAGGTTGTGTGCTCATGCAGCACAATCAAGTTGTGGCTTATACTTCGAGGCAGCTGAAAACTCATGAGAAGAATTATCCCACATATGATTTGGAACTCGTTGCTATAGTATTTGCACTTAAGATCTGGAGACATTACTTATACAGTTGTAGCTTTGAAGTGTTCATTGATCATAAGAGTTTAAAATATTTGTTTGATCAGAAAGAGCTTAACTCTAGACAGAGGCGATGGCTGGAATTCATCAAAGATTATGACTTCACCTTGCAATATGACCCAAGAAAGCAAAATGTAGTGGTTGATGCCTTGAGCAGAAAGACAGTTCATCTCTCGACTATTGCATTGAAAGAGTTGGAATTGTTAGAGAAGTTTCGGGACTTGAACCTGGATGTGGATTCTTCAACTGAGATAGTGCATTGTGGAATGATCACAATCGAGAATGAATTGATGAATAAGATTGTGAATCTCCAGGGAGACAACGAAGAAATTCAGGAGAAGAGGAAGTTGATGGAGACCAAAACAGCACCAAAGTTCAAATTGGGACCAGACAACATTTTGCTCTGTAACGGGCGTGTGTCTGTTCCTGATAATCCAGAGTTAAGAAAGAGTATTATGGATGAAGCCCATAAAAGTAAGTTGGGCATTCACCCCGGAGCGACAAAAATGTATCAAGACTTAAAGCAGAGATTTTGGTGGTCAGGAATGAAGAAACAGGTAGCCGAGCATGTGGCTTCTTGTTTGACATGTCAAAAAGTTAAGGTAGAACATCAGAAGCCAGTTGAATTATTACATTCTCTGGATGTCCCACAGTGGAAGTGGGATAGAATTTCTATGGACTTTGTTGGGGCATTACCGAAGACTCAGAGTAAGTTTGACTTTATTTGGGTGATCGTGGACAGGTTGACGAAATAAGCTCACTTTATACCAGTGCGAACCAATTATAATGTAGCCAAGCTCGCAGAGATATATATTGTAGAGATTTTGAAACTACACGGAGTACCTTCTAGCATTGTGTCAGATAGAGATCTGAAGTTTACTTCCCACTTTTTGGGAGAATTACAGGAGGCTTTAGGGACGAAGCTAAGACTGAGTTCTGCTTATCATCCTCAGACAGATGGACAAACCGAGAGGATTATTTAGACCTTGGAAGACATGTTAAGGGCGTGTGTCTTAGATGATCGAGGTAGTTGGGACAATTTGTTACCACTTATTGAATTCACTTACAATAATAGTTATCATTCGAGCATCGGCATGAGACCATATGAGGCTTCATATGGACACAAATGTCAGACCCTATTATGTTGGTATAAGGATGGTGAGAGCATGTTAGTAGGCCTTGAATTAGTTCAACAAACAAATGAAAAGGTCAAGTTGATCTAAGAACGAATGAAGACAGATCAGAGTAGACATAAGAGTTATGCAGATAAGTGGAGGAGGCCTCTAGAGGTTCAGGAAGGTGATCATGTGTTTTTAAGGGTGACGCCTACAACTGGCGTAGGAAGAACGCTGAAGTCAAAGAAGCTTACCCCTAAGTTTATTAGACCATACCAAATACTCAAGCGTATAAGTCTTGTGGCGTATGTGATTGCTTTGCCTCCAAATCTGGCTAACCTTCATAGTAAATTCCATGTGTCCTAGTTGAGAAAGTATATGGCCGATGCATCACATGTTATCACACCAGACGACATTTAGTTGAAGGATAATCTTTTGTTTGAGGTTCTTCCAATGAGTATTGGTGGTCGGTCGAGCAGACTTTTGAGAGGCAAGGAAATCCCATTGGTCAAGATAATTTGGAATCAGAAGACTGGCGACGCTACATGGGAACGAGAAGATCAAATGCGTGAACTCTATCCGAATCTTTTTGCAACTGTCTAGTTTCGAGGACGAAACTATTTTAAGGGGGTAAGTATTATAACATTCTTTTTTTATTTTTATTAATTAAGTGGAACTCTGTATTTTAATGTAAAGTGATTAATCTAGTGTGACTATAATAATTAAATAATTATTATTATTAACATTTGTATGTCTTGCCATATTACTAGTGTATGATTAGTTAGAATGAGGATGTTAAATAATTCTAAATTTAAAAAAATGTGTGTTGTTATCGTTACTTTGTAAATCAAGTTGGGTGAATATATTAATTACTATAAAATATAAGTATATGTGTTGTTATTTTATAAATCAAGTTTGAGTGAGTATATTAAATTATTCTAGCACTTAAGAATATATATATTACTGTTATCTTTGTAAACTAAAATTTAATAAATATATGTAATGCATGAGGGTAGTAGTGGTAAGGATGCTAACCGTGTTAGATACAGGTAGGGGACATTACCTAGCATCCATGTAGGTTACATGAGAATAAGGTGGAGAGATGCAACTAGTGGCTAAGTATGTTGACTCCTAAAAATATGAAATAGTTAGACTAAATAGGAGACAAAAATTACATTAATACATATTCAGCTCTCTCATTATCAAAAACTCACGGCCAGTTCCACAAACCCTTCTCCTATTTATTTCCACCAGCCTCACTTTTGTTTATCCTTCTCTCAATTTTCAGCCTTATAAAATACAGTACATCAATCAGGTCTCACCTGTAAACATATTTTTATGCAATTTAATGCTACTAAATTCGTAATCATAAAGAAAAACTCAGCATTCGCTCGTTGAGTCAGTCGTAAGATATCAGAAATTAGTGTTACCAAAAAAAGTGTTCAAGGTAAGAGATTTTCTCCATACACTCATACTACATAGGGCAGTGTTATAGAATGATAGTAAAACCTCTATCTATTAAAATTAAAGTAACTATAAATAAAGAAAAATTAATTTGTATATATTGAATTGGGGTTCATGTTTTGCTGGATGTTATTAATTGTGTTGTAATTAAATCATGACTTCGAAATCAATATATTTCAATTTTATAATTAATTGTATAGTATTACTTGCTTTAATTTAAGCATGATTATGTACCAATATATTTCTATCTTGTAGCACTAGTACTTAAATTGGTTAGGTGATAGTATGTGATTTGATTAGTATGTAGTATATATCGGTTCTAAGACATGGGATCAAGGTATTCTCTCACATTTCAGCATTTGCTCTAACTCAGGGTCATTTTAGCAGTATTGAGAGCTTAACAGATAGCTTTCAAAGTCATTTCAAGCATTTATTTTGCTCATTGGATGATTTGGTCATCAGAAGCTCCGACTGTTATCTTTGCTCAGCGATTCGGCACCAAACAGTATTATTTTAGCGGGATATTTCGAGTACGGAAAGTAGTTCACAGCATATTTCAGGCATGGTTCAGTGGCAATATCAAATGGCACGTTTCAGAGGTCTAATGTGGCTCAGAACAGATGACAGCGGGCGATTCCCCAAGTTTCCCTCGATTTGGCGCCAAGAATTTGAATTTTTGAAGGTGGTAATCGATTACCACATATGGGTAATCGATTACCCTGGGCAAATTTTGCCTAGTCTGTTCATTTTTCAGCACTACAGAATTTGACTCCAAATGGTGGTCATGTGATTTCTTTGTGCATTAGTTAGAATGATCTAGAATTGCTTCATTTTCACAATTTTATTGCATTTCCCTCCAAAATTCAAACACTCTAATTCCTAATTCCACTCCTAATTTTCATTCCTTTCACTAACCCACACTCCACACCACATTTGAATTCCTAACCTAGGGGTTATTTGAATCAAATTGCTCCAAACCTCACTCATTCATTCTCATTCACTCTCATTTTCGCCCTAATTTTCAGAATTTTCTCTCATTTTTTTCGCTTTCCATCTTCATCTTCACCCTCACTCCAAAGCTCTTCCATAAGAGTTAACAAATTCTTCATTGGAATTTGTTAATCCTTGAGCTAAAAGCTCTCATTACCATTCCATCATTTGATTCCATTGTTGATTTTCGTTTGAATCTAGATCTGGAATTTAGAAAGTGATTATTTGAAGTGATTTTGAAGCATTTCTAGCTTATTGCTTGAATTTCCAGCTTTTCTTGCAAGGAGCTCTTAGATCTTTGGTTTTCTAGCGTGGATTCATTGATTGCAGCTTAACAACACTTACCAAAGCAACTCTAGGCTTTGTAGGTTGGTTAAATTCAGATCTAAGCATGTTCTAGCTTATTTTCAGCTTTTACAATGTAGATCATTAATTTGCTGTTGTGGATCTGTCCAATGCTTGTGTTGATCTTTGATTTGGTTGCTTGATTGCTGCAACTGATGTTTGATGGTTGTGATTTAATGTAATTTTCGTGCACAATTGAATATGTATGCATATGGTTGATTGAATTGGAAAATTGCTGCTGAAAAGTGCTTCTGAAGTGGTTTTTTTTTTGCCACTGTCTCAGTGGTAATCGATTACCACATATGGGTAATCGATTACCCTGCCCTTTCCACGTGTATTTTTGCAAGTTTTGAAAGGGTAATCGATTACCAGGATGAGGTAATCGATTACCACTGGGACATATTGCCTTTTTCTTGCATTTTCAAGCTTGTTTGAGTTCCTTTTCATATCTAAACTTCATGGATTGATATGATGTTGATTTGTGGATTGTTTTTGACCTATTTCACCATCCTTAATTGTATGCCTGTGTTTCTTCGACACGCAACTTTTGGTATTCATGATGCATGTCCATGTTTCTTTTGTTTTGCATTCTTGATGTGTTGTTCATGTTGCACAATCATTTGTTCAATAGCGATTGCTTGTTCCATGGTGCTTATCTTGCTGGATATATGATTCATGTTCATGCTTGCTTTCGATTCCATGATTACGCGTTCGTTTCAAATGTTTAAGTGTTGATTTCGTGAATTGTCCATGATGCTTTTGGAAAATGTTCAAGTATGCAATGTCTTTGATTTGTTCATCCCTAATTGCTTGATGCTTAATTCTATGCCCATGTGTAGTAATTTTTCTGGCTTGATGATTGTTCATGTTTGCAAGTCATGTGTTTCCGTTTAATTGTGAAGGCATGTTTGCGTGCGTTTCTTTTGGTACATAATTGTGCTTGGATATATGATATGTTCATCATTGATTGATCAACCTTGGATGCATACTTGATATTATGTTGTTACATGATTGTGAATGATTGATGCATTTTCATACGCATGTGTCTTGATGCATTGCTACTGTCTTTTACACCTGTTGTTTTGGAGTTTCACATGCTGTTAATTGTGCATCCATTCTGTTTGTTGCCTTTCACACCTGTTTCTGCCTGAAAACATGTGTTGTTAATAGCTGTCTTGCTTGTATGTTGGGTTTTACTGTTGTGTTGGTGCTAGAGCGTTGTTGTAGTGCTGTTTTAAGCTTGTTTCTCTTGGTTTTAGTTTGTTTTTGCATGTTCCCTTAGGCTTCCCTAGTCCAACTTAATTTTTGATTAAGCTTGGGGTAGGATAGACATTAGGAGTTAATCCATGCATGATAACAATTAGGATAGTACCTTCTAAAATTTAACCTTAGGCCTATCTTTTGCATGCTAACATTAGGTAGAGTTCCCTTGTATCTCAACTTTAGGACCATTGTGCATGACAACATTAGGATCTAGTTTCCCTTAGTTGTTTTCTTTTCAACCTTTGAGTCCTCTTTCTTCTCATCTCAAAATAAATCAAAAACACTTAATAAATACAACGAGTATTGTGCACCACGAGCCTTAAGTACATGGGAAGTGATAAGCTGGAGTCCCTCCTTACCTTGTCTAGGGTGTTTTGTATACGTCCCATTTCTCAACTGACAACTTTTAATTCAAAACTATAAAGACAACAAAATCCTTTTAACAAAACAACTCATGCAATAAGCGTTCCCGACTCCCCATGTTACATATCAGAGCAGACGCCACAAGGTGAAGTACCCCGTCTTCACCGACAATGACTCCAACTACTCCTGAGTATCTGCAGGATACCGTATAAAGCATCACCAAACACAGAAGGGGTGAGATTCTCAATCAATCAAAAGAATAAGATGATATAATATGCAAGTACAAATCGCCAAGTAATCCACCCATATCATGACATTCAACAACAAACCCACACTTTAACACCACCACAGATAATCATTCCAAAGTACAATGCAACACAACTATCAAGAGAAATGCAATGAGACACCCACTAGACTCAATGCAAGTGGTACCATTTTTGATCCCTGTTTCATGATCACAATTCCCGTCAGAACGTCGATAAATCGCTCACACCCCACATGGGTACACGACAATCGTGATTGCTCACACCCCACATGGGCATACAATCACCTCAACAACAACAACATTGATTCCATCAAGGAATCCGGATAAACACTCACACCCCACATGGGCACACGCCATCCCTCAACCCATGCATATGCTTATGCACCTTCAACGACAACATGCAACAACGACTAACACGAACACATGGCATACCATTGATACATCACATTATCAATCAACAATCAACACACATTTATCGACATACCTCATTATGCCCTACAACCGCTACACACCTTTGCATCATTTAATCATGCATTTCATATTATCGCATCAACACCAACAAAACAAGCATATAATACTTCAATACATGCTCACAACATCACCGCAACAAAACAACATTTATACAATATAAAATATACGATTTCTACTAATTTTCAGCTAATAAAATAATGTTTTTCAGTCCCAGGCCGCGTTAAGCGAGCCCACACCCGCTCTAAGCGCGCTACTCACTGCCTCGAGGAGGCGAAATTCCTCCAGACCGCGCTAAGCGCCCTCTTTGATTTTGGCAAAAAAACCCTGCGATAACAGCATCTCCCTACTGCGATTTTCTGCACTCAAACTGATTTTTTAACACACTTTTTCCACAGATTATGCCATTACAACCTATTTCTAACATATGCATTCCAACAACACAATCAGCTACACTAATCTCATCAATTCCAATCATGTAATTATGAATCCTCCTCAAAAACCCCAATCAACCCACAAACAACATTCTTATGGATTCAACCTAACAATTCTACCCACATACATGTATCATCAAACTCTGGAGAGATAAAGAATTCCCACCCTTACCTTAAAGTGATGAGCTTTCTTTCTTCTCAAGTGAATCCCCTCCTTCTTTTGCCCTAGCCTCTTCTCACTCTTTCTCCCTTTAGCTCTTCAACTTTCTTTTACTTTTATGTATAATGAGAATAACTTTCATTCCTCACTTTTTACATACCCCTAAATATGATTCTCCTCTTTTACCCTTAATTATTCCTACGAATTTACCACCTTACCCTTCCACTCTCCACACTTCTAATATTCCAACTTATTCTATTTATTTTATTTTCATTATATTATTATCATCACTTCTACTCATGAAATAATTCTAACAATAATAATTTTCCACCACAACTCAAATTAAATATATATTATACACTATGCTTAACAAATATTAAATTAAGGTAATTGAGTTAGTCTTCACTCTCCACACCACCAATTTCTACATTATTAGTCATACCCCTTACTACCCCCAAGACTCACTTTTTAAGGCCCCTACCCCTCACTACGGGTACACAAAACACAACGAAAACACACCAAAACACGCAATCAATTACATCAATTCACAGTTATTTCACAAATAATAATTAAAATAAAAACGGGGCGTTACAACTCTCCCCCACTTAGAATATTTCCGTCCCCGAAAATTTACCTGACGCAAACAAACTCGGATACGACTCTCGCATCTTACTCTCCAGTGCCCAAGTCATGTGCCCACCGGCAGCACCTCCCCATACTACCTTCACAAGAACAAACTCCTTGCCTCGCAACTGCTTCACTTTACGATCATCGATACGCTCTGGCATAGCCTCAACTGTGAGATTATCTCTCACTTCCACATCATCCATCGGAATCACATGTGACGGATCCGGAACATACTTCCGAAGCTGCGAAACATAGAACACATCATGCAAATTTGATAAACGCGGTGGCAACGCCACTCTATAAGCAACAAGTCCAACTCTTACCAAAATCTGATACGGACCAATAAATCTACGAGTAAGCTTCCTCGACTTCAACGCACGTCCAACACCGGTCACCGGAGTGACTCTCATAAACACATGATCTCCTTCTTGAAATTCAAGATCTTTCTGTCTCTTATCATGATAACTCTTCTGTCTACTCTGTGAAGTTTTCATATTCTCTCGAATCAATTTCACAGTCTCAGTAGTCTGCTGGACAAATATCAGGCCCAAGTACCACGCTCTCACCTGACTCATGCCAACACAAAGGCGTCCAACATCTCCGACCATACAAAGCCTCAAAAGGTGCCATTCCGATACTGGAATGATAGCTGTTGTTATACGTGAACTCAATCAACGGTAAATGGCTATCCCAAGCACCTCCTTGTTCAAGCACACAAGCCCTCAACAAATCCTCCAAGGATTGTATAGTCCTCTCTGTCTGCCTGTCCGTCTGCGGATGATAAGCGGAACTCAACCTTAACTTTGAAGCCAAAGCTTCTTGCAAACTCCCCCAAAATCTAGAGGTAAACCTCAGATCTCTATCCGACACAATACTCAAAGGAATTCCATGCCACTTCAAAACTACACGGATATAAATCTCTGTCAACTTCTGCAAGGAAAAACTGATATTAATCGGAATAAAATGCTCCGACTTCGTCAGTCTATCCACTATTACCCAAATCGCATCATGTCTCCTCAGAGTATTAGGTAGCCCCGTAACAAAATCCATAGAAATACTGTCCCATTTCCACTCTGGAATGTCCAACGGTTGCATCAAACCAGCAGGTTTCTGATGTTCCACTTTCGACTTCTGACAAGTCAGACAAGCTTACACAAACTGTACCACATCACGTTTCAGTCCAGCCACCAAAATATTCTCTTCAAGTCTTGAAACATCTTTGTAGCTCCTGGATGAATACTCAAGCTACTTCTGTGGCTCTCCTCAAGAATCATTCTTTTCAACTCAGCATCATCAGGAATACAAATCTTATCACGGAACCTCAACACACCTTGTTCATCAATTCGGAAATCATTGCTTCCTGCACGTTCATTCCCAACCATCAGGTCTACTAATTTTACATCCAACTTCTAACCCTCTCTGATGCTGTTAAGAAAATCGTTGTTAACCTTTAGCATACCCAACATTACACTATGTGGTGTCCGTTCATAAACCAAACTCATATCTCTAAATTATTCAATCAATTCCAACTCTTTAACCATCATAGCCGACATATGCAAAGTTTTTCAACTTAAAGCATCCGCCACGAAATTAGCTTTACCGGGATGATAGTTCAAGCCAAAATCATAATCCTTCAAGAATTCTAACCAACGTCTCTGTCTCATATTCAATTCTTTCTGATCAAACAGGCACTTCAAACTCTTATGATCGCTATACACTTCAAATCTAGAACCATATAGATAATTCCTCCAAATTTTCAACACGAACACCATTGCAGCTAACTCTAAATCATGCGTAGGTTAATTCCTCTCATGAATTCTCAACTGTCTAGAAGCATAAGCTACCACTTGACCGTCCTGCATCAACACACCACCTAAACCCAATAAAGAAGCATCGCAATACACCATAAATGGTTCATTTGGTTTAGGCAAAATCAAAACAGGAGCTGTAGTCAACCTCTTCTTCAGATCGACGAAACTCTGTTCACAATGAACATCCCACACGAAAGCTTTAAGTCAATTGGGTTAAGGAAGTGCCAACTTCGAAAAACCTTCAATGAACCTGCGGTAATAACCAGCTAACCCCAAAAAGCTTTGAATCTCAGTCACCGACTTCGGAGCCTCCCACTGTAGAACTGCATCTACCTTGGATGGATCTACAGCAATACCATTACCTGAAATAACATGACCAAGAAAACTCACCTCTTTCAACCAGAACTCGCACTTCGACAACTTAGCATACAGTCTCTTCTCCTTCAGCACTTGCAATACAATCCGTAGATGTTCAGTGTGCTCTTCTTCTGATTTAGAATAAATCAGAATGTCATCAATAAACACAACCACGAACTGGTCCAAATAATTATGAAAAATCCGATTCATATATTCCATGAATACACCAGGTGAATTAGTAACTCCAAATGGCATCACAACATACTCGTAATGTCCATACCGAGTCCTAAAAGTCGTCTTCTAAATATCTTCATCCTTCACTCGTATCTGATGATAACCCAATCTCAAATCAATCTTACTAAACACACGAGCGCCCACTAACTGATCCATCAAATCATCTATTCTTGGAAGCGAATATTTGTTCTTAATCGTCACTTTATTTAGCTGTTTGTAGTTAATACACAACCTCATACTACCGTCCTTTTTCTTCACCAGCAACACTGGAGCTCCCCAAGGTAACAGACTTGGCCTCACAAACTTCGTTGCTAACAATTCTTCCAACTGTTTCTTCAGTTCTGCTAATTCTGACGCCGACATCCGATATGGAGCTGTAGAAATAGGTCTAGTACCAGGTACAAGATCAATGCTAAACTCCACTTCTCTCTCTGGCGGTACATCAGCAACATCATCCGGAAACACTTTTGGAAATTCTCGTACCACCTGTAACTCATTAATCACAGACTCGTTCTCCACCGACAAGGATGCAAACAATGCTAACACTTGAGCTTCTTCATCTAAGAGCTCCTTCAACTCTCTAGCAGATAAGTAACCATCTTCCTCCTCTTTTTCCGGATCAAGGAACCGCACCGTCTTGTTGTAACAATTGATATGAACATGATTGAATTCCAACCAGTTCATTCCCAAAATCACATCAAGACCCTCCAACGGCAAATAAACAAGATCGACACCAAAGTTCTTACCGTAAATCGACAAAGGAAATCTCAAACAAACTAAAGAAGTAGTCACCGATCCCTTCGCAAGAGTTTCGATAAACATTTCTCCCTTCATAGAAGAAACAACAAGGCCTAATCTTTTCACACAATCAGCAGCAATAAAATAATGCGTAGCACAGTATCAATCATAGCAATCAAAGGTGTGTTATTAATGTAACAAATACATCTGATCAGTCTGTCTTCAGTGGAAGTCTGAGTTCCTGTCAAAGTGAACACCTTTACTCCAGTTGAAGCTTTCTTTGGCTTTTGACAACGAGTACTAATATGGCCCTGCTCTCCACAATTGTAGCAAGTCACCATATTAACCTTGCAATTGGCAATCAAATGTCCAGATTATCCACACTTGAAACACTTCTTCACGTCACTCGTGCACTCACTGATATGATGACCCAACTCACCACATCGGTAGCACTTTAGAGGAACAGGGGCACCTCCCCCACTTGGCTTCTTGCCATCAGCATACCTCTGCTTACCTTTATCAGCAGGAGCTGCATACGACTTCCCACGATGCATCTATTGTTTTCCTTTCCTCTCGGCCAACCCCTTAAAGTGAGCCGATCGAGCTTTGTTATCTTCCTCAAAGATCCTACAGCAATCAACCAATTCTGGAAACCTCCTGATTCGCTGATACCCAATCGCCTGTTTGATCTCAGGCCTTAAACCATTCTCAAACTTGATACACTTCGAGAACTCAGCAGCCGCCTCACTGTAGTGCGGATAAAACTTGGGTAGATATGAGAACTTGGCAGTATAATTCGTAACCGACATACTACCCTACTTCAACTCTAGAAATTCGATCTCTTTCTTTCCCCGAACATCTTCAGGAAAGTACTTCCTCAAAAACTCCCTACTGAACACAGCCCAAGTGATCACTTCCCTGGCCGCCTCCAACAATTGACGAGTGCTAACCCACCTGTTATCAGCTTCTCCAGCTAACATGTGAGTACCCAATCGTACCTTCCGTGCATCAGGACACTCCATAACCCGAAAGATTCTCTCAATCTCCTTGAGCCAAGTCTGTGCTCCATCCGGATCATATCTTCCCTTAAATGTAGGCGGGTTGTTCTTCTGAAACTCATCATTCTCGTGAGTATGCGGCGGATTCTGTACTACTTGAGTCATAGCTTGCATAGCAGCAGTAAGTGCAACGTCGTTCCTTCCAGCCATTCAAAATCTGTTACGCATCAACAACAGAAAACAATGGTTAAGGAGCCTAAATCGACAGTTATCAACTGTCACACACAACAACAATAACAACGCAACGACTCGACAACTTGGCCGGACGGACCGACCAGCTCTAATACCACTTTGTAACACCCTAAATTCCCACGTAATATTTAATCAAAAAATCAGAGTAAAATCATCCCATTCAATTTAAGGCATTACTTTCGACAACATACTTGCTCTTTATTAGACATGTAACATATTGTATAATTCAATAAACCAACTTTTATTATGCAGCGGAAAAATCAATCATAACAATGATAGCGAAACATAACGGTTTCAAATGACAACTTTTAATTCAAAACTATAAAGACAACAAAATCCTTTTAACAAAATAACTCATGCAATAAGCATTCCCGACTCCCCATGTTACATATCAGAGGAGACGCCACAAGGTGAAGTACCCCGTCTTCACCGACAACGACTCCAACTACTCCTGAGTATCTGCAGGATGCCGTATAAAGCATCACCAAACACAGAAGGGGTGAGATTCTCAATCAATCAAAAGAATAAGATGATATAATATGCAAGTATAAATCGCCAAGTAATTCACCCATATCATGACATTCAACAACAAACCAACACTTTAACACCACCACAGATAATCATTCCAAAGTACAATGCAACACAACTATCAAGAGAAATGCAATGAGACACCCACTAGACTCAATGCATGTGGTACCATTTTCGATCCCTGTTTCATGATCACAATTCCCGTCGAAACGTCGATTAATCGCTCACACCCCACATGGGCACACGACAATCGTGATTGCTCACACCCCAAATGGGCACACAATCACCTCAATAACAACAACATTGATTCCATCAAGGAATCCGGATAAACGCTCACACCCCACATGGGCACACGCCATCCCTCAACCCATGCATATGCTTATGCACCTTCAACGACAACATGCAACAACGATTAACGTGAACACATGGCATACCATTGATACATCACATTATCAATCAATAATCAACACGCATTTATTGACATACCTGATTATGCCCTACAACCGCTACACACCTTTGCATCATTTAATCATGCATTTCATATTATCGCATCAACACCAACAAAACAAGCATATAATACTTCAATACACGCTCACAACATCGCCGCAACAAAACATCATTTATACAATATAAAATATACGTTTTTTACTAATTTTCAGCTAATAAAATAATGTTTTTCAGTCCCAGGCCGCGCTAAGTGAGCCCACACCCGCGCTAAGCGCGCTACTCACTGCCTCGAGGAGGCAGAATTCCTCCAGACCGCGCTAAACATGCTAGACCGCGCTAAGCGCCCTATTTGATTTTGGCAGAAAAACCCTGCGATAACAGCATCTCCCAACTACGATTTTCTGCACTCAAACTGATTTTTTAACACACTTTTTCCACAGATTATGCCATTACAACCTATTTCTAACATATGCATTCCAACAACACAATCAGCTACACTAATCTCATCAATTCCAATCATGTAATTATGAATCCTGCTCAAAAACCCCAATCAACCCACAAACTACATTCTTATGGATTCAACCTAACAATTCTACCCACATACATGTATCATCAAACCCTGGAGAGATAAATAATTCCCACCCTTACCTTAAAGTGATGATCTTTCCTTCTTCTCAAGTAAATCCTCTCCTTCTTTTGCCCTAGTCTCTTCTCACTCTGTCTCCCTTTAGCTCTTCAACTTTCTTTTACTTTTACGTATAATGAGAATAATTTTCATTCCCCACTCTTTACATACCCCTAAATATGATTCTCCTCTTTTACCCTTACTTATTCCTATGAATTTACTACCTTACCCTTCCACTCTCCACACTTCTAATATTCCAACTTATTCTATTTATTTTATTTTCATTATATTATTATCATCACTTCCACTCATGAAATAATTCTAACAATAATAATTTTCCACCACAACTATAATTAAATATATATTCTACACTATGCTTAACAAATATTAAATTAAGGTAATTGAGTTAGTCTTCACTCTCCACACCACCAATTTCTACATTATTAGTCATACCCCCTACTACCCCCAAGACTCACTTCTTAAGGCCCATACCCCTCACTACGGGTACACAAAACACAACAAAAACACACCAAAACATGCAATCAATTACATCAATTCACAGTTATTTCACAAATAATAATTAAAATAAAAACGGGGCGTTACATAATTCACTTCTGTCTAAAAAAAACAAACCAGATCCAAATCTTTTATCCTTCAGGATGGGTCTCAAATCATTTTCATAAAAGAGCATGTTATTTTCGTTTTACCGCAAACAGACATCGATCCTAACTGCTGAAATGCGAACTTAGCGTCGCTCATAAATATCACTTAACCAATTTGTGGTTTCATAGGTCGAACTACGACCGCTCTAATTTCCTCTTTCTTGTCTGATTGAGGATACATAGGAACAAGACGACGATGTCTTGGCGAGAAACCTTCCCCTATTCACCCGTAGTCTTCCGAACTACGTTGACTTTGGCTTTCCCATTGCACGGGGGAATACGTAGGCCTAGGACCGCGATATCCTATCGAGTCTCCTTTTGTTTTCCGTTTCCATTTAGCAATAGGCTTTAGCTAACACACCCTTTGATTAGACAACAAGCGTGGATCCCATTGAGTACAACGGACGCGAGGGGGTGCTAATACCTTCCTATCGCACAACTAACTCCCAAACTCAGACTATGGTTGCGATGACCATGTCTTCTCCCTTTTTGAGGTTTTCTTCGATCGCTTTCTTTCCCTTCGTCGGGATAAATAACGTTCGGTGGCGACTCTTCTGTTTTTCCGCGTTTGTTTTTTCGCAATTGCGACAACTGGAGACTCTGCTGGGGACTCTGGTTCCCTATGCGAGTCAATCCTAGCGCTTGTCTGTTTTTGTTTCATTGGGTGTTTATTTATGTGCATTTATTTTTTGTATATTACTGTATTTTACCGTATTATTTACATCATTGTTATCATATTGCTCTGTTGTTGCTGTGCTGTTGGGTGGGTTGGTTCCATGAGAGATAAGCCCAATACCCAGGCTTGAGTATATACTTAGGATTAAAGTGGAGAGTAGTGTGGCCTGCGTGGCATCTTGGTACATTTGGTTTACACAAAATCCACATTCAGACGAGGTTTTCTTGGGAGATATTCCGACTTGCACGTCTTGTGCATGTCAGAGTGTCGACTTAGAGAGCTTATGACTCTGGAGACCATTCATTGGGAATCAAATGAGACCTCCTTGATTGGTGATGATGCCAAACCAGAAATGGTGAACGTATCATCATTTTTCGACCTGAGAGTCCGTGATACTGAGGACCTGTTAGGATGCCTTGTTCGAGAGTAGAACCCACATGTGAGAGAGGATGGATTTTTGTAGGAAACTCTGACCTCCAACTTACTCGGTTTTCTGGATTTCTTATCAGTGTGAACCTTTGAGCTTGGTATTCTAATATTGGTATTCTGGTATTCTGGATTTCTTGTTAGAGTGGATTTCTGGTCCCTATTTAGTCAGCAGCACAACAGATATTCAGAGCATTTTGATACCTTGATCCCATGTTTGCATTCGTATCATTATTGCATTCTAACATGTTTGTTTATTTCCAGGGTTTTTATCTTATCCTTGATTCCAGTTGCTGAGGTTTTTTCGAAATGGACACTGAACGAAAGAAGAATGTGGCGTACAAGTTTCCAAAGTCAACTTTAGACTCACTTCATGAATTGGTTGCTTTGGCTGATCCCGGTGTTTTGGCTGATTTCAGAAAAGAATATGGGAGGATATTGAATGTTCTTCGTAACATCACAAAGTATGAACATGATGTTATCCATACACTCTTGTAGTTCTATGATCCTTCGTTGCACTGTTTCACCTTTCCAGATTATATTTTAGTTCCAACATTGGAAGAATTCTCTTTCATCTTGGGGGTCCCCATCAAGGGTAGAGTACCTTTCTTTTCTGAGGAGTGTCCGGATTTGGAAGAAGTTGCAGCTGCTCTTCATTTGGGTCAATCTTTTCTGAGTGATAATGTTGCCAGTAAAGGAGGTTTTCAAGGGTTCCATCTGGAGTTCTCTGGTTAGTCAAGCTCGCAAGTATTTCGACACGAACAATTGGACTGTTTTTAACGCCATATTGGCTTTGTGCATTTACGATATCGTTTTGTTTCCAAATGTGCATGATTTTATGGATATGCACGCCGTCAGGATCTTCGTCATGAAAAATCTGATACCAACTCTCATTGGTGATTTGTATCACTCCGTACACTTAAAGAACGAGAAAAGGAGAGGAGGGTCTGTGAATTGTTGTACGTCGCTCTTATGCAAATGGTTTATGAATCATCCCCCTCAGTCTGATGCGTTTGTTGATACAAAGGATTCTTTGAAATGGTCTAAAAGGATAATGGGGTTGACTGCAGATAACATTGTTTGGTTTGATCATAAATTATTGGGTATAGAGATTATTTCCAGCTGTGGAGACTTCCCACACGTGCCTTTGGTGGGTAGAAAAGGTGGAATTAATTATAATCCATCTCTTGCTATCAGACAGTTTAGGTATGCTTTGAAAGATCCTCCTGAAGATCAAGATGTCGAAGAGTCTTTGTTTTTTAATGGTACTGAAGACCAGGAGATGCTTAGGAAAGTTGTAGGTGCTTGGGGAAATATTCATAAAAAAGGGAAGACTGCTTTGGGAAAGAGTAATTGTCGGGCTTATCCTCTCTATGTGGAGTGGGTTCAGAAAAGAGTGGAAGAGGTGCTCCTGCCTTTCTCAATAGAGCCACCTTTATATTCACTGATGATCGAACAACCCACTACCGTGGAGATTGATAAATTTGACAAGCTTTGGACTGAGAAAGAAGAGCTACGTAAAGAGAACGAAGAACTGAAGAGAGAGATCAGTCAGTTGGGGTATGATTAGAAGGAAGCTATATATGTGGCTAAGGTGAAGACCAAGCTGTTGGTCAAGAAAGAAAAAAAGTTCGTTGAAGAGGTCAAAAGCAGACAACGAGTAGGACAAGATCTAAAAGGCGCCCACAGCTTACTCCAGTCGAAGAAAGAAGAATTGGACAGAGCTTTGGTCAGGATTCATAAGTTCGATAGTCAGTGGAACACCACGATAACTGCACGCAAGAAGAAAGAAGATAACCTCTGAGATCAGATCATGAAGTTGAAGACGCAACTCAGAAAGAAAGAAGAAGAAGTCAGAACAGAGGCATATTGTAGACACATAAGTGAAGAGCGACTTAATGAAGCCTTGTCAGCTTTGGAAGAGCTCAAGATCCGAGCAGGAGTAAAGAAGCCCAAATTTAAAGATCCTAAGCTGGAAGATGTTTTCGGTGAAGACTCTTGGGAGACGCAATGTCAGTACTTGGAGGAAAACCTGTACAAACATGATACTCTTATTCAAGAACTGATCCAAAGCCTGAGGCATCCAGATACGAAGAAGCTCTTCAAGGAGATTCAATCTTGGTGTGAAGCACGTGAAGGTTAGGAAGGGCTGACTATGGTAGATTTTGATGATGTATCTTAGTCTTTCTTTTGTATTGGATCACCACCAGGCTTGTTGGTCGGGATTGCTGACTATTGTATTCAAATATCTTTCTCTATTCGGGTTGTATGTAATGACTGATGGTTACTCTCTGGTTTTCTTATATATGAGCATATATTATTGGTGTTCCGTCCATTCTTGGTATTTATTATTATTAAACTGGAATCAAGGAGTAGATCACCCTGAGAATACTCAAACATGACATTTGCATTTGCATTATCATATTCATGTGCATAGCAGGTGTTTATGATTAGTTTTCTTATCTCTTCCTGGTGTTCTATAGCAGGATTGTGGAATCTCGCATTCATCGGTACGTAACTCGCAACAACCAACAAAGAGCAATGGATCAGGTGCAGGCTGAACTTCAGGATTTCTGCAACCGTATGGCTCAATTTATGGAGCTGATGCAGAATGTGGCTCAGGGACAAGAGCAATTGAGGACTCTGGTCTAGCCTTTAGTCGCTCGTGTCGATGAAGAGGGTGTTGTTCATGGAGGTGTAGGAGTTATTCCTCCAGGCGGAGGTAGTCTTGATGGTGCCAGTCCTCCGGGCGGAGGTATTCCTACTGTTGTTATTCCTCCGGGCGAAGGCTTAGCTGGCGGAGTTCCTAGAGTGGTTGGGGGAGCTGGTAGTGTTTGTGATGTGCATGGCGATGGGGGCCATCACTGGGAGGAAGATCATCAGGATGACGTGTTCTCTATGCAAGGTGTGGACGCCAGCCTCCCAACTGAGGCCGACAAGAAGTTTAAACTGATTGAAGAGAGGATGAAAGCTTTTGAAAATCAGAATTCTTTTGGTCTTGATATGGCTAACTTAGGTTTGGTCCCAGGTGTGAAAATACCCCACAAGTTCAAAGTGCCTGCTTTTGACAAGTACAATGGCACCACCTGTCCTAAGACTCACATTAGGGCGTATTTCAGAAAAATGTCTGCATATTCGGATGATGAGAAGCTACTGATGCATTTCTTTCAGGATAGCCTAGCTGGGGCATCCTTAGAGTGGTATATGCAACTAGAGAGGACTCATATTCGTAGTTGGCGGGAACTTGTTGAGGCATTTGTTAAGCATTACCAATATAATACATACATGGCACCGAACAGAATGCAGCTAAAGAACCTCTCGCAGAAAGGCAATGAAAATTTCAAAGAGTACGCCCAAATGTGGCGTGAACTAGCGGCTAGATTTCAACCTCCGATGATGGAGAGAGAACTTATCGACATGTTCATGGCTACACTACCAGGGCCTTACTATGAAAGAATGGTGGGATGTTTGTCTGCTGGATTTTCAGACCTGGTGTTGGCTGGAGAGAGAGTTGAGAGTGGTATTAAGATCGGCAAGATACCAAGCAGTAGTGGATCCTCATCTGGAGGAAATAAAAAGCCATATGGGGGAATTGTCAAGAAGAGGGAAGATGATACAAACTCTGTTTCTTCGGATCGGCAGAAAGGCAGGGCCCATCAAAATTTTACTCAGCAAGTTGCTACCATAGCTATTCCGGCTGCACCAAGCAACAAAACACTGCTCCGCACCGATATCAGGACAGACCCAAGGGGAACAGGCATTTTGAGGCGCCACCAATGTCGTATGCCTAGTTACTGCATCTTCTTCTACAATTACAGTTAGTGCAAAATAGGACTTTGGCTCCACCCACGGGCACTTTGCCACCTGGGTACGATGCCAATGCCCACTGTGAGTTTCATTTCGGGACTCGAAGCCACAATATTAATAACTGTAAGGCATTCAAACACAAGGTCTAGGACTTGCTTGATTCAAAAGCTATTGATTTCACTAACAATAGTCCGAATGTGATTCAGAATCCTATGCCTAATCATGGTGTGTCAAGGACTAATGCTATCGAGGACGGAGAGAAGTTGGATTTCATACTGGATGTTAATAAACTGAAAACTCCTTTGTCGGTTGTCAAAGAACGTTTGTTGAAAGGTGGAGTATTTCCGGGGTGTGCAAATGATTGTCAAGAGTGTCTGCTGTAGCCAGAGGGTTGTGACTCACTGAAATCAGGTATACATAGGATGATTGATGACGGGAAGTTGCAGTTTGACATAGCTAACAGTGTGAAGAAGGTTATTGATAATGGTGATGACATTGCTACAATATCTATCCCTTTCAAAATAGTTTATATTTTAGCACCGGCGAGGCAAGTACAGGTTATTATTACTGTTCCAGGCCCAGTACCTTATGAAAGTACTAAAGCCATTCCGTGGAATTACGGGGCTGAAGTATTTTATAATGGACAAAAACAGGAGCTAGTTGACTCATCTGGAACATGATGTACATTTGAGAATATTGTGGGGGTTGGAGGTATTACAAGAAGTGGCAGTGTTTTCTACGCCAGAGGTTAATACTGATAATTCTGACAAAGGGAGGGGTAAGCAAGTTGTTGATAATTCCAGACAGAAACAAGTGGAGGATGACTCTTTCTCGAAGGATGTGGAAGAGTTCATGAGGTTAATACGGAAGAGCGATTACAAGATTGTGGATTAGTTAAATCAAACGCCTTATAAGATCTCCATTATGTCATTGTTTTTATGTTCAGAAGCTCATAGAAATGCGTTGCTAAAGGTATTGAATGTCGCTTATGTGCCACAAGATATTTCTGTGAATCAGCTCGAAGGTGTGGTGGCATACGTGAACGCTGGGAATGGCTTGGGTTTTATTAATTTAGATTTGACTCCCACAGGGAGGAATCACAATAACGCTCTGCACATCTCCATGGAGTGCAGGGGTTCATTGTTGTCACATGTGTTAGTGGATACTGGTTCATCATTAAATGTTCTTCCGAAAAAGGCACTCATGAAGCTCGACACACAGGGGTTTATTTGCACGCCTAGTGATTTGGTGGTGCGTGCTTTTGATGGTTCCAAGAGATCCGTGTTTGGAGAAGTTGTTATGCCCATCAAGGTGGGGCCAGAAGTTTTTGACACCACTTTCTATATTATGGATATTCAGCCAGCGTATAACTGTTTGTTAGGTCGCCCCTAGATTCATCATGTTGGGGCAGTGACATCAACGTTGCATCAGAAATTGAATTACATGGTTGAAGGTAAAGTAGTCACAGTGTGTGGTGAGGAGGACATAATGGTTAGTCATTTGTCGACCTTCAAATATGTGGAAGTTGATGGAGAAATTCATGAAACTTTATGTCAGGCTTTTGAAGCTGCTCAGATTCCAAAAGAGCCTCCTGTAGAGGTTAAAGAGCCTAAAGTTTTGATGTCTTCATTTAAAGAGGCGCGTACGGTGGTGGAGTCTAGTGATTCTCAAAGATGGGGCCAAGTTCTTGAAATTCCAATGAAGCAGGATAAGCATGGACTGGGGTATAAGTCATCTCAAGCTCCCCCAAGGTACAGTGGTCCAGTCCGATTTACCAGTGTCGGGGTATTCTTCAACAGAATCAACGCTATAGGTGATGATGAAGGTGACAGTGATTGCGATATGGATAATTGGATTCGCCCATGTGTTCCTGTTCAGGAGTTGCGCAACTGGTCTATCGAGGAAGTCATCCAAGTCACCAACGAAGAGTAATTGTTATTGTTTTTTGCATATGTTAAATCCTACGTTCTGCCCAAGACGTAGTGACTCATTCTGTAGGGCCACAATGTTTTGCTTTTAATGTCATCTTTAATAAAGGACGTTTTTGCATTCAAATGTTTTGATCCATGTTTTTCCTTTTTATTGTTTGTATTTGATGAAAGAAAAATGGCAATGTGTTTTGTTTGTTCATTGTTGCATTCATAATAAACATAAAACATCACTCATGCAGGTCTATTATCTCAGATTCCACCGATAATGATTCAGCTATGGCTCGGTATGACTTCGATAATCCCATTTATCAAGTTGAAGAAGAGACTGACGAAGACTGCGACTTGCCTGAGGAATTAGCCAGACTTCTGAAATAGGAGGAACGAATCATTTTACCTCATCAGGAGGACATTGAAGTTGTTAATCTGGGCACCAAGGACGTGAAAAAGGAGTTAGAATTGGGGCTGCCTTGGAGGATAGTGTTAAGGGAAGATTGGTTGAAATGTTGCGAGAGTATGTGGACATCTTCTCCTGGTCTTACCAAGACATGCCTGGGCTTGACATGAATATTGTTGTATACCGATTGCCGCTTAAGGAGGGTTGTCCTCCGGTTAAGCAAAAGTTAAGAAGAACAAGACCGAACATGGCTGTCAAAATCAAGGAAGAGGTTTAGAAACAGTTAGATGTTGGTTTTCTTGCTGTGACAAATTATCCTCCGTGGGTTTCTAATATCGTTCCTGTACCTAAGAAGGATGGAAAGGTCAGGATGTGTGTTGATTATCATGACTTGAATAGAGCAAGCCCAAAAGACGACTTCTCGCTCCCCCACATTGACGTGTTAGTTGACAACACTGCTCAGTATTCCATATTTTCCTTCATGGATGGCTTCTTTGGGTATAACCAAATCAAAATTGCCCCATAGGACATGGAGAAGACGACGTTCATAACACTGTGGGGGACTTTCTGTTACAAGGTAATGCCTTTCGGATTGAAGAATGATGGGGCAACCTATCAGCGGGCGATGATGGCTCTCTTTCATGATATGATTCACAAAGAGATCAAGGTCTATGTTGATGATATGATTGCGAAGTCCCAAATGGAGGAAGAGCATTTGGTAAATCTTTAGAAGTTGTTTGAAAGGTTGAGGAAATTCAGATTGATGTTGAATCCGAACAAGTGCACCTTCGGGGTGAGATCTGGTAAATTGTTGGGCTTCATTGTCAGCAAAAGAGGTATTAAGGTAAATCCTGCTAAAGTAAAATCCATACAAGATATGCCTGAACCGAGAACGGAAAAAGAGGTTCATGGTTTCTTAGGGAGATTGAACTACATAGCCAGATTTATCTCTCATCTTACAGCCACGTGCGAACCAATATTCAAATTGCTGAGAAAAGATCAAGAGTTCAGGTGGAATGAAAATTGTCAAAAGGCGTTTGAAAAAATAAAAGAATATTTGCAGGAACCTCTGATCCTCATGCCTCCAGTGCTAGGAAGACCTTTGATTATGTATCTTATGGTTCTTGAGAATTCGATGGGGTGTGTGCTTGGTCAACACGACGAGACAGGTAGGAAAGAGCATGACATCTACTACCTGAGTAAAAAGTTCACTGATTGTGAGTTGAGGTACTCGATTCTGGAAAAGACATGTTGTGCACTCGCTTGGGCAACTAAGCATTTGAGGCAGTATATGTTAAACCACACAACCCTGTTAATTTCGAAGATGGATCCGATAAAGTACGTGTTTGAGAAGCAAGCACTCTCTAGGAGGATCACCCGTTGGCAGATGGTTTTGACAGAATATGATATTCAGTATGTTTCCTAGAAAACCATTAAGGGAAGTTTTCTGTCAGAATATCTCGCTCAACAACTGATCGAGGATTATCAACCGATGAAGTTTGAACTTCCGGATGAGCATATCAAGTTTTTGAAGATGAAAGACTGTGATGAACCTTTGCCTGATGAAGGACCCGAAATTGGATCTCAGTGGAGTTTAATCTTTGATGAGGCTATTAATTCATATGGTAACGGAATCGGGGCAATCATTACAACTCCAAGGGGCTCTCATATACCCTTCACTGCCCGATTAACGTTCATATGAACCAACAACGAAGCAGAGTATGAAGCATGCATCATGGGGTTGGAAGAGGGTATTGATTTGAGAATCAAGAACCTTGATGTGTATGGTGATTCTGCGTTGGTAATTAATCAGATTAAAGGAGAATGGGAAACACGTCAGGCAAACTTGGTTCCTTATAAGAACTACGCCAGAAGGCTGTTACTGTTCTTTGATAGGGTTGACTTTCATTATGTACCCCGGGCTGAAAATCAGATGGCGGATACGTTGGCAACGTTGGCTTCGATGTATAAAGTGAATTTATGGAATGAAGTTCCAACGATCAAAATTATGCGTCTTGACAGACTGGCCTTTGTGTTTGCAGTCGAGGAGGTATCAGATGGCAAACTGTGGTATTACGACATTAAATGCTTTCTCAAGAGTCAAGAGTACTCGTCTGGGGCATCTACCAAGGATAAGAAAACGCTGAGGAGATTAGCAAGCAATTTCTTTTTGAATGAAGATGATGCGCTATACAAGAGGAATTTTGACATGGTCTTGCTATGTTGTGTTGATGAACATGAGGCGGGCCTGTTGATGGAAGACGTTCACGAGGGTTCTTTCGGTACTCATGGCAATGGGCATGCTATGGCCAGAAAACTGCTGAGGATAAGATATTACTGGATGACTATGGAGTCTGATTGTTTTAAATATGCCAGAAAGTGCCATAAATGCCAGATTTATGCTGATAAGGTGCATGTCCTGCCTACTCCTCTGAATGTATTGACATCTCCTTGGCCCTTTGCTATGTGGGGCATTGACATGATTGGAAAGATTAAGCCGACTGCTTCCAATGGGCATCGCTTTATTCTGGCCGCCATTGATTATTTCATGAAGTGGGTAGAAGAAGCCTCGTTTGCCAACGTCACCAGATAAGTGGTCGCCTGGTTTATAAAGAAGGACATCATCTGTCGTTATGGTATCCCAGAGAGAATCATTACCGATAATGGATCAAATTTGAACAACAAGATGATGAAGGAGTTATGCCAGAGCTTTAAAATTAAACATCACAATTCTTCTCCATATCGTCCGAAGATGAATGGCGTTGTTGAGGCAGCAAACAAGAATATCAAGAAGATTGTGCAGAAAATGGTGGTACCATACAAAGATTGCCATGAGATGTTGCCCTTTGCTTTACATGGTTATTGTACTTCGGCGCGTACATCGACGAGGGCAACTCCTTTCTTACTCGTGTATGGTATGGAGGCAGTCATACCATTAGAGGTTAAGATTCCTTCTTTAAGAATTTTGGCAGATGTGAAACTTGATGAAGCCGAATGGGTACGATCCAAGTCAGATCAAATGAACCTTATTGAAGAGAAGAGATTGACAGCCATTGAACATGGATGGTTGTATCAAAGTAGGATGAAGAAGGCCTTTGATCAGAAAGTGTGACCTCGGTTTTTTCAGACAGGCAACTTGGTTTTGAAAAAGATCCTTCATCCTCAGACAGATCACAGGGGAAAATGGACTCCAAACTACGAAGAGCCATATGTAGTAAGAAAGGTTTTCTCTGGTGGAGCCTTGTTACTCTCAACTATGGATGGTGAAGATTTTACATCCCCTGTGATTGCAGACGCAGCTCAAAAATACTTCGCATAAAAGAGACCTGCTGGACGACAAAAAGAAAAATTCAGACAAAAAAGGGCATCCTGGTGAACCACAAAAAGAAAAAGTTCGGCCAAAAATTAGGGATAAAAGAAAATAAAATAATAAACCCGCAAAGTTGAAAACCTGAAAAGGAAACTTTGGCAAAAATGGGTATCCGGTGGATTGAAAACCCGAAAGGGCGATCCAGGCAAAAGTTAGGAATTTGAAAGCGAGAGGCTGCGGTCTGCGTTCGATCTGTAAACACTTTTGATACATGGGAATTTCGAAGGAAAGGAATCAGTCCAGTCAGTCTTTTTGGAAGTCAAAGCATCTGCGGATATAGAAGACATATGGGTCATAGCTGAATCGAAGCATGGTGGATATCTGTTCCCACATTGCCGACATGTGTATTTTTATTTTCACTTTTGTGTAATTACCTTTTTTCAGGAATTGCTTCCAAGTTGTAAATGCCTATTTACAGGCCAATTCAATCAATAAAGTTTTCATTTCACTCAAAAAGCTATTCATTTCTGTTTTTACTTTTTACGGTTTTGTTTGCAAAAACGTCCGATTTTTTTTATAAACATTGCGTGTGAAAACATTAAGCTTTATAGAGCATATTGAAAACAATGGAAATTGCTTGATCGATGGATACTATGGATGGTAACCGAGGTTTCCATTTCACATATAGAACATTCTGTTGTTTGTTATGTGTTTGCAGGGTGGCAAGATTTCTTCTCCCCAGTAGAGTCTCTCTCTAGCATGGAAGATCTAGCATCCTAAGCTGAGCATCGGGAAATTCTTTCCCCCAGCAAGAGTGCAGAGGATTGTTTTCCCCAGTCAAATTGGTTTATTACTCCCCAGTGAGTATTCAGGAGTTGACTGTCCCAGACAGGATAATGTTGCCTCTCCAGCAGGAGACTTGTTGGATGCCATCCCATGGAAGAGATTTTATATCCCCCACAGGTTCTTGGTGTCTACTTTCCTCACCCGGTCAGGAAATGTAATTTCGCCAGCAACAGTGTGCTCTTATCCCCAGCAGGGTAAAGTCACTTCCTCAGCACCATGGTAAGTTCAATAATACTCCCCGGCAGGTTTGGTATTATTGACTTCGATCCCCAAGCAGAGTTTGGTATTGATTCTCTCGAGAGGTAGATCAAAAGTGGTTAACATCCCCGATAGATTCCAAGCCCAATGGTTATTGGCACTTTTCTGCATCAGATCTTTGGGTTTTATCTTCAGCAAGTGTTATTCATGATTCCCAGCTTAGGGGAAACTGTCTTTGGGTTTTATCTTCAGCAGATGTTATTCGTGATTCCTAGTGTAGGGGAAGTTCTCTTTGGGTTTTATCTTCAGTGGAAGTTTTAATTAGGAAGGCCATTCAGTTTGTCTTCCTCGGCAGAGTTTATTTCCGGGTTTCTCAGCATTTCTCTCGTTGGAGTGTCTTTTTCATATCATAAGCATCTTTGAATTGCATCCTCCAAATGCGTAGCATTTCCATTTTGTATGGAGCATTACGCCATAGAAAAATTCAAACATATGCATCCGGAGCATAAGCCAGGTTTGATATCATCTTTGCCAGACGTTTTTCAGCAGAAAATGGAATATTTCAAGAGATTCGATCTTACTTTATCCCCAGTGAAATTGACGATGAATTCGTTCATCATGCTTATACTCCCCTGCAGAGTTGTCTGTTTAGGCTTCTCTTTTCCCCAGCAGAGTGATCTTTGTAGATGTTAATTCTACTACCTTTGGTTGTGAGTCCGCCTGTGGTCGGCCTACCTTTGTGTTTGGATGTGAGTCCATCTGTTTGCCGGCCTTCCTTTTGAAAATCCATATTGTGATGGTAACCTTTGGTTGTGAGTTCGCTTGTGGATGACCTACCTCTGTTATTGGGATGTGAGTCCGCCTATGGCCGACCTTCCTTTTGAAAATCCATCTTGTGATGGTAACCTTTGGTTGTGAGTCCGCCTGTTGTCGGCCTACCTCTGTTATTGGTATGTGAGTCCGCCTATGGCCGACCTTCCTTTTGAAAATCCATCTTGTGATGGTAACCTTTGGTTATGAGTCCGCCTGTGGTCGGCCTACCCTTGTGTTTGGATGTGAGTTCGCCTGTTTGCCGGCCTTCTTTTTGAAAATCCATCTTGTGATGGTAACCTTTGGTTATGAGTCCACCTGTGGTCGGCCTACCCTTGTGTTTGGATGTGAGTCCGCCTTTTTGCCGGCCTTCTTTTTGAAAATCCATCTTGTGATGGTAACCTTTGGTTGTGAGTCCGCCTGTGGTCGGCCTACCTTTGTGTTTGGATGTGAGTCCGCCTTTTAGCCGGTATTCCTTTTCTTGCGATGATGTAAGCCGCCTCTGTCCGACATTCATCTAATATCCTTTGATTGGGTTATGAGTATGCCTTTTATCCGGCATTCCTTTTCTTGCGATGATGTGAGACCGCCTCTGGCCGGCATTCATCTGCTATCCTTTGTTTGGTTATGAGTCTGCATTTTAGCCGGCATTCCGTTTCTTGTTTGATGTGAGTCCGCCTCTAATCGCCATTTTTCTTAAATTCACCTTCGACGTTTGTGAGTCTGCCTATGGCCGGTATTCTTTCTTCCATCCTTTATCGTGTATCTCTCCACAGTTTGCAAATTTTCGAGCTCTTTTAGTATTCAATCTCCGTGTACCTTGAATGTATGAAAGTCGCTGCTATCATTCTTTCATGTCCATGTAGATTGAATAGGGGCAAATGTAGCACCCCAAAATTTGCCCCCTTTGTCTCTAATTCTAACTGGATTATGTTTCTTTTCATTTTACATCATCATTTGTGCATTACATCGGTTCTAAGACATGGGATCAAGGTATTCTCTCGCATCTCAGCATTTTCTCTAACTCAGGGTCATTTTAGCAGTATTCAGAGCTTAACGGATAGCTTTCAAAGTTATTTCAAGAATTTATTTTGCTCACTGGATGATTTGGTCATCAGAAGCTCCGACAATTATCTTTGCTCAGGGATTCGGCACCAAACAATATTATTTTAGCGGGATATTTCGAGTGCGGAAAGTAGTTCACATCATATTTTTGGCATGGTTCAATGGCAATATCAAATGGCACGTTTCAGAGGTCTAATGTGGCTCAGAACAAATGTCAACGAGCGATTCCCAAGTTTTCCTCCATTTGGCGCCAAGAATTTGAATTTTTGAAGGTGGTAATCGATTACCACATATGGGTAATTGATTACCCTGGGCGAATTTTGCCCAGTCTGCTCATTTTTCAGCACTGCAGAATTTGGCTCCAAATGGTGGTCATGTGATTTCCTTGTGCATCAGTTAGAATGATCTAGAATTGCTTTATTTTCACAATTTAATTGCATTTCCCTCCAAAATTCAAACACTCCCATTCCTAATTCCACTCCTAATTTTCATTCCTCTCACTAACCTACACTCCAAACCACATTTGAATTCCTAACCTAGGGGTTATTTAAATCAAATTGCTCCAAACCTCACTCATTCACTCTCATTTTCACCCTAATTTTCCGAATTTGCTCTCATTTCTCTCTCATTTTTTCACTCTCCGTCTTCATCTTCAACCTCACTCCAAAGCTCTTCCATAAGAGTTAAAAAATTCTTCATTGGAATTTGTTAATCCTTGAGCTAAAACCTCTCATTACCATTCCATCATTTGATTCCATTGTTGATTTTCGTTTGGATCTAGATCTGGAATTTTGGAAGTGATTTTGAAGCATTTCTAGCTTATTGCTTGGATTTCCAACTTTTCTTCCAAGAAGCTCTTAGATCTTTGGTTTTTTAGCTTGGATTCATTTATTGCAGCTTAACAACACTTACCAAAGCAACTCTCGGCTTTGTAGGTTGGTTAAATTTAGATCTAAGCCTGTTCTAGCTTATTTTCAGCTTTTACAATGTAGATCATTAATTTGTTGTTGTGGATTTGTCCAATGCTTGTGTTGATCTTTGATTTGGTTATTTGATTGCTGCAACTGATGTTTGATGGATGTGATTTAATGTGATTTTCGTGCACAATTGAATATGTATGCATATGGTTGATTGAATTGGAGAATTGCTGCTGAAAAAGTGCTTCTGAACTGGTTTTTTGCCACTGTCTCAGTGATAATCGATTACCACATATTGGTAATCGATTACCCTGCCCTTTCCACGTGTATTTTTGCAAGTTTTCAAAGGGTAATCGATTACCACTGAACAGATTGCCTTTTTCTTGCATTTTCAAGCTTGTTTGAGTTCCTTTTCATACCTAAACTTCATGGATTGATATGATGTTGATTTTTTGGGTTGTTTTTTAATTATTTCATCATCCTTAATTGCATGCTTGTGTTTCTTCGACACACAACTTTTGGTATTCGTGATGCATGTCCATGTTTCTTTTGTTTTGCATTCTTGATGTGTTGTTCATGTTGCACAATCATTTTTTCAATAGTGATTGCTTGTTCCATGGGGCTTATCTTGCTGGATATATGATTCACGTTCATGCTTGCTTTTGATTCCATGATTGCGTGTTCGTTTCAAACGTTTAAGTGCTGATTTCGTGAATTGTCCATGATGCTTTTGGAAAATGTTCAAGTATGCAATGTCTTTGATTTGTTCATGCCTAATTGCTTGATGCTTAATTGTATGTCCACGTGTAGTAACTTTTTTGGCTTGATGATTGTTCATGTTTGCAAGTCATGTGTTTCCGTTTAAATGTGAAGGCATGTTTGTGTGCGTTTCTTTTGGTACATGATTGTGCTTGGATATATGATACATTCATCATTGATTAATCAACCTTGGATGCATACTTGATATTATGTTGTTACATGATTGTGCATGATTGATGCCTTTCCATATGCATTTGTCTTGATGCATTGCTGTTGTCTTTTACACTTGCTGTTTTGGAGTTTCACATGCTGTTAATTTTGTATCCATTCTGTTTGTTGCCTTTCACACCTGTTTCTACCTGAAAACATGTGCTGTTAAAAGTTGTTTTGCTTGTATGTTAGGTTTACTGTTGTGTTGGTGCTGGAGCGTTGTTGTAGCTGCTGTTTTAAGCTTGTTTCTTTTGGTTTTAGTTTGTTTTTGCATGTTCCCTTAGGCTTCCCTAGTCCAACTTAATTTTTGATTAAGCTTGGGGTAGGATAGACATTAGGAGCTAATCTATGCATGATAACAATTAGGATAGTCCCTTCTAAACTTTAACCTTAGGTCTATCTTTTGCAAGCTAACATTAGGTAGAGTTCCCTTCGATCTCAACTTTAGGACCATTGTGCATGACAACATTAGGATCTAGTTTCCCTTAGTTGTTTTCTTTTCAACCTTTGAGTCCTCTTTCTTCTCATCTCCAAACAAATAAAAAACACTTAATAAATACAACGAGTATTGTGCGCCACGAGCCTTAAGTACATGGGAAGTGATAAACGGGAGTCCCTCCTTACCTTGTCTAGGGTGTTTTGCATACGTCCCGTCTTGGGTCGATCTTGCAATGCATTCAATCCTATGTCATAGACTTTAGTGCAATACGAGTTCCAAACTAACTTAATTCACTTCTGTCTAAAAAAACACAAACCAGATTCAAATCTTTTATCCTTCGGGATGGGCCTCAAATCATTTTAAAAAAAGAGCATGTTATTTACGTTCTACTGCAAACAGGAATCGACCCTAACTGCTGAAACGTGAACTTAGCGTCGCTCATAAAATCACTTAATAATCAGTGGTTTCGTAGGTCAAACTACGACCGCTATGATTTCCTCTTTTTTGTCTGATTAAGGATACGTAGGCACAAGACAACGATGTCTTGGCGAGCAACCTTCCCCCATTCACCCGTAGTCTTCCGAACTACGTTGACTCTGACTTTCTCATTGCACGGGGGAATACGTAGGCCTAGGACGGCGATGTCATATCGAGTCTCCTTTTGTTTTCCATTTCTGTTTAGCAATAGGTGTTAGCTAACATACCCTTTGATTAGACAACAAGCATGGATCCCGTTGAGTACAACGGATGCGAGGGGTGCTAATACCTTCCTCTTGCGTAACCGATTTCTGAACTCAGACTATGGTTGTGATGACCATGTCTTCTCCCTTTTTGAGGTTTTCTTCGATCGTTTCCTTTCCCTTCGTCGGGATAAATAACGTTCGATGGAGACTTTTCTGTTTTTCTGCCGGTTGTTTTTCGCAGTTGCAACAGCTGTTTGAAATATAAATAGAGAAAAACTATATATGAGACTAGTTCTTGGTACTTATTATATATAGAGATTTTATACAATAACATGCATCATATAAGATGTGTTAGTAAAGCTAATGTATTTTTCCGTTGTGGCAAGTTTGACACTTTTTAGGCCTTTGTGACAGGAGCTTTTGTGGCAAGATTGACGCTTTCAAGCCTTTGTGGCAGTTCCCATTGGAATGGGTTTATTTTAATTATCCGGATCATTGTGTCTCATATAGGGGTCTTGGTCACATTGCATTTCATATATTATAAGCACTTCTACAAAAGAAAGAAAATATTAATCCTATTTCCAAACGTGATCAATCGCACACAAAGTGTTTGATAACTTGTTTGTGTGTATTTTTATCGCTTTGTGTTAATTGGAAATAAGCATTACAAATAGCTTTGCATTTGATTGATCTGTGACTTGATAATTGTTGAACGATTTGTGTTCATTATCATTCCAAAAGGTTTACGTTGCGCATATAAATTTTTGATTATAGGTTCGGTTATATGATTTGATCCACTGAACCATATTTTTGAAAACAGATTTTTGCCAAAGTTTTTTGTTGAAAAATTTGTGATCTATTCACCCCCTCTAGATCGAAGCCTATCATCTAACAAGTGGTATCAAGAGCTCCGGTTCATTCAGTGCTTCAGATATATTTCTTAGAAGAATGGCTACCGAACCTAAGGGCGCGTACAATAGAGCACCAATTTTCACCGGCAAAAATTATGGCTATTGGAAAGCTCTTATGCGTATTCATGTCAACTCCGTTGACAAAGGTATATGGGACGCTATCCAAAATGGTCCGAATGGAATAACTACGACCAATGCGAAGGGTGTTACCGTACCTAAACTGAAAGCACAATGGGATGTTAATGATTGGAAATTGTGGTCACATGATTGGAAAGTGAAAAACATTCTCACTTCTGCTTTGGGAGTTGATGAGTTTTATCGCGTTTCTCATTGTGAGACTGCCAATGCTATGTGGGACGCATTAGAGATTGCTCATGAGGGTACTAATGATGTCAAATAAGCTAGAATTAACAAATTGAATCAAAAGTTTGAGTTGTTCCATATTGAGCATGGTGAAACCATTGCAGATATGCGAAAACGGTTCACTCATCTCATAAATCGGTTAAATGCACTAGGTAATCATGTTTCTAATCAACATGCTACTAACAAAGTTTTGAGGTGTTTAAGTAGGGAATGGCAGCCCAAGGTCACCGCCATCAAGGAGGCAAATGATCTTAAGTCGCTTGATTTCACGACTTTGTTTGGTAAGTTGGAAGCGCGTGAGCAAGAGCTCACTTGCTTAGCAAAATACGAAAAAGAATATGAAAAGAGAATGAAGAATTAGAAAGGGAAATACAAAGAGGAAGGTAAGAAGTCCATAGCTCTAAAGACTTATAGCTCAAGGCCTTCATATTGTGAGCATTGTGGTAGTGAGAGTGATGATGACAAGAATTCTTGTGAGGAAGATATGGGGTTGTTCGTAAGGAGACACCAAAGGTATATAAGGAAGAACGATGTTAAACATTCTGACAAGAACATAGCCAAGTTTAGAAGATTAACAAGTTCCTCTAAGGATGATGAAAATACAAAGAGCAAGCTTCGAAGATCTTCCTATCATTGTGGTGAAATTGGTCATTATAGACCGGAATGTCCCATAAGAATGCAAGATAAAGAAAGGAGCCATCACAAGTCCTCTAGGAAGTCTGGAAAAGCTCATGCCGCTTGGGAAAGTACTAGTGACTCCTCTAGTGATGAAAGCATAACTTCAAGTGCGGAATTGGCTAGAATTTGTCTCATGGTAAAAAGGAAGAAAAAGAATAATGTAAGTTCCTCTAAACTTAAATCCAATAATGATTCATCCTATTTTGAATTACAAAAGGCCTTTGAAAATCTACATAGAGAAGCCTTAAGTGCTTTTAACAAGTTAGCTTCACATGAAAAAGTGATTTTAAATTTAGAAGCTAAAGTGTTGGAATCTGAAAGGAAGTTCGAAGCTATTAAGAAATATATGATAGAAATTCAAAGTGACAAGAGAGAGGACATAATACCTCCTAGGTTTGGTTGTGAGTATTTTCATAATAGGCAATAGGAATTCAAATCTCTTCAAGTCAAGTTAGATGATGCCTTACAACCTAAGATTGTGTTTGCTATTGATCCTTCTAAGGTTGAAAATCCTTTAAATCACTTTAAAAAGAAACATAAGCATATGTATAAGGATTCTAATAGCAAGGAAATGTCTCATAAAAACCTATCTTATCATTATTGTTGCAAAAAGGGACACACCATTGAAAATTGAAAATTTAGGAAGTTATTTGTTCCTAAAGGAGCTGTTCAATGGTTGCCTAATAGAAACTTTGATCTCACTCACTCTCAAGGACCCAATGAAAATTGGGTACCTATTACCTTTGTTGAAAAATTTCAGGTTGAATGTCTTGAATCTACCAAAAAGATGTGGTATCTTGATAGTGGATGTTCAAGGCATATGACGGGTGACATATCTCTCTTCATTGACTTCATGTCAAAGATAAAGGGATTCGTCACATATGGAGATAATAACAAAGGTGTTATACTTGGAAAAGGTAGTGTAGGTCTCATCTACTACTATCTCTGATGTAATGCTAGTTGACGGCCTTAAACACAATCTTCTAAGCATAAGCCAACTATGTGACAAGGGTTTTAAGGTTATCTTTACAAAAACTTGTTGTTTGTTTGTGCATGGTGAAAAGAAAGAATATGTGTTTAAAGGTGTGAGGGTAAATAATACTTATATGCTAACTCTAGATGAAGTTTCCTTGGATGGAACTAAGTGTCTAGCCACCATAAGTGAAAACTCTTGGTTATGGAATAGACGCCTAGCCCCTCTTAATGTTGACCTATTAAACAAAGTATCCTTGAAAGATTTAGTAATTAGTCTACCTAAACTAAAGTTCACTAAAAACCATCTATGTGAGGCTTGTCAAAAAGGGAAGCAAATAAGAATTTCTTTTAAATCAAAAAACTTTGTTTCTACTTCTACTTCTAGACCTCTTGAGCTTCTCCATATGGATCTCTTTGGTCCCTCTAGGACCAAGAGCATAGGTGGAAATTACTATGGCTTTGTTATTGTAGACGATTATTATAGATTTTTTTGGGTCTTGTTCTTGTCAAGTAATGATGAAACCTACCCTACGTTTAAGCAATTTGCTATATTATTCCAAAACAAAAGGAATTTGAGAACCATTTCCATTCGAAGTGATCATGGAGGAGAATTCCAAAATCACCTCTTTGAGAAATTTTGTGACAAACATGGTATTGAGCATAACTTTTCCGCTCCTAGAACACCACAAAAAAATGGTGTTGTGGAACATAAAAATATAATTTTAGAGGAGTTAGCGAGAACTATGCTCAATGAAGGTAATTTGCCTAAGTACTTTTGGGCGAACAACATTAACATGACATGTTAAGTCATGAATAGGGTACTCATGCGTCCTATTCTAGACAAGACCCTCCATGAGCTACTTTGAGGTAGAAAACCAAATGTTTCTCACTTACATGTCTTTGGATGCAAATGTTATATCTTGAATAATTGCAGGGATAATCTTGGTAAATTCGATGCAAAAGCCGATGAGGGTATCTTCCTCGGATACTCACAATCTAGCAAGGCATATATGGTTTATAATAAGAGATTTCTTATAGTTGAAGAGTCCGTACATGTTGCTTTTGATGAGTCCTACCCAAAAGATGTTGAGAAAGGTATTGTTTTTCATGATGTAGGTGTATCGTCTCAAGAAATCTTCAATGGAACCGAAGAAGAAATTGATCAACCTAAAGCGGTAGACGATGATAAGAAAGAGGATGGCGATCATGAAGAGAAAAAGGAAGAAAGTCCAGCCATAGTGGAAGATCTACCTTTGACTTGGAAGACATAAAAGGATCACCCTATCGACAACATACTTGGAGACATCACAAAGGGAATAACTACTCGCTCTAAGATAAGTAATTTATGTTATCACTTTGCGTTTGTGTCGCAAGTAGAGCCTTAAAATGCTAAAGATGCATTGCTTGATGAGCATTGGCTTATGGCCATGCAAGATGAACTAAATCAATTTAAAAGAAACAATGTTTGGGACCTTGCCCCTCATCCTAAAGATCATCAAGTAATTGGCACCCGATGGGTTTTTAGGAACAAACTTGACGAAAACGGGGTGATAACCCGCAATAAGGCTCGGCTAGTGGCCCAAGGCTATAACCAAGAGGAGGGCATCGATTATGAGGAAACTTATGCTCCGGTGGCTCTCCTTGAGGTTATACATCTTCTACTATCTTATGCTTGTGCTAAGAAATTCAAGTTATTTCAAATGGACGTGAAAAGTGTGTTTCTAAGTGGTTTTATTAATGAAGAAGTGTATGTAGCTCAACCCCCCAGTTTTGAAAGTCATGAGTATCTGAACTATGTGTACAAGCTCAAAAGAGCTTTGTATGGTCTCATATAAGCCCCTAGGGCTTGGTATGAGTGTTTAAGTAAATTTTTAATTGATCAAGGATACTCAAGGGGAAAAGTAGATAATACTCTATTCATTAAGCGCCAAGGGGAGCACACCTTTCTAGTTCAAGTTTATGTTGCTAATATTATATTTGAATCAACTAATATGCAACTTGTAAAAGAGTTCTCTAGGCTTATGCAGGGAGAGTTTGAGATGAGTCTCATGGGGGAGTTGGATTACTTCCTTGGGCTTCAAATCAAGCAATTGAAAGAGGGTACATTGGTGTGTCAAACGAAGTATTGCAAAGAATTGCTAAAGCGCTTTGGTATGGAAGATGCAAAGTCTATTGATACACCTATGCCCACAAATGGTAATTTGGAAAAGGACCTAAATGATAATGATATAGATGTGAAGAAATATAGAGGTATGATTGGCTCTCTTCTATATCTTACTGCATCTAGGTCTGATATCATGTTTAGCATATGCATGTGTGCCTGTTATCAATCAACTCCTAAAGAATCTCACTTAAAAGTCGTAAAGCGTAATCTTAGGTATCTTCATGGTACTTCTCAATATGGGATTTGGTATTCTAAGGGAAGCTATTGTAACTTGGTTGGATACACTGGCTCCGATTTTGCCGGTTGCAAATTGGATAGGAAAAGCACGAGTGGAACTTGCCATATGTTTTCAAATTCCTTAGTAAGTTGGCATAGAAAGAAACAAGTTTTTGTTGCTTTGTCAACCGCCGAGGCGGAATATGTTGCGGCCGATAGTTTTTGTGCCCAAATCTTGTGGCTTAAGAAACAATTACTTGATTTTGATATAAACTTGCAACGCACTCCCATTATGTGCGACAACACTAGCGCTATCAATCTAACCAATAATCTGATGCTACATTCACGCACTAAGCATATTGAGATTTGCCATCATTTCCTACGTGATCATGTTGAAAAAGGTGATGTTGTATTCGAGCATGTTGATAGTAAACATCAACTTGCAGATATTTTCACAAAACCACTTGCGACCAAACCATTTTTCAACATCCGAAGGGAATTGGGGATACTCGATATCTTTAATCTTGCCTAGCATATCATTTTATCGTATGCACTTTATATACTCTTACTCTATACGTCATTGGGAGTTTTATCTCATAAGAGTGCATGGTTCATCAATCTACATGAGAGGTAATATTGTTCATTTTCTATCTCTTGCTTAATAAGTTTTCTTTTAAATTACTTGTTGTTAATGTTCCAAATGGCTAATATCCTTGATATATGAAGAAGTTCATTAATATTCACTTCCAAAAATTTTGATTGATCTTTGTTAATTATATGTTTATAGTGATATTGTATTATTCCTTCTATATACTTGAAACTTTTTCTTTCGTGCATATTGGCTTATTATGTATTTCTTCATGAACTTTGGTCGAACATGTTATGATGAATGAATTCTTGTTGTGTGTCACTCTTATAGTTACATATCTGTTTTTTTGTTTGAGTGGTGATGACTTCGTCTATCGCCTTGCTAGAGTACATGCGTGTGCAACATTTCGGGAGCATCAACATCATATGTCACGTAATCGTGTCGCTTTTGTAGCAGCTCAAAGTCTTATCACTTGTGTTTCATTGTTACTTGATATGTCTGTATTTATGTTCAGGCATTCTAAATCAATGTTCATATCATTCTATGTCAGTGTTATCGTGTTGATTATCTTCTCTTTGCAAATTGCCTCTGTGTGGTATTTTGAATTTGAATGTGGTTATTGATACTTCTCATAGTTTTCTTGTTCTCTTTTTGATGTTCTCAAAAGGGGAGAAAGTATACAAGTTGAAGAATATGCACATATTCAGAGGGAGTATTAAAAAAGAAAACAACGTCGCGAAACACATCGTCTCATATTTTTCCATCACCAAAAAAGGGGAGTATGTGAGTGGTTTTTGTATTTTGAGTGATGTCAAAACTAGGATAGCGTAGTGTTAAGTATATTGGACAGTATCCTCCCATTCTAGATTGAAGGTGGGAAAATACACAAGAAAGGGGGGTTGAATTATGTGTTTCAAAAAATGCATATTTGTTTCTCGCTTCTTACAATGTTCAGAAGAGAGATGTGATTCTGAATAGACGTTCAGAACTAGATTACAAATGAAGCAGAACTGAAGCCAAACAAAAAGTAAACAATACACGAACACATCAGATTTATACTGGTTCCTCTCTCAACTGAGAGTACTCCAATCCCCCGGCCTTGCAAGAGATTTTTACTATAATCAATGTTTGATTACACTTGCTTATGTATTTAAACATAAGACTTTTTACAACACTGAATTACAGTCTGAACAAATTCTGATTAACCAGATCCTGATTAAAACAATCTTTTGCTTAGAGCTCGTGTCTAAGACTTCACCTGCTCAATCAACTCCTGATAGAGGCTTCTCTTCCTTAGACCACCTGCCTAAGACTTTTCCTTGCTTATAGCTCGTGTCTAAGACTTTACCTTTCTTAGAGCTCATGTCTAAGACTTCTTTGCTCAGACCTCCTGTCCAAGACTTTGCATTTGGTTAGAGCTCATGTCTAAGACTTCTTTGCTCAGACCTCCTGTTCAAGACTTTTCCTTTGCTTAGAGCTCATGTCTAAGACTTCTTTGCTCAGACCTCCTGTCCAAGACTTTGCCTTTGCTTAAGAACACCATATTCAGAAGAAAGGGGAACAAGATGTATTAGCTTCAGAGAGATGATTCTATCAAAGATGTTAAGTACTTAAGGATTTCCTGGATATTTAGTATTTTTAGGATATCCTTAAGTCTTATTACATTTTACAACAGTAACAGTGGGTTATGCATATACACAAGTGATGATCACTGTTCATCTTTTCTTCTTCACTCAGACAGAGGTGATGAACACCTCTATCTTTTTGTCGCTTCTTATTTCTCTCTTGTTCAAGTTTTTAGTAGAACTTCCGACTTCTTAAATGGTAGTTTTCTGGGAACTAGCCGTTGAAGGATGAATGATCAGAAGGTACTTTGATCTCTTTTTCGGTACAGGAGATAAACTCTTTAACCATTGAATCTTCAGAGGTAACCTGTACTTATAGAGTCATTGGGAGAGATTATCCATAAAGTATGTCAATACTTCTTGAGCCTTGTGATTGTAGACTGTAACTGCAGAGCTAATTGGACATGTTTGTACTTTTTCTTTGGTACGTAATCATGAATTTTGTCACAGATTCTAAATGCCTTATCAGAGGCTAATTTTAATTCTGAGAGTATAGTCAATGAGATGCTTTGTCAGATGCTGAGATAATCAGCATCAGAATCCATTCCAAAAAATAGCTTGGTAATACATTCTTCTTTGTAACAGTCGTTCCTTCTTAACAGAGTCTGAGTAAGATTCTTCAGGTATTATGACCTGCACACATAATGAAATATTAAATAATACCATTGTTCTTTTAATATTGTTGTTATCATAAAAAACAAAGTGGAAATCCTCAAGAGCAAATCTTGCTTTAACAATTTCCCCCTTTTTGATGATGACAAACAAGAGTATTTAAAGAACAATGTTTGGGCTATTTTAAATTTTCTTAGATACCATCAGAGCACGAGATGTGTAAGCTCCCCCTGAGTTCAGTTTCTAGAAAGGTTTTAAAATATCTTCTGTTTTTTTAGCAACAACAGAGTACGAGGTTTGTAAGCTCCCCTTGAGTCTAGTAGTCCAAAGTTAAGTTCTGAGAACTTATATTAAGTTCTACTTTTCAAGAAAACTTTAACTTTAACTTTCTTTGACACTTAGATCAATGTAAGAAGAGTTAAAGTTATTTAATCAGGCAATATAACCAAAACTAAAAAGAACAAAAGCATTTCAAATACTTCAATATTTCTCCCCCTTTTGTCACATCACAAAGGGTAGGTACTACAAAGGCAGAGATGTAGTCAGAGCTTCCTGACGGTCAAAAGTACTTTATAGGGCTTAAAGCAGTCAGAACCAAGTAAAAATGATTTCCAAGAGGGTCAAAGAAAGTTAAAACATAAAGGTACATAACTACTTAAAACACACTATAAAAGTAGATCTTAAGTGCTCATCCAGTTCATCATAAATAATTTCAAGCAAGAGTTAGCTATGAAGAAAGAAACTCATAGCTACATGCCACTCAGAAACAAGCAGCAAGGTTATGCAGGAGAAAATAATTTACTGAAGAAGGTTGAAACAAAGAAAGATAGAAGTTTGACCATAAGGGAACATTCTGCACGACATCTTGCAAATGCAGCAAAGGAAAGTCAGAAACTGAAGAAATAAAATTGTATTCAAACCAGTTTGGATACCTACAGAGATAAGATTTTTGAATCAAAGAAGCATAATGATGCTTCTGAAGATTCTTCAGCTGAAGATGAGGAAGCAGATCAATACTGGAGAGAATACTCAAGCAACACATAGAGAGATGACTGAAGCAATAAAGTAGGCTAGAATTAGACCAGTTTATTGTAAAATCAAGTCTCTGCATATGTAATTTGTTTAATGAGAATTTTCTTTTGAATCAGTTCAAAACTTAACTTCACCAACAAGAGCAAATCTTATAGTACTTTCAGAGATATTAAAGAGGCATAACAAACATAAATAGAATTATCATAAGAGGACAATCATGGGAATTCATAACACGATAAACTGTAATTAAAAATCAGTTTAAATAACAAGTCTTAACTAAACACAGAAACACAAAAAATATGTAAGTAGGTTCTAAATCTTAGGCCTAAGGTTTCTTCAATAATTCCATGATAGCCTTCAGGTCAGAACCGATTTCTTCTTGCTTTTCAACCAAAGATTTAAACTTAGTATCCATTAAGAGTTGATTGGAAGTCATATGAGTTCTCATATCCTCTTGTCGTTTAGCAACTGCAATTACTTTATCTTCAAGACTCTTTAGTTGCTATTGACTAGACACACCAACTTCCTTAGAAGAGAAATCTCTAAGTTCTTCAATGATCTGATTGACAGTTCTTCTGAATCTTTTCCATTTGTCATTGAAAACTATAGAGTCAGTGGCTAAAAATCCTTCTTCCACAAGCGTTTTTTCTTCATCAAACAGTCCAGTCTTTAACACTTATAACTGAGGAAGTTATTGATTGGGTAAAGGTTGATGATTGGGCATATGATGAGATGTGTTTTTTCTGTTTATCCGGAATAGATTCATCTGGGGTATCATTTTCTAGGGCATGAATCGATGGAGATTTGTGTTGTTCAGATATTTGGTGGATTTGAGGTGAGGCAATGGTTTGGTCATTATTTTCAGAGGGTTACTCAAATACAGCATGTTCAGGAATATCATAGTGAAGGTCCCGGGCATGATGATCTGAGATGGTTTTGGTGGAACTGCTAGAAGGTGAGGCAATGTTGAGAGACTTAGCATCCAAACCACTCCCAATTTCATTAGGAATTGATAAAGAAGGATCAGTTTGAATGTAAGCATCAATATCTTGGATAGTTTGGTTGAGAGATTCGTTGATTTGTTTTGGTGTTGTTGTAGAGGTTTTTAGTAGGGAGAAGTTAGTGTTTAGAGGAATAATGGACAGTGTGGAGGTTTGATTGGATTTAGGGGGTAAGTGTGTCAGATAATTTCTCAGTAAAGTGTTTAGATTTGAATCAATTTAACGTTCAGCCTTAGTACCTGATCCAGTGGCAGGTGAGATGAATTCATCTGCCGCATTTGTATCACTACTAGAGTCATCTGAATTCTTATTCACAAGACTTCTGAAGTCTTCTTTCTTTTTAGGAGATTCCTCTACATCATCTACTTTAGAGTTAACATCTTTGCTTGTTCCAACCCCATTTTCAATAGCGACAATCTTCTTGCAGCTATTTAGGAATTTTTGAGTTAACTGGATAACTTCGGGTGAGTTGACAACAGTTTCCAGTTTACTTCTGAACTGCTTTCTCAAAATTTACCCATGTTTAAACTCAGTGGATTCCTTGATACGATTCTTTTTAATCATTTCTTCTATTATAAGTGCAGAATAGGAATTTATGATAGCAGTGAAGAAATTTTACAGCATGTACCTAGACTTGAGCCCTCTTTGTTTCCCTTTCTTTTTCCTCTAATTGACTTAAGCTGGACAATTTCCTTTTCTTGGATGCAGTAGTTTCCTTATCTGAGTTATAATCTGATCCTTCTCCTCTTGACTTGTCAACTTCTTGTTGCAGATTTTCTTTTGTTTTGAGATGTTCCTCTGTTTTCTGAACAAATCTTTCTTCCTCCTGCTGCACAGCTTTCTGGGCATCTCCCATTAGTTTCTTTCTTACAAGTCTTTGCACTTCCATTTATTCTTCCTCTTCTTCATCATCATAGGTGATTACAACTCCTTTTCTCTTTCTTTTTGAGTTATACACATCCTGAGATCTATCGGGAAGCTGATTAATGTGTTCCTGAGTAATGACTACTCCACATTCCTCTTTAGCTTTTTCTATAAGCATTATGATGACTTCAGGTGGATCTTCCTTGGTTATAGCAGGAAAGTTATTCAGAAACTTCCTATTCTTCTCTTTTTTGATTCTGATAGGATTATCAATTGTTATAATTTCCTTCATCAGTCTATCTTTCATGTGAGCCAGAACAGATGCAGATAATACGCTTCCATGCAATTCATCCAGATCCTGAGTGGCTTTATATTCGGTCAACAGGTTGATCAGTTTTCCTTGAGAGAATAGTTCAGAAAGTAACCTTGAATAGGGTAGTGTTCTTTTGAGTTTCTTGGAGGTGTCTTTGATAGATTCACACAAGTGATGAAAGATGTAACCAGGAAGATTTAATCTTTGATCAGTTATAAGAAACCAGAGAAACAACTTGTGATCCCAGGAAATTTGATCAGAACTTCCTTCTCGAGGAATTAAACAACCAATAAGAATTTTAAACAGTAGTTTATGCTTCAGATGCATGTTCTTCACTTTACCGAAGTCGCTTTTCTTTTTTAACAAAACATCCTTAATTTCTTTATCATAAGTTCCTCCATCCTTTCTGTTGTGAATCAACAACCCTTTGTTTTCAACTCTAATTTACTTAACAATGTGTTCTTGAGTAATGGTAACATCCAGACCCATTACAACATATCTAATTTCGTTGTACTTGAACTCCTTCAAACCCATTTCAGTTCTGGTTTTACCTTTCAATTTCTTGTTGTTTGCTATAGCAATTCTTTCTTCATTCTGAGCAGACTACTCATTGTATACTTCAGCTCTGACCCAGAAATCCTTAACCAGCGATGGATAAGTAGGCCCATTCAACATTTTGAAGTATTTCACCCAACCTTGAGACTCGAAGCAATTTTTAGGCTACAACTGTTTGCAGTAAAGCTCTCGAAATCGATAATTTTCTCAATAAGAAGCTTAAGATCATCCTGATTTAGCGAAGAAGTCTTTGGTTTGATCTTAAGGCTTTACATGGAACCAACATTTATAGGATTGTCAGACGAAGATGCCATAGGAAAGGTAAAGGGTTTTTCAAGGGTTTTTCAGTTAGGGCACAAGAGTAGAGTGAAAGAGGCTGTGTGTGTTGAGACGGTGTTGAAATAGATAAAAGACATTAATAATAATTAAGCACATAGGAAAATAGAAAAATTAAATTCTTTTCAAATTTAAGTAGTAAGCGTAAGGAGAACAATTTATAAATGTGTAAAGTGCGATACAGGTGTCACGACAAATTCATCCAAAAGTAAGAAAAAACACAACCAACACAACACTACTTTCGTAAGAATCTGAATTAGCAAAATTTTCAGAGACCATCTTGGAACAAGACTTTTCTTTTATCAAGAATTTTGACAAAGACAATTTCTGACAAATGTTCAGATTAAGATTCTTAAAAAAAAGCTTTCTAAAAGAGTGCTAGGAAGAAATATAATTATACAGAGAGAACAAATATCCAAGACACAGGTTCTGAAGGATCTGTGAGAAAATTTATTAGAATAGAAATACAGATACACAAAAAGATAAAAAGATAAATTAGAACTTATCTAGGTAGACCTCTGATCCTGGAACTGAAGTTAGTTTTGACGAGGAGCTTGTGATAGGTCCAATAGCCAGTAGTTTCAACCCAAGGTCTTTACGTAGCATCATTTGATCTTGAGACCCTTTGTTCAGGTAGATAACTAAGTTCAACAAATCCCCTTGAATTCATACTGAAATGAAAAGTACATTCTCCCACAAGATCTTTGTCTGCACCACTGTGAAGTGCTATACACAGACCAAGCTCTGATGCCAATTGAAGGTGGGAAAATACACAAGAAGAGGGGTTGAATTGTGTGTTTCAAAAAATTTAGATCTGTTTCTTGCTTCTTCCAATGTTCAGAAGAGAGACGTGATTCAGAATAGACATTCAGAACCAGATTACGAATGCAGCGGAACTGAAGCCAAACACAAAGTAAACAATACACGAACACAACAGATTTATACTGGTTCCTCTCCCAACTAAGAGTACTCCATTCCCCTTTCCTTGCAAGAGATTTTTACTATAATAAATGCTTGAGTACACTTGCTTATGTATTTAAACATATGACTTTTTACAACATTGACTTACAGTCTGAACCAATTATGTTTAACCAGATCCTGATTAAAACAATCTTTTGCTTAGAGCTCGTGTCTAAGACTTCACCTGCTCAATCAGTTCTTGATTGAGGCTTCTCTTTCTTAGATCACCCACCTAAGACTTTTCCTTGCTTAGAGCTCATGTCTAAGATTTTACCTTGCTTAGAGCCCATGTCTAAGACTTCTTTGCTCAGACCTCCTGTCCAAGATTTTACCTTTACTTAGAGCTCATGTCTAAGACTTCTTTGCTCAGACCTCCTGTCCAAGACTTTGCCTTTGCTTATAGCTCATGTCTAAGACTTCTTTGCTCAGACCTCCTGTCCAAGACTCTGCCTTTGCTTAGAGCTCATGTCTAATACTTCTTTGCTCAGACCTCTTGTACAAGACTTTGCCTTTGCTTAAGAACACCATATTCAGAAGAAAGGGGAACAAGGTGTATCGGCTTCAGAGAGATGATTCTATCAAAGATGTTAAGTACTTAAGGATTTCCTAGATATTTAGTATTTTTAGGAAATCCTTAAGTCTTATTACATTTTACAATAGTAACAATGGGTTCTGCATATACACAAGTGATGATCATTGTTTATCTTTTCTTCTTCACTCAGACAGAGGTGATGAACACCTCTATCCTTTTGTCGCTTCTTATTTCTCTCTTGTTTAAGTTTTTAGTAGAACTTCTGACTTCTTAAATAGTAGTTTTCTGGGAACTAGCCGTTGAAGGATGAATGATCAGAAGGTACTTTGATCTTTTTTTCGGTACAAGAGCTGAAATCTTTAACCACCGAATCTTCAGAGGAAACCTGTACTTATAGAGCCGTTGGGAGAGATTATCCATAAAGTATGTCAATACTTCTTGAGCCTTGTGATTGTAGACTGTAACTGCAGAGCTAATTGGACATGTTTGTACTTTTTCTTTGGTACGAGTAATCATGAATTTTGTCACAGATTTGGAATGCCTTATCAGAGGATAATTTTAATTCTGAGAGTATAGTCAATGAGATGCTTCGTCCGATGCTGAGATAATCAACATCAGAACCCATTCTAGAAAATAGCTTAGTAATACGTTCTTCTTTATAACAGTCGTTCCTTCTTAATAGAGTCTGAATAAGATTCTTTAGGTATTATGACCTGCACACATAATGAAATATTAAATAATACAATTGTTCTTTTAATACTGTTGTTATCATCAAAACCAAAGTGGAAATCCTCAAGAGAAACTCTTACTTTAACATAGATGAACATCTTGTAATAGAAAGCATTCAAATAAGTTTGAAAAGGAGTCTACATCATAATTGCATTGAAAAACATGTTTTCGGGCAAATAAGTCAATTCAGGCAGACACATGCATGATCAAGCCGACCTATACAAATTTTGTTTAAGTATAGACCATCACATAATTGTCCAGGTCGGCACCCATGGAGCAGTATTGAAGCCTGTAGGCTCTGCCCACAGGCCGCCTCACAGGCTGCCTCACAAGTCGACCTGAATACCTACATAGGCCGACCCATAACCTTCATAGGCTGACCTATACGTGTTCCCACCTCAAAAATTTCAATTTAGCTCCAACTTATTGCATTCATTTTGAACATTCTCTCACATGCCTATATATATATATATATATATATATATATATATATATATATATATATATATATATATACATATACTCATACACACACCTTCTAGCTCAAGGGTTTTCTAGAGATAAAACCTAAACGAAACCAGATTATAAAGTTGCCCATCATCTTCATCCCTTCTTCTATGCATACACACAATTGAATTACACATAATTATTTTTTGATTAGGTGACCATCTAGATTAGGGTTGATAACATCCAATTAGGTTTGGTGTAACCGAGAATATTGGGTTGGGAACTTTATGTGTTTCAAATAAGAAAACCAAGGTGGGGTTTTCCTTCAAGATCAGTGATTTGAAGGTTTTGGAGAATATCACGTCAACATAGATTAGACCGAGTGAAGGCCTTGGGACAAGGTGGTTTCCTTGCAAGGGAGTAGCACGAGACAGTGAATTGTGTTCGGGAATCTTGGGTTTCAACAAGTTGCGTGCTCGGGATAATTGGAGGATTATAGCCGCATTATTGGTTACTTGATCAAGCTTTAATTAAGGGTTTAGAGTTTCAAGAATCAATACAAATCATAGGTATTTTGGGATTTGAGTTCTTCATCTTTTGTATAAAAGATTTTGCAAAGTTAAAGTTAATTGCAAGTATCTCAATTCAATTTCAGATTGAGGGCAGACGTACCCATAGGAGGCCGATTGGGGAACTGCCCAAACAAACCTTTGTGTCTCTTTATTGCTTTAATTTTCTTTAATTGTTGTTCTTGCAAATGATTGATTTCGTTGTTGTTTCGATTAATTCGATTGGAAATTGTTTTCAACTTTATTTTAAATTGTCGTTGTTGATATAATCACAATCACTTTGGTTGTGATTGGCTTTTTACATTAACAAAATAAATTGAATTTCCAAACGTGATCAATCGCAAACAAAGTGTTCGATAAATTGTTTGTGTGTATTTTTATCGCTGTGTTCATTGGAAATAAACATTACGAATAACTTTGCATTTGATTGATTTATAACTTGATGATTGTTGAACAATTTGTATTCATTATCATTCCAAAAGGTTTACGTTGTGCATATAGCTTTTGGATAGTAGGTTCGGTTAGACGATTCGATTAGGGTCGTTTTTCAGCTGCACCATATTTCTGAAAACAAATTTTTGCCAAAGTTTTTGGTTGAAAAATTTGTGATCTATTCCCCCCTCTAGATCGAAGCCCGTCGTCTAAAATTCACCCCCTTCCGTTTCCATCTTTATTTAAAAAATGTTTTGATCTTAATAGATGTTTTTGAAGTTTTTTGATTGGGAAAATGAACTAGATGTTGATCGAGGTTTGTTTATGGTTATAAAAAAGGTTGAAGTGGTTTTAGGGTTTTAAAAATGATTTGAATGTGGATGGTTGATAAATTGAGATAGTGGGAACAGTTTGAAAAGAAAAGTTTTAAATGGGTTGGTTTTGATATGATTTTGAAAACAGCTTGACGTTGGATCAAGCTTTTGACTTGCTTTGCAAAATAATTTTGAAATCGATGGTCAAAGGTGATGGATACGAATAGTAATGCAAAGGGTGGGAATTGGATCGCAAAGGGGTGTGAATTCAAATGTAGCGACACGAACTGAAGCACAAGGCGTAGATCAAACGCCGTAAGATCTGAATATACATACAAGCATTCAACAATGATAAAAGTACAAAATTACAAGAGCATACATAATATTTATTTCACACATCCTTAACAAATGAATTGAAAAAGTAAAGTGAAAAGAAAAGTGCACGGATTAAAATCATGACAGAAAAATGTGAGTCAATGTTGCGTACACGAAGACATGCAAATCTACCACAAGAAATAAATCGGATCTAACCATAACGACGTTGGATTGTAAAAAATTATCATAAATCAAAATAGAAAATTGCTACGTGTAAGCGGTCACCGCAAGTTAGATCAAGAAGCAACAATATAATAAAATCAAATTAAAGCATAAAGTTGCAAATTGAAACACGAATTGGAAAATACATAAAAAGTGGATCGCCGCTAGGCTAAACCATCGGAAGCGTGTACAAAATCGAAACACAACGATAATCAATTATAATAATCTCACATAAACTGATAAAAACAACCAATAACTTGCTACACTTAACGTGATCATTGCAATATGGATCAAAATCGTGCGGTTCTAAATTTATAAAAAAGAAACGCAAAGCAAAAGTGGGTTTTAAATGTGCTAAGAAAAAAACTACAATGTTGTTAACACAAGAATGAAATCATCGCAACCGGATCGAACTAACACAAAAGTAACCCATCATGCACATATATATGCAAACAACGTATCAACATGATTCGATCTGAACAACATAATCAAAGCATAAATAAAAGCAACATTATCACACACACACACACACACACACACACACTATCCAACAAAATTCCGCATCGTTACTGAATCAAAACAGAGCTAAACTAAGAAAAAGCAGCGATATATATATTAAGAAACTAAAAAAACTTGAAGAAAAAAAGTTAACATACACAAGCATAAAGCGCAATAACGATTGATGGATTCACTTGCATGCAATGCGTTTTCTTCTTTATCTAATTTACTGAGAGAGGATTGAATAGTAAGGGTGTCGTTTCGGTTTTCTTTCGGATGGCTATATATATATATATATATATATATATATATGTGTGTGTGTGTGTGTGTGTGTGTGTTTTAAAATAATTAAAATAAAATTAAAATTAAAATATCCATAATTCTATTTATTTTTTCTAAACGTTTTGAAAAAATGCAAATATAAAAAGACTCAAAATGAATAAAGGTCGAGCGCAAAAATGCTAAAAAAATAAAAATGAATGTACCAAAATTATTAGCGCAAAATAATCCTCTCGGAAATATACAATGTTAGATCTAATTTTGAAATAAAATTTCACTAGTTAAAAGCCTCAGACCAATCAAAATGAAATCAAAACAATAGTCAATAAATTAAAACGAGCACGCCAGGTTAAACTACTCGAAACATAGATTAGTATAATTAACGTCTGCAAGCTCGATTTTGAAATTTTCTGTCTACAAATTTTACGCACAGGTGAGATTCAGTTCAACTGATCTGCTTGTAAATCTGAAAAATAATTCTAACTGACAATTTGAGCATTATGCGAGATGAAATGCATGTTACGACATGCAAATGATTTTAATGTCATGATGCATATTCTGATTTATGATTCAAGGTCAAAATTGGGGTATGACAGTTACCCCTATTTAAGTATCTTCAACCAGAGAATATGAAGAAGGAAACTCTTCATATGGTCGCGGTGGGAGATATTTAAATACTATAAGACCCTAATTTTTTCCCTGAATGCAGATGAAATGAGATGATATGTTATGAATGCATGCATGCAAGACTCTTTTTTTGTTTTAGTTTGCTGGGGATATGAGGTGAGATGAAATGAACACTAGCATTATTTTTTATGATGGATGATAAGCAGACCTGTGGGGAATGATGGAGGGATATGGCAGCGTCGATCCACAGGAAATGTCAAAGACAAATGGGTGAAGACTCACTAGGGATGATAAATTGTTGGGGAAAAGACACATGGGAATATTCAAAGTAAATTCTATTAATAGGTTCAGACATGACCTGACACTTTAGAATATATCTGAGAATTTTTGAGATTTCTAACAAGAAATTTATCCTACATAAAGTTATGGGGCTTTCTAACAAGAAAATAATTCAATCAAACAAAATGGAGACCCCTAACAAGGAATTAATCCAAGATAAACTTAGGAGTTTTATGAGGAGAAAATTATCTACACAAATGGCTTTAAAGGCTCTTTACAAAGAAATCAATCAAGACAAACATCATTGGAATTGTCTAACAAGAATAACATCCAAGCTTCCGGGAATTCCTTAGAATGATGAGTCATACATGACTTTCTAGAAACCATAAGGAAAAAAGGGTAATCAAATTCTCTGTATATGCCAACAAAGTTGGACTTAGACCGTAAGCATTGGTTACCATCAGCTTCTAACGGGTTGGTACCAGTTATAATCGGATTTTCAAAGATGGGACCAATAACAATTGGGCTTTATGGATGCCAATGACAGTTGGACTTTTAGAGAGGATACCAGTAACAATTGAACTTTAGGTGCCAATGACAATTGGATTTCAAAATGAATGCCAATAACAATTGGACTTTAAAATGATACTAGTGACAACTGGATTTTAGGTACCAATGACAATTGGATTTTGGAAACGAATACTAGTAACAACCAATCTTTGAAAATGATGTCAGTGATAACTGGACTTTTAGTACCAATAAAAATTGGATTTTAAAGGTAACACCATTGACAATAGGACTTCAAAAAATGCCAATGACAGTTGGACTTTGGACAGAGTGCTAGTTACTGTCGGACTTAAGGGTCGTCAATGACAATTGGATTTTGAAGGTGCCAACGACAATTGGACTTGCAAACAGTACCAGTAACAACTGGATTTTGGATATTACATCTAGTGAAAGCTTGTACTTTTAAAGGCACCAATGACAATTGGATTTTAAAATGGATGCCAATGACAATTGGATTTTGAAAAGATACCAGTAACAACTGGATTTTGAAGATAATGCTAGTGACAACTTGATTTTGGAGACACTAAAGACAACAGTGCTTTGAAATGATAGCAGTGACAACCAAATCTTAAGGACACCAATAACAATTAGACTTTAAGCATAAACTGCCAGACGAGAACTAGACTTGAAGGATAGATTACCAGACGGGAACTGGTGTTTCATTTTTTGTTTGTCAGATGAGAACTGACTTTAAGATAGACTACCAGACGAGAAATGGAGTTAAAAAATAGACTACCAGACAAGAACTGGTATCTGAAAAGAAATTGACTACCAGACGATAACTGGAGTAAAAAAATTGGCCACTGGACAAGAACTGGTTTTCAATCGGCCACCAGATGGGAACTGGTTTTAAGAAAAGGCTACCAAACGAGAGCTCTAATTTGAAAACTGACTGTCAGACGGGAGCTGACTTTTAGATGATTTACCAGACGAGAACTAGTTTTTGATGTTTGATTCTTTCATGCTATGGGCATATGCATGGCTTAACGCTAGAGCGAAGCGATATGATTAATGCATGAGAATGATTTATGCAATGACTCGAAGGTTTCCAGAGTCGCCCCTGTGGTGGGTAATGGATGGAAAGTCTTTTGCAGTAAAGCTTCTTTGTCAAAAGGCAAAAGGTTATTGTATGGGGTGATATTATGATTCCCCGACACTCATCCTGAACTCACGGTTACTGACGTATAGCTTTCTTGAACATCTAGAAGGCATGAAGAGGGCTTGCCTCTCTGTGGCTTAATCTTGCCCCAATCTGTTAGGTCTTTTTGAAGAAATTCTCCTTAAAAGGAGTTTGGAAGCTGCTTGCCATGAGATAGCCTCGAAATGGCGTGCCCCAATTTTGAATTTTGAAGGGGTACTTGACTAACCTACTCTTAGAGTAGTAGACTTCTGATTGACTGATCTTTGGAGAGTTAGACTCACTGAGCTCTTTGTGGTGGCTCGCCCTAGTTCGAGTCTTAAAGATTTTCTTCTGACTAACCGAATCTTGAAGGTAATTGGCTCGGATTGACCGGTTCTTAAAAATGACTTTCCCCAAGTATGGACTCTTTTCACCTGATCAAGTTCCTCAACTGGTTGTGCAATGTTGGGACTCCTTCGATGCTAAATGCTAACTTGAAAATAAAGTTTTTCATTCAAAAATGGTAATTTTAATGTAGTGCTTATGCAAAAGTTTGAAATCAATCATTATTGAAATGATGGTGATATGAAATGAACGGGCCAATGATCCGAACACAATGCTAATCTAGCCATTCACAGCGCGGAAGATGGTGTGATCAACACAAATGGTTAAAAAAGATCGTTTAGAGTCAGGTTAACACAACCTTGCTGAAGTATGCTTTCAGAATAAACCATGCCTCAATTAGGTCTTTTAAGGGTTGTAATATGGAATGTTTCACAATTTTTGAAACAAAAGGATATTAGGCTCAAAAGTTAATTTTAACCCGTTCCTTCTTCTTGATGATCTCCAGTTCCTACGTTCAGTTAATTTGACACACACATTCATATCTCAAAAGACTTTGACAGTGTGATAGTAGAGATGAGGATTTGATACTTTCTTGAAATGGTAGTCACCTTATTTTTTTCTTTGTTTTTGTTGAGGATTTGAGGACAACTCTCTCTCTCTTTTGTTTTTAATCCCTAATTTTTCCTGGACCGCTTCTTTTGAAACTTTTCGGTCCATCGGGATGCCCTGATTTTTTTTGCCTAAGTCATCTTTTGTGGTATTCGACTTAGCAAACTTTTTTTAATCTTTCTTTTTTTGAAATATTCTGGCTACCGTGTTATTGGTTATTGAGGAAGAACCACTATGAATTTATCTTGGCTTTTCATGACTTGTTCGACACTTCAAGATGTGTGCAAAGAGTGTGGTTGATCCTCAGGTGGGATGGTGTGTTGATGGACTAATTCTCTCAAAGATTGAATGCATAGTCAAACTATCTAAACACAACTACCCTCCCCTGGTTAAGATTAAGGGTTTTAATTCTGAAAGAAACACCAACTTCTAGGCTCAAAGTGGTTGACTAGGGATTAACTCCTTATCTCTCCGGTGTTTGGGGATTTGAAACAATGCCTCACATCATCAGCAAAGTTCTAATCAAAAGCATACCACAACAATCTCGGGTATCTATTTTTCATCATCATCCCTCCAATCTTTGCTTAAACAAAAGTTTGATAAAGATAAGTTAATGGAAGAAGTGTATTTTTTTTTTTTGCAAAAATGAAAGAAAAATAGCAAGAGTGAATATGAATGGATTGATTCTAAAAATGCATGATCACTTCATTAATATTACCATTAAAGGCAACAACAATGCTTAAAAACAAGTAGTATTTAACAGACAAAAAAATACAAATACAAATGATAACAATGTTCTACGTAGGGATGGCAACGAGTCGGGTCGGTGCGGGTTTCAACTACCCAAACCCGCACCCGAAATTACCACCCGAACCCAAAAGTTATTCGGGTGGCAAAATAACACCCACGCCCACACCCGTTGAGTTCGGGTTTTTTCACCCAAATCCGAACCCGTAGCAAAAACTCAAAAATAAATAAATAAATAAATAAATCAATATATATATATATATATATATATATATATATATATATAAATATATAAATATATAAATATATTTATATATATATATATATATATATATATATATATATATATATAACGGGTGTGGTTTCGGGCACGGGTTTTACACTACCCAAACCCGCACCCGCACCCGAACCCGAACCCGAACCCAGTCAACTCGGGTTTCATCCGTTGACTCGGGTTCGGGTGTGGGTGGGCCCCACGGATTTGGGTCTGCTTGCCATCCCTAGTTCTACGACCACCAGCGTTGAGGATGTCTTTCTGTATCCACTAACTTTAGGAGAAGCCCCTTGAGGTCTACGTACTTGTCAGGGCGAGGGGTTGAAGTTCGCCACTAGGTTTTCTTCTGAAAAGGCTATGTACTTCTTGTCGATCAACTGTTGCACTTTAGCTTGGAAAGATTTGTAGTCTCCAGTTGAGTGCCCTATCGATCCGCCATGATATCCACATTGCACATAGGGATCGTACGCAGGTGGGTATGACTTTGTAACAGGCTTGAGAGACTTGGGAACCACCAACGAGCTTTAAATTAGAGGCTGCAGGAGTTGGCTGTACGACATAGGAATTGGATCAAGAGGAGCATTCCTTCTTTCCAAGTTATTGTGAGGATTATGCTGGTTTTGATGTTGATTCTGATATCTTGTCTTGTGGGCCCACTGATTTGAATGAGGAAAAACCCTATGTTGTTGGTATGGCACTCTAGGCATCGCTAGTTGACCATAAGGATTGCATGGCGTTGGAAGTGATGACTGCTGAAAAGATGGAGGACCATAAGTTCTTGCTTGTGCACCATGAAAATACTCAACATCTGCCATGACCCCATTGATGACATCCTCTTCTTCCTCTTGTAATACCCTAATTTTTACCCCTAATATTCCACATGTCTTTTGCATCTCATACCACAAACAAGATCACAAGCTTTGGTTCTCTTGCCCTCCTCTGAAGGTTTGTTCTTGAGTGAGATCGCCAAGCACCCCTGTTCTCTTGTTTGTTTGATGTTTGTATTTGTTTATGTTTACTAACCCTTAACTAAAATCTAAAAATATGTTTGTTTTTCCTTTATTAACTTTTTCAGGAAGAATTTGGATCAAGGATATCAAATACCAGTCCCTCAGCTCAAATGAATTTCATATGAACAAAGTCAAAGTTGATCTGCAAACAATTCAAAATTCATCTGATCAAGAGTTTCCACGATTTAATTGATTTTTATTCAAGAGACTCCAAGGTTCATGTGTTTATTTCCATGCTTTCTTTGACAAGAAAAAATAATCGAGCCAGAGCCACAACAGCACTTCAAAAGGCAAATTTTCACAATTTTTCACTGTGGTAATCGATTACCAGCATTAGGGTAATCGATTACTCAGTGCGTTTTTTGTGAAAATATTATACCAAATTCAAATTCTGCAGCATTTGGCACCAAATTCATCATTTGAGAATATTCTAGATCACCTCATTTTAATTCCCCTACCTCATCATAATTAATTCCCACCATACACCCTCATTAATCATCATTTGATCTTGATTTCGCCTCCAAAATTCAAATCCCAAACCTAATTTTGGTTCCAAACCAAATTCCAAACCACCAAAATTTCCAAGCCTAAATCCTATAAATAGAGGCCTTATTTCATTCATTCTTCAAGCTTTTGATAGCCAAATTCACCTTGTCAAATTTCTTCTTGACTCCCTCTTTCTTCCATTGAAAGTTAGTAAGTTCATCATTAGAACTTACTAATCTTTGAGCTAAACCTTCATCCATTCACTTTTTCATCATCAATTTTTGTAGATCAAGGCTTTGGAGTGTGGTTCTTGGAGTTGATTTGAAGAATTTTTAGATTTGAAGTGGTAAACTCTTGATCCACCATTTTTGTTCTTGATCCATCCTTCACAATGTGATCTATTGTTGTTTCTTGTTGCTTGATCTTTGGATCTTGCAAATTGTGTTTTATTTAGGGGTGGCAAAACGGTCCCGGCCCGTTGGGCATGTCCGTTTTACCCTCACTTTAGTGCGGGGTGGGCCAAGGGTTTAGGCCCTCACCCTCTAATGTGTCCGCCCCGCCCCACCCCGTTTTCATCGCGGGCTTTTGCGGGCACAAGCATTTACATAAAATTTTGCATTTTTAGGCTTAAAAGCTATAGTGCCCGCGGGCTTTCCCCGCCCCGCCCTCACTTTTTTGAGGGGTGCCTTAGGTTTTAGGCCCGCATCCTTAACTATGACCGCCCTGCCCCGCCCCATTTTTTTGCGGGCATTTGCGGGGCTGGCCTAAACGGGGCGGGCATGCCCGTTTGCCACCCCTAGTTTTATTGGTGTTATTTGTTGTTGTTTTACTTGATTTTTCGTGCACAATTGCATCCTTGATCATGAGGTGTTTGAAGAAATGATTCATCAAGGATTTTGCATTTTTCAAACTGATTTTCTGCTATTTTAGCAGGTGTAATCGATTACACCCCTATTTCTGCGCCTGGATCTGCTTTTTATCAGTGGTAATTGATTACCAGCATTAGGGTAATCGATTACCCAGTGTCCAGAGTGTGTTTTTGGCTTGTTTTTGGTACTATTTTGGTTCCCTTTCCTTTTCCTTCCCCTTCCTTTAGTTCTTTGCCTTGTATTACATTTTTGTGTGGTTCAATTTGGCATCTCTTCATCTATTTCTCATTTTCTTTTGATCGATGAAAATCTTCGATATCATTGGATCTTATTATAAGTTCTTGATGAAGATGAGATCGTTACCTCTTTCTTTTCGTGCGGTATTGCTTTCGGAGAATGATCTACATATCACTTCTCTAGCATGCATTAGCACTAACATCGTTATTGACCGTCCTCCCATAGTATGATCTTCCTCATAGATTGTGCTACGATTGCTTAACATAGCGCTACATGTGTCCCGTATCGGAAAATGATCATTCGTGGCCCAAACCTATGTTTTCAAGCCCAAGGATGGTTGATTATTTGTTTTAGGTCCATTACTTATGAAACTTGTTGTTAGGAGGCTTTGGTTTTATCAATCCTCTAATGTGTCTTCATTAACTTTGGCCTAAGTTCAGCATTTAACCATCGTTGATCATTTGTTCTAACGACTAATCACTAACTCACTAACAATATTCTTGTACTAATTTTATTTACGTTTCATTCTTGCTCCCTCTCTCTCTTTATTTTTATGCTTTATGTTATCATATCACATCATTCTATTTGTTTATGTTTCCGTTATTTTTCTTTTGTCCATTTGGACCATTTGTTTATGTTTATGCTCTTTTCCTTTTGTCCATTTGGACCAAAAACACTAATAAAGGCTTAAACCCCTAAACAACTTGTTCTCATAATGTTGGACTATGGTTACTATCCTTTGCATTTGGACATGGAACTTTGGACTTAGAATTAGGATCCTAACCTATGCTTGGAATTTTGTGATGGAATACCTTGGATTTTGGATACTTGAAGTTCTCCTTTGAAGACTTATTTTGATCAAGACCAAATCAAGAAGGAAGAATGCTTATGCTATGGAGCTTGCTTGTGTTGTTAGACCGTTCTTATCCTTAGCTTTTATCTTTATGCAATAGGATAGTCCCTTCTTCTCCACCCCTTCTTAAATTTTTAAAATCTTCTCCCTTTTTCAAAACCTTCTTGTTTTCAAACTTAAAACCACTTTCATAATAAAGCCTTGACTTTGGTCAAGTGATTTTCAAACTTTATTTTCTTTAATAAATGTCAATCAATGTTAATCATGTTTTGACCATTTCAAAAAGACATAAAAAATACAAAACTCATTCAAACTTTTTGTGCTTTTGTGCACTTTTTCTTTTAAACTTTTCAAAAAGATTAGACATGAGTCATCTTATTTGATGAGATGTAAGGCTCTTAACCGTGGTATTTTGCGTAAAGTATGGTAATTTTCCACTTTGATGTCGAAGTGATTAGTCTTGTTGATTTTAATCCAAGCAAATCCTCCATCTTAATGTGATGCAAATGCCTCTTTCACATACCATTGGGTAATTAGTTGAGTATTCTCTTTTGAGAATGACAAGTTGTCGTTTCAAGATAAAATGAATCATAACCAATAATTTTTGTTATTTGTACCACGAACTACGAGGTTTTGATCCTATATTGCACTTTGTGGATACGTAGGCATGAGGCGATAAGTCTCTCCAAACACAAAAATATTAAAAAATATATTTCTCTTCTCATCTCCCCAATCTTATTTCAAACAAACCTTTTCAAACCAAAAAGCGTAGATATTTCAAAGGGTTCCTATAGAGTACTATAGACGTTTTGGGTGCTAACACCTTCCCATTGCGTAACCAACCACCTTATCCAGTCTCTGTTTCTTTTGTTCTTTTATTAGAACTTGTTTAGGTTTCGTTCGCTCTTTTTCCTTTCCTTTTGGATAAAATAAAAGTGCGGTGGTGACTCTTGATTTTTGAGTTAAGTTAATCAATAGCTTACACTCACAATTTTTACCGCTACACCTCTAGGGAGCTACCGAGGGATTCATTCTCACTAGTCTCGCTGCTCGAGGCGTTTTGGATTTTTTCGCTCATGAGACCGCTCTCGATGCGTTCTCCAACTTTTACTAGGTCAGAGAAGTCTGATGACACAATGCCTACCATTCTTTCAAAGTATAAGCTTTGCAGAGTATCCATGAACATGTCGACTAACTCTTTGTCTAAGATTGGTGGTTGCACTTGGGTTGCTAATTCTCTCCACCGTTGCGCATATCCTCTGAAGGATTCATTATCTTTTTGAGACATACTCAACAATTGTCTTCTATCTGGAGCCATATCCAAGTTGTAGTTGTAAATTTGTACTGCTTCAAAAAGACGTTAGCTAAGTCTTCCCATGATTGAATGTGACTCTTTTCCAGCTTCATGTACCAACACAATGATGCCCCACCCAAACTTTCTTGAAAGCAGTGAATCATCAGCTTTTCGTTGCGAGTATAGGAGGTCATTTTTCGGTAAAACATCACCAAATGGTGTCTTGAACAACTATCCCCTTTGTACTTCTCAAAATTGGGTACTTTGAATTTTGGGGGTATAGTCAAGTTTGGAACTAAACACATGTCGTCAAGTCTTAATGTGTTAAAGTCTTCTATATCCCTCAATCGTTTCTCAAGATCATAGCCTATTTCTGTGACTTCAACCACTTGAGAACGCCCCATTTTTATCATCAGGTGTGCACCTTTAAAAGTTGGCATGTTTCTTATTAACTGAGGATTCCCTTCATCAATATGAACAGTAGGTTCTTCTGCAAAATGGGGACCTCATCTGATAACAGGATATGCACAGGCAGATGTTGAGTATAAACATCCACTTGTTGAGGAGCACAAAAAGGGGGGGGGGGAGATCATACATTGGGTTAGTCACAATAGTAAGGCCTGATGGGGGACCAACATTCTCCGCAACATGCTGAAGATTATTCTTTATCATAGCTACCACAACTTCCAACATCTGGTCCACTTGTCCTTCCATAACGTCTATACCCCTTCTCTCCACTGTTTGATCTTGCTTCAAAAGTTCTACCCTCCTTCAATAGCTACCACATGTTTAATATAGGTGTCGGGAAATCGACTGCCTTGTTATGGACAAAGGCAGAATGAGTTTTTTTTGGAAAAGATATACATGCGTGTTGATGAGATGAAGATGCAATGGAATGGATGCAATTAGATGCCATGTATTCATTTTTTTGTTTTTTTAGTACATGGGTTCATAGGTCCAAGGTATGGATGATCTTATTGCTTTCCATAATAGGTTTCTCACATGGTATGATCTAAGGTTTTACAAAGGACCCCAGAGTCATGGATCCACAAGAATGTTTGATGCTCATGGAAAATTCTTGCCGCACATCAACTCCTTCAAGGGAATCTCTTCTAGGTGAGGTTCTCATACCGATTCTTACGAGGTATTCACCTCAGGAATCTGCACTACGCAACCATCGACTTCGGTTCTAGACATCGTTCTTAGAGTCATGGATCCACAAGAATGTTTGACGCTTACAGAAAATTCTTGTTAGGCATTAACTCCTTTTTCAGAATCTATTCTGAGTGAGGTTTTTGTACCAATCCTTACGAGGTATTCACCTCGCGAATCCATACTACGCAACCATCATTCTTAGTTGGCCAAAGGGTTCAATTTTCTAAAAGGTCCTTAGAGTCATGGACCCCTTTGAAACATTGAAGCTAATGAGATATTCACCTTGCGCGACAGCAATTTCAAAAGGGTCTACTCTAAGTGAGGTTCTCATGCCGACCCTTACGAGGTATTCACCTCGGGATTCTGCACTACTCAACCATCATTCTAACTTATGTTTCCACTCAAGACTAGGATAGAAAGTATTTTCCATAAGGTTTGCTATCAAATCTTCCAAGTACCAAAGATCCTATATAGCCATATAATAATATAACAATAATGAAAGCATAAGTGAGATTCTGACATGCAGATCACAGATGCCCTATTAAATGTCAAGACATTGATCTCTGCTAAAACTGAACAAGGACAGAAATAGGAACCTTCAATAAAACTGCAGATTCATAAACAATGTCGTGACAGATGTTTCAACATTAGTCAAGACACAAACTTCTGATCAAGAGAACAGACTGAACAAAATAGAAATATAAATAACACAAGGATATGATAACCCAGTTCGGTGCAATTCACCTATGTCTGGGGGCTATTAAGCCAGGAATGAATTCACTATTAGCAATATTAATTTAGAGCTAAACTCCCCCGTTTACAACTCCTCACTTAATCCCTACCCAATACAATTCTATCTAGAAATCACCATCTAGATAAGAGAAACCCATCTCAATTCCTAAATCACCTCAGTGATATCTAACAGTTACAACATTCTGCAACTGCAACAATCTGTTCAATTGAAAGACACCCCTTCTAATACAATATTCAGTCAAGACTCTTGACTAACAATAACACTTGAATTTGCTTAATAGCTTCATCCAAGAACAATACACAATTTGTTACCTACAGGTTTCTGAATCTGTAAAACTATGTCTACCACAATGTGTCAAATGATACAAAGGGTGACTGACAAAACAAGAAAGTACAAGACTCTCAAAACCCTAAACCCTTATTTTCTACTTTTATAAAAGTCTTAATAAGAATTCTCATTCTACCCTAGGTCTTGGTCGTCCTTTTATAATCTTCAGATATCCATGGGCTTCGAAATATTTGTTTATTTATTCCTTGATCCATGTTCTGATTGCTCCTTAAATCTTGGACCAGATCTGTAACAACCTGTTATATCAGACCAAGAGGTCGAGTCCACAAGCTAGGACATCTTGTCTGACATGTCTTCTTTTAGCAGATTTCATCATGTTGGAACATCTTGTTGAACACTATGTTTTTCCAAAATTTAGTCAAATCTTTTAGAGCTTTTAATCTCCCCCTTTTGACAAATTTTGGCTAAAACACCTTTTGCACAATAAACCCAGGGTGCTAAGGATGAGGGGAGTAGAAATTCCTGAAGTCATTTCAGCCGGATGACTCCTGGAAGCTTTCATCCTTTCTGGTGTACATGAAGAAGAAGATGCACACAGCTCCCCCTCAAACCCAGAACCAAAGACATTTTCCCGGAGCAACCAAACACTAACCTGAATTATCCCAATGAGGACACAGGGGAGCAGACTACTACTCCACGTAACTCAGAACACAAGACACAACTGTGTTCTTAACTCAAATCACAAAACACCAAAGACAGGCTCAGAAAATAAACTGAGACTCACACAGAATGTTAGAACATCCCATCCAACATCCTTGCAAAACAACTGCAAGAATGGACTCCACACCAAAAAGGATATCAGTTATGTGTTGTAAGGACCAACACATAACTGACTGTGCACCGCCCAACTAGGATTTGACTGTTTCAACTTTAGGGTAAACCATCCAAAGAATGCGCGAGCACCAAGACACATGTTTAACAGGCCTTCTCTAAGGTACACTCTCCACCGTCCAAGGCCATCAACTTGGAAACAACCACAAGTCCTAAAAAATGTCTTGACACCTTGTCAGACTTTGTCCAGTCCATCTTGTAAACTCTGAAGCATAGTCACAATGCCTTCCAATGAGCCCCAAGAATACTCCTTTCAACCAGAAGTTAAAGCAACTGGCCAAGATGTTAAGACATTCCTTCTAACATCTCCTAGTTAACACCAAAGACTCCCATAAGCCTTATCTCATTCTGCAGAGATTAATAAATTCTCCCAGACAATATCTAGTCTTATTTCTCAGGTCTCTCCTATGAATTAAGAACAAAGTTGATATAAGTCAATAGCCTTAACAGATCAAACTCCCAAGCAGAGTTAACAAAGTCACAACATCAACACACTATGATGTCAAGACATCTTTCCTGACATCACATCTTCACAAGAATCACATGAGCATCCTCATGCTCATAAGTGAGAACAAACACCATGATCACACTCCTTGTATCTTAACCAATGAACTCTTGGATTGAGACCAAATAACACTATTGATCACTCTCCCCCTAAACACATCCATGCACTGTACAAATTTCTCTTGAATTTTACATCCATAGACAACTTTGTTCTTGAGAATAAATCAACTCTGGAATACTCACATCCAAGAAAGATATATACACATTCTCTTAGCTTCTTGGTTAGACAGAATGTCATCCACAACTAGAGGATATAAATTTCCTTCTCCGTAAGAAGAATGCTATAACTTCAGCCTGATACAATTTCTTATGATGATACTTCCAGTAGAACCTATCACCAGAATCCACACAGTCTTGACCATTAGCTCTACACCATACTTAACCATGAGAAGAAATAGTTCCAAGACTGAACGTTAACCTCAATCAACCTCTAAGAATAACCAAAATCAGGAATGATGTTCCAACATCATTTAGGACATCATGCTCAAATAGAGAAGACATGACTTTGATTCTTGAACCACTAAACACGGAACTAGCCATTCTCATACTTCCATTAGCAAAGAACATATAAGAATCACGACAGATCATAGCTGTAGTAGATCATACACCCTCACAGAAGTCAGAATACCCCAGAGAGAAATAAACTCTCACGAGCCTCAAGAAGCTCCACAAAGATCAGACATCCCAATCTAAATAGACTCCTCAGCAATATCTGCTTCTCCTCTGCACTTCAGTCTTCTATCCCTCAAAACTCCACCTTGCACAGTCCTTCACGAGACACAGTACATCACTATTGGCAAAGTCTAATGTTTTAACAAAAGCTGACACCACAAGCATAGAGCAACAGGCTTGAGCAGGTAATTTATTGAGTCACACTCAAGTACCACCTTCCACCAGTAGTGACCAATCAGAACACCTTCCACAAGGTCCTTGATTAGCTGAAACTTCCAGTACTAACATCTCCTTACCCCAGACAGAACTCTGGACACTCACAACCAACATCTTAGATGAGACTTCAAGAAGATATAAGCAATCACCAACACCCCTGATCCAAAGATGTTGAGATAAACTTTGGCAACAACCTTATAGCTGCAGAGTAACCACTCTTAAGAAGACCATCCTATACCAGATGGTACAGCTCCATTGCACACAAATGACTATAGCAAGAACATCCTGAAGTTCAGTCTCATGTCAAAACATTTGATCTACATCAATTACTTAACTAGCCACACATGCCTGACTCAATCTTGAAGGTCTAACTCTTAGACTTCCAGATAATACCCCACCTTGAGTGGCCTTTCCACCATAGCATAACAAGAGTTCCATGTTCTCATAGACTTGGTCATGAAATCAAGTTTGAGTAAACAACCTCCATCCTAAAGATAAGAAAGTAAACCAACAACCAGTCCTCTCAAGGAATGAACAAGTACCCTGATGACTGCCTCCTTCAAGCATAATTCTCCAAGGGAATCGTTCACACATAAATAGATTCCACGCTAGAACCTGTAACACCCCAAAATTTTCCTTCCTATTTATACCACCAATAAGTGGCTTATGCTTCACATACATGTACTTTTAGGTCATAAGCATCATACATGCATCATTGGTCCTCCTAAGGCATAGGATCAGAGGCTTCTCTAGCATTGGTTGCTCAAGGCAAAGAGAATGGGATGTGCTCAATCACTCAAGCTACAAAGGCTTCTCATGCCTCAAAGACATCATATTTGGTTCACTATTTCATTAGGTGATGGAAATTTGCAAGGAATTTGAAGATGATCACTCTCTCCTATCTCTTGGTCCTCATATTAGGGTTTTGTCTAGCTGTGTGTGTGTGGCACCCTCATGGGCAAGGATCTTGAAGCCTCATCATCCTCACATCACATAAAACATCTTGGTTCAAGGGATTCTCAATGCTATTCAGAGGAATTAGGGTTTTGAAGAACAATTAACATCTCCTAACTTTTAGGGTCAAAATTAGGGTTTTGTGTGAAATCAGTTTATTTCTGATTCTTTAGGCAAAAATTGATTCCATGGCCTTCTACATGCTCTCAAGTATCTAGGAGTGGAGTATGGACCATCAATGTCATTCAGAAGAGTTTCAACTGGATAGATGATTGAGAATCAGCTGAATTGGGACAAACTCAACTGTGCAAGGAAAAAGTCAACTCCTGGATTTTTGAGGTCAACATTGTGTTTGTCATGTCAAATATGACCAATGGATGGAATTTAATCAAGAAATATCAAATGAATCATGAAAAATCAAGAGTTGTGGAAAGTTGCCATTTTTGGTAAACTAGGGTTTTAGAAACTTTCCATTTTTGGAAAGTTTTCATGTTTTGCAGCCAACTTCAAAGCCATTTTTCTCCATGTTCCAAGCTTCATCTCAATTTTGGTCAAACATGAAAGTTATAGTATGCATTTAAAGATTTCCAACCATAGGTAATTCATCTCCATTGGATCATTTTTGAGCAAGTTATGGTTGTTGCAAGTTAGGGATTTTCACACTTTCATTTTCAACACTTAGAAATTTTTCTAAGTGTCTAAAGGTCAGATTTTGTGTTCATGTTCAACCCCATTTTTGAGTGACTTCCAAGCATCATTTGGAAATATTTTTCAAATGAAAGTTGTAGAGGGATCTTCCACCTTTTCAACCATATAAAGAATGCTCCATTTGGATTTCTAGATCAAAAGTTATGCTCACTCAAAGTTGGGACATTCAAATTGTGAAACATGGAAATAACTTAGAAATTCTTGGCATGTCATGGATGCTTGGATCATGCAATCTTTTTTATCATTTTTCTTGAGGTTTAAGGCTCCAATTTAACTTGTTCCCAACATGAAAGTTGTTGTACCAAAGCCACTGTTTAATTTGACACCAAGAACTTGCAATTTGGTTCATTATTCATGGAGTTAAACATCATCAAAGTTAGCCATGTCCATATGTTTCTCAAGGGCTCCAACCATGTAATACTTGTGCCAAATTCAAAACAAAATCTTGCCAATTCGTGCTACAGCATGCCATACACCAACATGTCCTTATCATTTACCTCTTTAAGCCATGCATATCCTTGTACAAACCATGCACCACATGACATTTACTTCATATGTACAAGAAAGAGAAAATTAAGACTTAAGGAGCAAGTTATTGTTCTGCTCATGCCATTCACACATCACTATCATCATGTACACATCATAACACTCCATACACACTCACTAAATCACTAAATCGTATGCACACATAACCTCACTCTCATTTTTGTATTTTTCATAACCAAGCTTCCAACTGAAATTTAACCTTGGTTAACTCATTAACCATCCTTCTAACCACATATATAATCCTCTAACAAACCATTAACCAGTTTAGTTATAACATATTGAGAAAAAGAGATCAAAAAATCATTTTTGTACCCACCATTTGAGAGTTTCCAATCTTACTCCTTTGGGAAGATTTCTCCAAGCTTCCTTCATAATCATCATCACCAATCTTTCTTCTGGCTTCTATTTACAAGAAAACTCATCTAGAAGAGCTACATCACTATATCCGGTTTCATCAATCATCACCATCAACTTGGAAATTTCAGTTAGATTTGGGGGGATTCTGAGCATTTATTTTACTCCTATAGTAGATTCCACGACCTGGCACGAAGTTTTTGGGTTTCTAATACGTGTAAATCGCCTCTCTAACATGTCAGATTCTTGAAACCTCAAGCATCAAGTTAAAGAAATGTATAGGGTTTAGAAGAATGAGATTCGTGTTAGCTGAAGTCCTACGTCTTGTAGGCAACGTTTGTGATGTTGTTTATAGCTTTTCATGGAATCTCAAAATTCTAGGGTTTTATTTATCTTGTTCGTTTTGCATTCTAGAGATGCCATACGAAAATTCCATGCCCAGATTCGCAATCTACGTGAAAAAACGAATCAGAGCACGGTCTTTGTTTTAGTTTCTGGGCACCTTCACCTGGACCCACGAAGGTGATACGCCGGAGAAGACAACCGGAGAATGTCTCCGGCGTCTGTAAATTTCCAAGCCCTAGTCAACGAAGGTGTGTGTAGGATCCCCATTGGGCCATGTTGTTTTCATTAATCCACCTGGGTCAGAGCTTTCCTGTGTGTATTTTTGTTTAAATCCACCAATGATTGATAGCCAACACATTAATGATAGGGAAAAAGTGTGAAAAATGTGCTTCAATTCTCTCTCTCTCTCTCTCTCTCTCTCTCTCTCTCTCTCTCTCTCTCTCTCTCTCTCTTTCTTTTCTGAAAAATAAATGCAATAATAATAATTAAAAAAAGGATAATGTGATTTGAGATGGACCCAGCGCACACCTTACTTTCCCTACCCCCCAGTATGGCCCATTAAGAATAATGAACATAGAGATTACTACTGCTATACCTCTTTCTCTATATGTGTTGTTTTTTATTTTCTTTTTTGATGCTCGTTTCAAAATTCAATTTTAAAAATAGCAAATATCATCATAAAATTCTAGAAAAATTCATGAGTGATTTTTGATGGGTTAATTAATTTTTGATGAATTTTAATTTCATTTTGGATTAAATTTGATTTTTTTCTGAATTTTGATTGAGTGGTGTATATGTTGACATACCTTGTGCCTTAAGCTTTGAAAATGGATCTTCCCTTAATGGTTTGGATCCCAATTTTTGTGTGCATTTAGTCATGAGATTGTATGACATGTGGATGATCACTTGGTATTTTGTCCATGATTTTTGGGTCACTTTTGAATGCCATCTTTGAGACTTGTTGGTTTGATCATTGTTGGATAACATGCCATATGTTTGCAATTGTTTGAACACCTTTGGTGCATATTGTCGCAACCTGGCGAAAAAAACAACCAGTGAGAAAACTAGAACAGAAGAGTCGCCACTGAACGTTATTTATCCCGACGCAGGGAAAGGAAACGATCAAAGAAAACCTGAAGGAAGGGAAAGACATGGTCATCGCAACCATAGCCTGGGTTCGGGAGTCGGTTACGCGAGGGGAAGATTTTAACACCCCCACGCGTCCATCGTACTCGATGGGATCCATGCTTGTTGTCTAATCAAAGGGTGAGTTATCTAAAGCCTACTGCTTAACGGAGACAGAAAACGAAAAGGAGAAAAAGAGACTCGATAGGACATCGCCGTCCTAGGCCTACGTATTCCCTCGTGCAATGGGAAAGTCAGTGTCAACGTAGTATGGAACACTACGGGGGGAGGTTTCTCACCAAGACATCGCCGTCTTGTGCCTACGTATCCTCAATCTAACCAGAAGGAGGAAATCATAGCAGTCGTAGTTCGACCTAACGAGGTCTTGGTGTTTTTTATGAGCGACGTCAAGTTCGCGTCCGGCAGTTAGGGTCGATGTCTGTTTGCGACTAAACGGAACTTAACGTGCTCTTTTCTGAAAAAAAGATTTGAAACTTAACAATCCCGAAGGATAAAAAAGGTTTGAATTTGTTTTGTGTTTTTTAGACAGAAGTGAATTGAAGTTAGTTCGTAACTTGCATTGCACCCAAGTCTATAACATAGGAACGAATGCGTCGCATATCGTCCCCAACAGGACGTACACTAAACACCCTAGAAGAACGAAGGGAGGCCCCCCATTCCTCACTTCCCACAAACAAGGCTCATGCGCAATACATGTTAAGCTTATTAAGTGCTTTAAAATTGTTATGAGATGAGAAGAGAAGACTCAAGTCGAAAAAAAAGACTACGGGAAATTCTATCCTAATGTTGTCATGAAAAAGTGGCCCTATGGTTGAGTTCAAAGGGGAAACATCTACCTAAGTTAGCATGCATAGTTGAAAACCTAGTGTCTACCCTACCCCAAGCTTAATCAAAGATTAAGTCGGACTAGGGAACCCTAAGTGAGCAAGCAAAAGCAAGGCAAAAACCAAAGCGATAAATAAAAAACAGCGGCTACAACAGTGCTCCAGCACCTGCACAGTGGTAAATTCCAGCCAATACATCAAACAACATTTAACAGCTCATGTTCAGCACACAAAACAGGCGTAAAAAGGAAAACAACAGCATATACAACATCACATATGCACCAAGACAGCAGTGAAAAACAGGGCAGCACACCACGCATTTGAAAACCAAGAATCGACAAAATAATCATGAACATTCATCGATGAAAACCAAGAATCGCGTGTCGAAGGATCGTGTTCATGCAAAGATGTGAGGTAAAACAGCTCAAGAGTAATCCACAAATCATCAACATATCAATCCAGGAAGTTTAGACATGCAAGTGACCTCAAACAAGTAAGAAAATGTAAGAAAAACACACTCTGCTTCAGTGGTAATTGATTACTCACATAGGGTAATCGATTACTCTATTGAAATTTGACTAAAAACGTGAAAATAAGGCAGAGTAATCAGTTACCCTATTTGAGTAATCGATTACCACTGAAACAGAGGCAGAAATTCAACTTTGAAAAGCACTTTTCAGCATCAAATCACTTATCCAAACATCCAAATGATCATGTAATCAATTAATCACGAAATTCACACCAAATATCAGTAATCAACACAAATTTCATCAATCAAACAACAAGATCATGAATCAAATCAAGCAAATGGATCAAATCACATGCAAAACCAAGGATCTACATTGCATAAGCTAAAATTAAGCTAAATCAAGTATAGATCTAAGAAAAACCAACCTACAAAGCTGAGAATTGCTTTGGTAAGTGTTGCAAACAGAATTTGATAAATCCAAGCAAGAAATTCCAAGATCTATGAGCTCCTTGCAAGCAAAAGCTGAAAATCCAAGCAATAAACTAACAATGCTCCAAAATCACTTCCAATAAGCACTTCTGAAATTTCAGATCTAGATCCAAACGAAAATCACCAATGAAAAGCAACAATGGAGTGATGATGAGAGGCTTTAGCTCAAGAATTAACAAGTTCCAGTGAAGAACTTGTTATTCCCTATGGAAGAGCTTTGAGTGAGGTTGAAAATGGAGGTTGAGAGTGAAAAATGAGAGAGAATTAAGAGAGAATTCTGAAAATTGAGAGTGAAAAATGATCAAGGTTCTGAGAGGTTTGAAGTTGATTAGATTAAATAACCCCTAGGTTAGGAGTTAAGTTTGGGTTTGGAGTGAGGCTTAGTGGGTGGAATTGGAAGTGGAAAATGGGCTAGGAAAGGGATTATGGAATTAGAGTGGAAATTGTTGGAAGGAATTTGAATTTTTGGGTGGAAAATGGTGAAAATAGATCAGTTCTAGATCCTTCCCACACATGCACAAGCCAAGCACATGATCACAAATGCTCAAAAATTCTGCAGTACTGAAAATTGCCATATTTTTGCAATTTTGCCCAGAGTAATCAGTTACTCACTTTGAGTAATCGATTACTCTGTTAAAAAATTCAAAATTTTGGCACCAAAAGGTGGGAATGTTGCAGAATTTCCTGTTTCCACTTGTTCTGAGCCATGTTAGACCTCTGAAACTTGCCATTTAATATTAACACTAAAACACACTTGAAGTATGTTGTGAACTCTGTTTCGTACTCGGAATACTACTGAAAATAATCATCTGGTGTTGAATCGCTGATCGAAAAAATGACTGCCAGAGCTTCTGATTATCAAATAATCTAATGAGCAAAATAAATGCTAAAAAAGACTTTGAAAGCTATCTGCTTGGCCCTAAACACTGCTGAAATTTATTTTGAACTGGATGAGCTGCTGAAGCGTGAGAAAATACCTTGATCCCATGCCTAAAAGAACCATGCAAATGCAGAAATGACGATGCAAAAATGAGATGAAACATAAGCCAGTTAGAACTAGAACACAAGGGCAAATTTTGGGGTGCTACAGCTGCCCCTGTTCAATCGACTTGGACATAAAAGGATGATAGCAACAACTTTCAGACATTCGAGGTACACGGGGATTGAATACCAAAAGAACCCGAAAATTTGCAAACTGTGGGGAAAATGAAACAGAGTGTTTGCCAGCCGAAGGTGGACTATGCAGAAAAGGAAGACCGGCCGAAGGCGCTCTACACAATAAAAGGAACACGAGGACGACCGAAGGCGAACTCGAAAAGGAAGACCGACCGAAGGCGCTCTACCCAACAAAAGAATACGAGGACGGCCGAAGGCGAACTCGAAAAGGAACACGAGGACGGCCGAAGGCAAACTCGAAAAGGAAGACCGGCCGAAGGCGCTCTACACAACAAAAGGAACACGAGGACGACCGAAGGCGAACTCGAAAAGGAAGACCGGCCGAAGGTACTCTACACAACAAAATAATATGAGGATGGCCGAAGGCGAACTCGAAAAGGAAGACCGGCCGAAGGCGCTCTACACAATAAAATAATGCGAGGACGGCCGAAGGCGAAATTGAAAAGGAAGACCGACCGAAGGCAGACTAACCAACAAAATAATACGAGGACGACCGAAGGCGAACTCAAAAAGGAAGACCGGCCGAAGGCGGACTAACCAATAAAATAATACGAGGACGACCGAAGGCGAACTCGAAAAGGAAAATCGGCCAAAGGTGCTCTACCCAACAAAAGAATACGAGGACGGCCGAAGGCGAACTCGAAAAGGAAAATTGGCCGAAGGCGCTCTCCCCAACAAAAGAATACGAGGACGGACGAAGGCAAACTCGAAAAGGAAGACCGGCCGAAGGCGCTCTACCCAACAAAAGAACACGAGGACGGCCGAAGGCGAACTCGAAAAGGAAGACCGGCCGAAGGCGGACTCCGCTGGGGATAACAGGACCACCACGGGTAAAAGCAACAATTTTACGACCCTCGAAATAATCCGGAATCAAGGTTGAGGAAAAGAGAAATCTAAACAGACAACTCTGCAGGGGTGTACCAGAATGTACAACAATATGAAGGACGAATCCACTGGAGATCTCACTGGGGATAAAGTAAAACAAAATCTCCTGAGTTATGCCATCTCTATTGAGGAAGAGAACTGACAAAGAAAGTATCAAACCTGGCTTATGCTTCGAATGCATATGTTTGAATTTTTCTATGGAGTAATGCTCCATACGAAATGGAAATGCTACGCGTTTGGGAGGATGCCATGCAAACGATGCTTATGCAATGAAAAAAGAAACGCTCCAGCAAAATAAATGCTGAAAATGAAGGTAACTCCACCTGGGATGACAAAATAAATTGTCCTCAGAGTCCAAGAACTCTGCTGATAAGGATCACATTGATCGACTCCTTTGATCACCGACTTCTGCTGGAGATGAAATCCAAAAGAACATTCACTCTGTTGGGGATTATATATAACTCTTTGAAAAAGGAAACCAAGACCTGAATCGGAAGAGTGCCAAATATCACTTGGACTTAAAACCTGTTGGGGATGTCAGCCATCGCTGAACAAACCGCTGCGAGGATTACCACAAAACTCTGCTTGGGGAGACAAATCACAAATACTAGACATGCTGGGGACACCATTGAACTTAAGCCGCTGCTGGGGAAATGACTTCGCCCTTATCCTGTTGAGGGTTGGATCATGCTATTGCAGGTGAAAACATGTTTCCTGACTGGCCGAGGGGAGTAGACACCAAGACTCTATAGGGAAGACAAAATCTTTGTCCCAGGAAGATATTCCACAAGTCTCCTGCTGGAGATACAACAACATCCACCTTGGGGTTATCAACTTCTGAATGCTCGCTGGGGAACAATCTTCTGTACTTTGACTGGGGAGAGTGACAGTCTGATGAGGATGATGAAACCTCAATGTTAGGGAGAATAACTCTGCTAGGGAAAAAAGTCAACGAAACCTACCGAGGGATATCATTGAGCTCAACCTGCTGTTGGAGGAAAGATGCTACCCTGCGGGAGATTAGAGCATGCCGTTGCTGACGGAATTACACTTCCTGACCTGCTAAGGATAGTGAGTACCAAACTCTGTGAGGAAAATAAAGTCTTCTCAGAGACATCCAACACATCTCCTGTTGGAGATACAACAACATCCACCTTGGAGCAATCTACTTTAAACTGCTTGCTGGGGAATAATACACCAACCATGACTTTGATTGGGGACATAATCCTTTGTACTCTTGCCGGGGAGAGTAAGCTCTACAAAGGATGACGACCTTCCAGTGCTGGGGAGAGTAACTCTACTGGGGAAAACAATTTTGTTACCCTGCAAACACACATCAACAGAATATTTCGTATGCAAAAATGGCTACCTCAGTTACCATCCACAATGTCCGTTGCCTAACCAATTTCCATTGTTTTCCATTATTCTCCGCAAAGCTTAACGTTTTCACATGCAATGTTTATCAAAATATCGGACGTTTTCACAAACAAAACAGTAAAAGTAAAAACACAAATGGAAAGATCTTTGAGTGAAATGAAAATTTTATTAATTGAGTTGGCCTGTAAATAGGCATTTACAACCGGAAGCAATTCCTGAAAAGAGGTAATTGCGCAAAAGTAAAAAGAAAATACACATGTCAGCAATGTGGGAACAGATATCCACCATGATTCAATTCAGCTATGACTCATATGCCTTACTTATCCACAAATGCTTTGACCTTCGAAGAGACTGACTGGACTGATTCCTTTCCTTCGAAATTCCCAAGTGTCAAAAGTGTTCACAGATCGAACGCAGACCGCAACCTCTCGCTTTCAAATCCCTAACTTTTTCCTGGATCGCCCTTTTCGGGTTTTCAATCCACCGGGATACCCATTTTTGCCAAAGTTTCCTTTTCAGGTTTTCAAGTTTGTGGGTTTATTCCTTTTTTTCATTTATCCCTAATTTTTGCCCGAACCTTCTCTTTTTATGGTTCGCCGGGATGCCCTTTTTTGCCTGGAACTTCTTTTTATGTCCAGTGGGTCTCTTTTATGCGAAGTATTTTTTTACTGCGTCTGCATTCACAGGGGACGTAAAGTCTTCGCCATCCTTTGTTGAAAGTAGTAAGGCTCGACCGGAGAAAACCTTTATTACTACATATGGCCCTTCGTAGTTTGGAGTCCATTTGCCCCTGTGATCTGTTTGAGGAGGAAGGATCCTTTTCAAAACCAACTCGCCTGTCTAAAAACACCGAGGACGCACTTTATGATCAAAGGCTTTCTTCATCCTACTCTGATACAACCGGCCATGTGCAATGGCTGCCAATCTCTTCTCTTCAATAAGGTTCAGCTGATTCAACCTGGCACGTACCCATTCAGCTTCATCAAGCTTTACATCTGCCAGAATTCTCAAAGAAGGAATCTCAACCTCTAATAGTATGACTGCTTCCATACCATATACTAGTGAGAAAGGAGTTGCCCCAGTTAATGTACGCACCGAAGTACGATAACCGTGTAGGGCATAAGGCAATATCTCATGCTAGTCTTTGTATATTACCACCATTTTCTACACAATCTTCTTGATATTCTTATTCGTTGCTTCAACAACCCCATTCATCTTCGGGCGATAGGGATAAGAATTGTGATGTTCAATCTTAAAGCTCTGACATAACTCCTTCATCATCTTATTGTTCAAATTCGAACCATTATCAGTAATGATTCTCTCTGGGACTCCATAACGACAGATGATGTCCCTCTTGATAAACCGGGCTACCACTTGTCTGGCGACGTTGGCATACGAGGCTGCTTCCACCCACTTCATGAAATAATCAATGGAAACCAAAATGAAACGATGCCCATTGGAAGTAGTTGGCTCAATCTTTCCAATCATATTAATACCTCACATGGCAAAGGGCCAAGGAGATGACAGTACATTCAGAGGAGTAGACAGTACGTGCACCTTATCAGCATAAATTTGACATTTATGACATTTCCTGGCATATTTAAAATAATCGGACTCCATAGTCATCCAGTAATACCCTGCCCTCAATAGCTTTCTAGCCATAGCATGCCCATTGGCATGGGTGCCAAAAGAACCTTCATGAACCTCTTCCATTAACAGGCATGCCTTGTGTTCGTCAACACAACGTAGCAATACCATGTCAAAGTTCCTCTTATACAACACATCATCTTCATTCAGAAAGAAGTTTCCTGCCAACCTCCTCAGAGTTTTCTTATCCTTGGTAGATGCCCCAGCTGGGTACTCATGACTCTTGAGAAAACACTTGATGTCATGATACCAAGGTTTGCCATCTGATACGTCTTCAACTGCAAACACAAAAGTTGGTCTATCTAAACACATGATTCTAATTGAGGGTGTCCCATTCCAACGATTCACCTAATACATTGAAGACAACGTTGCCAACGCATCTGCCATCTGATTCTCCAATCGGGGTATATGATGGAAGTCAACTCTGTCAAAAACGGTAACAACCTTCTAACATAGTTGTTGTAAGGCACCAGATTTGCCTGTCGAGTTTCCCATTCTCCTTTAATCTGATTAACCACCAACGTAGAATCACCATAAACATCGAGGTTCTTGATTCTCAAATCAATTACTTCTTCTAACCCCATGATGCATGCTTCATACTCTGCCTCATTGTTGGTGCATACGAACGCTAACCGGGCAGTGAAGGGTATGTGAGAACCCCTTGGAGTTATAATGATTGCCTCAATTCCATTACTATATGAGTTGACGGCCCCATCAAAAACCAATTTCCACTGAGATCCAATTTCAGGTCCTTCGACAGGCAAAGGCTCTTCATAGTCTTTCATCTTCAGGAACATGATATGCTCATCCGGAAATTCAAACTTCATCGGTTGATAATCCTCAATCGGTTGTTCAACAAGGTACTCTGATAAAACACTTCCCTTGATGGCTTTTTGGGAAACATACTGAATATCGTATTCTGTCAAAACCATCTGCCAACGGGCTATTCTTCCAGAAAGCGCATGCTTCTCAAACACATACTTAATCGGATCCATCTTTAAAATCAACAGGGTTGTGTGGTTTAACATATACTGCCTCAAATGTTTAGCTGCCCAAGCAAGTGCACAACATGTTTTTTCCAACATAGAGTATTTCGACTCACAATCAGTGAACTTTTTACTCAGGTAGTAGATGGCATGTTCTTTTCTACCTGAATCGTCGTGTTGACCGAGCACACACCCCATTGAGCTCTCAAGAACCGTAAGATACATAATCAACGGTCTTCTTGGCACCGGCGACATGAGGACCGAAGGTTCCTGTAACTATTCTTTTATTTTTTTAAACGCCTTTTGACAATTTTCATTCCACCTGACCTCTTGAACTTTTCTTAACAATTTGAAAATTGGTTCACACGTGGCTGTGAGATGAGAGATGAACCTAGCAATATAGTTTAATCTCCCCAAGAAACCACGAACCTCTTTTTTTGTTCTCGGTTAAGGCATCTCTTGTATGGCTTTTACTTTAGCAGGATCAACCTCGATACCTTTTTCACTTACAATAAACCCCAACAATTTTCCAGATCTCACCCCGAAGGTGCACTTGTTCGGATTCAACCTCAGCTTGAACTTCCTCAACCTCTCAAATAGCTTTTGAAGATTTACCAGATTTTCTTCCTCCGTTTGTGACTTCGCAATCATGTCATCAACATAGACCTCGATCTCTTTGTGAATCATATCATGAAAGAGAGTCACCATTGCCCGCTGATAGGTTGCCCTAGCATTCTTCAATCCAAAGGGCATTACCTTGTAGCAAAACGTTCCCCACGGTGTTATGAATGTAGTCTTCTCCATGTCCTCTGGGGCCATCTTGATTTGGTTATACCCAGAGAAGCCATCCATGAAGGAAAATATAGAGTATTGAGCAGTGTTGTCCACTAACACGTCAATGTGGGGGAGCGGGAAATCATCTTTTGGGCTTGATCTATTCAAATATCTGTAATCAATGCACATCCTGACCTTTCCATCCTTCTTAGGTACAGGCACGATATTAGCAACCCACGGAGGATAATTTGTCACAGCAAGAAATCCGGCGTCCAACTGTTTCTGAACCTCTTCCTTGATTTTGACAGCCATATCTGGTTTTGTCCTTCTCAGTTTCTCCTTAACTGGAGTTCAACCTTCTTTGAGCGGTAGTCGGTGTACCACAATATCAGTGTCAAGCCCAGGCATGTCTTGGTAAGACCAGGCGAAGATGTCAACATACTCTCGGAGCATTTCAATCAATCTTCCCTTGACAGTGTCTTCCAAAGCAGCCCCAATCCTTACTTCCTTTCTTGCATCCTCGGTTCCCAGATTAACTGTCTCAATTTCATCCTGATGAGGTAGAATGACCCTTTCCTCCTGTTTCAGCAATCTGGCCAATTCTTCAGGTAAGTCACAATCTTCGTCAGTCTCTTCTTCAGCCTGATAGATAGGATTATCGAAGTCATACCGAGCCATAGCTGAATCATTATTGGTGGCATCTGAACAAAGAAACCTGCATGATTGATGATATATGTCTGTTATGAATGCAATAAACAAGAAAACACATTGCCATTTTTATATGAGTTAATGCAAAAAGTAAAAACAGAAAAACAGGGATCAAAATATTTGAATGTGAAAACGTCCTTTATTGATGATAAAGTAGCAAACAAAAACATCAAAGCCCTACAGACAAGTATCACTACGTCTTGGGCAGAACGTAGGACTTAACACAAACAGAAAACAAAGTTAATTACTCTCGACGGGTCACTTGGATGACTTTCTCGGACGACCAACCGCACAGGCTTTGACCGGGAGTGCAGGCGTGGATCCACTCATCCATATCACAATCACTATCCCCCTCATCATCAATGGTATTAATCCAATTAAATAAGACACCAACACCTGTGAATTGAATCGGACCAGCATACTTGGGTGGCTCTTGAGCTCGTCGGGGTGGCTCATTAGTCCATAAGTATTTTGTTTCATCTGAACATCAATGACCTGGCCCCACTTCTGGGAACCACCAGCTTCAACTACAGTGCGTGCATATTTGAAAGAAGACATCAAAACTTCCGGCTAATTTACCACTTCGGGTTGATTTACCACCTTGGGTTGACTAACTACACTTGAAGATTCCTCAGGAATTTTCACAGCTTCAAAGGCTTGGCACAGAGTCTCGTGTATCTCACCATCTACCTCCACATACTTGAAGGTTGATAGGTGACTCACCATGATGTCTTCCTCACCACAGACTGTCACAACGTGGCCATCCACCATATACTTCAGCTTTTAATGCAGCGTGGACGTTACTGCCCCAGCACTATGGATCCATGGACGACCCAATAAACAACTATAGGCAGGCTGAATGTCCATGATGTAGAAAGTGGCTTCCAAAATCTCAAGACCAACCTTGATAGGCAATACAATTTCTCCAAAAATAGACCTCTTAGAACCATCGAAAGCACGCACCACCAAGTCACTCGGCGTGCAAATCAGCCCACAGGTATCTAACTTCATCAGAGCCTTCTTTGGCAACACATTTAAGGATGACCCAGTATCAACTAGTACATGTGCCATTAAGGAGCCTCGGCATTCCACTGAAATATGTAGAGCATTGTTGTGATTCCTCCCTGCTGGAGTCAGATCTAAATCAGTGAAACCCAAACCATTACCAGCATTCACGTGAGCCACAACCCCTTCTAGCTGATTAACGGATATTTGTTGAGGTACATAGGTTGTGTTCAAAACTTTCAGCAACGCATTCCGGTGTGCCTCATAGCACAACAACAAAGATAAGATGGATATTTTGGATGGCGTCTGATGCAACTGATCAACAATCTTGTAATCACTTTTCCTGATTAATCTCATAAACTCCACATTTTTCGAGAAGGAATTGCCAACTTGTTTTGTCGTGGAATCATTCACGATCTATCTCTGTACAGAATCATCCATCACTTGCTTCCCTTTATCATGTTTGGAACTGCCAACCTGGTTATCTGACGAAATGAAGACTCTGCCACTTCTGGTGATAGCCCCTGGTTCAATAGTATTGTCAAACTCTGACCTCACAGTTGAGGTTCCTACCAATTCTTGTTTCTTTCCATCAATAAATACCTCAACCCCATAGTTCCACGGGACGACTTTGGTACTTTCATATGGGACTGGCCCGGGAACTGTAATGATGATCGGCGCTGGTCTTGCCGGTGCTGATATAGTTATTATTTTGAAAGGAATTGTAATAGTGGCAACATCATTCTCTTTGTCAGTTATTTCTCTCTGCTGATCACATCTGTCGAACCATAACCATCCTTCATCAATTAGGCCTGTACTGTTGTCCGCGAGGAGCCTGATTTTGCTGTTGAGGCACTGCCTGTTGTTGCGGTGCTGTGAGAATAGTTACAGAAGCCATCTACTGATTGAAGTTCTGACGATGTCTTCCTTTACCACGGTATGAAGCAACAGAGTTTGTGTCCCCTTCTTTTTTCTTGTAATTACCGGCATATGGCTTTTTCCCTCCTCCAGATGAGGATCCATCATTGACCACTATTTTCCCAGTTTTAATCCTGCTTTCAACCTTTTCTCTGACTAAAACTAAGTCAGCAAAACCACTAGTCATACAACTTACTAATCGGTCATAATACGGCCCCTGAAGAGTGGCCATGAACATGTCAACCATCTCCCGCTCTACCATGGGAGGCTGGGCCGTAGCTGCCAATTCATGCCACCTCTAGGCGTATTCCTTAAAGCTTTCATTATTCTTCTACGACAAACTCTGTAACTGTGTTCGGTTGGGAGCCATGTCGGTATTATACTGATATTGCTTGACGAAAGCTTCAACTAGCTCACGCCAGTTGTGAACATGGCATCTCTCTAACTACATGTACCATTCCAAAGATGCCCCAGACAAGCTATCCTGGAAAAAGTGCATCAATAACTTCTCATCATCAGAATATGCAGCCATCTTTCTAGCATAAGCCATGACATGAATCTTCAGGCAAGTGACATCGTTATACTTATCGAAAGTAGGTACCTGAAACTTGTGAGGAATCCTAACACCGGGGACCAGTCCCAAGTCTTCCATATCCAATCCCAGGAAATTCTGATTCTCAAACGCTTTCAATTTCTCCTCAATCAATCGGAATATTTTATCACTATCAGGCTGGGGGACCAGCATCCCCACCTGGCAGAGAGAAGACATCATCCTGTTGATCATCATAGCGATGACCATGTACTGCACAGACACTGTTACCTCCCCCTACTACAGAAGGAATCACAACATTCTCTCCTCCGCCCAGAGGGATAACAGCAGAAGGAACGGGAATACCTCCGCCCGGAGGACCAACAGGAATACCATTGCCATCAACACCTCCGCCCGGAGGAATGACACCATTGTGAAGGCCACCATGAAGGATACCATCTTCATCAACTCTTGCGACCAGAGGCTAGACCAGAGTCCTCAACTGCTTTTGACCTTGAGCAACACCTTGCATTAACTCCATAAACTGAGCCATGCGACCCTGCATCACAATCATCTCAGGTTGCATACTTTCCATGGCTTTTTGTTGATTCTGTCTGGTAGAGTATCGGTGAATATGTTGATTAGCAATTCTGTCTGAAGAAAAGAACAAGATGAGAAAACCGGAGAGAAACACCTATTATGCACAATGATTATGAATATGCAAATGCAAATGCAAACATCATATTTAAACATTTCTAGGACGTATCCACTTTGATTCCAGCCTTTGAAACCGGGCAAGGGATTAGACACAACACCGAAAAATAAATTCGGACACAAAGATTCTGCAGAGCCAAAACAATGGAAGCAAACCCCTTAGAGAACAAGAACCGTTGAGACACAAATGATTGAACCAAACATTTTAATATCATATCGCAAGAATTCATACAAACATGTCTGATATAATCAAAGGCGATTCCATCAACAATCCTGATGGTAATCACAACAAAAGATAAACAGTAATATCACTACAAATCAATTCCAAACAAGCTGGCTTCAACTTCCTCTAGAAGGTTCACCATGTCAGGATGCGTGGGTCGCTCTATCAGCCCTTTAATCAGCTTGTTTCTCCTTTCAATGTCCTGATTCAGTCTAACAATTTGCTCTTCAACGCCTTTGTCTCCCCGCTTTGATCTTTTGACCTCGGCTTGCACTTTAAGCTCTTCAATTTCTTTCTGGGCCTCCTTCCACTTGTCAGAGAAATGCTTCTTTTATGATTTCACCCTTTGAAACTCTTCTTTCAGTTCCCCATTCTCAATCTTGACTTTTTCCCACATCCCCTGATAGGTGGCAAGTTTGGCTTCCGTCTTGGTCAAGAGCTTCTTGGTTTCCCGGTGGGCTATGCTAGAAGATTCTGCAGTCATGCTGACTTTTCTATAGTGCTGAGCTCTGTCAACAAGGTCCTTATCTTTCTCTTCCAGGCGCTTCGTCACTTCTTAAACTTTCCACTTCAATTCCAAGTTATCCTGTAGAGCACCTTGCAGCCGACTACTCATGTCAGAATTTTCTACCCTCAACTCATACACCAACTCCCCGTTGCTTGTTAAACTCTTCGATGGGTACAGTGAGCCTCTCCTCCAAAATCTCAGGATACAAAGGAGGCGCCCGGTCAAAGGGCAAATAGAAATCTTCCACTCTCTTCTTAATCCAGTCTACATATGGAGAGAAAGCTTGATTGTTGGATTTGCCCAAAGTAACTTTTCCTTTCTTCTGCCTACTGAACAATGCTTCGGAAGCCTTCTTCGCCGTAGCCAAACCATCAGCTGCATGAAAATACAAAGATTCTTCCAAGTCTTCCTCAGCCGGTGGATCCTTCAGAGCATATCCAAACTGCTTGATGGCAAAAGAAGGATTATAATTGATGCCTCCTTTTCTCCCTATCAACAGAACGTTGGGGAATTCACCACAACTATGCAAGATGTCCTTACCAAGTAATCCATGATCCACCCAGACGATATCTTTAGCAGCTAGGCCCATCAGACGTCGACTCCATTCCAAAGAAGTTTTAGTATCCACGAAATCACCTGACTGAGGTAGACGGTTCGTGAACCACTTGTAAAAAAGAGGTGCACAACAATGAACCATCCCACCTCGTCTCTTCTCATTCCTGTTATACAAGGCATAATGAAGATCCCCCAACAAGGTCGGCACTGGATTCTGAGTTGTAAATATCCTGATAGCATCCATATCAAGAAAATTAGGTTCATTAGGGAACATGACAATTCCATACATGCAGAGGGCCAGTACTGTGTTGAAAACTGTCCACTTCTTCTCTTTAGCTGCTTCTTGAGCCTTCTTCACCAAGTATGCCAAATGATAGCCACGAATCTTTCCTTTGCTAGAAATGTCGGCTTCCAAAGTTGATTTGCTCAAATAAAGAGCGTCAGCTATAACTTTGAAATCAGGGTCTGCCTTGGAACCAAAGAATGGAGCACCTTCATTGATGGAAATTCCCAAGATGCTGGAATATTCCTCCAGAGTAGGGACCAATAGATAATCTGTCAACACAAAGCATCTCAAGGGAGGATTGTAGAATTGCATCAAAGTATGCAGGCCCCCATATTCATAGTTACTGAGGTTACGCACGAGAGATATGATCCAACCATATTTTTCCTTGAAAGCCCCCAACACTTCCGGACTGGCCATATCTTGCAAGCTGCTAAGCTGACCAAGAGTGAGCTTCGGGAACTTGTAAACAATGATGTTCTTCTTCTTCCTCACAATGTCCATCCCGATGAATGCCCGTTGACTGGAATCAAAAGTCAAACACTACCTGGAAATGGAAAATATGAATGTCAGAAAAAATGATGATGCAATGCAGAGCATGGGATCAAGGTTGCCACACAGACTGGACAACTGCTGCACTGAACTGACTGGATAATCTCAAGGTTCGGCCCCAAATTCCCAGAATACCAGAATAACCACACTGATAAATCCACACTTATAAGAAAACCAGAATACCGGGTAAGTTGGAGGTTACGGTTACCTGCAAACCTACAAAAAACCCGCCCCTCCCACATGTGGGTTCTAGAAAACGAAAGGTCCTCAACTTCTGGCACTGAGGTCGAGAAGAAATAGTGCATTCATCCTTCCTGGTACAGTACTATCGCCAATCGAGGAGCGCCTCCACTAATTCTCTTTCAAAAAGGATATCCTATAGCAAGTTCCCAGCATTGGGTCCTCGGATCAAGAAGCGTAATGGATTTGCCATTTCTGGTCTGCCATTATCACCTCTCGGGAGGAGTGTCGCAGCTGAGTCCTCGGGAATGGTCACCAGAGTTGACAGTTCATCAAGAGAAGATCCAATGGTCTGCATCAACATGTAGTATCGGACCTCTCCCGATAGAACCTCGTCTGGCTGTGGGTCTCGCGAACACCCCACATGGTCAACACCACGGGAACGACACGACTATCCACGCTAATACCTATGTGTATGCTCAAGCCTGGGTGTTGGGATTATCTCTCAGAACCCCCAACCTGCCAAACAAAAAATCCAGCACAGTGCAGCACAGTCCAGCATATGACAATAATGAAATGCAATGCAATAAATGTGGTAAAAACAATAATATACAACAAATAAAGCACAACAGTAAACACGCAATGAAAATAAATAGACAAGCGCTAGGATTCGCATAGGGGATGGACCAGCAAGAGGTTAACCTGTCCCCAACAGAGTCGCCAGCTGTCACAACCTGCAAAAAAACAACTGGTGAGAAAACTAAAATAGAAGACTCGCCACCGAACGTTATTTATCCCGACGCAGGGAAAGTAAACAATCGAAGAAAACCTGAAGGAAGGGAAAGACATGGTCATCGCGACCATAGCCTGGGTTCGGGAGTCGGTTACGCAAGGGGAAGGTGTTAGCACCCCCACGTGTCCATCGTACTCGATGGGATCCATGCTTGTTGTCTAATCAAAGGGTGAGTCATCTAAAGCCTACTACTAAACGGAGACAGAAAATGAAGAGGAGAAAAAGAGACTCGATAGGACATCACCGTCCTAGGCCTACGTATTCCCTCGTGCAATGGGAAAGTCAGAGTCAACGTAGTTCGGAACACTACGGGGGGAGGTTGCTCGCCAAGACATCGCCATCTTGTGCCTACGTATCCTCAATCTAACCAGAAGGAGGAAATCAAAGCAGTCGTAGTTTGACCTAACGAGTTCTTGGTGTTTTTTATGAGCGACGTCAAGTTTGCGTCCGGCAGTTAGGGTCGATGCCTGTTTGCGACTAAACGGAACTTAACGTGCTCTTTTCTGAAAAAATATTTGAAACTTAACAATCCCGAAGGATAAAAAAGGTTTGAATTTGTTTTGTATTTTTTAGACCGAAGTGAATTGAAGTTAGTTCGTAACTTACATTGCACCCAAGTCTATAACATAGGAACGAATGCGTCGCATATCGTCCCCAACAGGACGTACACTAAACACCCTAGAAGAACGAAGGGAGACCCCCCATTCCTCACTTCCCACATACAAGGCTCATGCGCAATACACGTTAACCTTATTAAGTGCTTTTGAATTTTTATGAGATGAGAAGAGAAGACTCAAGTCGAAGAGAAAAGACTACGGGAAATTCTATCCTAATGTTGTCATGCAAAAGTGGCCCTATGGTTGAGTTCAAAGGGGAAACATCTACCTAAGTTAGCATGCATAGTTGAAAACCTAGTGTCTACCCTACCCCAAGCTTAATCAAAGATTAATTCGGACTAGGGAACCCTAAGGGAGCAAGCAAAAGCAAGGCGAAAACCAAAGCGATAAATCAAAAACACCTGCTACAACAGCGCTCCAGCACCTGCACAGTGGTAAATTCCAACCAATACAGCAAACAGCATTTAACAGCTCATGTTCAGCACACAAAATAGGCGTAAAAAGGAAAATAGGAGCACATACAACAACACATATGTACCAAGACAACAGTGAAAAATAGGGCAGCACACCACGCATTTGAAACGATGCAATCATGGCATAACAAGCGTGCGTCAAGCATTACACATTTCTTTCAATCAAACATGATCACAATCATACCACACACCATGGTAAACAATCTTGAAAACATCATGAGATAATGCACAACATTAAGCACATGAACAAGTCAAAACAAGTATGCATCTCATGAAATTAAATGCAACCAAGCATGCACAACACAACAACTCCAGCAACACCAGCAACAATTCACAACTAACATGCTCAATGAGTGTGTGCAAGGTGTTCATTACATCAAGAAATCGACAAAATAATCATGAACATTCATCGATGAAAACCAAGAATCGCGTGTCGAAGAATCGTGTTCATGCAAAGATGTAAGGTAAAACAGCTCAAGAGTAATCCATAAATCATCAACATATCAATCTAGGAGGTTTAGACATGCAAGAGACCTCAAACAAGCAAGAAAATGTAAGAAAAACACACTCTGCTTCAGTGGTAATCGATTGCTCACATAGGGTAATCGATTACTCTGTTGAAATTTGACTAAAAACGTGAAAATAAGGCAGAGTAATCGGTTACCCTGTTTGAGTAATCGATTACCACTGAAACAGAGGCAGAAATTCAACTTTGAAAAGCACTTTTCAGCAGCAAATCACTTATCCAAACATCCAAATGATCATGTAATCAATTAATCACGAAATTCACACCAAATATAAGTAATCAACACAAATTTCAGCAATCAAACAACAAGATCATGAATCAAATCAAGCAAATGGATCAAATCACATGCAAAACCAAGGATCTACATTGCATAAGCTAAAATTAAGCTAAATCAAGTATAGATCTAAGAAAAACCAACCTACAAAGCTAAGAATTGCTTTGGTAAGTGTTGCAAACAGATGAATCCAAGCAAGAAATTCCAAGATCTATGAGCTCCTTGCAAGCAAAAGCTGAAAATCCAAGCAATAAACTTACAATGCTCCAAAATCACTTCCAATAAGCACTTCTGAAATTTCAGATATAGATCCAAACGAAAATCACCAATGAAAAGCAACAATGGAGTGATGATGAGAGGCTTTAGCTCAAGAATTAACAAGTTCCAGTGAAGAACTTGTTATTCCCTATGGAAGAGCTTTGAGTGAGGTTGAAAATGGAGGTTGAGAGTGAAAAATGAGAGAGAATTGAGAGAGAATTTTCAAAATTGAGAGTGAAAAATGATCAAGGTTCTGAGAGGTTTGGCGTTGATTAGATTAAATAACCCCTAGGTTAGGAGTTAAGTTTGGGTTTGGAGTGAGACTTAGTAGGTGGAATTGGAAGTGGAAAATGGGCTAGGAAAGGGATTATGGAATTAGAGTGGAAAATGTTGGAAGGAATTTGAATTTTTGGGTGGAAAATGGTGAAAATAGACCAGTTCTAGATCCTTCCCACACATGCACAAGCCAAGCACATGATCACAAATGCTCAAAAATTCTGCAGCACTGAAAATTGCCATATTTTTGTAATTTCGTCCAGAGTAATCGGTTACTCACTTTGAGTAATCGATTACTCTGTTTAAAAATTCAAAATTTTGGCGCCAAAAGGAGGGAATGTTGCAAAATTTCCTGTTTCCACTTGTTCTGAGCCATGTTAGACCTCTGAAATTTGCCATTTGATATTAACACTGAAACACACTTGAAGTATGCTGTGAACTTTGTTTCATACTCGGAATACTGCTGAAAATAATCGTCTTATGCTGAATCGCTGATTGAAAAAATGACTGCCAGAGCTTCTGATTATCAAATCATCTAATGAGCAAAATAAATGCTCAAAATGACTTTGAAAGCTATCTGCTTGGCCCTAAACACTATTGGAATTTCTTTTGAACTGGCTGAGCTGCTGAAGCGTGAGAAAATACCTTGATCCCATGCCTAAAAGAACCATGCAAATGCAGAAATGACGATGCAAAAATGAGATGAAACATAAGCCAGTTAGAACTAGAACACGAGGGAAAATTTTGGGGTGCTACACATATCCTTGAGTCCATTTTTGAAAATGATTAGCCACTGACCTTACCATTACATGACTAATTTTCCATAATTTTCCAAAGCTTTCACATATTTTTCATGAGTGGATCAATGTGCACCTAGTGTTTGAGTGTATGTTTGGAATTAGGTGGAATTTGATGCTTGTGTATGCCATTCTTAGGTCAACTTTCTTGACATGATTAAGCATATTCATGATGATATTTTGTGTGCCATTGTGTTACTTTGACATTGATTTTTGATCATGTTTGAGATGCTTACTTTGAACCCTAAAAAAGTGCCTAAATGCATGTCTTTCTACTTGAGCTTTTGTGTTGATGCTTAGGATGTTTAGGGATGTAATGTTGACATGATTGTTGAACTTGAGCATTGGTTTCCACTTGTTATAACATGAAGTATAGCCATCTAAACTCACTTTATAGGTCCCTTTTGAAGGCCTCTAATTAATGTAACTTTTGTGTGAACTTGAACATGATTGTGTACCAACTTTGTCAACTTTTGCTTGAGCTTTTGTATGCCACTTTTGCTCAATGGTTGTGTGATAAAAAGGTGAGATATTACATGTCATTTGCTACTTCCTTGTATGCTTGGATACCCATTTGACTTGACTTGGATCATCCTTTACTTGCTTGACAATTAACATGCCTTTATGGAAGTGTTTAGGTATTTGTTTTGACATTTGCTTGCCTTAACTCTTGATAATGATTTGTCATGAGAAATTTTATGGTAACTTGAGACATTTGTACATTGAATAAAATGACTTATCTTTTGAACTAGGTCCTATATAAGTCTATTTCATACTTGGTTGCTCATTGTGTAGTCATGATTGAATAATACATCATTAAGGTGACATCTTTGTGTATAATTTTCAAATCTCTTGAACATGACTTGATGAGTATTTCATGATCACTTCTTAACATTTCAAGCATGACTTTGATATGATTACATCATGTAAGATACTTGGATGCATGACTTGACTTCATTTGTGTGACCTTTAAAGGTTAACTTGACATAGTCTTTGAATGACAAATGTTTGTGTGCTAGTGTAGGACATAACTTGATTCTTTTACACTTTCTTAGGACATTAACATGAAGTGGATATAATAGGTTTGGCTAATGCCCCTTTTAGGTTCATACACCTTTAGGACTCATTTCACTTTGCTTATTGTTTGACATTACTCCTAGTGTAGTCTTAGGACATTTGCATAGGCATAGGTGCATAGTTTTGCACTTTTCTTTCAACTATCCAATAGTTAAGCTTGTTTGAAAGGTAAGAACACTTGTGTTACTTTAACTTGATGTCTACACTTATGTGACATCTCTTTCATCTCACTTATCTTTTCTTTTTTAAATTGTGATTGAATCATCTAATGTTTACTTATGTATGATCACATGATCCCTTAGGATTCCTAGCTCCACTTAATTTCTGATTAAGTTGGAAGTAGGAGAGAAATTAGGCTTCCAATCCAAGCATGCTAACATAGGTAGAGATTCCCTCTTCTAACTTCAACTATAGGATCAATCATGGCATGACAACTTATAGGATGGAGATCCCCTTAGTTATTTTCTTTTAACCCTTTGAGTTTCTCTTCTCTCTCTCTAAAAGAAAAGCAAAAACACTTAATAAATACTATATGTAAGTGCGCCACGAGCCTTAAGTACATGGGAAGTGATAAGCGGGGGTCCCTCCTTACCTTATCTAGGGTGTTTTGCATGCGTCCCATCTTAGGTCAATTTTGCAACGCATTTGATCCTATGTCATAGTCTTTAGCACAATACATACCACAAACAAAACAAATCAAAACACTTCTTCTAAAAGACAAAAACAAATCAATCGTCTTCCTTCAGGATTCTTTTCTCATCTCACTCACTCTAATTGTAAGGATACGTTATTCCCGTTCTACCGCAAATAGGTAAACGCGTAAGTCTCCATGCAACAAGCGGCAACACCTAAACTGCTAGAACGCGAACGTTAGCGTAATCCACCTAAAAAATACCAAACAAAAAAGACCCGTGGGTCGAACTATGACTGATATGATTTCCTCTTTCTCGTCCAATTGAGGATATGTAGGCACAAGACGACGATGTCTTGGCGAACAACCTTCCCCCACAAACCCTTAGTCCCCCAAACTACGTTGACTCTAACTTTCCCATTCCCGAGGGAATATGTAGGCCTAAGACGGCGATGTCCTATCGAGTCACCTTTCCTTTTATTTCCCCGTTTCTCGTTCTATTCCTTTCCAGTTAGCAGTGGAGCTTCAGATACCTACACCCTTTGATCAGAACAACAAGCGTGGATCCCATCGCGTATGATGGACGCGAGGGGGTGCTAATACCTTCCTCTCGCATAACCGACTCCTGAACCCATACTATGGTTGCGATGACCATGTCTTTCTCTTCTTCACGTTTTCTTCGATAGTTTCCTTTCCCTACGTTGGGATAAATAACGTTCGGTGGCGACTCTTCTGTTTTTTCTGCCGGTTGATTTTTGTAGTTGCGACAGCTGGCGACTCTACTGGGGAATTTCCCATCCCTAAGCGAGTCAATCCTAGCGCTTGTTTATTTTTGGTTATTGGGTGTTTATTTGTATGCTTTACCTGCTTTATTTATGGATTTATTGCATTCCTGCTTTTATCGCATTTATCTGCTTTATCGCATTTCATTACTGCCATATATATCTGGACTGTGTTGGATTGTTGGTTTTCTGTGGTGGGCAGGGTGTTCTGAGAGATAAGCCCAATACCCATGCTTGAATGTACACATAGGATTAGAGTGGAAAGTAGTGTGGCCTGCGTAGCGTCTTGGTACATTTGGATTTCACGAAATTCGCATCCAGATGAGGTTTTCTTGGGAGATATTCTGATTTGCGTGTCTTGTGCATGTCAGGGTGTTAACTTAGAAAGTTGTTGACTCTGGTGACCTTTCCCGAGGACTCAGTTGAGGCACTCCTCTAAAGGGGTAATAATGTCAAACCAGAAATGGTGAACGCTTTATCACTTCTTGATATGAGGACCCGAGACTGGGAACTTGCTACAGGATGGCCTTTTTTAGGGGAATTAGTTGAGGCCTCCTCGATTGATGATGATGCCAAACTAGAAATGGTGAACGTATCATCATTTCTAGACCTGATAGTCTGTGATACTGAGGATCCTCTGTTTTAGAACCCACATGTGAAAGGGGCCGGGTGTTTACAGGTTTGCAGGTAACTTTGACTTCCAACCTACCCAATTATATGGTATTCTTACTAAAGTGGACAATTGATCCCATTATATTCAGTCAGTTGTTATTCACTCAATTCAGCACAGACACTATTCATACAGTTCAGCACAGACATGTCCAGCTATTATGTTGCACCTTTGATACCATGCTTATGCATTGTATCATTTCATACCCTAACATTCATGTTTTTTCATTTCCAGGTTTATATCTCACTCTTGATTCTAGTCAGTGGGTTTCTATAGGGATGGATACCGAGAGAAAGAAGAATGTGGCATACAAGTTTCTGAAGCCGACTATGGACTTACTTCATGAAATGGTTGCTATGGCTGATCCTGGTGTTCTGATTGATTTCAGAAAGGAATATGGGAGTTTATTGAATATTGTCCGTAATATCACGAAGTATGAACACGATGCTATTCATACACTCTTGCAGTTCTATGAGCCTCCGTTGCGTTGTTTCATCTTTCTGGATTATATTCTAGCTCCAACATTGGAAGAATTATCTTTCATCCTGGGAATCCCCATCAAGCAGAGAGTACCTTTCTTTTCTGAAGAGCGTCCAGATCTAGAAGAAGTTGCAGCTGCCGTTCATGTGGGTCAGTCTGTTTTGAGTGATAATCTTGCCGATAAAGGAGGCTTTAAAGGTTTTCAGTTGGAGTTTCTGGTTGTCCAAGCTCGCAAGTATGTCGACGTGAAAAGTTGGACTATTTTCAACGCTATCTTGGCTTTATGCATCTATGGGATTGTCTTGTTTTCCAACATACATGATTTTATGGATATGCACGCCGTTAGAATCTTCATCTTGAAAAATCCGATACCTACTCTTCTTGGTGATTTGTATCATTCTGTGCACTTCAAGAATGAGAAGAGAAGATGAGGGTCTGTCAATTGTTGCACGCCGCTCTTATCCAATTGGTTTCTGAATCATCTCCCTCAGACCGGTGCGTTTGTTGATACAAAGGATTCTCTAAAGTGGTCTAAAAGGGTGATGGGTCTGACTGCTGACAACATTGTCTGGTTCGATCATCGAATGTTGGGTATAGAGATTATTTCCAGCTGCGGGACCTTTCCAAATGTGCCCTTGGTGGGTAGGAAAGGTGGAATTAACTACAATCCCTCTTTAGCCACTAGACAGTTTGGGTATGCTTTGAGAAGTCCTCCCGAAGATCAAGATGTCGAAGAATCTTTATTCTTTAATGGTACTGAAAACCAGGAAATACTCAGGAGGGTTGTGAATGATTGGGGGCATATTCATAAGAAAGGGAAGACTGTTTTTGGAAAGAGCAACTGTAGATCTTATCCTTCTTATGTCGAGTGGACTCAGAAGAAAGTGAAAGAGGTACTCTTGCCTTTCTTAAGGGAGCCACCTTTGTACCCATTAATGATAGAGCAATCCGCTACTATTCCTATTGAAGAATTCAACAAACTGCAAGCTATTGTGGATGACCTTCGTGTAGAGAACTCTGACCTAAGTAGCCGCCTTCAAGATGCTTTACATATTAACATGGGATTGGAATGTAAGGCTCAAGATGCAACGAAGCTGCTAGCGGAAAAGGAGAAAGACTTTGCAGATAGAGTTCAGTTTTATCGGAAAGCTAAGATGGCTGCCGAATCCTCCGCCAAGGTTCACAAGCAAACCAAGCAACTTTTGTTTGAGGCGAATGTCAAGCTTGCCGACTCTCGGAAAATGTGGGATGAAATCAGGGCTGAAAATGAAGAACTGAAGGGAGAGCTCCAGAATGCAAAAAAGGGCAAAAAGTACTTTTCTGATAAGCTGAAGGAGGCTCAGAGGGAAATCGAAGAGCTCAAAGTCCAAGCTGGAATAAAGAAGGCAAAGCTCAGAGATGTCTTTGGTGATGATGACAATGCAGAGCATATTGGTAAGTTGAACCAGGGTATTGGGAAGAGGAACAAGCTGATCAAGGGGTTGATAGAGCGACCGACTCATCCTGATACCGAAGCACTTCTCGAGGAAATCAAGACCAGTTTGTATGGATTAGGGGTTTGGGAATGATTTGTCTCTGTATTTCTGTACGTTGCTTATTATGGTTACAATCAGGCTTGTTGATGGAATCACCTTTGGTTGTACCAGACGCCTTTGTATGACTCTTTGAAATATTATATGATGAGATGTTTGTTTCAGCAATATTTGTTTCAGCATTATTCTCTCAGCAATGTTCGTTCCAGATATATTCTCTACAATATCTATCCGTTCCAGTAATATCTTCTTGGAAATGTATTCAATCCCTCGCCCAATTAAAACTGGAATTAAAGTATAGATATACTTTGGAAATGATTAAACATGACATATGCATGCATTTCATTTTGCATAACAGGTGTTTACAACTGGATTTCTTACCTTCTTTGATTGGACAGGAAGGATTGCTGACTCTTACCTTCACCGCTACTCAACTCGCCAGAACCAATAAAAAGCTATGGAACAGGTCCAAGCAGAACTCCAAGACTTCCGTAACCATATGAATCAGTTCATGGAAATGATGCAGAATGTAGCTCAAGGACAGGAGCAACTAAGAACTATGGTGCAGCCGTTGGTCGCACGTGTTGATGAAGAAGGTATTGTTCACAGTGGTGTTCATGTTGTTCCTACGGGCGGAGGTAGTCAGGCTGGTGTTCATGTTGTTCCTCTGGGCAGAGGTGTTCCTATTCCTACTATTGTCATTCCTCCGAGCGGAGGAGCAGCTGGAGGTATTCTGGTCGTCGTTGGTGGAGCTAGCAGTGTAGGTGCAGTGCATGGTGCTAGAGGCCATCACTGGGGAGATCATCAGGATGATGTGTTTTCTATGAAAGGAGTTGATGCTGGTATTCCAACTGAAGCTGACAGAAAGCTTAAGCTGGTAGAGGAGCGGATGAGAGCCTTTGAGAATCACAACTCTTTGGGGCTTGACATGGCTGATTTGGGATTAGTCTCAGGGGTGAGAATTCCCCATAAATTCAAAGTGCCTTCCTTCGATAAGTATACTGGAACCACTTGCCCTAAGACCCACATTAGGGCGTATTACAGAAAAATGTCTGCCTATTCGGAAGATGAAAAACTCCTGATGCATTTCTTTCAGGATAGCCTAGCTGGGGCATCCTTAGAATGGTATATGCAGTTGGAAAGGAGTCATATCCATAGCTATCGTGAACTTGTTGAAGCATTTGTTAAACACTACCAATATAATACGGATATGGCGCCAAATCGTATGCAACTACAAAATCTTTCATAGAAAAACAATGAGAGCTTTAAGGAGTACGCCCAGAGGTGGCGTGAGTTAGCTGCTAGAGTTCAACCTCCTATGATGGAGAGAGAACTTATAGACATGTTCATGGCTACACTACCTGAGCCATACTACGAAAGATTGGTGGGATGTCTGTCGGCAGGATTCTCTGATCTGGTGTTAGCTGGAGAGAGAGTCGAGAGTGGTATCAAGTCTGGCAGGATACCGAGCAATGGTGGATCCTCATCTGGAGGACATAAGAAGTTGTATGGGGGAAAGAGAGAAGGTGATGCAAACTCAGTTTCTTCGAATCGGAAGAAGGGCAAGGCCCGTCAGAATTACACTCAACAAGTTGCTACCGTGGCTATTCCGGCTGCACCACAATAACAAAACCCGGCTCCACGCAGATATCAGGACATATCCAAAGTAAACAGGAATTTTGAGACGCCTCTGATGCCGTATGCCCAATTATTCCAACATCTGCTACAACTCTAGTTAGTGCAAACAAGGACTTTGGCTCCACCCACGGGCGCTCTGCCACCTGGGTATGATGCCAATGCACATTGTGAGTTTCATTCTGGAGCTCCGGGTCACAATATTGATAATTGTAAAGCGTTCAAGCACAAGGTCCAAGACTTACTTGATTCAAAGGCTATGAATTTTACCAACGATGGTCCAAATGTGATCCAGAACCCTATGCCTAATCATGGCAGGGCAAGGGCTAATGCTATAGAAGATGGGGAGCCACTGGATTTGATAATGGATGTGAACGAACTGAAAACTTCTTTGTTAGTAGTCAAGGAGAGATTGTTGAAAAGTGGAGTTTTTCCAGGGTGTGCCGATGATTGTCAAGAGTGTTTGTTGCAGCCGGAGGGTTGTGTTTCGTTGAAGTCAAGTATTCAGAGGTTGATGGACAACGGGCAGTTACAGTTTGATCGGGTTAACAGTGAGAAGAAAGTTGTTAATAACAGTGAAGATGTTGCTACAATATCCATTCCTTATAAGATAATTAATATTTCAGCATCGGTGAGGAAAGCGCCGGTTATTATTACCGTTCCAGGACCGATGCCCTACGAAAGTACTAAAGCCATCCCGTGGAATTACGGGGCCGAAGTATTTTGTAACGGGCAGAAGCAGGAACTAGTGGGTTCGTCAGGTGTAGGATCCATTGTTGAAAATATTGTGGAGGCTGGAGCTATTACAAGAAGTGGTAGAGTCTTTTTACCGTCTAATGACAATGCGGGCAGTTCAAGTCAGGATAAGGGTAAGCAGGTGGTTGACAATTTCGGGCAGAAGCAAGTTGTAGATGATTCTGCATAAAAGCAGGTTGATGAATCATTCTCAAAAGATGTGAATGAATTCATGAGAATAATATGGAAGAGCGATTACAAAATCGTGGACCAATTGAATCAAACGCCTTCTAAGATTTCTATTTTGTCTCTGCTATTATGCTCAGAAGTGCATAGGAATGCTCTGCTAAAGGTGTTGAACGCAGCATATGTGCCGCAAGAGATATCGGTGAATCAGCTCAAGGGCGTAGTGGCGCACATAAATGCTGGGAATAATTTGGGTTTTACAAATCTGGATTTGACTCCCGCAGGGAGGAACCACAATAACGCTCTGCACATCTCTATAGAGTGCAGAGGTTCATTGTTATCACACGTGTTAGTGGATACCGAATCTTCATTAAATGTTCTTCCCAAGAAAGTGCTTATGAAGCTTGACACTCAAGGGCTGGTCTTCACACCCAGTGATTTGGTGGTGCGGGCTTTTGATGGCTCCAAAAGGTCTGTGTTTGGAGAGATTGTTATACTCATCAAGGTGGGGCCAAAGGTTTTTGACGCAAACTTCTATATTATGGACATACAGCCAGCGTATAGTTGTTTATTGGGTCGCCCCTGGATTCATCATGCTGGCGTAGTGACGTCGACGCTGCATCAGAAGTTGAAGTATATGGCCAAAGGAAAGGTTGTTACGGTGTGTGGTGAGGAGGATATAATGGTCAGTCATCTGTCAACTTTCAAGTACGTAGAAGTGGATAGAGAAATTCATGAAACTTTATGTCAGGCTTTCAAGGCCGTTCAGATTCCGAATAAGCCTCCTGTAGACGTCAAACAGCCCGAAGTTTCAATGTCCTCGTTCAAGGATGCGCGCGCAGTGGTAGAGTCTGGTGATTCTCAGAAGTGGGGTCAAGTGATAGACGTGCATATGAAGAAGAATAAATATGGTTTGGGATACAAGCCATCCAAGTCATCTCAAGAGCCTCCAAAGTACAGTGATACGGTTCAGTTTACCAGTGCGGGAGTATTCTTCAACAGAATCAATGCCATTGGGGATGATGAAGGTGACAATGATTGCGATATGGATAAATGGATCCGCCCATGTGTTCCTGGCCAGGAGCTACGTAATTGGTCAACTAAAGAAGTCATTCAAGTCACTTGTAAAGAGTAACCGTCTTTTGTTTTTGTATATGTTCAATCCTACGTTATGCCCAAGGTGTAGTGATTATTTCTGTAGGGCCATGATGTTTTACTTTCAATTTTATGGTTAATAAAGAACTTTTTCGCATTCAAATATTCTGATCCCTATTTTTCATTTTTACTTTTGTGCATTTATTAAAAGTAAAATGGCAATGTGTTTTTGTTTGTTCATGATTGCATTCATAATAAACATAAAACATCACTCATGCAGGTTTATCAGTTCAGGTTCCACTGATAATGATTCAGCTATCGCTCGGTATGACTTCGATAATCCCATTTATCAGGCCGAAGAAGAGACTGATGAAGACTGTGACTTGCCTGAGGAATTAGCCAGACTGTTGAAATAGGAGAAACGGATCATCTTACCTCATCATGAGGAAATTGAAGTTATCAATTTGGGAACCGAGGACGTGAAGAAGGAAGTTAGAATCGGGGCCACCTTGGAAGACAGTGTTGAGGGAAGATTGGTTGAAATGTTGCGAGAGTATGTTGACATCTTCGCCTGGTCTTACCAAGACCTGCCTGGGCTTGACACAAATATTGTTGTGCATCAGTTACCACTTAAAGAGGATTGTCCTCCAGTTAAGTAGAAATTGAGGAGAACAAGACCGGACATGGCTGTTAAAATCAAAGAAGAGGTTCAGAAGCAGTTAGATGCTGGTTTTCTTGCCGTGACGAATTATCCTCCGTGGGTTGCTAACATCGTTCCTGTACCTAAGAAGGATGGAAAGGTCAGGATATGCGTTGATTATCGTGACTTGAATAGAGCAAGCCTAAAAGATGATTTCCCGCTCCCTTACATTGACGTGTTAGTTGACAACACTGCTCAGTATTCTGTATTTTCCTTCATGGATGGCTTCTCTGGGTATAACCAAATCAAAATGGCCCCAGAGGACATGGATAAGACGACGTTCATAACACTGTGGGGAACTTTCTGCTACAAGGTAATGCCCTTCGGATTGAAAAATGCTGGGGCAACCAACCAGCGGGCGATGGCGACTCTCTTTCATGATATGATTCACAAGGAGATCGAGGTCTATGTTGATGACATGATTGCAAAGTCACAAATAGAGGAAGAGCATTTGGTGAATCTTCAAAAGCTGTTTGAAAGGTTGAGGAAATTCAGGTTGAGGTTGAATCCAAATAAATGCACCTTCGGGGTGAGATCTGGTAAATTGACGGGCTTCATTATTAGCGAAAGAGGTATCGAGGTAGATCCTGCTAAAGTAAAATCCATACAAGATATGCCTGAACCGAGAACGGAAAAAGAGGTTTGTGGTTTCTTAGGGAGACTGAACTACATAGCTCGATTCATATCTCATCTTACATCCACATGGGAACTAATATTTAGATTATTGAGAAAAGATCAAGAAGTTAGGTGGAACGAAAACTGTCAAAAGGCGTTTGATAAAATAAATAATATTTACAGGAACCTCCGATCCTCATGCCGCAAGTGCCAAGAAGACTGTTGATTATGTATCTTACAGTTCTTGAGAACTCGATGGGGTGTGTGCTTGGTCAACACAACAAAACAGGTAGGAAAAAGCATGCCATCTACTACCTGAGTAAAAAGTTCAATGATTGTGAGTCGAGGTACTCGATGCTGGAAAAGACATGTTGCACACTCGCTTGGGCAGCTAAGCATTTGAGGCAGTATATGTTAAATCACACAACCCTGTTGATTTCGAAGATGAATCCGATTAAGTACGTGTTTAAGAAGCAAGCACTTTCGGGGAGAATAGCTCGTTGGCAGATGGTTTTGACCGAATACGATATTCAGTATGTTTCCCAGAAGGCCATTAAGGGAAGTGTTCTGTCATAATATTTTGCTCAACAACCAATCGAGGATTATCAATCGATGAAGTTCGAATTTTCGGATGAGCATATCATGTTTTTGAAGATGAAAGACTGTGATGAACCTTTTCCTGACGAAGGACCAGAAATTGGATCTCAGTGGAGTTTAATCTTTGATGGGGCTGTCAATTTATATGGTAACAGAATCGGGGCAATCATCACCACTCAAAAGGGTTATCATATACCCTTCATTGCCCGATTGGCGTTCATATGCACAACCAACGAGGCAGAGTATGAAGCATGCATCATGGGGTTGGAAGAAGCCATTGATTTGAGAATTAAGAACCTGGATGTGTATGGTGATTCTGCGTTGGTGATTAATCAGATCAAAGGAGAATGGGAAACTCGTCAGGCAAACTTGGTGCCTTACAAGAACTACGCCAGAAGGTTGCTACCGTTCTTTGATAGGGTGGACTTTCATCATGTACCCCGGGCTGAGAATCTGATGGCCGATGTGTTGGCAATGTTGGCTTCAATGTTCAAGGTGAATCGGTGGAATGAAGTTTCGTCAATCAGAATTATGCGTCTTGACAGACCAACCTTCGTGTTTGCAACCGAAGAAGTATCAGATGGCAAGCCTTGGTATCATAACATCAAGTGCTTTCTCAAGAGTCAAGAGTACACGGTTGGGGCATCTACCAAGGATAAGAAAACTCTGAGGAGGTTAGCAGGCAACTTCTTGTTGAATGAAGACGATGTGTTGTACAAGAGGAATTTTGACATGGTCTTGCTGCGCTGTGTTGATGAACACGAGGCAGGCCAGTTGATGGAAGAGGTTCACGAGGGCTCTTTCGGCACTCATGCCAATGGGCATGCCATGGCCAGAAAATTATTGAGGGCAGGGTATTACTGGATGACTATGGAGTCCGATTGTTTCAAATATGCCAGAAAATGCCATAAATACCAGATTTATCCTGATAAGGTGCATGTGCCGCCTACTTCTCTAAACGTATTGACATCTCCTTGGCCCTTTGCTATGTGGGGCATTGATATAATTGGAAAGATTGAGCCAACTGCTTCCGATGGGCATCATTTTATTCTAGTCGCCATTGATTATTTCACGAAGTGAGTCGAAGCAGCATCATTTGCCAACGTCGCCAGACAAGTGGTAGCCCATTTTATAAAGAAGGACATCATCTGCCGTTATGGTATCCCAGAGAGAACCATTACTGATAATGGTTCAAATTTGAATAACAAGATGATGAATGAGCTATGCCAGAGCTTTAAAATCGAGCATCACAATTCTTCTCCATATCGTCCGAAGATGAATGGTGTTGTTGAGGCGGCAAATAAGAATATCAAAAAGATTGTGCAAAAAATGGTGGTAACGTATAAAGATTGGCATGAGATGTTGCCCTTTGCTTTACACGGTTATCGTACTTCGGTGCGTACGTCGATAGGGGCAACCCCTTTCTCGCTGGTGTATGGTATGGAAGCAGTCCTACCACTAGAAGTTGAGATTCCTTCTTTAAGAATTCAGGCAGATGTGAAACTCGATGAAGTTGAATGGGTACGATCCAAGCTGGATCAACTGAACCTTATTGAAGAGAAGAGGTTGGCAGCCATTGCACATGGCTAGTTATATTAAAGCAGGATGAAGAGGGCCTTTGATCAGAAAGTGCGTCCTCGGTGTTTCCAAACAGGCTAATTGGTGTTGAAAAGGATCCTTCCTCCTTAGACAGATCACAGGGGCAAATGGACTCCAAATTACGTAGGGCTATATGTTGTGAGAAAGGTTTTCTATGTGGAGCCTTGTTACTCTCAACTATGGATGGCGAAGATTTTACATCCCCTGTGAACACAGACGCAGTAAAAAAATACTTCGCTTAAAAGAGACCCGCTGGACCACAAAAAGAAAAGTCCAGGCAAAAACGGGCATCCCGGCGAACCGCAAAAAGAAAAGGTTCGGGCAAAAATTAGGGATAAAAGAAAAGAAAAGAATAAACTCACAAAGTTGAAAACCTGAAAAGGCAACTTTGGCAAAAATGGGTATCCCGGTGGATTGAAAACCCGAAAGAGCGATGCAGGCAAAAGTTAGGGATTCGAAAGCGAGAGGCTACGGTCTGCATTCGATCTGTGAACACTTTTGCTACATGGGAATTTCGAAGGAAAGGAATCAGTCCAGTCAGTTTTTTCAGAAGTCAAAGCATCTGCGGATATAGAAGACATATGGGGCATAGTTGAATCGAAGCATGGTGGATATATGTTCCTACATTGCTGACATATGTATTTTTCTTTTCATTTTTGTGCAATTACCTCTTTTCAGGAATTGCTTCCAATGTGTAAATGCCTATTTACAGGCCAATTCAATCAATAAAATTTTCATTTCACTCAAAATGCTACTCATTTATGTTTTTTCTTTTACTATTTTGTTTGCAAGAACATCCGATATTTTTGATAAACATCACATGTGAAAACGTTGAGCTTTACAGAGCATATCGAAAACAATGAAAATTGCTTGAGCAAAGGATATTATGGATGGCAACTGAGGTGGCCATTTCACATATAGAACATTCTGTTGTTTGTTGTGTGTTTGCAGGGTGGCATGATTTCTTCTCCCCACTAGAGTCTTTCTCTCTAGCATAGAAGATCTAACATCCTCAGCAGAGTGTTGAAAACTTCTCTCTCCCCAGCAAGAGTGTAGAGAATTGCTTCCCATGACCAGAGTGGTTTATTACTCCCCGACGAGTATTCAGAAGTCGACTGTCTCAGACAGGATAATGTTGCATCTCCAGCAGGAGATTTGTTTGATGTCCCTCCTTGGTAGAGATCTTATATTCCTCGTAGAGTCTTGGCATCTACTTTCCTCATCAGGTCAGGAAGTGTAATCTCGCCGGCAAGGGTATGCTATTATCCCCAGCAGGGTAAGGTAAAAGTCATTTCCCCAGCAGCAGGTTAAGTTCAACGATATTCCTCGGCAGGTTTGGTATTAAAGACTTCACCCCAAGCAGAGTGTGGTGTTAATCCTCTCAATGGTTTGATCAACAGTGGTTGACATCCCCGGAAGATTCAAAGTCCAATGGTTATTGGCACCTTTTCCGTAGCAGGTCTTTGGGTTCCATCTTCAGCAGTTGTCATTCTTGATTCCCGGTGTAGGGGAAGTCATCGTGGGTTCTATCTTCAACAAGGGTTATTCATAATCCCCAACAGAGTGGAAGTTCTCTTCGGGTTTCATCTTCAGCAGAGGTTTTGATCAGGAAGGCCATTCAATCTATCTTTCTCAGCACGGTTTGTGACCCTAAGTACAATTCAGTTTGTCATCCCCAGTGGAGTAGCCTTCGTATCTTCAGCATTTATTTTGCTGAGGAGCCTCGTTTGCATAGCATAAGCATCTTTGCATTACATCTTCCAAATGCATAGCATTTCCATTTTGTATGGAGCATTACGCCATAAAAAAATTCAAACATATGCATCCGAAGCATAAGCCAGGTTTGATATCATCTTTTCCCGATGTTTTCAGAAGAAAATGGTATATTTTAGGAGATTCTATCTTGCTTTATCCCCTGTGAAGTTGACGATGAATTCGTTCATCATGCTTGTACTCCCCAGCAGAGTTGTTTGTTTAGGCTTCTCTTATCCCCAGCGGAGTCATCTTTGTAGATCTTTTGATTCTACTACCTTTGGATATGAGTCCGCCTTCGTGTCGGCCTTCCTTTTGAAATCCATCTAGTGATGGTAACCTCTGGTTGTGAGTCCACCTTCGTGTCGGCCTACTTTTGTGTTTGGATGTGAGTCTGCCTTCGTGTCGGCCTTCCTTTTAAAATCCATCTAGTGATGGTAACCTCTGGTTGTGAGTCCGCCTTCGTGTCGGCCTACCTTTGTGTCTGGATGTGAGTCCTCCTTCGTGCCGGCCTTCCTTTTGAAATCCATATAGTGATGGTAACCTCTGGTTGTGAGTCCGCCTTCGTGTCGGCCTACCTTTGTGTTTGGATGTGAGTCTGCCTTCATGTCGGCCTACCTTTGTGTTTGGATGTGAGTCCACCTTCGTGTCGGCCTACCTTTGTGTTTGGATGTGAGTCCGCCTTCGTGTCGGCCTTCTTTTTGAAATCCATCTAGTGATGCTAACCTCTGGTTGTGAGTCCGCCTTCATGTCGGCCTACCTTTGTGTTTGGATGTGAGTCCGCCTCTGTGTCAGCCTACCTTTGTGTTTGGATGTGAGTCTGCCTTCCTTTTGAAAATCGATCTTGTGATGGTAATCTCCGGTTGTGAGTCTGCCTTTGTGTCGGCCTACCTTTGTATTTGGATGTGAGTCCGCCTTCGCGTCTACCTTCTTTTTGAAATCCATCTTTTGATGGTAAGCTTCGGTTATGAGTCCGCCTTCGTGTCGGCTTACCTTTGTGTTTGGATGTGAGTCCGCCTGTGTGTCGGCCTTCCTTTTGAAAATCTACTTTCTATTATCTCTTGGTTGTGAACCCGCCTTCGGCCAGTAAACCTTTATCGGGTCATGAGTCCACCTTTGGTCGGCTTTCCTTTTATTATCCTTTGGTTGTGACCCGCATCCGGCCGGTAAACCTTTGTTGGGTCCTGAGTCTGCCTTCGGTTGACTTTCCTTTTGTTATCCTTTGGTTGTGAACCTGCCTTCGGGCGGTAAACCTTGGTTAAGTCGTGAGTCCGCCTTCGGTCAGCTTTCCTTTTGTTATCCTTCGGTTGTGAACCTGCCTTCGACTGGTAAACCTTTGATTCATTGTGAGTCTGCCTCTGGCCGACATTCTTTCCTTCTAAATCATTCATTGCTAGTCCGCCTTCGGCCGGCACCCCTTTCTTGTTAGATTTGAGACCGCCTCTAGCCGAAATTCTTCTTACAATTCACTTTTGTTTGATGTGAGACCGCCTCCGGTCGGCATTCATATTAGAAATCACTTTAGGTTTTTATTCTCTTGAGGTGAGTCCGCCTCCGGCCGACATTCTTCTTAAAGTTCACCTTTGTTTTGATGTGAGCCCGCCTTCGGTCGGCACCCCCTATTGAAAATTCATGTCCAAGTTGTACTCTTTTGATGTGAGTCTGCCTCCGGCCGGCATTCCTTCTTTTACTCATCGATTGTGAGTCAACCTCCATCCGCCATTCCTTTCAAGTTTGCTTTATTGTCCACCTTCGGTTGGCAAACACTTTATTGTATATCTCCCCATAGAGTGCAAATTTCTAGGTTCTTTTGGTATTCAATCTCCGTGTACCTAGAACGTCTGAAAGCCGTTGCTATCATTCCTTTAGGTCCAAGTCGATTGAATAGGGGCAGCTGTAACACCCCAAAATTTGCCTTCCTATTTATACCACCAATAAGTGGCTTATGCTTCACATACATGTACTTTTAGGTCATAAGCATCATACATGCATCATTGGTCCTCCTAAGGCATGGGATCAGAGGCTTCTCTAACATTGGTTGCTCAAGGCAATGAGAATGGGATGTGCTCAATCACTCAAGCTACAAAGGCTTCTCATGCCTCAAAGACATCATATTTGGTTCACCATTTCATTAGGTGATGTAAATTTGCAAGGAATTTGAAGAGGATCACTCTCGCCTATCTCTTGGTCCTCAGATTAGGGTTTTGTCTAGATGTGTGTGTGGCACCCTCATAGGCAAGGATCTTAAAGCCTCATCATCCTCACATCACATAAAACATCTTGGTTGAAGGGATTCTCAATTCTATTCAGAGGAATTAAGGTTTTGGAGAGCAATAAACATCTCTTAACTTTCGGGGTCAAAATTAGGGTTTTGTGTGAAATCAGTTTATTTCTGATTCTTTAGGAAAAACTTGATTCCATGACATTCTACACGCTCTCAAGTATCTAGGAGTGGAGTATGGACCATCAATGTCATTCAGAAGAGTTTCAACTGGACAGATGATTGAGAATCAGCTGAATTGGGACAAAGTCAGGGGTCAATGATTTTGAAAACCTTTTAGAACCCGTTCTACAGGTACAAAAATTGACCAATTAGTACACACCTTTGGGGATGGGTAGATCCATGACTCCATGCTCGTGACGATGAACCCCTAAACCCATGTTTTCAAGTGTTTTTGTTTGCTGCATTCATGCATTCGTTAAAAAACTCTTTTCAAAAAACAGAAAAAAAAACTTTTTCCAAAACAACTAAAACAATAATTGCAAATATCAGAGAGGTTGCGTTATGGATTTTGGAAGAAGAAAAATGCACAAGTACACCTACAAGGTTCCAAAACTGGATAACCTAAGGAAATTGGGAAGGATGATTACTAATCCCGAGGATTTTAGAGTAAAGCACGGAGGACTGTTATCTCTTCTGAAGATCAACATGGTTAAAGGGATCCTGTCTACGCTTATTCAATTCTACGATCCAGTATACCACATTTTCACTTTCCTGGATTATCAGCTCACACCAACACTGGAAGAATACTTCCACCTGATTGATTTACCTATCACTGATCAAGATCCATTTTCTGGACTGGAAGAAATTCCAAAAGATCAAGCCATTGCAAGAGCAATCTCTTTGGATGAGTCAGAAGTTAGGACTCACATGACCACCAAAGGAGGAATCAAGGGATTACCAGCTAAATTCCTGATGGAGAAAGCCCTATACTTTGCTAGTATAGGAAATATAACTGATTTCGAGGATGTCTTTGTTCTGCTCACATATGGGTTATTCCTTTTTTCTAACATCGACAACTTCGCCGACACCAATGTTGTTAAGATATTCTTGATTGGGAACCCCGTACCAACCTTACTTGCAGATGCTTATCATGATGTACACTTAAGGAATTTGTACAGTGGAGGGATGACCACATGTTGTGTACTATTACTCTACAAATGGTTTATTTCCCACTTGCCCAAGTCTGCTGCTTTTTGGGATCACAAGAGTAATCTGCGATGGTCGCAGAAGATTATGTCTCTCACCAATACAGACATAGATTGGTACAATCAGATTTACAAAGGGATACAAATCATCGACAGATGCAGAAATTTCCCTAATGTACCCCTCATTGGTACTAAAGGAGGGATCAACTATCATCCAATTCTAGCTCGCCGTCAACTCGGATACCCGATGAAGAATATCCCACATAATGCTCATCTGGAAGGTCTTTTCTTCAAGAAAGGAGAAAATGACAGGGTGCTAAAGAAAGAAATAGTGCATGCCTGGCAACATATTCACAGGAAAGGGAGAGAATCCCTAGGAAGACCAAATCATTCCTCTTCAGAACCTTATCTCCATTGGGTGCAAGCCAGAGCTATCAAGCTAAGGATGCCTTACCCTCGTCAAGAAGTTTTTCCCTTAAAGGAATTTGTCCTTTATTTCATGTCTGATGCGGAAAAACTCCAGGTCGCTCTCAACAAAGTTCAACGTGAGAAGAACTCTTGGAAGAACAAGTACCAGATCCTTAATTTGGAATGTACCAGGATTCAGGAACTACTAAAGGAAAAAGATGCTCTGATTGAGATATTAAAGCAGCATGCTATGGAAAGTCAGGAAGAGCGAAGGAATTTGATCACTCTCTTCACTTGGCAGAGAGTCATCGACCCGAAAACGGCCGAAGGAGCCCAATCAAAGAAAAGAAAAGTTCAGGAACCAACATCTGAGCTCTCCTCAGAGAGAACTCAGGATCCATAGGCCTAATTTCCCTTATAACACTTTGTAAAATATTGTACTTTTCTTTGTAAAATACTGCAATCTTTCAAGTTCAATAAAAGGGTCTCCCCTGCTGTGTGATATTTGCAATATAATTATTAACAGTTCTTTTAAACAAAAACTAAAAAATATATCATTTTCAGTCTTTGCATATCATTCATCATTCTCACGTAGCACCTCTTTGTCTTTGAGTATCACATGTGTGTCACACTCTAGAGTCAAACTGTCTCACTCGTACAATACTCGGGCCTATCGACAAAAGAAAATGGACAATCTCGAGGAAGAGAACAGAGAGCTGATAGAAGAAATCAATGCTCTGAAGGAGAGTTTGGAGAAACTCCACCATGACATGTAATCCCTGTCAGTAGCCCAGGAGCAACAGTATCAAAGGACTGTAATATAGAAGAGTACATCTACACCAGCATTTGAGATGCCTGACAGTCATCCTCAGTATAACATGCCTAAAGGTTTCCCCTGGGGCATGCCTCACAACTTTATACTTGAAGGATACATCCCACCAGTCACTGAAGACCCGGAAGCCATAGCGGGAACCACCAGACCTGAAGGTTACAAACTTCATGGAAATGACGATGCAAGGGTTACAACCAAAACTCCTGAAGGTTACAAACTTCAGGTCACTGAAGCGCCAAGAGTCACCGCAATAATGACAATACCACAGCCAGTGGTACACACTGTCTCGGAAGGACAGATTCCGTAAGCAACTTCTAGCGGAAACGAAGACGTGTACAAAATGATGAATGAGTTCCAGGAATAATTCTTGGAAATGCAGAAGGAAATGCATGCCATTCGTGGTCAAGACTTATTTGGAAAGGATGTCGTCGATCTCTGTTTGGTCCCTAATGTAAAGATACCGCACAAATTCAAGGTGCCCGACTTTGAAAAATACAAAGGCAACTCTTGCCCTCAAAGTCATCTGGTGATGTAGGCTCGAAAAATTTCTACCCAGACAGACAATCAATAGCTACTAATCCATTACTTCCAAGACAGTTTAACCGGTGCCGCACTCAAATGGTACATGGGTATAAACCGCACCAAGATCAGTACTTTCAGAGATCTCAGCGCAACCTTCGTTCAACAGTATAAATACAACTTGGACATGGCACCAGATAGGGACCAACTCAGAGCAATGTCACAAAAGGATAAGGAAACCTTCAAAGAATATGCTCAGAGATGGCGTGAAATTGCCGCCCATATCTGTCCTCCTCTCGAGGAAAAGGAAATGACAAAGATCTTCCTGAAAACATTGAGCTCATTTTATTACGACCGAATGGTCGCCAGTTCGCCCAGTGACTTCACTGAAATGGTGAACATGGGAGTACACCTTGAAGAAGCAGTCTGAGAAGGACGATTGGTCAAAGATGCAAAACCATCTAGCAGTATCAAAAGATACGGCAGTGCTTTCCAAAAGAAGAAAGAGCAAGATATCAGTAATATCTCTCTAGGAAAGCAAAGGCGAAGATATCAACCGGTAGCAGCAGTAACTCCCGCTATCAACCCAATGCCAGCTCCGACATATCAACCGCAGGTTGCTCAGAGCCAACCAAATCAGCAACGGTATCAGTAAAGGCCGCAACAGCCTCTTCAGCAGGCTCGCCCGCAGTACAATAACAACAATCGTGCAACACGACCATCAGGGTTCGACCCTATACTGATGTTATACGCATAACTATTTCCACTTCTACTGGCCAAGGGGCATGTTCAAACCCTGACTCCTCTTACAATACCAGAAAATCCACCTTTTTGGTTCAAAGAAGATCAAACTTGTCCTTACCATCAAGGAGGAATAGGACATAACATTCAGAATTGTCTCAGCTTCAAGTCCGATGTACAGAAGATTGTCAGGAACGGGGTTTTATCTTTCAAGGATACAAATCCAAATGTTCATACGAACCCATTACCGCAACATGAAACGACTACGGTAAACCTGATAGAAGAAGAACCTGTCAACAGTTATCAAATTCACCATGTACGCTTATTGGGAACCAACCTGGAAAAGATGCATTGCAAACAGAGCGGGTACGGCCATGTACCATCTCACAACTATCACCAATGTGATATCTGCTCCAAGGACAATCAAGGGTGCGCCATAGTACAAGCAGCTCTGCAAGAACAAATGGATCAGGGTTGGATTCAGGATCACAGAATTCGTGAAGTAAACATGGCCCATGCACATCCCAACATTGTTCAGAACCACGACATTCGTACGATAAATGTCAATCTAGTGGCATTTCATTCAAGACAAAGTTAGTATTACAATCTGTCGCGGCACGATTACAACACTTGTCCGATATGCTCAAAAGACAATCAGGGATGCTCTTTTGTACAAGAGGCCCTCCAACGTCAAATAGATCTCGGATGGATCCAAGACTACCATGAAAGAAGCAACCATCAAGTCAATATGGTTCAGATCTTTGACATTCGCCTGATGAATACCAGTCTAGTGGAATTACATGCTAAGCAGGTCAGACTTGGTTTTCTGGCTTCACATGATTATCAAGACTGTAAAGAATGCTACAAAAATGACCAAGGGCGTGCGCTTGTGAAAAGGACTCTTCAACATCTGTTGGACCACTGGTGGCTTCCGATCTACCTAGATGAAGACACACAACAAGTTAGCATGACTGATGGGAATCCTGGTAGACATCAAAGTTGTGATGTCTGCTCAATGGAAACAGATCTAGTAAAGATGCACTGCATACAAAGTGGGTACGGTCGGGTACCACCTCACAATTATGAACGCTGTAGAGTATGCTCGGAAAATAACCAAGGATGCTATCTAGTGCGAGCAGCTCTCCAGCACCAGTTATACCGAAAGGATATTCAACCATGCTCGAATTCTAAATCAATCGACATGATACAAGATTACCTCCCTGGTGTAACACCTCAAAATTTGCCCTCTTGTTTTAGCATTAATTGGCTTATGTTTCATTGCATTCTTGCATTATCATCTTTGCATATCATTGGCTCTTAGCATGGGATCAAGGCATCTAAGTCAAATCAAAGGAGTCTTGAGCCTCAAGATATCTTAATTGGTCCACCATCTCATCATGTGATCAGGCTTGACAAGAAATCTCAAGTGAATCACCTTCTCCTAACCAGTGCAAAATTAGGGTTTTGGATTTCTTGAGTTTAACCCCCAATGGGCAAGATCTTTGATCTTTTATCATCACTAAATGGCATATCTTATCATTGTTTGAGAGGATACACCTCATACTCAGAATAATTTGGATTTGGAGGATGAGCTGATTCCTCCTAGACTGAGGGCACCAAAACTAGGGTTTGCCATAAAATTAGTTTATTTCTGATTTTTTGGGCAAGACTTGATTTCATGGTATTCCTCATGTCCTTAAGTGTCTAAGATTGAAGGATTTCCCATCAATTTGGTTTAGAAGGGCTTCAATTGATCAATTGATTGAAAATTAGGAGAATTGGGGAAAAGTCAACTGTGTAGAGGAAAAAGTCAACTCCTGACTTTTTGAGGTCATATTCATGTTCCTCAAGTTCATTATGTCCATTGGTGGAGGTTTGATTAAGAAATGTCAAGTGATTCATCAAAAATCAAAAGATATGGAAAATTGCTAAAAATAGAAATTATGGTTTCCTAATTTGGCAAGTTTTGGCAAGTTGAACACCCATCTTTGGAGCTCTCTTTCTTCATGATGCGAACTTCAAATTGAAAGTTTCAAGAGGCCCGTTGAAAGTTCACATTCCAAGCTTCAAAACCCTACCAATAACATCTCCATTGGATCAAAATCAAGGGAGATATGATGGGTTAAAGTTGAGGGTTTACAAGGCAAAATTGGTTAGTCAGGCAAGTCATGACCAGTCAGCACGCGGTCATTTCCACAAACACTTGGTGTGCATGTTTTATCCAAGTTCAAGGGAAAATTTCTCCATGATGGAGACTCCAAATGAAAAAATGTTCAACATCATTTTTGTTCCTCCCCATCTCCTCTACAACTTTAGTGTTGGAGGAATTTTCATCTGGTCAATGTATGAGGAGATATAGTAACTCAAAGTGGGGACCTCAAACTGATCCATTTCATAGGCCATGGACCAGGCACGAGTAGGGCAAGACTTGTCCAATTTGCAGTGTTGTGGTAGTGACTTTGTGATCAAATTTGAGCATCTTATGGACTTCAGTTCCATTCATTATGAACACCAACATTACTCTACTTTATATCCTCTTTCCAAATAGCTCAAAAACTTGACAATTCATCCATTATTCTTAGAGATAATCCTTTCCAAAGTTGCTATCATGAATTTGTGCATAAACTCTTGACTGTTTCATTCTTCTTGTTGTGATTACATAATATGCGCACCCTTCATCATCCAAACCTTACCATAATAAGCCAAACATATTCTTGTACATCCATACATGCACATGTACCACCCTTTGCCATATATGTTCAAGCAAGAGGAAAAGAAACTTACATAAAAAGCTATTGCTACTACAAACTCAGCATCACATAATCATCACCACACATCATCATCTTTCATTTTAAAATCCACCATAGCTTCTATGTTCCCTCCACACGTGAACCAACCTGAGTCTCACTTCACCCCCTCTTTCTCACTGCACCTTTCACTAACTAGGGTTCTAACTGTTAACCAAGGTGGTTAACAGTTAACCAAGCATATAAAAGCAAATCCATAATAGAATTGTAAGGGACTGGTTCATTTTTTCACATTCCACAAATTTTACACTCTTCTTCTCTCTGAAAGTTCTCTCTCTCGAGCTTGCTCTCTCTGAAGTTTCTTCTTCAATCTTCTTCAACACTCATCATCTTCATCAAGAGCTCATTGATTTTGAAGCATTGAAAGCTCCTCTGCATTTTTTCTTCGTTCAAGTTTCTCAGCAATTACAAGCTTCCTATGGCCTTCATTTGGCTCATTTGGAATCTCAAGAACAAGGATCCTCCTCTCTGGTTTTCTCTTGTGGCAAAGGAAGCATCAAAAGCACAGGTTTCATTTCAAACTTTATGCTCTCTTTATGCTCTGATTTTACTTGTTTTTGCATGTTTGGAGCTCAATAGGAGCCATGTAAACATATGGCTAGTTGATATGCACCTTAGGTGCTTAGTTGAAATTTCTAGGGCAAAATGTTTCCCTTCGATTTGATCTGTATGTGTGTTGTTTGTGAATGTTGGTGGTGCATTCATGATCTACTAGGCGTGAGGATCATTTTGGTATAGGTTTTGTTAATTTCTGGTAGCCTGCAACTTTTGGCACGGTGGTGAGTGGCCGGAGAAGATGACTGGAGTCTTCTCCGGCCGGTGGTGTTCATCCACCTTCAAACCCTAGGGAAAAGTCTCAGATTAAGTCACAACCACACGATCTTGTTGATCCAACGAGCGAGAGTGTGCCAGCGAATAAATGAGGGAGGGTGTGAAGCACGTACACGTTTTTCTGAATATTTTTGAATTGTTTGCTCATGTGTATTTGGTGCATCTTTGCTTATCATGTGCTCTCATCAGGATGTTTTTTATTTACATACATGTTCTGATCATCATGCGTGGACTAATCCAATGGCTATGAGCAAGTCAATCATGTTGACTGAATTCCACAATATGCTCTACAGGCTTACAGCGCTATGGGCCTTGTGAACTTTGATATTCACACCCCTCCTTTTTCTGAGCCCAATGTTTTGAACTGGATAATTGCTCGCACTGCACCCCCTGGCTTATTTCTTTTGTTTTTTATTTTCTTTTCATATGTGTTTGATTTTTTATTTTTAAAAATACCTCCAAGCATGATAAAATTATGAAAAAATTCATGAAGCATCATAATGAATTTAAATAATTTTTTCATATTTTATTTTATAATTTTGGAATATTTTACTATTTTTCTATGAATTTTCTTTTAATTTCTTTTGTATGAGCATTAATCCATGATACATGCCTCATTCTTGATTTGTTTGACTTAGTTTTGAAGTGATTTTTTTCCTATAATTTGGTACATACTTATATGATACATTAAGACATTTCATGCATTTTTCATAGATTTTTTAGGTCATTTTTAATTAACTTTTGAATGCTATCTTTGAGCAATTTATTTGTGTGACTTGTATGAGATTGTGAAGTATCTTTGAACATGTTTGGTAATGAATTTTGACCCATCCTCTTGAGACATGTTTTTATATTGTTTTCACTCCAAATGACTTGCATCTTTCAATTTTCTCATCCTTCTAACATGACTTTATGGATTGCATAAATGCACCTTTGCATGTGTGTTTGTTAGAGGAATTATGCTAGGGTTTTGGTATGCTTTGAACATGTTTCCTTGTGATGATTGTTGAGATGTTTTGAAACCATTTTCTAGGAACATTATAGGTCACGCATATTACATTATAGGTCATTCATAGTTCCTCTTTACATGACTTGTGTGCACTTGTTTAAACTTGAAATGTTTTATGCATTTGTGTTTCTTTTCTTGCATGATTTTGTTGACTTGTTTTCACCAATGCTTGAATGATCTTAAACATCAATTTAAACATGATTTCACTTCTGTTTGTGATCATTCTCAACCATATGAAATGACCTCTAATTTCATCTTGTATGTTTTTAAGTTCATAAACCTTTGCTTGCTTGTTTGAACTTGTTTGAACCTAGTTTGTTCTTCTTCTTCAATGTGCTTCAATATAAGACTTGTGTTGACTTTGTATGTACATTCTTGCATCTTAAATGTCATTCCAAATGCCATGTGCTACTGACTTGAATTCATTTCCAAGTATGTCCATCTTGCATCTTCATTCTTTACTTGTATTACAAGTATGCATGTTTGTATGAACTTAAATAGTGTTTGTTTTCACTTCTTCTTACTTAATCAATGCTTGCATTCATGATTCACATGCCATCTTAATGACATCTCTATGCATTAATAAATGTCATTCACTTCTGACTTTGATGTTTATATATGCACTTATTCATGTTCATGAACCATATGCATTCATCTTGCATAATTAATGCATAACTTGCATTTGTATGATCATTTGATGCATAGTTTGACGTTGTTTGATCTCCTTTGGCATGTTTACCTTAGTAGGATACCTTGACCTATACCTACTGACTTTGGGTGATCCTTAACCCTTAGGACCTTTCTCTTTTGATTTGAACCTTGTTTGCTTCTTAAGTTGTCTTCCTAAGACAACTAACATTGTTTGGTTTACTTTCTTTCACCTATATTCATTACTTGTGATCATTTGGTACTAACCTTTTGTGTAGGGGCAGAGGTAAGGCATTTGAACATGTGGATAGTTATCCATGTTCATTCCTTCTCTCATCTCTTATTTATCTTACTTCTCTTTTATGGATTACATGATATAATGCTTGATTGTTTAGAACTTCTTCACATCCCTTTGGGATCCTAGCTCATCCTTAATTTTTGATTAAGGTGAGGTAGGATAAGCATTAGGTAGTGATATCCCTCTCTCTTCTTTAGACTAGGTTGTTCTTAAACCTCCCCTTAGGTCCATCTTTTGCATGATAACTTTAGGAGAGAATTCTCCTTAGTGTTTTCTTTTCCTTTGAGTCTTCTCTTCTCATCTCATAATCTTTCTAAAACACTTAATAAAGGTTAACGTGTATTGCGTATGAGCCTTGTATATGGGAAGTGAGGTATGGGGGGTCTCCCTTCATTCTTCTAGGGTACTTAGTGTATGTCCTATTGGGGACGATACGCGACGTATTCGTTCCTATGTTGTAGACTTGGGTGGAATGCAAGTTACAAAATAACTTCAATCCACTTCTGTCTAAAAAACACAAAAACAAATTCAAACCTTTTTCATCCTCCGGGATCGTTAAGTTTCAAACATTTTTTCAGAAAAGAGCATGTTATTTTACGTTTTATCGCAAACAGGCATCGACCCTAACTGCCGGACGCGAACTTAACGTCGGTCATAAAAAAACACTAAGACCTTGTTAGGTCGAACTACGAATGCTCTGATTTCCTCCTTCTGGTTAGATTGAGGATACGTAGGCATGAGACGGCGATGTCTTAGCGAGCAACCTCCCCCCTTTTAGTTCGTGTCCGAACTACGTTGACTCTAACTTTCCCATTGCACGAGGGAATACGTAGGCGTAGGACGTCGATGTTCTATCGAGTCACTTCTTTTTCTTTTCTTCTTCGTTTCTTCGTTCTTTTCCGTTCTCGTTCCTTTTCCTTTCCAATAGCCGTAGAGCTCCAGACGACGACACTCTTTGATCGAGACAACAAGCGTGGATCCCATCGAGTACGATGGACGCGTGGGGGTGCTAATACCTTCCCCTCGCGTAACCGACTCCCTTACCCGTTTCTCTTGGTCGCGAGACCATGTCTTTTCCCTTCCCTCAGGTTTACGCAGTGTTTCTTTTCCCTCTCTTGGGATAAATACACATTGCTGGCGACTCTATTTTCGCGCCACTTTCGCGTTTGTACTTGGATGAAAATCCCGGGAGTGACAATTGGTGACTCTGCTGGGGACAGGTTGACCTCTTGCTGGTTCATCCCCTTTACGAGTCAATCCTAGCGCTTGGTTGTTTATTTTCATTGGGTGTTTTTTGTGGTGCTTTATTTTGTTGTATATTACAGTATTACTGTATCACTGTTTTACTGTATTTACCGCATTTATGGCATTGCATTTCATTATTATGCTGGATTGTACTGTGCTGTACTGGATTTTCTGTTTGGCAGGTTGGGATTTCTGAGAGATAAGCCCACTACCCAGGCTTGAGCATACACATAGGTATTAGCGTGGGCAGGCGTGACGCTCCCGTGGTGTTGGCCACGTCGAGTGTTCACGAGACCTACATCCAGACGAGGTTCTATCGAGAGATATCTGCTACTGTATGTTGATATAGGCTAGTAGTTATTCTTCTGAGGAACTGTCGACTCTGGTGACCATTCCCGAGGACTCAGTTGCGGAACTCCTCCCGAGATGTGATAATGGCAGACTAGAAATGGCAAACACATTACGCATTCTTGATCCGAGGACCCAATGTTGGGAACTTGCTATAGGATATCCTTTTTTAGGGGAATCAATTAAGGCCTCCTCGATTGATGATGATGCCAAACCAGAAATGATGAACGTATCATCATTTCTCGACCTGAGAGTCCGTGATATTGAGGATCCTCGCCTTTCTAGAACCCATATGTGAGAGGGGTTGGATGTTTACAGGTTTGTAGGTAACCTTGACTTTCAGCATACCCGATACTTTGGATTTCTTATCAGTATAAACTTATCAGTGTGGTTACTCTAATGTTCTGGGTATTTGGTGCAAAGCCTTGAGACTATCCAGTCAGTTCACTACAGCAGTTGTCCATTTTATGTGGCAACCTTGATTCCATGCTTTGCATTGCATCATCATTTTTTCTAACATTCATATTTTTCATTTCCAGGTAGTATCTGATCTTTTGATTCTAGTCAACAGGCAGTTATCGGGATGGACACTAAGAAGAGTAAGAAGAATATCATTGTTTACAAGTTCCCGAAGCTCACCCTTGGTCAGATTGGCATCTTACAAGAAATGGTCGGTCCGGAAGTGTTAGGAATGTTCAAAGAGAAAAATGGTTGGATCTTATATTTCGTTCGTAACATCAGTGAGTATGAATACAATGGCTTACACACCTTAATGCAGTTCTATGATCCTTCCCTGAGATGCTTCGTGTTGCCAAATTATGTATTGATGCCTACTTTGGAGGAGTACTCCAACATCATGGGGATTTCCATTAAAGAAGGTTCTCCATTCTGTGCTTCCAAGTCAGACCTTGACTTCAAAGCTGTGGCTGTTGCTCTTTATTTGAGTAAATCAACTTTGGAGGCTGACATTTCCAATAAGGGAAAGTTCCGTGGTTATCACTTGGCATACTTGGTAAAGAAGGCTCAAGAAGCGGCTAAGGAGAAGAGGTGGACAGCTTTCAATGCAATACTGGCTCTCTGTGTATATGGCATTGTCCTTTTTCCCAATGAATATGATTTTGTTGATACGGACGCTATTCGGATCTTTACAACTCAGAATCCAGTGCCGACCTTGTTAGGAGATCTTCACTATGCCTTGTACAACAGGAATGAGAAGAGACGAGGCGGGATAGTTCATTGTTGTGCATCTCTTTTCTATAAGTGGTTTGTAAACTGTCTACCCCGGTCAGGTGCTTTTATGGATACTAGGACTTCTCTGGATTGGAGTAAACGTCTGATGGGTCTACCTGCTAAGGATATTGTTTGGGTGGATCAAGGATTGCTTGGCAAAGACATTTTGCACAGCTGTGGTGAGTACCCTAATGTACCATTGATAGGGAGAAAAGGGGGTATTAATTACAATCCTTCTTTGGCTATCAGGCAGTTTGGATATGCTCTGAAAGATCCTCCGGTTGAAAAAGATTTGAAAGAGTCTTTGTATTTTCATGTAGCCGATGGTTTAGCTGTGGCGCAGAAGGCTTCCGAAGCATGGCTCAATAGACAAAAGAAAGGAAAAGCCGCTCTGGGCAAGCCCAATAATCAAGCTTTCTCTCTGTATGTAGACTGGGTAAAGAAGAGAGTGGAAGAGTTCTATTTGCCTTTTGATTGGGCGCCTCCCTTGTATCTTGAGACTGTGGAGGAGAGGCTCACTGTACCCATTGAAGAATTCGATAAGCAGTGAGAATTGGTGCATGATTTGAGGGTGGAAAATGCTGGTATGAGTAGTCAGCTGCAAGGTGCTTTACATGACAACTTGGAGTTGAAATGGAAAGTTCAAGATGTGACAAAGCGCTTAGAAGAGAAGGAGAAGGATCTCAATGACAGAGCTCAGCACTTCAGAAAAGTCAGTATGGATGCTGAATCCTTTGGCAAGGCCTACAGGAAAAACAAGAAGCTCTTGACCGAGACTGAAGCCAAGCTTGCCACGTATCAGAAGATGTGGGAGGAGGTCAAGATTGAAAACGGGGAGTTGAAAGAATCACTTCAGAAAATGAAAGCAATAAAAAAGCATTTCTCTGGAAAGTGGAGAGAGGCTCAGAACGAAATTGAGGAGCTCAAGTTGCAAGCCGAAGTCAAGAAATCAAGGCGCGAAGGCAACAATGTTGAAGAATAGATTGTTAGGCTAAATCAAGATATTGAAAAGAGAAACATACTGATCAAAGGGCTGATAGAGCGACCTACACATCCAGACACTGTGGATCTTCTTGAGAAAGTTGAAGCCATCTTGTTTGGAATTAATTTGTAGTAATCTTGTTGTTATATTTTGTTGTGATTACCATCAGGATTGTTGATGGAATCGCCTTTGATTGTATCAGACCCGTCTGTATGAATTCTTATGACATGATATAAAATGCTTGGTTTAATCCTGTATGTATCAACAACTCTCAGTTTTTGAAGGATGTGCTTCCTTTATGTTGATTCTACAGTATTTCTGGGTTCGGATTTATTTTCCGATGATGTGTCTAATCCCTTGCCCGGTTTCAAGACTGGAATAAAAGAAGATACGTCCTGAGAATGTTTAAATATAATGTTTGCATTTGCATTTGCATAACCATAATCATTTTACATTTTGCATAGCAGGTTTATCTCTGGTTTTCTTATCGTGTTCTTTCTACAGACAAGATTGCTGACCAGCAGATTCATCAGTATCCTACCAGACTCAGTCAAAAGAGAGCTATGGAACAGATGCAGGCTGAGATGGCTGCCATCCAGACTCGCATGGCCCAGTTCATGGAATTAATGCAAGGCGTTGCACAAGGGCAAGAACAGCTGAGGACCCTTGTGCAACCCTTGGTGGCAAGAGTTGACGAGGATGGCGTTCTTCATGGCGGCCTTCATAATGATGTCGTTCCTCCGGGCGGAGGTGTTGGGGGTAATTGTATTCCTGTTGGTCCTCCGGGCGGAGGTGTTCATGGCCCTTCTGTTGTGAGTCCTCTGGGCGGAGGAGAACAGGTTGTGATTCCTTCTGTTGTAGGAAGAGGAAATAGTGTATGCGTCGTTCATGGTCGTCAATATGATAACCAACAGGATGACACATTTTCTGTGCAAGGCGGGGATGTTGTTCCCCAGGTTGATGTTGATCAGAGGATCAGATTGATTGAAGAAAAACTGAAGGGGGTTGTGAATCAGAACTCTGTGGGTATGGATTTAGACGATTTAGGGCTGGTCCCCGGTGTCAGGATTCCGTACAAGTTCTAGGTTCCTACCTTTGAGAAATACAATGGTACAACTTGCCCAAAGACTCACGTCCGGGCATACGCAAGGAAAATGGTTGCGTACTCTAGTGACGAGAAATTACTGATGCATTTCTTCCAGGATAGCCTGTCTGGGGAATCCTTGGAGTGCTACATGCAATTAGAGAGATGTCACGTCCACAATCGGAGAGAACTGGTAGAGGCTTTTGTCAAACACTATCAGTATAACACTGATATGGCTCCCAATAGGACTCAACTGTAGAGTATGTCTCAGAAGAACAGTGAAAGCTTCAAAGAATATGCCCAGAGGTGGCGAGAACTGGCAGTGAGGGTGCAACCTCCCATGTTAGAATGGGAGATGTTGAATATGTTTATGGCTACACTGCCAGGTCATTATTATGAGAAGCTGATACCTTGCATGTCCGGGAAGTTTGCTGATTTGATCTTGGTTGGGGAAATGTTAGAAAGCGGAATCAAAGCTGGGAAGATTTCGAGCAATGAGGGGTCTTCTTCTGGAGGAGGGAAGAAACCTATGTGAACTACAAGAAAAAAGAGGGAGACGCGAATTCTGTTTCTTCATACAGTGGTAAGGGAAAGCAGCGTCAGAATTACAATCAGCAAGCTGCCTCTGTAACTATTCCGGCTGCACCTCAACAGTAGAGGAATAATCCTAATCAGTAACAAAACAGGCAGCCTGGCCAATATCAAAACCGACAAAGGAATTTTGAAAGGCATTTTGATCAGCCGCCCATGTCATATGCTCAATTGTTGCAACACTTTCTACAGCTGCATTTAGTTGAGCTCCGCACTCTGGCTCCACCCACAGGGAGGCTTACCCCAGGCTATGATGCTAACGCACATTGTGATTTTCACTCCGGTGCCCTGGGGCATACAATTGAAGGGTGTAGGGCGTTCCATCATAAAGTTCAAGACTTGGTAGATTCTAAAGCCATCAACTTCTCAAATGATGTTCCAAATGTCATTCAAAACCCAATGTCGAACCACAGTGGGCCGAGGGTTAATGCTGTTATAGAAGATGGTGAATCTTTGAATTTGGTTCTAGACGTGAATGAATTGAGGACTCCTTTGTTGGTAGTGAAGGAGAGATTACTGAAGGGTGGGGTATCCCCTGGTTGCGATAAAATCTGTTCATAGTGTATGTTGCAAACAAATGGTTGTGATTTGTTGAGATCAGGTGTTCAGAAGCTGATTAATGAAGGTCGGTTATAGTTCGATAGGTGCGATCAGAAGAAGGAAGTTACTAGCGGAAGGAATGATATTTCCACTGTTACTATCCCTTTCAAGACGATAACTATTTCAGCGTCAGTAAGACCAGCGCCGGTCATTATCACCACTCCTGGGCCCATTCCGTATGAGAGCACAAAAGCTATCCCCTGGAATTACGGTGCCGAAGTCTTTATTATCGAGAAGAAGCAAGAGTTGGTGGGAACGTCAGTGATGAACTCCAGTTTTGAAAGTAATGATGAAGCAGGAACTATCACGAGGAGTGGTAGAGTCTTTATCCCATCTGATGATCGGGCTGGTGGTGCTAGGCAAGACAAAGGAAAGCAGGTTATGGATAATTTCGTGCAGACGCCGGTCGTGAATGATTCCACAGTAAATCCAGTTGACAACTCCTTCTCAGAGAATGTGGAAGAGTTTATGAGGCTGATTCGGAAAAGCAATTATAAAATTATTGATCAACTGCACGAAACACCGTCTAAGATATCCATTTTATCTCTGTTATTGTGCTCTAAGGCGCATCGAAATGCACTGTTGAAAGTATTAAATGCTGCGTATGTACCCCAGGAGATCTCAGTTAATCATCTGGAGGGGTAGTGGCTCATGTTAATGCAGGAAATGGCTTGGGATTTACTGATGTAGATTTGACTCCAGTTGGGAGAAATCATAATAATGCTTTGCATTTCAGTTGAGTGTCGAGGATCGTTAATGTCGCATGTACTTGTTAACACTAGGTCATCCTTGAATGTTTTACGGAAGAAAACACTGATGAAGTTGGACACTCGTGGGTTAATCTGCACGCCAAGTGATTTAGTGGTGCGTGCTTTCGATGGTTCCAAGAGATCTGTCTTCGGGGAAATTGTGCTGCCAATTAAGGTTGGTCCAGAGCTTTTTGAAGCCAATTTCTATATCATGGACATCCAACCTGCTTACAGTTGTCTACTGGGCCTCCATGGATTCATAGTGCTGGGGTTGTGACGTCCACACTGCATCAGAAGCTGAAGTACATGGTAGACGGACATGTAGTAACGGTTTGTGGTGAAGAAGATATCATGATAAGTCACCTGTCTACTTTCAAATATGTGGAGGTAGATGGCGAAATACATGAAACTTTATGTCAGGCTTTTGAAGCAGTGAAGATCCCTGAGGAATCTCTCAAGGAAGTCAGCCAATCTAAAGTGGTAAAGCAGCCCGCAGTGGTATATCAGCCAGAGGTCTCCATGTCTTCCTTCAAGGATGCACGGGTGGTGGTTGAAGCCGGCAGTTTACAGAAATAGGGTCAAGTTATCGAGGTCCAGAAAAAGCAGAATACTTACGGGCTAGGATATAAGCCACCCAGGCGTCCTGAGGATCCTCCCAAGTTTTATGGTCCGGTTCGTTTCACCAATGCTGGTGTGTTCTTTGACATAATTAATGTTATTGATGAGGAAGGGGATAGCATTGCGATATGGATAATTGGATCCGCCCCTGCATTCCAGGTCAAAGTCTTTGCAACTGGTCGTCTGGGAAAGCCATTCAAGTGATCGGCCCAGAGTAATTACCTTTGTTTTTCATATATGACAATCCTACGTTCTGCCCAAGACATAGTGATTCTTGTTTGTAGGGCTTGAGTATTTTGTGTGCTTTCTTTATCATTAATAAAGGACGTTTTCGCATTCAAATATTTTGATCCCTGTTTTTCTGTTTTTACTTTTTGCATTAAATCACATCAAAATGGCAATGTGTTTTTGTTTGTTGCATTCATAATAAACATAGATCATCAATCATTGCAGGTTTCCTTGTTCAGATACCACCAATCATGATTCAGCTATGGCTCGGTATGTTTTTGACAATCCCATTTATCAGGCTGAAGAAGAGACTGATGAAGATTGTGACCTACCCGAGGAATTGGCCAGACTGTTGAAACAGGAGGAAAGGGTCATTGTACCTCATCAGGAGGAAATCGAGATTGTTAACTTGGGAACTGAGGACTTAAATAAAGAAGTAAAGATTGGGGCTGCTTTGGAAGACTGTGTAAAGGGAAGATTGATTGAAATGCTTCGAAAGTATGTTGATATCTTCGCCTGGTCTTACCAAGACATGCCCGAGCTTGACACTGACATCGTGGTACACCGGCTGCCGCTCAAAGAGGGATGTACTCCGGTTAAGCAGAAGCTGAGAAGGACGAAATCGGAAATGTATGTCAAGATAAAAGAAGAGGTTTAGAAACAAATAGATGCTAGATTTCTGGCTGTGACAAGTTATCCTCCGTGGGTTGCTAACATTGTGCCTGTACCTAAGAAAGACGGAAAGGTCAAGATGTGTGTTGATTATAGAGATCTGAGCAGAGCAAGTCTGAAAGACGATTTCCCGCTTCCCCACATTGACGTGTTAGTGGATAACACTGCTCAATATTCGGTATTTTCCTTCATGGATGGCTTCTCTGGGTATAACCAAATCAAAATGGCCCCAGAGGACATGGAGAAGACTAAGTTTATAACACCGTGGGGAACATTCTGTTACAAAGTGATACCTTTTGGATTGAAAAATGCTGGGACAACCTATCAGCGAGCGATGGTGACACTCTTTCATGATATGATTCACAAAGAGATCGAGGTCTATGTTGATGACATGATCGCGAAGTCACAAACGGAGGAAGAGCATCTGGTGAATCTTCAGAAGTTGTTTGAAAGGTTGATATAGTTCAGACTGAGGTTGAATCCGAACAAGTGCACCTTTGGGGTGAGATATGGGAAATTACTGGGGTTTATTATTAGTGAAAAAGGTATCGAGGTTGATCCTGCTAAAGTAAAAGCCATACAAGAAATGCCTGAACTGAGAACAGAAAAAGAGGTTCGTGGTTTCTTAGGAAGGTTGAACTACATTGCTAGATTCATCTCTCACCTTACAGCCACGTGTGAACCAATATTCAAATTGTTAAGAAAAGATTAAGAGGTCAGGTGGAACGAAAATTGTCAAAAGGCGTTTGTTAAAATAAAAGAATATTTGCAGGAACCTCCGGTCCTTATGCCGCCAGTGCCATGAAAGCCATTGATTATATATCTTACGGTTCTTGAGAATTCAATGGGGTGTGTGCTCGGTCAACACGATGAGTCAGGTAGAAAAGAGCATGCCATCTACTACTTAAGTAAAAAGTTCACTGATTGTGAGTCGAGGTACTCAATGCTGGAAAAAACATGTTGTGCACTCGCTTGGGCAGCCAACGTTTGAGGCAGTATATGTTAAACCACACAACCCTTTTGATTTCGAAGATGGATCCGATCAAGTATGTGTTTGAAAAGCAGGAGCTTTCTGGAAGAATAGCCCGTTGGCAGATGGTTCTGACAGAATACGATATTTAATATGTTTCCCAAAAGGCCATTAAGGGAAGTGTTTTTTCAGAATATCTTGTTGAAAAACTAATTGAGGATTATCAACCGATGAAGTTTGAATTTCCAGATGAACATATCATGTTTCTGAAGATGAAAGACTGTGAAGAGTCTTTGCCTGACGAAAGACCTAAAATTGGATCCCAATGGAAGCTAGTCTTTGACGGAGCCATCAACTCATATGGTAACGGAATCGGGGCAATCATTACAACTCCAAAGGGTTCTCACATACCCTTCACCTCCCGATTAGCGTTCATATGCACCAACAATGAGGCAGAGTATGAAGCATGCATCATGGGGTTAGAAGAAGCGATTGATTTGAGAATCAAGAACCTCGATGTTTATGGTGATTCTGCGTTGGTAGTTAATCAGATTATGGGAGAATGGGAAACTCGTCAAGTAAATTTGGTGCCTTATAACAACTATGCCAGAAGGTTGTTACCTTTCTTTGAGAGAGTTGATTTCCATCATATACCTCGGTCAGAGAATCAGATGGCAGATGCATTGGCAACGTTGTCTTCGATGTATCAGGTGAATTGTTAGAATGAAACTCCCTCAATCAGAATTAGGCGGTTGGATAGACCAGCTTTTGTGTTTGTGGTTGAAGATGTGTTAGATGGCAAACCTTGGTATCATGATATTAAGGTTTTTCTAAAGAGTCAAGAGTATCCAGAGGGTGCGTCTTCTAAGGACAAGAAAACTCTGAGGAGGTTGGCAGGAAATTTCTTTCTGACCAAAGACGATGTGCTGTACAAGAGGAACTTTGACATGGTCTTGCTACGTTGTGTTGATGAACACGAGGCAAACCTGTTAATGGAAGAAGTTCATGAAGGATCTTTCGGCACCCATGCCAATGGGCATACTATGGCTAGAAAGCTATTGAGAGCGGGGTATTACTAGATGACTATGGAGTCTAATTGTTTCAAATACGCCCAAAAATATCATAAATGCCAGATTTATGCAAATATGGTGCACGTACCGCCTACTCCTCTGAATGTGTTGTCATCACCTTGGCCCTTTTCCATGTGGGGCATTGATATGATTAGAAAGATTGAGCCGACAGCTTCCAATGGGCATCATTTCATTTTGGTTGCCATTGATTATTTCACGAAGTGGATAGAAGCAGCCTCGTATGCCAATGTCACCAGACAAGTGGTAGCCCGGTTTATCAAGAAGGACATCATCTGCCGGTATGGAGTCCCGGAGAGAATCATTACTGATAATGGTTCAAATTTGAACAACAAGATGATGAAGGAGCTATGTCAGAGCTTTAAGATTGAACATCACAATTCTTCTCCCTATCGTCCGAAGATGAATGGGGTTGTTGAAGCAGCAAATAAGAATATCAAGAAGATTGTGCAGAAGATGGTGCTAACGTATAAAGACTGGCATGAGATGTTACCTTATGCTTTACACGGTTATCGTACTTCAGTATGCACATCAACTGGGGCAACTCCTTTCTCATTGGTATATGGTATGGAAGCAGTTCTACCAGTAGAGGTTGAGATTCCTTCTTTGAGAATTCTGGCAGATGTGAAGCTTGATGAAGCTGAATGGGTGCGTTCTAGATTGAATCAGCTGAACCTTATCGAGGAAAAGAGATTGGCAGCCATTGTACATGGTCGGTTGTATCAGAGCAGGATGAAGAAAGACTTTGATCAGAAAGTGTGTCCTCGGTGTTTTTAGGCTTGTGAATTGGTTTTGAAAAGGATCCTTCCTCCTCAAACAGATCACAGGGGCAAATGGACTCCAAACTATGAAGGGCCATATGTAGTAAGACAGGTTTTCTCTGGTGGAGCCTTATTACTCTCAACTATGGATGGCGAAGATTTTACGTCCCCTGTGAACGCAGACGTAGTCAAAAAAAATACTTTGCATAAAAGAGACCTGTTGGACATAAAATGAAAGTCCAGGCAAAAAAGGGCATCCCGGGGAACCATAAAAAGAAAAGGTTCGGGCAAAAATTAGGGATAAAAAGAAAAGAAAAGAATAAACCCACAAAGTTGAAAACCTGGAAAGGCAACTTTGGCAAAAATGGGTATCCCGGTGGATTGAAAACCCGAAAAGGGCGATCCAGGCAAAAGTTAGGGATTTGAAAGCAAGAGGCTACGATCTGCGTTAGATCTGTGAACACTTTTGATACTTGGAAATTTCGAAGGAAAGGAATCAATCCAGTCAGTATCTTCGAAGGTCAAAGCATCTGCGGATAAACGAGCCATATTGGGTCATAGCTGAATTGAATCATGGTGGATATCTGTTCCCCACATTGCCGACATGTGTATTTTCTTTTACTTCTTTTGTGCAATTACCTCTTTTAAGGAATTGCTTCTGGATGTAAATGCCTATTTACAGGCCAATTCATTCAATAAATTTTCATTTTATAAAAAAAAAAGCTTTCCATTTGTGTTTTTACTTTTACTGTTTTGTTTGTGAAAACGTCCGATATTTTTGATAAACATTGCATTCGAAAATGCTAAGCTTTGCGAAGCATATCGGAAAACAGTGGAAATTGCTCAGGTAATGATTCTTGTGATGATAATCGAGGTAGCCATTTTGCATATAGCACTTTACCGTTGATTTTGTTTGCAGGGTAGCGAGATTTCTCCCCAGTAGAGCTATTCTGCTCAGCATTGAAATTTCATCCTCCTTAGCAGGTTGCTACTCTCCCCAGCCAGAGTACAAAGGATTATTTCCCCAACTAGAGTTGGGGTTGATTTATTACTCTCTCAGCAAGCAGTCAGAAGTCGATGTTGTTGCATCCCCAGCAGGACACTTATGGAATATCTTCCTTCTCTGGACAAAGATATTATTTCCCCACAGAGTCTGAACACCCATTTTCCCCAGCTAGTCAAGAAATGTTTTTTCTCATCAGCAATGATATGATCTGATCTCCATCAGATGAGTAAGCTTGATGTTATCCTCTAGCAGAGTTGATGTCGTCAACCTCCGTTCCCCAAGCAGGTTTGCTAATAGTGGCTGACATTCCCCAGCAGGGTGAAGGTACAAATGTCTCCCAGCAGCAGGTTAAGTTCAGTAATATCCCCAAGCAGGTTCGGTATTATTGACTTGTCCCCCAAGCAGAGTTTGGTGGTGATCTTCGCAGTGGTTTGTTCAACAGCGATTGATATCCCCAGCAGGTCTTAAGTCCAGTTGTTATTGGCATCCTTCAGATCCAGGTGTTGAGTTCTAACTTCGGTAGAGGTCATTGGTAATCCCCAGGAAGAAAATTCTCTTTGGGTTCCAGCTTGAATATTCGTTTTTATCCATCCCCCAACAAAGTGGATCTTCTCTCGGAGTGTTTCATCTCCAGCAAAGTTTGTGATCAGGAAGTCGTTCAGTGAAATCTTCCTCAGCAGGATCTTTTAATTCAGAGGACAATTTAGTTTGTCATCCACTATCGTCCTTCTTACTGTTTCTCCTTCCTATACTCCCCTATAGAGTTGTCTGTGTAGATTTCTCTTTCCCCAGCGGAGTCATCTTCTTTTCAGGTCGTAAGTCCGTTGATTCTACTTCCTGTTCATTTTCGGGTGTTATCCCAACTATTGGTTGGTCTCCTTTATTTCATTCTAAATATTGGTTAGTATCTGTTATCGCAACTTTTGGTTGGTCTCCTTTGTTGTCCTAACTTTTGGTTAGTGTATTTCATTCCAACTCTTGGTTGGTATTCTTCGTTGTGAGTACGCCTTTGGTCGGCGTCCTCGTTATCCTAACTTTTGGTTAGTGTATTTCATCCCAACTTTTGGTTGGTCTCTTTTTTTGTGAGTACGCCTTAGATCAGCGTCCTCGTTATCCTAACTTTTGGTTAGTGTATTTCATTCTGACTCTTGGTTGGTAATCTTCGTTATGAGTTCGCCTTTGGTCGGCGTTCTCGGTTACCCTAACTTTTGGTTAGTATCTTTTATCCCAACTATTGGTTGGTAACCTTTGTTGAGTTCGCCTTTGGTTGGCGTTCTCGTTTGTCCTAACTTTTGGTTAGTATCTTCTGTCCCAACTATTGGTTGGTAACCTTTGGTGAGTTCATCTTTAGTTGGTGTCCTCGTTTATCCCAACTCTTGGTTGGTATCTTTTGTGGTTAGCACACCTTTAGTCGGTGTCCTTGTGTATCCCAACTCTTGGTTGGTATCTTTCGCTGCAAGCTTGTTTTCGATTAGTCCTTCTTTCTCAACTTTTGGTTGGTATCCTCTTTGTAATCCTAACTTTTGGTTGGTATTCTCTTTGTTATCTCAACTTTTGGTTGGTATCCTCTTTGTTATCCTAACTTTTGGCCGGTATTCTCTTTGTTATCCCAACTTTTGGTTGGTATTCTCTTTGTTGTCCCAACTTTTGGTTGGTCTTCTCTAATTTTACCTTAAATATTGGTCAGTATCTTTCATCCCAACTATTGGTTGGTCTCCTTGGTTTTATCCTAACTATTGGTTAGTGTCTTCATTCCAACTTTTGGTTGGTGCCCTACGTCATCCTAACTATGGGTTAGTGTTTTATTCCAACTATTGGTTGGTATCCTTCCTTTACCCTAACTTTTGGTTAGTCTCTTTTGTTGTAAGTACGCCTTTGGTTGGCACCTTTTATCCCCACTTTTGGTTGGTATTCTCCTCGATATTCCAACTATTGGTTGGTATCCTTCCTTTACCCCAACCTTTGGTTGGTCTCTTTTGTTGTAAGTACGCCTTTGGGTGGCACCTTTTATCCCCACTTTTGGTTGGTATTCTCCTCGATATTCCAACTATTGGTTGGTATCCTTCCTTTACCCCAACCTTTGGTTGGTCTCTTTTGTTGTAAGTACGCCTTTGGGTGGCACCTTTTATCCCCACTTTTGGTTGGTATTCTCCTCGATATTCCAACTATTGGTTGGTATCCTTCCTTTACCCCAACTTTTGGTTGGTCTCTTTTGTTGTAAGCACACCTTTGGTCGGCGTCCTCATTATCCCAACATGTGGTTGGTACCCTTTTCTGTCCCAACTATTGGTTGGTATCCACTGTTCCTAAGTCCACCTTCGGTTGGCAAACACTTATTTTGCATCTCCCCACAGGTTGCAAATTTCCAGGTTATTTTGGTATTCAAACCCCGTGTATCCCGACTGTTTGGAAACTTTCGCTTCCATACCCTCGGATCCAAGAAGTTTGAATAGGGGTAGCTGTAACACCTCAAAATTTGTCCTCTTGTTTTAGCATTAACTAGCTTATGTTTCATTGCATTCTTGCATTATCATCTTTGCATATCATTGGCTCTTAGCATGGGATCAAGGCATCTAAGTCAAATCAAAGGAGTCTTGAGCCTCAAGATATCTTAATTGGTCCACCATCTCATCATGTGATCAGGCTTGACAAGAAATCTCAAGTGAATCACCTTCTCCTAACCAGTGCAAAATTAGGGTTTTGGATTTCTTGAGTTTAACCCCCAATGGGCAAGATCTTTGAGCTTTTATCATCACCAAATGGCATATCTTATCATTGTTTGAGAGGATACACCTCATACTCAGAATAATTTGGATTTGGAGGATGAGCTGATTCCTCATAGACTGAGGGCACCAAAACTAGGGTTTGCCATAAAATTAGTTTATTTCTGATTTTTTGGGCAAGACTTGATTTCATGGTATTCCTCATGTCCTTAAGTGTCTAAGATTGAAGGATTGCCCATCAATTTGGTTTAGAAGGGCTTCAATTGATCAATTGATTGAAAATTAGGAGAATTGGGGAAAAGTCAACTGTGTAGAGGAAAAAGTCAACTCCTGACTTTTTGAGGTCATATTCATGTTCCTCAAGTTCATTATGTCCATTGGTGGAGGTTTGATCAAGAAATGTCAAGTGATTCATCAAAAATCAAAAGATATGGAAAATTGCTAAAAATAGAAATTATGGTTTCCTAATTTGGCAAGTTTTGGCAAGTTGAACACCCATCTTTGGAGCTCTCTTTCTTCATGATGCAAACTTCAAATTGAAAGTTTCAAGAGGCCCGTTGAAAGTTCACATTCCAAGCTTCAAAACCCTACCAAGAACATCTCCATTGGATCAAAATCAAGGGAGATATGATGGGTTAAAGTTGAGGGTTTATAAGGCAAAATTGGTTAGTCAGGCAAGTCATGACCAGTCAGCACGCGATCATTTCCACAAACACTTGGTGTGCATGTTTTATCCAAGTTCAAGGGAAAATTTCTCCATGATGGAGACTCCAAATGAAAAAATGTTCAACATCATTTTTGTTCCTCTCCATCTCCTCTACAACTTTGGTGTTGGAGGAATTTTCATCTGGTCAATGTATGAGGAGATATAGTAACTCAAAGTGGGGACCTCAAACTGATCCATTTCATAGGCCATGGACCAGGCACGAGTAGGGCAAGACTTGTCCAATTTGCAGTGTTGTGGTAGTGACTTTGTGATCAAATTTGAGCATCTTATGGACTTCAGTTCCATTCATTATGAACACCAACATTACTCTACTTTATATCCTCTTTCCAAATAGTTCAAAAACTTGACAATTCATCCATTATTCTTAGAGATAATCCTTTCCAAAGTTGCTATCATGAATTTGTGCATAAACTCTTGACTGTTTCATTCTTCTTGTTGTGATTACATAATATGCGCACCCTTCATCATCCAAACCTTACCATAATAAGCCAAACATATTCTTGTACATCCATACATGCACATGTACCACCCTTTGCCATATATGTTCAAGCAAGAGGAAAAGAAACTTACATAAAAAGCTATTGCTACTACAAACTCAGCATCACATAATCATCACCACACATCATCATCTTTCATTTTAAAATCCACCATAGCTTCTATGTTCCCTCCACACGTGAACCAACCTGAGTCTCACTTCACCCCCTCTTTCTCACTGCACCTTTCACTAACTAGGGTTCTAACTGTTAACCAAGGTGGTTAACAGTTAACCAAGCATATAAAAGCAAATCCATAATAGAATTGTAAGGGACTGGTTCATTTTTTCACATTCCACAAATTTTACACTCTTCTTCTCTCTGAAAGTTCTCTCTCTCGAGCTTGCTCTCTCTGAAGTTTCTTCTTCAATCTTCTTCAACACTCATCATCTTCATCAAGAGCTCATTGATCTTGAAGCATTGAAAGCTCCTCTGCATTTTTTCTTCGTTCAAGTTTCTCAGCAATTACAAGCTTCCTATGGCCTTCATTTGGCTCATTTGGAATCTCAAGAACAAGGATCCTCCTCTCTGGTTTTCTCTTGTGGCAAAGGAAGCATCAAAAGCACAGGTTTCATTTCAAACTTTATGCTCTCTTTATGCTCTGATTTTACTTTTTTTGCATGTTTGGAGCTCAATAGGAACCATGTAAACATCTTGCTAGTTGATAGGCACCTTAGGTGCTTAGTTGAAATTTCTAGGGAAAAATGTTTCCCTTTGATTTGATCTGTATGTGTGTTGTTTGTGAATTTTGGTGGTGGATTCATGATCTACTAGGCGTGAGGATCATTTTGGTATAGGTTTTGTTAATTTCTGGTAGACTGTAACTTTTGGCATGGTGGTGAGTGGCCAGAGAAGATGACAGGAGTCTTCTTCGGCCGGTGATGTTCATCCACCTTCAAACCCTAGGACAAAGTCTCAGATTAAGTCACAACCACACGATTTTATTAATCCAACGAGCGAGAGTGTGCCAGCGAATAAATGAGGGAGGGTGTGAAGCACGTGCGTGTTTTTCTGAATATTTTTGAATTGTTTGCTCATGTGTGTTTGGTGCATCCTTGCTTATTATGTGCTCTCATCAGGATGTGTTTGATTTGCATACATGTTCTGATCATCATGCATGGACTGATCCAATGGCTATGAGCAAGTCAATCATGTTGACTGAATTCCACAATATGCTCTGCAGGCTTACAGCGCTATGGGCCTTGTGAACTTTGATATTCACACCCCTCCTTTTTCTGAGCCCAATGTTTTAAACTGGATAATTGCTTGCACTGCACCCCCTGGCCTATTTCTTTTGTTTTTTTATTTTCTTTTCATATGTGTTTGATTTTTTATTTTTAAAAATACCTCCAAGCATGATAAAATTCTGAAAAAAATTATGAAGTAACATAACGCATTTAAATAATATTTTCATATTTTATTTTCTGATTTTGGCATATTTTACTATTTTTCCATGAATTTTCTTTTAATTTCTTTTGTATGAGCATTAATCCATGATACATGCCTCATTCTTTATTTGTTTGACTTAGTTGTGAAGTGAAATTTTTCCTATCATTCGGTACATACTTCTATGATACATTAAGACATTTCATGAATTTTTAATATATTTTTTAGGTCATTTTTCATTGACTTTTGAATGCTATCTTTGAGCAATTTGTTTGTGTGACTTGTATGAGATTGTGAAGCATCTTTGAACATGTTTGGTAATGAATTTTGATCCATCCTCTTGAGACATGTTTGAATACTGTTTGCACTCCAAATGACTTGCATCTTTCAATTTTCTCATCCTTCTAACATGACTTTATGGATTGCATAAATGCACCTTTGCATGTGTGTTTGTTAGAGGAATTATGCTAGGGTTTTGGTATGCTTTGAACATGTTTCCTTGTGATGATTGTTGAGATGTTTTGACACCATTTTCTAGGAACATTATAGGTCATCCATCTTGCATTATAGGTCATTCATAGTTCCTCTTTACATGACTTGTGTGCACTTGTTTAAACTTGAAATGTTTTATGCACTTGTGTTTCTTTTCTTGCATGATTTTGTTGACTTGTTTTCACCAATGCTTGCATGATCTTAAACATCCATTTAAACATGATTTCACTTCTGTTTTTGATCATTCTCAACCATTTGAAATGACCTCTAATTGCATCTTGTATGTTTTTAAGTTCATAAACCTTTGCTTGCTTGTTTGAACTTGTTTGAACCTAGTTTGTTCTTCTTCTTCAATGTGCTTCAATATAAGACTTGTGTGGAATTTGTATGTACATTATTGCATCTTAAATGTCATTCCAAATGCCATATGCTACTGACTTGCATTCATTTCCAAGTATGTCCATCTTGCATCTTCATTCTTTACTTGTATTACAAGTATGCATGTTTGTATGAACTTAAATGGTGTTTGTTTTCACTTCTTCTTACTTAATCAATGCTTGCATTCATGATTCACATGCCATCTTAATGACATCTCTATGCATTAATAAATGTCATTCACTTCTGACTTTGATGTTTATATATGCACTTATTCATGTTCATGAACCATATGCATTCATCTTGCATAGTTAATGCATAACTTGCATTTGTATGATCATTTGATGCATAGTTTGACATTGTTTGATCTCCTTTGGCATGTTTACCTTAGTAGGATACCTTGACCTATACCTACTGACTTTGGGTGGTCCTTAACCCGTAGGACCTTTCTCTTTTGATTTGAACCTTGTTTGCTTCTTAAGTTGTCTTCCTAAGACAACTAACATTGTTTGGTTTACTTTCTTTCACCTATATTCATTACTTGTGATCATTTGGTACTAACCTTTTGTGTAGGGCCAGAGGTAAGGCATTTGAACATGTGGATGGTTATCCATGTTCATTCCTTCTTTCATCTCTCATTTATCTTACTTCTCTTTTATGGATTACATGATATAATGCTTGATTGTGTAGAACTTCTTCACATCCCTTTGGGATCCTAGCTCATCCTTAATTTTTGATTAAGGTGAGGTAGGATAAGCATTAGGTAGTGATATCCCTCTCTCTTCTTTAGACTTAGGTTGTTCTTAAACCTCCCCTTAGGTCCATCTTTTGCATGATAACTTTAGGAGAGAATTCCCCTTAGTGTTTTCTTTTCCTTTGACTCTTCTCTTCTCATCTCATAATCTTTCTAAAACACTTAATAAAGGTTAACGTGTATTGTGTATGAGCCTTGTATATGGGAAGTGAGGTATGGGGGGTCTCCCTTCATTCTTCAATTATACTTATTGTACGTCTTATTGGGGACGATACGCGACGTATTCGTTCCTATGTTGTAGACTTGGGTGCAATGCAAGTTACAAAATAACTTCAATCCACTTTTGTCTAAAAAACACAAAAACAAATTCAAACCTTTTTCATCCTTCGGGATCGTTAAGTTTCAAACCTTTTTTTTAGAAAAGAGCACGTTATTTTCCTTTTTGTCGCAAACAGGCATCGACCCTAACTGCTGGATGCGAACTTAACGTCGCTCATAAAAAACACTAAGACCTTATTAGGTAGAACTAAGACTGCTCTGATTTCCTCTATCTGGTTAGATTGAGGATATGTAGGCACGAGACGGCGATGTCTTGGCGAGCAACCTCCCCCCTTTTAGTTCGTGTCCAAAATATGTTGACTCTGACTTTCCCATTGCACGAGGGAATACGTAGGCGTAGGATGTCGATGTCCTATCGAGTCACTTCTTTTTCTTTTCTTCTTCGTATCTTCGTTCTTTTCCGTTCCCGTTCCTTTTCCTTTCCAATAGCAGTGGAGCTCCAGACGACGACACCCTTTGATCGAGACAACAAGCGTGGATCCCATTGAGTATAATGGACGCGTGGGGTTGCTAATACCTTCCCCTCGTGTAACCGACTCCCTTACCCGTTTCTCTTGGTCGCGAGACCATGTTTTTTCCCTTCCCTCAGGTCTATGCAGTGTTTCCTTTCCTTCTCTTGGGATAAATACACATTGCTGGTGACTCTGTTTTCGCGTCACTTTCGCGTTTGTACTTGGATGAAAATCCTGGGAGCAACACCTAGTCAAAGCAAAAACACTGTCATAATCTATGATCATGAGAAAACCAAAGATGTTTGTGCCGTAATTCCTCTACACGATGAATCAAAAGTCTTTCTTGACATAAAGATTCCAAACTTAGAGTTAATTGAGGTTGCCTATGATAGTCAAAAGGCCCAAAAAGCCCCTATGGTCATCTACTTGCCAGGTCCAATACCGTATAAGTCAAAAAAGGCTATCCCGTACAAGTACGGTGCGATGACCATGGAAAATGGAAAAGAAACTCCATTACCCTCCATTGTGAACATTGCCGACATCAGTCAAGTCACCCGAAGTGTCGGATCTTCAACAGAGGAGTTGGAGAACCTACCAAGGAGAAGGAACCTCAAACGAAAGTTCCTAACCCACGAATCGGTCAATCCAGTAATCCGGAACCTATAAAGAACAACGATGATATGCTGAAACTCATCCAGAAAAGCGAGTACAACATTGTGGACCAATTATTGCAAACTTTGTCTCGAATCTCTGTATTATCCCTCCTGCTTAGTTCAAAAGCTCACAGAGAAGCTCTACAGAAGGTTTTAGAACAAGCCTTTGTGGAACAAGATGTGACAGTAAGATAATTTGACAGCATCATCTCTAACATCACTTCCTGCAACAACTTGGGATTCAGTGATGAAGAACTGCCAGAAGAAGGCAAGAACCATAATATGGAACTCAATATCACAGTCAACTGGCAAGACGGTGCTTTAGTCAGCGTGCTGGTAGACACATGATCATCCTTAAATGTCATGCCAAGGTCAACTTTGGTTTGACTATCTTTTCAAGGAACTCTGATGAGAGGCAGTTGGATCATCGTCAAAGCCTTTGACGGATCCAGAAAAATAGTTTTCGGTGAAGTCGATCTTCCCATAACCATCGGTCCTCACACTTTCCAAGTCACTTTCCAGGTCATGGACATCCGAGCAGCATACATCTATTTATTAGGGAGACCTTGGATACACGAAGCTAGGGCAGTCGCTTCGACACTTCACCAGAAATTGAAGTTCATCAAGAATGACAAATTAGTCACAATGTGTGGAGAGCAAGCCTTAATCATGAGCAACTTATCAACATTATCCTATGTAGAACCAGAGGAGGTTGTTGGAACTTAGTTCCAAGCACTCTCGGTGAGCAATGAGAATCAACAAGAAAGAGGAACGTCGATTTCCTCATACAAGGACGCTTTCAAAGTAATAGGGAGTGGTGACGTAAAAGAATGAGGACAAATTGTAACTCCTACTGATAACAAGACAAGAAAAGGTCTTGGTTTCTCTCCAACCTGTACCCAGACTACCAAGAAGGATGAAAGTTTTCGTCCCATTCCAGATTTCTTCCACAACGGAGGCTTCCTCCACCCAGTATCTCAAGAAGTCCACACCATCGATAGGAATGACTCCTCCTATACAGATGAGGAGTGGAAGTCTTCTCTCAACGATGACGGTTATATATCTCAGGGAGAAACGCACATGCCATTCTGTTTTCCAAAACAGAACCCAAGATATATGCCAAGATCAGACATCAGGATGATCTATGGAGATTGTGATCCCAAAGGATGTCGTGCTCCACCCAACTCATTAGAGGGAGACAATCTGATGAAGGACAACTTTGACTATGATTATTATGATCCCTTGGATGACTTTCCTATCTGGAATCCATACACGGAAGACTCGGGACAAAAGAGTCAGCCAGACAATCAGCTGAGTAGTCTTGAAAGGAATACACCTGCTCCCTTAGAGTCATGGAATCCTTACTCAGAACATTTCGAAAATTTCTGACACCACGGTGATGAATTTGTAAAGGCTGCAGGACAAGAATTCATTAACTACGCATTTCCTGAGGTCAACGTCATTAAGGAAGATGACTCCTCTATTCCCACAGAAACTTGGGATACCTTGGGACAGCCAAGCGGAAAGTACGACTTTCTAGTCAAATACACGGCTCCCGAAAGCTTTCGCGTCAGATACGAGGACATCCAGCCAATTGGATGGGGAGATCCTCTTGAGAGTTAAAATACTATGGAAGATGTGACAGAAGAGTCCCCTTATGATAACTTTGCATGGGAGGAAGACTCCAATGATCCTACTCCGCCAGAAATCAGTGCCATTTCTGAAGACAAACCAAGAAGGAAAGTACCAGACTTTATGATTCACAGAGGAGTTCGTTGCCACTGGGTTGCAGTCGATGTCCCGAAAGTCGTCCATAAGTCGAAGTAATTACCATCTTTGTTTTGACCTTTCACCTTGTCCGAGTGAAATGGATGTTTTATAGGGCTCACTTTTCTGTAAATGTCTCTCTTCACTTCGCCCAAAGCGACAGAGTTTTGTTTTATAGGGTTGTGTTTCAAGAATCGACAAATCATGAATAAATAATGTCATTCTGAATTCCCGCATTTATTGCTGTTTTCACTTTTCACTTTTTCAGAAAATAGTAATCCTAAAATCAACCCAAAATAAAAATAAGCGTTTTCAAAAAATACGCTGCACACACTCTTGCATTCTCTCTGACTTTTCTAAAAAAAGGAATCATCACGTCATGCAGATTGCTTGCTTTAAACCCCATTGAAGCATACGATCCAATGCCTTCTCCCAACTTTGAATTCCCGGTATTTGAAGCTGGAGAAGAAGAGGACGAAGAAATTCCGGAAGAGGTCTCCCGACTACTTAGGCAAGAGGAAAGGTCTATTGAGCCTGACAAAGAGCCGTTGGAAATAGTCAATTTGGGTTCGGAAGAAGAAATGAAAGAAGTTAAGATTGGAGCACTGCTCAGTCCAACTGTCAGAGAAGGCTTAATAAAACTTCTCAAAGAGTTTCCAGATGTATTTGCTTGGTCCTATCAGGACATGCCAGGGTTGGATACCAGCATCGTAGAACATCACTTACCACTGAAAACAAAATGTCCTTCGGTAAAACAAAGACTGAGAAGGACTCATCCAGATATGGCCATCAAAATTAAGGAAAAAGTGTAGAAGCAGATCGACGTAGGTTTCCTCGCCACCTCAGAATATCCTCAATGGTTAGCCAACATAGTGCCAGTTCCAAAAAGGACGGAAAAGTTAGAATGTGTGTAGACTACAGGGATCTGAACAGAGCAAGTCCAAAGGATGACTTCCCCCTGCCACACATAGACATGCAGGTAGACAACACAACAAAATTCAAAGTCTTCTCCTTCATGGATGGGTTCTCGGGCTATAATCAAATTAAAATGGCGCCGAAAGATATGGAGAAAACTTCATTCATTACCCCATGGGGAACCTTTTGTTACAAGGTAATGTCGTTCGGTCTGAAGAACGCATGGGCAACCTATCAAAGGGCCATGACAACTCTGTTTCATGACATGATGCATAAAGAGATTGAAGTGTACGTCATGACATGATTGCTAAATCTAAAACAGAAGAGGAACATGTGGAACACCTATCAAAGTTATTCGAGCATTTGAGAAAATATAAACTCCGCTTGAATCCCAATAAGTGCACATTTGGTGTCCGCTCAGGAAAACTCTTGGGATTTATCGTCAGCCAAAAAGGAATTGAGGTTGATCCCGACAAGGTCAAGGCCATTCAAGAAATGCCTTCGCCGAAGACTGAAAAACAGGTCAGAGGATTTTTGGGATGTCTGAATTACATCTCAAGATTCATATCCCTCATGAACACGACATGCGCGCCGATCTTCAAACTACTCAGAAATAATCAAAGTTGCGTATGGACATAAGATTTCCAAAAGGCTTTCAACAGAATCAAAGAATATCTATTGAATCCATCAATTATGTCTCCTCCAGTGGAAAGAAGACCACTGATCATCCACTTAACAGTCTTGGAAGACTCCATGGGTTGTGTGCTTGGCCAACAAAACGAAACAAAAAGAAAAGAGTCTGCCATTTACTACTTAAGCAAGAAGTTCACGAACTGTGAAACTCGATACACTATGCTCGAGAAAACTTGTTGCGCTCTGGCTTGAGCAGCCAAACGTCTTCGCCAGTACATGATTTGTCACACTACTTGGTTAATCTCCAAAATGGATCCGATCAAGTACGTCTTTGAAAAACCTGCTCTCACAGGAAGGATTTCCCGTTGGCAGATGTTATTATCAGAATACGACATCGAGTACCACGCTCATAAAGCTGTCAAAGGAAATATTTTAGCCGATCATTTGGCTCATCAACCGATTGACGATCAGGAATCAGTCGAATTTGACTTCCCAGACGAAGATGTCATGTACTTGAAAATGAAAGATTGCGATGAACCACTACCCAGTGAAGGGCCAGAACCAGATTCCCAATGGGGACTAATATTTGATGGAGTCATCAATACTTATGGAAACGGAATTGGGGCAATCATCATAACACCATAGGGTACCCATATTCCTTTCACTGCCAGATTGACATTCAAATGCACGAACAATGAGGTCAAATACAAAGCTTGTATTATGGGTCTCGAAGAAGCAATCGACCTAAGGATAAAGAACTTGGATGTGTATGGAGACTCAGTCTTGGTTATCAATCAGATCAAAGGAGACTGGAACACATACCAATCGGGATTGATTCCTTACAAAGACTACGCGAGAAGGTTGTTACCATTCTTCAACAGAATCGAGTTTCACCATACCCCTCATGAAGAAAATAACATGGCTGATGCATTAGCCACCTTATCCTCCATGATTAGTGTAAGTTGATGGAACGGCGTACCTAAGATTGACATAATGCGCCTTGAGAGACCCGCTTACATCTTCGCGATTGAAGCAGTCATCGATGACAAACCTTGGTATCACGATATCAAATGATTTCTTCAAAGACAAGAATACCTGCTTGGGGCATCAAGAAAAGACAGGAAGACTATCAGAAGACTGGTTGATAACTTCTTCCTGAACAATGATACACTCTATAAGAGAAACTTTGACATGGTTCTGCTCAGATGCGTAGACAGACAAGAAGCAAACATGTTGATGAAAGAGATTCATGAAGGATCCTTTGGCGCTCATGACAATGGACATACAATAGCAAGACAAATTCTAAGAGCAGGATATTATTGGCTGACAATGGAGTCCGATTACTACAAGTACATGAGGAGGTGTCACAAGTGTCAGATATACGCAGACAAAATCCATGTACCGCCAACGCATCTCAAAGTTCTTTCTTCTCCATGGCCTTTTTCTATATGGGGAATCGACATGCTTGGCATGATAGAACCCAGAGCTTCAAACGGACATTGGTTCATCCTGGTAGCCATTGATTACTTCACCAAATGGGTCGAAGCAGTGTTATACACAAATGTGACCAGACAAGTGGTGGTCCAATTTATCAAAAACAACCTCATCTGCCGTTATGGTGTTCCAAGCCAGGTCATTACTGATAATGGATCCAACTTGAACAACAAGATGATGAAAGAGTTGTGTGCTGAGTTCAAAATCGAACACCATAACTCATCTCCCTATCGGCCTAAGATGAATGGAGTGGTAGAAGCGGCTAACAAGAATATCAAGAAAATCATTCAGAAGATGGTTGTAACCTACAAAGATTGGCATGAGATGCTACCCTTTGCTCTTCACGGTTATCGCACACCCGTTCACACTTCAACAGGGGCAACCCCTTTCTCTCTAGTATATCGCATGGAAGCAGTGTTCCCCATAGAAGTAGAGATACCAGCCAAGCTAACAGAAGCTGAATGGTGTCAAAGCTGACACGATGAACTGAATTTGATCGAAGAAAAGAGAATGACGGCTTTATGCCATGGTCAGTTATATCAGCAAAGAATGAAGAAAGTGTTTGACAAAAAGGTTCGACCCCGTGTCTTCAGGGAATGAGACCTCGTGCTCAAGAAGATACAATCATTTCTCACTGACTCCAGGGGCAAATGGACTCCGAATTATGATGGCCCTTATGTTGTTAAGAAAGCCTTATCAGGCAGTGCCTTGAGACTCGCAACCATGGATGGATAGGAGTTTACCTATCCCACGAATGTTGATGTAGTCAAGAAATACTTCTCCTAAATAAAAAAAAAGTCTCGGTAGATTGAAAACCCGAAAGGGCGGTCCAGGAAAAAATTAGAGACATAAACAATGATCATCCCGATGGATTGAAAACCCGAAAAGACAATCCAGACAAAAGTTAGGGATACATGGCAAGTAACTATATCCGACAATATTGACTCCTCAGAGGCAACGTCATCTGTCAGGAAAACTTCAGTCAAGGTCACCTTTGGCAGAAGCTCACAATATCCAGAATTCAAAGTTGGTGAGGAGATAGCGGTCGTTATGTTTCAATGTAGCCCCTTTCCCTTTAAATTACCATTTTCTAAACTTTGTAATGCTCTATGGGATCACGCGCATAGCTAATTACCATTCTATCAATAAAATTTAAGCCCTAGTGCTTTTGTTTACAATTCTCATTTATTTTTCTTTACAGAATGACATTTTAATATGATCAACAATTCTTGAAACAAAAATTAATTTACTTTTTCGAAACGAGAAGTTTAAGTTTTACTTTTAAAACAAAGATGGTAATTTCCTTTTGATTAATGAGCACAAAAAAGGAATATCGACTGCTTCTCTGGTAGCAAAAATGCAGAATCGAAGTACTTCCTGAATAAAGGACCAACTACTTCAGATGGGATGCCCCATCTGCCATCCCCGACAGGGTTCTTACCTTTGAAAACCAATTATTGGCTTTTCTCCCCAGTAGGGTCCACCTCTGAAAAACAAGAACGGATTTCTATCCCTAGCTAGTTTGTACATCCCGAAATCGAAACGGATGTATGAATCCCTATTCCTGAGCAAACATACAACCTTCAGAACCTCCAGTGATACCCTGTCTCCTAAAGTGGCCGAAGTATCCAGTTGTGTTCATTCACCAGTCTGTATGTCGCGTCTGTTTTGTCAGCATAAACATACATACATCATGCATGATTGATTCACATTTGTATTCATATTGCATTAATATCACTTTTGTCATTTTCATCCCCAAGTGATAAACGTCTTCTCTCCGATAGAGTTGTCAGTCTTCCTTTTTGCGTCAGATAGGACAAAGTTCTGGTCTAAGTTCTTTCTTCGTCAGGAAAATGTAATGTCTAAGCAATCTCTCCCCAGTTTATTTCTGGATTGGAGATTGTCCTCGACCACTTTGATAACTTGGACCTCTGAAAGGAAAGAAGACATTCAATAGACACCTTTGGAACATCACTCTTCACCATTGAAGATGATATTTTTGCTTTCCCGAATTAAAGAAAATCCCCAGAGAAAGCCTCTTAACCAAAGACTCTTGGCAATATGAAGGTTTTTCCCCGAAAATTTTGCTGTCAATGAAGTCATCAGCACCTCAAAATTGGATTACATCACATGACATTTCTCCAAAAAGGTCTCGAAGGAAAGTATGATGTAACCTCACCAAACAAAAAGCGGTCTCTCAAGAGACTCGTTTTCCCCCCAGTAGGTCGACAAATGGCATCTCCCACAGAGAAGTTTTCACACCTCTGCAGTTCAGATAAATGGGTTTCCCCAGCAAGTCTGACATCAAATCTTTCTTCATCAAATGGCGCATCCCCAGTAAAAACTCGGCGAGAAGTTAATGAAGACCGCTACAAATAGCATTCCTTGTCGAGGAAGGAACTCGAAAAGAAGAAACTGAGACCAATTCCATGGCTGAAGACCAGGATCGAGGGGAAGTTTATTTAAGAAGAAAATTGAGATCAGTTCTATGGGTGAATACCAAGATCGAGGGTAAGTTTATTTCTTCAAGAAACTAAGACTAGTTTCGTGGCTGAAGACCAAGATCGAGAGGAAGTTTCACCCTTTTCTAAGTATCGTTACTTAGCAAAAGAAGATGGACGAGCAAGTCAGCTACCATTCACAACCACAATCAGAATTTTGGGTATTCCGATATTTAATCCTCTTATACCCTGAATGTCCGAATATCTTAGCCATTCACACCTTCGAGTCCAAGAAGATTAAATAGGGGCATCTATCATACCCCAAATTTTGACCACAATATTTCCCATCATTGTGCAAATCATCACCATAATATGGATGTACCTTCATACCTCATCAATCCTCAAGGATTGTTGAATATTCACTACAACCAAGAATTAGGGTTTTAAGCCCCCTCAGAGCACTCAGACAAAGGATCAATCAAGAATGGACATGATCCTCAACTTGTCAAGTCTCTCAAACACCCATAAAGGATAAAGAGGTCTCCCACATCAAGAATCAAGCACAAGGTTGCAACATTCCAAGTGGATCAAACCTCAAGATCGCCAATGTCACCAAATTAGGGTTTTGGTCGACTAAGGCCTCCAGATGAAAGTTTTCATCTAGGCATGAGTCAATACTTCAAAACATAATTCAAGGAGTTCAAAGGGACCTTATGAGTCCAATCATCAAGTCAAAATAGCCTCAGGGGATGCATTCATCAAAAATCAGGAATTAGGGTTTCTTGACCTAATTCACCCCTAAGTTGACTTTTGGAGCAAGACATGAGCCAAGACCTCAAGAAGTGTTTTCAAGACCTCCAATACATCATAATGATCCATTTACAAGATTGTATTGATTCAAAGAACTTGTTTCATAAGCAGTACAAGGATTCAAATTCTTTTGGACCAATTTGGGTTTCCTGATGAAAAGTCAACTGTATCTTTGACGTTTGACCAAGACATGTTCCCAAACCTTGGGGCATGATTCAAGACACTCTATAACACCTATGGAATCCATCCATTAGGTTTTAATTAGGTCAAGGACTTGATTTCATAGAGGATCACACAGTTTGGAATTCATCTGACAAAAAGTCAACTGTGCCAAAAACCAAGTTTGACTTTTGAATTTCTTGACAAACAAGGCTTCCCTAAGTAAAAAATAATGATAATTCATGGTTTGGATCATCATCCATCAAGAAAAATCAAGAAAATGAGGGTTACTTGCAAAAGGGGCAACCTTAAGAAATTTAAAATTTTCTAAGTTATGGAAGAAAAGTGGTTTGGTACCAACTTTGCAATATCATAACTTCTAAACCACAAAACCTTTTTCTTCCATCCAAAGCTCAAATGAAAGCTCTCATTACATACTTCAAAATTGTCAACTACAAGAGATTCCAAATCCTCATGGATTTTGAGTTATAGATTGATCAAAATCACAAAAACATGAAAATGGACACTTTTTCCAACACTTAGTGAAAATTTTGGACAAAATCTGTCTTGAATTTTCACCAACTTTGAGGCCATTTTTCATTATGATTCAAGTTGATTCAAGACCAAAGTTAGACATCAAAGTTGAAGTATGTTATTGGGGCTTTCCAAAAAGTACAAGAACTCATCCTAACTCAACTTGAGTAGGGAGTTACAAGCCTTAAAACATGGCCTAAAAACCTGATTTTTCAAGACAGCATAAAAACTAAACTTGTTCCACACGATATTTCCCTTCAAATCTTGTCACTTTGCCAACTTTTTCATCTTCCAAAAACACAAAACATCTGATGACTCACTTGGTTCATGATCAAAGGGGCAAGGAATTCAATTTGGCATGTGAAAACCATCATGACATGAAGTTTGAAATTCAACTTTGGCAAGGTAACATCGATGCAATGCATTGAGGTGTCATGAACCAGATCACAACACTCCAAGCCAGTCAAGATTCCAGTCCAAACTCTGAGCATTCAAACCTGCAAAGTTAAATGGAGTCAAGATAAGAAGAGTTGACTTGGCACTTTTGGATTATCCAAGTCAATGGCTACAAGCTACAACCATAATCAGCCTCCAAACACTATTGCTTCCAAAACAAACTTCCTCTACTATAAATAGAGGTCATGTGTGACTGATCAAACCACCCAAAACATTTAAATTCATGTTTTCTTTCACTTCACTCTCAAAAACCAGATTTTTGCTTCTTCTTGAAGTAATATTCGAATTTTCAATTTGAGAGCAATTCAATCAAAACCAATCATGCCAACACCTCGCATACATCATATATGAGTGATCCATAACCTTAAAACACATCTGGAACATCAGAATCACAAAGTCACCCTCCATTTGCTCAAGCTTTTTGGCATATTTGCAGTTGAGGTGCCACAACAAGTTACAGGTTGTTTCAATCCATTCCAAGCTTCCAAACACCTTGTATTAGGTCCATTGAAGCTGTCCAGATCATTACACAACATCTGTAACACCTCCAACATAGAATTCGAATTCTTCTTGCAAGAGGTAAGCCCGACACTCTCAAACTCTATAATCCATGTATCATAAATGTGTTTTCAAGTTACAAACATGTTTATGCACTTATATAGAGTGATTCCCCTCAATCAATTGCTTTTTAGCTTTCGTGTATAAGATTTCATAGTGTTCTTGCAGAAATTAGGGTTCTTGTGTTCATCACTTGATTTCTCACTCCACACTTAATATAAATGCAATTAATTTATATGACTGAAATCCTTGTTCAAAAACACACAACTTTCATGTTTACAAAAGTCATTTTCATTGAGTAATCAGAGAGATATGAGAGGTTTTGCAAAATGGTCATGGCGGGTAGTCGTGAGGTAGAAGACGACCGTTAGCGCCATATTTCAAATTTTTTAATTTTTAATCATTTTCTTAATTGATTTCAAAAATTAATTTCTCTCTCATTTTTTATCATTTTCTATTGGTTCTTTTTTTTAAAAAGTCACAAAAATGTTATATCATTTTATTCTAAAAAAAAGTTAAATTTATAATATTTATTTAATATATCTTGAATTTTTGTAAATAATTTCATTTTTATTGGTTTTCAACATTTTTTAAATGAAATTCTCACCTTGATTTTTCAAAACCAATTGGATTTCAAGCTTTCATGTAATTAAACATGATTTTTCAAAATATTTTTTCAAAGCTTACCACATATTTTTAAATATATTTGATATTTTATATTTAATTTCCTTTGAAAAATTATATTTTAATTAAAACTAGGGTTTCTCTTAATTTTAATTTTTCAAACTTCTTTTCAAAATCATTTTGGGCCTCTTTTTTGAGTGTAAGTCCCATCCCTTTGTAAATAATTGATTTTGGGCCTCAGTCATTGTATAAGTCCTGATACGATTTTAAAAATCTCGGCGCGATCGCCATTTTTAAAACAATTTTCATCTGCGCCTCTCCTTGAGTTGTAAGCCCCGTCTTTCTTATTTTCAAACATTTTAGGCCTCTAATAGAGTGTAAGACCCATCCCCTTTGTAAATATACCATTTTTGGGCTTCAGTCATTGTATAAGTCCCGATACGATTTTCAAAATAATGGTGTGATCACTGTTTTTCATCTGGGAATCTCCTTGAGTTATAAGCCCTAACTCTTGTATAAAAATAACTTTTTGGGCCTCTATTAGAGTGTAATACCCATTCCTTCTTGTACATAAATAAATTTGGGCCTTAGTTATTGTATAAGTCCCTTTGTGGTTTTCAAAATCACGGCGTGTTCGCCACCTTTTCAAATAAATCATCTGGGCCTCTCCTTGAGAATAAGCCCCATTTTCTCTTTTCACAAACACTTTTGGGCCTATATTAGAGTGTAAGACCCAACTCTTTTTATACAAAAACAATTTTTGGGCCTCTGCTATAGTATAAGTCCCACAACGTCTGTCGGTATCGCAGTGCGATCAATGTTATCAAATAAGTCATCTGGGCCTCTCCTTGAGCTATAAGCCCCAAACAAATATTTTTAAAACAAATTTATTTTAATTCAAATTCAAATTTAATGTTTCTTTTCAAAACTTTCTTTAATTTCTTGTAACCCTAAAAGAGGGAATACAGTTGTAGTCAATACTACAGATCACAATATGCTTGGGCTTCTTCTCAGAAGGTAAGTCCCCATATTTGTTTCAATGATTATTTCTTATATATATCTGTCAATATAATTGTCTGTATACATATGCATATCTTGCTTAGAGTTCCCCCAACAGTTAAGTCTAGGTTTAGATCAAACTAGAGGTTACTTTCAACATAGTCAAAACTAGTTCCCTCATAGGAAATTCCCTATACAGTCTTGCCTCCTCTTGGGCTTATACAATATGGAACAAAGAAAGGCATTATTACCGGTGAAACTTTTCTCAAGATTTTCAAACTTAGAAATTATATTTTGTACAAGAAATTCATTTCCCCAGAGAGGACTAATTCCTGGTGAAACCTCTTTTGATTTCTTCAAACCTTAGAACTGTTCAGTAAAGGAAGGATTAATTCTCGATGAAACCTTTCTTGAACTTTTCTTTGGTTTGGACCCACAAGATTCCTATAAGTTCCCCAGCCTCCTCTTGGGCATAGTACAAGGACCCACAGGCTTCATAAAAACATCCCCATTCTCCTCTTGGGCTTAGTACAAGGACCAACAGGCTTCTTAGAAGTTCCTCAGCTTCCTCTTGGGCTTAGTACAAGGACCCAAAGGCCTCCTACAGGTATAGGACAAAAATTAGTCATCTTTGCTAGTTCAATCCTCAGGAGAGTCAGAATTCCAAAACATCAGACCATGCTAGGGTTGATCTTCATCCCTTAAACCTTCAGCCTCCTCTTGGTCATCATACAAAGATCTCTCTCTACACTAGAACCTACCACTTCTTGAGAGACTTGGATAGTCTCGGCCTCCTCTTGGGCTTCATACAAGTAGACTTGGAAAGTCTCATATCCTCTTGGATCTCACCAAGAAACCCTCAAGTTTCCTAAAAGCACACGAAGAGCCCTGATCATTTCATCAATATACTAATCTCCAGCATAGTTAAAACCTTCATATGTTCTCAAACTCAACTTTCAAACTCCTCTTTGACCCCCAACAAGGTTTAAGCTTCACCTTAAAAATCCCCACTAGGGTCAATCAACCATCAACAAATCCCCAAGAAAATCAGAACCTCATGGCATCTGATATCTCAACTCTTTCCTGATTCTCAGCAAGAGCAAAACCCTTTGGTTCCCCCCAATACAATTTGGACCTACTCTTGGATTTCAATAATCCTCAACAAGAGATAGCCTCCTCTTAGGCTTCATATAATAACTTTCCCCATTCAGCCTCAATCTTGGGCTTTGTACAAGACAAATAAAACCCTCATCAGTGGAGTCAATCTCTTTTCAGCCTCAATCTTGAGCTTTGTACAAAACAGACATAAAACTCCCCTAGTAGAGTCAACCTTTTAGCTTCAATCTTGGGCTTTGATCAAGTTACACAAAAATCATCATCCCCTTAGATGAGACCATGAGTCCACTCTGCAGGAGGACATTTCCTCCATACATCATATATAAAAATAAATAATCAAAACTTTTTTCCCAGATAATTGCTGTAAGTGGCACACTTGTTGATTCAAAATCCAAGTTGGAGTCCTTCTCTTATCCTGGTCAAAAATCATCTTTCATTTAACTGCAGTAAGTGATAAGCCTCTGGATCCTTAACATCCAAGCCAATGTCCCTCTCTTAGCATGAAAGATTCATAAGGAAAAATGGCATTGCTCAATACTGAGTTAAAGTTTCTTCCTTCATGACATCACCCTTATAAAGGAAATTATGGCATTACTGGATTCACATATCCCAGTTAAAGTAATTCTCCCTTATAACCAATTACTCAACTTTTGTGATGAATAGGTGAGATATTCTCCCTTTAGAGATGACAAATTCTCTCTCAGTCACCCCTTTAGCTTTAATCTTGGGCTTTAAACAAGACACAAACACCCTGATAGCGTTAATCTTGGGCTTTGAACAAGACACCGAACATCTTTCCTCACATAGAATAGGAGGAACTACGATTGCTCTGATTTCCCAGATATCTTTACGGGAATACGTAGGCATAAGATTGCGAAATCTTAGCGAGCACACAAATAAAAAACTTTAGGTCCAGTACCTTCCCAAAAACAACGAAAAACCCAAAAATAACAAAAACACTCTCTCAACACTCCTAAAGGAGAAACTTTCCCAAACCACAGCAGATAAACACCAGAAAGCACTTAAATCAACAGAGAAACATATAATAAAAGGTCTATAGATAACCATATATATACATTGGGTGTTAATAGCTTCCATTTGTATAACCTGACCCCGATCCCCAATCTCTTAGCATTTGTTAAAGAAAACATTTGCGTGCAAGATTAGTTTTAGATATCTTCGTTTTCCTTTCCAGCTTCATAGGATAAATAAGAAATCAGAAAGTAGCACCCAATTCCAACCATTGCGGTAAGGTGGTTGCGTCACCGATAAAAATTGCACGCTACACCTAGATCAAAGCCCAAGGTTGAAGCTTGAAAGAAAATGACTCCTCTCGGGAGTGTTTTATTTGAATATCTTGTTTGAAGCCCAAGATGATGAAGCTGAAAAGTTTGAGTATAGAGAACTGACTCAGGAGTATGATGTTTGTCTTGTACAAAGCCCAAGATTGAGGCTGACTGGGAAAATCATTATATGAAGCCTAAGAGGAGGCTGACTCTTGCTGAGGATTATTGAAATCCAAGAGAAGGTCTAAATTGTGTTGGAGAATCCAAAAGGGAAACTAACTCTTTCTAGAGAACTAGGGAAAAGTTTAAGTATCAAATTCCACGAGGCTCTGATTCTGTTAGGGATTTGTTTATGGTAAATTGACCTTGGTTGTGTTTTTCAAGGTGAAAGTTTAGCCTTGTTGGGGGGGGGGGGGGGTCTGAGGAGTTTAAAGGTGAGTTTGAAAGAAGATTATGAGGGTGAGACTTTCCAAGTCTACTTGATTAAAGCCCAAGAGGAGGCTAAGACTACCCAAGTCTCTTTAGAAGAGGTAGACTCTGGTTGGAGAAAGATCTTTGTATGATTCCTAAGAGGAGGCTGAGGGTATTAGAGATGTAGATCAACCCTTGAATGATGGGATGTTCTGGAATGTTGACTCTCCTGAGGATTGAACTAGTAGAGATGACTAAATTATATCCTATGCTTTTAGGAAGCTTTTGGGTCCTTGTACTAAGCCCAAGATGAGGTTGGGATGCTTCTAGGAAGCCTGTGGGTCTTTGTACTAAGCCCAAGAGGAGGCTATGGGGAACTTTTAAGAAGCCTGTGGGTCCAAGCCTAAGAAAAGTTCAAGAAAGGTTTCACCAGGAAATAATCCTTTCTTTGTTGAACAGTTCTAAGGTTTGAAGAAATTCAAAAGAGGTTTCACCAGGAATTAGTCCTCAATGGGGAAATGAATTTCTTTGTATAAGTATAAACTAGTTGATTGAACTAAGTTATAAGTATCCTAATATTTAACCTAAGTGTGAACTGAGGATGACATAACTGCTGAGGGAACTCTAAACATGTATGCACAAGTATATACAGATAAGTGGTTTAACAGGTATATAAACAAGTATGCATTGAAAAGGTGATGGGTCTTATTCTCTGGATAGAGGCCCAAGTGTATTATGATTGGTTGTATTGATGACGACTGTATGATTAGGGTTTTAAGAAATTGAAGAAATTTTTTAGAAAACTTTGAATTTTGAATTTGTGTTAAAAGAAATGTTGTTGTTATTTGAATGAATTAAAACTTTGGGGCTTATAACTCAGAGAGAGGCGCAAGTGGTCTAAGAGCAGTTTCACCGGGAATAATGCTCCTCTTAGTACCAGTGTAATTTGAAAATTCTTTTTATTGTAAAAAAAGAAAGGATGGGAATTACACTCTATTTAAGAGGCCCAAGATAATGTATTTTTGAATGAAAGAATGAAAGAATAGTATTGGGTCTTATACTCGGGGAGAGGCCTAGGTGTTTTTAAGCAGTTTAAAAATAGACAGATGATTTTGAAAACAGAGGTATGGGGCGTACAACTCAAGGAGAGGCCCATGGAGGTTGTTTATTGTTTAAACCAAGTTTATGTACAAAAGATTGGGGCTTATACTCAAGGAGAGGCCCAAATGATTTATTTGAAAACAGTGATCGCACCGCGATACCGAAAGACGTTGTGGGACTTATACTATAGCAGAGGCCCAAAATTTATTTATGTACATATGGGGGTTAGGTCTTACACTCTAATAGAGGGCCAAGTATGTTTGAAATGAAGTTTTGATGGATTGAATCAAAGAAAACCCTAATTTCATTTTTTAAGATATTTTTCAAAGAAAAATCAATTAAAAATGATAAAAAAATACCAAAAAAAGTTCAATAAACATGTTATGAATTATGTTTAAGGTTTAGAAAATGCAGTTTTATTCACATGATGATTTAAAATCAAATTTGTTTTAAAAAATCAAGAAAAAGAAATTATTTAAAATGTTTAAAAACAAATTAAAATAAAATCTTTAAAATATAAAAAAAATATATATAAAATAAAAATATTTTTTTGATTTTTTTGTGTGGAATAAAATATTTAAATATGTGAAGTATTTATGTTTAAAAAATCATTTGAAAACGATTAAAATTGGAGGAGAAATTATTTTTTGAAAATAATTAAGAAAATAATTAAAAATTCAAAAATTTGAAAAAGATTTGAATTATGGCGCCAACGGTCATCTTTATCCTCGCGCGTGTCCTCCATGGCCGTTTTGCAAAACCTCTCATATCTCTCTCAATACGTAATGATTTTGCACGATGTAAACATGAAAGTTGTGTGTTTTTGAACAAGGATTTCAATGATACCAATTAATTTCATTTCTTTTAAGTGTAGAGTGAGATATCATGTGAAGAACAGATGAACCCTAATTTTTACAAGAACACTATGAAATCCTATACACGATAGATACATAGCAATTGATTGAGGGAAAACACTCTGCATAAGTGCAGAAACATGCTGGTAACTTGAAAACATAATTATGATGCATGTATCATGGAGTTTGAAGAGTTTAGGCTTACCTGTGCAAGAGGAATTCGAATCCTCAATTGTAGGTGTTAAAGAAGTGTTTTGATGATCTGGATAACTTCCTTGGACCTCAAGTAGTGTGTTGAGATGCTTGGAATGGATTGAAAACCTCTGGATTGGTGGGCACGACTCCAACTGCAGATGGCTTTGGGGTGAGGTATAAAATTGATGAATCTGGTGTTACAGATGTTGTTCAAGTGTTTAGATCATTCATATATGATGTATGTGAGGTGTTAGGACCATTGGTTTGAGTGGAATTGCTCTCTATCTCAAAACACGATTCTCACTTCTTTGGAAATGGATTTTTTGGTGCACAAGAGGGAAATGGTGGAAAACATGTATTCTGATGTTTTGGTGTGGTTTGATTAACCATAAATGACCTCTATTTATATTAGAGGAGGTTTGTTTTACAAGGAATAGTGAATGGAGGTTGGATCACCCTATTGTCCAAAGAATATGGCTATGTGTTCAAAGTCTCCTCTAGCCATTGACTTGAGTTAAACTTTGCAGGTTTAGGTCTTCTGATCCTTGGCTAAAGCTTGACTCATTTGGACTGATATGGCTTGGTTCATGACACCCCAATGCATCCTTTCAATGCCATATGACAAAATTGAATTTTGGATTTGCAACATTGATGACCACATGCCAAATGGATAGGATTCTTGACTAATTGACCTTATGGTTCAGATTCTTCATCATTTAGGTTGATATTGGACAGAAATCCAATGATGCAAGTGTCCAAAATTGGCTCAAGAAATCGTGGGATACAAGTTATGTGCAAATGCTGTCAAAAAATAGTTTGCATCAAGGCATTTTGTGAGGTTCATAACTCCTTGCTCAAGTTGAATCAATGGATGTTCTTGTACTCTTTGGAAAGCTTGTATATCATACTTCAACTTTGATGTTTACATTTGGTCTTGATTCCTTTTGGATCATAATGAAAAACACCTCCAAAGTTGGGCAAAACATGAAACAGATTCTGCCTAAAATTTTTCTAAGTGTCAAAGTTCAAATCTTATGAAACCCTAACTTTATGGCCTTATAACTCAAAATCTAGGCATTTTTTTACCATGGATCTGTAGGAAACTTTTGTAGTATGTAATGAGAGATTTCATTTGAGCTTTGGTTGGAAGAAAATAGTTGCTTGGATCACAAGTTATGGCCTTGCAAAGTTGGGTAAAAATCACTTTTTTCCATAACTTAGTGAAATTTCAAGTTTCTCAAGATTGCCCTTTTTGCAAGTAACCTCATTTTTCTTGATTTTTCTTGATTGATCATGATCCATATCACAATTTAACATTGTTTTTGACTTGAAGAGGCCATGTTTGTCAAAAAATTCCCAAAAGTCAAACTTGATTTTGGTCACAGTTGACTTTTTGTATTAGATGAATTTTGAACTTTGTGATCCTTTATGAAATCAAGTCCTTGGGCTAAATTGAACCTAATGGATGGATTCCATAGGTTTTTTTATAATGTCTTGAATCATGTCCCAAGGTTTGAGATCATATTTTGGTCAAAAGTCAAAGACATGGTTGACTTTTTCTCTGAAACCCTAGGTTGTGGTTCAGATGAATTTGAATCCTTGCATTGCTTGTGAACCAAGTTCTTTGAATCAATCTAGTATTGTGAATGGATCAATATGAGGCATTTTAGGTCCTTAAAGCATCTCTTGAGGTCTTGGCTCATGTCTTGCTTCAAAAGTCAACTCAGGGATTGAATTAGGTTAAAACCCTAATTCCTTATTTTTTATGAATGCATCCCCTGAGGCTATTTTGAACTTATGAATAGACTCATGAGGTCCTTTTGAGCTTCTTGAATCATGTTTTGAAGTATTGGCTCATGCCCATATGAAAATTTCTCTCTAGAGGCCTTGGTCGACCAAAACCCTAATTTGGTGACACTGGTGATCTTGAGGCTTGATCAACTTGAAATGTTGCATTTTTATGTTAGATTCTTGATGTAGGAGACCTCTTGATCCTTAATGGATGTTTGAGAGGTTTGACAAGTTGAAGATTATGTCAATTTTTGATTGATCATTTGCCTGAGTGCTCTGAGAGGGCTCAAAACCCTAATTCTTGGCTAGAGTGAACACTCAACAATCCTTAAGAGGATTGATGGGGTATGAAGGTACATCCATATTGTGGTGATGATTTACACAATGATGTGAAACCTTGTGGTCAAAATTTAGGGTATGACAAACCTCTTGCATTTGTTTTTGCCTCCAACTAGCACACACACACACACACACACACACACACATATATGCGCTTCACACATGCATCATTTATTAGAAACATGAAACCAGATATACACAAAGAGTTCTTTTCATCTTCAACCCATGTTCTATGCATACACACAAAAAAATTACACATAATCTTTATTTGTTTGGGTGCCATCTAGAATCAAGTTGATAACGTCCAATTTAGGTATTTGAATTGTAAATTGGGTTGAGAATCCTTGGAAGTTTCAAATAAGAAAACCAAGATGGGGTTTTCCTTCAAGATCAATTTGGGATTTGAAGGTTTTGGACAAGATTATGCAATTTGGATTCAATCGAGTGAAAGCTTTGAAGGACTGGGTTTCTTGCAAAGGATTAGTGTGAGATGATGAATCAAATTGGTAAATCTTGGGTGACACAATTTGGATTCGATCGGGTGAAAGCTTTGAAGATTGGAGTTTCTTGCAAAGGAGTAGCGTGAGATGATGAATCAAATTGTATTTTTAGGTGACTTGATCAAGCTCAGATCAAGGAAAGAGAAAATGTTAGAATCAATATCAAACATAGGGTTTGTGAGCTTGCATTGGTACTCTTATAAAACTACATTGGCAAAGACGGAACCTTTCCTTATGGTTATGTGAGAAGTCGTAACCTACTATTTGTTCTGTGCGAAACCAGAACTTTTCGTCATGGTTATGTGAGAAGTTGTAACCTACTTTTTGTTCTGTTCGAATCTGGAACCTTTCCTTATGGTTATGTGAGAAGGCGTAACCTAGCTTTTGTTTTGTGCAAATCTGGAACCCATACTTATGGTTATGTGAGAAACCGTAACCTACCTTTTGTTCTATGCGAAATCGGAACCCTTTTTATGGTTATGTGAGAAACCTTAACCCATCTCTCGTCGTTCTGTGAGAACCCGAAACCATGGTTATGTGAGAAACCGTAACCTGACATTATTTTGTTCTGTGAGAAGCCGGAACCCCATTTTCATGGTTATGAGAGAAACCATGACCTATCATCTGTGTTGTTCTAAGAATAACCTTAACCCATTTGAGTTATCTTCATTCTGTGAGAAAATAAAGTCATTTTTGTTATGTGAGAAACCGTAACATATTTTTTGTTCTGTGAGAAGCCAGAAATCCTTCCATTACTCTGTGAGAAACCAGAGTCATTTTTGTTCTGTGAGAAGTCGGACCCCTTTTTTACTCTATGAGAACCCAAAGTCATTTTTGTTCTGTGAGAAGCTTGAACCTTTTTTTTACTCTGTGAGAACTCAGAGTCATTTTTGTTCTGTGAGAAGCCGAAACCCTTTTTTACTCTATGAGAACCCGGAGTCATTCTTATTTTGTGAGAAGCCGAAACTCCTTTCATTACTCTGTGAGAACCCAGAGTCATTTTTGTTCTGTGAGAAGTCGGAACTTCTTTCATTACTCTATGAAAACTCGGAGTCATGTCATTTGTTACAGTCAATTATCTTTTTGCTATGTGAGAACCCAGAGCTTACCCTTCATTACATAATTTGTCAATAACCTTTGGTTTGTTCCTTGAGAAGCCAGAACTAACCATTTTCCTCAAGTATCCCCAGTGAGTCATTTTACCCTACTTCATTCAATCCCCAGCAAATCTAATTGGCAAGTCACCTCAATAATCCCCACAGAGTCTATTTCACATTTCACATTCCAACCCAGTAAATAGAGTCCTATATACATGCATCACATATCATGTCATGTCATATGCATTTAGGGTCAAAATTTGGGTATTCATAATATTTAACTATCTCCCACCATGATCATATGAAGAGTAACCTCATTCATATTCTCTGGTTGAAGATACTTAAATAGGGCAGCTATCACACCCTAATTTTGACCCTGAATTGCCGAGTAAAATCATTTATTGTAGCATTCACATCATATACATAGCATAACATGCATTTTATCTCGTGTAGTGCTTAAAATGACAACCAGAATAAACTTGTTGGATTTATGGACAAATGGTCAAACTGAATATCAATTATGCGTAAAATCAGTGAATGAAGAGTTTCGAAGTTAAGCATGCAGACGTCAGTAATGTTAATCTACGATTCACGTAGTTTAACCTGGCACAGTCATCTTATTTTTCGACGACTTTTTAGCCACATTTTGATTAGTTTGGGCCTTTTTACCGGTCCGAATTTATTTCAAAATCTGACCAAACGTTATATTTTTCCAATATATTTATTTTGCGCTGATCATTTTAGTGCAACCAGTTTATTTCTTGGGGCACTTTTGCGTCCGACCTTTTATCATAATTGGTCGCTTTACTCTTTATTTTTATTCAAAATAATGAATGTGGTTAATTGGAATTATCTGTATAGTCAAATTAGATTTATTATATTTATTTTAATTAAGTAAGTTTGTTACTAATATATTTCAAAATTAAAAAAAATAGAGAAGTAGATAGTACGCATTGGATACTCTTTGCCAATTACTCCTTGCTCATGCCAGCTCATTCAGAAAAGAATAAAAAAATGGTTATGATAGTACATATATTCTCTACCTCTCTCTCACAAAAAGACAGATAGCACTCTCCACTCATTCTCCAACGGTACTCTCTCTAAATAATAGAAAATAAAAAATAAGGGGATATTGAGAGAGGGAGTTGACTACGGACAAAAGAAAAAAGAAAAAAAAACCACCACATCCACCTCTCTCACGCTATTATACATATATATATATATATATATATATATATATATATATATATATATATATATATATATATATATCCAATTGAATAAAAAGATGAGGAAAAAAAAGAAAAAAAACAAAATATCTATTTATATCACTTGCTGCCACGCGCGCATGAATGAGGAAAAGAGACACAAGTTTCCACTCACCATTTTTTTTCAAGACAATACCCTCTCACTTTTTTCAATTTTGAGAACCTCTTCTCTCAGTGAAGAAAAAGGACTTGTCTACTCTCTTCTCCCACCCCTCATTTTTCCTGCTACCTCTTCCAAACTCTATAACCTTCGACGACACCACACCATCATCCTTATACTCCTCATCAACCACTACACAAAACCATCACCATTTTCACATCACAACCACCTCTTCAAGCTTCCTTCACCGTGTTCCCCCAAACCATCCTCACGTCATCAAACCTTGTAAAACCTGTTGGAAAAATTAATATAAACCGAATGGATCAAGGCTAGAATCATGAACGAAATCACTTTCCTTAAAAGTATTTCAAGCACTCTCAAATTTGTCTTAGAGTTGGAACGAAGGAATACCCAGGATAATTCAGCCTTATATCGAATTTGCGCAAGACCGACGAAAACTCGATTATGTAACGAAGAGTGTCTGGAATTTTGTACAAGAGAATATTTTGTTTGTGTGTATTTTCTGAATTTCGGAATGAGGTATTTATAGACCATGTATGTGTTGTTTCACAAGGTTGCTTCCCTTGATGAAACAACACCTTTTAACCAAAAGATGCATTGTTTCCAAGCATTGCCTATGTTCATTCTGTAGCAACCCTTCACGAAATGTTGCTTATTTTCGAATTCAAAAAAATTAATATTCACTTGAATATTTTCTTGTCATTTTGGAACACACTTAATATTATTAATTATTAATAATTTACAACAATCCCCCACTTGTTCTAATAATGACAAGACCAATTCCAGAAAAAGAGAAATAAAGAATGTTGGCAAAAATACTGTCTAGGTCCTTTAAGTTATTTTAAAATATCAAGTTAGTCCTTTAAGTTTTTTTTGTAACACTTTGGTCCTTTATGTTAAAAAACGTTTGCGCCGTTGACCTTTTTAAAAATCTCTGTTCCAAAAAAGCTTATGTGGCACAAACAGAGCACATGTGGCACTTAACAGCGATGATGTGTCATTTTATTTAATTTTTAATTCCACGTGGATTTTTATTTTTATTTTAATTTTTTATAATTTTTTTAATTTTTTTTATGATTTTTTACTGGAAGGACCTGATTGTTACATTTTAAAAACATATGGGACGTGAGTGTTACAAATTAAAATATAACTAATACATTGTTTTACACTATTTTGAATCTTAAACAATAACTGATGTGTTGTTTTACACTATTTTGAACCTTAAACAATTACAAGACAACATACCAAACATTAAATAATATAAATATCAAAAGTATTGTTATAAAGTTATAAACCAATACATGCATAAACCAATACATACATAATCTAACAAATAGGGATAAAAGATAATCATATTTATTACTAAAGATATTAAAATCAGTACATGCCCTCATTCCTTTATTTATTTCCTCTTCACCCACCAACCTATTTCACCTTGCCTCCTAATCCGTGTTGTTAATACTAGTTTGGTTTCACTAGTTGTATGATTGGCTACTTCTGTTTGGCAAAATTTTGTATACTATGACTTCCATCCAGTTTTCATTTCAGTTTCATACATTCCTCATCAGCTTTTTTTGCTAATATTGGTTCGATACTTTCTGTCTGTTGATCATAATTATTAGAACAACTTTTTATATTCTAATTGAAACATTCTAAAATGTTGAATAAGGAAAGTCTTATATTATATGTTCTAAACTATAAAACCATCGTGAATGGGTTCTTATGAGCAACATAAAGCTTTAAAGTTTCTACGTTGTTGTTATCTGTCTAGGTATATCAATCTCTCCTAAAACTGGTGTCGGAGAGTTGCAGCAGAAATCCGATCTAAAAAGTTAGAGAAGTAGGAGCGGAGGTCCTTCAACCGCTCCATAGCAAAAATCAGCACCAAACAATAAGGAGTGCAATGCAAGAAATGGAAAATGAAATGAATATTTGTGATGGAAGGTGTTTCCATGAATGCAAGAAATGATATGAGGTTAAGTTGGAGCACTCAACACTCTATATAGAAACAGGTTAAATGCCTCAATGAATGGCTGGAGGATGTTCCAGAGATGATTATGTTTATCTCAGCAGAGTATGGAAGATCTACTTGGCTTTGTAAGTCCTTATCTCTCATTAATATTTTTTCATGCCAATGAAAAGTATGCATTGAAACATTATTACATATAACTAAACATATTAAGGTTGTAATTGTAATTAGTGAAGATATATACAATTAAGCAAGTGTGTAGAAACTGGAGAGAGGGTACAATCACAAATATAATAGATCCATCATTAAACAATTGCTCACAAAATATAATGAGATGCATTCATTCACATTGATTTACCCTGTGTTCAAGAAAAAGTGGTTGAAAGACTGACTATGGCAACCATTGCACTCATGCTTAGCAGTTATTTGAATTGCTTAATAAAAAATGTATTTTTAAACTGATTTTAATATCTTTAGTAATAAATATGATTATCTTTTATCCCTATTTGTTAGATTATGTATGTATTGGTTTATGCATGTATTGGTTTATAACTTTATAACAATGCTTTTGATAATATTTAGATTATTTAATGTTTGGTATGTTGTCTTGTAATTGTTTAAGGTTCAAAATAGTGTAAAACAACACATCAGTTATTATTTAAGATTCAAAATAGTGTAAAACAACGTATTAGTTATATTTTAATTTGTAACACTCACGTCCCATATGTTTTTAAAATGTAACAATCAGGTCCTTCCAGTAAAAAATCATTAAAAAAAATAAAAAATAAAATAAAATAAATAAATAAAAATCCACGTGGAATTAAAAAATAAATAAATAATAAAATAAAAATAAAATAAAATGACACATCATCGCTGTTAAGTGCCACATGTGCTCCGTTTGTGCCATATAGGCTTTTTTGGAACGGAGATTTTTAAAAAGGTCAACGGCGCAAACGTTTTTTAACATAAATGACCAAAGTGTTACAAAAAAAGCTTAAAGGACTAACTTGATATTTTAAAATAACTTAAAGGACCTAGACAGTATTTTTACCAAAAATGTTAATACATTTAAGTATCTTTCGATTTAAAACTTAACCTTAGTAAAGACAACGCAAAGTCTAATCAGAATGTTAGGTAGAAATGCTTTTAAACCATTAATCCATGTGAATAGACCGGCGTTACCTCACACATATTCTTTAAGGTTCTTCGCCTACATTACTCGCCTAACACTTATTTATGGCCATATGCTTTCCTGTTTCATGAATTTTTCATGAGAGAAACTCCAACTCTCACTTTGAGACGACACCATCTCGAAATTCACATAGGTGAAGTTCATATTGTATCCTTTTCCATGAGACTCGTACCCTCGGTATTGAACTTCATTAAGAGTTTAAATAAAAACTCAACCCTCATTTTAAAGGTCAACATTATTACCAAATGTTCGACAAACATCCAAATCAACGACTTGTTGTTACCCATTGAATCTTGAGGTTAATGTTCTACTGACTTAAGATTGGGTTGTCGCCGCTGTCGGAACTCTTACTCAAGGAGTTTCAACCCCATGCCTCTCGAGGTTGTTTTTACTAAGTCTCTGGCCAGTGGCTTAGTAAATGGATCAAGAAAGTTATAGCTCGATCGTATATGTGTGAATGATTACATCCTTAATCAATTTTCCTCACGAAAGAATGTCTAAGTCCTACTTGCATAGACTTTCTTTTATACAATTTTTGTATGCTCTAGTAAAAGTGGTTACTACCGCAATGTATCAACACCTTTGAAACATTGTCTTTAGTTAATGGAACTTCCAACAGAAGGTCCATCAACCATTCAACTTCTTCACAAGCTAAAGCAAGAGCCTCGAACTCCGATTCTCTGGTTAAGAGAGTGATCCACATTTGTTTCATGCTCTTCCAAGAAATTGCACCCTCTTCTAGTGTAAATATCCACCCAAATGCATATTTTTGATATTCAATACTGGATATCCAACTCTCATCGGTATATCCTTCTAATATGGCAAGAAATCTATCATAATGGAGACCAAGATTTTTGGTTCTCATAAGATATCCGAAATTTTCTAATGATGGCCTTCTAGTGCTCACCATTTAGATTACTAGTAAAATCTACTCATTTTACTAATTGCAAATGTTATGTCGGGTCTAGTACATTGCATGCACTTGCATATTCTTATTTAGCCACAACTCTTCCATCATCATTTTGAAGTTTGACATTAGGATCAAATGGAGTGGTCCCTTCCTTAAAGCGTAAGTGTTTGAACTTATCAAGCATTTTCTCAACATAATGTGTTTGACTAAGTTCATAACCCCCACTATTTCGCTTTACTTTGATCCCCAAAAGTGTGTCAAACTAGTCCAAGATCATTCATCTTGAATGTGGAAGTTAGAAACCTCTTTATTTCTAAAATTTCATTCATCTCGTTGTTAATGATCAATCATATAATCAACATGGAGACAAATGAATATCACAATATTCTCACACAACTTTGTGTACAAACACTTGTAACAAGAATCAGATGAAAACTGTTTTTAGATAATCATGCATGATGATGCAAGAAGGTTTTAGATGAAGTGAGAGATGAAATTATGAGCAATTTAAATTGGTATAATATAAATTACAAAGAGCACCATATTTATGTTCACTTGTCTCAAATCTTCACTTGAATTTATATGTTAAACCTTCTTGATCAACTTCATCATTGATGCGCATGACACTTTTGGACCTTTTCTTCTTTGATAATCTTTGTCTTCATCAAAATAGAACTAGATATAAGATGTATTCCTCACAATCTCCCTCTTTTGATGATGACAAAATCTTTTAATTCTTGTTTTGAAAATGATTGAAGAGTCTCCCCCTAAGTTGTGTGTCTCCCCTTTGAATTTTGCAATGACAAAGTCCAACTTTTGATGTCATTGTTTCGGTGCTTGTTTTAATCCATACAAGGATTTGAAAAGTTTGCACGCCTTTTATTTATTACCAAGAAGCACATAACCTTCTGGTTTCTCCTTGTAAATCTCCTCATCGAGATCTCCATTTAGTAATTCCGTTTTGACATTCATTTGATGAATTATAAGGTCAAGCAAATAAGCTAATGCAAACGATGCTCTAATTTCATTGTGCTTTCTACTAGTGCATATGTGTTGAAATAATCAACACATTCTTTTTGTCTAAAACCCTTGGTCATTAATCTAGACTTGTATGTGTTTAGTGTACCATCACACTATGATAATTCCTTCTAAACAACCATTTGCAACCAATGGATCTTAATTCTTTAGGTAGATTGACAAATTTCCAAGTTTAGGTATGACATTGTTGAATCCATTTGGTATTGGATAACATCCTTCTAAAACGAGGAGTCCCTTGAAGCTATTGCTTCCATATAAATTTTAGGATCATCTTTCACTTGAAGAATAATAGGAATTTTATAAACAAAATTCCAATTTTGTTTGGTCCTAGATCCTTAGCCATTCAGAATCTCTTTCTTATTCTAAGTTCGGGTTGTTTTTCAACAATCCATGAAGAATCTTCCTCACGAGGTTCTTCATTAGTGACGAACTTTCGATTTGTGTTTTACCAATCTGTGGAGAGCCTTCCTCACTAGGTTCTTCATTTTTTAGAATCTCAAATTCCACATTATCCATGATAAGGTGCTCAAAATTTCACATTTCAAGATTCAATAAATACATTAGACTCCAAATTCAAAAGTCTATATAAGTCATCATCCCTCTTTGGATGATCTTTATATGTCTTATAATAATAAGTTAGCGCCAAATTAAATATCAAATATCTATATATACATTTAAATGAAAATTTTTATAAGGTTTAAAATTAGAGTACAATTCAAATTTAAATTGTATTTCTGTTAAAAGTATGTTAAAACATATGTCAAATGTTTTAATATCATCTTAGCAAATATTAAACGTTACAATTCTAAGAATCTCTTCAGAGCCCTATAGTTTATTCTGTATACTTCGAGCAGCGGGACATATATAATGATATTCTCATACCAATTATGTTTGCAATTAAAAAAGTAATATTTTACATACCAACCGGTGGAAGACAATTACATGGCTCCAAATGGGTGTGTTATCATCAATACAAAAACAACTATGTATAATTGATTCATTCTTATTTTAATGCAATAAACTTGAAAACTCAACACAATGTGCATATTCAAAGAACCCACAGTGACAATATAAATAGCTGTGAAATCATTTAAGATGTAATATATATTCTTAAATACATATATACAATGTTTTTATGTTGCACTATGTAATACCCCGTATTTTAATTACTCTGGATAATATTAGTTGTGATCAACTGAGTCCCAGTGTACTCTGAGAAATTATCTGCAAAGATAATTAGAGTAACTATTGAACTTAGAGTAAATCCAATTAATACTATCTGACCCTGAGGTTTTATTATTTGGAGCTTTAGAGACTTTTTGGACATTTAGTAGTATTATTAACTAATAATAGTTACTATATGTTTTCTTTTCTCCCACTTGTGAAAAATAGCAAGAGAAGTGGAAAAAGATAGTAAGAGTGGAGAGAAGAAGAGCAAGAGGAGAAAGGAGAAGAGAAAAAGAAGAAAACCTAGAAAGAGAAGAACAAGAGCAAAGATCATCATCCATTCTTCATCAATCATCTTCATCTCATCTTGCTTGAGGTGGATTCTAGTTAGGACATTAGTTTTAGAGTTTTTGGAAATGTTTGAGTTAGGTTAGAATTTTTGGAATCGATAATCTAACGGTTAAAAATTGATATAAATTGTGCAGTATGATCACATTATGCATATGAACATTGTTGATGCTTGTTTGTGTTGTTTGGAATTGATTTGGGTTGAGAAATGGTGAATTTGGAGCTTTGGAACCATGGAACCCGTAAGGGAAGAATTTTGGTTCTGGTGCGATTTTCCAGGCGAATCAAAATTCGCCAGGCGAATTAGGTCTTGCCACTGGCTCGCCAGGCGAAGGACTGGCGGAGGGGATTCGCCAGGCGAAATCCCGATTCGCCAGGCGAAATTGAAGAGACAGAAATATCTTAGCTACTGGAACTTTTGGATTTTCAAAATATTGGGTCTCGCCAGGCGAAGTGTTGGCGAAGGGGGATTCGCCAGGCGAATTCTTAAGTCGCCATGCGAATTTGGCTGTTTCTCAATAATTTCCTTTTCTTCCAAAATTCATAACTTTTGTTTCGTGTATTCGATTTAAGTGTTCTTGGTACCGATAGAGAACTATGAAAATACTCTATCTAATGGAAGTGAAAAATACTAGTTTTGATGCTCGATTAAATAAATCAGAGGGAACCATAATTATTGTAACTTTGTGAGATGTTGAATTGTGTGGTTTTATTATATATTTGACTTGTGTTTACCTATTCCCTTGTTGTTAAGCATGTTTGAGAGTATATGCATGTTAAAATATGAAATAGGTAGAGTGAGGAATATTACCATGAACTATGTTAGAACCTAGTAACGGCTAGGAAATTCTGGAATAACATAACGACGACGCTCGTGCAAGAGAGGCCGAGGCGTGCGTCTATTACCGAATGGTATGAAAATAATTACACTAGTATGGATCATGTTTTATTGGGTTTATTTGAGAAAGACAAAAGAGGTCTTAAGGCTAATATGGTTAGGTGATTGTTGAATACAATCTCATTTTGTGTATATGATCACGTAATCGTAACCATCGCCCTTGAGAGGCATTCATGAGTCTCGAGCTCCTCTGAATGCAGACATTACTACTTGGCAGGTTTGATTCCCAATGTTATAGTACGATGGAACCTACGGGTAGAGACTTGTGATAGCATGAGAGGCCATGAGAAGTGACGAATTAAGGTGATAATGTGTCCCTTAATTCTGAATCCATTCGTATACCAAGTAACTACAAGGATCCATGATTCGGGTCGACTTCTAGACGTAGAAGAGGAGGAGAAAAGGGGATGCCTTGGTACGGTTATCGATTAGTAATTAATGGTGAGTTAACAAGACTCACGAACATGGATCCATATGGTGTGTGTGAGTACTCAAGGTCACTTCCCTTCCCTTTTGACTTGAGTTAGGTGTGTTAGAACCTTGTACGGTCGAGAGGACCTATAAGATAGGGAGATCACTGAGATTGATGTATCTCACCCCATGTTGTTGTTTACATCACAGGTACTACAGGTTCGGCGAAGGGTAAGGACAAAGTTGTTTGACTTTTCCTTACGGATCGTAGCTTTTGTGTGGCAAGGCTTCCGTTGTGGAGATTTTGAGATCATTATTTGATCTAGTTCTTAGTGTTGGAACATCTTGTATATATAATGCCGTAGTTTTTTTGTATTAGGTATTTTGGGCATGTATATGTATAATGTGTTAACTAGGGACTTATGGTATTTCAGTAGCAAAACGTGAATTCATGTATGATATGGATGCTTTGATGTATTATATTATATTTGGGTGTTACAGTTGGTATCAGAGCAGGTCGTATCCTCGACCTAGCCATGAAATAGTATAAGTATTTTCTTTCCATTTATATGTGTTGGGTCGCCATTGGTCTTACGTGTTATATTTATGGTATTGAGCCTGATCAACTTAATCCTATCTGTATGACTTTTAGGAACATGGCCGACGGGCACAGAAACAACCGTGGTAGACCAAGAACCACTCCAGTAGGGACCAATCCACCAGGTGACGAGGGGAATGCCCTTTGTATCAATTCATGCAACAGATGCAGCAACAACAGAATCAGTTTGTGCAACAAATGGTTCAGCAAATGGCTGGTGGCCTGCATCCTCCAGTGGTTGTCCCTGAAGCTGCAGGGGGAACCTTTAGGGATTTCCTTCATATGAATCCTCCAGAGTTTCAGGGAGGGTTAGATCCGGTAAAGGCTCATGAATGGATATCCGGTATGGAGCGGATTTTCTTGATAGTTCAGTGCAGTGTGGAAAATAAGGTGGTCTTCGCTTCTCACTTGTTAAAGGGTCCTGCCATGAGGTGGTGGGAGAGCGCTTCAGCCTTAATGACAATTCAAGAGGTACCGAAGGTATGGGAGCAGTTTAAGATAAATTTTATGGAAAATTATTTTCTAAGTTCCTTAAGGTCTCAGAAGGAATTCGAGTTTCAACAGTTGAGACAAGGCAACTTGACCGTGGCTTCTTATACGGAAAAGTTCGAGATTATGACTGCTTACTCTAGGCAAGCCATGTATGCTCCTGACGAGAGATGGAAGATCGATCAATTTCTGTTTAGTTTGAGGGCTGAAATTTCACATAGCGTGTCTCAGAGGGAATTCACTAGCTATGCAAAATTGTTAAGGCAGTGTTATGTGGCAGAACACAGCTTGAAGAAGGTGCAAGCGGAAGGAGACTTGAGTAGGTTGAATCAAGGTGACCGTGGAAGATCGAATCAACAAATTAGAGCGAGACAACAAACTTTTAAGGGAAAGCAGGTTCAGAATTCCAGGACTAGTGCACCTCCTGTGTGCCATTTTTGTGGAAAGAGGCATGGTGGTAGATGTTATTTCGAAGGAGTGGAGTGTCATCGTTGTCATAGGAAGGGTCATTTAGCGAGGGACTGTCCTCAAAATAGAAACCAAATGCAAGAAAAGATTATCGGGCGAGTATATACGTTGGATGCGAAGAAAGCAAAGGGTGACAACTCTTTGATTGCTGGTACGTGTTTCTCTAATGGACATCCTTGCTTTGTATTATTTGACTGTGGAGCTACACACTCTTTTGTATCGATGCAATGTGTGAAGCGACTTGGGTTGCAAGCTATTCCGTTGTCTCCACCCATGGTGGTTACTACTGCCATGGATGAGATGGTTGAAACACCTTTAATGTGTGAAAATTGTGTTTTATCTGTGGATGGAAGAGTTTTCCAGATTGATCTGATTTGTTTACCGCTTAAGAAAGTGGATGTTGTTTTGGGAATGGATTGGCTTTCTGCTAATTTGGTATTTATCGAGTGTGAAGAAAAGCTAATCATTATTCCATTCGTAGAGGCAACTCTAAGGGATGTGTTGACTACTATTTTAGAAGGTACGGTTGGAACGATAAATTTCTTGTTTAAGGAGGAAAAATCTGTTCTTTTGATTCTCACTAAGGAGGAGAGTAGCAACTTTCAAGTTTTGAGTATTCCGGTAGTTTGTGAGTTTCCTGAAGTTTTCCCCGAGGATGTCACTTCTCTTCCTCCGGAGAGGGAAGTGGAATTCTCTATTGACCTGATACCGGGAACAACTCCAATATCCGTTTCTCCATATCGGATGGCCCCGCTTGAATTAAGAGAATTAAAGGATCAATTGGAAGAATTGATGGCTAAGCATTTTGTTCTACCAAGTGTTTCGCCCTGGGGAGCTCCAGTGTTGTTGGTAAAGAAGAATGATGGTGGAATGCGGTTGTGTATTGATTACCGTCAGTTGAATAAGGTCACCATTAAGAATAAATATCCATTACCAAGGATCGACGATCTATTGGATCAATTGAAAGGAGCCAGTGTGTTCTCGAAGATTGATTTACGGTCAGGTTATCATCAGATTCGTGTGAAGAGCTCGGATGTACCAAAGACTGCATTTAGAACCCGTTATGGTCATTATGAATTTTTAGTAATGCCTTTCGGTGTGACGAATGCTCCTGAAGTTTTTATGGATTATATGAATCAGATATTTCACCCTTATTTGGACCAATTTGTGGTGATTTTCATTGATGACATTCTTGTCTATTCTCGTGATCCTCAAGAGCACGGAGAACACCTAAGGATCGTTTTATCCATCTTAAAAGAGAGACAACTTTTTGCTAAGCTAAGTAAGTGTGAGTTTTGGATGCCGGAGGTTAATTTTCTTGGTCATGTCATATCCCAGGGAGGTGTAGCGGTAGATCCATCAAAAGTTGAAGCAGTGATTAATTGGGAGAGACCGAAGAATGTTTCTGAAGTTAGAAGTTTCTTGGGATTGGCTGGTTATTACAGAAGGTTTATCAAAGGATTTTCTCAATTGGCTTTACCAATGACGAAACTTACTCGAAAGGATTGTTCATATGAGTGGGATTCGGCTTGTGAAGAAGTTTTATGAGTTTGAAGGAAAGATTGACGACCGCTCCTGTTTTGATTATTCCTGATCCTAGTAAGTCGTATGAGGTATTTTGTGACGCATCAAAGATGGGATTAGGAGGTGTGTTAATGCAGGATGGTCATGTAGTGGCTTATGCTTCTCAACAGTTAAAAGTTCATGAAGAGAATTATCCAATACATGATTTGGAATTGGCGGCAGTTGTCTTTACTTTGAAAGTTTGGCGTCATTATTTGTATGGGGTACATTTTGAGATGTTCAGCGACCACAAGAGTTTAAAGTATCTTTTTGATCAGAAAGAGTTGAACATGCATCAAAGGAGATGGATGGAGTATTTGAAGGATTATGATTTGGAACTAAAATACCATCCGGGTAAAGCGAATAAAGTAGCGGATGCACTGAGTAGGAAAGTGTTGCATAATGCCCAGTTGATGATGTTAGAGTATACCTTATTGGAAAAGTTTAGGGATCTAAATCTTCAATTTGTTTGGACTCCTAATGGTGTGATTATGGGAAATTTGAATGTGAATTCTACTCTTAGAGAGGAAATTCAACAAGGGCAAGTGTCGGATGAGAAGTTACAAGCAGTGTTAGTACAACCGGGTTTTGAGCGAGCTACCGACGAAATTATTTTGTTTAACCAAAGAGTTTGTGTTCCGGATAATACGGTGTTGAAAAGAAGGATTTTGGAAGAAGTGCATAAGGGTACTTTTACTATAAATCATGGGTCTTCGAAGATGTATCAAGATTTAAAGAGGGACTATTGGTGGTTCGGGATGAAAAAGGATATTGCGGTGTACGTGTCAGAATGTGCGGTATGCCAACAAGTGAAGATTAAACACCAAAGACAGGGTGGCTTGCTACAACCTTTAGAAATTCCGGTATGGAAGTGGGATAGTATTTCTATGGACTTTACAGTTAGACTACCCCGTACTCAGGGTGGTTATGATTCGATTTAGGTAATTGTAGATCGGTTGACGAAATCTGCGCATTTCTTGGCCGTAAAGACTACTTGCAAGGCGAGTCATCTCACAAGGTTGTTCATTTCGGAAATAGTGAGATTGCATGGTATTCCCTCTAGTATTGTTTCGGATAGGGATCCAAAGTTTACTTCGAGATTTTGGAGAGCTTTTCAACAGGCTATGGGAACGAAGTTGAGTTTGAGCACGTCGAATCATCCGCAAACGGATGGTCAGACGGAACGGACAATACAAACAATGGAAGATATGTTAAGGGTGTGTGTACTTGAAAGTGGAGGAAATTGAATGGAACTTTTGCCGTTGATTGAGTTTTCATACAACAATAGTTATCATGCAAGTATTGGTATGGCTCCTTATGAGGCATTGTATGGAAGGAAGTGTATGACGCCATTGTGTTGGGCGGAGGTTGGTGAAGATAGAATTTTGGGACCCAAGATTATCCAAGAGACTACGGAAAAGATTAGGATGATTCGTGATAAGGTTAAACAAGCACAAGATCGTCAGAAAAGTTATGCGGATAACCGTAGGAGGCCTTTGGAGTTTGTCGAGGGTGATCACGTGTTTTTGAAAGTTACTTTGAGGTTGAGGTTGAAAGGACCGTTTAAGTCGCAAAAGTTAAGTCCGAGATACGTGGGACCGTATCAAATCTTAGAAAGAGTTGGTGAAGTAGCTTACAGATTAGCCTTATCGCCTTCCCTGTCAAAGATGCACGATGTTTTTCATGTATCTCAACTTCAAAAGTTTATTCCAGATCCTCTTCAGCCAATTCTACCTGATACGATTGAGATAGAAGCAGATTTAACGTTTGAGCCTCATCCAAGTCGTATCACAGGAAGAGAAACCAAGGTGTTAAGAAATAAAGAGATTCCTCTTGTTAAGGTTCAGTGGGATAAGACGCATCTGGGTGATGCAACTTGGGAGCTAGAATCCGAGATGCGAGAAGTTTATCCTCATCGTTTCAGGTACTTGTTTTAAATTCGTGGGAGAATTTCTATTTAAGGGGGGAGGATGTAATACCCCGTATTTTAATTACTCTGGATAATATTAGTTGTGATCAACTGAGTCCCAGTGTACTCTGAGAAATTATCTGCAAAGATAATTAGAGTAACTGTTGAACTTAGAGTAAATCCAATTAATATTATCTGACCCTGGGGTTTTATTATTTGGAGCTTTAGAGACTTTTTGGACATTTAGTAGTATTATTAACTAATAATAGTTACTATATGTTTTCTTTTCTCCCACTTGTGAAAAATAGCAAGAGAAGTGGAAAAAGATAGTAAGAGTGGAGAGAAGAAGAGCAAGAGGAGAAAGGAGAAGAGAAAAAGAAGAAAACCTAGAAGGAGAAGAACAAGAGCAAAGATCATCATCCATTCTTCATCAATCATCTTCATCTCATCTTGCTAGAGGTGGGTTCTAGTTAGAACATTAGTTTTAGAGTTTTTGGAAATGTTTGAGTTAGGTTAGAATTATTGGAATCAATAATCTAACGGTTAAAAATCAATATAAATTGTGCAATATGATCACATTATGCATATGAACATTGTTGATGCTTGTTTGTGCTGTTTGGAATTTATTTGGGTTGATAAATGGTGAATTTGGAGATTGGAACCATGGAACCCGTAAGGGAAGAATTCTGGTTATGGTGCGATTCGTCAGGCGAATCAAAATTCACCAGGCGAATTAGGTCTCGCCACTGGCTCGCCAGACGAAGGACTGGCGGAAGGGATTTGCCAGGCGAAATCCAGATTCGCCAGGCGAAATTGAAGAGACAGAAATGTCTTAGCTACTGGAACTTTTGGATTTTCAAAATATTGGGTCTCGCCACTTCCTCGCCAGGCGAAGTGCTGGCGAAGGAGGATTGCCAGGCGAATTCTTAAGTCGCCAGGCAAATTTGGCTGTTTCTCAATAATTTCCTTTTCTTCCAAAATTCATAACTTTTGTTTCGTGTATCCGATTTAAGTGTTCTTGGTACCGATAGAGAGCTATGAAAATACTCTATCTAATGGAAGTGAACAAAAATACTAGTTTTGATGTCCGATTAAATAAATCAGAGGGAACCAGAATTATTGTAACTTGGTGAGATGTTGAATTGTGTGGTTTTATTATATATTTGACTTGTGTTTACCTATTCCCTTGTTGTTAAGCATGTTTGAGAGTATATGCATGTTAAAATATGAAATAGGTAGAGTGAGGAATATTACCATGAACTATGTTAGAACCTAGTAACGGCTAGGAAATTCTGGAATAACATAACGACGACGCTCGTGCAAGAGAGGCCGAGGCGTGCGTCTATTACCGAATGGTATGAAAATAATTACACTAGTATGGATCATGTTTTATTGGGTTTATTTGAGAAAGACAAAAGAGGTCTTAAGGCTAATATGGTTAGGTGATTGTTGAATACAATCTCATTTTGTGTATATGATCACGTAATCGTAACCATCGCCCTTGAGAGGCATTCATGAGTCTCGAGCTCCTCTGAATGCAGTCATTACTACTTGGCAGGTTTGATTCCCAATGTTATAGTACGATGGAACCTACGGGTAGAGACTTGTGATGGCATGAGAGGCCATGAGAAGTGACGAATTAAGGTGATAATGCGTCCCTTAATTCTGAATCCATTCGTATACCAAGTAACTACAAGGATCCATGACTCGGGTCGACTTCTAGACGTAGAAGAGGAGGAGAAAAGGGGATGCCTTGGTACGGTTATCGATTAGTAATGAATGGTGAGTTAACAAGACTCATGAACATGGATCCATATGGTGTGTGTGAGTACTCAAGGTCACTTCCCTTCCCTTTTGACTTGAGTTAGGTGTGTTAGAACCTTGTACGGTCGAGAGGACCTATAAGATAGGGAGCTCACTGAGATTGATGTATCTCACCCCATGTTGTTGTTTACATCACAGGTACTACAGGTTCGGCGAAGGGTAAGGACAAAGTTGTTTGACTTTTCCTTATGGATCGTAGCTTTTGTGTGGCAAGGCTTCCGTTGTGGAGATTTTGAGATCATTATTTGATCTAGTTCTTAGTGTTGGAACATCTTGTATATATAATGCCGTAGTTTTTTTGTATTAGGTATTTTGGGCATGTATATGTATAATGTGTTAACTAGGGACGTATGGTATTTCAGTACCAAAACGTGAATTCATGTATGATATGGATGCTTTGATGTATTATATTATATATGGGTGTTACACACTGCTTACGATACTTACATCAATATCATATAGTAATGTGATTGCCATTTTAAAGTTTCATTCTATACATAATTTCACATTAACTTTTATATAGAATCCAAGAAAAGAAAAGAATCGTTACTGTAGAATATTTTCATATGCAAAATTATTTACTCAATCAAATTTCTTTAACGTTAGGTTGTATATATATAAATAACTTGTTAACGTGAATTTCAAATATAAGAAAACTCTAATCAATAAATTCTCTAGAATGCAATATATACATGTTATAACATATAAAATATTTATGCATACATAAAAAGAAATTATGTGTACAACAACACGTGTAGGATACGAAAATGCTATTTTTGTTTTCAACAGAAAATCATATGCAAACATAAAAAATTACTATACACATAGGATTTCAGTTAGTAACCATTACTGTAACAACGCATGCCAAAAAAAATTAAGTATCATAATAAAATGCATGCCAATAAGATATATAATTGATTATTCTTAATTTAAAATATTATCTTATTAATTATTACAGAAAAATCATAATATTAATAGCATCAAATAGCAATTGTTAGAAAATTTCATATTTGAATTTTGATATCATGATTTGTACGGTGCTCTAATTTCTATGAGAAATAATGAAAGCGTACCCGAATTCGTAATGACGAAGGTTGATTCTTGATACGGAAGCCTTAGTTGCCATTATTTGCATTACTTTTAAGATTGTTAGAAATTTAGTTTGAACCGAATGGATCGAGGCTAGAATCGTGAACGAAATCCCTTTCCTTAGAAGTATTTCAAGCACTCTCAAATTTGTCTTAGAGTTGGAACGCAGGAATACCCAGGATAATTCAGCCTTATATCGAATTTGTACAAGACCGACGAAAACTCGATTATGTAGCGAAGAGTGTCTGGAATGTTGTACAAGAGAATATTTTGTTTGTGTGTATTTTTTGAATTCCGGAATGATGTATTTATAGGCCATGTATGTGTTGTTTCACAAGGTTGCGACCCTTGATGAAATAACACCTTTTAACCAAAAGATGCATTGTTTCACAAGGTTGTGACCCTTGATGAAACAACACTTTTTAACCAAAAGATGAATTGTTTTCAACATTGCCTATGTTCATTCTGTAGTAACCCTTCACGAAATGTTGCTTCTTTTCGAATTCAAAAAAAACAATATTCACTTGAATATTTTCTTGTCATTTTGGAACACACTAAATATTATTAATTATGTTATGAATAAAATAATAATGAATGTCCATTCTTATTGTTCTTTTCATCTTCATATTCCCTATTAATAGTTGTGACTTTCCATCTCTCTTGGGTCCTATAAATAAGGTCCATATTGCAATATAAAATGTACATTTGAAGAAAATAATATAAGATTACTTTCTCTCTTCTCTTTCTCTCTTTGATCTCTATATTGTTTTGTTTAGTTTCATAACACGTTATCAGCACGAAACTCTACCATATGAATGTTAACTAGTTGTCTAAGAAGTGATACAAATAGTTTGATAATGAAGGTCTAACGATATGAAGCTTCAAGATTTAGAAGGTAATATTATTAATTTTTGTTTCATAATATATATTTCTAATTATGCCTATTTTGTATTGATATGTTGATTAGAAAAAAAAAATCAACGATGATTTTCATGCATCCCAGAAGGATTGGATAAATAATGTTAAAATATCTCTAAAAGACTATAAAATAATGTGTTTGTTATATAGTTCCTGAAGAACTTAACAAATATCCTTGATGGATAGAAAAATAATAATTTATTATATAGTTCTTGAAGAACTTATCAAACATTCCTGAAGTAGAGCAACATAATAATTTATTATATAGTTCCTGAAGAATTTATCGAGCATCCCTGAAGGATAGCAAAATAATAATTTATTATATAGTTTCTGAAGAACTAATCAAGATCCATGAATTATTGAAAAATAATAATGTATATAGTTCTTGAAGAACTTATAATGCATCCCCATAGGATTGCACGAAAACTGTTTATCTTTATCATTGTTTGAAGATATATGATCTACCTCTCGAAAAAATTATATATTTAGAAAGGATCCCTAGAGGATTGTTCAAAGAATGAATTACTTTTATTCATTCATCAAATAATGGTTATCCCTTGATGATTGATACGAAAATGATTATTCTGTCTCTATTGATTAGAAAAGTATTAATGACAATTTTCATGGATCTTAGAAAAATTGACAATCACAAAAGGATTGCATGAATAATATTAATAAATGTAAATTTATTAAGATTGAAAAATATATATTATATACAAATTATTTTATATTTACTAGAGATTGAAACAAATAGAAGAATAGAATCATATGTATTATGGTAAACCAGATGTTTACAAATCACACTTAAGTGTGTTGTTGGCAAAATAGGTTGGGTCATCTCAGATGTATTATAATGTGAGAACTAGTTTTGAAGAACCAGAAGTTTCTTCAATCCAATAAAATTTGTGTGTTCCTAAAGGAAAATTTGAGAATTTGAGTTTTTATGACATTAATTGTTACATCGACTAAAAGATCGTGCATATGTCTATTCATAGCCAGAAGTTTATGAAATTATTTTCTCAACTAATTAGACTAAGATATTATTTTCTGAATTTTTCAGAAATTCCTTGATAAGTATAACATATATTACTAAAATTAATATTGAACATCTTGAAGGACATGCTCATAAAAAAATGGACTTGAAGATCCATTCTTTAGACGTCTAAAGTTAGTTATATAGTTGATACTTGTGGGATCATTAATTCTAAATTAGATATTTGAAACACGCAAAGTATGATATTAAGATATTTACTCGCATTAAGCCAACAAGTTAATATAAGATGATTCTCCCCTTAACTTACAAATTATTTTAGGTTAATAACCTATTATATCTCATCTAAATAAACTTTTGGATGTGTTGTAATTATTCAATTTCTCCAATATAGTACGCCAATATGAGTTTTGAAAGAATTTTGAGAAAAGGTATTTTATATGAATTTCGTACTTGAGGATATACCTTAATCCAATAAGTGAATACTTATTTGAAGCCCAGTAGGCTGATTATCAATTGATAAATTAATTTTATCAATATTAGAGGGAGAGAATAAGCAGCTGAAAGTGTGAACCAGAAGTTCAAATTAACAATTTGAAATAAAATATTATAATTTCATTTTGATTCTCAAAGTTCAAAACATAATTCATTTGCAAAGTTTATGAAATAAATTGTTAGGTGCTAATATTCCACTCAAAGTGGATTCTCATATTGGATAATATAATATTGCAAATGAGTTATAGTCGCGCCTCAAGCGCGGTAGAAAAGTCGGTTCCGATGTTAAAAGTCCTCTACCAAGAAAAGAAACTAAAGTTAAAAATGACCCAAGTGAAGATATGAAAACTCTAAGAGCACTTTGACATAATTTAATTTTGAGTTCCAGAAGAACTAACCAGGTACCTGAAATTTATGAAAATTAAGAGATCTCGATAAATTATGTCATGAATGGAATATGATGGAACCAAAATAAAGTCAATATTGACAATCTCTTTGTGTATAATATAACGCTAAAGATGATAAATGATAACGAGGATCATGAGTCAAAGTCTATCAAAGATTGTAGACAAAGTGAGAATTGGCCAATATAAACATATTCAATTGAAGAAAAATTAAACTCACTTTACAAGTGACTCAATTTTGGACCTGTAGTTCGAACACCTCAAGATGTGAAATCAATTGAATATAAATGAGTTTTTGTGAAAAAAAAAATAAGAATGGTATAAAGCTTGATTTGTTGCTCAAGAATTTTCACAAAGACCTAAAATTTATCTTGATGAAACATATCCACCTGTAGTGGACGCAATTCAATTTTTGATATTTAATTAGGTTTGTAGCACATGAAGGGCTCAATTTGCACATGATGGATGTTGTAACAGCTTATCTGTATGGTTCACTTGATAGTAAAATTTACATGAAACTCCCTGAAGGGTTCAATATACCAGATACACACAACTCTGAATCTCGAGAAAGCTACTCCATAAGATTGAATAAGTTTCTCTATGGGTTGAAACAATCTGGATGAATGTGGTATAATCGTCTCAATGAATATTTGCTTAGAGAGGGATTACAAATAACTCCATTTGTCCTTGTATTTTTATAAAAAGATCAGGAAAAGAATTTACAATAATAGCTGTATATTTGGATGACATAAATATTATTGGAACTCCTGAAGAGCTTCCAAAAGCTATGAATTGTTTAAAGAAAGAGTTTGAGATGAAGGACTTAGGAAAGACAAAATTATGTCTAGGTTTGCAAATTGAACATTTAGACAAAGGAATTTTTGTACATCAAGAATGCTATATAGAAAAGGTGTTAAAACGCTTCTATATGGACAAATGTCACCCGTTGTCTACTTCAATAGTTGTTAGATCATTAGATGTGGAGAAAGATCCTTTCAGACCTCGAGAAAAGGATGAAGAATTGCTTGGTCATGAAGTACCATATCTCAGTGCAATTGGAGCACTAATGTACCTTGCTAATTATACACGTCCTGATATATCATTTGCTGTCAATCTATTAGCAAGATATAGTTCTTCACTTACACGAAGACATTGGAACGGAGTCAAACATATACTCCGTTACCTTAGAGGTACAATAGACATGGGTTTGTTTTATAGCAAAGTATCCAGATTTGAATTAACAGGTTATGCGGATGCAGGTTACTTGTCAGATCCTCATAATGGTAGATCATAAACAGGTTATTTGTTTACATGTGGGGGTACATCTATTTCGTGGAGATCAGTCAAACAAACCATAGCAGCAACATCATCTAATCATGCAGAACTTTTAGCATTACATGAGGCAAGTCGAGAATGCATTTGGTTGAGATCCTTAATTCAGCACATCCAAAATACTTGTGGTTTATCTTCTGAGACATTAAATACAACGACCATATATGAAGATAATACTGCATGCATCGCACAACTGAAAGATGGTTACATTAAAAGAGACCGGACAAAACACATTTCTCCAAAGTTCTTTTTTACTCATGATCTTCAAAAGAGTGGTGATATAAGCATCCAACAAATCTGTTCATGTGATAATCTTGCAGACCTTTTCACAAAGTCACTCCCAAGTAGAATTTTTAATCAACTAGTACAAAAGATTGGTCTTCATCAAAGAAATGATTGTTCAGCTGAGAGGGAGAAATGAAAGGATATTGTACTCTTTTTCCTTCACTAGATTTTTTTCCACTGGGTCTTTTCTAGTAAGGTTTTAACGAGGCATATCCTCAATGGACATCTAAGGGGGAGTGTTATGAATAAAATAATAATGGATGTCCATTCTTATTCTTCTTTTCATCTTCATATTCCCTATTAATAGTTGTGACTTTCCATCTCCCTTGGGTCCTATAAATAAGGTCCATATTGCAATATAAAACGTACATTTGAAGAAGATAATATAAGATTACTTTCTCTCTTCTCTTTTCTCTCTTTGATCTCTATATTGTTTTGTTTAGTTTCATAACAAATTATTAATAATTTACAACATCATATACATAGCATAACATGCATTTCATCTCGTGTAGTGCTTAAAATGACAACCAGAATAAACTTGTTGGATTTACGGACAAATGATCAAACTGAATATCAATTATGCGTAAAATCAGTGAATGAAGAGTTTCGAAGTTAAGCTTACAGACGTCAGTAATGTCAATCTATGATTCACGTAGTTTAACCTGGCACAGTCGTCTTATTTTTCGATGACTTTTTAGCCACATTTTGATCAGTTTGAGCCTTTTTACCGGTCCGAATTTATTTTAAAATCTGACCAAACGTTGTATTTTTCCAATACGTTTATTTTGAGCTGATCATTTTAGTGCAATCAGTTTATTTTTTTGGGCACTTTTGCGTCCGACCTTTTTTCACAATTGGTAGCTTTACTCTTTGTTTTTATTCAAAATAATGAATGTGGTTAATTGGAATTATTTGTATAGTCAAATTAGATTTATTATTTTTATTTTAATTAAGTAAGTTTGTTTCTAATATATTTCAAAATTAAAAAAAAGGCTAAATTTTTGGTCCCCCTGTTTTGGTTTACTCATGGTTTTAGTCCCCCTATTTTATTTTTAAACAGTTTTGGTCCCCCATCCCAATTTTGATCCAACTGTTCATGCACTGTTCATGCACTGTTCATGTACGGTCATGCACTGTTCATGTACAACCAGCGTTTTTTTTGGATCAAAATTGGGATGGGGAACCAAAACTGTTTAAAAAGAAAATAGGGGAACTAAAACCGTGAGTAAACCAAATCAGGGGGACCAAAATTGTAATTTAGCCTAAAAAAATAGAGACGTACATAGTACACATTGGATACTCTTTGCCAATTACTACTTGCTCATGCCAGCTCATTCAGAAAAGAATAAAAAAGCGGTTATGATAGTACAAATATTCTCTACCTCTCTCTCACAAAAAAGAAAGATAGCACTCTCCACTCACTCTCCAACGGTACTTTTTCTAAATAATAGAAAATAAAAAATAAGGGGATAATGAGAGAGGGATTTGGCTACGGACAAAAGAAAAGAGGAAAAAAAAACCCACCACATCCACCTCTCTCACGCTATTATATATATATATATATATATATATATATATATATATATATATATAGTCATGCTAATACACACCCATGTAGGTGTGCATTAGCAACATAAACCTTAGTTTATTTTTGTGTGGGACCCATCATTTTTTAGTGGAACCCGCATTAGAAAGATGAATGAAAAAAAATATATGTAGTGTATTTTTGTGTGAGGCCCACCACTTTTGGGTGTGTGTTAGCATTTTCCATATATATATATATATATATAGGGTCATGCTAATGCACACCATGTAGGTGTGCATTAGCAACATACACCTTAGTCTATTTTGTGTGTGGGGTCCACCAATTTTGGGTGGGACCCACGTTAGAAAGATGAAGAAAAAAATTAGAAAGAAAACAGATGTAGCGTATTTTTGTATGGGGCCCACCAATTTTGGGTATATGTTAGCATTTCCTATATATATATATATAAGAAAATGCTAACATACACCTAAAATTGATGGACCCCACACAAAAATACACTACATCTATTTTATTTTTAATTTTTTTCTTCATCTTTCTAATGTGGGTCCCACCCAAAATTGATGGACCCCACACACAACATACACTAAAGTGTATGTTGCTAATGTGTGCATTAGCATGACCCATATATATATATATATATATATATATATATATATATATATATATATGTCCAATTGAATAAAAAGATGAGAAAAAAAGAAAAAAAAACAAAATATCTATTTCTATCACTTGCTGCCATGCGCGTATGAATGAGGAAAAAAGACACAAGTTTCCACTCACCATTTTTTTCAAGACAATACCCTCTCACTTTTTTCAATTTTGAGAACCTCTTCTCTCAGTGAAGAAAAAGGACTCGTCCATTCTCTTCTTCCGCCAATCATTTTTCTTGCTACCTCTTCCAAACTCTATAACCTTCGACGACACCACAACATCATCCTTACACTACTCATCAACCACTACACAAAACCATCACCATTTTCACATCATAACCACCTCTTTAAGCTTCCTTCACCGTGTTCCCCCAAACCATCCACACGTCATCAAACCTTGTAAAACCTTCGAACCACCATTCCACAACCTTTTTCGAACAACCTCACGAAATCGTCGTGAAACACTCCCTCCGATCTGCATCAATCTCATCACCGAAGAAACCATCCAACCTCAACGTGAAAATAAACCACTGCAGTTTTTCGACACACAACAACGTCGTTGCGACCTGTCACGAATACCATGGCTCAACCATAGAACCCTATTGCAAACGTGTACGTTCGTTTGGTTGTACCAGAATGAAATGTGCAACCGATGTATTTTCTTCAAGTCGACAGTGCTGCCAATTTTCCCAATGCTTGTGAAAGATTCCAGAACGTTTCACGATTTGGATTAGGTACAGAGGTTGGAATAAGTATGAGCTGGGTCAAGCACAAGTAGAAGTGAACGAACTGCTAACAAGCTCGTACCAACACCGCTGAAATAGAATTTCAATTGCATGGCGCTGGGTAATCATATTTGTTACGATTTTGTTTATACATCACAATTATACTCGATTTATCAATTGTATTGGTTATTGTTGTGTTGATTTTGACTAGTTTTGTTGGTACTGGACTAATTCATACATGTGTGCATGCAATATCTGTGGATCGAAATTCGTTTTTATGCGGTTTTGGTTAGTGTGAATATGAATTATAAATCGAAGATTGAGAATGGCCTTTAGCATGAATAGAAAGATATTTTTATGGTTTTAATTTGTTTTGGGAAGCTCCGATTTTTCTCTCTTTTGACGAACAAATTGATGGCAACACAGACCTTTCCTCTCTGTCCATTTTTTCTGTGCAAATTTTGTTAATGTGTGTTCACCTTGAAATTTAGCAAACAACATCTGATCTTCTAATTTGTGGAATTAGTTTACTAATAGGACCGACCGCACAAATCCTAGGACACAGTGCTTTAAAAATGCTGACAATTTGAGTAAAACTCTAACCTTTTCATCATTGTTTTATTATTGTTCTCACAGTTGGGAATTTTCTACTAACAAAAATAAATAGAACTTGGAATTGGTAAATAACTGGTGAAATGAAAGTAACATGACAAGAATAAAATTTGCAGAATCTTAAAGAGTATTGTAAACAAACTTAAATTTCATAAAGGATTGCAAGTAATAAACTGGTGTTTTTCTCAAACGTACATTTTTTCCATAACGACTTGTTTCTCTCACACGGTTACTTTGAGTAATTTGAATAACTTGTACAATTTTGAAATGCACACACCTTTTTCATACTATGACTACCTATTTATATACAAACAAAATAACTGTCGATAACAGCTATTTCCCCTAAATGTGACAAATGGCATCTTGCATGCTTCCTTGCCTTGGATATGTTCCACGCGTCTGATTTCTTCAACTGCATCTCCCTCTCAAATTTGAATTTCAAACTATCTGACGAAATACCTCTCCAACTCAAGTTGTCGAAATAATGAACTTCTTTATTACTTAGAGAAATTCACATCACTTGTTCCAGTTTCCAAACCGTCTTCGACTAGCTTTTAATTTAGCATCAAATCTTGAGTCGAAAATATTTCGACCAGCTCCTTCTACTTTTTGTTTTTCAATCAATCCATTGTTGTCGACAATAGTAGTCTACAAATTGCCCCCCAATAAATGCCTTTTCGTTATCAATGAGAAAGGCATTTTTTGCCAACATGATTCGACGCCTTCAGTAATTTACCAAATTGACTGTTCCTATGATTGGACACCTATGACGTTAGGATCATCATTACACTTTTCTGAAACGTCTCTTCAGCCCACGTTTCTAATAATTTTCATCATCACTACCCTAATCCCTAGTAAATCGTAGGCGACCAACTCAACTGCCACCGTTTCAGTCCATCCACTCACAACTGCCACGTGCCCCATGATCTCTCCAAATTAAAAGATTTTTGAATCTTAACTGCTTCAGTCACCTCTTTTTACCATCTATAAATAAGTAAAAAAAACTCCATTTTCAACCTTTTACGCTTCTTCTTCCTCTTGAGTAAATCCTTTCAACGTTTCTTCCTCTTCTTTGACTTTTTCTACAACTTCTTTCCTCCAAACATGGCGTCTTCCGTAACTCCCACAACTTCCAACAAAGCTCCAAAAAACTCTAAAGGTTTACCACCTATCCACAAAATCTTTGGCCCAAAGGTGGTGGGAAACCAACAATATGTGCCTGAACCTCCTAATCAAGAAGAAAAAAGGCGCATTTTTCAATCCCAGGTATTTATCCCTGTTCTAATTTTTGGTACATCATATGCAATGCTAGGGTCTTTGCCTGATTTAAAATTAGATCCAGTGAAGGTAAAAGAATTTTTTCCAGCTTATCACCATTATAAACCCATAGCTAATGGGGTTAAACCTAGAACTGATAAAGAAAAGGCCATAGATGAGAAATCCACTATTGATAGCCAAGGCTCACCCTCTGAAGAACCCATAAGCTTAGAATATCTGAACCATGCCAGAATTTATAGATCTTGTCCCTTGTCGAAAGACCCCTCTGATTATTCAACTGTCAAAAGTAGGACCAGGTTACTGCCCAAATATGCTCCTGTCTTCCCTCTACTTCTGGGATAGTACTTATAACAATTTCCATCTTCCTTGTGGGATGTTTACCCCTACCATATTCGACGTAGCTGCCATCACTGGCCTTAGCCCGTTAGGAGTAGACTACAACCCCAACGTTTTATCTGATGATACTATTGGATTCGACACGAACAAGGCCACCTTCACAGCTTACATTTCCAATTATCATGATAAAGAGACTAAGGAAGTCTCTGATCAGGAACATGTAGCTTTCCTGGCCCTCTGGCTGTCGAGATGTGTCTTTTGCTCCAGGTCACTCCAAGTAGCCAAACGTTACATTACTATGGCAAATCAGCTTCATGCTGGGCATCGATTATGCCTGAGTGAAATGATCTTAGCAAATCTTTACGAATCTCTAGGCGAAGGTGTTACTTCCCTCAAGACCATCAAGAATAAAGGCAACCTTCTTTTGTCAGGACCATTTTGGCTTCTGCAATTATGGCTTAATGCCACTTTTGAAGCCTCTCTCCCTATCAAAAATCCTGTGAATGAAGACGCCTTGAGGGATAGGCGAGTCGAAGGGACTAGATTGGTGTAACTGACACCCACTGACGAAGCACTGAGCCTCCAACAAGCTTTTACTAGTTACGTCATGATGTTCGCCAAACGCTACAACTTTACCCCCAGTATGGCCCCTTTCGCCAACAGGGTGATTGGACCAAAATGGTTCACTAGAAGACTACCTGTGGAGTCGAAAACTGAAGAAGATGATTTCCTCAATGTCTGGGAATCCTTCCTGACACCTAGACTTCTAGCTTCCAGAATTAGCCATGGAAAGTCAGAGATCTCTTTGGTTGTTTACCAGCCCAACTTTGTCTCTCGACAGTTTGGGTTAATTCAGATACAACCTAAACCCTCTTTTCCAGAAAAGGTTCTCTCATTCACTACAACATGTTCCACAATGAAGATAAGTGTTCAGAATTATTGGAGAAGTATTCTAACCTGGTCAAGATTCAACCAGTGGTCTTTCAACCATCCTTCCTTTGTACTCAAGAATTCGATGAATGGTGGAAATATTACTACACCAACCAGTTTTTTGATGTGCCTTCCTTCAGTATCCAGCTAACTAAAGCTTTTACACTTGTGCAGGGCAAGACCAAGAAAGGTATTTTGAGACACGTCAAGGAAATCCAAGCATTCCAGAAATACTTTGAAACTTCTTATAGGCCCAATGAACTTAGTCGAACCATAAGCGAAGCAGCAGTTACTTTGAAACAAAAATTTATGAGCAAACTGGATGATTTTAAACTACCTCCATACGTTTGACCAGATCAACGTTATGAGTTGGCTTTCAATCTTCATCCACCAAAGTTTCCTCTTCTACCTTCTGCTGAATTTGGTGTGGCTCTTAGCCCTCCGTTTCCAGATTGGTTCATTTGCGGGGATTCAATGAAAATTCTTCGCCAAAATTACCAAAAACGCGCTAAGCGAGTGGTTCCGACTAAGTACACCTTGGACAATTTCAAAGGTCACCTTCATATTGGCATAGAACACGTTCGCGTGGAAACTCCGATACTTGACGGTGTGGAATAGGGAGACCTTCGACATCCTTTACTTATTATTCACGCATATTTCTTCAAACTTTATCTCTAATTTCTTCCTTATTCCTTTAGCATTGAAAATAACTGCCAAGAAACCAGCTGTTGAAGGTTCGACTACAGGAGTTGAGGAAGGCCCTCAAAACACAACTAAAAAAAACCTCTGGCGAGAGTATAACTCTATTTCTTATTTCGCAAACATTATTATTATTTTGTTTTAAATGCTAATTAAACTTTGTTGCCATTTTTAGGGAAGCTGAAAACCTCTTCCAACGCCGAAGAAAAGGAAAGAGCAAGAAACTGAAACTCCTGCTGTTGAATCTGGTGACGAGTCTCCCGACCAGGTACAACCTTCCAAGAAAAAGAAAAAGGCATCGAAACCTCCCCCACAAAAGTCCTCTACCATCAGAACACTGGAGAAAACTCCCCCAACAAGTCCAGTTGTGCAAGTTCCATCCATTCCTGAAGAGAGTGAAAATTCCAGCTTTAAAACTGTTATCCCCCAGGTACGTTCTGATATTCGACAGCTAAACTCTTTCCTTATGGTCATACTTATTTTCCTTAACTTGATTTATCCTTTCAGGTCCAAGTTGATACCCATGGGCACCCCCTTGTCTACGTACTTCCAAAGACCAGCAGTGACCCCACCTATAAACTTACCAGTCATTCAAAGTAGTCTCCAAAAGGTTCGACAAAGGAATCTGCGACAGAGGTTAACCAACCAGTTGCTACTCTCCAACAACAACATCCTGCTCAAGACAGGATAGGAGAAGAAACCAGCCCCAAGAACGACATCTTAGTCGAAACTGGTGGGGCGACTGAAATGGCCAATGAAACCTTAATCATAGAAGACCATCCTGATGATAATTCTCCCATTCATTCGAAACAGGATGATGAAGATAAAGATGAGGAGACTGGCTCTAATGTTGAAAAAGAAGAAGAAACTGAAGGTGATAGAGAACCCACTCCAGGAATTGCTGCTGATGAGGAAAAAGAATGTGACACGCAGAACTCCCCCAAACATGCTAAGACTGGTTCGCCAAATACTACTTCGACCAACTTCTCTCACGAAGAACTTGAGAACATGAAGGTCCAGCGGCCCTTAGAATATTTGAAAGCTATACTCAGCACACGTCACACCTTCTATGACTTTTCCCATAGAAGTTCGACCACCTCAGGGCCTGTTTCTAGTGCCAAATCTATGGATGCTATACTAGCCCAAATTCGGGAACAAATCCTTGACGTGGACCTGTTTCAGCTTTTGGAGGATGATTCGTCTGCTTAGTTCAACCTTAAGAAAATCCTGAAACAAGTCAATGTTTTGGAAGCTCCTGCTGAAATAACTGACGTTGTGGTGGACTTAACCACACTAATTGACCTGGTAGTAGCAGACTTCAACCGACTACGAGATTATTTGAAAAAGATAGAAAACAAGTCGGAAACTCAACTTGCTGAATGGGATGTCGTTGCAGCCTCCACTAATAGAGTGACTGAACTGGGAGAACTTTCTGAAAAGAACAAGAAAGAAGCTGCCAGTTGTGACAAAAACATTCTGAAGTGGGAGAAACAAATAGCTGCGCTCCAAAAAAAATTTCCAAGGCGAAAAAATGCAAGGAGGAACTGCAACAGGTCAAGCAAGATGAAATTGACAAAGAATTGGAAGTGGGAGTACACCATGCTGACAGAGCTTAAACATTAGGCAAAGAAATCGAATAGCTTTCGACCATCAAATCTCTTTGTGAATGTCGAATTCAGATCCAACGGTCGAAGTTCAACAAGTTGAAGAAATCTTTTTCTAATTTAAAGTTGTAATGTTACTTAGCCCTTTGAGGCCTATTGGTTTATCTGTAATGACAATTAAGCCATTTGTTTGGCGAATTTCACCAACTTGTATTATTTCTTTTCGTAACATTATTCCATCGTTATTTTAATTTCCTGCAACACGGGTCTATATTTTTTCAAATATTTCCCATTTATTTTCAGTACTCTTTTATCCTTTTCTAGTTCCTCAACTTCATATGCGCCATTCGAAAATAATTTAACAATCTGAAAAGGTCCTTCCCACTTGGGGGACCATTTCCCCATTAATCTATCTTTTCGATCCATGGGAAGAATAACTTTCCAGACGAGATCACCAATTGAAAAAGCTTTATTTTTTACCTTTTTATTGTAAGATTTTTCTACTCTTTCCTTTTGCCTTTTCAATAAATCTGTGACTTTTAACCTTTCTTCATCCAAATCGACTAACTCATCTATCATCATGTTCCAATATGAATCTGATGGAATCTCATGATGTCTTTGAATTCGGGTTGATTGCAAATATATCTCAACTGGCAAGACTGCGTCATGGCCATACGTTAGTCGAAAAGGAGTTGCATTTGTAGATTCCTTAGGGGATGTTCGACAAGCCCATAGAATTTGATCCAAAGTCTTGTTCCAATTTTTAGGCTTTCTTCCTACATGCTGCTTTATCAAACTGATTATGACTTTATTTGCTGCTTCGACCTGTCCATTGGCCTGAGCGTAATAAGGCGTTGATGTAAGAAGCTTGAACCCCGTTTCCTTCGCAAATGCTTGCATATTCTTACCAGTGAACACAGATCCCTGAGCTGTTGTTATTGTTTTTGGGATCCTAAACCTATAAATGATATGTTTCTGGATAAATTCAATTACTGTTTCCTGATCCACATTCACCAAAGGTATGGCTTTAATCCACTTTGTAAAATAATCGACCCCAACCAAAGTATATCTCTGGCTTTTTGAAGAGGCCGGTCGAATCTCTCCAATTAAGTCCAAAGCCCAACCTCTAAATGGCCAAGGCTTCATTATAGAATGTAATTCGCTTGTAGGAACATGTGGTATCCATGCGTGTAACTGACATTCTTGGTAACCTTTGGCAAATTCGACGCAATCTTTTAACATAGTTGGCCAATATACTCCTTGTCGGAATAATAGCCATTTCATCTTATGTCCAGCTTGATGTGCGCCACATGCCCCATTATGCACATTCGACAAGGCTATGTACGCTTCAGCTTCGCTTAAACACTTCAGCAATATCTCCTCTGGAGTTTTCTTGAATAATTCGTTTTCAATAAGCACATAACTTAAAGCTCGATGCTTGACTTTTCGTTCAACCGGTCTATTTGGGTTTTGTAAGTATTTCCTGATAGGTTTCCTCCAATCTTCAACCCTTGAATCATCCACATTAAAAATCTCAAAGTTTTCTTCGTCAGCGTATCCTAGCTTTATTGTCTCCAGATCTGATGGGGATAACCTAGTTGACACGACTCTTCCTCTTACTTCGATGGGTTTCTGCAATTTCTCTTTGGACACTTTGTATCCGGAGGCTATTTGTGCTAAATCATTTGCCTCCTGGTTTTCTAATTGAGGAATATGCCGAACTGTAACCATATCGAACTTCTTCAATAGTCGATTAGCTACTACGAAGTAGATGATCAAATTTTCTTTGACACACTTGTACTCCTTGGTTATTTGCTTTACTACTAACTCAGAGTCTCGCATTATTTAGACTCTAGTTTCCCCCAATTCCAATAAAATTTCAAGTCCTGCTATTAAAGCTTCGTATTCGGCTTCGTTATTTGAACACAGTCCTTCGACTTTATACATGAATTTTGTTGGAATTCTTTTAGGAGAAATAATCAAAACTCCTACACCAGTTCCATTCTTATGACTAGAACCATCAAAATATAACTTCCATGGCTCTATTTCGACATAGTCCACAAACTCTTCGTTTATGGCATGGTCGACTATAAAATCAGCCACCACTTGTCCTTTGACAGCTTTTAATGGTAAGTATGTCAAGGAATATTCAATTAATGTTAAAGCCCATTTTCCAATTCGACTATGCAAAATTGGTTTAGATAACATATGTTTTATTATGTTGAAATGGGAAGAAACATAAACATCAATTAGTCTTATATAGTGCTTTAACTTCATACATGAAAAGTATACACATATACACAACTTTTCGATCACACTATATCTAGTTTCTGCATCATTTAAGACTCTACTGAGGTAATAAATGGCTCTTTCGACACCATTTTCATCCTCTTGGGCTAACATACTCCCTATTGTCTTATCTGACGCGGCTATGTACAGCCTCATACTTCTAATTCTATAAGGTGACATCAAAATAGGGGATGCGTCAAGTACTCCATGATTTTGTCGAAGGCATCTTGTTGCTCTTGCCCCCATGCAAAGTTTTCCTTTTTTAGTCGAAGTAGAGGAGAGAAGGCTTGCGTTTTCCCACTAAGGTTGGAGATGAACCTTCTAAGAAAATTAATCTTCCCAAGTAAAGATTGCAATTCCTTCTTTGTTGATGGAGCTTTTGCCTCCATTATTGCTTTGGCCTTGTTTTGGTTTATTCCGATCCCCTTCTTGTGGACCACAAAGCCTAGAAAGTCTCCCGCTTGCACACCAAACGCACATTTGAGAGGATTCATTTTTAGACCATACTTCCTCATCCTTTCAAAGAACTGTCGAAGGTGGTCAATGTGACTTTCTCCTGAAACAGACTTAATAACAATGTCATCAATATAAATCTGCATAAAACTCTCAATGAAATCGTGAAAAATCGAATTCATTGCTCGCTGATAAGTTGTTCCAGTATTTTTCAAGCCAAAAGGCATCACCACCCATTCGTAGGTGCCTAAGGCTCCAGGACATCGAAATGTTGTCTTAGGAACATCCTCTTCTGCGATAAAAATCTGGTTATAACCAGAGTATCCATCAAGCATACTCAGGTATTCATTGCCTGCGGCAGAATCGACAAGCATTTCCGCCACTGGCATAAGATATTCATCCTTTGGGGTAGCTGAATTCAAGTCTCGAAAATCAATGCATACCCTTAACTTGCCATTTTTCTTTATCACTGGAACTATGTTAGCAATCCATTCGACATACCTGGTCGTATGGATGAATTTACATTTGAGAAGCCTTTCGACTTCCTCTTTGATCTTCGACAGGATCTCTGGGGCAAAACGCCTTGGGGTTTGCTTCAAGGGCTTCCTCCCAAGCATTATGGGCAGCTGCAATTCGACCAAACTCCTGTCTAGGTCAGGCATTTCGTCATAGTCTCACGCAAAACAATCTCTAAACTCTTTCAGCAGCTGGACTATTTCGACTTTGAGCTGGGGATCAATTTTTGCACTTATGTAGGTTGGCCTTTTTTCTGCCCCCAATCCCAAGTCGATTTCTTCAAGCGGATCCTGCACCACCATCTTCATATCTGTTGACAATGGATCCTTTTCGAAGCCCAAAGGCTCATCGTCGTAAATGGAATCAAGCCTTTGATTCTACCATTCGCCCTATTCTTCATTGAGCGGACTTTCATCAAAGTCCTTGTGAGGACATTGTTGTTCGTCTTCGACCTGATTGGCTTCGACACCCATGTACTTCACTTCGGCCTCTAGAGCCGCTTTAAGTTTGTTCTCGGCTATCTAAGCCACGATCCTTTCGAGCGCTAGTGACTCACTCATTGTCACTAAACTCGCTACCCCAGCCAGTTGGTTGTATGTGTGCAGTTCCGAAGATGTAATTCGCCTCACCAACCACCTCCCTATCCCATTGGAACCCATGTGTGGGATGGAGGTATAACGAATAGAAAGCATTATCAGTTGCCGTCAGGTCGAATGTGGATGGACTGCAAGGAGCAATGTGGGCCAAGTTTCTGTTGAAACTTTGGTGATCAACGTGGTTTACATCAGCTAGAAAATAGCTCTGATCAACCTCTATGTTCTCCACTATTCCATCAGCGCGCCAGATTGTTATCCTCTGATGCATTGACGAAGGAACGACACCTATGTCGTGTATCCATTCTCTCCCCAGGAGGAGATTGTAATTTTCCTTTGAAGCTATCACCATAAATATTGTCGGCCTAGTAATTGTTCTGACTGTCAAATCTACCTGTATTACACCCATTGTTGTCCCTACTTTTTCTTCATAGTTCGACAAAACCATGTTGTGGGGCTTGGTGTCTGAATCGTCTTTGCCAATCTTTTTCAGCATGTAGTGCGACATTAGATTTACTGCCGCTCCTCCATCGACTTAGGATTTTGTTTACCCCCACATTTCCCACCTTTCCTTTTATGAATAGAGGTTTAAGGTGGCTTCGCATGGAGTCGGCTGGCCTTTCAAAAAACGCGTTTTGCTCCTCAACGCATCTGTTATTCATTATATAGTAGCACACTGGTGTGTGCCTTGTGATTTCACTTTCCATGACTTCCTCTTCTTCTTCGACCTCCATCACCTGATCGTACTCCCTAGGGAGCACTGAGACTATGTTGCACATAACATCGAAGGACGCCTCTGATTCTGATTTGAAGTCATTAGTCATTTCGTCATCTCTTTTTATATCTTCTTTCGACGATACTTGTTCAGGTACACTGCGTTGTTCATTGTCTATGGACTCCTCTCTCTGACTCACAGTTTGGATGTTGCTGCTAGTTTCTGCCTTGATTTTTTTTGTCGTCTCTCTCTCTCCGCCTTCTTTCGCCTTTGAAACCTCCTTCATTGAGATTTCGACATTGGGTTCTTACCCTTATAATTCTCTGAAGGGTAAGGCATTCTCCTGGGCTTCTCACTTTCTTTCTTCCCTGTCAACGAGGAGCCCCTTTGCACCTCAAAGTTCTTCCATTTCTTCTGGCCCTGAGCCTGGCGAATGGGTTGAACCCACTTATCATCTAGGACTTTGTTTGTGGGTTTGAAGGTGTTTGGATACCTTCCTCCCAGCCTTTGCTTATTCTGATCTCCCCTTCTAGGGTCGAATCTCTCCTTTCTTGAAGATGGCACTTCCCCCCAATTTCCTCTCCTTTTAGCCCTCTCGATTCTTCCAAGTTTTCTGCTGCCTTTTTGTCGAAGACAGCGCTGCAGCGAGGGCATAACATCACCTCAGATCTTTTCTTCTGGCATCTATGAATAAACTCTACCAAATTATCTTCTTCTTTTGGGTATGCCACCCTCTGATACTCTTCTCGTCGACGTTCCTCGTCGATTTGCACTGGGACTTTCTGGGATACTTCCACCATGTTCACATTGGCGGTTGGCTCAGTCGGAATGCTCAATTTGTTCATTCTCATGCTGAGGCCTTCGTCAACCTCATGTTTCTTCTTAGCTAGGTCGAAATCTTCATGATCACCTTTTGTGTGAATCTTCAAAGGCAAGCCTTTGACATCATGTTGGCAGCAAAACTCGTCCGCTTTCTCCTTAGGGTCTTCCATTATCTGTCGAAGAATCCCTACAGCAACTGGTTTGCAGGAACCTTCAGTAGTCCCTCTGTTGGTTTGGGTGAAGCTGTAACACCCCCTTTCTATACCCCCAAATAATCACATAATCATTTAGGCACATATTAAAAATTTCGATAGAGTATAATTATAAACATAGTATAAAAGAGGCATGTCACATTATACGTGAAATTAAAACATTCAACACCTGCTCAACAATTGATATGCAACAGTGGGGTAACTTTGCAACAGAGGAACTTAGTCCTTACACCCACATCTCAATATTTAGAATAAAAGCGGAAAATCTAAACATTGAATAATATATAACATATATATATATATACATCATCAAGTATTATCCACCAACATAATTCATGTTTACATAAACATTCATCAACAAGATACATATACAATGTATCACAAAAGAAACATATATATCATAGCTACCCGGTGCTACATATCAGAGCCGACCGACCAAAAAGATGAAGACACGCTTCACAAAAGACCACCAGCATACCTACTCTGCAATGCCTCATAGAGCATCATAAAACAGCAGAAGGGTGAGAAATATTATCATAATAACAATGTATATAATTATATATCTTAGCATAAAAATACACATATTCCACATTCTCACCACAATTCATCACAATTCACCCATATACATTACAATGTATATATATACAAATCCAAGCATTTCATCATGCATACTTTCACAATTCTTATCATTCCACATAAACATACATATTCATGTTTATTCATCAATGCACCATTATAAAGATGATAAATGCAAATCATAGAGACCGACTCACGACTCTATACAAATGCAATGCGGTACCGACTCAATCACCTCAAGTTCACTCAGGAATTTATTGGAACCATCGCTCGTTACCAATGTAACTCCCCGTCGGGCATACGATGTTCCCCCATTGCTCACACCCCACATGGGCACACAATGTTTATGGATCGCTCACACCCCACACGGGCACACGACCCGATCGCTCACACCCCACATGGGCACACGATCGTCTATAATCATCGCTCACACCCCACACGGGCACACGACGTTATAGCAGATTCCCTCTAGAACCAAACCGTTGCTCACACCCCACATGGGCACACGACGCTTATGGATCGCTCACACCCCACATGGGCACACGATCCGATCGCTCATACCCCACATGGGCACACGATCACAAGATGCATATCATGATGCTTGACACACAAGAACTCATGAAAATCAAATGCATCTTCACAAATCAACAATATGATTATCACATCATCATATTCATACATTGAAAACAATTCAAACAATGCATTCATCTCATGCTATCCACATACAATCTATATACATTCACACCAATGCACTATTGTATGATTCACATCCAAACACACATTCAAAACAGTAAAAGTCGCTAAATAACGCTATTCCTGACTTTCTGACATAATTAACTCGGCTAACAATCTCAAAACCCTCCTCATAAAAAAAGAACATTTTATAAGCTTTCTAATGCATCAAACCACGCCTCAAACCGAACCACAGATCAAAAGTTATGCAGAAAACAAAATTACACAAACAGCAATGTTCGCTGGGCGAACCCTCTCGCGAGCATTCGCTAGCACCTTCGCTAGGCGAATGTTCCAGCGAACCAACTACTAGCTAAAAACAGACACAAAGTTCGCTAGGCGAACCCCTTGGCGAACCAAGGCAGCAACCACCAACATCAAAAACACCCAAACTTCGCTAGGCGAACCCTCTAGCGAACCTTCGCTCACACCCTCGCTAGGCGAACACCCGTAGCGAACCTTCGCTACCCTTCGCTGAATGGTTCGCTAGGCGAACCTGCGAAAACTCAGAATCTTTCAGCGCTGTTGAAAACCCAAAATCCATATTTTTCAACCCAAAACATTTTCAAAACAACATATATCAACCAGAACCTATTCTAATCATGGCAACAAACATTCTACCACGTTTACGTCGATTTCCAACCACGAAAACATCGATTTCTCAACATCGGCCTAGAATAGAAAACTATGAAAACACAACAAACAATCCAATACACACATACATAATCATACATAATGATATACATTGATAAGATAATAAGATTTCACACCCTTACCCGATTAAATCGATTCCTAGAAGTTGATTTGAAGATTTCCCAATCTTTTCCTCTTTTCCTTCTCTTTTCTCCTCTTCCTCTTTCTTTCTCTCCTTTTTCTCTCTATTTTTCCTTTCTATCTCTTTCTCTCCTATTTCCTCTTCTTATCTCTTTTTCTTTTCTATTTCTTATTTTCTTTTCTTTCTACACAAATTCAAATTAATTCATTTTCTCATACAATTATATTTCCACTAAATTTTCTAACTTAACATTAATTGAGAAATGTCTAAAATACCCTCCATTCTAATTTTCCCGAAAACTCTCGAAAACGGTAAAATAACATAACATGTCAACATAGCATATTAACACACCAATTTCACAAATAAAATAATTTATCACTCAATTCAAATAAAAGACTCAACAAAATGGGAAAAATCGGAATCGGGACGTTACAGAAGCCATCAGCAGCTTCATCTTTGACTTTGTCGAAAACTTCAGCAATTTTCGTATTAATGTTGTTAAGGCCCTCAGTGGCCTTGTTATTAATGTCACTGAAGCCTTCAGTAGCTTCACTGTTGATGCAGTTTTCTATAATTCCTTCATCAAGGTGTTCAGTAACCTTGATCATCACCGGCTGGTTTATGAAGTCATTCGAGACCTCTTCGACATCACTTTCATCAGTGGGGATCTCAGTGATCTCCACCATATTTACATTGTTGTCGAAGCCTTCAGTGGCCTCGATCATCTCAAAGATGTAGTCGAAACCTTCTTCAGCCTCCACCATGTTCACTGTGAATGGTTCAGCATGATGGGCTTCTGCCACCTGCATTGGATTAGAATCAATTTTCATCTGCGACTTTGATTTGTCACCGAATTTGAGTCTTCCATCGCGAATTGCATTCTGCACCAAATCCCTGAAAAGGAAACATTGAGACGTCTTATGACCCAAGAAATTATGGTACTTACAAAAACCTCTCTTCTTTTATTGTTCTAGAGGAGGCACTTTAGTACCAGGTGGCACTATCAGTTGGCCATCCTTGACTAATAAATCGAATATTTTGTCACACTTGGTAACGTCGAACGTATAAGTCCTTTTGGGGAACTTATCATTCGTTTCAGACCCGACTGGGTCCTTCCCGTTCGACGAAGCCAAAACTTTACAAGCATATGGCGGACCCTGTTTCAGTTCTACCAAATCAATTTCCTGCTCGTTGAAATTTGGTGATTCACTTTCGTCCTCATCTTGACACACTCCGACATAAGCCACTTTCTCTTTTTTATTCTTATTGGCTCTAGCTTTTCAGCCTTTAGTCTTTCGACCTATCTAACTCTATCAGCCAATTAGGCCATGTCTCTCAAATATTGTGTGTCTAATTTCTTTCTGATCGAATAATCAAGGCCACCTGCGGCCATTTCGACCAACTCATGTTCAGGCACTTGGTGAAACATCTTGCCTTAAGCAACCTAAACCTATTCAAGTAATCATCAATTGGCTCATAGAATTTTCTCTTGACGCTAGCCAATTCCTTCAAACTTATCTTTGTTTGTCCCATATAAAACTGTTCATGGAACAATCTCTCCAACTGGGTCCATGTATGGACTGAACCTGCAGGCAAAGATGTAAACCAAGTAAAATCATTTTTCTTCAGAGAACTCGAAAAATATTTTATCTTCAAGTTCTCATTGTGCACTATTTCGCCTGCTTCGATAAAGTAACGGGCCACATGTTCGACTGTCGATTCACTCGTGTCTCCTGAAAACTTAGTGAACTTGGGGAATTTCCATCTTTGGGGTAAATCTTCCTGCAATATATATTCAGATAATGGTGATGTGTAACTAGGCCTCTGTAGTCCTACATTTACCCCATTTTGAGCCATTATTCTTTCGACCATGGCTGCTAAAGTGTTTTCTACTGGCATGTTATTACAACGTATTCGTTGCACAACATCATCAGTATTTTGATCCCTATTTACTAACACCCTCACAGGTTCTTGCTGAACAGGAATTTCGACCCGGGGTGGTTCGACCACTACTTCTTGGTCTCTAGGGTTCGCTTGAGGAACATTTATTTGTCTTTGGTATATAGTAGGTTCCTCTTCGACGACTATCCTTGGGTTCTGGACTACCTACTCTCTTTGAATGGGTTGTTGAACGCCAAAAAAATCGACAATACGCGCCATTTGCGCTGCCAATTATTGGTTCGTTTGAGTGGTATTTTGAATCAATGGGTTAAATATAACCCCCATTTGTTGAGTCAACATCTGAACCATGTCATTGTTACTCTCATCTATTTGTTACCTAATCACTTGCGCATAATTGTTAGTGATACTTGGCATATAGGTTTGATACCCTGTTGCCAAAGGCTGACTCATTCTCCCTATATGGTTTGCGCCAGATCCTAATCCTTGCAAAGGCGAAGTTACATTAATCACGGGATCTGAATATATTGGTGACGCATTATGTAAACTTGCCATCACCGTAGTTGGCATTCCATATGGTTGATCTAGGTTTAATGGAGGCATCGTAAACCCAGACACAAAAGGCCTGTACGTGCTTCCTGGAGAAGGGGGTGTCATTTGTTGCATTTGAGACCCCATAGTAGAAAAACTTGGCGCATTTTGGGGGATCGAATGCCCAGGTGTCGAACCCGCTGTTGATTATATAGCCTCTGATACTGATATTGAGGTCGTATTGCCCCCAGTCAAAGGATTAGGGGGTGGTACTTCATTATCCGTAGGATTCTGGTTATTAGGAGGATTTGGATTCGCCATTCTGCGTACTCGTCTCCTTCTGGGTCTTTCTTCGTTATTCTCGGCAATCTTACCGCTCCTTAATTTCATACGACAAAACGAAGACGACTACAAAGGAAAAGAAAATTTAAAAATAAAGGTTTTAAAAAAATTGTCAAAACGCACAAAGTCCCATTGGGCGTGCCAATTTGTTCACCTTGAAATTTAGCAAACAACATCTGATCTTCTAATTTGTGGAATTAGTTTACTAATAGGACCGACCGCACAAATCCTAGGACACAGTGCTTTAAAAATGCTGACAATTTGAGTAAAACTCTAACCTTTTCATCATTGTTTTATTATTGTTCTCACAGTTGGGAATTTTCTACTAACAAAAATAAATAGAACTTGGAATTGGTAAATAACTGGTGAAATGAAAGTAACGTGACAAGAATAAAATTTGCAGAATCTTAAAGAGTATTGTAAACAAACTTAAATTTCATAAAGGATTGCAAGTAATAAACTGGTGTTTTTCTCAAACGTACATTTTTTCCATAACGACTCGTTTCTCTCACACGGTTACTTTGAGTAATTTGAATAACTTGTACAATTTTGAAATGCACACACCTTTTTCATACTATGACTACCTATTTATATACAAACAAAATAACTGTCGATAACAGCTATTTCCCCTAAATGTGACAAATGGCGTCTTGCATGCTTCCTTGCCTTGGATATGTTCCACGCGTCTGATTTCTTCAACTGCATCTCCCTCTCAAATTTGAATTTCAAACTATCTGACGAAATACCTCTCCAACTCAAGTTGTCGAAATAATGAACTTCTTTATTACTTAGAGAAATTCACATCACTTGTTCCAGTTTCCAAACCGTCTTCGACTAGCTTTTAATTTAGCATCAAATCTTGAGTAAAAAATATTTCGACCAGCTTCTTCTACTTTTTGCTTTCTAATTAATCCATTGTTATTGAAAACAGTAGTCTACAGCGTGCTGTTGTATATTTAATAGTTTGGAGCCTGGTTAATAATAGTTTGGGTGAGGGTTTAATTACTGATACCATGTTGGCACAAATGAGAAATAGTAATGAATGTTTGGGTTTGGCTATGCCTGAACACCGTTGGCGGCAGAAAGATGTTGAATTTCATTGTGTTTATGTAGATTATTTCATCTCCAATTTGTGATGTGATAAATCGAGATCTTGGTAACGATGTAGTTTGAATTCACATTTTGAGTTTTGTGTTTTTCTAGATTCGAATTCGTTGCAATTTGTTGGATTTCGACAATGTTGTTGAATGGCTGTTATTGTTTATTTGCAGTTTCTATCAGCTTGCCTATCATGATTTAGTTTGGTTTATGTTGCGATTCGATTTTGAGTTGTATGTCGTATCGATTATCATTTTGTTTCGACAAATTATGTGATTCTTGTTTCGATTTGTTACACTTAATTTGCAGTTTGATTTTGTTGTGATGTTCTGCTATTTGGTTTCTTTTAAAATTCAATAATGGTTGAGGTTTGAGTGATACATGGCCATGTTGTTAAGCTACTAGTTTGAATTCGTTCAAAGACCTTAATGTTGTTTTGACCATGCTGAGGAATTTTGAATATCTAGATTTTGAGATTTGGCTTCAATGAGCCATAATGAATGAAAAATAAGCATGAAAAGTATCACCCTATTTTTTGTTATGCTTTTAGTGTTGTTTTTTTTTATTTATTTATTTATTTATTTTATTATTATTTTTTAATTTGGTTCAATCATTTAATTTTGCTAATCATTTTTTAATTAACTTGATTATTTGACTTAATCGAATAATTTTGATAATTAATTTTAATTAGCATGATTAATCAATTAACCAAATTCTAATCGCTAAACTTTATTAATCAATCTTAATTAACTTAATTATTTTATTATTTTAACTTTTAAAAATCAAATAATTTTGATAATTGATTTGGATTAATCTAATTAAGTGATTTAAGAAACTTTGACCATGGTTAACTTTTCTAAATAAAATTGGGTCAAGATCGAGGGATTCCACAAACTCAAATCACCTCTTGTTTATACGCACTTATTGTGTTCGAGTTCTATTTGTTTTCATTTCATCCTCATTCGACAAAATGTACTCCAATTCCCATAAAGTGTAATAACTTTATCGCTTTCATCTTGATTGTGCTTTATCATTAATTACTTCAAGCATCACCTAAACCATTTTCAAAATAATTCTCGATTCATATTGAGCCATCTTTTACACCTTTGTAAGTCGATCGCTTTTTAAGCATCATCATCAACCTCGTGGTCACCATACACAACATTCATAGCTTACCCTTGGGCTTTCTTACAATGAGACTTATTCGATCAATTACTTCTAGTTAGTCTTTTAAAAGACTAGCCCACTTTGCTGGTGCACATGTAATTTAAATTCAATTCAATTGTTTTAACGCTTTCTTTTACTTTCTTATTTATCTTTTGCCTTGCATGATGAATGAATTCCAAACCCTAAAACTCACTTGATCTATATATCATGCCCTATCCCACTCTTGTAAGTCGATTGCCTCGTGCATCTCCATCGACCTTACCATATACCCATTAGGACCTCTTTTCCATTAGTTCAAACCCTTACACTATTTCGAACGTAAATTTTAAACCTCGATCAACATCGAGTATTCTCTCTAAGTCAAATTAATTAATTTAATCATACTTAGACCTTATTTCATTAAAATATGAAAAGGGAGTTGAACTGGAGCCTTTGAGTCCTCTTTTCGATTGTTTGGGTACGAGGAGGCTTCCTTACTACTCGGACAATTGTCTTCTCTAAAAAACTTATAAACCGTTTCACATCAAACTATTTTCATAACAAATCGAATCAAACCTATTTTTCTCAACTTAGATAAAAAAAGAGGGAATCGAGCCTTCGATTCGGTCTCTCAAATACTTGGATACGAGGAGCCTTCTTTGGCATTCGAGTGTTTGCCATCCATTTAAAACACTTTAACTATATCAAACCCTTTCACAATTAAGGTTGATAAGAGAGAGAGAGAGAGAGAGAGAGAGAGAGAGAGAGAGAGAGTCGAGCCTTCGATTCGCTCTCCCGATTGCTTAGATACGAGGAGCCTTCCTTGGTGTCCAAATGATTGTCATCCAAATAAAACATCAACATATTAATTCAACTTCTCACCGCCGTGCAATTAAAACTTCTTCTCAAAAGAACGATGTTTAGTCCCTTCTAACGCGCATGTAAACTAAATGCTTAAGCCTCCGCCGAGAGTAGAAAAGCTAAGGCTTCGCCCTTAGAATGTGATCTAAAATTTGTTCGATAAAATGAACCAACAACCCGTATTCCCACGAACTACGGACGCTCTATTTCTTCATTTCTCACAATGAAGACACTTAGGCACAAGGGCCCCAATCCTTGGCGAGCACCCTAATAAAAACCACCTATTTCCCTTTATAAATAAAACCCTTTTCATTTACCTTTCGTATTTATTCACTTAAAAGAAAACAAACATCTTTAGCTAACGATAATCACGAATCGAACTAAGAGGTTCCCGTAAGTACAATGGATGTGAGGGGTGCTATTACCTCCCCCTTGCGTAATCGACTCCCGAACCTAGAACTTGGTTGCGATGACCATGTTCTTTCCCTAAAGGTTTTATATATATTTTCCTTTTCCTTATTTGGAATGAATAAAGTTTGGTGGCGACTCTGTTCGAACAATTTTCCGTGACCATTCACGAAGGATTGTATTTTTTGAGGTACGACATCAGCATTTTTGTCGCAAAATATTAGAATATTGCTTTCACATATTTGATAGTCTTCTAACTGATATTTCATCCAGAGTAGTTATGTTCAACAACTTGCAGCTGAGATTTACTATGATTTTATTGTAGACAAAGCAATAGTTGTTTGTCTTTTACTAGCCCAGGATATAAGGTTTTCACCTATCAATTGACATTTTCAAATAGTGGATTTTCACTCAATTTTATCCCCAACATAGTCAACATCACAAAATATGACTAGCTTGTAATCTAGGGATTTTTTTATAAAGCAGCCCTAGATTAGTAGTTCCTTTCAAATACCTAAAGATTCTTTTAATAGAAGTTAAATGAGTCTCTCTAGGATCTGACTAGAATCTTGCACACACAAATACACTGAATTAAATATCAGGTCTAAAAGCTGTTAAGTAAAGTAAAGAACCTATCATATCTCTGTACATCTTCTGATACACTTTGGTGCTACTTTCCTCTTTACCCAGGTTATAGGTAGGATGCATAGGAATAGTCATGATCTTGCAATCATCTAGCTTGAATTTCTTCAGAAGCTCCTTTGTGTACTTAGTTTGATGAACATAGACTCCTTCCTCGCATTGGCTGATTTGAATTCCAAAGAAAACATTTAGCTCTCCCATCATACTCATTTCAAATTCTGCTTGCATTGACTAAGAAAACTCTTTGCAAAGAATATCATTAATAGAACCAAAAATGATTTCATCAACATATACTTGAATGATTAAGATGTCATTTTTTAGTATCTTTCTTAATAGTGTAGTGTAAACTTGTCCTTTTTAGAACCATTTTCTAATAGTAAATTACTTAGTCTTTCATACCAAGCTCTAGGAGCTTGTTTGAGACCATATAATAATTTCTCAAGTATAAGGATATGTTTTGGGTGGATTGAATCCTCAAACCCAAGTGGTTGTTTGACATACACTTCTTCAAAAATAACACCATTTAAAATGCACTATTAAAATCCATTTGATATCAAGTGAATTATGATTAATAGTATAAGATAAAAGTAATATGACTGTCTCTAACCTTGCAACAAGTGCAAAGGTTTCAGAGAAATCAATACATTCTTGCTGATTGTAGCCTTCAGCTACAAGTCTAGCTTATTTCTTACCACTCCACCTTTCTCATTGAGCTTCTTTCTGAAGACCCATTTTATTCCAATATTATTCTGCTAATGAGGCTTGGGTACCAGATCTCAGACATCATTCCTCTGAAATTGATTCAGCTCTTCTTCTATTGCCACAATCCAGTCATCATCAGATAGTGCTTCATCAACAAAAAGTAGGTTCAATCATATAAATAGCTCCTAGCATTGAGTGTTCTTCTCTGAATGCAGATATTGTCTTTAGAGGACTATCTTTATTTCTAATTATTAGTACTTCTGGATGTGAAGACTTGTACTTGAAGGTATTCTTGGATTTTGTTGCCTCTTATGAGCCATCATGAGCTTCTTTAGAACCTTCTTCCTCTGGATGAGCTTCAGAAGTTGGATCAGCTTCTAGACCATCAACTTTTGGACATTCATCTTCTGAAGGTTTGGTAGCTTCTAAACCACCAACTTCTGAAGTGTCTTCATATACATGAAATTCTGGAAAAGAATTCAACCATCTCTGAGATTTTATTGTCAGGCTCTTTCTCATCAAATTTGATTTGTATTGACTCTTCAACCATTTTGGTTTCAGAGTTATACACTCTGTATGCCTTTGAGCGTTTAGAGTATCCCAAGAAGATACCATTTTGATGTTTGGCATAAAATTTGTTTAGATAGACTTTGTTGTATAAGATGTAACATGTACATCAAAACTGATGAAAATAAGAAATACTTGGCTTTTCTCCTTTAAAGAAGCTCATATGAAGTTTTGTTCATAATAGGTCTAGTATAGATTTTGTTTTAAACATAACATGTTGTGTTTACACCTTCTACCCACAAGTACTTAGGTAAATTATTTTCATGAATCATGGTTCTAGAAATTTCTTGTTAATATCTGTTCTTTCTCTCTACAACTCCATTTGAGGAGAAAACTCATGGAGAATTCCATGTTTTTCATAAAAGATTTCAAATGTCTCATTTTCAAACTCTCCTCCATGATCACTTCTAACTTTTAAAATCTTTGATTCATTTTTATACTATCTTCCATGATCACATCATATGACTCATCTTTTGTTCTAAGGAATTTGACCTAAGTCCATCTGCTATAATCATCAACTATGACTAATCCATATTTCTTACCATTGTTTATGCAGTACCAACTGGACCAATAAATCAATGTGAAGTAGTTATAATGGTATGAAGTTAGAGGCAATGTTCTTTCATTTAAAATAGGTTTTATTAATTTTTACTACTTGGCATGCTCCACAATGAACATCTAAGTGATAATTGAGTTTTGAAAAATCTTTGACTAACTTGTTAAGCTTATAGATTAATCTCTAGTTAGCATGTCCTAACCTTAAACCTTCAGAAGGAAAAGTACCTTCTGATTAGCCAATTCAGAGAAATCAATTTTATATACATTGTCTTTCCTCCTACCTATGAACATTATGGACTTATCATACTCATTCATGACTATACAGTTGTTATTATTAAACATTACTTCATAACCACTATCACAAAATTGACTAATGCTCAGTAGATTATGTCTCAGTCCATCTACTTGTCATACCCTAAATTTTGACCACAAGATTTCACATCATTTGTGCAAATAATCACCACAATATAGGTGTACCTTCATACTTCATCAATCCTCTCAAAGATTGTTGAATGTTCACTCTAGCCAAGAATTAGGGTTTCAAGCTCTCTCAGAGCGTCCAAATAAAGGATCAATCAAGAATTGACATGATCTTCCACTTGTCAAACCTCTAAAACATCCATGAAGGATCAAGAGGTCTCCTACATCAAGAATCTAACACAAAAATGCAACATTTCAAGCTGATTAAGCCTCAAGATCATCAGTGTCACCAAATTAGGGTTTTGATCGACCCAGGCCTCCAGAGAGAAATTTTCATCTAGGCATGAACCAATACTTCAAAACATGATTCAAGAAGCTCAAAAGGACCTCATGAGTCCATTCATAAGTTCAAGATATCCTCTGGTGATGCATTCATCAAAAATCAGGAATTAGGGTTTTGACCTAATTCAATCCCCAAGTTAACTTTTGGAGCAATACATGAGCCAAGACCTCAAGAGATTATTTAAGGGCCTCAAATGCATTATATTGATCAATTCACAAGTTTGAATTGATTCAAAGAACTTGGTTCATAAGCAATGCAAGGATTCAAATTCATCTGGACCATAAACTAGGGTTTTTGAGGAAAAAGTCAACCGTGCCTTTGAATTTTGACCAAAACATGATCTCAAACATTGGGAAATGATTCAAGACACTCCAAACCACCTATGGAATCCATCCATTAGGTTCAATTTAGCCCAAGGACTTGATTTCAAAAAGGATCACAAAGTTCAAAATTCATCTGATACAAAAAGTCATCTGTGGCCAAAATCATGTTTGACTTTTTGGGATTTTTTTTACAAACATGGCCTTTTCAAGTCAAAAACAATGTTAACTTGTGATTTTGATCATGATCAATCAAGAAAAATCAAGAAAAGTGAGCTTACTTGCAAAAAGGGCAACCTTGAGAAACTTGAAATTTCACTAAGTTATGAAAAAAAGTGACTTTTACCCAACTTTGCAAGACCATAACTTGTGATCCAAGCAACCATTTTCTTCCATCCAAAGCTCAAATGAAAGCTCTCATTACATACTACAAAAGTGTCCTACTGATCCATGGTCAAAGAATGCCTAGATTTTGAGTTATAAGGCCATAAAGTTAGGGTTTCATAAGATTGGAACTTTGACACTTAGAAAAATTTTAGGCAGAATTTGTTTCATGTTTTGCCCAACTTTGGAGATGTTTTTCATTATGATCCAAAAGGAATCAAGACCAAATGTAAACATCAAAGTTGAAGTATGATATACAAGCTTTCCAAAGAGTACAAGAACATCCACTGATTCAACTTGAGCAAGGAGTTATGAACCTCATAAAATGCCTTGATGCAAACTGTTTTTGGACAGCATTTGCACATAACTTGTATCCCACGATTTCTTGAGCCAATTTTGGACACTTACATCATTGAATTTCTGTCCAATATCAACCTAAATGATGAAGAATCTGAACCATAAGGTCAATTAGTCAAGAAACATATCCCTTTGGCATGTGATCATCAATTTGCAAATCCAAAATTCAATTTTTTCATATGGCATTGAAAGGATGCATTGAGGTGTCATGAACCAAGCCATATCAGTCCAAATGACTCAAGCTTTAGACAAGGATTAGAAGACCTAAACCTGCAAAGTTTAACTCAAGTCAATGGCTAGAGGAGACTTTGAACACATAGCCATATTTATTGGACAATAGGGTGATCCAACCCCCATTCACTATTCCTTGCAAAACAAACTTCCTCTACTATAAATAAAGGTCATTTCTGGTTGATCAAACCACCCCAAAACATCAGAATACATGTTTTTCACCATTTCCCTATTGTCCACCAAAAACTCCATTTCCAAAGAAGTGAGAATCGTGTTTTGAGATAGAGAGCAATTCCACTCAACCCAATGGTCCTAACACCTCACATACATCATATATGAATGATCTAAACACTTGAACAACATCTGTAACACCATATTCATCAAGTTCATACCTCACCCCAAAGCCATCTGCAGTTGGAGTCGTGCCCACCAATCCAAAGGTTTTCAATCCATTCCAAGCATCTCAACACACTACTTGAGGTCCAAGGAAGCTGTCCTGATCATCAAAACACTTATTTAACACCTACAACTGAGGATTCAAATTCTCTTGCACAGGTAAGCCTGAACTCTTCAAACTCCATGATCCAGGCATCATAAATGTGTTTTCAAGTTACCAACATGTTTCTGCACTTATGTAGAGTGTTTTCCCTCAATCAATTGCTATGTATCTATCGTGTATAGGATTTCATAGTGTTCTTGCAAAAATTAGGGTTCATATGTTCTTCACATGATATCTCACTCTACGCTTAAAAGAAATGCAATTAATTGGTATCATTGAAATCCTTGTTAAAAAATATACAACTTTCATGTTTACATCGTGCAAAATCATTACGTATTGAGAGAGATATGAGGGGTTTTGCAAAACGGCCATGGAGGACACGCGCGAGGAAGAAGATGACAGTTGGCGCCATAATTCAAATCTTTTTTCAAATTTTTGAATTTTTAATTATTTTCTTAACTGTTTTCAAAAATTAATTTCTCCTCCAATTTTAATCTTTTTCAAATGATTTTTTAAACATAAATCCTTCACATGTGTAAATATTTTATTCCATAAAAAAATATTTTTTATTTGATATATTTTTGAATATTTTAAAGATTTTTATTTTAATTTGTTTTTAAACATTTTAAATAATTTCTTTTTCTTGATTTTTCAAAAACCAATTGGATTTTAAATCATCTTGTGAATAAAAATTCATTTTCTAAACCTTAAACATAATTCATAACATGTTTATTGAATTTTTTGGTATTTTTTTATCATTTTTAATTGATTTTTATTTGAAAAATATCTTTAAAAAAATGAAATTAGGGTTTTCTTTTATTTAATCTTTCAAAACTTCATTTCAAACACACTTGGGCCTCTATTAGAGTGTAAGACCCAACCCCTATGTACATAAATAAATTTTGGGCCCTTGCTATATTATAAGTCCCACAACGTCTTTCGGTATCGTTGTGCGATCACTATTTTCAAAATAAATCATCTGGGCATCTCCTTGAGTATAAGCCCCAATCTTTTGTACATAAACTTGGTTTTAAATAATAAACAACTTCCATGAGCCTCTCCTTGAGTTGTAAGCCCCATACCTATGCTTTCAAAATCATGTGTCTGTTTTGAACTGCTTGGAAACAACTGGGCCTCTCCCCAAGTATAAGACCCAATACTATTCTTTCATTCTTTCATTCAAAAATACATTATTTTGGGCCTCTTAATATAGTCTAAGCCCCATCCTTCTCCCTTTTATAATAAAAAGAAGATTCAAATTACACTGGTACTAAGAGGAGCATTATTCCCGGTGAAACTGCTCTTGGACCACTTGGGCCTCTCTTTGGGTTATAAGCCCCAAACTTTCTTTTCAATTCATTCAAATAACAACAACATTCTTTTTAATTCAAATTCAAATTCAAAGTTTTCTAAAAAATTTCTTCAATTTCTCAAAACCCTAATCATACAGTGATAATCAATACAACCAATCATAATACACTTGGGCCTCTATCCAGAGAATAAGACCCACCACCATTTCAATTCAATTCATACTTGTTTATATGCTTGTTCATATATCTGTATATATACCTACACTTATCTGTCTAGGGTCCCCTTAGCAGTTAGGTCATCCTCAGTTCATACTTAGGTCAAACAGTAGGATACTTATAACTTAGTTCAATCAACTAGTTTATACTTGTACAAAGAAATTCATTTCCCCAAAGAGGATTAATTCCCGATGAAACCTCTTTTGAATTTATTCAAACGTTAGAACTGTTCAGCAAAGAAAGGATTATTTCCCAGTGAAACCTTTCTTGAACTTTTCTGAGGCTTGGACCCATAGGCTTCTTAAAAGTTCCCTCAGCCTCCTCTTGGGCTTAGTACAAGGACCCATAAGCTTCTTAGAAGTTCCCCTTAGCCTCCTCTTAGGCTTAGTACAAGGACCCAAATGCTTCCTAAAAGCATAGGATAGAATTTAGTCATCTCTACTAGTTCAATCCCTAGGAAAGTCAAAACTTTGGAACATCCAATCATTCAAGATTTGATCTTCATCTCTAGAACTCTCAGCCTCCTCTTGGGCATCATACAAAGATCTTTATCCAACCAGAGTCTGACTCTTCTTAAGAGACTTGGGTAGTCTCAGCCTCCTTTTGGGCTTCATACAAGTAGATTTGGAAAGTCTCATCCTCACAATCTCCTCTTGGGCTTAATACAAGAACCCTTAGGCTTCCTAAAAGCTTAAGATAAATCCTAATCATCTTTACCAATACATCAATTCCCAGAAGAGTTAAAACCTCTAAGGTATTCAAACTCATCTTTAAATCCCTTCTGACCCCCAACAAGGCTTGACTTTCACCTTAAAAATTCCCAGCCAGGGTCAGGTTACCATCAATAAATCCTCAAAAAGTATCAGAGCCTCATGGCATCTGATAATTCAACTCTTCTCCAATCACCAGCAAGAGTTAGTTTCCCTTTGGATTCCCCAACACAGTTTAGACATTCTCCTGGATTTCAATAAATCCTTAGCAAGAGTCAGCTTCCTCTTAGGCTTTATATAATGATTTAACCAGTCAGCCTCCTCTTAGGCTTCATATAATGATTTAACCAGTCAGTCTCAATCTTGGGCTTTGTACAAGACAAATATCATACTCCCCAGTTGAGTCAGTCTTCTTTAAAGCTATACTCAAACTCTTCAGCCTCATCATCTTGGGCTTCAAACAAGATACTCAAATAAAACATCTTCAGTGGAGTCCATCCCCAAATTGTTTAGCTTCAACGTTGGGCTTTGATCAAGGCACAAAATCCATCATCCCCACAGATAAGACTACGAGTCCTCTCTGTAGGAGGATATCCCCTCTATGCGTCACATTTCAAAATAAACAATCAATTTTTTTCTAGATAATTGATGTAAGTGGTACACTTGTTAATTCAAAATCCAAGCTGGAGTCCCTCCTTTATCATGGCTAAAATTTCTCTTTCATCTAACTGATGTAAGTGGCAAGCCTCTAGATTCTACACATCCAAGCAAATGTCCCTCTCTTAGCATAAAAGATTCATACAGGAAAAAGTGGCATTGCTCTACACTGAGTTAAAGCTTCTTCCTTCATGACATTTCTCTTATAAAGGAAGTTATGGCATTGCTGGATTCCATACATCCCAGTTAAAGTAACTTCCCTTATAACCAATTACTCAACATTTGTGATGAATAGGTAGATTTCTCCCTTTAGAGATGACAATTTCTTTCTCTCAATCAACTTTTAGCTTCAATCTTGGGCTTTAAACAAGACACAAATACTCTTTTAGCTTCAATCTTGGGCTTTGAACAAGATATAAATACCCTGTTAGCTTCAATCTTGGGCTTTGAACAAGACACTAAATTTCCTCCCATAGAATAGGAGGAACTACGATTGCTCTGATTTCCCAAATCTCTTTACGGGAATACGTAGGCATAAGATTGTGAAATCTTAGCGAGCACACTAATCAAAAATCTTAGGTCTAGCACCTTCCCAAAAATAATAGGAAACCCAAAAACAACAAATACATTTCTTCAGTCCTCCCAAAGGAGAAACTTTCCCCAATCAACAACAGATAGACTTAAGAAAGCATTCCAAACAGTAGAAAATATATGCAAACGAAGGTTCCTAAAGATTACTATAGATACTCTGGGTGTTAATAGCTTCCCCTTGTATAACCAAACCCCGATCCTCGACATCTTTGCATTTGTTAAAGAAAACACTTGCACGCAGGGTTAGTTTAAGATATCTTCCCCTTCCTTTCAAGCTTCATAGGATAAATACAGAAATCAGAAAGTAGCGTTAAAAAAGGTAGTGGTCGCGTCACTAAAACCGGAGCTACACTACTAACCAAGTATTATTAATTGAAATATAAGAATTACCAATAGTACCTTTACCAACGATCCTTCCTTTCTGGTTTCCCCCAAACCCCACAGTTCCTCCCTCTTTCAGAGTTAGGGTTTGAAACATATGCTTTTCTCCTATCATATATTGTGAGCAGCCACTGTCCAGGCACTAAGACTGTTGCTTTGTTTCTCCATTGAAGCATATCTGATGCAAAGACAATTTCAGATTTAGGTACCCATAATCTTATGGTTCCTTTGGGGTTAATTCTGAAAGGATTTTTTTTCTTATTCTGTACCTTATACTTTATGTAGTAGGCCTTGGGATCATTCAAGATTCTTTGTTAAAAAGTTTCCTGTCTTGAATCATCCTTAGCCATTGGTTGTGAGCCCTATAGAACCTTAAACTCTGATGTCTTAAGTTCTGGTATGTTCAAAACTTTTGACTTTATAGTCTTTGGTTCTGGTTTCTTCAAAATCTTTGACTTTGAAGTCCATGGTTCCGATTTCTTCAGAACCTTTGACTTTGAAGTCTCCAGTTCTGGTTTCTTCAGAACCTTTACTTTGTCAGAAGCTGGTACAAAGTGAGAATATAGCACTTTCTGGGCAGAGCTTGAAGAAGCACATTTTATTGGTTTAACCACAGTTCCAAACCTTTGATTGAAAAGGTTTTTGTGAAAAACCAATGCATTAAAATGTTTTGGAAAAGTTTTATACATCAAAAATGCATTGAAAACAAATTTTTATAAAAATATTTACAGTATATGTCGATACATAGAGCTTTCAGGTCAGTACATTGAAGTAAAACTTTCCTATGTGTCGACACATCCATCCTTCAGGTCAGCAGATATGCTACAGTATTAAAGCCTATAGGCTCTGTCCATGTGCCGCCTCCTATAGATCGGCAAATGACCTTCAAAGGTCGACACAAGACCTTCATAGGTCGACAAATGACCTTTTTAGGTCATCTTATGACTTTCATAAGCCAGCTCAAATGATGCATTTTTTCCAAAATTCATAATTTTCTTCATTCTTTTGTTTTCCTTTTGCTTCCAAACTTGCATACGTATATATACTTGATACATGCATAATTTCTAGTAAGGTTTTAGAATAAACCAATATGAAACCGAGATTTCTAAGCATTCTCATCATCTTCAATCTCTCTTCTATGCATACTCACAATCAAACTACACATAATCATTTTTTGATTGGCTGCCATCTAGATTAGGGTTGATACTGTCAAATTTAGGTTGTTTGTACTATAAATTGGGTTGAGTTCTTTGAGGGTTTAAAATAAGAAAAGTGAGCTGGGGTTTTCCTTTAATATAATTAATGGATTTGAAGGTTTTGGACAAGATTACACAATTCAGATTCCATCGAGTGAAAGCCTTGGGACAAGGGGTGCCTTGCAAGGGAGTAGCGTGAGACGGTGGATCGTATTGGTAAATCATGGGTTTCAACAAGTGTGCGCTTGGAATTGATTTGACCAAGTGAAATCCTTGAGACAAGGGGTGACTTACAAGAAAGTAGCGTGAACATGTGAATTGAAGCAGAATTCTTGGTTACTTGATCAATCTTTGGTCAAGGGTTTTGGAGGTGCTAGAATCAACATCAAACTTAGGGTTTGTGGGGTTGGATTGCTACATTTCTTGTATACAAACTTTTGCAAAGTAAGGTTAATTGCAATCATCTCAATTCAAATTTGAATTGATGGCACACGTGCCCATAGCGAGGTCGATTGGGGAACTGCCTAAACAAATCCTTGTGTACTCTCTTTCTCTCTCTATCTCTTTTAATTTGTTTTTGAAAATTATTGAGTTCATTGTTCGTTTGATCAATTCATTTGGGAATTACTTTTGATCACATTTTGATATAAGTTTTGTTGAGTTAATCATAATCTATTTGATTGTGATTGGATTTTAAGATAAACTAAACTAAGCAAATTTCCAAACGATATCGATTTCACACAAGGTGTTCGATAATTTGCCTAAATATTTTTTTTTTGTGTTTTGATCATTGGGAATAAGCTTTACGTATAGCTTTTCATTCAATTGGCTTTGATTAATTGTTGTTGACAAATTTGTGTTCATTATCATACGTTTGTGTACCTTTACGCATATCCGATCTTTTCGATAGAGGTTCGATTAAATGATTCGATTCGGGTTATTTTCGATGTGCCATATAACTTTTCAAATCAGTTTTGCCAAAAAAAATTAACTTGTTATATATTTACCCCCTCTAGATCGAAGTCTATCGTCTAACAAGTGGTATCAGAGCTATGGCTAGTTTCGTGCTTAAGATTTTCTTATTAGAAGAATGGCTACTGAACCTAAGGGAGCATACAATAGAGCACCAATTTTCACCGGCAAAAATTATGTCTATTGGAAAGCTTGTATGCGTATTCATGTCAACTCGTTTGACAAGGGTATATGGGGCGCCGTCATGAATAGTCCTAATGAAATTACAATGACCAATGGTGAAGGTGTTACTGTACCAAAATCGGAAGCACAATGGAATGATAATGATAAGAAATTATGGTTACATGATTGGAAGGCACAAAATATTCTCACTTCCGCACGTGGTGTTGATGAATATTATCATGTCTCTCATTGTGAGACCGCCAAAGCTATGTAGAACACATTAGAAGTTGCACATGAGGGAACTAATGAGGTCAAACAAGCTAGGATCAATACCTTAAATCAAGATTTTAAACAATTTCGCATGGAGCACGGTGAAACCATTACGGACACGCGAAAGCGGTTCACATATCTTATGAATTGATTGAATGCTCTAGGTAAACCTATTTCCAATGATATTGCTACTAATAAGATTTTGGGATGTTTAAATAGGGAATGGCAACCCAAGGTCACCACAATCAAAGAGGAAAATAATCTTAAAGCACTTGATATCACTACTTTGTTTGGAAAATTGGAATAACATGAGCAAGAACTCACTATCTTGGAAAAACATGAAAAAGAGTATGAAAAGAATGTAAAGAAAGAGAAAGGTAAAGAAAATGACGTAGAGAAAAAAAATATATTGCTCTAAATAATTCAAGCTCAAAGTCCTCGTACCATGAGCGAAGTGATTGTGAAAGTAGAGATGACAAGAATTCTGATGATGAGGATATTGGGTTGTTAGTCAAGAGATACCAAAGGTATATAAGGAAAAAGGAGTCAAACACTCTGTCATACCCCAAATTTTGACCACCAAGATTTCCCATCATTGTGTAAATCATCATCACAATATGGATGAACCATCATGCCTCACTAATCTCCTCAAAAATGGGTGAGCATTCACCACAACCAAGAATTAAGGTTTTGAGCCCTCTTAGAGCACTTAGACAAAGGATCAATCAAGAATTGACATGATATTCAACTTGTCTAAACTCTCCAAAACCCATAAGGGGTCAAGAGGACTCCCACATCAAGAACCAAGCACAAAGTTGCTACATTCCAAGTGGATTAAGCCTCAAGATCGCCAGTGTCACCAAATTAGGGTTTTGGTCGACCAAGGCCTCCAGGTGGAAATTTTCCTCTGGGCATGAGCAAATGCTTCAAAACATAACTCAAGATACTCCAAGGGACCTCATGGACCCAATCATCAAGTCACTCTAGCCTCAGGGGATGCATTCACCAAAAATCAGGAATTAGGGTTTCTTGACCTAATTCACCCCTAAGTTGACTTTTGGGACAAAACATGAGCCAAGACCTCAAGACATGGTTTGAGGGGCTCCAATACACTACCTTGATCCATTTGCAACAATGGATTGGTCCAAGAAGCTTGATCCACATGTTTCAACTTCATCAGGGCCACAATTAGGGTTTCGAGGAAAAAGTCAACTGTACCTTTGACTTTTGACCAAGACATGCTCCCAAATCTTGGGACATGATTCAATACATCCTATAACACCTATGGAACATATCCATTAGGTTTGATTTAGGTCAAGGGCTTGATTTCACAAAGGATCGCACAGTTTGGATTTCATTCGATAAAAAGTCAACTGTACAAAAATCCAAAGTTTGACTTTTTGGATTTTTGGTCAAACAAGGTTCCTTAACCCTAAAACAATGTTAATATGTGATTTGAATCATTATTCATCAAGAAAAATCAAAGAAAGTGAGTTAACTTGTAAAAGGGGTAACCATAAAAACTTAGAATTTTTCTAAGTTATGAAACAAAGTGGTTAGGTTACCAACTTCCAATGACCATAACTTGAGATCTAAGCAACCATTTTGGGTGATCCAAAGCTGGATTTGTAGGTCTTGCTACACTCTACAAAAGCTTCAACTACATCAAACTCCAATTCCTCATGGATTTTAAGTTATGGAGTGATCAAAATAGCTGAAAACACAAAAGTGACATTTTTCCAACAAAGTGAAATTTTCACTAAGTCGGAATCTGCCTTATTTTTCCCCAAATGTAGAGGCATTTTTCATTGTAATTCAAGTTGATTCAAAACCAAAGTTGGAAATTATGTTGACATAGGATATATCAGCTTTCCAAAATGTCCAAGAACTCCATGAAACTCCACTTGAGCTAGGAGTTATGACAGCTGCAACATGCCTTGCTGCAAACTGTCTTGGCCAGGAAGATTTGTGCATAAGGGCTCGATTTGATCAAATTGTGCAACAACAAGCATGGTTATCCATCTGCACACCTCAAGGGGGGACAAACAAGGGACAAGCACTGATCTATCAGCCTCCAAAGTCCCAAAATCTACAATAGCCATGCCAAACCTAAAAGAGCTAAAAAGGTGCCAAGACTCTAATTTTGTTGCAATGCATTTAATGGATACACCAAGGTGGCATTGAATGATGCATTCCTAACTGAATGAGTTAAGGATAAGCTCTGAATCAAAGAACCATAGGCCTGTGTTGTAACCTCAAGTCAATGGCTAGAGGAGACTTGAGATTCCATTTGATCCACATTGGCCAAAGGCCTGCTGCAGTTGCCATTCCCTATTGATGCTAAAACAAACTTGACACACTATAAATAGACCTCATTTCTGATCAGTTTGAGTACACCAAAGGCCTATAACACTTTCCTTTCTCAAAATCACACTCTCACTTCCAAAAATGCATTCTAATGCAAGCTACCATCGGGTTTTGAATTAGAATGTGTTTCCAACCAAACTATTCACACACACACACACCTCATAAACATCATATGTGAGCTGATCAAACACTAAACCAACAACTGGAACACCAAATTCATGAAATCATCATCCATTTGCTCAAGGTTTCAACAAAGTTGCAGTTGAGGTACCATAATCTGTTCCAGTTTATTTCAAATCAATCCAAGGTTTCAAACACACTACATATGGTGTAGGGAAGCTGTTCAGATCATCATAACTCATCTGTAACACCTCTAACTCAAAAATCAAATTGCTCTTGCTGCCACGACTTTCAAGTAAGCCTAAACTTGGTCATCTCATAATTTATGCATATTTCCTCGCACAAAACTTTTGCCAAATGTTCATAATCATGCATAAAATGTTTCCCCTCTATTGATTACTTTGTATGAATCGTGTATCAAATTTCTCAGCCTTCATGCACAAGTTAGGGTTCTTGAGGTTTTGTTTTGATTTCTCATTCCATGCTTAAAATATATGAAATTAAAGACCATAGACATGATCGTGAGTTGAAAACGAGCAGATTGATATGTGGATTGTATGATTCCATCAAGTATTCAGTGAGATTGATGAGAAAACGCAAATCTGGGCAAAACAGGGCACGCAGGCTAGAACAAGATGTTCTTGGCGCCCTTTTTCAAATATTCGAATATTTGAATTTTTGTGATTTTATTTAATTGATTCAAAAATTAATTGTTCTCTGAATATTAATGATTTAGAGTTGATTCTTTTTTTAATAATTCACAAAAATGTTAAAATATTTTATTTTACAAAATTCCCCAAAAATATTATTTATTTCACATATTTGATATTTTTGAAAAGAATTAATTTTTATTTGTTTTTCAACATTTTGAAAATTTTCTTTCTCTTGATTTTCCAAACTTAAATGGTTTTCAATCATTTTGTGGACAAAAACATGATTTTTGAAACATTGATCCAAGATCACCACTCATTTTTCACATGTTTTCAATAATTTTTATTAATTTTTTAACAAAATTAATTCCATTTTTAACAAAATTAGGGTTTTGATTGATTTCACCCTCATCAATCTTTTTCAAACACTCATGGGCCTCTAATAGAGTGTAAGACCCAACCCTTGTTGTACATAAACCATTATTGGGCCTTAGATATTGTATAAGTCCCGACACGATGAAAAATCTCGACGCGATCGTCATTTTCAAACAGAAATCAATTGGGCCTCTCCCTGAGTTGTAAGCCCCATCTCTTGTACAAAAATAAACTTTAGGCCTCTTGATAGAGTGTAAGTCCCACCTCTTTGTAAATAAAATAATTTAGGCCTCAGTTTATTGTATAAGTCCTGATGCAGTTTCAGAAACTTCGACGAGATTGTCGTTTTCAGACTATTTTCAACTGGGCCTACCCTCATGTTGTAAGTCCTATTTCTTTTCTTTAAATAATCTTTGGGCCTCTCCTTGAGTTGTAAGACCCATACCTTTGTACAGAAAACCTTTTGGGCCTCAGTCATTGCATAAGTCCCAGTACAATCTTATCAAAACAACTTCCCTTTTGATTTAGGTTCAAATATACAGTTGTTGTCAAAACTTTCTTTAATTTCTTTGAACAACTAACAATACAGCATGGAAGCTTGCTCACCTGTAAGTTTTATCCGCTTTCATTTACTTGCTTTAATATATATAACTGTATTGTGGGAAGCTGCACACTGTGAGTCTTCTTTCATCCTTTTAAATACATGTCAAATATATATAACTGTATTGTGGGAAGCTGCGCACTGTAAGTCTTCTTTCATGTCCTTTTAAATACTTGTCATATATCCACTATATATATACTAGTATAGTTATTTAGAGTTTTCCCCGACAACTAGGTCTAGAACTAGGTAAAGCCATGTTGGTCACTCTTTAATACGGTCTAAACTAGATCCCCATAGGATTTTCAGATACAGTCTTGCCTCCTCTTGGGCTTAAACAATATGGAACAAAGGGAAAGGCAGTATTCTCAGTGAACCTTTTCTCAGACTGTCACATTAGAAATTGTCAAAGAAATTCTATTCCCCAGAGTTGATATGTTCTCGGTGAATAGCATCTCTTGAGTTTCTTCAAACCTTAGAAATTTCACTAAATGATCTATTCTTGATGAATAGCATTTCTTGAACTTTTCTTGGTTTGAGTCCCACAGGCTTCCTAAAAGCATCCCCGCCTCCTCTTGGGCTTTGTACAAGGACCCTCCGGCTTCTTAGAAGTTATCATGCCTTCTCTTGGGCTTAATCCAAGGACCCTGACGACCTCTTAAAGGTATAAGACAGAACTTAGTCATCATTTTCTAGAGCAGTCTTTCCGGAGTCAAAACCTTCAGACCAATTTTAGGGTTGATACTCATCCCTTAAAAGAGTCGGCCTCCTCTTGGGCATCATACAAAAGATAAAACTCTTCCACACCAATAGGCTCGGACAGTCTAAATCCCCTCTTGAGTCTCAAAAACATTCTCAAGTTCCCTACAAACATAGGAAGAAACCCCGGTCATTCTAGATAAATCTCCAACAGAGCTAAAACCCAGTCTCTCTCCTAAAATCCCCCAGCCAGGGTCAGTCTATCACTGGTATAACACTATCTCAAATCAGAACCTCAAGGCATCTGATACTTCAGCTCTGCTGTAAACCCTCAGCAAGAGTTGATTTCCCCACTTGGACCTGCCTTGGAATCTCAATAACCCCCGGCAGAAGATAGCCTCCTCTTAGGCTTTGTATAAATGATCTTTCCTCGGCATAACCAGCCTCCTCTTGGGCTTTGTACAAATGATTCTCCCCAGCGGAGCTAACCTTTTCAGACTCTCTTGTTGAGTCAATCACATTTTCAGACTCTCTTGGGGAGTCAATCACCGTCTCAGACTCTCTTGTTGAGTCAATCACCTTTCAGTACTCTCTTGTTGAGTCAACCCTGTAGCCTCAATCTCGGGCTTTGTACGAGACAGATAAAAAACACTCTTTTGTTGAGTCAATAACCACCTCTTAGGCTTTGTATAATGATTTCCCCTAGCAGGAGTTAACCTCCTCTCGAGCTGTGTATGATGATTTCTCCAGCTTGTTCAGCCACAATCCCGGGCTTTGTACAAGACAGATAAAAAGCACTCTCTTGTTGAGTCAAACCCTTTTTAGCCTCTATCTTGGGCTTTATACAAGATATAAAATTTCATAACCTTCTCTTAAGCTTGGGGACAAACATCTTCCCCAACAGATTTATTTCCTCCGAGCCTTCCTTTAGACTTCGAGAAATAACTCCTAAGCAGAGTCAACCTTTTTCCGCCTCCATCTTGGGCTTTGTACAAGATAGATGATGCTCTCCAGAAGAGTCAAATTCTTTAGCCTCTATCTTGGGCTTTATACAAGATGCATACAAGCCTCCCCGGCGGAGTCAAAAATCCCTTTTAGCCTCAATCTTGGGCTTTGTACAAGACAGAAAGAACATTTTCCCCGGAAGAGTCAAGCTTTTAGCCTCCTCTTAGGCTTAGTATAATGATATCCCCTAAAGAGTCATTCTCTTTTTTGCCTCAATCTTGGGCTTTGTACAAGACACCAATATATACACTTTCTTGTCTAGTCGATCCTATTTAGCCTCCTCTTAGGCTTTATATAAGGAAATCCCTAGCCGAGTCAATTAACCTTTTAGCTTCAACCTTGGGCTTTGATCAAGGCACACAAAAATCAACAATTCCCTTTGAGGAAGTCTAATCCCTCTTTAGAGATGACAAATTCTCTCTCAAAAAACTTTTAGCTTCAATCTTGGGCTTCGAACAAGACACCAAAACATCTTTTTCCTCCCTTTGAATAGGAGGAACTACGATTGCTCTGATTTCCCTGTTTCGTTAAAACGGGAATACGTAGGCATAAGATTGCGAAATCTTAGCAAGCATACTAAACAAAAACCCTAGGTCCAGTACCTTCATATCAATCAAGACTTTAGGTTTCATACCTTAGTCATCATCCCCATTTTCCACAGAAAACAAAAACTCACTCACTCACTCAAATTTCTCGAGAAACTTTCCCTACCCATTAACAGATAAACACTATCAATTACAAAGCGAAACCTAAGGCTAATATCCTGTGGATAACCACATATAGGATGGGTAATTGACAACTACCCATTGTATAACCTGACCCCGGACCCCCAATCTCTTTTAAGCGTTTGTTCAGTTGAAGATTCGCGTGCAAGGTTAGTTTTAGATAGCTTCCCTTTCCCTTCCAGCTTCACGGGATAAATAAGAAATCAGAAATTAGCACTCCCTCCTACCATTGTGGTGAGGAAAACACCAGCGATAAGGTGGTCGCGTCACTGACAAAAATCGCTCGCTACAGAAAAATGGCGACTCTGCTGGGGAGCCATTGACTGTATAGGATTATAGGCTATAGCTCTTAAGCGGTCTAGGATGTTAGTTTTAGGATAAATATATATATATATATATATATAGCGCTTTTCCTAGTTGATATCCATGTTTATTTTTCTGCTAATGGGACTGCGGGTGATGTCGCATCTGGAAAGTTTAAGTGCCACCTAAGATAAGTGATGGCATGAGACATGTAATCTTACAAGGAGTGAATCCCAAATAAGAGGTCTCGGTAGACCATCGAATCAGTGGAGATACCCTTTGTGGATTCAATGCCTATATGACTTCAGTTGTTGAAAGCAGATTGTTCGATTGTGGTATCTGAGAAGCTGAGGATTTTAGTAGACTAAGACCATGTTACTATTTTGTAGCGCGGAAGCTATTGGAAATAGTTATCACGCGATACTACCCTTATTTGAGATTACTCTAAGATACTGCAACTCGCTCGGGTGAACCAGCCTGCTGTTGTTATCCCAAGAGGGGTCAATGATTTTGAGGACAGGTACAAAAAATCACCAGTACAACCTTTGGGGATGGGTAGAGCCATGACTTCATGACACCGAACCTTTGACCCCATGTTTTTTCTATGTTTTTGTGTGCTGCATTCATGCATTCATTTCATTAAAAAACTCTAAATAAAAAAAATTTCTCTTCTAGTCTCTCTTTTTCAAATTAAACTAAGACAATGATTGCAAATGTCAAAGAAAAAGATTGCGTTATGGATTTCGGTAGAAGGAAGACTCACAAGTACACCTTCAAGGTTCCAAAATTAGAGGATTTAAGAGGGTTGGCAAGGATGATCACCAACCCTGATGCATTCAGAGATAAGTACGGAGGACTGCTGTCTCTGTTATGGGTCCATGTAATTGAAGGAATCCTGTCTACACTCATTCAGTTTTACGATCCGGTCTATCATTGTTTCACATTCCCAGATTATCAACTAGCACCAACACTGGAGGAGTACTCTCACCTGACTGATTTACCCATTACTGACCAAGCTCCCTTTTCTGGACTGGAAAAAATTCCAAAGGATCAGACCATTACAAGAGTCATTTATTTGGACAAGTCATAAGTCAGGACTCACATGACTACTAAGGGTGGAATCCAAGGTTTGCCAGCCAAGTTTTTGATAAAGAAAGCTCTGTACTTTGCTAGTATAGGGAACGCGACTACGTTCGAGAGCATCTTTGTTTTGCTCACCTACGGGTTATTTTTGTTTCCCAACATTGATGACTTCGTGGATATCAATGCCATTAAGGTTTTTCTGATTGGAAACCCTGTACCGACCTTGCTTGCGGACGCTTATCATTCCGTACACCTAAGGAATTTGTACAGCGGAGGAATGATCACATGTTGTGTACCCCTGCTATACAAATGGTTCACTTCCCATTTACCTAAGTCTGCCACTTTCTGGGGTCATAAGAGTACTCTACGTTAGTCACAGAGAATCATGGCTCTTACCAACTCTGACATCGTTTGGTACAACCGAATCTATGACAGGATCAGAATCATTGACCGTTGTGGAAACTTCCCTAATGTACCCCTCATAGGAACTAAAGGAGGAATCAATTATCATCCAGTTTTAGTTCGTCATCAATTTGGATACCCGGTGAGACATGTCCCGCATAATGTTCATCTGGAAGGTCTTTTCTACAAGGAAGGAGAAAATGACAGGGCACTAAAGACAGAAATAGTGCACGCTTGGAAACATGTTCACAGGAAAGGAAGAGAGTCTCTAGGAAAATAGGATTGTGTCTCTGTGGAACCTTATCTCCACTGGGTATAAACTAGAGCTCTCAAACTGAGGATGCCTTACCCTCGTCAAGAAGTTCTTCCGTTAAAGGAATCTGTCATTTACTTTATGTCCGATATGGAAAAACTTTAGGTTACTCTCAGCAAAGTTCAACAGGAGAAGAAGTCTTAGAAGAACAAGTATCGCATTCTCAATGTGGAGTGTAACAAAATACAGCAACTGTTAAAAGAAAAAGATGCTCTGATCGAGATTTTAGAGCAACATGCTGTAGAAAATCAGGAAGACCAAAGGAATTTGCTCGCTCCTTTCACATGGTAAAGGAATGACAACTAGACAACGGCTCAAGAGCTCCGGTCAAAGAAAAGGAAAGTACCAGAACCAGCACCTGAGCCCTCCCCAGAGAGGATTCATGATCCATTAGCTTAGACATTTCCTTTTACAGTACTTTGTAAATTACTGTATTTCCATTTCTGAAATCTTTGAATTCAATAAAACGGGGTTTCCCCACTGTATGATGTTTGCAATCCAATTTTCAAAGTTTCTTTTGATTAAACAAAAAAATTAATATAATTATTGCATATCATTCATCATTCTCACATAACGCATTCTTCTTACCTACGAATCTCACGTTTGTGTCTCGATTCTAGAGTCAAACTGTCTCATTCATACAATACTCTGACCAATCAACAGAAAAAGATGGATAATCTCGAGGAAGAGAACAGGGAGTTAAGAGAAGAACTCGACGCTCTGAAAGAAGATCTGAGAAAACTTCACAATGACATGCAAGCTCTGGCAGCAGCTTAGATACAAAGGATTGTGATCTCAGAGATCACATCTACACCCATAGTGGAAAGGTATGACCCTCAGTATAACATGCCTAAAGATCGTCCCTGGGGCATGCCTATCAACTATATTCCAGAAGGATATATTCTGCTGATCACGGAAGATCCAGAAACTGCAGCAGGAGCCGCTGGGCTTGAAGGTTACAAACTTCGGGAAAGCAAAGATGCCAGGGGCATGACAACAACTCCTGAAGGTTACAAACTTCGGGAAAGCAAAGATGCCAAGGGCATGACAACAACTCATGAAGGTTACAAACTTCAGGAGGCACCAAGAGTCACTGCCATAATGACTATACCACCACCCTTGGTACACACTGTCCCGGAAGGGCAAATTCCACAGATACCTTCTGGTGGAAATGAAATTATGGACGACAAAATGAAGGAGTTCCAGGAACAGTTCCTGGAGATGCAAAAGGAACTGCAAGCCATTCGCGGTCAGAATCTATTCGGAAAGGACGCCACAGACCTTTGTTTGGTCCCCAATGTGAAAGTTCCGCACAAATTCAAGGTGCCCGAATTTGAGAAATACAAGGGTAACTCTTGCCCTCAAAGTCATTTGGTGATGTACGCTCGGAGGATGTCAACACAGATAGAGAACCAACAACTACTGATCCATTACTTCCAGGATAGTTTAACTGGTGCCGCACTCAAATGGTACATGGGTTTAAACTGCACCAAGATCGTCACTTTCAGAGATCTTGGCACTGCCTTTGTTCAACAATATAAGTATAACCTGGACATGGCACCGGACAGAGATCAACTTAGAGCCATGTCGCAGAAGAACAAGGAAACCTTCAAGGAATATGCTCAGAGATGGCGTGAAATTGCCGCTCAGATTTGTCCACCTCTTGAAGAAAAGGAGATGACAAATATCTTCTTGAAAACCTTGAGCTCATTTTACTACGACAGAATGGTCTCCAGTGTGCCCAGCGACTTCACTGAAATGGTCGACATGGGAGTTCGTCTTGAAGAAGCAGTTCGAGAAGGACATTTAATTAAAGATACAGGACCATCAAGCAGTACCAAAAGATACGGTAGTGCTCTCCCTAAGTAAAAAGAGCAAGATATTGGAAATATCTCTCTCGGAAAGAAAAGGTGACGGTACCAACCAGTAGCAGCTGTAACTCCTGCTATTAGCCCTGCGCCTGTTCCTGCGTATCAACCTCAGGTTGCTCAAAGCCAACCGAATCAACAACAATATCAGCAAAAGACACAACAGCCTCTTCAGCAAGCTCGTCCTCAGTACAACAACAACTGTACAACGCGACCACCAGGGTTCGACCATATACCAATGTTGTATGCAGAATTGTTTCCATTACTACTGGTTAAGGGGCACGTCCAGACCAGGTATCCTCTTCCAATACCAGAGAATCCGCCTTTTTGGTTCAAAAAGGATCTGACTTGTCCTTACCATCAAGGAGGACCAGGGCATAACTTAAAAAATTGTCTCAGCTTCAAGTCCGATGTGCAAAAGGTTGTCAAGAGCGGGGTCTTATCCTTCAAGGATACAAATCCAAAGGTTCAGACGAACCGGTTGCCTCAACACGAGAAAGCTGCGGTCAATTTGATAGAGGAAGAATCTAAGCACAACTATCAAATTCACGATGTACTCTTAGTGGGAACCAACCTGGTCAAGATGCATTGCAGGCAGAGCAGATACGGTCATGTACCATCTCATAACTATCACCAGTGTGATATCTGCTCGAAAGACAATCAAGGATGTTCTGTGGTGCAATCCGCTCTACAGGAACAGATGGATCTCGGATGGATCCAGAATTACCAAATTTGTGAGGTCAACATGACTTATATAAATTCCAACATCATTCAGAACTACAACATCAGATGGATCTTGGATGGATTCAGGATTACTGCGATAGAAGTCATTATCAAGTTAACATGATTCAAATCTTTGATATTCGCTTAATGAATACCAGCTTGGTGGAGTTGCATGCTACACAAGTCCAGCTCAGTTTTCTGACTTCGCATAATTATCAGAACTGTACAGTATGCCGTGAGAGTGACCAAGGATATGCTCTCGTTCAAAGAACTTTGCAACACTTGTTAAACCACTGGTGGCTTCTGATCTATTTAGACGAAGACACACAACAAGTCAGCATGACTAACAGGGACCCTACTAGGCATCAAAGTCATGATATTCGATCAATGGAAACCGACATAGTAAGGTTACACTACATTCAAAGCGGACGTGGTCGGGAGCCACCACACAACTACGAGCGCTGTAGAGTCTGCTCAGAGAATAATCAAGGATGCTACCTCGTGTGAGCAGCCCTTCAAAGTCAATTGGACCATAAGGATATTCAACCATGGTCAAGCTCTGGTTCAACGTTGGAATATAGTCCTAATCATGGCAAAGATGTTGTCTTAATCCCTAAGCGAGAAGTGGCCAAAGATATATGCGCCATAATCCCTTTACTCCATGAATCAAGAGTCCCTCTTGATAGTGGAAATGTTCTCAATCTCGAACCAATTGAGGTCGGATATGATGGTCAGAAAAATCAGAAGGCTCATATAGCTATCTATCTGCCGGGACCAGTACCGTACAAGTCTGATAAGGTTATCCCTTACAAGTACGGTGCAACAACAATTGAGAATGGAAAGGAAACTCCATTACCCTCCGTCGTGAATATTGCAGACATTAGTCGAGTAACACAGAGCGGTCGAATCTTCAACCGAGGAGTTGGAGAACCTACCAGAGAAAAGGAACCTCAAACAGAAGTTCCCAATCAACCAGTAGGTCAGTCCAGTGATCCCGACCTTTCGAAGAACGATGATGAGATGCTGAAGCTCATCTAGAAGAGTGAATACAACATTATTGACCAACTATTGCAAACTCCTTCAAAAATATCAGTGCTATCTCTTTTACTCAGTTCCGAAGCCCACAGAGAGGCTCTACAGAAAGTCTTAGAGCAGGCCTTTGTGGAACAAGATATAACAATCAGGCAATTTGACAGCATCATCTCCAACATCACTTCCTGCAACAACTTGGGGTTTAGTGATGAGGAATTGCCAGAAGAAGGCAAAAGTCACAACATGGCGCTAAATATTACAGTCAACTACCAGGACGATGCTTTAGCCAGCGTACTGGTGGATACCGGATCAGCTTTAAATGTTATGCCGAAGTCCACATTAATGTGACTATCATTTAAGGGATCTCCGATGAGAGGCAGTGAGGTCATCGTCAAAGCATTTGACAGATCCTAAAATACGATTATCGACAAAGTCAACCTTCCCATAACTATCGGACCTCACACTTTCCAAGTCACTTTCTAGGTCATGGACATCCGGGCAGCATACAGCTGTTTGTTAGGAAGACCTTGGATACACGAGGCTGGGGCAGCCACTTTGACACTTCACCAAAAGCTGAAGTTTGTCAAGAACGACCAACTAGTCACAATCTATGGAGAACAAGCCTTGATCATGAGTAACCTATCATCGTCCACTTGTGTAGAACCAGAGGAGGTTGCAGGAACCCAGTTCCAAGCACTTTCAGTGAGCAGTGACAACCGATCAGAAAGAGGAACGTCGATTTCCTTGTACAAAGATGCTCTCGAAGTGATCTAAAGTAACAATTCAAAAGGATGGGGACAGCTTGTCATTCCTACTGATAACAAAACAAGGAAGGGTCTTGATTTTTCCTCAACCTGTACCCAGACTGCTACTAATGATGAAGGTCTTCATCCCATTCAGGACTTCTTCCACAGTGGAGGCTTCCTTCACCCAGTGTCTCAAGAAGTACATACCATCAATGAGGGTGATTCCTCCGATACAGATGAAGAAAGGAAGTCCTATCTTAACGAGGATGGTTATATGTCTCAAGGAGAAGTGCCTACGCCATTTTGCTATCCCGCACAGAGTCCGAGATTTATACCAAGGTCAGATGTCAAGATGATATACGGAGATTTTGATCCGGAAGGATGTCGTGCTCCACCAAACTCATTAGAGGAGGAAACTCTGATGAAAGACAACTTTGACCACGACTATTATGGCCCAATGGATGGCCTGCCTATATGGCAGCCTTACCCACGAGACACGCAGAAAGAGAGTCAGCCGAACGATGAATATCAACTGAGCATCATTGAAAAGAATACTTGCGTCCCCACCATGCCATGGGATCAACACTCAGGGCGTTCAGAAAATATCCAGCATGACGATGAATTTGCAAAGCTTACAGGACTAGAGTTCATCAACTATGCTTTTCCTGAGGTCAACATCATCGAAAGGGATGACTCCTCCAGTTCCAAAGAAGTATGGGACACCTTAGGACAACCGAGTGGCAAATTCAACTTCTTGGTTAAGTATACCGCTCCTGAAATCTCTCATATCAGGCTCGAAGACATCCAGTCAACTGGATGGGGAGATTCACCTGAGAGAACAAACACTATGCAAGATATAGCTGAAGAATCCTCCTACGACAACTCTTCCTGGGAGACAGATTCCAACGATCCTGCTCCACCAAAAATCAGCGTTATTTCTGAAGACAAGTCAAGAAAGAAGATACTAGAATTTGTGATTCACCGAGGAGTTCGCCGCCAATGGGTTGCTGTCAACGTTCCGAAAGTGGTTCATAAGTCTAAGTAATTTCCGTCTTTATCTTAACCTTTCACCCTGCCCAGGTGAAGCAGATGTTTTGATAGGGCTCACTTTCTGTAAATGTCTCTCTTCGCTTTGCCCGAAGCGACAGAGTTTTGTTTTATAAGGCTGTAGTTTCAAGAATCGACAAGATCATAAATAAAATAATGGCGTTCTGTAATTTCCGCATTTATTGTTGTTTTCACTTTTCGCTTTTTTAGAAAATGGTAATCCTAAAAACAACTCAAATAATAAAGACGAGCAGTTTTCAGAAAATACACTGCATACACTCTTGCATTCTCTCTATCTCTTCTAAAAATAAATCATCACGTCATGCAAATTTCTTGTTTTAAACCCCATTGAAACATACGATCTGATGCCTTCTCCCAATTTTGAATTCCCAGTATTTGAGGCTGAAGAAGAAAATGACGAAGAGATCTCCCGATTACTCAGACAAGAGGAAAGGTCCATTGAACCTCACAAAGAGCCGTTGGAAACGGTCAACTTGGGTTCAGAAGAAGAGAGAAAAGAAGTCAAGATTGGGGTGCTACTCAGTTCAACTATCAAACAAGGTTTGATAAAGCTTCTCAAAGAGTTTCTCGATGTATTCGCTTGGTCCTATCAGGATATACCAGGGTGGATACCAGCATCGTGGAACATCATCTACCGTTAAGATCAGAATGTCCGCTAGTAAAACAAAGGTTGAGACGGACTCATCCGGACATGGCCATCAAAATCAAAGAGGAAGTACAGAAATAGATTGACGCGGGTTTCCTCGCCACATCAGAATATCCTCATTGGCTAGCCAACATAGTACCAGTTCCAAAAAAGGACGGAAAGGTCAGAATGTGTGTATACTACAGGGATTTGAACAAAGCCAGTCCAAAGGATGACTTGCCCTTACCACACATTGACATGCTGGTAGACAGTACAATAAAGTTCAAAGTCTTCTCCTTCATGGATGGATTCTCGAGCTATAATCAGACCAAAATGGCGCCGAAAGACATGGAGAAAACTTCATTCATCACCCCATGGGGCACCTTTTGTTACAAAGTAATGTCGTTCGGTTTAAAGAACGCCGGGGTAACCTATCAAAGGGCCATGACTACTCTGTTTCATGACATAATACACAAAGAAATAGAAGTGTACGTCGATGATATGATTGCCGAATCCAAAACAGACGAGGAACATGTGACCCACCTATCAAACTATTCGAGCGTTTGAGGAAGTACAAACTCCGCTTGAATCCTAACAAATGCACATTCGGAGTCCGTTCAGGGAAACTGTTAGGGTTCATCGTCAGCCAGAAAGGAATTGAGGTGGATCCTGACAAGGTCAAGGCCATTCGAGAAATGCCTTCTCCAAAGACTGAAAAACAAGTCAGGGGTTTCCTGGGATGTCTGAACTACATTTCCAGATTTATATTCCTCATGACCGCAACATGTGCACTGATCTTCAAATTACTCAAAAAGAATCAGGACTGTGTTTGGACAAAAAACTGCCAAACTGCCTTCGACAGTATCAAGAAATATTTGTTGAACCCACCGATCCTGTCACCTCCAGTAGAGGGAAGACTGCTGATCATCTATTTAACAGTCTTGGAAGACTCAATGGGCTGTGTACTTGTCCAACAGGACGAGGCCAAAAGGAAAGAGTCTGCCATCTACTATTTGAGCAAGAAATTCACTGACTGCGAGACTCGGTACACTATGCTTGAGAAAACTTGTTGTGCTCTGGCTTGGGCAGCCAAACGTCTTCGCCAGTACATGATTTGTCACACTACTTGGTTAATCTCGGAAATGGATCCAATCAAGTACATTTTTGAAAAGCCTGCTCTCACGAGAAGGATTGCCCGTTGGCAGATGTTTCTATCAGAATACGACATCGAGTACTATGCTCATAAAGCCGTTAAAGGAAGTGTTTTAGCCTATCATTTGGCTCATCAACCGATTGACGATCAGGAATCAGTCGGATTTGACTTCCCAGACGAAGATGTCATGTATTTGAAAATGAAAGATTGCGATGAACCGCTACCCAGTGAAGGGCCAGAATCAGGTTCTCAATGGGGACTAATCTTTGACAGAGCTGTCAATCATTATAGACACGGAAGTGGGGCAATCATCATAATACCTCAGAGTACCCACATTCCTTTCACTTCCAGACTGACATTCAAGTGTACAAACAACGAGGTCGAATACGAAGCTTGTATCATGGGTCTCGAAGAAGCGATTGACTTAAGGATCAAGAACTTGGGTGTATATGGCGACTCAGCTCTGGTTATCAATCAGATTAAAGGAGATTGTAAAACATACCAATCAGGATTGATTCCATACAAAGATTACGCGAGAAGGTTGTTACCCTTCTTCAACAGAATCGAGTTTCATCACATCCCTCATGAAGAGAATCACATGGCTGATGCATTAGCCACTGTCTCTTCTATGATTAGTGTAGGTCGATGGAACGACGTACCTAAGATCGACATAATGCGCTTGGAATGGCCTGCCTACATCTTCACGATTGAAGCAATCATAGACGACAAACCTTGGTATCACGATATCAAATGCTTCATTCAGAAACAAGAATACCTACCTGGGGCATCCAGAAAAGACAGGAAAACCCTTAGAAGACTGGCAGGCAACTTCTTCCTGAGCGGTGACACACTCTATAAGAGAAACTTTAACATGGTCTTGCTCCGATGCGTAGACAGACCAGAAGCAAACATACTGATAAAAGAGATTCACGAAGGATCCTTTGGCACTCATGCCAATGGACACACAATGGCAAAAAAAATTCTGAGAGCAGGGTACTATTGGTTGACCATGGAATCCGACTGCTACAAGTACATAAGAAGGTGTCACAAGTGTCAGATATACTCCGAAAAAATCCATGTACCGCCAACGTATCTCAAAGTTCTCTCTTCCCCATGGCCTTTTTCCATATGGGGAATCGACATGATTGGCATGATTGAACCCAAGGCTTCGAACGGACATCGGTTCATCCTGGTAGCTATTGATTACTTCACTAAGTGGGTCGAAGCAGCGTCATACACCAATGTAACCCGACAAGTCATGGTCCGCTTTATCAAAAATAATCTCATATGTCGTTATGGTGTTCCAAGCCAGATCATTACTGATAATGGATCTAACTTGAACAATAAGAAGATGATGAAAGAGTTGTGCGCTGAGTTCAAGATCGAACACCATAACTCATCTCCCTACCGACCTAAGATGAATGGAGCGGTAGAAGTGGCTAGCAAGAACATCAAGAAGATCGTTTAAAAGATGGTTGTAACCTACAAAGACTGGCACGAGATGCTACCCTTTTCTCTTCACGGTTATCGCACATATGTCCGCACTTCAACAGGGGCAACCCCTTTCTCTCTAGTATATGGTATGGAAGCAGTACTTCCCATAGAAGTAGAGATCCCATCAATCCGGGTATTGATGGAAGATAAGCTAACAGAAGCTGAATGGTGTCAAAGTCGGCACGATGAACTGAATCTGATAGAAGAAAACTGAATAACGACTCTATGCCATGGTCAATTGTATCAGCAAAGGATGAAGAAGGCGTTTGACAAAAAGGTCCGACCTCGCGTCTTCAGGAAAGGAGACCTCGTGCTCAAGAAGATACAATCATTCCTCACTGATCCCCGGGGCAAGTGGACTCCGAATTATGACGGCCCCTATGTGGTCAAGAAAGCTTTCTCAGGCGGTGCCTTGAGACTTGCAACTATATATGGAGAAGAATTTTCCTACCCTACGAATGTTGACGTAGTCAAGAAATACTTCGCCTAAATAAAAAGAAAAAAAAACGTCTCGGTGGATTGAAAACCCGAAAGGGAGGTCCAGGAAAAAATTAGAGACATAATCAAAAATCATCCCGATGGATTGGAAGTCTCAAAGTACAATCCAGGCAAAAGTTAGGGATTCATGGCAAGTAACTACGTCCAACAAAGGAGCAAGTCCTCCAGCAGCAGTAATGCCATCCATCAGGAAAACTCTAGTCAAGGTCATCTTCGACGAAAGCTTAGGATGCCCAGAATTCAAAGTTGGTAGAAGGATAATAGTCGTTATGTTTCAATGTAGCCCTGTTCTCTTAAATTACCATTTTCTAAACTTTATAAATACTCTATGGAATCATGCGCTTGGCTGATTTCCATCCTATCAATAAAATTTGAGCCCTAGTGCTTTTGTTTGCAATTCTTATTTGTTTTAGCTTTACGGAATAACATTTTAGCATGATTAACGATTCTTGAAATAAAACAAAAATGAATTTACTTGTCAAATATTTTTCTGCTTTTAAAATAAAAATGGCAGTTTCTTTTGACTGTGGAACATCGAAAGAACATCGATCGCTTCTTCGAAAGCAATTAAGCTTCAAAGTGCAGAATCAAAGTACTCTTTCTAAACCAGTACACCTGAATGAAGGATCAGCTGTGTCAGATGCGAATATTCTGTCCGACATCCCCGACAGAGTTCTTACCTCCTAAGTCCGACCACAGGGACTATCTCTCCTAAGCGAGGCAGAATTGCTATTTTGGACCAGATGATACTTTCCATCCCTTATAGTGACCGAGTATCCAGTTGTGTTCATCTGTTAGTCTATATGTCGCGTCAGTTTTTTCAGCATAAACATACATACCTCATGCATTATTGATTTACATTCATATTCATATTGCATCACTATCACTCTAGTCAGTCTTATCCCCTAGTGATAAAAGTCCTCTCAATCGAGTTGCCAGTCCTTTCCTCATCAGGAAGCAAATCATCTGAGCGATCTCTCCTCTAGTTTATTTCTGGATTGGAGACGGCCCTTGACCACTTTGATAACTTAAACCTCTGAAAAACAAGAAAACTTTCGACAAACGTCACTCTTCGCCATTGAAGATGATATCTTCGCTTTCCCGGATTAAGGAAAATCCTCAGAGAAAGCCTCTTCATCAAAGATTCGGCAGTATAGCAGTTCTTATTCGAAAGATTCGCTGACGAAGAGGTCATCAACACCTCCAAATTGGATTACATCACATGGAATTTCTCCAAGAAGATCTCGAAGAAAATTATGATGTAATATCCCCAAGCGGAAAGTAGTCTCTCAAGAGACTCATTTTCCCCAGTAGAGTCGACAAATGGCGTCTCCAAACAGAGAAGTTTGTGCACCTCTACAACTCAGACGAATGGGTTCCCCAGCAAGCCTGACATCAAAAGTTTTTCCCATCAAATGGCATCTCCCCAGGAAAATTCGGCGAGAAGTTTGAGGAAAACCGCTACGAACAACGTCCCTTGTCAAGAAAGTTTATTGACAAAAAAAAACTGAGACCAGTTCCTTGGTAGGAAACCAGGATCGAGGGGAAGTTTATATCAGAAACTTATACCAGTTCCTTGGTAGGAAACCAGGATCGAGGGGAAGTTCATATCAGAAACTGAGACCAGTTCCTTGGTAGGAAACCAGGATCGAGGAGAAGTTTATATCAGAAACTGAGACCAATTCCTTAGTAGGAAACCAAGATTGAGGGGAAGTTTATATCAGAAACTAAGACTAGTTCCTTCGTTGAAGACCAGGATCGAGGGGAAGTTTACCTTTTCTAAGCATCATTTCTTACCGAAAGAAGATGGATGACCAAACTGCCATTCATAGCCACCATCAAAATTTCGGGTATTCCGATATTTAATCCTCTTGCACCTCGAATGCCCGAATACCTTCACCATTCACACCTCGGGTCCAAGAAGATTAAATAGGGGCATTTTTCATACCCCAGATTTTGACCACCAAGATTTCCCATCATTGTGTAAATCTTCATCACAATATGGATGAACCATCATGCCTCACTAATCTCCTAAAAAATGGGTGAGCATTCGCCACAACCAAGAATTAGGGTTTTGAACCCTCTCAGAGCACTTAGACAAAGGATCAATCAAGAATTGGCATGATCTTCAACTTGTCTAAACTATTCAACACCCATAAGGGATCAAGAGGACTCCCACATCAAGAACCAAGCACAAATTTGCTACATTCCAAGTGGATTAAGCCTCATGATCGCCAGTGTCACCAAATTAGGGTTTTGGTCGACCAAGGCCTCCAGGTGGAAATTTTCCTCTGGGCATGAGCCAATGCTTCAAAACATAACTCAAGATACTCCAAGGGACCTCATGGACCCAATCATCAAGTCACTCTAGCCTCAGGGGATGCATTCACCAAAAATCAGGAATTAGGGTTTCTTGACCTAATTCACCCCTATGTTGACTTTTGGGACAAAACATGAGCCAAGACCTCAAGACATGGTTTGAGGGGCTCCAATACACTACCTTGATCCATTTGCAACAATGGATTGGTCCAAGAAGCTTGATCCACAAGTTTCAATTTCATTAGGGCCACAATTAGGGTTTCGAGGAAAAAGTCAATTGTACCTTTGACTTTTGACCAAGACATTCTCCCAAACCTTGGTACATGATTCAATACACCCTATAACACCTATGGAAGATATCCATTAGGTTTGATTTAGGTCAAGGACTTGATTTCACAAAGGATCGCACAGTTTGGATTTCATTCGATAAAAAATCAACTGTACAAAAATCCAAAGTTTGACTTTTTGGATTTTTGGTCAAACAAGGTTCCTTAACCCTAAAACAATGTTAATATGTGATTTGAATCATCATTCATCAAGAAAAATCAAAGAAAGTGAGTTAACTTGTAAAAGGGGTAACCATAAAAAACTTAGAATTTTTCTGAGTTATGGAACAAAGTGGTTAGGGTACCAACTTCCAAGGACCATAACTTGAGATTCAAGCAACCATTTTGGGTGATCCAAAGCTGGATTTGTAGGTCTTGCTACACTGTACAAAAGCTTCAACTACATCAAACTCCAATTCCTCGTGGATTTTAAGTTATGGAGTGATCAAAATGGCTGAAAACACAAAAGTGACATTTTTCCAACACTTAGTGAAATTTTCACTAAGTCAGAATCTGCCTTATTTTTTCCCAAATGTAGAGGAATTTTTCATTGTAATTCAAGTTGATTCAAAACCAAATTTGGACATTGTGTTGAAATAGGATATATCAGCTTTCCAAAATGTCCAAGAACTCCATGAAACTCCACTTGAGCTAGGAGTTATGACTGTTGCAACATGCCTTGCTGCAAACTGTCTTGGTCAGGCAGATTTGTGCATAACGGCTCGATTTGATAAAATTGTGCAACAACAAGCATGGTTATCCATCTGCACACCTCAAGGGGGGACAAACAAGGGACAAGCACTGATCTATTAGCCTCCAAAGTCCCAAAATCTACAACAGCCATGCCAAACCTAAAAGAGCTAAAAAGGTGCCAAGACTCTAATTTTGTTGCAATGCATTTAATGGATACACCAAGGTGGCATGGACTGATGCATTGCTAACTGAATGAGTCAAGGATAAGCTCTGAATCAAAGAACCATAGGCCTGTTCTCTAACCTTAAGTCAATGGCTAGAGGAGACTTAAGATTCAATTTGATCCACATTGGCCAAAGGCCTGCTGCAGTTGCCATTCCCAATTGATGCCAAAACAAACTTGACACACTATAAATAGACCTCATTTCTGATCAGTTTGAGTACACCAAAGTCCTATAACACTTTCCTTTCTCAAAATTACACTCTCACTTCCAAAAATGCCTTCTAATGCAAGCTACCATTGGGTTTTGAATTAGAATGTGTTTCCAACCAAACCAATCAATCACACACACACCTCATAAACATCATATGTGAGCTGATCAAACACTTAACCAATAACTGGAACACCAAATTCATGAAATCATCATCCATTTACTCAAGGTTTCAACAAAGTTGCAGTTAAGGTGCCATAATCTGTTCCAGTTCATTTCAAATTAATCCAAGCTTTCAAACACACTCCATATGGTGTAGGGAAGCTGTTCAGATCATCACAACTCATCTGTAACACCTCTAACTCAAAAATCAAATCCCTTTTGCTGCCACGACCTTCAAGTAAGCCTAAACTTGGTCATCTCATAATTTATGCATATTTCCTCGCACAAAACTTTTGCCAAATATTCATAATCATGCATAGAATATTTCCCCTCTATTGATTACTTTGTATGAATCGTGTATCAAATTTCTCAGCCTTCATACACAAGTTAGGTTTCTTGAGTTTTTGTTTTGATTTCTCATTCTATGCTTAAAATAAATGAAATTAAAGACCATAGACATGGTCATGAGTTGAAAACGAGCAGATTGATATGTGGATTGTATGATTCCATCAAGTATTCAGTGAAATTGACGAGAAAATGCAAATCTGGGAAAAACAAGGCACGCGAGCAAGAACAAGATGTTCTTGGCGCCCTTTTTCAAATATTCGAATATTTGAATTTTTGTGATTTTATTTAATTGATTCAAAAATTAATTTCTCTATGAATTTTAATGATTTTGAGTTGATTCTTTTTTTAATAATTCACAAAAATGTTAAAATATTTTATTTTACAAAAATTCCCCAAAAATATTATTTATTTCACATATTTGATATTTTTGAAAAGAATTAATTTTTATTTGTTTTTCAACATTTTGAAAATCTTCTTTCTCTTGATTTTCCAAACTTAAATGGTTTTCAATCATTTTGTGAACAAAAACATGATTTTTGAAACATTGATCCAAGATCACCACTCATTTTTCACATGTTTTCAATAATTTTTATTAATTTTTTAACAAAATTAATTCCATTTTTAACAAAATTAGGGTTTTGATTGATTTCACCCTCATCAATCTTTTTCAAACACTCATGGGCCTCTAATAGAGTGTAAGACCCAACCCTTGTTGTACATAAACTATTTTTGGGCCTCAGATATTGTATAAGTCCCGACACGATGAAAAATCTCGGCGCGATCGCCATTTTCAAATAGAAATCAACTGGGCCTCTCCCAGAGTTGTAAGCCCCATCTCTTATACAAAAATAAACTTTGGATCTCTTGATAGAGTGTAAGTCCCACCTCTTTGTAAATAAAATAATTTGGGCCTCTGTGTATTGTATAAGTTCCGATGCAGTTTCAGAAACTTCGACGAGATTGTCGTTTTCAAACTATTTTCAACTGGGCCAACCCTCGTGTTGTAAGTCCTATTTCTTTTCTTTAAATAATCTTTGGGCCTCTCCTTGAGTTGTAAGACCCATACCTTTGTACAGAAAACCTTTTGGGCCTCAGTCATTGCATAAGTCCTAGTACAATCTTATCAAAACAACTTCCCTTTTGATTTAGGTTCAAATATACAGTTGTTGTCAAAACTTTCTTTAATTTCTTTGAACAACTAACAATACAGCATGGAAGCTTGCTCACCTGTAAGTTTTATCCGCTTTCATTTACTTGCTTTAATATATATAACTGTATTGTGGGAAGCTGCACACTGTGAGTCTTCTTTCATCCTTTTAAATATATGTCAAATATATATAACTGTATTGTGGGAAGCTGCGCACTGTAAGTCTTCTTTTATGTCCTTTTAAATACTTGTCATATATCCACTATATATATACTAGTATAGTTATTTAGAGTTTTCCCTGGCAACTAGGTCTAGAACTAGGTAAAGTCATGTTGGTCACTCTTTAATACGGTCTAAACTAGATCCCCATAGGATTTCCAGATACAGTCTTGCCTCCTATTGGGCTTAAACAATATGGAACAAAGAGAAAGGCAGTATTCTCGGTGAACCTTTTCTCAGACTGTCACATTAGAAATTGTCAAAGAAATTCTATTCCCCAGAGTTGATCTATTCTAGGGGAATAACATCTCTTTAGTTTCTTCAAACCTTATAACTTTCACTAAATGATCTATTCTCGGTGAATAGCATTTCTTGAACTTTTCTTGGTTTGAGTCCCACAGGCTTCCTAAAAGCATCCCCGCCTCCTCTTGGGCTTTGTACAAGGACCCTCCGGCTTCTTAGAAGTTCTCATGTCTTCTCTTGGGCTTAATCCAAGGACCCTGACGACCTCTTAAAGGTATAAGATAGGACTTAGTCATCCTTTGCTAGAGCAGTCTTTCCAGAGTCAAAACCTTCAAACCAATTTTAGGGTTGATACTCATCCCTTAAAAGAGTCGGCCTCCTCTTGGGCATCATACAAAAGATAAAACTCTTCCACACCAATAGACTCGTATAGTCTAAATCCCCTCTTGAGTCTCAAATACATTCTCAAGTTCCCTACAAACATAGGAAGAAACCCCGGTCATTCTGGATAAATCTCCAACAGAGATAAAACCCAATCTCTCTCCTAAAATCCCCCAGTCAGGGTCAGTCTATCACTGGTATAACACTATCTGAAATCAGAACCTTAAGGCATCTGATACTTCAGCTCTGCTGTAAACCCTCAGCAAGAGTTGATTTCCCCACTTGGACCTGCCTCGGGATCTCAATAACCCCCGGCAGAAGATAGCCTCCTCTTAGGCTTTGTATAAATGATATTTCCTCAGCATAATCAGCCTCCTCTTGGGCTTTGTACAAATGATTCTCCCCAGCAGAGCTAACCTTTTCAGACTCTCTTGTTGAGTCAATCACATTTTCAGACTCTCTTGTGGAGTCAATCACCATCTCAGACTCTCTTGTTGAGTTAATCACCTTTCAGTACTCTCTTGTTGAGTCAACCCTTTAGCCTCAATCTCAGACTTTTTACGAGACAGATAAAAAACACTCTCTTGTTGAGTCAATAGCCTCCACTTAGGCTTTGTATAATGATTTCCCCTAGCAGGAGTTAACCTCCTCTCGAGCTGTGTATGATGATTTCTCCAGCTTGTTTAGCCACAATCCTGGGCTTTGTATAAGACAGATAAAAACCACTCTCTTGTTGAGTCAAACCCTTTTTAGCCTCTATCTTGGGCTTTGTACAAGATATAAAATTTCATAACCTTCTCTTAAGCTTGGGGACAAACATCTTCCCCAGCGGAGTTATTTCCTCAGAGCCTTCCTTTAGACTTCGAGAAATAATTCCTAAGCAGAGTCAACCTTTTTCCACCTCCATCTTGGGCTTTGTACAAGATAGATGATGCTCTCCAGCAGAGTCAAATCCTTTAGCCTCTATCTTGGGCTTTATACAAGACGCATACAAGCCTCCCCGGCGGAGTCAAAAATCCCTTTTAGCCTCAATCTTGGGCTTTGTACAAGACAGAAAGAACATTTTCCCCGGAAGAGTCAAGCTTTTAGCCTCCTCTTAGGCTTGGTATAATGATATCCCCTAAAGAGTCACTCTCTTTTTTGCCTCAATCTTGGGGTTTGTACAAGACACTAATATATACACTCTCTTGTTGAGTCGATCCTATTTAGCCTCCTCTTAGCCTTTATATAAGGAAATCTCTAGCCGAGTCAATTAACCTTTTAGCTTCAACCTTGGGCTTTGATCAAGGCACACAAAAATTAACAATTCCCTCAGAGGAAGTCCAATCCCTCTCTAGAGATGACAAATTCTCTCTCAAAAATATTTTAGCTTCAATCTTGGGCTTCGAACAAGACACCAAAACATCTTTTTCCTCCCTTCGAATAGGAGGATATACGATTGCTCTGATTTCCCTGTTTCGTTTAAATGGGAATACGTAGGCATAAGATTGCGAAATCTTAGCGAGCATACTAAACAAAAACCCTAGGTCCAGTACCTTCATATCAATCAAGACTTTAGGTTTCATACCTTAGTCATCATCCCTATTTTCCACAGAAAACAAAAACTCACTCACTCACTCAAATTTCCCGAGAAACTTTCCCTACCCATTAACTGATAAACACTATCAATTACAAAGAGAAACCTAAGGCTAATATCCTATGGATAACCACATATAGGATGGGTAATTGACAACTAACCATTGTATAACCTGACCCCAGACCCCCCAATCTCTTTTAAGCATTTGTTCAGTTGAACAATCGCATGCAAGGTTAGTTTCAGATAGCTTCCCTTTCCCTTCCAGCTTCACGGGATAAATAAGAAATCAGAAAGTAGCACCCCTCCTACCATTGCGGTGAGGAAAACACCAGCGATAAGGTGGTCGCGTCACCGACAAAAATTGCTCGCTACACACTCCGACAAGAACCTAACCAAATTTATAAGGATAACAAAATCCTTAAAGAAAGGTGTGAATAGGAAAGATAAACTTAGAATTTATTGCTACAATTATGGGGAAGTCGGTCACTATAGACCGAAGTGTCCCATGATTAAGAAAGACAACGAGAAAAGCCACCATAATAAATCTAGAAAGCCTAGAAGAGCTTATTTTCATACCCTAATTTTTACCCCTAAGATCCCACCTCATTTACATCTTTACAATGCATCAAGATCACAAACTTGGTTGTCTCCTAACCATCTCATCTTTGGGGTTTGCCTTTGCAGAGATCATCAAGCACCTCTTTATATATCTTATACATTTTTGTACCCATGCTTTATAATTCACTAACCATTAATCAAAACACAAAAAAGATGCATTGTGCCTTTTGTTTTCTTTTGCAAAGTAGGGTTTGGAATCAAAAGCATCAAGTGATTGTTTTCTCAGTTAGGGTTTGAGTTCCTCAAGACAAATTGTGGTCAACCATTGATTTTCAAAGGCCATTCATCAAAGAATAATGTATAATCTCAAAGCATAGGATCTCAAGCATCATTCAACTTCATTTTATCAAAGATGTTTCAAGGTTTGATAGCTGGTTTCTTAAGAAACTTCAAAGGTTCGTATGTTTATTTTCATGCCTTAATCAACAAGTTTCCTCAAGCCATTGCAAGTTTCATCAAAGGAAATTAAAGCATACATCATTTTGAGTTCATATGATCATTAATTAACTTGAAAGGCAAGGAAAAGTCCAAGGTTCCAAGTTTGTCCAAAGAGGTTTGACCAAAAAGTCAAACATTTCAAGTACAAGTTCAAAATATCATAACTTCTTCATACTTCAACATTTTTGAGTGCTTCTTTGGGAAAATGACTCTTCTTGTCATACCCTCCAACTTCTCTTCACAAGTCAAGAGCCAATTATGCTTGGAAGGTCATGAAATAATTGAAGACATTAGAATACTGTTATTGTACGTGAACTCAATCAACGGAAAATGGCTATCCCAAGATCCTCCATGATCCAACACACAAGCTCTCAGCAAATCCTCTAAGGATTAGATAGTCCTTTCTCTCTGACCATCCGTCTGCGGATGATAGGCAGAACTCATCCTCAACTTAGTACCCAACGCATCTTGCAAACTCTTCCAGAACCTCGATGTAAATCTCGGATCTCTATCTGACACAATACTCGAAGGTATCCCATGCAACTTCACAATCTCCCTAATGTACACCTCAGCTAACTTCTGTATAGAATGATTAATCTTCATCGGCAAGAAATGAGCCGATTTAGTTAATATATCCACAATCACCCAAATGGAATCATTTCCCTTAGCAGTCTTCGGCAATCCCACCACAAAATCCATGGAAATACTATCCCACTTCCATTCTGGAATTCTCAACGGCTGCATCATACCTAAAGGCTTCTGATGCTCAATCTTCGACTTCTGACAAGTCAAACACACATAAACAAACTCCGCAACATCCTTCTTCATACCTGGCCACCAAAACAACTTTTTCAAATCCTGGTACATCTTCGTAGCACCGGGATGAATACTCAACCTACTTCGGTGTCCTTCTTCAAGTATGCTCTTCTTAATATCTGGGACATCTGGAACACACACCTTGTCTCTGAACATCATCACACCATTCTCGTCAATTCAGAATTCCCCTCTGTTACCTTGGTTGATCAAAGTTAACTGGTCTACTAACTTCAAGTCAGATTATTGTCCCACTCTGATCTCTTCCAGAATGCCACTAGTCAACTTCAACATTCCCAACTTCACACTGTTAGGAGTCTCTTCACATACCAAACTCAAATCTCTGAATTGCTCAATTAATTCCAATTCTTTCACTATAAGCATCGACATATGCAATGACTTCCTGCTCAATGCATCAGCCACTACATTTGCTTTGCTCGGATGATAACTCAAATCAAAATTGAAATCCTTCAACAGCTCTAACCACCTTCTCTGCCTCATATTCAATTATTTTTGATCAAATAAGTACTTCAGACTTTTATGATCACTGAACACTTCAAACTTAGAGCCAAATAGATAATGTCTCCAAATTTTTAGCACAAACACCACGGCGGCCAATTCCAAGTCATGTGTAGGATAATTCCTCTCATGAACTCGCAATTGTCTCAAAGCATAGGCAAAAACTTGTCCATTCTGCATCAATACTCCACCAATACCCATCTTTGACGCATCACAATACACCACAAAAGATTTGCTCGGATTAGGCAAAATCAACACTGGAGCGGTCGTCAACTTCTTCTTCAATTCCACAAAACTCTCTTCACAAGCTACATCCCACACAAAAGCTTGACCCTTTCGAGTCAACTGAGTCAAAGGTAATGCCAACTTAGAAAAACCTTCGATAAACTTGCGGTAATAACCCGTCAATCCCAGAAAACTTCATATCTCAGTAGCAGACTTCGGAGTCTCCCACTATAATACAACATCAATCTTGTAAGGATCTACCGCAATTCCACCACTCGAAATCACATGGCCAAGAAAACTCACCTCCTTCAACCAGAACTCACACTTTGACAGCTTTGCATACAACTTCCTCTCTTTCAACACTAGCAACACGGTCCTCAAATGCTCAGCATGCTCTTCTTCAGACTTAGAATATATCAGGATATCATCAATGAAAACCACCACAAACTGATCCAAATACTCATGAAAAATACGATTCATATACTCCATGAACACACCAGGTGCATTGGACACACCAAACGGCATCACAGTGTATTCATAGTGACCATACCTCGTTCTGAAAGCTGTCTTCGAAATGTCATCAGGCTTAACACGAATCTGATGATAACCAGATCTCAAATCAATCTTACTAAACACACAGGCACCTACTAACTGATCCATCAAGTCGTCGATTCTCGGAAGTGGATATTTATTCTTGATAGTCACTTTATTCAACTGCCGATAATCAACACATAATCTCATACTTCCGTCCTTCTTTTTCACTAACAGCACAGGAGCACCAGTATCAATCATAGCAACCAACTCAATATCATTAATAAAACAAGTACCTCGAATCAGGTTGTCCTTCTCTGACACTTCTGCACCACTCAAAGCAAACACTCTGCCACTGGTCTGAGCAGCAGTAGCCGTCTTCTTCGGTTTCTGACACTTGGTACTGATGTGCTTCTCAACACAATTGAAGCATGTTGGACACTCATCCTTGCAATCAGTAGCTCTATGGCCCTTCTTGTCACACCTGTAGCACCTCAACACACTATTAGTACAAACATCAGCACGGTGACCTTGCTCGCCACACCTATAACACTTCCTAGAAGCGGGAGCTGCTTCCCCACTTGTCTTTTTCCTATCTGAAGCATTCTGCTTCCCTTTCTCAGCTGAAGTTGTATAAGGTTTCCCCCTATACTGCCCTTTCTTCTCACTCAACTGCTTATAGTGAGCAGATCGAGCTCGACTATCCTCATCATAAATTCTTCTCTTGTCCACCAGCTCAGTAAACTTGCGGATCTGTTGATACCCAATACCCTGCTTAATCTTTGGTCTCAGCCCATTCTCAAACTTGAGGCACTTGGACATCTCAGCATCAGCACGATTGTAGTGAGGATAGAACTTCACCAGCTTCTCGAACTTCGTAGCATACTCTGCAAGAGTCATGTCTCCTTGCTTCAGCTCCAAGAACTCCACCTCTCTCTTACCACGACCATCCTCTGGATAATAATTTCCCAGAAATTCCTGCTTGAACACAGCCCAAGTTATTACAGTGCCAACATCTTCCACTCTCTGACGGGTGTTATCCCACCAATCCTCAGCCTCTTCTAACAACATGTGAGTTCCAAACTGAACTTGCTGCTCATCAGTATATCCCATTCCTCAAAACATCTTCTCAATCGCATTCAGCCACTTGTGTGCACTTGCTGGATCGTGAGTACCCTCAAACTCCGGCAGATTGTTCCTCTTGAACTCCCCTAAAGCACGAAACTCGTCTGGGACTCCACCATTCGGATTGAGTTGTGCCACCATATTAGCAACTGATTCCAAAGCATCAGCAATAGCACGATCATTTCTTCCAGCCATCCTGCACACCACCAACAAAGTTAGAAGAACTAAAACATCGACAGTGTACATACACTTGTCGACTGACAGGGGACTGACATCACGTAAAAACCTGGCCGGACGGACCGACCTGCTCTGATACCACTAATGTAACACCCTTTTCTACCCCACAAATATCACAGCGGAATACACATAAAATCATAATAAATCAGAATCACCTCAAAGGGTGCACATTTCTCAACTGATTCAAATCAACAAAATTACTCCGTAAACAACGGGTTTTCCTCAAAATAACTCAAAATGCCTTCAAAGGGCAGCAGAACCACCATAACCACAAAAATCCCACAAAAGAGTTTATTAACATAAACCATAGACATCAAATAATCAACAAAATAACATCCAAAATAAAACTCAACATGGTTTGACTCAACGACCCTAACCCGATGTTACACTATTAGAGCAAAGACCCTCTACATCAACCAAAATGCAAATAACTTCAAAAGTCCTCAAAAGCATCCACAACTAATCCTGATCACATGCACGTTACCCACGTGGAGGCAACATTCAAACAGGCAGGGTGAGTAATACAATTCATTATAATCAATATAAAATAAGATATGCATAAAAATGGCGTCATCATCATATACAACATCATCAGAGTCATCGCAATGTAAACATCAAAACACGTCATCATAAATCACAAGAAATGCCACATAAATGCAATGCACAACAGGACTCATGCATGTGGTACCAATCGTCACAAATCGATGGACACTTAGGCCATCACCCTCCAAAGATCCACGTCAAATAGGATCGATTCCACACAAGAACCGGAGCACGTCATAATCCACTTCACGTTCGCATAATGGGATGGAAGCCACAAATAGACCGAAGTCTAACATCATCATCACTGGACCGAAGTCCTAACATCGTCACAGAAATACTATGAATGCATGATACACAATGTCATAATCATCATCGTCAATAAAAACCATCTATGTGCATCATCATTCACCAAAACATCATGTTAATCATGTCATCATATATTCATCAAAACATCACAGGTCATCATCTCAATATCATCAAGAACATCATGGTAAAACATCAGAAATATCACAACACCAAAATCTCAGAACATCACATCATCATAAACAACATTTCACAAACAGCAGCAGTTCGCTGCTGAGTTTGCTGTGCGAACACATTCGCTGGAATGTTCGCTTTGCGAACCTCCAGCGAATCCCATAATCCCAAACAATCCCACATTCTTCCTCTCCTCGCCACTTCATTCGCTTTGTGAATCCCTTCGCTGGGACATTCGCTGTGCGAACCCACGACACCACATCTCAGGATTCATCCCAGAATCATCACAGTTATCGCGCATTCGCTGTGCTACTCGCTTTGCGAACGATTCATTCGCTTTGCGAACTAGCGATTACAGGGAATCGCTGCTACACATCAGTAGCACAACACACCCAAAATACCTTACGAATTCAACCTCAGTTCACCCAAAACACTCCCAAAACAGTCTTGCAACATCAAGGCAATCAAAAACATAAAACCTACGACTATTAGGTCGGTTAATTTCACTATTCTAACTCAAAATCCCTAAACCTTCAAAAATTCTAAAGATTCCTATAAACCCCATAAATCCCTTTCTCATACAAGATCCCACATATCATCAACGAAGGTTTTGCCTCGAAGGCTTATTTTTACTCGAATCAATTCAACCCTTAATAATCCATCATCGATCCTCAGAAATACCTCTAAAATCATCAGTAACTTATAAACCCTTCAAAAACCCCAAAAACCTCAAAATCCACTTTAAACACATCACTTCCTTTATTGAAAACAATGAAAAGCAATACTCCCCATACCTTAGATTGTCGTTCTGGAGTTTTCTCTAGCAGGAGACCTATCTGGCTTTTAAACAATTTGCAAGATTGTTCCAAAGTAAGATGAACTTGAAAATTGTTTCCATCCAAAGTGATCATGTAGGAGAATTTGAAAACCCCCTCTTTAAAAAGTATTGTGATAAACATGGCATTAAGCATAAGTTCTCCGCTCCTAGGACTCCACAATAAAATGGTTTTGTGGAGCACATAAATCATGTTTTGAGGAGTTGGCTAGGACTATACTTAATGAAGGTAATATAACAAAGTATTTATGGGCCGATGCTATTAACACATCTTGTTATGTCTTGAATAGGATTCTAATACGTCCTATTTTAGACAAAACTCCCTATGAAAATTTTAGGGGTAGAAAACCTAATGTTTCTAATCTACACATTTTCAGATATAAATGTTTTATTTTAAACAATGGAAAGGATAATCTTGGTAAGTTTGATGCGAAAGTCAATGAGGGTATCTTCTTCAGATACTCCCAATCCAGTAAAGCTTATAGCGTTTATAACAAAAGATTACTTATTGTTAAAGAGTCGTACACGTTACCTTTGATGATTTTTTTCCGAAAAATATTGGGAAAGGTGTTTCTTTTCATGATGTAGGTGCACTTTACAAGATATTCTCAAGGAACCCGATGATGGAATTGATCAGCCTAAAGCAGTGGAAAATGAGAAAGAAAAAGATAATTACTGTGAAGAGGAGAAGGTTGAAAGTCCACCTTCAGCGGACGACCTTCATTTGACTTGGAGGACATCCAAAGATAATATCGATAAAATACTTGAAGACATCACCAAAGGTGTGACAACACGCTCCAAAATAAGTAATTTTTGTTATCTCTTTGCGTTCGTTTCACATATTGAACCTAAAAACGCTAAAGATGCATTACTTGATGAGCATTGGCTTATGGCTATGCAAGATGAACTAAATTAGTTTAAACGAAATGATGTTTGGGACCTTTTCCATCTTCCAAAAAATCATCAAGTAATTGGCACAAGATGGGTTTTAGAAACAATCTTTACAAAAATGGAGTGATAACCCGGATCAAAGCCCGACTTGTGGCTCAAGGTTATAACCAAGATGAGGGCATTGACTATGAGGATACTTATGCTCCAATTGCTCTCCTCGAGGCTATACGCCTTCTATTAGCCTATGCTTGCGCCAAAGAATTCAAGTTATTTCAAATGGACGTGAAAATGTGTTCCTTAATGGCTATATTAATGAGGAAGTGTATGTAGCCCAACCTTCCAGTTTTGAAAATTACGAGTATCCAAATTATAATTACTAACTCAAAAGAGCTTTATATGTCTCAAACAAGCTCATCGGGCTTGGTATGAGCGACTAAGTAAGTTTTTAATCGATCACGGATGCTCTAGGGGAAAGGTAGATACTACACTTTTCATTAAGCGCCAAGGAAATAACACTCTTCTAGTTCAATTTTATGTCGATGATATTAGTTTTTGGATCCACTAACATGCAACTTGTAGAGGAGTTTTCTAAGCTTATGCAGGGTGAGTTTGAGACGAGCCTTATGGAGGAGTCGAATTACGTCCTTGGTCTTCAAATCAAACAACTCAATGAAGGGACATTTGTGTGTCAAATCAAATATTGCAACGACTTACTAAAGATATTTGGCATGGAAAGATGCAATAAAATGGTAAAGATGTAAATTTCAATAAATATAGAGGTATGATTGGCAATCTTCTATATCTTACTGCATCTAGGTCGGACATTATGTTTAGCGTGTGTATGTGCGCTCTTATCAATCGGCTCCTAAGGAATCTCATTTAAAAGTTGTAAAGCGCATTCTTAGGTATCTTCATGGTACTTCTAAGTATGGGCTTTGGCATTCTAAGGGAAAAGGTTGTAATTTTGGTTGGTTATACTGATTTCGATTTTGCCGGTAGCAAATCGGATATGAAGAGTACTAGTGGAACTTGCCACATGTTTTCAAATTCCTTAGTAAGTTGGCATAACAAGAAACAAATTTTTGTTGCTTTGTCAACTGTCGAGGCGGAATACGTAGCGGTTAATAGTTGTTGTGCTCAAATTTTGTGGCCTAAACAACAACTACTTGATTTTCATATAAAACTATGACGTATTCCTATTATGTGCGAAAACACTAGTGTTATTAATCTAACCAAAAATCCGGTGTTACATTCTCGTACTAGGCATACTAAGATTCGTCACCACTTCTTACGTGACCATGTTGTAAAAGGAGACGTCGTATTTGAGCATGTTGATAACAAAAATTAACTTGCGGATATCTTTACAAAACCTCTTGCAACCGAACTGTTTTTCAATATTCGAAGGGAATTGGGGACACTTGATATCTTAAATCTTGCCTAAATATGATTTTGTTGCATGCACTTTATATACTTTTTCTCTAACTTTCCTTGGAAGTTCTATTACATAAGAGTGCATCGTCCATCAACTCATAAACGATGTAATATTGTTCCAGTTTCTCTCTTTGAAAGTAAGCTTTTACTTTTGCATGTTGTTTATGTTTCTAATAATTGATATTCTTGATGTATGAGATAGTTCATGAATGTTCACTTCCAAAAAATTTCATGCTTGAAATATGTTCTTGGTGCATTGGCTTGGTATGTATTCCGGCATAAAATATGGTTGAAAATGTTAAAATGTTCGCAAAAGTCTTGTTGTGTGCCATTGTTATGATAATATCTTTGTTTTAGGTTTGAATGGTGATAAATTCATATATCGCCTTGCTAGAGCACGTGCGTGTGGAGCATTTCGGGAGCACCAAAGACATATGTCATGTAATTGTAACACTTTTGTAGCAAATCAAGAGTTTTTTTATTACATTGTATCTTTCATCCTTCATGTTCATTGTATGTTATATGGCGTAAATTTTGGCAACCATGTTGTATTGTTTCTTTATATGCCTTTATTTATGTTTAGGCATTTTTTTTAATATGTACATCATTCTATGTGAGTGTTGTGGTATTAATGATCTTATCTTTGCAAACGCCTCTGTGTGGTATATTGTTTTGTATGTGATATAAGATACTTCTCATGGTTTTCTTTGTCTCTTTTTGATGTTTTCAAATGAGGATAAGCATGAAGAAGTTGGATGCATACATTCAAGGGGAGTCTTCATGATGACACGAAGACACAAAATGTCATGAAGCGCATCGTCTCAGGTTTTTCCATCATCAAAAAGGGGGAGTATGTAAGTCAACTTTCTGTTAAATGTATTTTGCATGATGTCAAAACTAGGATACTTTAGTGTTAATGTATTTGGACGGTATCCTCTGATTCTAAATGGTCATCTTAGCATTATGAAGCATTAAAATGTTTTGGAAAAGTTTTATACATAAAAAATGCATTGAAAACAAATTTTTATGAAAAGCATTACAGTATGTTTCGACACATAAAGCTTTCAGGTTAGCACATAGAAGGAAAACTTTCCTATGTGTCGACACATCCATCCTTTACGTCGGCACATATGCTGCAATATTAAAGCATGTAGGCTTTGTCCATGTGTCGCCTCCTATAGGTCGGCCCATGACCTTCAAAGGTCGACACAAGACCTTCATAGGTCAACACATGACCTTATTAGGCTGACTCATGACTTTCTTATGTCAGCTCATATGATGCATTTTTCCAAAATTCACAATTTTCTTTCCTTTGCATTCCTTTTGCTTCCAAACTTGCATACACACACACACACACACACACACACACACACACACACACACACACACATATATATATATATATATATATATACTTGATACATGCATCATTTCTAGTAAGGTTCTAGAGTAAACCTACACAAAACCGAGATTTCAAAGCATTCTCATCATCTTCAACCTCTCTTTTATGCATACACACAATCAAACTACACATAATCATTTTTTGATTGGGTTTCATCTAGATTAAGGCTGATAATGTCCAATTTAAGTTATTTGTGTTGTAAATTGGGTTGAGTTCTTTGAGGGTTTCAAATAAGAAAACCGAGCTAGGATTTTCCTTCAATATCTTTAAGGTATTTGACGGTTTTGGACAACATTACACAATTTGGATCCGATCGAGTGAAAGCCTTGGGACAAGGGGTGCCTTGTAAGGGAGTACTGGGAGACAGTGGATCGTATTGGTAAATCCGGGTTTAAATAAGTGTGCGTTTGGAATTAATTTGACTGAGTGAAAGCCTTTGGTCAAGGGGTACTTTGCAAGGAAGTAGCATGAACATGTGAATTAAAGCGACATTGTTGGTTACTTGATCAATCTTTGGTCAAGGGTTTTGGAGGTTCTAGAATCAACATCAAACTTAGGATTTGTGGGGTTGGATTGCTACATCTCTTGTATACATAATTTTACAAAGTAAGGTTAATTGCAATTATCTCAATTCAGATTTGAATTGAGGTCAGACATGCCCATAGCGAGGTCGATTGGAAAACTACCTAAACAAATCCTTGTGTACTCTCTCTCTGTATCTCTCTTTCTCTGTCTCTCTCTCTCTCTTACACACACACACACACACTCACTCTCCCTCTCTTTTAATTTGTGTTTGTAATTTATTGAATTCATTGTTCGTTTGATCAATTCGTTTGGGAATTATTTTTTATCACATTTTAAAATACGTTTTGGTGAATTAATCATAATCCGTTTGATTGTGATTGAATTTAAGATCAACAAAACTAAGAAAATTTCCAAACGATATCGATTGCACACAAGGTGTTCGATAAACTACCTTAATATTGTTTTTGTGTGTTTTGATCATTGGGAATAAGCTTTACGTATAACTTTGCATTCAATTGGTTTTGATTAATAGTTGTTGAAAAAATTGTGTTCATTATCACACGTTTGTGTACCTTTATGCATATTTGAGCTTTTTGATAAAGGTTTGGTTAGACGATTCGATTCGGGTTGTTTCCGATGTGTCATAAAACTTTTCAAGTCAGTTTTTGCCAAAAGTTTTTAATTTGTGATCTATTCACCCCCCCCCCCCCCCCCTCTAGTTCGAAGCCTATCGCCTAACATAATTAAATTAGAACGAGATAGTTTAGAAAATACGTCATCTTCTTCTTCAGAATCTGAGCCAGAATCTGAGTCAGATTTTGTGTCTGAAGATGTAAGAGTCATCAGAGCAAGATTGGCTTCTTAGTCATCTTTATCAGATTCTTCTTCTTTGTCAAGTTAATCCCATGTTGCCATGAGACTCTTCTTGACTTTGTTTCTGAAGTTATCCTTCTGATAGCTTCATTTCTTTGAATTGTCCTTTTACAACTCTAGACAATCATCAATAAAGTTACCATGCTTCTTGCAGTTGAAGCATCCCTTTTGGTCATGTTTCTTTTCTCTAGAACTTGAGCCTCTGAAGCCACTACTTCTGCCAGAGAACCTTTTGTTCTTCTTGGTCAGATACTAAAATCTCTTGATTATAAAAGCCATATCATCATCATTAGAAAATTCTTCAGAACCTTCTACATAAGCAGCTTCTTCAGGCTCCCAGACTTGAGGATACTTAGCATATTGACCAACAGGTTTCAAAGCAAGAGACTTTGATTTCTTTGTAGGTTTATGTATTATGAGCTCCATCTCATGACTTTAGAGATTGCTTATCAAGATTTCAAGACTTATTTTATTCAAGTCCTTGGCTTCTTGGATGGTTGTCACCTTTGGTCTATATTTGGCAGAAAGACTCCTAAGAATTTTCTTGACATGATCATAAGTTGTATAACTTTTGTTCAAAACTTGAAGTCTATATACTAGAACTTGAAACCTTGAGAAAATGGTTTCAATATTTTCATATTCCTTCATTATGAACAGTTCATGCGTTTGGACCAACAGGTTAGCCTTCACCTCTTCTACCTACTGATTTCCTTCATAGGTAGAAATCAATGATTCAAAAATAGTTTTAGCAGTAAATTTTTTGATTATTTTGAGGTACTCATAACGGGGTAGAGTATCTACCAGAACACCACGCACTCTGTGATGTTTTCTATAGATCTTATTTTGAGTAGGTTTGAGGCTCTTTCTATCAGCAACCATTCATACTCCATCAATTGGAATATCACAATGTATTGAGTTTTCACGTAGCAGCCATGAATTATTTTTCCTTCAAGAGTAATGACTATTTTACAAATATAATGTAGACCTAATATCATAGAAAAAGTGAAATTCAATTTGAGAATGAGTTCATATTTCGGAGAATGAGATTCTTAAAATGATAAAAGCATCAACAAAGTTAAGCCGATTTAAATACATTCACGTAAACGTGTTCCATTATTATACATTTAAATCCTAATCTGAATGCAGAACCAAAATGAAAATTTTAAAAATTACTTCATCAAATAGAACTTTATATGCGTTGAGGTCGTGATAAAGGGCACAACCGTTGTTTGTGCAGTATTCTAGAGCTTCTGCAAGATGCATAACAACTCTGAGTTGCATTGCCCATTTCACCGGTTGTGTGTCCCCTGATATAGACATGCATACAATGTCAAAATATATTTTGAACAAATATAACTAATTACTAAAATTTGCAACATAATTTATTATTTAATTTTTCACGATACTTTTCAAAGTAAACACACCTTAATGGTGGAAGATTTGATAACCAACTGGATTTGCATATGTATTGAGAAGAAGATCAAGTGTGACTGAAGCAAGAACAACCCTGTCGAATTTTTACAAATTGAATTGTCATTATTCCAAAAAAATGATAAAAATAAGAAAAAAGGATACACTCAGTTATATACTTCTTGCGGAATTTCCCAGCAGCTTCAAAGAAACCCTATATGACAAGGAAATTCAACACTAATTTATTCACGTCTTTTTTCCTAATCTTGACATTTTTAAGCTTCCTCTCCCACTCTTCCATTGGAATCAGTTTCTTTGTTTCCACATTTACACATGTATTTTAAAGACAAAAATAATCAGTTTACTATTTCCTTGACACACAAAAATCAAAATCACTAAATTTCCATCACCCAGGATGCACCATTGATTATAACCAGTCACATATATAAATACTTCCAGCAAAAGGACTAAATTTAACACCTTAAATGACACACCTGAAGGGAACATCGCCTGTTGATAGTATGCAGGTTGATTTTTAATGATATTAACATCAACAAAACTGTTGGTATCTGAATCCCAACATTTGGCCACTTGTCCAAATGTCCTGTGGCTAAGGAGATCTTTGACAGTATATATACACCATCATATATTCAAAATGGAAACATTTTCACGATATCATCTATATGAAGAGAACAACAATGAAGAAAGTTAACAACATTAGAAAACCATATCAAGTACATATCAAAGTGAAGGTTGAAGAATCACTTGGATTTTCGGCGGCAGAGCTTTTAGAACCGTCGATAATGGTTGATAGTGAGTTCGAAAATAGTTCCCAACTCTCTGCAACACATGACACCACCTAATTAGCACCAAAACACTATCATATAAATGAAAATAAAACAGAGAATCAGGACAATGGATGAACAGTGAGACCTGAAATTAAGTGAAATCATGTGATAGATACAAGCTCAGACTTGAATTGTATATTTTATAATTCAGTAAGAAATCATTCATTCTACAAATATAACTTTGATGGTAATGAAACGACCCATTATGTAAGTCAGTCTACATGAAAAATGTAATTGTTTATGTATCATATTGGCAGCTTAGAGGCCCTAGATTTGAATTATAAAGGATGAGTTTGCCTCCTTTGTAAACGGGTGAATAACATCACAGATCTTTCAAGAATGAAAAATACAATGATATAACTAGTTGATGATGAAACATTCCCACAAAGACCATAGCATAGGAATGCTTGTAATAAGTAGAATAAAACACATACTCCGAAGGTGTTTGTCTAACAACTTATTTGCAGCTTATTATATAAGTGTTTATCATGATAAGTGCTTATCTATAAGCTATTTTTATAGCAAAAATATAAATTAACTTTAAGCAATTTTATATGAATTCTTCCAAAATCATTCTAACAAATGACTCAAGTTTAGGAAACACCAAATAATTATAAAAAAATCAACGGCAAAGCAAAAGTTTATAATTTGAGATTTTGAACTATAGTAATAATAATTCATACAATTCAAGTACAAATGCATCACAATCTGAACTTAATATAACAATATACAAAAAAAAAGATAATCACCTAAGGTGTGTGGGTTTTAGAACAAACGAGCAAAGCGCCTGATCAGCAACCAAACATCATTTGGAGTTATCGTAATCGACAATCTCCAAATTGATAACAGATCTAGAATGCTAAACAATCGACTGCCCAATCGAGTTAATCCAACCCTCCTTTCCCTTATTGTTAGATGTCATACATGTTATATATTTGTATTCAATTCTTGGCATTTTTCATTACTTTCCATGTTTAACTTGTTGATTTTAGTGGTGATTTGTGTTGTTCTTCAAACATTGGAATATACTTGTGGTACTTCTAATTTGTGTGCTAGTGTGTAGAAATAGGCTTGAAATGATCAAGAATGTATTACACAAGGAATGGATACAAGTTACCATAGAAGCAAGAAAGCAACAGCAGGATTCGCTAGGCGAGTCCTGGCGAAGTCACCAGCGAAGGTTCGCCTAGCGAACGTTGGCGAGTGTTCCAGCAAAGAGTGGCAGAAAGTTTCAGTAGGAAAAAAGGGTAAATTTGCTGTGGCGAGGCAGCCAGCGAAGGTTCGCTGCTTTGCTCGCTAGGCGAGTGTTCCAGCGAAGGGTGGCAGAAAGTTGCAGGGGCGAAATGACCCAAAATTCGCTGGGGCGAAGGTTTTGGCGAATGCTCGCGTCGCGAGTGGTTTGGTCCGCCTAGCGAACCCACGATAACTTTTGTGGGCTTATCTTGTTGTATACAATTGAGGATATTGTATATTATTCTTAGTTTTTAATATTTTGGCTAGTTTCCATGACTTGTGCCATGTGTTGTATTTATGTTTTAGAAATGGACAAGTATGTGAACTACACCATTAGGCACTTTTGATGTGTCAATACCAAATAAAATGCTTGTATGATATTATTCTAGATATATATTATACAGGGCATTACAGTTGGTATCAGAGCAGGTCGTGTCCTCGACCTAGCCTTTAAACATCATAAGTAAATCTATTCCTGCCTCTTAAGTGTGTCTTGCCATCCTGAAACTTAATATCATACTATGTAGTGTTGGGCCTGATCAACCTAATGCTATGTATGTGATAGGTAGAATCATGGTTAAGCGACCACGAGGACTCTGAAGTGTTGTCGGAACTTGTGCTGGGAAGGAAGGCTCAAGCCAAGAGTTAGTAGTGAAGAGTTTTGGTCAGCTCATAGAGGTTTTAGGAGACGTTGTGCGGAAGCATGGAAATGAATGAGCGGTGAGTTGCTAAGCAATCCTTTGGAATTGACGGAGTCCGAAAGTTAAGGATCTCCATTGGATGATTGGATAAGGAAGTTTGGCTTTAATGGGAATCTAAATTAGTAGAGAAGTGTGAAGGAACACTAGGATGTGTTTACATGATTCAAGTATAATAAGTAGGTGTCGGACGAAGAGTAAGAGATAAATTGTGTGGCTTCAGATATGAAGAGAGATTAAGTTCGAGGTATTAAATCAAGATTTCTGTATTCATTAAGAGACTAATTTGGAATTGTTAAATTACCCAAGGAACAGTATGAGGATGGTGTTGGGGAAAGAACGAGCTTCGTTTAGTAACAGAAAGTGTAGTGATACAGACCGAATGGAGTTTGTGTTAAGAAACAGAGTAAGTACCTTGGATTTAAGGGAATTGTAGTAAGATGGTTTTATATTTGGACCTAAGAGGATTACAAAGGAAAGAGAAGTAAACGCGGTGTGGAAAGCGGTATCGATGATATGTTAAAAAGAAGCAACAACGAAATGTATTTTTGGGCGAGTGTGCGATGGAATTTTAAAGTGTTGATGAACCTATAGTTAAAGGAAGTGTATTTATGGGTGGTTCACCGGAGAGGAACTCAAATAGTATGACGTAGAATGAGAAGAGTTACACCTTGGTGTTAAGAACAAGCGTTGTAGTAGCACCGTAGTCACAAATGTACGTGAGGGATTCTTATTCTTGAGACAAGTGTGAAGGGACGTACTTTGTGGAACAGTGAGTACTGTATTTTCAGAGGTAAGATTGTGGTAAATCAACGAAAAGCAAACAAGGACTTATTACAGAATTAGTGTAAATCATGGAACGGTTTATACCAGAAGAGTTTTGTAAATCGTTGATGAGAATTGTGGGTTGCGGGGATTTATTAAGTAATTTGGTGTACAATGAAGGGTAGTGAAGGGTAAGAGATCTCGGTTAATGTGTACGAAGTGATGGAAAGGTTCTTCACAAGGATGCATTATCCCGATCTATTTTCAAGTATAGAGAACTTCTGTAATTGTGAATAATCGGATTATTAGGAATTTACCCTTTTGTTGGACTAGGGACGTTGTTGTTTTAATTCTCACCAAGGAGTTCAAGTGAGAGAATAAGGTTGTATGCTTGGTATAGGATACCCATCATTTCATGGTACCATGTAATAGTTGCGTGTTTGGTTTTACTTATGGACAACTCAAGTATGAGTGTGGCTAAAACCCTAAGGTGTCGTCATTATTGGCTTTCGATAGTGTAGTTGTTTGAGCAGAAATAATGAACTATCCCGCTGAAGTCTTGTGGTGTGACCGCTTCAGGATTTGGAATATTTCCTGTCACTTGGTAGGAGTGTGTCTTCAGAATGTTTTGACTTTGTCGGTTTTACCTTGAGTGGATCGTGGTTAGTGAATGTTACACAAATTAAGAAGCCACAAGTTGAGAATGGTATTGTGGGTTAGAACAAACCGGATGGATGGTTTTGGGTAGGGATGGCTTTGAATTAAGGAAATTGTTTATTTTCAGCTTCTACAGCAGTGTTAATCGATTAACATGTGTGTAAATTGTGAAATCCCTTAAGAACCATCATCTGCGTTTTGTTACCTTAGGTTGCTCTGAGTGGAGAGTATTGTGCGAAGGGAAAACGGGATTGCAAGTAAATGAAAGGCGGAATTGTGTTTGAAATTGTAACTTTAGGAAGGGTGTTACATAGTGGACCATTTGTTCAGACGACAAGAGAATTTGACTTTGGGGAAGTAACCTTGTGAATTGGTGAGTGGTGAGGAAACTCACAAGTGTACCCTGGATGGGTTGAGTTTTGATAAGTAATGATTTGTATATGTTTGAAGTTCCGTGATGGTGTTACATGTGATTGATTAAGCCCTTGAATTAACAAGAAACCTTGAGCAAGTCGGAAACCTGTAAGAAGAATTAATGGGGAATGTGGTAACTAGAAACGAAAGTTGTTAGTCTACTTTGGAGGAATTATTCCAAGTTTGGAATGGATTGGGAGTTGTGTATATTATGGTTGTAGCAGTGTAACTCCTGTGTTTTATCGTCTGGAGAGTGTTGGACAGATGTTATAATGTTGTGTGTTGGCAAAGAAATTGTTCTACCATAGGACGCCAGTAAGTTCTTGTACCATTGGTTAGTAAGGACCCCATTGGATAAGTGTGTTCTCCATGGACTGTTAGCTACTTGGTAGTCCTTAAGAATTCATGGTATTCCACTGTTAGTTTTGTTTGGATTTGCGCAGTGGAAGGTGACAGACGAAAGAGTTAAGTCAGAATTAGAGATTGGAAAGTTTGTTGCTTACAAGTGTGAGGATAAGAAGATCTCGTTCTAAGTGTGTTACCTTTTGGTATGCCACGAAAGGAATGGAATATTAGATTTAATGAGTACCTTGTACAGCATCAGACCAGATGGAACTAGTAAAGAAGTCGTTGACTAATTATGAAGTGGTTTTGGATATTGAAAGATTTATGAAAGGATAAGTCGTCAGAAATTGCATGGGGATAAGGAATCACCGAATTAACTCATGAGGGTGTGATGAGTGTTTGTTATCCTAAACCAAGATAAGGTGTTACAGTTTTGTTTTGTGACTCGGTAGAGGGATATAGAAGGGTACATTCTTTCCAAAGTAAGATGCAACTAAGTGTTTTGTAAGGAACAACAGATGAACTATGGAAAAAAAGCTAAGTTCGAAGTTAACCCAAAATTGGAATAAGAGTATGACTAAGGAACCGAAGTTTGATAATTCGTGAAAATAAGGATGTTGGTCTGTGAAGTTAAGTTGGAATTGGAATACGTCAAAAATTTGAATGGAAGTAAAGTTAAGTGTGAATCTAAGACCAGGATACAAGTTGTGGTTATTGCAGAGTAGAGGAAATTCAGGGGCGAATTTCAATTTAGGGGGGGGGGGGAGAGTGTAATACCCCGTATTATCTAAATGCTCAATTGGATATTAGATGAGATCAAATGAGTATCTATGTGCTCTATTTTGGTAAATTAGATTAATGGAATATTTTAAGTATTTTAAGTATTATCAATTGGGATCAATAGAGCAAATAGTGAACTCTAAAAAGATCAATTATTTTATTAAAGAGACTGATTAATATTTATTAATCTGAGAAAGTAATTTTATGGTAATTCTAATAATTGATCAATTGGGTTGAGACAACAAAATATCAATTGGAGATATTTTACCCTGTTGGATTTATATTATATATTAATGATTATGTATATATATAAGAAAAAGAAGAAAACAAGGAAGTAGAAGAAGAAGAAAAGAAGAAAAGAGAGAAAGTGGAGGAAGAGGAAGAAGAGTGAGAAGCTGGATCATCATCTTCTTCAAACTCCTCTTCGATTATCAGGTGGGTTCTAGATAGAGACTTTAGTTGTAGAGTTTCATGAATTTTAGAGTTAGGTGGATATTGTGAGAAAACTATTTAATCTTGCTAAAATCATGAATCTAACTAATGAAATTCGATATAAACTGTGTAACATACTTGTTAATTGTGTGGGAACATATTTGGATTGATAAATTGTGATTTGGAAGTGGTTAGATGAGAATTGGAGAGGTTTTGGGGTGAAATTCGTAACAGGAACAATGCAGGAAAAATTCTGGGTTTCGCTGCCCATACGCGTATCAGGCAAGGAAATACGCGTATTGGGTTGGGCAATACGCATATGGCAAGGAAGGATTATAGGCATTACGCGTATGGGAGTGGGCAATACGCGTATGGAGTGAGGCAATACGCGTATTGGTTTGTTTGTGGAATTTTTAGGGAGTTTTGGTCTCTGCCCATACGCGTATCACTTTGGGCAATACGCGTATGGATGGGCGAGTGAGGAAGGAAATACGCGTATGGCTCAGGGCAATACGCGTATGGCCAGAGCGATTGCAGAATTTTATCATTTCGCGATCTCTTTCCCGATTTCGCGTCCGATGCCGTAACTTTTGATCCGTAACTCGGATTGAGACGTTCTTGGTACCGTTAGAAAGCCACGACGACCCTCTAATGAATGAAATAATGTTTATGTGATATGTTGAATTCCATATCTTTTGGATCGTAAATCCGATCGAGGCATATTTATAGCCGATGTAAAGCTGTGGAAATATCCTACGGGATAAAAGTGAAATGTATTGATTTTCGTACCCGATTAAATGAATCAGAGGGAACCCAAAAAGGGGTGTTTTATGTGATGAATCATTATGCGTGATTCTATTATACAATTTTAATATGTCTTTGTATAGCTTGTGATGGAATTATCATATGTAATTCAAAATGTGCAATTGTCATATGCTTTGCCTAATTGATATTAAACTTGATTGAACGTATATGCATGTTAAAATATGAATTAGGAAGAGTGAGGAAACTTTACCCCAAACCAAATGGTATAGAAATGAGTGAAACACTAGTATGGAACATGTGTAATTGTTATGTTTTATTGTTAAAGGCATGAGAGGCCTAAAGGCTAATGTGGCCTGGTGATTGTCGAATACAATCACGTTAATGTATATGATCATGTAATCATAACCATTTATCTTGAGGTGTAGTTTCATGAGACTCGAGCTCCTCCTCTGAAACGTATGCACAATTACTTGGCAGGTTTGATTCCCGCGTGTAGTACGAATGAAGCCTATATGGTAAAGAGACTTGTGATGGTTAACAGACCATGAGAAGTGACGGTTCACGGTTAATAGGCCGATGATCCCGAATCCATTTTGTATGCCAAGTAACTACAAGGATCCATGACTCGGGTCGATTTCTAGACGTAGAAGCGGACGGGAAAAGCGGATGCCTTGGTACGGTTATCAATTCGTAAGGAATCTTGAGTTAACAGGCTCAGGACGTAATTCCTTCCGTGTGATATTCATGAGTTAACAGACTCATGACATGTTTCCATATAGTGTGAGATTGTGAATTTATGCATTCAAAGTCATTTTCCCTTCCCCTTGACTTGAGATAGGATTGATAGAACCTTGTAAAGCCGAGAGGACCTATAAGATAGGGAACTCATTGAGATTTGATGTATCTCACCCCACTATAATTACTATATTTCAGGTGCTGGTTTGGTTACAAGTAGAGCAATGCAGAGATGTTTCAAGAGAAGCTTAGTTAAGCTTTTTCCGCTGTGTATTATCTTGTTGTATACAATTGAGGATATTGTATATTATTCTTAGTTTTTATTATTTTGGCTAGTTTCCATGACTTGTGCCATGTGTTGTATTTATGTTTTAGAAATGGACAAGTATGTGAACTACACCATTAGGAACTTTTGATGTGTCAGTACCAAATAAAATGCTTGTATGGTATTATTCTAGATATATATTATACAGGGCATTACAGTATCCTAGATACTTAAATGGTTGTCATACGGGCCAAAATATTGTGTCATTACCTGGAGTGCATACGACATTGGTCATTATACCTTTTATACAAAATCAAAAGATGATCGTAGTACAATGCAAAATAGTGGGGTTATGGTTGAAGCCGAATCGATGTATTTCTCTAGTTCGAAAGATAAGAATCTAGTATTGGCAACTACTATGTTTTATGGTGTCATTGATGAGATTTGGGAGATTGATTATGTTATTTTCAAAGTGGCTTTATTTAAATGCAAGTGGGTTCCCAATAATAGTAATGGTGTAGACATTGATGACTTAGGATTCACCCGGGTCGACCTTGGCAAGGCATCTTTTAATACAGAACTGTTCATCATGGCTTCTCAAGCAAAATAAGTTTTCTATGTTACCGATCCATCGGACAAATCGGGGAAAAGGTCAATCGTTCTCCAAGGAAAATACATTCCTCTTAGTGATGAAATTCTTGATATTCTGTCCACACCTTCTTACACAACACAAGTTCCTACCTCATATGATGAAGTTGATGGAGATGTCGTGCATGCTATACGACTCGATCACGAAGAAGGCATATGAGAAAATTAACAAGTACGTAATTTATTATTTATTCATAATATATTAATTGTATGTTATAGTTTAGAAGTATTTTTACTAACAAGTATAATTATTTGAAATCATAGGTATTTTGAGTCCAGACACCAGGCCAAGAGACAAGACACCAAGAGACAAGATACTACACCAAGTTACAATTATGTGAAGTTATGTAATGTGTGTAAACTGTAATATGGTATATGTGATATTTTATTTATGTAGATTGTTTGTTCTGATAAACTGTAAAGTGGTATATATGATATTATGAATATGATACGATTAATATTAGGATTAATAGTCATTTTGCCCCCTGCCATATAGGCGCTGTTCGAAAAATCCCCCTGTAAAAAAACTTGCAAAAAGAACCCTAACATTTGAAGATTCTCTCAATTTTGACCTTCATCACACCCAGTCACCAAAAACCTGCCATTTTGACCCCTTCCATTTTGGCAGCGTTTTTATTTTGACCCCTTCCATTTTGGCAACGTTTTTATTTTGACCTCTGCCATTTTGGCAACGTTTTTGATTTGACCCCTGCCACATCAGCTTTTTTGGTGACTGGATGTAACGAAGGTCAAAATTGAGAGAATCTTCAAATGTTAGGGTTTTTTTGCAAGTTTTTTTTACAGGGGAGTTTTTTGAACAGCGCCTATATGGCAGGGGGCAAAATGGTTATTAACCCTTAATATTATTATGAAAACTTTATCACAAAATGTGAATTGTATTTTTCTGCTGTGCTGTGATATGGAGAACAATAATACGGGTAAAAAAATGGGATTTATTATAAAAGCAGGATCATATTTGTTAATTTTGCAGAAACTTTAACTATGATTATATTTCATAACCGTTATAATATCTGGCGCGTTGTCCAGGAAAAAATAAATATCAAAACTGCGCTGATGGGAATCGAACCGAGGACAATTATTTTTATTACAACGGTGTATTGTAAAATCCATTATGATAGTTAGCGCGCTTTCCAGTTTATTACAACGCCTACAAGACCGTGGTTGTAAGTATCATATATACAACGACAATCTACATAACAACGCCCTCGCCCGCGTCATTATATGTCATTCCCAACCGTTGTTAAATGGGTTTTTCGTAGTAGTGTGACCATATACCTGCTTACAAGGCTCACTCTGTACGCTATGTCTGGCCTCGTACAGACCATGGCATACATCAAAGAAACTACTATACTAACATATGAAATGTTATTTAAATAGGCTCTTTCGACTTCAATTCTAGCACTTTGAGTCATACTCAGCTTGTACTTAGAATTAGTCGATGTTAGAACGAGCTTTGAATTCGACATACCAAACTTGTCAAGAATCTTCTTCAGGTATATCTCTCGATATAAGCATAATCTCGACTGTTTTCTATCTCTCCAGATGTCAATCCCAATAATTCAGGAGGCAGCTCCCAAATCTTTCATGTCGAACTCCTTATTGAGTTCATCCTTCACCTTCATAACATCTTCGACGTTGTTGCTTTCTATGATGATGCCACCACATAAAGCAATAAAATAACAAGTGAATTTCCAGGTCAAAATTTGAAGTAAACATAGTGGTCGAGCTGCCTCCTAGTGAAACCAATGTGTGCCATGAACTTGTCGAATCTCCTATTCCATTGTCGAGGAGATTGTTTCAGGCCATACAAGGACTTATTCAACTTGCACACATAATCATCCTTTCCCTTTTCTGCACACCCTTCAGATTGCCTCATCAGGATTGTTTCATGTAGATCACCATACAGGAAGATTGTCTTCACATCCATCTATTCAATTTCTAGGTCAAACTTTGCCACCATACCTAACAAAATTCTAATAGATCTATGCTTTACAATAGGTGAGAACACATCATTGAAGTCGACACCTTCTTTCTGAGTAAACCCTCTAGCAACCAACCTTGCTTTAAAACGCTTCAACATCACTCCTTCGATTCCTTCCTTAACCATGAAGATCCACTTACAGCTGACTAACCTAGCCCCTGCAGGTTTCTCGATCAGCTCCCAAGTGTTATTATCATGGAGATATTTCATCTCATCACCCATGGCTTTCAGTCATTCAGTCTTATTTCGACTTCTCATAACTTCCTTATAGTCTCTAGGCTCTTCGTCAAGAACCTAACTTGCAGAGATTAAGGCATAAGCAATGAGATCTGTATAACCAAGTCTCTGAGGTGGATTGATGACTTTTCTCGACCTGTCACTTGTCAGTAGGTAGTCATTATCAGTCTCCTTATCTTCATCAGCAACTTGAGATTCTTCTTTGACTTCATCCAGGTTATGCAATTCAGCATCATTATGCTCCACCTTAACAGGAATCTCTTCCTGTTCCAGCTCTTCTTCAGAGATCTTCGAACTTCAACAAATGTCATCAGATTTATTGAAAGCCATCTCAACTTCATTGAAAACTACACCTCGACTTGTGATACACTTCTTGTAACCTATCTCTAGGCACCACACCCTATAAGCTTTGACTCCTTTTAGGTATCCAAGGAATATACATCTCAGAGCTCTAGGTTCGACCTTGTCTTACCTAATATAAGCATAGGCTAAACAGCCAAATACTCCATGCCTGCCGAGATTAGGTGGATGTCCCAACCAGACTTCTTCAAGTGTCTTCATTCTCAAGGCTGTCGAAGGACACCTATTTATCAAGTATGTTACAGTCACAATAGCTTCTACCCAAAACACCTTCTTCAATCCTGCGCTTACCAACATGCACCTCACCCTTTTCCACAATGGTTCAATTAAACCTTTCAGCCAAACCATTTTTTTGGGGAGTCCCTGCAGTAGTTTTATGCCTTGCAATATCATACGCAGAACAATAGCTATCGAAAGCCTCATTGAAAATTTCAAGACCATTGTCAGTCCTCAACCTCTTGACCTTCTTTCTAGTTTGGTTTTTGACCAGAGTCTTCCAACTTTTGAAATTTTCAAAAGTTTCATCCTTAGTCTTCTGGACGAATACCCATAACTTTCTGGAATAATCATCAACTATAGATAGGAAATGCTTTGCACCTAATTTTGAAGGATTCTTTGCAGGCCCCCAAAGATCAACATGAATGTAATCAAGGGATTCATGTGTTTTTTGTTTCCCTTTGTTAAACTTCATTCTACAGGTTTTACCAAATACACAAGGTTCACAAAACTCTAGTTTTTCGACCTTATCAACACACAAAAAATTTTGTTTCGACAATTTGACCAAGCCTTTTTCACTAACATGGCTAAGTCTCTGGTGCCATAGCTCAATCTTCGACATAGTTTTTGTGGATGCCACATCTGCTGAACCACTTACAACCTCAGCCTCAAGGATATACAAGCCTTGTTTCTTCACGCCTCTCAAGACTTCCTTCGAACCCTTAATTACCCTTAGGATGCTTTTCTCTCCTTTGAAAACATATCCTTTCTTGTCGAATTCACCAAGAGAAATCAAATTCCTCTTAAGATCAGGTACATACCTAATATCAGTCAATAGCCTTATTGACTCTTCATGTTGCTTGAATCTCACATATCCAATACCTGCAATTTTGCAAGCTTTGTTGTTTCCTGACAACACTGATCCACCATCTTAAAAAAAAGAATTCCTCGAACACGTCTTTGTTTGGAGTCATGTGCTAAGTACACCGTGAATCCATAATCCACTCCTTGCTAGAGTCGCTGCTTGAAATCACCAGGGCATCAGATGACTCATAACCATCTTGCATAATGGTTGAATTACCATTATCCTTTCCATCATGATTTTTTAGGTGACCAGGGCATACTTTTCTTGTATGACACTCCTTCTTAAAACGATAACTTAATATTAAAAGCATTACCACCATAAGAATTTTGTAGAACTTTACTCTTCTTCTTCTCAAACCTACCATTTTTCTTCAAGAATTTCCCCTTAACGGATAAACCTTCACCAACATAAGATGTCTTGTGCTCCTTTCGTTCATTCAAATCCTTAGAGTACAAGGCAAATTGAACATCTTCAAAGGTCAACGACTCTGTTCCATACAAGAGAGTTTCTTTGAAGTGAGCATGAGACTTAGGTAAAGATCACAACAACAGAAATGCTTGATCTTCATCATCAATCTTGAGCCTGATATTCTCAAGATCAAGAATAAACTTGTTGAACATATCCAGCTACTCAGCCAGGGCTTTGTCTTCACTCATCTTGAATGAATACAAATCTTGCTTCAGGTAGAGACAATTAACGAACGATTTCTTCATGTACAAACCTTCAAGTTTCGTCCACACACCCACTACAGTTTTTTCCTTTGAAACCTACCAGAGAACCTTATCACCAAGGCTCAATATAATGGCATATGGGATTTTTTGACCAATGTTGTTTTCTCCTTCTCCGATAGGGTAACATCTATTTTCTTCGATCCTTTCAACGCTTCCAACAAACCATGTTGAACAAGAAAGGCTTGCATCTTCAAGCATAACAAACTGAAATCATTCACATCGGTGGATTTATCAATCTCATACTTTGTTAACGACATCTTCTTCTCCACGCTCACCGCTCCAATTTGTTATGAATTGATTTTGTCAAGAATAAACCAACATATGAAATAAAGATTAAGTTTCTTAAATAAACACAAGAAATCCTATTAGGTTTTACGAAAGAGAGAGAAGAAGGAAGAATAATAATAATTGGTTAAAACTGTTTTACTATTCACTTTCTCAATAAGGGTTCAAAGATTACAAGTGAATACCAACAATTAACCTCTCTCAACAACCTGAGAGAACTAGTCTATTTATAGATTACTAAGTTAACTTAGGCTACAAGCTAACTTAACAATTGGGCTTAGAAGTAAGGCCTAATTCGACATGCTAACTTAAACCCAAAGCTAACTTATTTCGACAGCATGCTAGAACATACTTCGACTCCAGCATGCACAACTCCTGTCGAACTATGAAACTACCCTTGTCGACACTAAAATTCAATCTAAAATACCACAAATTTAATAATATGTGGTCAAATACAACAACTCAATTAATACATTTACTTTTTTTATTTATGAATGATGAATGTATATAATTTTAATAAATAAAAATTTCTCAAATAAAATGATCTATCAACATAGGAAAATTTTTAATTATATTATTTATCCAACATAATATTTAAAATAAAATGCAAAATATTAAGACTGTTAAATTCAACAAATTATTTTAAATATAGTGAGTATAGTCTTCTAATAGTTACTTGTTTGTTTTAAAAGGTAAATGCATTTAGAATTTAATAATAGTTACAAACATAAAAAATTAGATTAAAAAAATTAAGAATATTAAAGAAGAAGATTAAACAATAAAATTTATATAGAAGATGGTTGGAAGAATGAGTTAGTATTTAAAAAAGATACTCATGTATGAGTTATGTATTGTGTAACTTGTCACTTAAGCAATTTACAAGGATATTTAAATAAGAAATTAATTTAAAATTGTTGTGACAAATGCCGCACTAGGAACAAATAAAAATGATGAGAAAGATTGAATTTCTTGAACAAACACAAAAAACCTTTTTAGTTTTACGAAAGAGAGAGAAGAGGGAAGAACAAGAATAAGAATTGGTTAAAACTGTTTTTCTATTCACTTTTCCAATTATGTAAAAGGTTACAAGTGAATAACAACAACCAACGCTTAACCCTCTCTCAACAACCTGAGAGAGAAACCTATTATAAACTACAAGCTAACTTAAATACTAAGGTAACTTAAGTATTAAACTAACTTAACCAACAAGCTAACTTAACCAATTGCATGTTAGAACAAGCTTTGACTACAACGCGCACATCTTTGACTCATGCATACTTGAACAAATTTTGACTACAACATGCACAACTTTTGTCAAATCGTGAAGCTTTCCCTATCGAGACTAGTGTTCGATCCAAAATACCACAAATATTCACCTTGGAACAAACTCTACAACATAAAGGGAACAAACTAGCTTTCATCATGCAACTTTATCAACTGCATACAGTGGAAGAAATTGCTACTTGGCAATGACTTGGTGATCATATCTATAGCATTGTGACTTTCGAAACCTTCAGCACTTTGACTTCTCCATTTTTTATTTTCTCTTTGACGAAATTCAATCTAACATCAATGTGTTTTGTTCTCTCATGATAGGCTGAATTTTTCTATAGATGTATGGAACTTGGACTATCACATTTATCAGTAAAAACTCGACCTTGAAGTTTCAGTTCCTTAACAAACCCTTCAAGCCACAATGCTTATTTCACAACTTTTGTGAGCAAAATATATTCGGCTTCAGTGGTTGATAAGGTAACAATCTTCTGAAGAGAAGCTTTCCAACTGATTGTTCTACCAAACAGAGTGAAAAGATATCCAGAAAGAGATTTTCTGGTATCCATACATTCTGCATAGTCAGAGACAAAAAATCCTTCTAATTCGGCTTCGCCATAACTCATGGCTCCACTATAAACTAGGACTCTACTAAAGGATCCTTTATGTATCTCATAATTCACTTTAAAGCTTGTAGTGTACCTTCCAAGGATTGGCCATATACATACTTACAAGGCTCACTCTATACGATATGTCTGGCCTCGTACAAACCATAACATACATAGAAGAACCTATTATACTAGCATATTAAATGCTATTCATATAGGCTCTTTCGACTTTAGTACTAGGACTTTGAGTTGTACACAACTTGAATTAAGGATTTATTGGTGTTACAACAGACTTTGAATTCGAATTACCAATTTGTCGAGAATCTCCTTCAGGTATGTCTCTTAAGATAAGTATAATCTCGACTATTTTCTATCTCTTTGGATATCAATCCCAAGAATCCTGGTGGCAGCTCCCAGATTCTTCGTGTCGAACTCCTTATTGAGTTCACCCTTCACCTTCATAATATCCTTGACATTGTTGCTTGCTATGAAGGTGTCATCTACATAAAGAAACAAAATAACAAGTGAACTTCCAGGTGGAAATCTGAAGTAAACACATTGGTCGAACTAGCTCCTAGGGAAACCTTTGTGTGTCATAAACTTTTCGAATGTCCTATTCCATTATCGAGGATATTCTTATAGGCCATATAATGACCTATTCAACTTGCACACATAATCTTCATTTCCTCTTTTTGAATAACCTTTAGGCTCCCTCATCAGGATTGTTTCATCTAGATCATCATACAAGAAGATCGTATTCACATCCATTTATTCAAGTTCTAGGTCGAACATTGCTACCATGGCTAATAACATTCTAATGGATTTGTGCTTTACAACAGGATAGAACACATCATTGAAGTCAGCTCCTTATTTTTTAGTGAACCCCCTAGCAACCAACCTTAACTTAAATTGATTTGAAATCTCTCATTTGATTCCTTCCTTAACCTTCAAAATCCACTTACAGCTGACTAACCTAGCACCTGCAGGTTTCTCGATCAGCTCCTAAGTGTTGTTATCATGAAGATATTTCATCTCATTATCCATGGCTTTCAGCCATTCAGTCTTATTTTGACTCCTCACATCTTCCTTGTAATCTCTAGGATCTTAATTAAGAACCTCACTTGTAGAGATTAAGGTGAATGCAATGAGATATGCATAACCAAGTCTCTGAGGTGTCTTAATGACTCTTCTTGTCCAGTCTCTTGCCAATAGGTAGTCATTATCAGTCTCCCCATCTTCATCAGCAACTTGTTCTTCTTCTTCAAATTCATCTGGGTTATGCAATTAAGTATTAACATGTTCCACCTCAACAGGAAACACCTCCTGGTCCAGTTCCTCTACATAGGTCTTCGTATTTTAACCAGAATCATAAGTTTTCTTAAACGCCATTTTTGCTTCATTGAAAACTACATCTCGACTGCTGATACACCTCATATGACCTAGCTCTAGGAACCACATCCTATAAGCTTTGACTTCTTCAGGGTATCCAAGTAACATACATCTTATAGCTCTAGGTTCGACCTTGTCTTGCGTAAGGTGAGCATAGGCTAAACAGCCAAATACTCTAAGTCTGTCAAGATTAGGTGGATGTCCCGACCAGAATTCTTCAGGTGTCTTCATCCCCAAGGAAGTCGAGGGACACCTATTTATCAAGTATGTTGCAGTCACAACAGCCTCTGCCCAAAACACCTCCTTCAATCCAGCACTAACCAACACGCATCTAACCCTTTCTAGGATTATTCGATTGAATCTCTTAGCCATACTTCAAAAAAATTTGAAGGCATCATTGCATAACTTAAGACCATTATCGGTTCTCAACCTCTTGACCTTCCTGTCAGTCTCATTTTCGACCAGAGTCTTCCAACTTTTCAAATTTTCAAATGTTTCATCCTTAGTCTTCTGGATGAATATCCATAACTTTCTGGAATTATTGTCATACCCTAAATTTTGACCAAAATATTTCACATCATTTGTGCAAATCATCACCATAATAGGGATGAATTTTCACACCTCATTAATCCTCTCAAAGATTATTGAGTGTTCACTCAAGCCCTCTCAGAGCATCCAGACAAAGGATCAATCAAGAATTGACACAATCTTACACTTTCCAAACCTCTCAAACATCCATGAAGGATCAAGAGGTCTCCTACATCAAGAATCAAACACAAAAATGCAACATTTCAAGTTGATCAAGCCTCAAGATCATCAATGTCACCAAATTAGGGTTTTGATCGACCAAGGCCTCCAGAGAGAAAATTTCATCTGGGCATGAACCAATACTTCAATACATGATTCAAGAAGCTCAAAAGGACCTCATGATTCCATTCATAAGTTCAAGATAGGCTCTAGGGATGCAGTCATCAAAAATCAGGAATTAGGGTTTTGACCTAATTCAATCCCCAAGTTGACTTTTGGAGCAAGACATGAGCCAAGACCTCAAGAGATGCTTTAAGGACCTCAAATGCATCATATTGATCTATTCACATGTTTGAATTGATTCAAAGAACTTAGTTCATAAGCAATGCAAGGATTCAAATTCATCTGGACCACAAACTAGGGTTTTTGAGGAAAAAGTCAACCATGCCTTTGATTTTTTACCAAAACATGATCTCAAACCTTGGGACATGATTCAAGACACTCTAAAACACCTATGGAAACCATCCATTAGGTTCAATTTAGCCCAAGGACTTGATTTCATAAAGGATCACAAAGTTCAAAATTCATCTGATACAAAAAGTCAACTGTGACCAAAATCAAGTTTGACTTTTAGGATTTTTTGTCAAACATGGCCTTTACAAGTAAAAAAACAATGTTAACTTGTGATTTGGATCATGATCAATCAAGAAAAATCAAGAAAAGTGAGGTTACTTGCAAAAAGGGCAACCTTGAGAAACTTGAAATTTCACTAAGTTATGAAAAAAATGTTTTTTACCCAACTTTACAAGACCATAACTTGTGATCCAAGCAACCATTTTCTTCCATCCAAAGCTCAATGAAATCTCTGATTACATACTACAAAAGTGTCCTACTGATCCATGGTCAAAAAATTCCTAGATTTTGAGTTATAAGGCCATAAAGTTAGGGTTTCATAAGATTGGAACTTTGACACTTAGAAAAATTTTAGGCAGAATCTGTTTCATGTTTTGCCCAACTTTAGAGATGTTTTTCATTATGATCCAAAAGGAATCAAGACCAAATTTAAACATCAAAGTTGAAGTATGATATAGAAGCTTTCTAAAGAGTACAATAACATCCATTGATTCAACTTGAGCAAGAAATTATGAACCTCACAAAATGCCTTGATGCAAACTGTTTTTTGACAGCATTTGCACATAACTTGTATCCCACGATTTCTTGAGCCAATTTTGGACACTTGCATCATTGGATTTCCATCCAATATCAACCGAAATGATGAAGAATCTTAACCATAAGGTCAATTAGTCAAGAATCCTATATCCCTTTGGCATGTGATCATCAATGTTGCAAATCCAAAATTCAATTTTGTAATATGGCATTGAAAGGATGTATTGAGGTGTCATAAACCAAGCCATATAAGTCCAAATGAGTCAAGCTTTAGCCAAGGATCAGAAGACCTAAACCTGCAAAGTTTAACTCAAGCCAATGGCTAGAGGAGACTTTGAACACATAGCCATATCCATTGGACAATAGGGTGATCCAACCTCCATTCACTATTACTTGCAAAACAAACTTCCTCTACTATAAATAGAGGTCATTTATGGTTGATCAAACCACCCTAAAACATCAGAATACATGTTTTCCACCATTTCCCTATTGTCCACCAAAAATCCATTTACAAAGAAGTGAGAATTGTGTTTTGAGATAGAGAGTAATTCCACTCAAACCAATGGTCCTAACAGCTCACATACATCATATATGAATGATCTAAACTCTTAAACAACATTCGTCACACCAGATTCATCAAGTTCATACCTCACCCCAAAGCCATCTGTAGTTGGAGTCGTGCCCACCAATCCAGAGGTTTTTAATCCATTCCAAGCATCTCAACACACTACTTGAGGTCCAAGGAAGCTGTCCAGATCATCAATACACTTCTTTAACACCTACAGCTGAGGATTCGAATTCCTCTTGAACATGTAAGCTTGAACTCTTCAAATTCTATGATCCATGCATCATAAATGTGTTTTCAAGTTACCAACATGTTTTCTGCACTTATGTAGAATGTTTTCCCTCAATCATTTGCTATGTATCTATCGTGTATAGGATTTCATAGTGTTCTTGCAGAAATTAGGGTTCATCTGTTCTTCACATGATATCTCACTCTACACTTAAAAGAAATGCAATTAATTGGTATCATTGAAATCCTTGTTCAAAAACATACAACTTTCATGTTTACATTGTGCATAATCATTATGTATTGAGAGAGATATGAGAGGTTTTGCAAAACAGCCATGGAGGACACGCGCGAGGAAGAAGATGACCGTTGGCGCCATAATTCAAATCTTTTTCAAAATTTCAAATTTTTTATTATTCTCTTAATTGTTTTCAAAATTAATTTCTCCTCCAATTTTAATCTTTTTCAAATGATTTTTCAAACATATATCCTTCACATGTTTAAATATTTTACTCCATAAAAAAATCAAAAAAATCTTTTTTATTTGATATATTTTTGAATATTTTAAAGATTTTTATTTTAATTTGTTTTTAAACATTTTAAATAATTTCTTTTTCTTGATTTTTCAAAACCAAATTGATTTTAAATCATCATGTGAATAAAACTTCATTTTCTAAACCTTAAAAATAATTCATAACATGTTTATTGAATTTTTTTGTAAAGCCCATATATATATACATACATCAAAGCATATATTATACATGATTTCCACTTTTGGTACTGAAATATACAATAAGCTCCTAGTAAACACATTATACATATACATGCCCAAAAATCCTAATACAAAAAAAACTACGACATAGTATATCTACAAGATGTTCCAAAGACAAATACTAAGAACTAGATCACTAATGATCTCAAAAAAACTCCACAACGGAAGCAAAGCCATCAGATAAGTAAGGATAATCACACGGCCTTATCCTTACCCTTCGCGGAACCTGCAGTACCTGTGATGTAAACAACAACAGTGGGGTGAGATACATCAAATCTCAGTGAGTTCCCTATCTTAAAGTCCACTCGGCTTTACAAGGTTCTAATAAACCAAACTCAAGTCAAAGGGAAGGGAAGTGACTTTGAGTACACACACGCCAAATATGCATTTCACACTAGTGAGCCTGTTAACTCACACTAGTACCAAAGTACGTCCTGAGCCTGTTAACTCAAGAATCTCACTAATCAATAAATGTACCAAGGCATCCCCTTTTCCCGTCCGCTTCTACGTCTAGAAGACGACCCGAGTCATGGATCCTTGTAGTTACTTGGCATACGAAATGGATTCGGGATCATCGGCCCGTACACCGTGATCAGTCACTTCACACGGCCCGTACACCGTCACAAGTCTCTTTACCCGTAGGCTCCATTCGTACTATACGCGGGAATCAAACCTGCCAAGTAATTGTGCATACGTTTCAGAGGAGGTGCTCGAGTCTCATGAAACTACACCGCAAGATAAACTGGTTATGATTATTAAACACACGCCTCGGCCTTTCATGCGCGAGCGTTGTCACTACGACAATTCACACTTTCCTACATTGTTTATGGTGATGTTCCTCACTCTACCTATTTCATATTTTAACATGCATACCTATTCAACAACAATTACACACCATTAAACGGTAAAAGTCGACAAAATGACACTATTCCAAAATCCCGACATAATTAAATCGGCCAACAATCTTAAAACCATTTTAATAAGAAAGTACATTTTGTTAGCTTTCCAACGATATCAAGAATGTTAAAAACGGATAAACGAGTCAAAAGTTATGGACATAACGAGAAATGGTATCGCGAAAAAACACAATTCTGCACCCTCCTGGCCGTACGCGTATTGCCTTGTGCCATACGCGTATTGCCAAGATGGCTCGCCCAACCATACGCGTATTGCCCAAAGTCATACGCGTATGGGCAGAGACTGATTTTTCCCAAAAATTCCTTTTAAAACCCCAATACGCGTATTGCCTTACATCATACGCGTATTGCCCAAAACCGTACGCGTACCAATACGCAAATGGGCAGATGGCCGAGAAAATGGAACCCCATACGCGTATTACCCACATTTCTTCATGGCCATACGCATATTGCCTTAACCAATACGCGTATTGCCTTGGGTGATACGCGTATGGGCAGCGTGAAACCCAGAAATTTCCTGCATAATTGGTTCTGGGAAATTGGTCCATTTTCCCTTCCAATTCACTTCTAAACACCAGAAAAATACCAATTAGATACACAATGACACTTATCTAACACGTATCAATCATAAGGAATATTAAAACGTGGTTTTTATGCAAAATTTCTCATTTTCTAACAATGTCCAAACTAACTCTAAACTCAATAAAACTCTACTCTAAAGCATCTAACTAGAACCCACCTGGATTACAAGATGAGGAGGTTGAAGCTGAGATGAAAAGATGAAGATTGGTTGATGATCCTAGTCCTTGAGCTCTTGAGAAATTTTTCCTCTTCTTCTCCCTTCCTTTTCCTTCCTTTTTCCTTCTCTCACTTTTCTTTCTCCAAGTTTCTAACTTTTGCAAATAAGGAAAGGAAAAGAAAATAGACATAGGAACATTAATTGGTAATACTACTAATTATCCAAATTATCTCAATTGCACCAATTAATAAAACTCCAAGTTAAATAATATTAATCTAATCAAATTCCGAGTTCGTCAGTTTACTCTAATTACTTTATCCAATAATTGCTCAGAGTATCCCGGAACCCAGTTGATCATAATAATATTATTCAAAAATGTTCCCAAATTACATCCTCCCCCCCTTAAATAGAAATTCGCCCTCGAATTTAAAAGATTACCTGAACAGATGAGGGTAGACCTCCCGCATTTTCGATTCCAATTCCCAAGTTGCATCGCCTGGATGCGTCTCATCCCATTGGACCTTAACAAGAGGAATCTCTTTATTTCTTAACACTTTAGTTTCTCTTCCGGTGATACGACTCGGTTGAGGCTCAAACGTCAAATCAGCTTCTATCTCAATTGTATCTGGTAAATTTGGCTGAAGAGGATCTGGGACAAATTTTCAAAGCTCAGACACATGGAAAACGTCGTGCATCTCTGACAGAGAAGGCGGTAAGGCTAATCTGTAAGCTACTTCTCCAATTCTTTCTAAGACTTGATACGGTCCCACGTATCTTGGACTTAACTTCCGCGATTTAAAGGGTCCTTTCAATCTCAACCTCGGAGTAACCTTCAAAAATACATGATCACCCTCATCAAACTCTAACGGTCTCCTACGGTTGTCCGCATAGCTTTTCTGACGATCTTGGGCTTGTTTAAATTTTCCACGAATCATTCTAAACTTTTCCGTGGTCTCGTGAATAATCTCAGGTCCCAAAATTCTATCGTCGCCAACCTCCGCCCAACACAATGGCGTTCTACACTTCCTACCATATAACGCCCCATAAGGTGCCATACCAATACTTGCATGATAACTGTTATTATAAGAGAATTCGATCAACGGCAAAAGTTCTATCCAATTTCCTCCACTTTCAAGTACACAAGCTCTCAACATGTCCTCCATAGTTTGTATTGTCCGTTCCGTCTGACCGTCCGTTTGCGGATGATTCGATGTACTCAAGCATAACCTCGTTCCCATGGCTTGTTGAAAAGCTCTCCAAAATCTTGAAGTGAACTTTGGATCTCTATCCAAAACGATACTAGTAGGAATACCATGCAATCTCACTATTTCTGAAATGAACAACCTTGCGAGATGACTCACTTGTAGGTAGTCTTCACAGCTAAGAAATGCGCTGATTTCGTTAACGGATCCACAATTACCCAAATCGAATTATAACCACCTTGTGCACGGGGTAATCCCACTGCGAAGTCCATTGAAATACTATCCCATTTCCACGTCGAAATTTCTAAAGGTTGCAACAAGCCACCCGGCCTTTGGTGCTCAATCTTCACTTGTTGGCACACTGCATATTCCGACACATACACCGCAATATCCTTTTTCATCCCGGGCCACCAATAGTCCCTCTTTAAATCTTGATACATCTTTGAAGCACCAGGATGTATAGTAAAAGTACCCTTATGCGCTTCTTCCAAAATCCTCCTTTTTAACTCTGTGCTATCCGAAACACAAATCCTTTGGTTAAACAAAATAGTTTCGTCGGTAGCTCGCACAAAACCCGGTTGTAATAACACGTCCTGGAACTTCTCGTCTAACCCTTGCTCTTGCTGGATTTCTTCCCTAAGAGTAGAAGAGACATTCAAATTCCCCATGACTACACAATTTGGAGTCCAGTTAAATTGAAGATTTAGATCTCTAAACTTTTCCATTAAGGTATACTCTAACATCATCAACTCGGTATTATGTAACACCTTCCTACTCAATGCATCCGCCACCTTATTTGCTTTACCCGGATGGTATTTTAACTCCAAGTCATAATCCTTCAAATATTCCATCCATCTCCTCTGACGCATGTTCAACTCTTTCTGATCAAATAAGTACTTTAAGCTCTTGTGGTCGCTAAACATCTCAAAACGTACACCATACAAGTAGTGACGCCACACTTTCAAAGTAAATACAACTGCCGCCAATTCTAAATCATGCGTTGGGTAATTCTCTTCATGGACTTTCAACTGTCGTGAAGCATAAGCCACTACATGTCCATCTTGCATTAACACCCCGCCTAATCCCTTTTTCGATGCATCACAATATACCTCATACGTCTTGCTAGAATCAGGAATAACCAAAACAAGAGCGGTAGTCAATATCTCCTTCAAACTCCTAAAACTTCTTTCACAAGCCGAATCCCACTCATACGAATAATCCTTCCGAGTAAGTCTCGTCAATGGTAAAGCCAACTGCGAAAAACCCTTGATAAACCTTCTGTAGTACCCTGCCAATCCCAAGAAACTCCTAACTTCAGAAGCATTCTTTGGTCTCTCCCAATTAATCACTGCTTCAACTTTTGATGGATCGACTGCTACACCTCCCTGGGATATGACATGACCAAGAAAATTAACCTCAGACATCCAAAACTCACACTTACTTAACTTAGCAAAAAGTTGTTTCTCTTGTAAGATGGATAAAACAATTCTTAGGTGTTCTCCGTGCTCTTGAGGATCACAAGAATAAATAAGAATGTCGTCAATGAAAATTACCACAAATTGGTCCAAGTAAGGTTGAAATATCCGATTCATATAATCCATGAAAACTGTCGGAGCATTCGTCACACCGAAAGGCATTACCAAAAATTCATAATGACCATAACGGGTTCTAAACGCGGTCTTTGGTACATCTGAACTCTTCACACGAATCTGATGATAACCCGACCGTAAATCAATCTTCGAGAACACACAAGCTCCTTTCAATTGATCTAACAAATCGTCTATCCTTGGTAATGGGTATTTATTCTTGATGGTGACCTTATTCAACTGACGATAATCAATACACAATCGCATTCCACCATCCTTTTTCTTTACCAATAATACTGGAGCTCCCCAGGGCGAAACACTTGGTTGAACAAAATGCTTAGCCAACAATTCTTCCAATTGGTCCTTTAATTCTCTTAATTCAAGTGGTGCCATCCGATACGGAGAAACGGATATTGGAGTCGTTCCCGGTATCAGGTCAATAGAGAATTCCACTTCCCGCTCCGGAGGAAGAGAAGTGATATCCTCGGGGAAAACTTCAGGAAAGTCACAAACTACCGGAATACTCAAAACTTGGATGTTACTACTCTCCTCCTTAGTAAGAATCAAAAGAACAGAATTTTCTTCCTCAAACAAGAAATTAATCATTCCAACTGTACCTTCTAAAATAGTAGTTAACACATCCTTCGAAGTGGCCTCGGTAGATGGGATAATGATCAGTTTTTCCTCACACCCAATAAACACCGAATTAGCAGAAAGCCAATCCATCCCCAGAACAACATCCACTTTCTTAAGTGGCAAACAAATAAGGTCAATCTGGAAAACTCTTTCATTCACTGATAATACACAATTTTCACATATCAACGGTGTCTCTACAATCTCATCCATGGCAGTAGTAACCACCATAGGAGGAAACAAAGGAACAGCTTGCAACCCAAGTCGCTTCACGCAACGCGTGGACACAAAAGAATGTGTTGCCCCACAATCAAATAAAACAAAACAAGGATGTCCATTTACGAAACATGTACCCACAATCAAGGAGTTGTCATTCTTTGCTTTCCTCGCATCCAAGGTATACACTCGGCCGGTATTCTTCCCTTGTGTCTGATTCCTACCCTGGGGACAATCCCTCGATATATGGCCCACCTTATTACACTGATAACACCTTATTCCCTCCAACCCGTACCTACCATAATGATTCCTCCCACAAGTACGGCATACCGGAGGCACACTAGTCCTAGAACTCTGAACTTGCTTCCCTTTGAATGATTGTTGCCTTGGTCTAACTTGTTGATTCGATCTCCCTCAATCACTTTGATTCATCCTACTCAAGTCTCCCTCCATTTGTACCTTCTTCAAACTATGCTCCACCACATAACACTGTCTCAACAATTCAGCATAGCTGGTGAATTCTCTCTGAGACACACTATGTGAAATTTTAGCCCTTAAACCAAACAGAAACTGATCAATCTTCCACCTCTCATCAGGAGCATACATGGCTTGTCTAGAATAAGCAGCCATAACCTCAAACTTTTCTGCATAAGAAGCCACTGTCAAGTTACCTTGTCTCAATTGTTGAAACTCGAATTCCTTCTGAGACCTCAAGGAACTTGGAAAATATTTCTCCATAAAAGTTACCTTAAACTGTTCCCATACCTTTGGTACCTCTTGAATTGTCATTAAAGCTGAAGCGCTTTCCCACCACCTCATGGCAGGACCCTTCAACAAGTGAGAAGCGAAGACCACCTTATTTTCCTCACTGCACTGAACTATTAGGAAAATCCGTTCCATACCAGATATCCATTCATGAGCCTTTACTGGATCTAACCCTCCCTGAAATTCCGGAGGATTCATACGGATGAAATCCCTAAAGGTTCCCCCTGCAGCTTCTGGTACCACCACTGGAGGATGCACACCACCAGCCATTTGTTGTACCATTTGTTGCACAAACTCATTCTGTTGTTGCTGCATCTGTTGCATAAATTGGTATAAAGGAGCATTTCCCTCGTCACCCGGCGGATTAGTCCCTGCTGGAGTGGTTCTCGGTCTACCAAGGTTGTTTCTGCGCCTGTCAGCCATGTTCCTGAATTTCATACAGATAGAATTAAGTTGATCAGACTCAATACCATAAATATAACACACAAGACCAATGGCGACACACCGCATATGAAACGGAAAGAAAACTTATTCTATTTCATGGCTAGGTCGAGGATACGACCTGCTCTGATACTAACTGTAAAGCCCATATAAATATACATACATCAAAGCATATATTATACATGATTTCCACTTTTGGTACTGAAATATACAATAAGTTCCTAGTAAACACATTATACATATACATGCCCAAAAATCCTAATACAAAAAAAACTGCGGCATAGTATATCTACAAGATGTTCCAAAGACAAATACTAAGAACTAGATCACTAATGATCTCAAAAAAACTCCACAACGGAAGCAAAGCCATCAGATAAGTAAGGATAATCACACGGCCTTATCCTTACCCTTCGCGGAACCTGCAGTACCTGTGATGTAAACAACAACAGTGGGGTGAGATACATCAAATCTCAGTGAGTTCCCTATCTTAAAGTCCACTCGGCTTTACAAGGTTCTAATAAACCAAACTCAAGTCAAAGGGAAGGGAAGTGACTTTGAGTACACACACGCCAAATATGCATTTCACACTAGTGAGCCTGTTAACTCACACTAGTACCAAAGTACGTCCTGAGCCTGTTAACTCAAGAATCTCACTAATCAATAACCGTACCAAGGCATCCCCTTTTCCCGACCGCTTCTACGTCTAGAAGACAACCCGAGTCATGGATCCTTGTAGTTACTTGGCATACGAAATGGATTCGGGATCATCGGCCCGTACACCGTGATCCGTCACTTCACACGGCCCGTACACCGTCACAAGTCTCTTTACCCGTAGGCTCCATTCGTACTATACGCGGGAATCAAACCTGCCAAGTAATTGTGCATACGTTTCAGAGGAGGTGCTCGAGTCTCATGAAACTACACCGCAAGATAAACTGGTTATGATTATTAGACACACGCCTCGGCCTTTCATGCGCGAGCGTTGTCACTATGACAATTCACACTTTCCGACATTGTTTATGGTGATGTTCCTCACTCTACCTATTTCATATTTTAACATGCATACCTATTCAACAACAATTACACACCATTAAACGGTAAAAGTCGACAAAACGACACTATTCCAAAATCCTGACATAATTAAATCGGCCAACAATCTTAAAACCATTTTAATAAGAAAGTACATTTTGTTAGCTTTCCAACGATATCAAGAATGTTAAAAATGGATAAACGAGTCAAAAGTTATGGACATAACGAGAAATGGTATCGCGAAAAAACACAATTCTGCACCCTCCTGGCCGTACACGTATTGCCTTGTGCCATACGCGTATTGCCAAGCTGGCTCGCCCAGCCATACGCGTATTGCCCAAAGTCATACGCGTATGGGAAGAGATTGATTTTTTCCAAAAATTCCTTTTAAAACCCCCAATACGCGTATTGCCTTACCTCATACGCGTATTGCCCAAAACCGTACGCGTACCAATACGCAAATGGGCAGATGGCCGAGAAAATGGAACCCCATACGCGTATTACCCACATTTCTTCATGGCCATATGCGTATTGCCTTAACCAATACGCGTATTGCCTTGGGTGATACGCGTATGGGCAGCGTGAAACCCAGAAATTTCTTGCATAATTGGTTCTGCGAAATTGGTCCATTTTCCCTTCCAATTCACTTCTAAACACCAGAAAAATACCAATTGGATACACAATGACACCTATCTAACACGTATCAATCATAAGGAGTATTAAAACGTGGTTTTTGTGCAAAATTTCTCATTTTCTAACAATGTCTAAACTAACTCTAAACTCAATAAAACTCTACTCTAAAGCATCTAACTAGAACCCACCTGGATTACAAGATGAGGAGGTTGAAGCTGAGATGAAAAGATGAAGATTGGTTGATGATCCTAGTCCTTGAGCTCTTGAGAAATTTTTCCTCTTCTTCTCCCTTCCTTTTCCTTCCTTTTTCCTTCTCTCTCTTTTCTTTCTCCAAGTTTCTAACTTTTGCAAATAAGGAAAGGAAAAGAAAATAGACATAGGAACATTAATTGGTAATACTACTAATTATCCAAATTATCTCAATTGAACCAATTAATAAAACTCCAATTTAAATAATATTAATCTAATCAAATTTCGAGTTCGTCAGTTTACTCTAATTACTTTATCCAATAATTGCTCAAAGTACCCCGGAACCCAGTTGATCATAATAATATTATTCAAAAATGTTCCCAAAATTATGGGGTATTACATTTTTGGTAATGTTTTATCATTTCTAATTGATTTTTATTTGAAAAATATCTTTAAAAAATGAAATTAGGGTTTTCTTTGATTCAATCTTTCAAAACTTCATTTCAAACACACTTGGGCCTCTATTAGAGTGTAAGACCCAACCCCCCTATGTACATAAATAAATTTTGGGCCTCTGCAATAGTATAAGTCCCACAACGTCTTTCGGTATCGCGGTGTGATCACTGTTTTCAAAATAAATCATCTGGGCCTCTCCTTGAGTATAAGCCCCAATCTTTTGTATATAAACTTGGTTTTAAACAATAAACAACTTCCATGGGCCTCTCCTTGAGTTGTAAGCCCCATACATCTGTTTCAAAATCATCTGTCTGTTTTGAACTGCTTGAAAACAATCGGGCCTCTCCCCGAGTACAAGACCCAATACTATTCTTTCATTCTTTCATTCAAAAATACATTATTTTGGACCTCTTAATAGAGTGTAAGCCCCATCCTTCTCCCTTTTTTATAATAAAAAGAATATTCAAATTACACTGGTACTAAGAGGAGCATTATTTCCGGTGAAACTGCTCATAGACCACTTGGGCCTCTCTTTGAGTTATAAGCCCCAAACTTTATTTTCAATTCATTCAAATAACAACAATATTCTTTTTAATTCAAATTCAAATTAAAATTTTTCTCAAAACTTTCTTCAATTTCTCAAAATCCTAATCATACAATGATAATCAATACATCAATTCCTAGAAGAGTTAAAACCTCTAAGGTATTCAAACTCATCTTTAAATCCCTTATGACCCCCACCAAAGCTTAACTTTCACCTTAAAAATCCTCAGCCAGGGTCAGGTTACCATCAACAAATCCTCAAAAAGTATCATAGGCTCATGGCATCTGATAATTCAACTCTTCTCCAATCACCAGCAAGAGTTAGTTTCCCTTTGGATTCCCCAACACAGTTTAGACCTTCTCCTGGATTTCAATAAATCCTCAGCAAGAGTCAGCCTCCTCTTAGGCTTCATATAATGATTTAACCAGTCAGCCTCCTCTTAGGCTTAATATAATGATTTAACCAGTCAGCCACAATCCTGGGCTTTGTACAAGACAAATATCATACTCCCCAGTTGAGTCAGTCTTCTTTAAAGTAATACTAAACCTCTTCAGCCTCATCATCTTGGGCTTCAAACAAGATACTCAAATAAAACATCTTTAGTGGATTTCATCCCCAAACTTTTTTAGCTTTAACCTTGGGCTTTGATCAAGGCACAAAATCCATCATCCCCACAGATGAGTCCATGAGTCCTCTCTGCAGGAGGATACCCCCTCTATACATCACATTTCAAAATAAATAATCAATTTTGTTTTCAGATAATTGATGTAAGTGCCACACTTGTTGATTCAAAATCCAAGCTGGAGTCTCTCCTTTATCATGGCTAAAATTTCTATTTCATTTAACTGATGTAAGTGGTAAGCCTCTAGATTCTACACATCCAAGCCAATGTCCCTCTCTTAGCATGAAAGATTCATAAAGGAAAAAGTGGCATTGCTCTACACTGAGTTAAAGCTTCTTCCTTCATGACATTTCTCTTATAAAGGAAGTTATGGCATTGTGTAACACCCAAAAATTTGCCCTCCTATTCATACCTTCAATAAGTGGCTTTTGCTTCACATACATATGCATCTCCACTAGGTCATTCGCATAGCATGCATGCATTCAATAAGGCACTTTGACTCAAAAAGATCAGTGACAATTGCAAGCTAGGGTTTCACACCAGTTTGAGGTGTCTATATCAAATAAGACTGATTCTTCTGGTTCTTCAAGCAATGAAGTATGGGATTAGGGTTGTGAAGTATGGTTATCATGGACCTCTTCTTCTTCAAGCTACCAGGGCTATCTTTGTCTCCGAAATTCACCATGGTCTTGAATCAGAGTTTATTTCTCTGTGTTTCTTATGAGATCAGGGTTTCATCAAGGGTATAAATGAATTTTACCATGAGCCATGATTTTGTTGATTCTCAATGTCTCGAGCCATTTTTGCCACTCAAATCACGCGTTAAGGTTTATTTTTACGTGGGTTTCAAAGGTTATCTGTGAATACTATTCATCATGGGCTTCTTATTCTCAAGGTTCATCAAGTCACAAGATCGTCATCATCTTAGGGTTCCTCGTCCTTTATGGTGTTTGTTGTGGATATTCATCAATAGGAGATTATGTTTGGGTTTCTTGTCAAGAGATTTTGTTAATCGAGATGCAAGTATGAAGTATATCACAAAAGATGAATTGATGATTTCTTGGTGCCTAAGATCTTGTTGTGTATTCAGTTATGCGAGATGTTATGGAGAACTCGATTCAAGTCGAGGATGTAAGGCACATGTTTAGGGCTTATTTGGAATTTCAGGAACCACTTTTAAGGCCAAACATCCATTTCAAGAAAAAAAAACCACTTTAATGCATATCCCAATTCCATAACCATTGTGAATCCATTATATCCGTTAAACCGATTGTCCATATCCATTTCAACCAAAAATCCATTTTGAAACCACATTCAATCAACCATTTTTTCTAATAACTAAAACCATCTTTACTTCAAGCCAATTCTCATGTCCTTAATTTCAATCCAATTCAATCTCAAATCCACATCCACTTTTAAACCCATTTTTAAGCCTATATCCATCTTTAGCCATCCATTCTTTTTCATGTCCTAATTAAATCCATTAGACCATTTTTACCATTTTTTTCTAAATCCATCTCTTAAATCCATTTTTCTAGCCCATATTCTAGAAGTCCTTTCCAAATATCCACATTCTAAACCATTTGTTATCCATATTGAACCATTTTAGGTCCATTTTCAAGATTCAATAACTCTTTGCCAAATTCTAAATCCAAACTACAATTCCAATCCAATTCTATGTTTAACGACCTATTCAACTTGCACACATAATCTTCATTTCCTCTTTTTGAATAACCTTTAGGCTCCCTCATCAGGATTGTTTCATCTAGATCATCATACAAGAAGATCATATTCACATCAATTTATACAAGTTCTAGGTCGAACATTGCTACCATGACTAATAACATTCTAATGGATTTATGCTTTACAACAGGATAGAACACATCATTGAAGTCGGCTCCTTATTTTTTGAGTGAACCCCCTAGCAACCAACCTTAACTTAAATTGATTTAAAATCTCTCATTTGATTCCTTCCTTAACCTTCAAAATCCACTTACAGCTGACTAACCTAGCACTTGCAGGTTTCTCGATCAGCTCCTAAGTGTTGTTATCATGAAGAGATTTCATTTCATTATCCATGGCTTTCAGCCATTCAGTCTTATTTTGACTCCTCACATCTTCCTTGTAATCTCTAGGATCTTTATTAAGAACCTCACTTGTAGATATTAAGGCGAATGCAATGAGATATGCATAACCAAGTCTCTGAGGTTTCTTAATGACTCTCCTTGTCCAGTCTCTTGCCAACAAGTAGTCATTATCAGTCTCCTCATCTTCATCAGCAACTTGTGCTTCTTCTTCAAATTCATCTGGGTTATGCAATTAAGTATTAACATGTTCCACCTCAACAGGAAACACCTCCTGGTCCAGTTCCTCTACATAGGTCTTCGTATTTTGACCAGAATCATAAGTTTTCTTGAACGCCATTTTTGCTTCATTGAAAACTACACCTCCACTGCTGATACACCTCATATGACCTATATCTAGGAACCACATCCTATAAGCTTTGACTTCTTCAGGGTATCCAAGTAACATACATCTCATAGCTCTAGGTTCGACCTTGTCTTGCGTAAGGTGCGCATAGACTAAACAGCCAAATACTCTAACTCTATCAAGATTAGGTGGATGTCCCGACCAGAATTCTTCAGGTGTCTTCATCCCCAAGGAAGTCGAGGGACACCTATTTATAAAGTATGTTGCAGTCACAACAGCCTCTGCCCAAAACACCTCCTTCAATCCAGCACTAACCAACACGCATCTAACCCTTTCTAGGATTATTCGATTGAATCTCTTAGCCATACTTCAAAAAAATTTGAAGGCATCATTGCATAACTTAAGACCATTATCGGTTCTCAACCTCTTGACCTTCCTGTCAGTCTCATTTTCGACCAGAGTCTTCCAACTTTTCAAATTTTCAAATGTTTCATCCTTAGTCTTCTGGATGAATATCCATAACTTTCTGGAATTATTGTCATACCCTAAATTTTGACCAAAAGATTTCACATCATTTGTGCAAATCATCACCATAATAGGGATGAATTTTCACACCTCATTAATCCTCTCAAAGATTATTGAGTGTTCACTCAAGCCCTCTCAGAGCATCCAGACAAAGGATCAATCAAGAATTGACACAATCTTACACTTTCCAAACCTCTCAAACATCCATGAAGGATCAAGAGGTCTCCTACATCAAGAATCAAACACAAAAATGCAACATTTCAAGTTGATCAAGCCTCAAGATCATCAATGTCACCAAATTAGGGTTTTGATCGACCAAGGCCTCCAGAGAGAAAATTTCATCTGGGCATGAACCAATACTTCAATACATGATTCAAGAAGCTCAAAAGGACCTCATGATTCCATTCATAAGTTCAAGATAGGCTCTAGGGATGCAGTCATCAAAAATCAGGAATTAGGGTTTTGACCTAATTCAATCCCCAAGTTGACTTTTGGAGCAAGACATGAGCCAAGACCTCAAGAGATGCTTTAAGGACCTCAAATGCATCATATTGATCTATTCACATGTTTGAATTGATTCAAAGAACTTAGTTCATAAGCAATGCAAGGATTCAAATTCATCTGGACCACAAACTAGGGTTTTTGAGGAAAAAGTCAACCATGCCTTTGATTTTTTACCAAAACATGATCTCAAACCTTGGGACATGATTCAAGACACTCTAAAACACCTATGGAATCCATCCATTAGGTTCAATTTAGCCCAAGGACTTGATTTCATAAAGGATCACAAAGTTCAAAATTCATCTGATACAAAAAGTCAACTGTGACCAAAATCAAGTTTGACTTTTAGGATTTTTTGTCAAACATGGCCTTTACAAGTAAAAAAACAATGTTAACTTGTGATTTGGATCATGATCAATCAAGAAAAATCAAGAAAAGTGAGGTTACTTGCAAAAAGGGCAACCTTGAGAAACTTGAAATTTCACTAAGTTATGAAAAAAATGTTTTTTACCCAACTTTACAAGACCATAACTTGTGATCCAAGCAACCATTTTCTTCCATCCAAAGCTCAATGAAATCTCTGATTACATACTACAAAAGTGTCCTACTGATCCATGGTCAAAAAATTCCTATATTTTGAGTTATAAGGCCATAAAGTTAGGGTTTCATAAGATTGGAACTTTGACACTTAGAAAAATTTTAGGCAGAATCTGTTTCATGTTTTGCCCAACTTTAGAGATGTTTTTCATTATGATCCAAAAGGAATCAAGACCAAATTTAAACATCAAAGTTGAAGTATGATATAGAAGCTTTCTAAAGAGTACAATAACATCCATTGATTCAACTTGAGCAAGAAATTATGAACCTCACAAAATGCCTTGATGCAAACTGTTTTTTGACAGCATTTGCACATAACTTGTATCCCACGATTTCTTGAGCCAATTTTGGACACTTGCATCATTGGATTTCCATCCAATATCAACCGAAATGATGAAGAATCTTAACCATAAGGTCAATTAGTCAAGAATCCTATATCCCTTTGGCATGTGATCATCAATGTTGCAAATCCAAAATTCAATTTTGTAATATGGCATTGAAAGGATGTATTGAGGTGTCATAAACCAAGCCATATAAGTCCAAATGAGTCAAGCTTTAGCCAAGGATCAGAAGACCTAAACCTGCAAAGTTTAACTCAAGTCAATGGCTAGAGGAGACTTTGAACACATAGCCATATCCATTGGACAATAGGGTGATCCAACCTCCATTCACTATTACTTGCAAAACAAACTTCCTCTACTATAAATAGAGGTCATTTATGGTTGATCAAACCACCCTAAAACATCAGAATACATGTTTTCCACCATTTCCCTATTGTCCACCAAAAATCCATTTACAAAGAAGTGAGAATTGTGTTTTGAGATAGAGAGTAATTCCACTCAAACCAATGGTCCTAACAGCTCACATACATCATATATGAATGATCTAAACTCTTAAACAACATTCGTCACACCAGATTCATCAAGTTCATACCTCACCCCAAAGCCATCTGTAGTTGGAGTCGTGCCCACCAATCCAGAGGTTTTTAATCCATTCCAAGCATCTCAACACACTACTTGAGGTCCAAGGAAGCTGTCCAGATCATCAATACACTTCTTTAACACCTACAGCTGAGGATTCGAATTCCTCTTGAACATGTAAGCCTGAACTCTTCAAATTCTATGATCCATGCATCATAAATGTGTTTTCAAGTTACCAACATGTTTTCTGCACTTATGTAGAGTGTTTTCCCTCAATCATTTGCTATGTATCTATCGTGTATAGGATTTCATAGTGTTCTTGCAGAAATTAGGGTTCATCTGTTCTTCACATGATATCTCACTCTACACTTAAAAGAAATGCAATTAATTGGTATCATTGAAATCCTTGTTCAAAAACATACAACTTTCATGTTTACATCGTGCATAATCATTATGTATTGAGAGAGATATGAGAGGTTTTGCAAAACAGCCATGGAGGACACGCGCGAGGAAGAAGATGACCGTTGGCGCCATAATTCAAATCTTTTTCAAAATTTCAAATTTTTTATTATTCTCTTAATTGTTTTCAAAATTAATTTCTCCTCCAATTTTAATCTTTTTCAAATGATTTTTCAAACATATATCCTTCACATGTTTAAATATTTTACTCCATAAAAAAATCAAAAAAATCTTTTTTATTTGATATATTTTTGAATATTTTAAATATTTTTATCTTAATTTGTTTTTAAACATTTTAAATAATTTCTTTTTCTTGATTTTTCAAAACCAAATTGATTTTAAATCATCATGTGAATAAAACATCATTTTCTAAACCTTAAAAATAATTCATAACATGTTTATTGAATTTTTTTGTAAAGCCCATATATATATACATACATCAAAGCATATATTATACATGATTTCCACTTTTGGTACTGAAATATACAATAAGCTCCTAGTAAACACATTATACATATACATGCCCAAAAATCCTAATACAAAAAAAACTACGACATAGTATATCTACAAGATGTTCCAAAGACAAATACTAAGAACTAGATCACTAATGATCTCAAAAAAACTCCACAACGGAAGCAAAGCCATCAGATAAGTAAGGATAATCACACGGCCTTATCCTTACCCTTCGCGGAACCTGTAGTACCTGTGATGTAAACAACAACAGTGGGGTGAGATACATCAAATCTCAGTGAGTTCCCTATCTTAAAGTCCACTCGGCTTTACAAGGTTCTAATAAACCAAACTCAAGTCAAAGGGAAGGGAAGTGACTTTGAGTACACACACGCCAAATATGCATTTCACACTAGTGAGCCTGTTAACTCACACTAGTACCAAAGTACGTCCTGAGCCTGTTAACTCAAGAATCTCACTAATCAATAACTGTACCAAGGCATCCCCTTTTCCCGTCCGCTTCTACGTCTAGAAGACGACCCGAGTCATGGATCCTTGTAGTTACTTGGCATACGAAATGGATTCGGGATCATCGGCCCGTACACCGTGATCAGTCACTTCACACGGCCCGTACACCGTCACAAGTCTCTTTACCCGTAGGCTCCATTCGTACTATACGCGGGAATCAAACCTGCCAAGTAATTGTGCATACGTTTCAGAGGAGGTGCTCGAGTCTCATGAAACTACACCGCAAGATAAACTGGTTATGATTATTAGACACACGCCTCGGCCTTTCATGCGCGAGCGTTGTCACTACGACAATTCACACTTTCCTACATTGTTTATGGTGATGTTCCTCACTCTACCTATTTCATATTTTAACATGCATACCTATTCAACAACAATTACACACCATTAAACGGTAAAAGTCGACAAAATGACACTATTCCAAAATCCCGACATAATTAAATCGGCCAACAATCTTAAAACCATTTTAATAAGAAAGTACATTTTGTTAGCTTTCCAACGATATCAAGAATGTTAAAAACGGATAAACGAGTCAAAAGTTATGGACATAACGAGAAATGGTATCGCGAAAAAACACAATTCTGCACCCTCCTGGCCGTACGCGTATTGCCTTGTGCCATACGCGTATTGCCAAGATGGCTCGCCCAACTATACGCGTATTGCCCAAAGTCATACGCGTATGGGCAGAGACTGATTTTTCCCAAAAATTCCTTTTAAAACCCCAATACGCGTATTGCCTTACATCATACGCGTATTGCCCAAAACCGTACGCGTACCAATACGCAAATGGGCAGATGGCCGAGAAAATGGAACCCCATACGCGTATTACCCACATTTCTTCATGGCCATACGCATATTGCCTTAACCAATACGCGTATTGCCTTGGGTGATACGCGTATGGGCAGCGTGAAACCCAGAAATTTCCTGCATAATTGGTTCTCGGAAATTGGTCCATTTTCCCTTCCAATTCACTTCTAAACACCAGAAAAATACCAATTAGATACACAATGACACTTATCTAACACGTATCAATCATAAGGAATATTAAAACGTGGTTTTTATGCAAAATTTCTCATTTTCTAACAATGTCCAAACTAACTCTAAACTCAATAAAACTCTACTCTAAAGCATCTAACTAGAACCCACCTGGATTACAAGATGAGGAGGTTGAAGCTGAGATGAAAAGATGAAGATTGGTTGATGATCCTAGTCCTTGAGCTCTTGAGAAATTTTTCCTCTTCTTCTCCCTTCCTTTTCCTTCCTTTTTCCTTCTCTCACTTTTCTTTCTCCAAGTTTCTAACTTTTGCAAATAAGGAAAGGAAAAGAAAATAGACATAGGAACATTAATTGGTAATACTACTAATTATCCAAATTATCTCAATTGCACCAATTAATAAAACTCCAAGTTAAATAATATTAATCTAATCAAATTCCGAGTTCGTCAGTTTACTCTAATTACTTTATCCAATAATTGCTCAGAGTACCCCGGAACCCAGTTGATCATAATAATATTATTCAAAAATGTTCCCAAATTACATCCTCCCCCCCTTAAATAGAAATTCGCCCTCGAATTTAAAAGATTACCTGAACAGATGAGGGTAGACCTCCCGCATTTTCGATTCCAATTCCCAAGTTGCATCGCCTGGATGCGTCTCATCCCATTAGACCTTAACAAGAGGAATCTCTTTATTTCTTAAGACTTTAGTTTCTCTTCCGGTGATACGACTCGGTTGAGGCTCAAACGTCAAATCAGCTTCTATCTCAATTGTATCTGGTAAATTTGGCTGAAGAGGATCTGGGACAAATTTTCGAAGCTCAGACACATGGAAAACGTCGTGCATCTCTGACAGAGAAGGCGGTAAGGCTAATCTGTAAGCTACTTCTCCAATTCTTTCTAAGACTTGATACGGTCCCACGTATCTTGGACTTAACTTCCTCGATTTAAAGGGTCCTTTCAATCTCAACCTCGGAGTAACCTTCAAAAATACATGATCACCCTCATCAAACTCTAACGGTCTCCTACGGTTGTCCGCATAGCTTTTCTGACGATCTTGGGCTTGTTTAAATTTTCCACGAATCATTCTAAACTTTTCCGTGGTCTCGTGAATAATCTCAGGTCCCAAAATTCTATCGTCGCCAACCTCCGCCCAACACAATGGCGTTCTACACTTCCTACCATATAACACCTCATAAGGTGCCATACCAATACTTGCATGATAACTGTTATTATAAGAGAATTCGATCAACGGCAAAAGTTCTATCCAATTTCCTCCACTTTCAAGTACACAAGCTCTCAGCATGTCCTCCATAGTTTGTATTGTCCGTTCCGTCTGACCGTCCGTTTGCGGATGATTCGACGTACTCAAGCATAACCTCGTTCCCATGGCTTGTTGAAAAGCTCTCCAAAATTTTGAAGTGAACTTTGGATCTCTATCCAAAACGATACTAGTAGGAATACCATGCAATCTCACTATTTCTGAAATGAACAACCTTGCGAGATGACTCGCTTGTAGGTAGTCTTCACAGCTAAGAAATGCTCTGATTTCGTTAACGGATCCACAATTACCCAAATCGAATCATAACCACCTTGTGCACGGGGTAATCCCACTGCGAAGTCCATTGAAATACTATCCCATTTCCACGTCGGAATTTCTAAAGGTTGCAACAAGCCACCCGGCCTTTGGTGCTCAATCTTCACTTGTTGGCACACTGCATATTCCGACACATACACCGCAATATCCTTTTTCATCCCGGGCCACCAATAGTCCCTCTTTAAATCTTGATACATCTTTGAAGCACCAGGATGTATAGTAAAAGTACCCTTATGCGCTTCTTCCAAAATCCTCCTTTTTAACTCTGTGCTATCCGAAACACAAATCCTTTGGTTAAACAAAATAGTTCCGTCGGTAGCTCGCACAAAACCCGGTTGTAATAACACGTCCTGGAACTTCTCGTCTAACCCTTGCTCTTGCTGGATTTCTTCCCTAAGAGTAGAAGAGACATTCAAATTCCCCATGACTACACAATTTGGAGTCCAGTTAAATTGAAGATTTAGATCTCTAAACTTTTCCATTAAGGTATACTCTAACATCATCAACTCGGTATTATGTAACACCTTCCTACTCAATGCATCCGCCACCTTATTTGCTTTACCCGGATGGTATTTTAACTCCAAGTCATAATCCTTCAAATATTCCATCCATCTCCTCTGACGCATGTTCAACTCTTTCTGATCAAATAAGTACTTTAAGCTCTTGTGGTCGCTAAACATCTCAAAACGTACACCATACAAGTAGTGACACCACACTTTCAAAGTAAATACAACTGCCGCCAATTCTAAATCATGCGTTGGGTAATTCTCTTCATGGACTTTCAACTGTCGTGAAGCATAAGCCACTACATGTCCATCTTGCATTAACACCCCGCCTAATCCCTTTTTCGATGCATCACAATATACCTCATACGTCTTGCTAGAATCAGGAATAACCAAAATAAGAGCGGTAGTCAATCTCTCCTTCAAACTCCTAAAACTTCTTTCACAAGCCGAATCCCACTCATACGAATAATCCTTCCGAGTAAGTCTCGTCAATGGTAAAGCCAACTGCGAAAAACCCTTGATAAACCTTCTGTAGTACCCTGCCAATCCCAAGAAACTCCTAACTTCAGAAGCATTCTTTGGTCTCTCCCAATTAATCACTACTTCAACTTTTGATGGATCGACTGCTACACCTCCCTGGGATATGACATGACCAAGAAAATTAACCTCAGACATCCAAAACTCACACTTACTTAACTTAGCAAAAAGTTGTTTCTCTTGTAAGATGGATAAAACAATTCTTAGGTGTTCTCCGTGCTCTTGAGGATCACAAGAATAAATAAGAATGTCGTCAATGAAAATTACCACAAATTGGTCCAAGTAAGGTTGAAATATCCGATTCATATAATCCATGAAAACTGTCGGAGCATTCGTCACACCGAAAGGCATTACCAAAAATTCATAATGACCATAACGGGTTCTAAACGCGGTCTTTGGTACATCTGAACTCTTCACACGAATCTGATGATAACCCGACCGTAAATCAATCTTCGATAACACACAAGCTCCTTTCAATTGATCTAACAAATCGTCTATCCTTGGTAATGGGTATTTATTCTTGATGGTGACCTTATTCAACTGACGATAATCAATACACAATCGCATTCCACCATCCTTTTTCTTTACCAATAATACTGGAGCTCCCCAGGGCGAAACACTTGGTTGAACAAAATGCTTAGCCAACAATTCTTCCAATTGGTCCTTTAATTCTCTTAATTCAAGTGGTGCCATCCGATACGGAGAAACGGATATTGGAGTCGTTCCCGGTATCAGGTCAATAGAGATTCCACTTCCCGCTCCGGAGGAAGAGAAGTGATATCCTCGGGGAAAACTTCAGGAAAGTCACAAACTACCGGAATACTCAAAACTTGGATGTTACTACTCTCCTCCTTAGTAAGAATCAAAAGAACAGAACTTTCTTCCTCAAACAAGAAATTAATCATTCCAACTGTACCTTCTAAAATAGTAGTTAACACATCCTTCGAAGTGGCCTCGGTAGATGGGATAATGATCAGTTTTTCCTCACACCCAATAAACACCGAATTAGCAGAAAGCCAATCCATCCCCAGAACAACATCCACTTTCTTAAGCGGCAAACAAATAAGGTCAATCTGGAAAACTCTTTCATTCACTGATAATACACAATTTTCACATATCAACGGTGTCTCTACAATCTCATCCATGGCAGTAGTAACCACCATAGGAGGAAACAAAGGAACAGCTTGCAACCCAAGTCACTTCACGCAACGCGTGGACACAAAAGAATGTGTTGCCCCACAATCAAATAAAACAAAACAAGGATGTCCATTTACGAACATGTACCCACAATCAAGGAGTTGTCATTCTTTGCTTTCCTCGCATCCAAGGTATACACTCGGCCGGTATTCTTCCCTTGTGTCTGATTCCTACCCTGGGGACAATCCCTCGATATATGGCCCACCTTATTACACTGATAACACCTTATTCCCTCCAAACCGTACCTACGATAATGATTCCTCCCACAAGTACGGCATACTGGAGGCACACTAGTCCTGGAACTCTGAACTTGCTTCCCTTTGAATGATTGCTGCCTTGGTCTAACTTGTTGATTCGATCTCCCTCAATCACTTTGATTCATCCTACTCAAGTTTCCCTCCATTTGTACCTTCTTCAAACTATGCTCCACCACATAACACTGTCTCAACAATTCAGCATAGCTGGTGAATTCTCTCTGAGACACACTATGTGAAATTTTAGCCCTTAAACCAAACAGAAACTGATCAATCTTCCACCTCTCATCAGGAGCATACATGGCTTGTCTAGAATAAGCAGCCATAACCTCAAACTTTTCTGCATAAGAAGCCACTGTCAAGTTACCTTGTCTCAATTGTTGAAACTCGAATTCCTTCTGAGACCTCAAGGAACTTGGAAAATATTTCTCCATAAAAGTTACCTTAAACTGCTCTCATACCTTTGGTACCTCTTGAATTGTCATTAAAGCTGAAGCGCTTTCCCACCACCTCATGGCAGGACCCTTCAACAAGTGAGAAGCGAAGACCACCTTATTTTCCTCACTGCACTGAACTATTAGGAAAATCCGTTCCATACCAGATATCCATTCATGAGCCTTTACTGGATCTAACCCTCCCTGAAATTCCGGAGGATTCATACGGATGAAATCCCTAAAGGTTCCCCCTGCAGCTTCTGGTACCACCACTGGAGGATGCACACCACCAGCCATTTGCTGTACCATTTGTTGCACAAACTCATTCTGTTGTTGCTGCATCTGTTGCATAAATTGGTATAAAGGAGCATTTCCCTCGTCACCCGGCGGATTAGTCCCTGCTGGAGTGGTTCTCGGTCTACCAAGGTTGTTTCTGCGCCTGTCAGCCATGTTCCTGAATTTCATACAGATAGAATTAAGTTGATCAGACTCAATACCATAAATATAACACACAAGACCAATGGCGACACACCGCATATGAAACGGAAAGAAAACTTATTCTATTTCATGGCTAGGTCGAGGATACGACCTGCTCTGATACTAACTGTAAAGCCCATATAAATATACATACATCAAAGCATATATTATACATGATTTCCACTTTTGGTACTGAAATATACAATAAGTTCCTAGTAAACACATTATACATATACATGCCCAAAAATCCTAATACAAAAAAAAACTGCGGCATAGTATATCTACAAGATGTTCCAAAGACAAATACTAAGAACTAGATCACTAATGATCTCAAAAAAACTCCACAACGGAAGCAAAGCCATCAGATAAGTAAGGATAATCACACGGCCTTATCCTTACCCTTCGCGGAACCTGCAGTACCTGTGATGTAAACAACAACAGTGGGGTGAGATACATCAAATCTCAGTGAGTTCCCTATCTTAAAGTCCACTCGGCTTTACAAGGTTCTAATAAACCAAACTCAAGTCAAAGGGAAGGGAAGTGACTTTGAGTACACACACGCCAAATATGCATTTCACACTAGTGAGCCTGTTAACTCACACTAGTACCAAAGTACGTCTTGAGCCTGTTAACTCAAGAATCTCACTAATCAATAACCGTACCAAGGCATCCCCTTTTCCCGACCGCTTCTACGTCTAGAAGACAACCCGAGTCATGGATCCTTGTAGTTACTTGGCATACGAAATGGATTCGGGATCATCGGCCCGTACACCGTGATCTGTCACTTCACACGGCCCGTACACCGTCACAAGTCTCTTTACCCGTAGGCTCCATTCGTACTATACGCGAGAATCAAACCTGCCAAGTAATTGTGCATACGTTTCAGAGGAGGTGCTCGAGTCTCATGAAACTACACTGCAAGATAAACTGGTTATGATTATTAGACACACGCCTCGGCCTTTCATGCGCGAGCGTTGTCACTATGACAATTCACACTTTTCGACATTGTTTATGGTGATGTTCCTCACTCTACCTATTTCATATTTTAACATGCATACCTATTCAACAACAATTACACACCATTAAACGGTAAAAGTCGACAAAACGACACTATTCCAAAATCCTGACATAATTAAATCGGCCAACAATCTTAAAACCATTTTAATAAGAAAGTACATTTTGTTAGCTTTCCAACGATATCAAGAATGTTAAAAATGGATAAACGAGTCAAAAGTTATGGACATAACGAGAAATGGTATCGCGAAAAAACACAATTCTGCACCCTCCTGGCCGTACACGTATTGCCTTGTGCCATACGCGTATTGCCAAGCTGGCTCGCCCAGCCATACGCGTATTGCCCAAAGTCATACGCGTATGGGAAGAGACTGATTTTTTCCAAAAATTCCTTTTAAAACCCCCAATACGCGTATTGCCTTACCTCATACGCGTATTGCCCAAAACCGTACGCGTACCAATACGCAAATGGGCAGATGGCCGAGAAAATGGAACCCCATACGCGTATTACCCACATTTCTTCATGGCCATATGCGTATTGCCTTAACCAATACGCGTATTGCCTTGGGTGATACGCGTATGGGCAGCGTGAAACCCAGAAATTTCTTGCATAATTGGTTCTGCGAAATTGGTCCATTTTCCCTTCCAATTCACTTCTAAACACCAGAAAAATACCAATTGGATACACAATGACACCTATCTAACACGTATCAATCATAAGGAGTATTAAAACGTGGTTTTTGTGCAAAATTTCTCATTTTCTAACAATGTCTAAACTAACTCTAAACTCAATAAAACTCTACTCTAAAGCATCTAACTAGAACCCACCTGGATTACAAGATGAGGAGGTTGAAGCTGAGATGAAAAGATGAAGATTGGTTGATGATCCTAGTCCTTGAGCTCTTGAGAAATTTTTCCTCTTCTTCTCCCTTCCTTTTCCTTCCTTTTTCCTTCTCTCTCTTTTCTTTCTCCAAGTTTCTAACTTTTGCAAATAAGGAAAGGAAAAGAAAATAGACATAGGAACATTAATTGGTAATACTACTAATTATCCAAATTATCTCAATTGAACCAATTAATAAAACTCCAATTTAAATAATATTAATCTAATCAAATTTCGAGTTCGTCAGTTTACTCTAATTACTTTATCCAATAATTGCTCAAAGTACCCCGGAACCCAGTTGATCATAATAATATTATTCAAAAATGTTCCCAAAATTATGGGGTATTACATTTTTGGTAATGTTTTATCATTTCTAATTGATTTTTATTTGAAAAATATCTTTAAAAAATGAAATTAGGGTTTTCTTTGATTCAATCTTTCAAAACTTCATTTCAAACACACTTGGGCCTCTATTAGAGTGTAAGACCCAACCCCCCTATGTACATAAATAAATTTTGGGCCTCTGCAATAGTATAAGTCCCACAACGTCTTTCGGTATCGCGGTGTGATCACTGTTTTCAAAATAAATCATCTGGGCCTCTCCTTGAGTATAAGCCCCAATCTTTTGTATATAAACTTGGTTTTAAACAATAAACAACTTCCATGGGCCTCTCCTTGAGTTGTAAGCCCCATACATCTGTTTCAAAATCATCTGTCTGTTTTGAACTGCTTGAAAACAATCGGGCCTCTCCCCGAGTACAAGACCCAATACTATTCTTTCATTCTTTCATTCAAAAACACATTATTTTGGACCTCTTAATAGAGTGTAAGCCCCATCCTTCTCCCTTTTTTATAATAAAAAGAATATTCAAATTACACTGGTACTAAGAGGAGTATTATTCCCGGTGAAACTGCTCATAGACCACTTGGGCCTCTCTTTGAGTTATAAGCCCCAAACTTTATTTTCAATTCATTCAAATAACAACAATATTCTTTTTAATTCAAATTCAAATTAAAATTTTTCTCAAAACTTTCTTCAATTTCTCAAAATCCTAATCATACAATGATAATCAATACATCAATTCCTAGAAGAGTTAAAACCTATAAGGTATTCAAACTCATCTTTAAATCCCTTCTGACCCCCACCAAAGCTTAACTTTCACCTTAAAAATCCTCAGCCAGGGTTAGGTTACCATCAACAAATCCTCAAAAAGTATCATAGGCTCATGGCATCTGATAATTCAACTCTTCTCCAATCACCAGCAAGAGTTAGTTTCCCTTTGGATTCCCCAACACAGTTTAGACCTTCTCCTGGATTTCAATAAATCCTCAGCAAGAGTCAGCCTCCTCTTAGGCTTCATATAATGATTTAACCAGTCAGCCTCCTCTTAGGCTTAATATAATGATTTAACCAGTCAGCCACAATCCTGGGCTTTGTACAAGACAAATATCATACTCCCCAGTTGAGTCAGTCTTCTTTAAAGTAATACTAAACCTCTTCAGCCTCATCATCTTGGGCTTCAAACAAGATACTCAAATAAAACATCTTTAGTGGATTTCATCCCCAAACTTTTTTAGCTTTAACCTTGGGCTTTGATCAAGGCACAAAATCCATCATCCCCACAGATGAGTCCATGAGTCCTCTCTGCAGGAGGATACCCCCTCTATACATCACATTTCAAAATAAATAATCAATTTTTTTTTCAGATAATTGATGTAAGTGCCACACTTGTTGATTCAAAATCCAAGCTGGAGTCTCTCCTTTATCATGGCTAAAATTTCTATTTCATTTAACTGATGTAAGTGGTAAGCCTCTAGATTCTACACATCCAAGCCAATGTCCCTCTCTTAGCATGAAAGATTCATAAAGGAAAAAGTGGCATTGCTCTACACTGAGTTAAAGCTTCTTCCTTCATGACATTTCTCTTATAAAGGAAGTTATGGCATTGTGTAACACCCAAAAATTTGCCCTCCTATTCATACCTTCAATAAGTGGCTTTTGCTTCACATACATATGCATCTCCACTAGGTCATTCGCATAGCATGCATGCATTCAATAAGGCACTTTGACTCAAAAAGATCAGTGACAATTGCAAGCTAGGGTTTCACACCAGTTTGAGGTGTCTATATCAAATAAGACTGATTCTTCTGGTTCTTCAAGCAATGAAGTATGGGATTAGGGTTGTGAAGTATGGTTATCATGGACCTCTTCTTCTTCAAGCTACCAGGGCTATCTTTGTCTCCGAAATTCACCATGGTCTTGAATCAGAGTTTATTTCTCTGTGTTTCTTATGAGATCAGGGTTTCATCAAGGGTATAAATGAATTTTACCATGAGCCATGATTTTGTTGATTCTCAATGTCTCGAGCCATTTTTGCCACTCAAATCACGCGTTAAGGTTTATTTTTACGTGGGTTTCAAAGGTTATCTGTGAATACTATTCATCATGGGCTTCTTATTCTCAAGGTTCATCAAGTCACAAGATCGTCATCATCTTAGGGTTCCTCGTCCTTTATGGTGTTTGTTGTGGATATTCATCAATAGGAGATTATGTTTGGGTTTCTTGTCAAGAGATTTTGTTAATCGAGATGCAAGTATGAAGTATATCACAAAAGATGAATTGCTGATTTCTTGGTGCCTAAGATCTTGTTGTGTATTCAGTTATGCGAGATGTTATGGAGAACTCGATTCAAGTCGAGGATGTAAGGCACATGTTTAGGGCTTATTTGGAATTTCAGGAACCACTTTTAAGGCCAAACATCCATTTCAAGAAAAAAAAACCACTTTAATGCATATCCCAAGTCCATAACCATTGTGAATCCATTATATCTGTTAAACCGATTGTCCATATCCATTTCAACCAAAAATCCATTTTGAAACCACATTCAATCAACCATTTTTTCTAATAACTAAAACCATCTTTACTTCAAGCCAATTCTCATGTCCTTAATTTCAATCCAATTCAATCTCAAATCCACATCCACTTTTAAACCCATTTTTAAGCCTATATCCATCTTTAGCCATCCATTCTTTTTCATGTCCTAATTAAATCCATTAGACCATTTTTACCATTTTTTTCTAAATCCGTCTCTTAAATCCATTTTTCTAGCCCATATTCTAGAAGTCCTTTCCAAATATCCACATTCTAAACCATTTGTTATCCATATTGAACCATTTTAGGTCCATTTTCAAGATTCAATAACTCTTTGCCAAATTCTAAATCCAAACTACAATTCCAATCCAATTCTATGTTTAACGACCTATTCAACTTGCACACATAATCTTCATTTCCTCTTTTTGAATAACCTTTAGGCTCCCTCATCAGGATTGTTTCATCTAGATCATCATACAAGAAGATCATATTCACATCCATTTATACAAGTTCTAGGTCGAACATTGCTATCATGACTAATAACATTCTAATGGATTTATGCTTTACAACAGGATAGAACACATCATTGAAGTCGGCTCCTTATTTTTTGAGTGAACCCCCTAGCAACCAACCTTAACTTAAATTGATTTAAAATCTCCCATTTGATTCCTTCCTTAACCTTCAAAATCCACTTACAGCTGACTAACCTAGCACTTGCAGGTTTCTCGATCAGCTCCTAAGTGTTGTTATCATGAAGAGATTTCATTTCATTATCCATGGCTTTCAGCCATTCAGTCTTATTTTGACTCCTCACATCTTCCTTGTAATCTCTAGGATCTTTATTAAGAACCTCACTTGTAGATATTAAGGCGAATGCAATGGAATATGCATAACCAAGTCTCTGAGGTTTCTTAATGACTCTCCTTGTCCAGTCTCTTGCCAACAAGTAGTCATTATCAGTCTCCTCATCTTCATCAGCAACTTGTGCTTCTTCTTCAAATTCATCTGGGTTATGCAATTAAGTATTAACATGTTCCACCTCAACAGGAAACACCTCCTGGTCCAGTTCCTCTACATAGGTCTTCGTATTTTGACCAGAATCATAAGTTTTCTTGAACACCATTTTTGCTTCATTGAAAACTACATCTCCACTACTGATACACCTCATATGACCTAGCTCTAGGAACCACATCCTATAAGCTTTGACTTCTTCAGGGTATCCAAGTAACATACATCTCATAGCTCTAGGTTCGACCTTGTCTTGCGTAAGGTGAGCATAGACTAAACAGCCAAATACTTTAACTCTATCAAGATTAGGTGGATGTCCCGGCCAGAATTCTTCAGGTGTCTTCATCCCCAAGGAAGTCGAGGGACACCTATTTATAAAGTATGTTGCAGTCAAAACAGCCTCAGCCCAAAACACCTCCTTCAATCCAGCACTAACCAACACGCATCTAACCCTTTCTAGGATTATTCGATTGAATCTCTTAGCCACACTTCAAAAACTTTTGAAGGCATCATTGCATAACTTAAGACCATTATCGGTTCTCAACCTCTTGACCTTTCTGCCAGTCTCATTTTCGACCAGAGTCTTCCAACTTTTCAAATTTTCAAATGTTTCATCCTTAGTCTTCTGGATGAATATCCATAACTTTCTGGAATTATTGTCATACCCTAAATTTTGACCACAATATTTCACATCATTTGTGCAAATCATCACCACAACAGGGATGAACTTTCACACCTCATCAATCCTCTCAAAGATTGTTGAGTGTTCACTCAAGCCCTCTCAGAGCATCCAGACAAAGGATCAATCAAGAATTGACATGATCTTATACTTGTCAAACCTCTCAAACTTCATTGAAGGATCAAGAGGTCTTCTACATCAATAATCTAACACAAAAATGCAACATTTCAAGTTGATCAAGCCTCAAGATCATCAATGTCACCAAATTAGGGTTTTGATCGACCAAGGCCTCCAGAGAGAAATTTTCATCTAAGCATGAACCAATACTTCAAAACATGATTCAAGAAGCTCAAAAGGACCTCATGAGTCCATTCATAAGTTCAAGATAGCCTCTGGGGATGCAGCCATCAAAAATCAGGAATTAGGGTTTTGACCTAATTCAATCCCCAAGTTGACTTTTGGGGTAAGACATGAGCCAAGACCTCAATAGATGCTTTAAGGACCTCAAATGCATCATATTGATCCATTCACATGTTTGAATTGATTCAAAGAACTTAGTTCATAAGCAATGCAAGGATTCAAATTCATCTGGACCATAAACTAGGGTTTTTGAGGAAAAAGTCAACCATGCCTTTGAGTTTTGACCAAAACATGATCTCAAACCTTGGGACATGATTCAAGACACTCTAAAGCACCTATGGAACCTATCCATTAGGTTCAATTTAGCCCAAGGACTTGATTTCATAAAGGATCACAAAGTTCAAAATTCATCTGATACAAAAAGTCAACTGTGACCAAAATCAAGTTTGACTTTTAGGATTTTTTGTCAAACATGGCCTTTACAAGTAAAAAACAATGTTAACTTGTTATTTGGATCATGATCAATCAAGAAAAATCAAGAAAAGTGAGGTTACTTGCAAAAAGGGCAACCTTGAGAAACTTGAAATTTCACTAAGTTGTGAAAAAAAAATGTTTTTTTACCCAACTTTGCAAGACCATAATTTGTGATCCAAGCAACCATTTTCTTCCATCCAAAGCTCAATGAAATCTCTGATTACATACTACAAAAGTGTCCTACCGATCCATGGTAAAAAATGCCTAGATTTTGAGTTATAAGGCCATAAAGTTAGGGTTTCATAAGATTGGAACTTTGACACTTAGAAAAATTTTAGGCAGAATCTGTTTCATGTTTTGCCCAACTTTGGAGATGTTTTTCATTATGATCCAAAAGAATTCAAGATCAAATTTAAACATCAAAGTTGAAGTATGATATACAAGCTTTCTAAACAGTACAATAACATCCATTGATTCAACTTGAGCAAGAAATTATGAACCTAACAAAATGCCTCTTTGCAAACTATTTTTTTACAGCATTTGCACATAACTTATATCCCACGATTTCTTGAGCCAATTTTGGACACTTGCATCATTGGATTTCGATCCAATATCAACCTAAATGATGAAGAATCTGAACCATAAGGTCAATTAGTCAAGAATCTTATATCCCTTTGGCATGTGATCATCAATGTTGCAAATCTAAAATTCAATTTTGTAATATGGAATTGAAAGGATGCATTGAGGTGTCATAAACCAAGCCATATCAGTCCAAATGAGTCAAGCTTTAGCCAAGGATCAGAAGACCTAAACCTGCAAAGTTTAACTCAAGTCAATGGCTAGAGGAGACTTTGAACACATTGCCATATCCATTGGACAATCGGGTGATCCAACTTCCATTCACTATTCCTTGCAAAACAAACTTCCTCTACTATAAATAGAGGTCATTTCTGGTTGATCAAACCACCCCAAAACATCAGAATACGTGTTTTCCACCATTTCCCTATTGTCCACCAAAAAATCCATTTACAAAGAAGTGAAAATTGTGTTTTGAGATAGAGAGTAATTCCACTCAAACCAATGGTCCTAACAGCTCACATACATCATATATGAATGATCTAAACACTTGAACAACATCCGTAACACCAGATTCATCAAGTTCATACCTCACCCCAAAGCCATCTGTAGTTGGAGTCGTGCCCACCAATCCAGAGGTTTTCAATCCATTCCAAGCATCTCAACACACTACTTGAGGTCCAAGGAAGCTGTCCAGATCATCAATACACTTCTTTAATACCTACAACTGAGGATTCGAATTCCTCTTGCACAGGTAAGCCTGAACTCTTCAAACTCCATGATCCATGCATCATAAATGTGTTTTCAAGTTACCAACATGTTTTCTGCATTTATGTAGAGTGTTTTCCCTCAATCATTTACTATGTATCTATCGTGTATAGGATTTCATAGTGTTCTTGCAGAAATTAGGGTTCATCTGTTTTTCACATGATATCTCACTCTACACTTAAAATAAATGCAATTAATTGGTATCATTGAAATCCTTGTTCAAAAACATACAACTTTCATGTTTACATCGTACAAAATCATTAGGTATTGAGAGAGATATGAGAGGTTTTGCAAAACGGCCATGGAGGACACGCGCGAGGAAGAAAATGACCGTTGGCGCCATAATTCAAATCTTTTTCAAATTTTCAAATTTTTTATTATTTTCTTAATTGTTTTCAAAATTAATTTCTCCTCCAATTTTAATCTTTTTCAAATGATTTTTTAAACATATATCCTTCACATGTTTAAATATTTTACTCCATAAAAATATAAAAATAAAATCTTTTTTATTTGATATATTTTTGAATATTTTAAAAAAATTTATTTTAATTTGTTTTTAAACATTTTAAATAATTTATTTTTCTTGATTTTTCAAAACCAATTTGATTTTAAATCATCGTGTGAATAAAACTTCATTTTCTAAACCTTAAAAATAATTCATAACATGTTTATTGAATTTTTTGGTATTTTTTTTTATCATTTTTAATTGATTTTTATTTGAAAAATATCTTTAAAAAATGAAATTAGGGTTTTCTTTGATTCAATCTTTCAAAACTTCATTTCAAACACACTTAGGCCTCTATTAGAGTGTAAGACCCAACCCCCCTATGTACATAAATAAATTATGGGCCTCTGCTATAGTATAAGTCCCACAACGTCTTTCGGTATCGTGGTGCGATCACTGTTTTCAAAATAAATCATCTGGGTCTCTCCTTGAGTATAAGCCCCAATCTTTTGTATATAAACTTGGTTTTAAACAATAAACAACTTCCATGGGCCTCTCCTTGAGTTGTAAGCCCCATACATCTGTATTCAAAATCATCTGTCTGTTTTGAACTGCTTGAAAACAACCGGGCCTCTCCCCGAGTATAAGACCCAATACTATTCTTTCATTCTTTCATTCAAAAATACATTATTTTGGGCCTCTTAATAGAGTGTAAGCCCCATCCTTCTCCCTTTTATATAATAAAAAGAAGATTCAAATTACACTGGTACTAAGAAGAGCATTATTCCCGGTGAAACTGCTCTTAGACCACTTGGGCCTCTCTTTGAGTTATAAGCCCCAAACTTTCTTTTCAATTCATTCAAATAACAATAACATTCTTTTTAATTCAAATTCAAATTCAAAGTTTTCTCAAAACTTTCTTCAATTTCTCAAAACCCTAATCATACAATGATAATCAATACATCAATTCCCAGAAGAGTTAAAACCTTTAAGGTATTCAAACTCATCTTTAAATCCCTTCTGACCCCCAACAAGGCTTAAATTTCACCTTAAAAATCCCCATCCAGGGTCAGGTTACCATCAACAAATCCTCAAAAAGTATCAGAGGCTCATGGAATCTGATAATTCAACTCTTCTCCAATCACCAGCAAGAGTTAGTCTCCCTTTGGATTCCCCAACACAGTTTAGACCTTCTCCTGAATTTCAATAAATCCTTAGCAAGAGTCAGCCTCCTCTTAGGCTTCATATAATGATTTAACCAGTCAACCTCCTCTTAGGCTTCATATAATGATTTAACCAGTCAGCCACAATCTTGGGCTTTGTACAAGACAAACATCATACTCCCCAGTTGATTCAGTCTTCTTTAAAGCTATACTCAAACTCTTCAGCCTCATCATCTTGGGCTTCAAACAATATACTCAAATAAAACATCTTCAGTGGATTTCATCCCCAAACCTTTTTAGCTTCAACCTTGGGCTTTGAGCAAGGCACAAAATCCGTCATCCCCGCAGATGAGTCCATGAGTCCTCTCTGTAGGAGGATATCCCCTCTATGCATCACATTTCAAAATAAACAATCAAATTTTTTTTTAGATAATTGATGTAAGTGGCACACTTGTTGATTCAAAATCCAAGCTGGAGTCCCTCCTTTATCATGGCTAAAATTTCTCTTTCATCTAACTGATGTAAGTGGCAAGCCTCTGGATTCTACATATCCAAGCCAATGTCCTTCTCTTAGCATGAAAGATTCATAAAGCAAAAAGTGGTATTGCTCTACACTGAGTTAAAGCTTCTTCCTTCATGACATTTCTCTTATAAAGGAAGTTATGGCATTGTGTAACACCCCAAAATTTGACCTCCTATTCATACCATCAATAAGTGGCTTTTGCTTCACATACATATACATCTCCACTAGGTCATTCGTATAGCATGCATGCATTCAATAAGGCACTTTGGCTCAAAAGGATCAGTGACAATTGCAAGCTAGGGGTTCACACCGGTTTGAGGTGTCTATATCAAATAAGACTGATTCTTCTGGTTCTTCAAGCAATGAAGTATGGGATTAGGGTTGTGAAGTATGGTTATCATGGACCTCTTCTTCTTCAAGCTACCAGGGCTATCTTTGTCTCCGAAATTCACCATGGTCTTGAATCAGAGTTTATTTCTCTGTGTTTCTTAGGAGATCAGGGTTTCATCAAGGGTATAAATGAATTTTGCCATGAGCCATGAGTTTGTTGATTCTCAATGTCTCGAGCCATTTTTGTCACTCAAATCACGCGTTAGGGTTTATTTCCCTAATTACGTGGGTTTCAAAGGTTATCTGTGAAGACTATTCATCATGGGCTTCTTATTCTCAAGGTTCATCAAGTCACAAGATCGTCATCTTCTTAGGGTTCCTCATCCTTTATGGTGTTTGTTGTGGATATTCATCAATAGGAGATTATTTTTGGGTTTCTTGTCAAGAGATTTTGTTAATCGAGATGCAAGTATGAAGTATATCACAAAAGATGAATTGATGATTTCTTGGTGCCTAAGGTCTTGTTGTGTATTCAATTATGCGAGATGTTATGGAGAACTCGATTCAAGTCGAGGATGTAAGGCGCATGTTTAGGGCTTATTAGGAATTCCAGGAACCACTTTTATGTCCAAACATCCATTTCAAGAAAAAACACCACTTTAATGCATATCCCAATTCCATAACCATTGTGAATCCATTCTATCCGTTAAACCGATTGTCCATATCCATTTCAACCAAAAATCCATTTTGAAACCACATTCAATCAACCATTTTTTCTAATAACTAAAATCATCTTTACTTCAAGCCAATTCTCATGTCCTTAATTTCAATCCAATTCAATCTCAAATCCACATCCACTTTTAAACCCATTTTTAAGCCTATATCCATCTTTAGCCATCCATTCTTTTTCATGTCCTAATTAAATCCATTAGACTATTTTTACCAGTTTTTCTAAATCCATCTCTTAAATCCATTTTTCTAGCCCATATTCAAGAAGTCATTTCCAAATAAACCATTTGTTATCCATATTGAACCATTTTAGGCCCATTTTCAAGTTTCAATAACCCTTAGCCAAATTCTAAATCCAAACTACAATTCCAATCCAATTCTATGTTTAAGTCATGATCCATTTTGCCAAATTCAAGTCCAATTATCCAATATCCATACTAAAAAAAACATAAAGGAAAAAGGGTGAATTGAAAGAAAAATCCATTCATTGCAAAATTTACAAAGAGTTCAAAACTCATAATAGCTTTACACAAGGCTGCATAACATTGATTCACAAAAAATATGACAGTGATATGGATATCACTCCAAGGTCTCCACTGCGGATCCTAGATGGTATCAGTAAGCCTTCCATCACTTAAAATCACACACCATGAATCTTCTCCAACTTTTGCAAAACCCTCACATTCAGAATCAGAAGCATTGTGCTGTTACTGTCATCCCCGAACTCCTTCGTTTCCTTCAGAATTGTTTGCCTTCTACTTTACAACCCTTCTTCGACTATACTTTATTTCCATTAGTTCTACTTCTTGATGCAGCAATTCAGTGTAGATCTACACAGAAATTTGATTCTCAGGAAAAGTATATTGTGTATGATAGTCCAAAAACACCATTTAAAGCGAGTGATAGCGTTGCCGAAGGTATAATTCATTGTTTGGAGGAACTTCTGAAGAAATGTTGTCCGAGTTCTGTGAATCAGATGGTTGTGATACTAAAGGTGTTAACATACGAGGCTCTGCTGTCACCTTCTGAGGCTTCAGAGGAGTTGCGTGAAGGAATTTTGTTGTGCTTCAGGGTACTGCTTTTGAATTTAAACTCTTGTTCTGACCCGTCATGCTCATGTAAAACAATTCCTGGTTTACCTAGACTTTCGGATGACATTTATGATCATAGACTTCATGAGAATTTCAAGAATGTTTCAGAATCAGAAGAATGTTCACTTGCATTTCTTTGACCCCAAACTGCTGCAGTACCATATGCTCCACCTTCTTATCAAAAACAAGGACATGCTCTTTATCCTTATGTTCCTGCAATGAGGACATCAATATATATTCAGTAATATTATTAACCCACGACCAATGCAATACGACAGACTTTCGTCCATAAACAACACCGCAAAGCACTCACATCTTAACAAAATTTCACACATTGCATTTTTCACAAATCAAGTTACAAGTGCAAAACAAGAACAAGTTACACCACAGCAACCAACGTACCTAACTGTGAAGTATCATTTCATCGAGCTATTCGATCGTACGACAAAAAAAGGCCTCAATCGTCAGCTCGAAACACGCGTTGCAGCAGCTGCTGATGCTCCTTGTTCCTGATATAACAGATGTAATTGTTCCATTGTCTGAGTGCTGTCAACATGTAGGATTACCCAAACCGAAAGCGTCATTATTAATTCAGTTGTTTCAAGTCTTGATTCTGCAACAGTCTCAATGCCACCGACTGTGCCCTGGCCCATAATTTATGACAGAGTTGTCGGAGTACTCGATTCGATCCTATGAATACATGCAAGAGTTATGGTTTGAGTTCCTTGCTGGCATCACAACAGATGAGCGTCCATCCCCTATCATTTCTCAACCACAAGGCATTAGAGAAACACATGTTCCTGCAAGATTAATGGTGTTTCGTCAACAACAATAACTTAATCATCCAAAATAGCCCTGCATCAAAACAAATGAAGGGTCAAACTTGACAGCATCATAAAGTTAAATTTGAAATAACATCCTAACAGCATTTCGGCACGCATTTCTACAAACAAGTCGACAACCAAAAATGGCACATACAGTTCTAGTATCATACCTTTTGAACTCATCATAGTACCCACTGACTAATCCAACGCAGCATCTTCCAGTATTTAACTGAATCCGCAAGGTTTGGAATTCACAAAAGTTGGTCCTTTGAACCACCATTTGTTACAAAATGAAGAACAGAGGCTTTCTTTGTCGATCAAATCCAGGAATGATTAAAAGCCTGCACTATAGAAGAGCTTCACCTATCATTGCAGCATTGAGGAATTTGTTGGCAGCTGCACCTGAACTTCCAGATCCCCCAGCAACTGCAGCAGCTTGGAATCAAGATATCAATAGCCTTCTGAGCTGAAGCTGCATTCAGAGTCTGACCTTTTGCTTCTGAGCATTCAACTGCAGCTCCCACATCTCAAATGTATTCTTCCAGTTTCGCGAGTCCCGAGTCCTAGAATCATCTTCACCAAGTTGTTTAACAAGTATATCATATGTTTTTTCTTGTGCTGGTGAGAGTTTGAAAGTCGCCTATAATAATGAAACTTTTTTTAACGGAATTTCACTTACCGAAACTGCTGCATCTCGCAAAATTGTTCGCCTTCAACCACTGTTTCATCCATGTCCTGATTAGCTTCTGTATTCAAATGTTATAGCTTTGTAGTGAGAGTAGTGTCACCTGTTATGCGAGATGGGATCAGTTAACCAAACCGTTTCAATAAAATTGGATTAAATCATTATTGGTTTGTTCATAGCCGAATTGTTATGAAAGTTTGATGCATTATTTCATAGTTTCGAACCAAACTGTTATAGCTACAATTGTCGAGCAAGTTATCGATAAATGGGATATTTCAGAAATACCTGTACTTATCTGGACGTTCACACCAATAGACAAATTGTTTGGCACATATTTATTTTATACTGGTGGCGGGGATGCAGATGTGATTAAGCCTATATTGCTGACGTTATTCGAAAAAAGATTTGTATCGTGAAACAAACATTTTGGGGTGGTCCATCTTCCATCTTTCTGCAAGCAGCGGAACACAGAAAACAAATCAACAGTCATTCATTCTTATTAACCAAATTCACAATATCATTCAAACTAATTCACACTAACCAATTCATCTTTAACATAATTAATCAATATGACCCATAACTGTCGAGACTCCGTGTAGTTTCTAACAATCATTTTCCAAACAAATCAATCCACTCACCTACAATAATGCACCAACAGTAGCAGATTGTGTTTAAAAATGCTCTCATATCAAATACTAACTAGTTAACATCCCACTAATTGAATTTCAGAACTCTATCCTAACTAACTCTAACCAACATCATAACCAATTCATAACCTCCTAATTGTCAAAACTGAATTAACCATCCGTAACCGACTTTTTCTTCTAACTAACTTTCACAATCCCCGTAGTTCCATAACTGAATCCATAGCAACTCTTAACCAGATTTGATCAAATCCTATCCTCTATAAATCACCATCATTCATTTTTTTCCACATACATTATTCTCAACCTCTCATCTCACCTTCACACTCACCCTCACTTTCTTCATCCTCTTCACTTTTCATCTTCATCCTCTCAATCTCACTACACATGCTCCCACTCTCAATCTCACTACACATTCTCACACTCTCTAAATTGTTCATCTTCACCAATTTCACCATCATTTAATCATTTCCACCATCATCACCTTCAATCTCAAAATCACTCCAAAAAAACTCCCCCATTTTTATCACTCAGGTTCTTCAACCAAACATCACTCTCAAAAAGCCTCTCCTGCAATACCAGCCAATCCAAGAGCAAAACTCAATCAGAATCAGAATTCTGCAAAAAGACTCCACAGCGATTCGCACATTCAACAACCAGATTCAAGAACGCGAAGTACTCATACTCACGGAGTCGCAACACGACACAAATTCGGGAATGCTAAACACGAAGCTCACACACGCAGAACAACAACCACACAGAACGTTCATGATGAAATCCTACAGACTAAGGGAGTTGGAGTAGAAGAAGATCTTTAGCATAGAAGAAAAGGACTGAAGTCTTACCTTTGAATTTCCTGCTCCATCGGTGTTAAGCTCCAACGATCATCGAGGCACTCTCTGCCTTATAGGTTGGTATTTTCTCAATTGCGCTTTTTTCCTCTTAAAGTCCGCTGCCATAACGCATGTAACACCCCAAATTTGTAAGAATATTTATTTAATTTTTTAAATATAATATTCGTGAATTTTTGTGAATATTTGTGGTTTGTGTTGAAGTTGTTATTTTTGTGAAGTTTTGATTATTTAATTAAATAATAGTATATAATATGAAATATATTAGTATTATTATTAATTTAAATAATATTAGAAGGGTTAAGGATAAATAGTGAGGGTAATATTGGAAAAGCTCATTTTTGAAGTTCAAGGGTTAGGTTTAACAAAAAGGAGAATGTGAGAGGAATATGATTCATTTTGTTAGATCGTGAAAAGAAGGAAAAAGGGCAAAGCTCTGAGGAAAGAGGGAAAAGCCTAGGATTCGAGAAGGTTTTCAAGAACTAAAGAAAGAAAGCTTGGAATCGACAATCTAACGTATGAGGAGTATTGTCTTTCATTGTTTTCAATATAGGAATTCGATGTGTTTAAAGCTGATTTTTGAGGTTTATATGAGTTTGCGGGTTTATGAGTAAATTGATGATTTAGGTGTTGTTTTTGTGGATTGATGATGAATATGAAGGGTTGGATTGAATCGGATAAAAGTAGGCCTTCAAGGCTAATTTCTCTGTTGATGTTGTTCTGACCTCGTAGGGAAAGGGATTTATGGAAGTTATGAAGGTAATTGGGTTTGTGAAGGTTTATGTGAAATTGAAGCTTAGGATAGTGTAATAAATCAGCCTAATAGTCGTACGTTTTGTGTCTTTGTTGCCATAATGCCTTAGGAATGTTTTGGGGATACTTTTGGGGTAAATGAGGCTGAACCCGTAAGGTTTTTGGGGTCTGATATGCTACTGATGCGTAGCAGCGATTGCAGGAAATCGCGACCTCGCAAAGCGAAGGAATTCTTCGCAAAGCGAATGTTCGCCCCAGACTTGCTGGGCGAACAACGCAGCGAATGCGCGATGACACTGTTTGGTGATACTGGGATGAAATTTTAATTATGATTTAAAGTTCGCAAAGCGAACTTCCCGGCGAATAACTTCATTAGGCGAATAGAGGTAGCGAGGAGAACAGAATGGGATTTCTTTGGTTTTTGTATGGGATTTTGGGGTTCGCTGGCAGCTCGCAAAGCGAATGCCAGGGCGAACAAGTTCACAAAACGAACATTCCAGCGAATGCTTGCTATTCGCGAAATTATTTTGTGATTCTTGTGTTGTCTTGATGTTTTGAGCTGTGATTATTTTGATGAATTACCATGATTGTATTGATGATTATGAGATGATGATTTTATGATGTTTTGAGGAATAAATTATGATATGATTAACATGAGATTTTGATGAATGATGATGCACGTAACGACTTTTATTGATGATGATAATGATGTTGTGTATCATGCATTCATAGCATTCTAGACTTCGGTCTATTGTGGCTTCAATCCCATTGTGCGGATGTGAGGTAATTTGACGTGCTCCAGTTCTTGTGTGGAATCGATCCTATTGACGGAGATCTTTGGAGGGTGATGGCCTAGTGTCCATCGATTTTGACGAATTGGTACCACATGCATGAGTCTTGTTGTGCATTGCATTTATTTGGCATTGATGTGATTATGATATCGTGATTTTTGATGTTTTCCCTTTGTGATGACCCTGATGATGTTGTATATGATAATGACGCCATTTTATGCATATCCTATTTTTATATTGATTATAATGAATTATGATTACTCACCCTGCCTGTTTGAATGTTGCCTCCACGTGGGTAACATACAGGTGATCAGGATTAGCTGTGGATGCCTTCGAGGACTTTTGGAGTTTATTTTGCTTTTGGTCGATGTAGAGAGTCTTGCTCTGATAATGTAACATCGGGTTGGGTCGTTGAGTCGAACCATGTTGAGTTGTTATTTTGTTGTTATTTTTGAAGGATTATGGCTTTTATTGAAAACCTTTCCATTTTGAATTATTGAGTTCCGCTGCTATTTGATGCCCTTTTGATTTAATTTGAGGAAAACCCATTGTTTACGGAGCAATTGTTTTATTTGAACTTTATTGAGAAATGTGCACCCTTTGAGGTGGTTCTGATTTTACTCTGATATTATGTTATTTCTGCTGCAATATTTGTGGGGTAGAAAAGGGTGTTACATTAGTGGTATCAGAGCAGGTCGGTCCGTCCGGCCAGGTTTTACTTGATTCAGTCCCCTGTCTGTCGACGAGTGTGTGTACACTGTCGATGTTTTGGTTTCCCCTAACCTTGTTGGTGGTGTGTAGGATGGCCGAAAGAAATGATCGCGTTATTGTTGATGCGTTGGAGTCGATTGCTCAAGTAGTGGCTCAGAACAATCAGAATAGTGGAGTTCCGGATGAGTTTCGTGCTTTGGGGAAGTTTCAGAGGAACAATCCACCGACTTTTGTGGGTACTCATGATCCAGCAAGTGCACACAAGTGGCTGAAGGCGATCGAGAAGATCTTCCGGGTGATGGGGTGTACTGATGAGCAACAAGTTCAGTTTGGAACGCATATGCTGTCAGAAGAGGCCGAGGATTGGTGGGATAACACTCGTCAGAGACTCACAGATGTTGGCACTGTGATAACTTGGGCTGTGTTTAAGCAGGAGTTTCTGGGAAAGTATTTTCCAGAGGATTCTCGTGGTAAGAGAGAAGTGGAATTCCTTGAGCTGAACCAAGGAGACATGACTGTGGCGGAGTATGCCGCGAAGTTCGAGGCACTGGTGAAGTTCTGTCCGCACTACAACCGTGTTGATGCTGAGATGTCCAAGTGTCTCAAGTTCGAGAATGGGCTTAGACCGAAAATTAAGCAGGGTATTGGGTATCAACAGATCCGTAGGTATGCTGAGTTAGTGGACAAGAGCAGAATCTACGGTGAGGATAGCTGAGCTCGATCTGCTCACTACAAGAAGTTGAGTGAGAAGAAAGGGTAGTATAGGGGGAAGCCTTATACGACTTCAGCTGACAAAGGGAAGCAGAAGGCTTCAGAGGGGAAAAAGACAAGTGGGGGAGCAGTTCTCGTTTCTAGGAAGTGTTATAAGTGTGGCGACCAAGGCCACCGTGCTGATGTGTGCACCAATAGTGTGTTGAGGTGCTACAGATGTGGCAAGAAGGGTCATAGAGCTATTGACTGTAAGGACGAGGGTCCAACCTGTTTCAATTGTGGAGAGAAGGGTCATATCAGTACCCAATGTCAAAAGCCGAAGAAGACCGCTATTGTCGCTCAGACCAGTGGCCGGGTGTTTGCTTTGAGTGGTGCAGAAGTGCCAGAGAAGGACAACCTGATTTGAGGTACTTGTTTTATTAATATTACCGAGTTGATTGCTATTATTGATACTGGTGCTACTCATTCTTTTGTCTCGCTTGAATGTGCTAATAGATTGGGTTTGAAATTGTCTGATATGAATGGGAATATGGTAATAGAAACTCCAGCTAATGGTTATGTTACTACTACCCTTGTGTGTTTGAGATGTCCCTTGACGATTTTTGGGAAGAGTTTTGTGATGGATTTGGTGTGCTTACCCTTGCACCAAATCGATGTGATCTTTGGAATGAACTGGTTGGAGTTCAACCATGTTTACATCAACTGTTATAATAAGACTGTGGAGTTTCCAGAGTTTGGAGATAGTGGAGAGTTGATGTTCTTGTCTGCTAAGCAATTAGACGAACTTATGGAAGACGAAGCCCTGGTGTTTGCAATGTTTGCATCGTTGCAGATTGATCGTGAAGCTGCAAGCGTCGACTTACCTGTTGTATGTGAATTTCCAGATGTGTTTCCGAATGACATCATTGATTTGCCTCCAGAACATGAAGTAAAGTTTGCAGTGGACTTAATACCCGGTACGAGTCCAGTGTCAATGGCTCCTTATCGGATGTCAACTTCCAAGTTAAGTGAATTGAAGAAACGACTAGAAGAGTTGCTTGAGAAAAAGTTTGTTCGATCGAGTGTTTCTCCGTGGGGTGCCCCTGTGTTGCTAGTAAAGAAGAAGGATGGTAGCATGAGGTTGTGTGTTGATTATCGGCAGTTGAATAAGGTGACTATTAAGAATAAGTATCTGCTCCCGAGAATAGACGATTTGATGGATCAGCTGGTAGGCGCTTGTGTGTTCAGTAACATTGATTTGAGGTCTGGTTATCATCAGATTCGTGTTAAGCCTGATGATATCTCGAAGACGGCTTTCAGGACGAGGTATGGTCACTATGAATACATTGTGATGCCATTTGGTGTGTCCAATGCACCTGGTGTGTTCGTGGAGTACATGAATCAGATTTTTCATGAGTATTTGGATAAGTTTGTGGTGGTGTTTATCGATGATATCTTGATATATTCTAGATCTGAAGAAGAGCATGCTGAGCATTTGAGAACTATGTTGCAAGTACTGAAGGAAAAGAAGTTGTATGCAAAGTTGTCCAAGTGTGAGTTTTGGTTGAAGGAATTGAGCTATCTTGGCCATGTGATTTCAAGTGGCGGGATTGCTGTTGATCCTGTATCGTGCAATTTTTGTCGGTGACGCGACCACCTCATCGTACAGAATGGTTTCCTCCTCAATGGAGGGAGGAGTGGGGTGCTACTTTCTGATTTCTTTATTTATCCCGTGAAGCTGGAAGGGAAAGGGAGGATATCTAAATCTAACCTTGCACGCGATTGTTTAACTGAACAAACGCTTAAAGAGAGTCGGGGGTCAGGGGTCAGGTTATACAATGGGGAGTTGTTAATTATCCATCCTATATGTGGTTATCCACAAGTTGTTAGTTTTAGGTTCTGCTTTGTACTTGATGGTGTTTATCCGTTGATGGGTTGGGAAAGTTTCTTGGGAAATATGAGAGATAGTTTGATGATTTTGGTGAGGTACTGGGCCTCAATTTTGATTGGTATGAAGGTACTGGACCTAGAGTGTTTGTTTGGTATGCTCGCTAAGTTTTGCAATCTTATGCCTACGTATTCCCGTTTTAAAGAAACAGGGAAATCAGAGCAATCGTAGTTCCTCCTATTCTATGGGAGGAAAAAGATGTTTTGGTGTCTTGTTCAAAGCCCAAGATTGAAGCTAAAAGGTTTATTTGTGTCTTGTTCAAAGCCCAAGATTGAAGCTAAAGGTTTGATTAGAGAGAGTTTGTCATCTCTAAAGGGAGACATCCGGTCTGTTTATCACAACTGTTGGGTGACTAATTATAAAGGAGGGTTACTTTAACTGGGATATGAGAATCCAGCAATGCCATAATTTCCTTTATAGGGGATTTATCTGAAGGAGAAAACTTTAACTCAGTGTTGAGCAATGCCATTTTTCCTTAGGAATCTTTCATGCTAAGAGAAGGACAGTGGCGTGGTTGTAAACAATCCAGAGGCTTTCCGCTTACAGCAACTAGATGAGAGAGAGAATTTACCAGGATAAAAGATGGACAACAGCTTGGATATTTGAATCAACAAGTGTGCCACTTATAGCAGTTATCTGGGCTTAGGGTTTGTTTTGATTCTTCTGTTTTGATAGGTGATATACAGAGAAATGTCTTCCTAGAGAGAGATTTTGGTTTTTCTCTGAAGGGATGTTGATTTTTTTGTACCTTGATCAAAGCCCAAGGTTGAAGCTAAAAGGTTGATTGAATCCACTGGGGGAGTCACAAAGCCTAAGAGGGGGCTAGAAAGGGCTGACTCAACAAGAGAGTGTTTATATATATCTTGTACAAAGCCCAAGATTGAGGCTAAAAGAGACTGACTCTTTGGGGAATATTATTATCTGTCTTGTACAAAGCCCAAGATTGAGGCTAAAAGGGGTTTTGACTCCACTAGGGAGAATTATCTGTCATGCACAAAGCCCAAGATTGAGGCTGAAAAGAGGATTGACTCAACAAGAGAGTGACTTTATCTGTCTTGTACAAAGCCCAAGATTGTGGCTGAACAAACTGGAGAAATCATTATACAAAGCCTAAGAGGAGGTTGTCTTTGCTGGGGAAGAACAAAGAAAGAAATATTTATACAAAGCCTAAGAGGAGGTTGTCTTCTGCTGAGGATTAGTGAGATCCAGGGGCAGGTCTAAATGGAGAATCAACTCTTACTGAGGGTTTACAGAAGAGTTGAGATATCAGATGCCTTGAGGTTCTGATTTGGGATAGTGTTATACTGATGATAAGCTGGCCTTGGCAGGGGAACTTTAGGAGAAAGACTGGGTTTTAGAACCCATGGGTTTTAACTCTACTGGAGATTGATTAAATGACCAGTAAGGGACTTGAGAATGTCTTTGAGACCCAAGAGGAAATTAGACTGTCCAAGTCTATTGGTATGGCGGAGTTTATCTGTGTATATCGCCCAAGAGGAGGCTGACTCTTTCAAGGGATGAGTATCAACCCTAAAATTGGTCTGAAGTTTTGACTCTTTTAGAAAGACAGCTCTAATGAAGGATGACTAAGTTATGTCCTATACCTTTAAGAGGTCTTCAGGGTCCTTGTACTAAGCCCAAGAGAAGGCATGAGAACTTCTAAGAAGCCAGAGGGTCCTTGTACAAAGCCCAAGAGGAGGCGGGGATGCTTTTAGGAAGCCTGTGGGTCCCAAACCTAAGAAAAGTTCAAGAAACGTTTCACCGAAAAATAATTCCTTTAGTGAACAGTTCTAGGGTTTGAAGAAATTCAAGAGAGGTTTCACCGAGAATAATTCCTCTCTGGGGAATTGAATTTCTTTGACAATTTCTAAAAGTGACAGTCTGAGAAAAGTTTCACCGAGAATAATGTCTTTCTCTTTGTTCCATATTGTTTAAGCCCAAGAGAAGGCAAGATTGTATCTGGAAATCCTATGGGGATCTAGTTTTGACTGTATTTAAGAGTGACCAACTTGCTTTACCTAGATTCTAGACCTAGTTGTCGGGGAAAACTCTAAACATATATACTAGTATATATACAGTTGATATATGACAAGTATTTAATAGGATATGAAAGAAGGACTTACAGGTGAGAAAGCTTCCAGCAATACAGTTTTATATATATATATATATATATATATATATATATATATATATATATATATGAAAGCATGTAAATGAAAGCTGATAAAAACTTACAGGCGAGCAAGCTTCCATGGTAACAGTTGTATGGTTAGTTGTTCAAGAAATTAAAGAAAGTTTTGATAACAACTATGGGTTTGAACCTAAATCAAAAGGGAGGTTGTTTTGAAAAGGTTATTGGGGCTTATACTCAAGGAGAAGCCCAGATGAAAAACAGTAATCGTACCATTGTTTTGTAAACTGTATTGGGACTTACACAACGACTGAGGTCCAAAAAGGTTTTGGTTAAAAAGGGATTGGGTCTTACACTCCATTAGAGGCCCAAAGTTTTGAAAAAGGGAAAGAAATGAGACTTACAACACAAGGGTAGGCCCAGTTGATTTTTAGTGAAAAAGCGACGATCGCGCCGTGGTTTTTTGAAAACACATTGGGACTTATACAATGATTGAGGCCCAAGGAGGTTTTTATTTATAAGGAATGGGTCTTACACTCTATTAGAGGCCCAAAGTTTGAAAAAAAGATTTGTTATGGTGATAGTGATCAAAACCCTAATTTTTGGTTTTAAAATGTATTTTAATTGAATAAAAATTCATTTAAAATAATCAAACATGTGAAAAAAGGTCATGATCTTGGATTTATATTTGGAAAATCATGTTTCATTCATGGGATGATTTAAAAATCATTTGAATTTTGAAAACCAAGAGAGAAATATTTTTAATGTTTAAAAAACAAATAAAAATATAATTCTTAACAAAAATATCAAATATATGAAATAAATAATATTTTTGTGAAATTTTCATGGAATAAAATATTTTAACATTTTTGGGAATTTTCAAAAAAAAAACCAATAAAATATAATTAAAATTGAGAGAGAAATTAAATTTTCAATTAATTAACAAAAACATGAAAATATGGAGAAAAAAAAATAGCAAAAAATAGGGGAAATGGCAAAATGGTTTGGGTGAGGTTTGAACCCACGACCATCAAGCCAAACATACATGCGTGCTACCACTGGGGTGGTGATACATCCGTGTATCAAAACCACCCCATAAATATATAAGGGGTGCCTTGTTTCTAGGCCTGGGCAAGGCAAGGCAAGACCAGCTTTTGGGCAATTTACGTGAAGCCTCTAACTTTCTCATTTTTCCATGGATTGGAACAAAATTTAGGTGCGTCTGACCTAGAATTTCACAAGGAATCCAATGGTGGTCTTGGTTTTTCAGATGAGGTCCCTATTTTAAAACCCGATAGTGGTTTTGAAATAGACCTATATTTGCATTTTATATGCTAACACATGGTACATGCAAGAGTTACATGACAAATTGGTTCAAACACAACATATATAACATGTATGAGATGTTTATGATCAGTGGACTTCAAAGGAATGCATAATTTAAAAAGTTCAAGTGATAATGCATTTACCTCTTGAAGCTCCTTGTGCTATTTGTGAAGTTCCTTGTGCCAGAAGTGATCCAATGCTTTGAACACTCTCAATTGATCCCTTAGAAGCTTTTAGAATGGTTAGAACCAGCTGGAATCCTCAGGAATAAGTTGTAGCTCTTTCTTGCAAAAGTGAGCAATATGGCAACTCTCTCAAATGGTGTTCCAGATGAGGGAAACCATTTAGGACAGTTCAAGGATGATATTTGGAGTGTGTTTGAGGCTTAGTTTGGTTTTGGAAGTGACTGAATCAAGACATGGCTTGAAAATGCAGAAAAGTCCAATTTTGAGGTTTTGGAAGTAGACTTTGTGATTTTGGTGTTTCAGGTCACAAGTGAGTGTTTGAACAGCTTATATACGACATATTAGAGGTGTTTGGATCATGAGTTGTGGTGGAATTGCTCTCTAACTCAAAAGCTCAGAGATACCTTGTAAAAGAAGGCATTTTGGCCTAAAGAGAGGGATTTTGAGGAAAGCAAGTGTTGTAGTGCTTTGGTGTACTCAAACTGAGCAAAAATGAGATCTATTTATAGTAGAGCAAGTTTGTTTTGCAAGCAATAGTGAATGGCAGCTGCAGCAGGCCTTTGGCCAATGTTGAGCAAAAGGAATCTCAAGTCTCCTCTAGCCATTGACTTGAGGTTAGGGCACTGGCCTATGGTCCTATGATTCAGTGCTGATCCTTGACTCATTCAGTTAGAAATATGTCAGCCCATGCCACCTTGGTGTATCCATTAAATGCATTGAAACAAAATTGGAGTCTTGGCACCTTTTTAGCCTTTTTAGGTTTGTTATGGCTAATGTAGATTCTTAGACTTTGGAGGCTTGGGGATCAGATCATTCCCTTCTTGTTTTATCCTCAGATGTGTCCAAATTGATGACAAGGCTTGGATTTATCAGATTTGGACAAATCGAGCAAAATGCACAAATGTTGCCTTGTAAAAACCAGTTCATGGTGCCATGTTCCAAGGGTTGTATCTCCTTGCTCAAATGGAATTTGGAGATGATCTGGTACTTGTTGGAAAGCCCGCATGGCATACTTCAACTTTTATGTTCACCCCCAGACCTGGTTTAACATGGATCAAGGTGAAAAATGTTCCTACATTTTGGAAAAAGTAAGGCAGATTCTGGCTTTTGTTGAAAATTTCACTAAGTGTTGGAAAAGTGACATTTTCATGTTTTTTGACATTTTGATCATTCCATAACCTAAAATCCATAAGGAATTGGAGTCTGATGTAGTTGCAGCTTTTGTAGAGTGTAGCAAGACCTACAAATCCAGCTTTGGATCACCCAAAATGGCTGCTTGGATCTCAAGTTATGATCCTTGGAAGTTGGTACCAAAATCACTTTTATTCCATAACTTAGAAAAATTTTGGTTTCTCAAGGTTGCCCCTTTTGCAAGAAACCTCACTTTTCTTGATTTTTCTTGATGAATGATGATCAATATCACACATAAACATTATTTTTGACTTAGAGGAACAATATTTGTGAAAAATTCCAAAAAGTCAAACTTGATTTTATGCACAGTTGACTTTTTATCGGATGAAATCCAAACTGTGCGATCCTTTGTGAAATCAAGTCCTTGACCTAAATCAAACCTAATGGATGGATTCAATAGATGTTATAGGGTATATTGAATCATGTCCCAAGGTTTGGGAGCATGTCTTGGTCAAAAGTCAAAGGTACAGTTGCCTTTTTCCTCAAAACCCTAATTGTGGTCCAGATAAAATTGAAACTTGTGAATCAAGCTTCTTAGATCAATCCATTGTTGCAAATGGATCAATGTGGTGTATTTAAGGCCCTCAAATCATGTCTTGAGGTCTTGGCTCATGTTTTGTCCCAAAAGTCAACTTAGGGGTGAATTAGGTCAAGAAACCCTAATTCCTGATTTTTTATGAATGCTTCCCCTAAGGCTAAATTGACTTGATGATTGGGTCCATGAGGTCCCTTGGAGTATCTTGGGTTATGTTTTGAAGCATTGGCTCATGCCCAGATGAAAATTTTCATCTGGAGGCCTTGGTCGACCAAAACCCTAATTTGGTGACACTGGCGATCTTGAGGCTTGATCCACTTGGAATGTTGCAACTTTGTGCTTGATTCCTGATGTGGGAGTCCTCTTAATCCTTTGGGGGTGTTTGAGAGGTTATAAAAGTTGAAGATAATGTCATTTCTTGATTGATCTTTTGCCTAAGTGCTCTGAGAGGGCTCAAAACCCTAATTCTTGGTTGTAGTGAATGTTCAACCATCTTTGGGGAGATTGATGAGGCATGTAGGTACATCCATATTGTGATGATGATTTGCACAATTATGGGAAATCTTGGTGGTCAAAATTTGGGGTATGACAGATGCCCCTATTTAATCTTCTTGGACCCGAAGGTGTGAATGGCGAAGGTATTTAGGCATTCAGGGTGCAAGAGGATTAAATATCAGAATTCCCCAAATTTTGATGGTGGTTATGAATGGCAGTTTGCTCATCCATCTTCTTTTGCTAAGCAATGACGCTTAGAAAAGGGTAAAATTTCCCCTCGATCCAGGTTTCTACCCACGGAACTGGTCTTAGTTTCTTTTGTCAATAAACTTCCCCTCGATCCTGGTCTTCGACCAAGGAACTAGTCTCAGTTTCTTTTGTCAATAAACTTCCCCTCGATCCTGTTCTTCAGCCACGGAACTGGTCTCAGTTTCTTGATAAACTTCCCCTCGATCCTGGTCTTCAGCCACAGAACTGGTCTCAGTTTCTGAAATAAACTTCCCCTTGATCCTGGTCTTCAGCCAGGGAACTGGTCTAAGTTTTTTTTTTTTAAGTTCCTTTCTTGACAAGGGACGTTATGTGTAGCGGTTTTCCTCAAACTTCTCGCCGAATTTTCCTGGGGAGATGCCATTTGATGGGAAAAAGTTTTGATGTCAGACTTGCTGGGGAACCCATTCGTCTGAGCTGTAGAGGTGTGCAAACTTCTCTATTTGGAGATGCCATTTGTTGACTCTACTGGGGAAAATGAGTCTCTCGATAGACTGCTTTTCTATTTGGGGGGTATTACATCATACTTTTCTTCGAAATCCTTTCGGAGAAATGCCATGTGATGTAATCCAATTTGGAGGTGCTGATGACTTCATTAACATTGACTTTCTGGAGAGAAAAACCAATGTGTTGCTGAGAGTCTTTAGTTGCGAGGCTTTCTCTGGGGATTTTCCTTAATCCGGGAAAGCAAAAATATCATCTTCAATGGTGAAGAGTGACCTTTGTTGAATGTCTTCTTGCCTTTCAGAGGTTCAAGTTATCAAAGTGGTCGGAGACCGTCTCCAATCCAGAAATAAACTAGGGAGAAATTACTCGGACAAAACATTTCCTGGCTAGGAAAGAACTGACAACTCGATTGATAAGAGGACTTTTATCACTTGGGGATAAGACTGACCAGAGTGATAGTGATGCAATATGAATATGAATATGAATAAATAATGCATGATGTATGTATGTTTATGCTGGCAAAACTGACGCGACATACAGACAAATAGATGAACACGACTGGATACTCGGCCACTGCGGGGAATGAAAAGTACCAATGGTTCAAGATAGCAGATCTTGTCTTGCTTTGGAGAGATGGTCCCTGTGGGGAGAAAGAATTGTTCAATCGGTCTTTAAGAGGTACGTACTCTGCCGGGGATTTCAGATGAAATGTGGCATCTGAAACAGTTGATCCTTCATTCAGGTGCACTGGTTTAGAAGGAGTACTTTGATTCTGCACTTTGAGGTTTAATCACCTTTGGAGAAGTGATCGATGTTCTTTCAATGTTCAACAGTTAAAAGAATTGTCATCTTTATTTTTAAAAGCAAAAAAAAATTTGACAAGTAAATTCATTTTTGTATTATTTCAAGAATCGTTTATCATGTTAAAAATGTCATTCTGTAAAGCTAAAACAAATGAGAATTGCAAACAAAAGCACTAGGGCTCAAATTTTATTGATAGGATGGAAATCAGCCAAGCGCGTGATCCCATAGAGTATTTACAAAGTTTAGAAAATGGTAATTTAAGGGAAAAGGGCTACATTGAAACATAACGACCGTTATCCTTCTACCAACTTTGAATTCTGGACATTCTTAGCTTCTGTCGAAGATGACCTTGACTAGAGTTTTCTGATGAATGGTACTACTGCTGGAGATTTAACCTTTGTCGGGCGTATTTACTTGAATCCTTAACTTTTTTGCCTGGATTGTACTTTGAGATTTCCAATCCACCGGGATGATTTTTGCTTGTGTCTCTAATTTTTGCCTGGACCGCCCTTTCGGGTTTTCAATCCACCGAGACGTTTTTTTTTATTCATTCATTTTTTTATTTAGGCGAAGTATTTCTTGACTACATTAACATTTGTGGGGTAGGCAAATTCATCTCCATCCATGGTTGCGAGTCTCAAGGCGCCGCCTGAGAAGGCTTTCTTAACCACATAGGGGCCATTGTAATTCGGAGTCCATTTGCCTCGAGAATCAGTGAGAAATGATTGTATCTTTTTTAGCACAATGTCTCCTTTCCTGAAGACACGGGGTCGAACCTTTTTGTCGAATGCCTTCTTCATTCTTTGTGATACAGCTTGTCATACCCCAAATTTTGACCACTAAGATTTCCCATCATTGTGCAAATCATCATCACAATATGGAGGAACCATCATACCTTGTCAGTCTCCCCAAAGATGGGTGAGCATCCACTACAATCAAAATTAGGGTTTTGAGCCCTCTCTGAGTGCTTAGACAAAGGATCAATCAAGGAATGACATGATCTTCAACTTGTCTAACCTCTCAAACATCCACAATGGATCAAAAGGACTCCCACTTCAAGGATTAAGCACAAGGCTGCTCCCTTTTAGGTGGATCAAGTCTCAAGATCGCCAATATCACCAAATTAGGGTTTTGATCGACCAGGGCCTCCAGATGAAAAATTTCATCTGGACACAAGCCAAAGATCCAAAATACAACCTAATATACTCCATGTAACCTCATGGACCCATTCATCAAGTCAATTTTGCCTCAGGGGATGCATACATCAAAAATCAGGAATTAGGGTTTCTTGACCTAATTCACCCCTAAGTTGACTTTTCGGGCAAATCATGAGCCAAGACCTCAAGAGAGGGTTTGAGGGTCTCTAATGAACTATATTGATCCATTTGGAACAATGGATTAATCCAAGAAGCTTGAGCAACAAGTCTCAATTTCATCTGCACCACAAGTAGGGTTTTAAGGAAAAAGTCAACTGTAACTTTGACTTTTGACCAGGACATGCTCCCAAGCCTTATGACATGCACCAATATACCCTAGGACACCCATGGAACATGTCCATCAAGGTTGATTTAGGTCAAGGACATGATTTCCTGAGAAATTGCACAGTTTGGAATTCATCTGATAAAAAGTCAATTGTGCACAAAAGTCAACTTTGACTTTTTGAGATTTTTCACCAAAATGGATTTTTAACCCTAAAATGATGTTAATGTATGATTTGAATCATCATTCATCAATAAAAATCAAGAAAATTTGGATAACTTGTAAAAGGGGTAACCATAAAAACTTAGAAAATTTTCTAAGTTAAAAATAAAGTGACAAGGGTACCAACTTTGGAGGATCATAACTCCTAAACCACAAAGCCATTTTTCCTCATCCAAAGATGTATTTGTAGCCCTCATTACCCTCTACAAAATCTTCAACTAGACCTAAGTCCAACGCAATAAGGATTTTGAGTTATGGAGTGATCAAAATGGCTGAAAAATGAAAATGTCACTTTTTCCAACACTTAGTGAAATTTTCACTAAGTCAGAATCTGCCTTCACTTTTTTCCAAATGTAGGGGCATTTTTCACTTGGATTCAAAAGAGATAAAAACCAAACATGTTCAAACAGTTGTTATATCATGTAAGGGTTTTCCAAATTGGCCAAGAACATTGCCAAATTCCATTTGGGCTATGAGTTATGACATTGTCAAATGGCCTTGTTGAATTCTGTCAAGGCAAGGCAGAATTTGCAATTTTGCTCGATTTGCCAAAATTGTGCAAATCCAAACACTCCTATCCACTTGGACACCTCATAGGATTGAATCTAAAGGGGACAATCACTGAGCCAAGCCTCCAAAGTCTTTGGAACAAGAAATAACATATTGAACCTAGAATGGCCAAAATAGGGACAAGACTCCAAATTTGGATTGAAGCATTCAATGGAAGCATCAAGGTGGCATGGACTGAGTCATTCTCATCTGAAATCAGTCAAGACTTATCCAAGACCAAGGGAACCAAAGCTCTGTGCCCTAACCTCTAGTCAATGGCTAGAGGAGACTTGGATTTTCATTTGCCAACATTGGCCAAACCTACTTAGCAGTTGCCATTCACTATTCCTTGCAAAACAAACTTGCTCTACTATAAATAGAGCTCAATTGTGATCAGTTTGAGTACACCAAAGCCATCTAACAGATGTTTTCCTCAAAATCTCTTTCTCTTGGCAAAAATGCCTTTCTTAGCAAGGTAGCTATCGGGTTTTGAGTTTGAGAGCTTTTCCAATCAAACCAATCACTCACACAACTCACATACATCATATAGAAGTGATCCAAACACTCACATAACATCTGGAACACAGATTTCACAAAATCACCAGCCAATTGCTCAAGTTCTTGACAGTTTTGCAGTTGAGGTGCCATCTTCAACTCCAAACCATTTCAATCCATTCCAAGCACTCAGACACATCACTTGGCACCTAGGGAAGCTATCCACGTCATTGGAACCTAGCTGTAACACCTCCAACACAAATCACGATCACCAACTGCAAGTGGTAAGCATGAGCTCTTCTAACTCTATGATCCATGCAATTTTTGCTGCACAATAATTTGGCCATATGTTCATAATCATGCATGGAATGTTTTCCCTTAATTAATTGCATTGTTTGAATCGTGTATCAAAAATCCTAGCCTTCATGCTGAAATTAGGGTTCTTGAGGATCGTTCATGATTTCTTGTTATATGTTTAATTTAAATGAAATTAATGGACATAGACATGATTGTGAGGTTGAGACGAGCATAATGATATGTGGATTGCATGTTATAATCAAGTATTTAGGGAGATTGGATAGAAAATGCAAATCTGAGAATCTCAAAACACGCGCGTGTTCTTCAGCTTGTTCTTGGCGCCATTTTTAGAAATTTGAATATTTGAATTTTGTGATTTTATTTAATTGATTCAAAAATTAATTTCTCTCTGAGTTTTAATGATTTTGAGTTGATTCTTTTTTTAATAATTCACAAAAATGTTAAAATATTTTATTTTCCCAAAAAATCTCAAAAATATTATTTATTTCATATAATTGATATTTTTGCAAAGAATTAATATTTTAATTATTTTTGACATTTTAAATATTTTTTCCACATTGATTTTGCAACTTTTAATGCTTTCTAATTATTTTGTAGGTCAATACTTAATTTTTGAAGCATTAATCCAAGATCACAATTTGTTTTTCATATGTTAAACAATTTTGATCATTTTAATTGAATTTTTATTCAATTAAATACATTTTTGAAAACAAATTAGGGTTTTTGGATTAATTCAACCCTCATAAATCATTTTCAAAACACTTTGGGCCTCTATTAGAGTGTAAGACCCAACCCCCTTGTACAGAAAACTTTTTGGGCCTCATTCGTTGTATAAGTCCCTCTGTACATTTTCAAATAAACGGCACGATCATCGCCTTTTGAAAAATAACCTTGGGCCTCTCCTTGAGCTATAAGACCCATTCAAAACTTTTGGGCCTCTATTAGAGTGTAAGACCCAATCCCCTTTTAACCAAAACATTTTGGGCCTGACTTATTGTATAAGTCCCTCTGCGTTAAAAGAAAACCCTGGCGCGATCGCCATTTTTAAACGAAAAGTCAACTGGGCCTAAACTCGTGTTATAAGCCCCACTCTTTTTCTTTAAACCTTTTGGGCCTCTTGAAAGAGTGTAACACCCATCCCTTTGTACAGAAAACCTTTTTGGGCCTCAGTCACTTGTATAAGTCCCTTTGTACAAATTTAAACAGTGCGCTCACTGATAAAACCCTGGGCCTCTCCTTGAGCTGTAAGCCCCAAATCTGTCTTTTTCAAAGAACTTTCTCCTTTGATTTTGAATATACTGTTGTTTTCAATCTTTCTTTGTTGAACAACTAACCAAACAGCATGGAAGTTCTACAACCTAGTAAGTGGTTATCGCTTTCATTTACCGATTTCATATACATATAACTGTATTGTGGGGCTGTTTCACTGTAAGTCTTCTTTCATAAACTCATATCAACTGTGTAATAATAGTATAGATATTTCGAGTTTCCCCGACAACTACGTCTAGAACTAGGTGACGCCGTTTCGTTTATTCGTAGAAATAGACAACTAGATCCCCAATAGGATCACCAGATACAGTCTTCTCTTCGGCTGTCCTCATTAGGAACTGTCAAGAAACTCTACTCCCAGAGATGAATGTATTCTCCGTGAATGGCATCTTTGAGTTTCTTCCAAATTCTCGAACTTTCCTGACTTGATCTATTCCTTGTGAATAGCTTGCCTTGAATTTCTCGGGGTTTGGGGACCCATCGGCTTCTTAAAAGCAATCGGCCTCCTCTTGGGCATCGTACAAGGACCCACATGCTTCCCAAAAGCAACCTAGCCTCCTCTTGGGCTTAGTACAAGGACCCTACGGCTTCTTAGAAGTATTCACAGCCTCCTCTTAGGCTTCGTATAATGATCTCTTCCTCCAGGAATGATAGTCTTCTCTTGGGCTTCGTACAAGGACCCGTCGACTTCTTAAAAGTTTCCAGCCTCCTCTTGGGCTTCGTACAAATTGTCCCGACGACCTCCTAGAGGTATAGGAACAGAACTTAGTTATCTGCATAGAACAGTCCTTCCATAGAGTCTACTACTGTTTCTCAAAGCATAGTACAAAAGATGAAACTCTAGACTTGGACAGTCTAACTTCCTTGAGTCTCAAAGACATTCTCAAGTGACCCCTTCGTTAAATAGGAAGAAAACCCGTAGACTCGGACAGTCTCAATACCCTTTGGATTTCCCGTTTCCTCAAAGAAAAGGAAATATCCCTGATCCTCAAATCAAATCCATGAGTACAGTGTTGCTCATATAAGAACTGATTTTCTCTTTCAAAATCAGTATACTGGACCTGTCACTTAACTGAAACAGTTACCCTAGCCTCCTCTTGGGCTTTGTACAATGATTCTCCCCAGCGGAGTCAAACAATGTTCAGCCTCTCTCTCGGGCTTTGTACGAGACACATAAAGAGACTCCCTCGTTGAGTCAATCACCCCTTTCGCCTTCATCTCGGGCTTTATACGAGATACAAAAAGGTTCTTATTAAGCCAAACAAACAAATAACCTTCATCTCGGGCTTTATACGAGATACCAAAAGACTCCATTGTCGGGTCAAAACCTTTCGCCTCTCTCTCGGGCTTTGTACGAGACACATATTAGCCTCCTCTTAGGCTTTGTATAAGAAAACCACTGGTTGATCCAATCAACCTTTTAGCATCAAAGTTGTGCCTCGTTCACAGTACACAAACATCAACAACTCCTTCCCTTTCATCTAATCACTGTAAGCGGCAAGCCTCTGGATTATCTACATCCATGCCACTGTCCCTCTTTTAGCATGAGAAATTCCTAAGGAAAGATAGCATTGCTCTACACTGAGTTAAAGTCTTCTCCTTTAGGTTAAAACCCCCTATAAAGGAAATTATGGCATTTTCGGATTCACAAATCCCGGTTAAAGTAATTCTCCTTTATAACCAGTCACCCAACAGTTGTGACAGACAAACCCTTCTTTAGAGATGACAAATTCTCTCTAAAGTCAAACCTTTAGCTTCACATCTTGGGCTTTGAACAAGATACAAAACACCTTTCTCTTCACGTCTTGGGCTTTGAACAAGACACCAAAAACAACCATTTCCTCCCATAGAATAGGAGGAACTACGAACGCTCTGATTTCCCTGTTTCGGTAAACGGGAATACGTAGGCATAAGATTGAAAGAAAAATCTTAGCGAGCACACTAAACAAAAAACCCAAATCCCATATCTCCATCAATCAAAAGCAGTAATTCAAAAACATCAGTCCTAACATCCTAATCCTTGTTCCCCGCCAGAAACCTTCTGTCAAAATGAAAAGAAAGAAATCAGTATTGGCGAAAATACAAATAACCAGTACAAAGGCCCCCCCCCCACATTGATAGCATTCGTAACCTAACAGACCACTGTTTAAACTCAGTATACAAAGCAGGGTTAATTGGAGACATCTATTTCTCTTCCTTCATCAGCTTTAATAGGATAAAAAATGAATCGACCTGTAGTAAGCTCAAACCGCAGAGAGCGACCAGCGCTTAAGAACCGCGTCCAAAATCGCTCGCTACACAGCTGACCGTGACATAGAGCCGTTATTTTCTTTTCTTCGATTAGGTTTAGCTCATCGTGTCGACTTTGAAACTATTCAGCCTCTGTTAGCTTAGCTCCCATCAATACCCTGATTGATGGTATCTCTACTTCTATGGGAAGCACTTCCTCCATGCCATATACTAGAGAGAAAGGGGTTGCCCCTGTTGAAGTGCAGATAGACGTACGATAACCGTGAAGAGCAAAGGGTAACATCTCGTGCCAGTCTTTGTAGGTTACAACCATCTTCTGAACAATTCTCTTGATGTTCTTGTTAGCCGCTTCTACCGCTCCGTTCATCTTAGGTCGGTAGGGAGATGGGTTATGGTGTTCGATTTTGAACTCAGCACACAACTCCTTCATCATCTTGTTATTCAGGTTAGATCTATTATCAGTAACGATGTGGCTTGGAACACCATAATGGAAAATGAGATTGTTTTTGATAAAGCGGACCACGACTTGTCGGGTTACATTGTATGACGCTGCTTCGACCCACTTGGTGAAGTAGTCAATGGCTACCAAGATAAACCGATGTCCGTTCGAAGCTCTGGGTTCGATCATGTCAATCATATCGATTCCCCATATGGAAAAAGGCCATGGGGAAGAGGGAACTTTGAGATGTGTTGGCGGTACATGGATTTTGTATGAATATATCTGACACTTGTGATATCTCCTAATGTACTTGTAGCAATTGGATTCCATGGTCGACCAATAGTATCCTACTCTCAGAATTTTTCTCGTCATTATATGTCCGTTGGCATGAGTGCCAAAGGATCCTTCGTGAATTTCTTTTATCAGCATGTTTGCTTTTGGTCTGTTTACGCATCGGAGCAAGACAATGTCAAAGTTTCTCTTATAGAGTGTATCACCACTTAGGAAGAAACTACCAGCCAGTCTTTTGAGAGTCTTCCTGTCTTTTCTGGATGTTCCAGGTGGTTACTCTTGTGTCTGAAGGAAGCATTTGATATCGTGATACCAAGGTTTGTCATCCATGACTGCTTCGATCGTGAAGATGTAGGCGGGCCTTTCAAGGTGCATTATGTCAATCTTAGGTAAGTCGTTCCATTGACCTACACTAATCATGGAAGAGAGAGTTGCTAATGCATCAGCCATGTGATTCTTTTCCCAAGGGATATGATGAAACTCGAATCGGTTGAAGAATGGCAACAACCTTCTCGCGTAATCTTTGTAAGGAATCAATCCTGATTGGTATATGTTCCAATCTACTTTGATCTGATTGATAATCAGGGCTGAGTCTCCATACACATCCAAGTTCTTAATCCTTAAGTCGATCGCTTCTTCGAGACACATGATACAAGCTTCGTATTCGGCCTCGTTATTTGTGCACTTGAATGTCAGTCTGGCGGTAAAAGGAATGTGGGTACCCTGAGGTGTTATGATGATTGCCCAAATTCTGTTTCCATAATAATTGACAGCTCCGTCAAATATTATTCCCTATTGGGAACCTGGTTCTAGCCCTTCAATGGGTAGCAGTTCATCGCAATCTTTCATTTTCAAGTACATGACATCTTCGTCTGGGAAGTCAAATCTGACTGATTCCTGATCGTCAATCGGTTGATGAGCCAAATAATTGGCTAAAATACTTCCTTTAACGGCTTTCTGAGCATGGTACTCGATGTCGTACTCTGATAGCAACATCTGCCAACGGGCAATCCTTCTCGTGAGAACAGGCTTTTCACAGACGTACTTGATCAGATCCATTTCGGAGATTAACCAAGTAGTTTGACAAATCATATACTGGCGAAGACGTTTGGCTGCCCAAGCCAGAGCACATCAAGTTTTCTCAAGCATAGTATACCGAGTTTCACAGTCAGTAAACTTCTTGCTCAGATAGTAGATGGCTGACTCTTTTCTTTTCGTTTCGTCTTGTTGGCCAAGTACACGTCCCTTTGAACCTTCCAAGACTGTTAGGTAGATGATCAACGGTCTTCCCTCCACTGGAGGTGATAGAATTGGCGGGTTCAACAGGTATTCCTTGATACTGTCGAAGGTTATTTGGCAGTCTTCTGTCCATATGCAATCCTGATTCTTTTTGAGTAATTTGAAGATTGGCGCGCATGTCGCGGTCATGAGGAATATAAATCGGGAAATGTAATTCAAACGTCCCAGAAACCCTCTGACTTGTTTTTCAGTCTTTGGAGAAGGCATTTCTTGAATGGCCTTGACTTTGTCAGGATCAACCTCAATTCCTTTTTGGCTGACGATGAACCCTAACAGTTTCCCTGAACGGACACAGAATGTGCATTTGTTAGGATTCAAGCGGAGTTTGTATTTTCTCAGACGCTCGAATAACTTTGATAGGTGGGTCACATGCTCCTCTTCTATTTTATATTTGGCAATCATATCATCGACATATACTTCGATTTCTTTGTGTATCATATCGTGAAACAGAGTTGTCATGGCCTTTTGATAGGTTGCCCTGACGTTCTTCAAGCCGAATGGCATTACCTTGTAACAAAAAGTACCCCATGGGGTGATGAATGAAGTTTTCTCCATATCTTCCGGCACCATTTTGATTTGATTATAGCCCGAGAATCCATCCATGAAGGAGAAGACTTTGAACTTTGATGTACTGTCCACCAGCATGTCGATGTGCGGTAAGGGAAAGTCATCCTTTGGACTGGATTTGTTCAGATCCCTGTAGTCTACACACATTCTGACTTTTCCGTCCTTTTCGGAACTGGCACTATGTTGGCTAACCATTGAGGATATTCTGATGTGGCGAGGAAACCTGTGTCAATCAGTTTCTGTACTTCCTCCTTGATTTTGATGGCCATATCAGGATGAGTCCGTCTTAGTCTTTGTTTCACTGGCGGACATTCTGATATTAACGGTAGATGATGTTCCACGATGCTGGTATCCAACCCTGGCATATCCTGATAAGACCAAGTAAACACATCGGGAAACTCTTTGAGAATTTTTATCAAGTCTTCTTTGACGGCTGGACTGAGCAGTGCCCCAATCTTGACTTCTTTTCTCTCTTCTTCTGAACCTAAGTTGACCTTTTCCAACGGCTCTTTGTGAGGTTCAATGGACCTTTCCTCTTGTTTGAGTAATCGGGAGATCTCTTCTGGAATCTCTTTGTCTTCTTCTTTTTTAGCTTCAAATACCCAAAGTTGGGATAAGGCATTGGATCATATGTTTCAACGGGGTTTAAAGCAAGCAATTTGCATGACATGATAATTTATTTTTAGAAGAGATGGAGAGAAATGCAAGAGTGTGTGCAGTGTATTCTCTAAAAAATGCTTGTTTTTATTATTTCGAGTCGTTTTTAGGATTACCATTTTCTTGAATAAGAAAAAAGTGAAAACAACAATAAAATGCGGAAATTACAGAATGACGTTATTTATTTATGATTTGGTCGATTCTTGAAACTACAGCCCTATAAAACAAAACTCTGTCACTTTGGGTGAAGCGAAGAGAGACATTTACAGAAAGTGAGCCCTATCAAAACATCCGTTTCACCTGGGCAGGGTGAAAGGTTAAAACAAAGACGACAATTACTTAGACTTATGAACGACTTTCGGGACATCGACAGCAACCCATTGGCGGCGAACTCCTCGGTGAATCACAAAGTCTGGTACCTTTTTTCTTGGTTTGTCCTAAAAAATTACGCTGATTTCTGGTAGAGCAGGATCGTTGGAGTCTTCCTTCCAGGCAGAGTTGTCGTAAACGAACTCTTCTATTGTATCTTGCACAGTGTTTTCATTCTCAGGCGGATCTCCCCATCTAGTTGGTTGGATGTCTTCGAGCCTGATACGAGAGCTTTCGGGAGCGGTGTACTTGACCAAGAAGTCGTACTTGTCACTCGGTTGTCCTAAGGTGTCCCATACTTCCGTGGAACTAGAGGAGTCATCCTTCTCAATGACGTTGACCTCAGGAAAAGCATAGTTGATAAACTCTAGTCCTGCAATCTTTGTAGATTCATCATTGTGCTGGATATCTTCTGAATGTCCTGAGTAATGATCCCATGACGTGGTGGGGACGCAGGTATTCTTTTCAATGATGCTTAGTTGATAAGCATCGTTGGGCTGACTCTTTTGCCCCAAGTCTTCTGTATATGGCTGCTAGATAGGTAAGTCATCCATTGAGTCATAATAGTCATAGTCGAAGTTGTCTTTCATCAGAGTGTCCTCCTCTAATAAGTTTGGTGGAGCACGGCATCCTTCCGGATCACAGTCTCCGTACATCATCTTGATGTCTGATTTGGGTATATATCTCAGACTTTGCGTGGGATAGCAAAATGGCATATGCTTTTATTCCTGAGATATATAACCGTCCTCGTTGAGATAGGACTTCCATTCTTCATCTGTATCGGAGGAGTCACCCTCATTGATAGTGTGTACTTCTTGAGACACCGGGTGAAGGAAACCTCCACTGTGGAAGAAGTCCTGAATGGGATAAAAACTTTCATCGTTAGTAGCAGTCTAGGTACAGGTCGAAGAGAAACCAAGACCTTTCTTTGTCTTGCTATCAGTAGGAATTACGAGTTGTCCCCATCCTTTTGTGTTGTTACTCTTGATCACTTCGAGAGCATCTTTGTATGAGGAAATCGATGTTCCTTCCTCTGGTCAATTCTCATTGCTCACTGAAAGTGCTTGGAACTGAGTTCCAACAACCTCCTCAGGTTCTAAACAGGATGATGATGATAAGTTGCTCACGATTAAGGCTTTCTCTCCACAGATTGTGACTAGTTGGTCGTTCTTGACGAACTTCAGCTTCTGGTGAAGTGTCGAAGTGACTGCCTCAGCCTCGTGTATCTAAGGTCTTCCTAATAAACAGATGTATGCTGCCCGGATGTTCATGACCTGGAAAGTGACTTGGAAAGTGTGAGGACCGATAGTTATGGGAAGATCGACTTCGTCGATAACTATTTTTGGGGATCCGTCAAATGCTTTGACGATGACCTCACTGCCTCTCATCGGAGATCCTTGAAATGATAGTCGCATTAAAGTAGATTTTGGCATAACATTCAGAGCTGATCCGGAATCTACGAGTACGCTGGCTAAAGCTTCGTCCTGGCAGTTGACTGTAATGTTGAGCGCCATGTTATGATTTTTACCTCCTTCCAGCCGTTCTTCATCACTGAATCCTAAGTTGTTGCAGGAAGTGATGTTGGAGATGATGTTGTCAAATTATCTTATTGTCACATCTTGTTCCACAAAGGCTTGCTCTAAGACTTTCTGTAAAGCTTCCCTGTGAGCTTCGGAACTGAGTAATAGAGATAACACAGAGATTCTCGAAGGAGTTTGCAACAGTTGATCTACAATGTTGTACTCGCTCTTCTGGATGAGCTTCAGCATCTCATCATTGTTCTTTGAAAGGTTGGGATTACTGGATTATCCGAATGGTTGATTAGGAACTTCTGTTTGAGGTTCCTTTTCCTTATTGGGTTCCCTAACTCCTCTGTTGAAGATCTGGTCGCTCCGTGTTACTCAACTGATGTCGGCGATGTTTACGACGGAGGGTAATGGAATTTCCTTTCTATTCTCAATTATTGTTGCATCGTACTTGTAAGGGATAGCCTTATCAGATTTGTACGGTATTGGTCCCGGCAGATATATAACCACATGAGCCTTTGGATTTTTCTGACCATCGTAGTCGGCCTTAATTGGTTCGAGGTTGAGAATCCTTCTACTATCAAGAGGAACTCTTGATTCATGAAGCAGAGGGATTATGGCACAAACGTCTTTGGTCATTTCTCATTTAGCAATTAAGACAACGTCTTTGCTTTGATCAGGAAAATAGTCTTGCATTCCGTTGATCAAACCAGAACTTGAACATGGTCGAATTTCTTTTTGGTCCAACTGACTTTGAAGGGCTGCTCGCACAAGGCAGCATCCTTGGTTATTCTCTGAGCAAACTCTACAGCGCTCATAGTTGTGTGGTGGCACTTGGCCACGTCCTCTTTGTATGTAGTACAACCTTACTAGATCCATTTCCATTGATAGAAAATCCTGACTTTGATTCCTATCAAGATTCTCGTCAGTCATGATGACTTGCCGTGTGTCTTCATCTAGGTAGATCGGAAGCCACCACTGGTTTAACAGGTGTTGGAGCGTCCTTTGAACAAGTGCACATCCTTGGTCGTCTTCACGTCATCCTTTATAGTTCTGATAATCATGTGAAGCCAGAAAACCGAGCCGGACTTGCTTAGCGTGTAATTCTACCAAGCTAGTATTCATCAGGCGAATATCAAAGATTTGAATCACATTAACTTGATAATGACTTCTATCACGGTAATCCTGGATCCATCCGAGATCCATCTGACGCTGGAGGGCCTCTTGTACAAAAAAGCATCCATAATTTTTTATCGAGCAGATCAGACAGAAATCGTAATCGTGTCGTGGCAGATCATGATGCTGGCTTTGCCTTGAGTGCATTGGCATCAAGTTGACATTCATTGCTATAATGTTGTGGTTCTGAATGATGTTGGAATTTGTATAAGTCGTGTTGACCCCACGGATTCGGTGATCTTGGATCCATCCGAGATCAATTTGTTCTTGTAGAGATGGTCGCACTACGGAACATTCTTGATTGTCTTTAGAGCAGATATCACACTAGTGATAATTGTGAGATGGTACGTGGCCATATCCGCTCTGTCTGCAATGCATCTTGACCAGATTAGTTTCTAACAGGAGTACATCATGAATTTGATAACTGTGGTTAGATCCTTCCTCTATCAAATTTACTGCAGTTTTCTCATGTTGAGGCAACGAGTTAGTTGGAACATTTGGATTTGTATCCTTGAAAGATAAGACCCCGTTCCTGACAAGCTTCTGCACATCAGATTTGAAGCTGAGGCAGTTTTTTATGTTATGCCCCGGTCCTCCTTGATGGTAAGGGCAAGTCTGATCCGCTTTGAACCAAAAAGGAGGATTTTTTGGTACTGTAAGAGGAGACCTAGTCTGGACGTGCCCCTTGACCAGTAGAAGTGGAAACAGTTATGCGTACAACATTGGTATAGGGTCAAACCCTGGTGGTCGTGTTGTACAATTATTATTGTTGTATGGAGGACGAGCCTGCTGAAGAGACTGTTGTGTCCTTTGCTGATATTGTTGTGGATTTGGTTGGCTCTAAGCAACCTGAGGTTGATACGTTGGAACCGGCATTGGGTTGATAGCAGGAGTTATTGCTGCTACTGGTTGATACCTTCGCCTTTGCTTTCTGAGAGAGATATTACCAATATCTTGCTCTTTTTTCTTAGGGAAAGCATTACCGTATCTTTTGGTACTGCTTAATGGTCTTGTATCTTTGACCAGACGTCCTTCTCGGACTGCTTCTTCAAGGCGTACCCCCATGCTTACCATTTCAGTAAAGTCACTGGGCACACTGGCGACCATTCGGTCGTAGTAGAATGAGCTCAAGGTTTTCAAAAAGATCTTGGTCATCTCTTTTTCCTCAAGAGGGTGACAAATCTGGGCGACAATTTCACGCCATCTTTGAGCGTATTCTTTGAAGGTTTCCTTGTCCTTCTGAGACATTGCTCTGAGTTGATCTCTGTCTGGTGCCATGTCCAAGTTATACTTATACTACTGAATAAAGGCAGCGCCAAGATATCTGAAAGTAACGATCTTAGTGCGGTTCAAACCCATGTATCATTTGAGTGCGGCACCGATTAAACTATCTTGAAAGTAGTGGATCAGTAGCTGTTGATTCTCTGTCTGAGTTGACATCTTTCGAGCGTACATCACCAAATGACTTTGAGGGCAAGAGTTACCCTTGTATTTTTCAAAGTCAGGCACCTTGAATTTGTGCAGGATTTTCAAGTTGGGGACCAAACAAAGGTTTGCGGTGTCCTTTCCGAATAAATCCTGACCACGAATGGCATGCAGTTACTTGTGGAATGTGTCCTTCCGGGACAGTGTGTACCACTGGTTGTGGTACAGTCATTACGGCGGTGACTCTTGGTGCTTCCCTATCCCGGAGTTTGTAACCTTCAAGAGTTGCTATCACTTCGCTTGCCCAAAGTTTGTAACCTTCAGGCCCAGCGGTTCCTGCTGCAGTTTCCGGGTCTTCCGTGACCGGCGGAATATATCCTTCAGGGATAAAGTTGAGTGGCATGCCCCAAGGACGATCTTTAGGCATGTTGTACAGAGGATCATACGTCTCCACTATGGGCGTAGATGTGATCTCCGAGATCACAGTCCTTTGTTGTTGCCTCTTAGCTGTTGCCAGGGATTGCATATCATTGTGAATTTTTTCCAAACTTTCCTTTAGAGCGTCGATTTCTTCTCTCAGCTCTCTGTTCTCTTCCTCGAGATCGTCCATTTTCTTTTGTCGATTGGCCCGAGTATTGTACGAATGAGACAGTTTGACTCTAGAATCGAGACACAGACGTGAGATCCGAAGGTAAGAAGAATGCGTTATGTGAGAATGATGAATGCAATGATATATTTATGATTATTTTTATTTTTAATCAAAAGACACTTCAAAAAATGGATTGTAAATATCATACAGTGGGGAGACCCCGTTTTATTGAATTTGAAAGATTGCGGAAATTAAAATACAGTATTTTACAAAGTGCTGTAAAAGGAAGTGTCAAAGCTTATGGATCCTGAGTCTTTTCTAAGGAGAGCTCAGGTGCTGGTTCTGGTATTTTCCTTTTCTTTGACCGGGGCTTTTGAGCCGTTGTCGGGTTGTCAGTCCTTTTCCAAGTGAAAGGAGCGAGCAAATTTCTTCGGTCTTCTTGACTTTCTACAATATGATGCTCTAATATCTTAATCAGAGCGTCCTTTTCTTTTAACAGTTGATGTATTTTGGTACACTCCACATTGAGAATGCGATACTTATTCTTCCAAGATTTCTTTTCCCGTTGAACTTTGTTGAGAGTGACCTGGAGTTTTTCTATATCAGACATAAAATAAAGAACAGATTCCTTTAACGGAAGATCTTCTTGACGAGGGTAAGGCATCCTTAGTTTGAGGGCTCTAGTTTGTACCAAGTGGAGATAAGGTTCCACAGAGACACGGTCTGGTTTTCCTAGAGACTTTCTTCCTTTCCTGTGAATATGTTTCCAGGCATGCACTATTTCTGTCTTTAGTGCCCTGTCATTTTCTCCTTCCTTGAAGAAAAGACCTTCCAGATGAACATTACGTGGGATATGTCTCATCGGGTATTCGAGTTGGCCGCGAACTAAAATTGGATGATAGTTGATTCCTACTTTAGTTCCTATGAGGGGTACATTAGTGAAGTTTCCACATTTGTCAATGATCCTTATCCCGTCATAGATCCGATTGTACCAGTCTATGTCAGAGTTGGTAAGAGACATGATTCTCTGTGACCAACGTAGAGTACTCTTATGATCCCAAAATGTAGCAGTCTTAGGTAAATGGGAAGTGAACCACTTGTAAAGTAAGGGTACACAGCAGGTGATCATTCCTCCGATGTACAAATTCCTTAAGTGTACAGAATGATAAGCAACTGCGAGCAAGGTTGGTACAGAGTTTCCAATCAGAAATATCTTAATGGCATTGATATCAATGAAATTATCAATGTTGGGAAAAAGGAACAACCCGTATGTGAGTAGCACAAAGATATCTTCGAAAGCAGTAACGTTTCCTATACTGGCAAAGTACAGGGCTTTCTCTACCAAGAACTTGGCCGGTAAACCTTGGATTCCATCCTTAATGGTCATGTGAGTCCTAACTTCTGACTCTCTAAATAGATTGCTCTTGTAATGGTTTGATCCTTTGGAATTTCTTCCAGTCCAGAAAAGGGAGCTTGGTCAGTGATGGGTAAATCAGTCAGGTGAGAGTACTCTTCTAGCGTCGGTGCTAGTTGATAATCCGGGAATGTGAAACAGTGATAAACCGGATCGTAAAACTGAATTAACGTAGACAGGATTCCTTCAACTACATGGACCCTTAACAGAGACAACAGTCCTCCATACTTAGCTCTGAAAGCATCAGGGTTGGTGATCATCCTTGCCAACCCTCTTAAATCCTCTAGTTTTGAACCTTGAAGGTGTACTTGTGCGTCTTCCTTCTACCGAAATCCATAACGCAATCTTTCTCTCTGATATTTGCAATCATTGTCTTAGTTTAATTTGAAAAAGAGAGACTAGAAAAGAAGAATTTTTTCTTTGTTTAAAAGTTTTTTAAATGAATGCATGAATGCAGCACACAAAAACATAGAAAAAATATGGGTTCAAAGGTTCAGTGTCATGAGCACGGAATCATGGCTCTACCCATCCCAAAGGTTATACTATGGTGAATTTTTGTACCTGTACTCAAAATCATTGACCCCCCTTGGGATAACAACAGCAGGTTGGTTCACCCGAGCGAGCTGTAGCATCTTAGGGTAATCTCAATTGAGTGTAGTATCGCGTGACAACTATTTTCGATAGCTCCCGTACTACTAAATAGCCACATGGTTACTGTCTACTAAATCCTCAGTTTCATGGATACCACAATCAAACAATCTTCTTTCACAACCGAAGTCGTTAGACATTGAATCTGCAAAGGGTATCTCCACTGATTTGATGGTCTACCAGGACAGCTTATTCAGGATTCACTCCCTGTAAGACCGCCCGTCTCTGCCATCACCTAACTTAGGTATCACTCATACTTTCCACATGCGACATCACTCGCATTCCCATTAGCAGACAAAATGATTCCCCAGTGAAGTCGCCATTTTACTGTAGCGTGCGATTTTTGTCGGTGACGCGACCACCTCATCGCACAGAATGGCTTCCTCCTCAATGGGGGAGAAGTGGGATGCTACTTTCTGATTTCTTTATTTATCCCGTGAAGCTGGAAGGGAAAGGGAAGCTATCTAAATCTAACCTTGCACGCGAATGTTTAACTGAACAAATGCTTAAAGAGAGTCGGGGGGTCAGGTTATACAATGGGGAGTTGTTAATTACTCATCCTATATGTGGTTATCCACAGGTTGTTAGTTTTAGGTTCTGCTTTGTACTTGATGGTGTTTATCCGTTGATGGGTTGGGAAAGTTTCTTGGGAAATATGAGAGAGAGTATGATGATTTTGGTGAGGTATTGGGCCTCAATTTTGATTGGTATTAAGGTACTGGACCTAGAGTATTTGTTTGGTATACTCGCTAAGATTTTGCAATCTTATGCCTATGCATTCCCATTTTAAAGAAACAGGGAAATCAGAGCAATCGTAGTTCCTCCTATTCTATGGGAGGAAAAAGATGTTTTGGTGTCTTGTTCAAAGCCCAAGATTGAAGCTAAAAGGTTTATTTGTGTCTTGTTCAAAGCCCAAGATTGAAGCTAAAGGTTTGACTTAGAGAGAATTTGTCATCTCTAAAGGGAGACATCCGGTCTGTTTACCACAACTGTTGGGCGACTGATTATAAAGGAGGGTTACTTTACCTGGGATATAAGAATCCAGCAATGCCATAATTTCCTTTATAGGGGATTTATCCTGAAGGAGAAAACTTTAACTCAGTGTTGAGCAATGCCATTTTTCCTTAGGAATCTTTCATGCTAAGAGGGGGACAGTGGCGTGGATGTAAACAATCCAGAGGCTTGCCGCTTACAGCAATTAGATGAGAGAGAGAATTTACCAGGATAAAAGATGGACAACAGCTTGGATATTTGAATCAACAAGTGTGCCACTTATAGCAGTTATCCGGGCTTAGGGTTTGTTTTGATTCTTCTGTTTTGATAGGTGATATACAGAGAAATGTCTTCCGACAGAGAGATTTTGGTTTTTCTCTGAAGGGATGTTGATTTTTGTGTGCCTTGATCAAAGCCCAAGGTTGAAGCTAAAAGGTTGATTGACTCCACTGGGGGAGTCACAAGGCCTAAGAGGAGGCTGGAAAGGGCTGACTCAACAAGAGAGTGTTTATATATATCTTGTACAAAGCCTAAGATTGAGGCTAAAAGAGACTGACTCTTTGGGGAATATTATTATCTGTCTTGTACAAAGCCCAAGATTGAGGCTAAAAGGGGTTTTGACTCCATGGGGAGAATTATCTGTCTTGTACAAAGCCCAGGATTGAGGATGAAAAGAGGATTGACTCAACAAGAGAGTGACTTTATATGTCTTGTACAAAGCCCAAGATTGTGGTTGAACAAACTGGAGAAATCATTATACAAAGCCAAAGAGGAGACTGTCTTTGCTGGGGAAGAACAAAGAAAGAAGTCTTTATACAAAGCCTAAGAGAAGTTTCACCAAGAATAATGCCTTTCTCTTTGTTCCATATTGTTTAAGCCCAAGAGAAGGCAAGACTGTATCTGGAAATCCTATGGGGATCTAGTTTTGACTGTATTCAAGAGTGACCAACTGGCTTTACCTAGATTCTAGACCTAGTTGCTGGGGAAAACTCTAAACAGATATACTAGTATATATACAGTTGATATATGACAAGTATTTAAAAGGATATGAAAGAAGGACTTACAGGCGAGCAAGCTTCCAACAATACAGTTATATATATATATATATATATATATATATATATATATATGAAAGCATGTAAATGAAAACTGATAAAAACTTACAGGCGAGCAAGCTTCCAAGGTAACAGCTGTATGGTTAGCTGTTCAAGAAATTAAAGAAAGTTTTGATAACAACTATGGGTTTGAACCTAAATCAAAAGGGAGGTTGTTTTGAAAAGGTTATTGGGGCTTATACTCAAGGAGAAGCCCAGATGAAAAACAGTAATCGTACCGTTGTTTTGTAAATTATATTGGGACTTACACAACGACTGAGGCCCAAAAAGGTTTTGGTTAAAAAGGGATTGGGTCTTACACTCTATTAGAGGCCCAAAGTTTTGAAAAAAAGGAAAGAAATAGGACTTACAACACAAGGGTAGGCCCAATTGATTTTTAGTGAAAAGGCGACAATCGCGTCGTGGTTTTTTGAAAACACAGTGGGACTTATACAATGACTGAGGCCCAAAGAGGTTTTTATTTATAAGGAATGGGTCTTACACTCTATTAGAGGCCCAAAGTTTGAAAAAAAGATTTGGTAGGGTGACAGTGATCAAAACCCTAATTTTTTGTTTTAAAATGTATTTTAATTGAATAAAAATTCAATTAAAATAATCAAACATGTGAAAAAAGGTCATGATCTTGGATTTATATTTCGAAAATCATGTTTCATTCATGGGATGATTTAAAAATCATTTGAATTTTGAAAACCAAAAGAAAGAAATATTTTTAATGTTTAAAAACAAATAAAAATATAATTCTTTACAAAAATATCAAATATATGAAATAAATAATATTTTTGTGAAATTTTCATGGAATAAAATATTTTAACATTTTTGGGAATTTTCAAAAAAAGAACCAATAAAAAATAAATAAAATTGAGAGAGAAATTAAATTTTTAATTAATTAACAAAAACATGAAAATATGGAAAAAAAATAGCAAAAAATAGGGGAAATGGCAAAATGGTCTGGGTGGGGTTTGAACCCACGACCATCAAGCCAAACATACATGCGCGTTACCAGTGGGATGGTGATACATCCGTGTATCAAAACCACCCCATAAATATATAAGGGGTGCCTTGTTTCTTGGTCTGGGCAAGGCAAGGCAAGGCCGGCTTTTGGGCAATTTACGTGAAGCCTCTAACTTTCTCATTTCTCCATGGATTGAGACAAAATTTAGGTGCATCTGACCTAGAATTTCACAAGGAATCCAATGGCGGTCTTTGTTTTTTCAGATGAGGTCCCTATTTTAAAACCCGATAGTGGTTTTGAAATAGGCCTATATTTGCATTTTCTATGCTAACACATGGTACAGGCAAGAATTACATGACAAATTGGTTCAAACACAACATATATAACATGTATGAGATGTTTATGATCAGTGGACTTCAAAGCAATGCATAATTTAAAAAGTTCAAGTGATGATGCACTTACCTCTTGAAGCTCCTTGTGCTATCTGTCAAGTTCCTTGTGCCAGAAGTCCAATGCTTTGAACACTCTCAATTGATCCCTTAGAAGCTTTTAGAATGGTTAGAACCAGCTGGAATCCTCAGGAATAAGTTGTAGCTCTTTCTTGCAAAAGTGCCAAAAGTGATCAATATGGCAACTCTCTCAAATGGTGTTCCAGATGAGGGGAACCATTTGGGAAAGTTCAAGGATAATATTTGGAGTGTGTTTGAGGCTTTGTTTGGTTTTGGAAGTGACTGAATCAAGACATGGCATGAAAAATGCAGAAAAGTACAATTTTTAGGTTTTGGAAGTGGACTTTGTGATTTTGGTGTTTCAGGTCACAAGTGAGTGTTTGAAAAGCTTAGATACAACATATTAGAGGTGTTTGGATCATGAGTTGTGGTGGAATTGCTCTCTAAGTCAAAAACTCAGAGATACCTTGCAAAAGAAGGCATTTTGGCCTAAAGAGAGGGATTTTGAGGAAAGCAAGTGTTGTAGTGTTTTGGTGTACTCAAACTGAGCACAAATGAGATCTATTTATAGTAGAGCAAGTTTGTTTTACAAACAATAGTGAATGGCAGCTGCAGCAGGCCTTTGGCCAATGTTGAGCAAAAGAAATCTCAAGTATCCTCTAGCCATTGACTTGAGGTTAGGGCACAGGCCTATGGTCCTATGATTCAGTGTTGATCCTTGACTCATTCAGTTCAAAATGTGTCAGTCCATGCCACCTTGGTATGTCCATTAAATGCATTGAAACAAAATTGGAGTCTTGGCACCTTTTTACCCTTTTTAGGTTTGTTATGGCTAATGTAGATTCTTGAACTTTGGAGGCTTGGGGATCAGATTATTCCCTTCTTGTTTTATCCTCAGATGTGTTCAAATTGATGACAAGACTTGGATTTATCAGATTTGGACAAATTGAGCAAAATGCACAAATTCTGCCTTGTAAAAACCAGTTCATGATGTCATGTTCCAAGGGTTGTATCTCCTTGCTCAAATGGAATTTGGAGATGATCTGGAGTATGAGGTAGTTTAAGCTTTTGTAGAGTGTAGCAAGACCTACAAATCCAGCTTTGGATCACCCAAAATGGCTACTTGGATCTCAAGTTATGATCCTTGGAAGTTGGTACCAAAATCACTTTTATTCCATAACTTAGAAAAATTTTGGTTTCTCAAGGTTGCCCCTTTTGCAAGAAACCTCACTTTTCTTGATTTTTCTTGATGAATTATGATCAATATCACACATAAACATTATTTTTGAATTAGAGGAACAATATTTGTGAAAAATTCCAAAAAGTCAAACTTGATTTTGTGCACAGTTGACTTTTTATCGGATGAAATCCAAACTGTGCGATCCTTTGTGAAATCAAGTCCTTGACCTAAATCAAACCTAATGGATGGATTCCATAGGTGTTATAGGGTATATTGAATCATGTCCCAAGGTTTGGGAGCATGTCTTAGTCAAAAGTCAAAGGTACAGTTGACTTTTTCCTCAAAACCCTAATTGTGGTCCAGATGAAATTGAAACTTGTGAGTCAAGCTTCTTGGATCAACCCATTGTTGCAAATGGATCAATGTGGTGTATTTAAGGCCCTCAAATCATGTCTTGAGGTATTGGCTCATGTTTTGTCCCAAAAGTCAACTTAGGGGTGAATTAGGTCAAGAAACCCTAATTCTTAATTTTTTATGAATGCTTCCCATGAGGCTAAATTGACTTGATGATTGGGTCCATGAGGTCCCTTGGAGTATCTTGGGTTATCTTTTGAAGCATTGGCTCATGCCGAGATGAAAATTTTCATCTGGAGGCCTTGGTCGACCAAAACCCTAATTTGGTGACACTGGCGATCTTGAGGCTTGATCCACTTGGAATGTTGCAACTTTGTGCTTGATTCCTGATGTGGGAGTCCTATTGATCCTTTGGGGGTGTTTGAGAGGTTAGACAAGTTAAAGATCATGTTATTTCTTGATTGATCTTTTGTCTAAGTGCTCTGAGAGGGCTCAAAACCCTAATTCTTGGTTGTAGTGAATGTTCACCCATCTTTGGGGAGATTGAGGCATGTAGGTACATCCATATTGTGATGATGATTTGCACAATGATGGGAAATCTTGGTGGTCAAAATTTGGGCAGATCCCTCTAAAATTGATGTTGTGTTATAGTGGGAGACTCCGAAGTCTGCTACCGAGATACAAAGTTTTATGGGATTGGCAGGTTATTACCGCAAGTTTATCGAAGGCTTTTCTAAGTTGGCATTACCTTTAACTCAGTTGACTCGAAAGGGTAAGCTTTTGTGTGGGATGTAGCCTGCGAAGAGAGTTTAGTGGAATTGAAGAAGAGGTTGACGACCGCTCCAGTGTTGATTTTACCTAATCTGAGCAAATCCTTTGTGGTGTATTGTGATGCGTCGAAGATGGGTCTTGGTGGAGTATTGATGTAGAACGGACTTTGTGTCGGGGTTTCCGAGGACGGCAAAAGGGAATGATTCAATTTGGGTGATCATCGATAGATTAACTAAATCGGCTCATTTCTTGCCGATGAAGATTAATCATTCTATGCAGAAGTTAGTCGAGATGTGTGTTGAGGAGATTTTGAAGTTACATGGGATACCGTTGATTATTGTCTCGGATAGAGATACGAGATTTACATCTAGGTTCTGAGTTTGCAAGATGCTTTGGGTACTAAGTTAAGGATGAGTTCTACCTATCATCCGCATATGAACGGTCAGACAGAAAGGATTATCCAATCCTTAGAGGATTTGTTGAGGGCTTGTATGTTGGATCACGGAGGATCTTGGGATAGCCATTTACTATTGATTGAGTTCACGTACAATAATAGTTTTCATTCTAGTATTGGAATTACGCCCTATGAAGCTTTGTATGGGAGAAGGTGTAGGACTCCTTTGTATTGGTATGAGTCGAGCAAGAGTACTGTACTCAGACCTGAGATTGTGCAAGAAACGACTGAGAAGATTAAGATGATCCAAGAAAGGATGAGAGCGTCGCAGAGTCTCCAGAAGAGCTACCATGATAAGAGAAGGAAGACATTGGAATTCCAAGAGGGAGATCACGTGTTTTTGAGGGTGACGCCAGTGACTGGTGTGGGTCGAGCTTTGAAGTCTAGGAAGCTCACTACACGTTTTGTTGGTCCATATCAAATCTTGCAGAGGATAGGAGAGGTAGCCTATAGAATTACTTTACCGTCGTCACTTGCGAATTTGCATGACGTGTTCCATGTGTCTCAGTTGAGGAAGTACATTTCGGATCCGTCGCATGTGATTCAGATGGATGATGTACAAGTGAGGGATAACATGACAGTGGAAGCATTACCTGTGCGGATTGATGGTCGAGAAATGAAGCAACTGTGGGGTAAAGACATAGTTTTGGTGAAGGTATTGTGGGGTGGGCCAGCTGGAGAAAGTTGGACTTGGGAACGTGAAGATCAGATGAGGGAGTCGTATCCGACTCTATTTCCTTTAGGTAATTTTCGAGGGCGAAAATTCTTTAAGTGGAGGAGAGTTGTAACACCCCAAATTTGTAAGAATATTTATTTAATTTATTTAAATATAATATTCGTGAATTTTTGTGAATTTTTGTGGTTTGTGTTGACGTCGGTATTTTTGTGGAGTTTTGGTTATTTAATTAAATAATAGTATATAATATGAAATATATTAGTATTATTATTAATTTAAATAATATTAAAAGGTTTAAGGGTAAATTGGACTTTTAAGGAGGAGTTAGTGAGGGTAATATTGGGAAAACCCATTTTTGAAGCCCAAGGGTTAGGTTTAACAAAAAGGAGAATGTGAGAGGAATAGGATTCACTTTGTTAGATCGTGAAAAGAAGGGAAAAGGGCAGAGCTCTGAGGAAAGAGGGAAAAGCCTAGGATTCGAGAAGCTTTTCAAGAACTAAAGAAAGAAAGCTTGGAATCGACAATCGAAGTTATGGGGAGTATTGCCTTTCATTGTTTTCAATATAGGAATTCGATGTGTTTAAAGCTGATTTTTGAGGTTTATGTAGGTTTGTGGGTTTATGAGTAAATTGATGATTTAGGTGTTGTTTTTGTGGATTGATGATGAATATGAAGGGTTGGATTGAATCGGATAAAAGTAGGCCTTCGAGGCTAATTTCTCTGTTGATGTTGTTCTGAACTCGTAGGGAAAGGGATTTATGGAAGTTATGAAGGTAATTGGGTTTGTGAAGGTTTATATGAAATTGAAGCTTAGGATAGTGTAATAAATCAGCCTAATAGTCGTAGGTTTTGTGCCTTTGTTGCCATAATGCCTTATGAATGTTTTGGGGATGTTTTTGGGGTAAATGAGGCTGAACTCGTAAGGTTTTTGGGGTTTGATATGCTACTGATGCGTAGCAGCGATTGCAGGAAATCGTGACCTTGCAAAACGAAGGAATTCTTCGCAAAGCGAATGTTCGCCCCAGACTCGCTGGGCGAACAGCGCAGCGAATGCGCGATGACGCTGTTTGGTGATCCTAGGATGAAATTTTAATTAGTATTTAAAGTTCGCAAAGCGAACTTCCCAGCGAATAACTTCGCTAGGTGAATAGAGGTAGCGAGGAGAACATAATGGGGTTTCTCTGGTTTTTGTATGGGATTTTAGGGTTCGCTGGCAGCTCGCAAAGCGAATGCCAGGGCGAACAAGTTCACAAAGCGAACATTCCAGCGAATGCCTGTTGTTCGCGAAATTATTTTGTGATTCTTGTGTTGTCTTGATATTTTGAGCTATGATTATTTTGATGAATTACCATGATTGTATTGATGATTATGAGATGATGATTTCATGATGTTTTGAGGAATAAATGATGATATGATTAACATGAGATTTTGATGAACGATGATGCACGTAATGACTTTTATTGATGATGATGATAATGACGTTGTGTATCATGCATTTATAGCATTCTAGACTTTGGTCTATTGTGGCTTCAATCCCATTGTGCGGATGTGAGGTAATTTGACGTGCTCCGGTTCTTGTGTGGAATCGATCCTATTGACGGGGATCTTTGGAGGGTGATGGCCTAGTGTCCATCGATTTTGACGAATTGGTACCACATGCATGAGTCTTGTTGTGCATTGCATTTATTTGGCATTGATGTGATTATGATATCGTGATTTTTTATGTTTTCCCTTTGTGATGACCCTGATGATGTTGTATATGATAATGACACCATTTTATGCATATCCTATTTTTATATTAATTATAATGAATTGTGATTACTCACCCTGCCTGTTTGAATGTTGCCTCCATGTGGGTAACATGCAGGTGATCAGGCTTAGCTGTGGATGCCTTCGAGGACTTTTGGAGTTTATTTTGCTTTTGGTCGATGTAGAGGGTCTTGCTCTGATAATGTAACATCGGGTTAGGTCGTTGAGTCGAACCATGTTGAGTTGTTATTTTGTTGTTATTTTTTAAGGATTATGGCTTTTATTGAAAACCTTTCGATTTTGAATTATTGAGTTTCGCTGCTATTTGATGTCCTTTTGATTTAATTTGAGGAAAACCCGTTGTTTACGGAGCAACTGTTTTATTTGAATTTTATTGAGAAATGTGCACCCTTTGAGGTGGTTTTGATTTTACTCTGATATTATCTTATTTCTGCTGCAATATTTGTGGGGGTAGAAAAGGGTGTTACAACGTAGCCTTGTGAGGTACGAACCAAACCCCTAAGGTCTGGTTTCGTTTTAGGTTCTCTGCACCGTGTAATTCTGAGTTGAATGGTTAGGGTTCTTGGACGTGTGTGCTTTGATTTAGAGTATTGAATGGGAATCGCTGAGAATAGGTTATAGATTGTGTGAGGGGGGTCAAGACGATCGGATTGAGGTAGGTAGAAGGTCGGTTGGACCTCCGCCACCGTCGGAAGCAATTTACGACGCGGTGGTTGGTTTCTCCAACGACATTTCTGTAGAGAAGAGTGTGAGCATGCTTGAAATTGTGTCTGCTGAATCTTGCTTTGATTCCCCCCTTCATACCTTAAACTTGGGCTTGAGCCCATCACAAATTCTATCTGCACCCTATATCAACTGCCACATCTCCCTCTGTTTATTTTCTTGTTACTTTTGATTAATTCTCTTGTTACATTTTGGATTAAAATTCTGGTCGGATGTCCAATATGATTTCGTAGATTTTTTATTGGTTGTCTTCATTTTGCTTGTGGAATTTTTGGTTGATTTCTTATTGATCTTCTTCAGTACAACAAATTGATTGGAGTTTGGTAGATAATTTGATTAATTTTTTTCTGGTGAATTATTGATCAACATTCTTGTCAATAAGACATTGTTCCTGACTCCCATGAGCGGAGCTAATATGTCTGTTGGTATTGCATATGCATAATGTATTTCATTCAAAATTAATGCCGCATCTTAACTAGTGATTCGTTCACAGGGCTTTACGATATCTTTTCAATAAAAACTTCAAGATTAACATGTATGTTGCATTAGAATAATCATTCTCAGAATAATCATTCTCAGAATAAGCATTTTCTACTTGCGTACATTGTACTTGACACCAATGAAACCTGCATAATGAGCATCAGTCGAGAAGTTTGACTTTGCCAAGAGGAAATTTCTGGAAAATCATATTGAGGAGCATGTAGTCAAAAGACTCTGTCAGGTAACAGTTTTCTCATGTAGCCAATCCGGGGCGATCACGTCGAGGAATCTCTCCAAGTTCAGCCAATTCGGGGCAATCACATCGAGGAATCTCTTCTAGTTCAGCCAATCTGGGGCAATCATGTCGAGATTCATCAAATCTCTCAGAGACAGGGATAGAAGTACTGCAAGACTCGTACTGAGGCAGGACACCTCAGGAGCGAGAAGTTGTCCTCTCCAGATGACAGTTAATCAGAAGCACCTCTTCAAGATTAAGAATACTGAGGCAGAATATTTCAAGTCATTATGAATCCCCTCGAGGCAAATTCCTTCATAGGTTACGCAGTCTGGGGCAGTTACGTCGAGATCCGGTAAATCTCTCCAAGAGTTTGAAGACCCGTGGACATTTAGAATGCTAGGTTTTTTGTAAAATCCTCTTGAGACGATTTCGCCCAGTAAGCCAGGTGGTCTGAGGCAAGTGGAGAGTTTGCTTATGATAATTGGCATGCAGTTGATCAGCAGAAGCGTGAAACGTCAAAGTAGTTCCCAGTATGAGGTTTCTCTTCCTCGGCAAAGTGTCTTTCCCCAGTGGAATGTTAGAATCGTTGTCCGTCACCGGCAGAAATGGCTAAGGTGACATTGTCCTCAGCCAAGTGTTATTATTCTCCCCAGCAAGAATTCAGAGATTCGGTTTCTCCAGTCAGAGTTGGATTTATCTTTTCCCCTGACAGATTAAGGATGGTTCGTTTTTGCTCTCCAAGCAGGTTGGCATCCCCATCAAGAGGTTCGTTTGACCTTCCTTCTCCAGTAGCATTTCTCTCCCCACAGAGTACTGGTGCATGATTTCCTCATCAAGTCAAGAATTTCCTCCCTCAGCAGAGGCTTATTTAATCTTTACTCTCCAACAAGCACTTCCTTCCTCGGCAAAGGTGCTTGATCTCAGTTCCCCTAGCAGCCCAGTCAGAAGGTTGTCATTTCCCCAGCAAAGCCCTATGGTTATAGGCTCTCCTCAAGCAGGACTGGTTCTAGTGATGTTCCCATCTAAGTCATCACCCACCGCAATTCAAAGTCCAGATGTATCAACAGTATTCCCCAACCGAGTTGTTGATCTTTTCCCCATAGACAATCAAAAGATCAGATCAGTGATCACTTCCTCGGCAGAGTTGCTAATCATCATCCCCAGCAGTGGATTCTCTTTGCATCTTGCATATAGTAATCATCATATCATTGCATCCTCAAAATGCGTAGCATTTCCATTTGATATGGAGCATTACGCCATAGAAAAATTCAAACATATGCATTCGAAGCATAAGCCAGGTTTGGATATTCTCGCTACCAGACGTTCCCCCCGAAAAAAAAGTAGTTTAACTCAGGAGGTTCAGTCTTACCTTTATCCTCGGTGAAGTTGCCAACGAACTCGTTCATCTTACTGATATTCCCCTGCAGAGTTGCCTATTCAGACTTCTCTTTTCCCCAGCAGAAAACGATGTAACTGTAGCCCCAAGCAGGCACCTCAATCAGTCCTTAGGGTAGTAGATCTGTCAATCTCCCCCCTTCTGATCTTTGTTCCCTAGCAAAATCGTCTGACTAGGAGTCCATTGTACCCTCAGTATTCTTCTTTGATACCGAAAAGTATCATCCTTCGATAGCGGTATGTGTCGTTATCTCAATATTTCTTCGATACCGGTAAGTATCGTCTTTGCAATACACTCATTTGTGTTTGTATCTTTCTTTTGATACCGAAAAGTATCATCTTTTGATACCGGTAAGTATCGTCTTTGCAGAACACTCATTCATGTCTGTATCTTTCTTTTGATACCGATAAGTATCATCTTTCGATACCGGTAAGTATCGTCTTTGCAGAAAACTCATTTGTGTCTATATCTTTCTTTTGATACCGGAAAGTATCATCTTTCGATACTGGTAAGTATCGTCTTCTCAGAACACTCATTCGTGTCTGTATCTTTCTTTTGATACCAGAAAGTATCATCTTTCGATACCGGTAAGTATCGTCTTTGCAGAACACTCATTCGTGTCTGTATCTTTCTTTTGATACCGAAAAGTATCATCTTTCGATACCGGTAAGTATCGTCTTCTGAGAACACTCATTCGTGTCTGTATCTTTCTTTTAATACCAGAAAGTATCATCTTTCGATACCGATAAGTATCGTCTTTGCAGAACACTCATTCGTGTCTGTATCTTTCTTTTGATACTGGAAAGTATCATCTTTCGATACCGGTAAGTATCGTCTTTGCAGAACACTCATTCATGTCTGTATCTTTCTTTTGATACCGGAAAGTATCATCTTTCGATACCGGTAAGTATCGTCTTCTCAGAACACTCATTCATGTTTGTATCTTTCTTTTGATATCGATAAGTATCATCTTTTGATTCCGGTAAGTATTGTCTTTGCAGAACACTCATTCATGTCTATATCTTTCCTTGTGATACCGGAAAGTATCATCTTTTGATACCGGTAAGTATCGTCTCTTCAGAACACTCATTCGTGTCTGTACCTTTTCTTTTGATATCGGTAAGTATCATCTTCCGATACCCGTTCGTGTCGTTGTTCCAATCCTACATCTACGTCTCACCTCGTGATTTTAGACACCGGTCTATGTCGTTTCTTCCGCATAGCAGATTTTTCAATCTCACCCACCCTTTTATCCCCAGTAGAGTTTCATACTCATCAAATCTTCTACCCTTTATTTATACTCGCAGAGTGAAAATTTTTTGTTTTCTTTGGTATTCAATCCCTATTTACCTCGAATGTCTGAAAGCCGATGTTCTCATCCCTTCAGGTCCACAGTTGATTGAATAGGGGCAGCTGTAACACCCCAAAATTTGCCCTCCTATTCATACCATCAATAAGTGGCTTTTGCTTCACATACATATGCATCTCCACTAGGTCATTTGCATTGCATGCATGCATTCAATAAGGCACTTTGGCTCAAAAGGATCAGTGACAATTGCAAGCTAGGGGTTCACAACGGTTTGAGGTGTATATATCAAATAAGACTGATTCTTCTGGTTCTTCAAGCAGTGAAGTATGGGATTAGGGTAGTGAAGTATGGTTATCATGGACCTCTTCTTCTTCAAGCTACTAGGGCTATCTTTGTCTCCGAAATTCGCCATGGTCTTGAATCAGAGTTTATTTCTCTGTGTTTCTCAGGAGATCAGGGTTTCATCAAGGGTATAAATGAATTTTGCCATGAGCCATGATTTTGTTGATTCTCAATGTCTCGAGCCATTTTTGTCACTCAAATCACGCGTTAGGGTTTATTTCCCTGATTACGTGGGTTTCAAAGGTTATCTGTGAAGACTATTCATCATGGGCTTCTTATTCTCAAGGTTCATCAAGTCATAAGATCGTCATCATCTTAGGGTTCCTCATCCTTTATGGTGTTTGTTGTGGATATTCATCAATAGGAGATTATGTTTGGGTTTCTTGTCAAGAGATTTTGTTAATCGAGATGCAAGTATGAAGTATATCACAAAAGATGAATTGATGATTTCTTGGTGCCCAAGGTCTTGTTGTGTATTCAATTATGCGAGATGTTATGGAGAACTCGATTCAAGTCGAGGATGTAAGGCGCATGTTTAGGGCTTATTTGGAATTCCAGGAACCACTTTTAAGTCCAAACATCCATTTCAAGAAAAAAAACCACTTTAATGCATATCCCAATTCCATAACCATTGTGAATCCATTCTATCCGTTAAACCGATTGTCCATATCCATTTCAACCAAAAATCCATTTTGAAACCACATTCAATCAACCATTTTTTCTAATAACTAAAACCATCTTTACTTCAAGCCAATTCTCATGTCCTTAATTTCAATCCAATTCAATCTCAAATCCACATCCACTTTTAAACCCATTTTTAAGCCTATATCCATCTTTAGCCATCCATTCTTTTTCATGTCCTAATTAAATCCATTAGATCATTTTTACCATTTTTTTCTAAATCCATCTCTTAAATCCATTTTTCTAACCAATATTCAAGAAGTCCTTTCCAAATATCCACATTCTAAACCATTTGTTATCCATATTGAACCATTTTAGGTCCATTTTCAAGTTTCAATAACCCTTAGCCAAATTCTAAATCCAAACTACAATTCCAACCCAATTCTCTGTTTAAGTCATGATCCATTTTGCTAAATTCAAGTCCAATTATCCAATATTCATACTAAAAAAAACATAAAGGAAAAAGAGTGAATTGAAAGAAAAATCCATTCATTGCAAAATATAGAGTTCAAAACTCATAATAGCTTTACACAAGGCTGCATAACATTGATTCACAAAAAATATGACAGTGATATGGATATCACTCCAAGGTCTCCACTGCGGATCCTAGATGGTATCAGTAAGCCTTCCAACACTTAAAATCACACACCATGAATCTTCTCCAACTTTTGCAAAACCCTCACATTCAGAATCAGAAGCATTGTTCTGTTACTGTCATCCCCGAACTCCTTCGTTTCCTTCAGAATTGTTTGCCTTCTACTTTACAACCCTTCTTTGACTATACTTTGTTTCCATTAGTTCTACTTCTTGATGCAGCAATTCAGTGTAGATCTACACAGAAATTTGATTCTCAGGAAAAGTATATTGTGTCTGATATTCCAAAAACACCATTTAAAGCAAGTGATAGGGTTGCCGAAGGTATAGTTCATTGTTTGGAGGAACTTCTGAAGAAATGTTGTTCGAGTTCTGTGAATCAGATGGTTGTGATACTAAAGGAGTTAACATACGGGGCTCTGCTGTCACCGTCTGAGGCTTCAGAGGAGTTGTGTGAAGGAATTTTGCTGTGTTTCAGGGTACTGCTTTTGAATTTAAACTCTTGTTCTGACCCGTCATGCTCATGTAAAACAATTCCTGGTTTACCTGCACTTTCGGATGACATTTATGATCATAGACTTCATGAGAATTTCAAGAATGTTTCAGAATCAGAAGAATGTTCACTAGCATTTCTCCGACCCCAAACTGCTGCAGTACCATATGCTCCACCTTCTTATCAAAAACAAGGACATGCTCCTTATCCTTATGTTCCTGCAATGAGGACATCAATATATATTCAGTAATATTATCAAACCGCGACCAATGCAATATGACAGACTTTCGTCCATAAACAACACCGCAAAGCACTCACATCTTAACAAAATTTCACACATTGCATTTTTCACAAATCAAGTTACAAGTGCAAAACAAGAACAAGTTACACCACAGCAACCAACGTACCTAACTGCGAAGCATCATTTCATCGGAGCTATTCGATCGTACAACACAAAAGGCCTCAATCATCAACTCGAAACACGCATTGCAGCAGCTGCTGATGCTCCTTGTTCCTGATATAACAGATGTAATTGTTCCATTGTCTGAGTGCCGTCAACATGTAGGATTACCCAAACCGAAAGCGTCATTATCAATTCAGTTGTTTCAAGTCTTGATTCAGCAACAGTCTCAATGCCACCGACTGTGCCCTGGCCCATAATTTATGACAGAGTTGTCGGAGTACTCAATTCGATCCTTTGAATACATGCAAGAGTTATGGTTTGAGTTCCTTGCTGGCATCACAACAGATGAGCGTCCATCCCCTATCATTTCTCGACCACAAGGCATTAGAGAAACTCTATGTTCCTACAAGATTAATGGTGTTTCGTCAACAACAATAACTTAATCATCCAAAATTAGCCCTGCATCAAAACAAATGAAGGATCAAACTTGACAGCATCATAAAGTTAAATTTGAAATAACATCCTAACAGCATTTCGGCACGCATTTCTACAAACAAGTTGACAACCAAAAATGTCACATACAGTTCTAGTATCATACCTTTTGAACTCATCACAGTACCCACTGACTAATCCAAGGCAGCATCTTTCGATATTTAACTGAATCCGCAAGGTTTGGAATTCACAAAAGTTGGCCTTTTGAACCACCATTTGTTACAAAATGAAGAACAGAGGCTTTCTTTGTCAATCAAATCCAGGAATGATTAAAAGCCAGCACTATAGAAGAGCTTCACCTATCATTGCAGCATTGAGGGATTTGTTGGCAGCTGCACCTGAACTTCCAGATCCCCCAGCAACAGCAGCAGCTTGGAATCAAGATATCAATAGCCTTCTGAACTGAAGTTGCATTCAGAGCCTGACCTTTTGCTTCTGAGCATTCAACTGCAGCTCCCGCATCTCAAATGTATTCATCCAGTTTCGCGAGTCCCGAGTCCTAGAATCATCTTTACCAAGTTGTTTAACAAGTATATCATATGTTTTTTCTTGTGCTGGTGAGAGTTTGAAAGTCACCTATAATAATGAAACTTTTGTTAACGAAATTTCACTTACCGAAACCGCTGCATCTCGCAAAATTGTTCGCCTTCAACCACTGTTTCATCCGTGTCCTGATTAGCTTCTGTATTCAAATGCTATAGCTTTGCAGAGAGAGTAGTGTCACCTGTTATGCGAGATGGGATCAGTTAACCAAACCGTTTCGATAAAATTGGATTAAATCATTATTGGTTTGTTCATAGCCGAACTGTTATGAAAGTTTGATGCATCAGTTCATAGTTTCGAACCAAACTGTTATAGCTACAATTGTCGAGCAAGTTATCGATAAATGGGATATTTCAGAAATACCTGTACTTATCTGGACGTTCACACCAATAGACGAATTGTTTGGCACAGATTTATTTTATACTGGTGGCGGGGATGCAAATGTGATTAAGCCTATATTGCTGACATTATTCGAAAAAAGATTTGTCACGTGAAACAAACATTTTGGGGTGGTCCATCTTCCATCTTTCTGCAAGCAGCGGAACACAGAAAACAAATCAACAGTCATTCATTCTTATTAACCAAATTCACAATATCATTCAAACTAATTCACACTAACCAATTCACCTTTAACAGAATTAATCAATATGACCCATAACTGTCAAGACTCCATGTAGTTTCTAACAATCATTTTCCAAACAAATCAATCCACTCACCTACAATAATGCACCAACAGTAGCAGATTGTGTTTAAAAATGCTCTCATATCAAATACTAACTAGTTAACATCCCACTAATTGAATTTCAGAACTCTATCCTAACTAACTCTAACCAACATCATAACCTCCTAACTGTCAAAACTAAATTAACCATCCCTAACCGACTTTTTCTTCTAACTAACTTTCACAATCCCCATAGTTCCATAACTGAATCCATAGCAACTCTTAACAAGATTTGATCAAATCCTATCCTCTATAAATCACCATCATTCATTTTTTTTTCCACATACATTATTCTCAACCTTTCATCTCACCTTCACACTCACCCTCACTTTCTTCATCCTCTTCACTTCTCATCTATGAAGCTCTGACACGCCATTCACACGGTGTGTCGCCGTGTCAGACACGTGTCCGACACGGATACGCGTACGACACACGTACGACACGTATCTGACACGTTTTTGAAGTGTCCAACACAAAAATAAATTTGAATCACAGCGGACACGGATACGACACCTTATTTCAAATAAAGGACACAGTCCAACTCAAAATATCAGAATTAAACTAAAAAAATTTCAAATTTTTTTTAAAAAAAATAGAATTTTTATCTTTCATATTCCACTTCTCCACTATAAAAACAACACAATTAGGATTCTTTATTTTTTCATATTTCACTGCTGCTTGTGTTGAAAGAAATTAGAATACATATTCATTTATTCATTCTTTAAAGAGAAGCAAGATACCATCGCATCGAGCGGAAGCTTTAGTATATATGCATAGTAACCTTCCACTTCTATCAAGGAGCACTCCCTAATATCATCAAGAGGAAACTAAAATGTGGGATGCTGTCATAAATGAGTTTGGATCATTAGATGATAGTGAATTTCTTGAAGTTGTTGACTTGTCTATGGATGAGCTAGATTTAGTGGCTAGTTTTCTCAATGTGGAGTTACTATGATATGATTTGTATCATTTTGTTTTGGTGGATTTATGTCTTTTTTTCGTTGATTGAAAGTATTAAGTTTCAATATACATAAATTTTGCTTTTCATTTTAAACTCTTTATAAATTGTGCTCATAAATAACATTATTATATTAATATATAAATTATATATAGCCGTGTCTGTGTCCTGAGTTATTTATATTAGCGGAGTCCTCGTGTCCGTGTCCGAGTCCGTGTTGTGTCCCGTATCCGTGTCCGAGTCCGGACTTCATAGCTTCTCATCTTCATCCTCTTAATCTCACTACACATGCTCCCACTCTCAATCTCACTACACATTCTCACACTCTCTAAATTGTTCATCTTCACCAATTTCACCATCATTTAATCATTTCCACCATCATCACCTTCAATCTCAAAATCACTCCAAAAAAACTCCCCCATTTTTATCACTCAGGTTCTTCAACCAAACATCACTCTCAAAAAGCCTCTCCTGCAATACCAGCCAATCCAAGAGCAAAACTCAATCAGAATCAGAATTCTGCAAAAAGACTCCACAGCGATTCGCACATTCAACAACCAGATTCAAGAACGCGAAGTACTCATACTCACGGAGTCGCAACACGACACAAATTCGGGAATGCTAAACACGAAGCTCACACACGCAGAACAACAACCACACAGAACGTTCATGATGAAATCCTACAGACTAAGGGAGTTGGAGTAGAAGAAGATCTTTAGCATAGAAGAAAAGGACTGAAGTCTTACCTTTGAATTTCCTGCTCCATCGGTGTTAAGCTCCAACGATCATCGAGGCACTCTCTGCCTTATAGGTTGGTATTTTCTCAATTGCGCTTTTTTCCTCTTAAAGTCCGCTGCCATAACGCATGTAACACCCCAAATTTGTAAGAATATTTATTTAATTTTTTAAATATAATATTCGTGAATTTTTGTGAATATTTGTGGTTTGTGTTGAAGTTGTTATTTTTGTGAAGTTTTGATTATTTAATTAAATAATAGTATATAATATGAAATATATTAGTATTATTATTAATTTAAATAATATTAGAAGGGTTAAGGATAAATAGTGAGGGTAATATTGGAAAAGCTCATTTTTGAAGTTCAAGGGTTAGGTTTAACAAAAAGGAGAATGTGAGAGGAATATGATTCATTTTGTTAGATCGTGAAAAGAAGGAAAAAGGGCAAAGCTCTGAGGAAAGAGGGAAAAGCCTAGGATTCGAGAAGGTTTTCAAGAACTAAAGAAAGAAAGCTTGGAATCGACAATCTAACGTATGAGGAGTATTGTCTTTCATTGTTTTCAATATAGGAATTCGATGTGTTTAAAGCTGATTTTTGAGGTTTATATGAGTTTGCGGGTTTATGAGTAAATTGATGATTTAGGTGTTGTTTTTGTGGATTGATGATGAATATGAAGGGTTGGATTGAATCGGATAAAAGTAGGCCTTCAAGGCTAATTTCTCTGTTGATGTTGTTCTGACCTCGTAGGGAAAGGGATTTATGGAAGTTATGAAGGTAATTGGGTTTGTGAAGGTTTATGTGAAATTGAAGCTTAGGATAGTGTAATAAATCAGCCTAATAGTCGTACGTTTTGTGTCTTTGTTGCCATAATGCCTTAGGAATGTTTTGGGGATACTTTTGGGGTAAATGAGGCTGAACCCGTAAGGTTTTTGGGGTCTGATATGCTACTGATGCGTAGCAGCGATTGCAGGAAATCGCGACCTCGCAAAGCGAAGGAATTCTTCGCAAAGCGAATGTTCGCCCCAGACTTGCTGGGCGAACAACGCAGCGAATGCGCGATGACACTGTTTGGTGATACTGGGATGAAATTTTAATTATGATTTAAAGTTCGCAAAGCGAACTTCCCGGCGAATAACTTCATTAGGCGAATAGAGGTAGCGAGGAGAACAGAATGGGATTTCTTTGGTTTTTGTATGGGATTTTGAGGTAGGTCACCACCGCCGGAAGCGATTTACGGCGTGGTGGTTGGTTTCTCCGGCGACATCTATAATATAAGAAAGGTTGTTGTTCTGGAAATCACCACATTGCCCTAACTTACTTTTCTGCCACATTATGATTTTAGGGATATTTTGTGTTCAAAAATTACTTTTTTTAACCGGCGATGCATATTGTTCAAATGCAACTTAATGTTATAGAATTAAGTATTAGGGGTGTTCGCGGTGCGGTTTGGTTCGGTTTTGAGCATAAAAATCATCCTAACCGCGAGATAAAAATGCATGTGGTTCGGTTTGGTTCGGTTGATTTTTAAAAATTCATCCAAACCAAACCAATGCGGTTAGAATTGGTTCGGTGGTTGCGGTTTATAGACTTCTTGATTATGGAATTATAAAACTAAGAAACTAATCATATAATTTCCTAAACAGAACAATCATACAAAGCAAGTTGTTTATTACAAATAAGTTGTTTATTAAAAAATGCTAGTTATATGGCCATGTTTTTCTGACAGGGGTAATAGTTACCGCATATAAAACATATCCATAAAAAGTTAATCTTCAACAAAAAAAAAAATAATAATAAAATAAAACAAACATTACTAGAATTAAATTAATAGAGATACTGCAATCATTTTAGAAGGGAATCTTATCACTAACAAAGAAAATACAATTTGAAATTGAAATTGAGATTGCAGTCAATAAATTGAAATTGAAATTGAAATTGAAATTGAAAGTTTAATTTAAAATTAAAATAGTAGTATTACTGTATTCAAAAAGAAAACAAGTTTAATATGATAAAAAAAATTAGATATTAGTATTGAAAGCTAATGACTGAATGGAATTGGAAGTGAGTCACGTGGAATTGGAAATATAATAATAGAAATTAGTAACTTAAGTTTAAAATGCGGTTTGGTTCGGTTTGGTTCGGTTTTGTGAAATGAAAACCGCAAACCGAACCAAACCGTGCGGTTCAGTAAAAAAATCATCCAAAATCATCTAAACCAAATGCGGTTTTTGCGGTTTTCGGTTTGGATTGGTTCGATTTGCGGTTTTGCTTTTGGATTGGTTCGGATACGATCACCCCTATTAAGTATTACGTAGTGGGATAATGATGTCACAACATACAATTTCGTTGCAAAGTAACTGTGTGAATTTAATTTGTTTATTTTTTCTCTCTCTTTTCATTTGGTTCCCCCAAAACTTGTGCTATGCTTTTCATTTTGTGTTTTTTTGTCTCTCTCTTCGACCATCTTTTTGGTATGGCGTCTTCTTCCTCGTCTCTCTTCTCTCAGTTTGAGTTTTGTTCAGAGGTTTGGCTTGCGAAATGTAGAAGGTCATGTTCTTCTTCATCTTCTTTGATAACAATGCAGTGATGATTTTTTATATATTTGATTCGAACATTGGGAGAAGAGTTGTTTCATGGCAAGACGATAATGTACCTATCGAACAACATTTGTTGTATTTCGTCCAGATGCCAGACGCAGCCATTGGGAACCTCTTCTCTCGCATGTTCGAGAAAATGTGAATCTGAGCCTTCTTTTGTTCATTCATCTGGAAAAATTAGTTTGATATTTAGGGTTTTTTGTTTGTAAATTTTGAAACTCTAAAAAGGTTATTTTTTAAGTAATTTGTGTTATCGATTACTGAAAATGCTGAAACCCTATATTGACACGAAATCTGAACGAAGAACCCTAGATCTGTAATTATTTTGTTTTTTCCAATATTAATGGCTTAACCTGCTTACAACATTGAAGATGTTTGTTCGAAGGAAAATGGAGTGATTTTCATAGACGGTTGTTCATAGTTTTTATAGTTCTATTGAATTTAATATATTGTGACAATTATTATTTGATTACCATGGACATTTCTCCTGATATGAGAGCAAGTTGTGAAACTTTCGTGATCGGAGATCCCAGACCATACCAATAGAGTCGACGCGAGTATCGCAACACAGTATTCTCTGTATTTGAAGTATTGGGCTACATGCATGTATGTTACAACTACTGTTGAAACAATACAACTTTCAGATTGGAAATGGCTATTGTATTATAACGATACTTTATTGATGATATATAATTTATTTCAGATAGTCGATAGATTGGATTATGTGACGACACAGACATAACTTGCCGCCTTTTATTATAACCGTCTTTCTAAGGTAATGTGATACAACAGATTGTATTCTATTTGATGTTCTAAGGCACATCTAACATGATATTAATTTGGATATCTGATTCATGCATAGGAGTTTTGCGTTAGGGATGTGCGCCTACAATATCTACAACGCTATTGATCATTTGAGACAATATCATCTATATCAAATGATGGTGTTATAGGTTTTGAAAGCACTTAACCCCTATTTTTTACATACATACTAAATCATATGAGGTAAGCCAAAGTGAATGAAGTATTTTCTGAAATTTCTGATATTTTAATGAAGTGATCTATAATGATTGGTTACATTTCTTGGTATCATAACAGGGAGAATTGGTGTTGCGAGACAAATACAATTGTGTTTCCCTTTAGTGAAGCAACAATCACTTAGTCTGTTTTTGTTTTGCACTGATGACAAACTTGAAGTTTTTTTTAGTTAGCTAGATGTTCTGGAAATCACAAAATTGGCCTAATGGGAGAAAAGTTGTTTCATGGCAGTGATGACAATGGGGGAAGAGTTGTTTCATGGCAAGGCGATAACAATGCAGTGATGATTTTTTATATATTTGATTCGAACATTGGGGGAAGAGTTGTTTCATGGCAAGGCGATAATGTGCAGCCATTGGGAATCTCTTCTCTCGAATGTGCGAGAATATGTGAATCTGAGCCTTCTTTTGATCATTCGTCTAGGAAAATTTATTTGATATTAATGGTTTTTTGTTTGTAAATTTTGAAGCGCTAAAAAGGTTATTTTTGAGATACGAACTTGAGATTAACATAATGGCCATCAGTAGAGATGCAAGCAACTAGTTCTTAGAGGCCTGCGTACATATAGTTGTATTTTGCAGACAAGCAGATGAACATACATATAGTTGTATTTTGGCACCATCAGAGTTGGATACATGACCTGCAGACCTATTGTTGAATGTGCCTAATTTAGCATGGTTATTATCCTGGGGATTATTAGAAGCATTATGACTTAATATGGCTCAGGGTTGGTCCAATAGAGGTATTTGTTTGTTATTAGTATTTTAAGAATTTTGATTGTTGTGTTTAATTTCCATTTACTGAAACAACTTTACAACATCATGTCCATTGTATCATATGAATAGGTGCATCGGATGAGTCGAGTTCAAAGTTTTTCAGGTATGCAACCTCTTTTTCATGGAATACTCGCATTCGGATGGCACTTGGTGCAACTAGAGCTTTATAGTAACTGAAGTAATAATTGATGTAAATAAAAACTTACTCATGCGTTTTAATTTGTAGTTTATAGTAACGGGTTCAAGGTTTCTCTTTTAAAGAATGTCTTTTATCAAAATTATGTGCAAGTGTGTCTCTTGTGATTCAAAGAAGTGTTTCTTTATAATGTATGGTTGGTGAATTATGTTGAATATTCTCTTTGTGGGTGTTTGAGTGTAGTTTGAGGCTGGAAGCAGAGTCTAAAGGATTCAGGGTTGATGATACATGGTTGGTGTTGTTACAGCTGCTATTGAGGCTTCTGTTGTAGTCATGCTACTGCAAAGAATGATGTTGTAATATCCCCACAAATGGGAATGCAGGTAAATCATAATTCTGAAAGCCTTGATCAATTTAGTCTTCATTATCCCATTAATTGAGAATTTTGAGATTCTTAATTTGTACTTTTATATATATATATATATATAATATTCAAATTTTATTTATGCCTTTGAAATCTATTTACCACTTATAATGTAAATAGGTTTTGGGCCCATAATAACTATATAGAATGTTTTGCTTCCCAATGTCCGATATTAAATAATAATGTATTTAAAAATTAATGATAACCTTGACCATTACTATTCAATAACCAACAATGGTTATTGAAATACCCAACCAATAATGACAGCCCAAATAAAACGTTTAGAATCTCAATGTAAACAGCAGACGAAAAATCAAATAAACCATTATATAAATGTTTTTCCTCTTCTTATTTTCATACAACCAGCATCATTGAAGAAGGAAAACCAACATGAGTTCGAATAATGATGTCCATACCCAACAAAGTTCAGTTGTTCAACAACCATCTTCAGATGTTCAACGACCAACTTCCGATGTTCAACAACCAACTTCAGATGTCCAACAACCATTTCAGGCGCAACAAGTCCAGATCGAGGAAGCTGTCCAGAGCCTACACTCGGTTGTAGTTCAAAGAAGACGGACCAGGAGAAGAAATAACAGATCAAGAAGGATACGGAAGAAATGTACGTTCGATTCAGATGATGAAGACATAAGACTAATTGGTTGGAGCAACTCTATGTCGTTCAGGCCTTTTAGATTTGACTATTAAGAGTTTTATTTGTCTTAATCTTGTAACTTTCGCTTTTGAATCGAGCAGTTTGAATATATGGATTTCAATTTATTTTAATGAAATTATCGTTGATTTTATGATTTCCATTTGTGCGTTATATAGTTATAATCTTCTGTATAAAAAGTTTCCTGCCACATCATTCACTGATTCTGGATTTGGTTTGTTGAACAAGCTTTTAACTTATGACCCTGAAAAGGTAATGGTTGCTTGAGCTTCATGAATTAATTTGCTAATATTTTATTTATCTCATAATATTAATAATAACACCTACTAATATATGTAGGGGATCATGGCTGAAGCCGCTGTCAATCATTAATGGTTTCGTGATGTTCTTCTTCCTAAAAGCAAATAATTTGTGTCTACATATCCCACACAACATTCTCAGGAAAGGTATTTGATCTATTGTAAAACTACTGGGGCTATTTGTTTAAGTTTTTTTTTAATAGATTGTCCTTAATTGCAAATAGAACATGATGATGACATAATTAAGATGCCCCATATCGAGTTGGTGTTGAGAAATTGTGCTATGCTTTATAAGAGATGATGTCAATTTCATATTAATTATTTTTCTACTATTTCAGTAGGCTTAAGAAATTGCACCATATTAATTTCGTTTGTTTATGTTATTTTGGCTTCTCAGGTGCAAAATGGTTCCTCAATGTATGTCATCTTTCAGTAATTATTACGTGCAAACTGGCTATGTATACTAATTTTTGTTTTCATTGGACTGTAACCATGATTGGACCAACTGTTACTTAGTTTTTTTGCTTTTATTTGTTTGATTCTCTGTGTAACGGTTTTTGTGTAAGGATTGCATGTTATTTTTTAGGCCATTCAACTTCTTTGTGTACGGGTTTATTTTCCATCACTTGTCTTGGTAAACATTCTTGATGTCCAAGTTTAGCAAAGTAATCTACAAGTAGAGACCTTATTTTGTAATGATATTATCATTTTTAGTTAAACAAGTCCTTTGTGTTATTGAAACCTGAAACATAATGATGTCCAGGAACAAATCCTTTGTGTTATTGAAACCTACAACTCTTTAATGATGTTATATGTTCGGTCATTGTTTTTCACAATTCCGTATTCTTAACTAATTCATACAAGCCTCTGTCCATTAATATTTTTTCTTTCAACACATTAATAAAATTCATACAAAAAAATCAAATACCTCAACCTGTATATTTCGTACCTGTTTCATGGTTTGTTAATAACAGTTGCAATAGGATCAATGCAGTTCAGTTATCTTCAATGCAGATGTAACAGCATCGACATTACATGATTCTACTAATTTATGGTTTTAACACAACCTTCTATAAATAAACAACCTTGAGTTTTTATATTTTAGGCAACTCAATATTTTACATTATATATACTATCTTGAACAGACATGACGCTTTGATTTATTTATTTTTTCTGTTACAAACGAGGACAACTATAAAATACTATTGTTATATAACATAAAATACTACTGTTATAAACGAGGACAACTATAATTTTGATTGAAATATTTTTATATACAAAAAACATACTATTGTTATAAACGGGGAACAACTTTAAATTTGATTCAATTTTTTTTATATACGCAAAAAATACTACATATTATGAACGGGTACAACTTTAATTTTGATTCAAATTTTTTTATATAACATAAGATATTACTGTTATAAACGGGGACAACTATAATTTTGATTCAAATTTTTTTATATACGAATAAAATACTTTTGTTATAAACGGGGACACCTATAATTTTGATTAAAATATTTTTATATACAAAACAAATACTAATGTTGTAAACGGGGACAACTTGAATTTTGATTAAAAAAATTTATATACCAAAAAAATATTGTTGTTTTATACGGGCAGAACTTAAATTGTGATTTAAAATTTTTTTATATAAGAGAAAATACTACTGTTATAAACGGGGACAACTATAATTTTGATTCAAATATATTTATATAGGAAAAAAATACTATTGTTATAAACAGGAAAAACTTGAATTTTGATTAAAAAAAATTTAGGCAAAAAGGCAGCATAGGTCCTTTAAGTTATTTAATGTTACCACTTAGGTCCTTTATGTTTTTTTTGTAACGTTTAGGTCCTTTAAGTTTAAAATCGTTTGCAACGTTAGACTTTTTTGGAAATTCCGTTTAAAAAATGCACAGGTGGCAAAAGTTGATCTGAGGTGGCTTATTAGGTTTGCTGACTGGGTAAATATGCTGGCGTTTTAAAGTATTGATTGATTTCAGACATAAATCCCCAAATCAACATGCTTGAACCCTAAAACTGATAATACGCTGCAACAATGGCCTCTCAAGGTGGTAGTTCAACAGATCGTAGGTATATGAAGACCAATACTTGTGTTTCTCATGTACCTCAAACTGGAATGGAGAAGAAGTGTTCGTGTGGATCGTCAGCCGTGCTACGAACTGTTAAGAAAAAAGGAAGAAATTTTGGGAAGCAGTTTTGGGGATGTAGATTATTTGAGGTACGTATGAAGCTCAAACTATTTAGCAAATTATGGTTTTGGTTTATGGTATTATTTTTCGTTTTGGTTTATGTAGAGTGAAGCTTATAATGTGGGTTGCAATTTCTTTGAATGTATGAACACAATATCACTGATGAAGTCAATGCAGAGTTACATGCCCTACTTATTTCAAAATGTCCCAAATGTGAAGAAAAGGATGTTGAAATTAAGTTGCTCATAAAGAACATTGATAATGAAGAGGGATACACTAAGGAGGTTATGAAGATCATGGTGAAGATGTTAAAGATGTCAGGATATGTCATTGTGTTGTTAGGTCTTATTTTGTTAGTGTTATGTGTTATTCTGTTTTGGTTGATGTAATTTGTAACAAAGAATGTAATTTGTAACAAAGAAAGGGATGTTGAGTGATTGCTATGTATGTTTTGTTGACAGTACTTAATGAAACTTCTTTGTGTTGCATTCTGTCAAATTGTTGCCTCTGTGTGTTTTGTTTTCAATTAAGTTCAGTTATTGTTAACAGGGAAGGGCTATGTCACATTTTAAAAACAGATAGGACTAAGTTGTAACATTTTAAAAACATATGGGACTATATTGTTACATTTTAAAAACATGAAGGATGTGATTGTTACAAATTAAAATCTTGAAGGACCAATTTGTTACATTTTAAAACAAAACTAAAACCAATTGCAAACGCAAATGTGCACATTAACATATCCCTGCATTGAGAATTACATAATCCAGAACTATTACAAAACACAATTGTCATGACTTCCCAAAACAAGTGCAAAACATAATTGTCATTACATTCCAAAACAATTTCAAAACAGAAGTGTCATCACATAATACAAAATGTAAAACAGTCCTAAATCCAAAACAGAAATGCTATTTGTTGGTGGTCTTCCTCCTTATAGCCAATTTTGGCCTCAAAGTTGTTGGTGGCTTAAATGCTGTTGTGCCAGATTGCCTTCTCACTGCTAGTAGCTATGACACTGTCATAGATTGTCTTGTTTGGATTCTTGAACTTGATGCTGACAGCCTTGTTTGAATTCTTGGAGTTGGCTGTGACATAACTGATGTTGCTGGAGTAGCTTGTGATTGTTTCTTCTGAACCCTTGGAGTTGGTTGTGACTGGACAGTTGGAACTGGTTGACTTGTTTGTGTCTGTACAGTTGGAACTGGATCTGTTGTTTGGGATTGGTTAGTGTTGGCAGTCTGGGCCTCTCTTGGTCTTGCTGGACATGAGGCCTTGTTATGCCCAAAAAGACTGCATATGGAACACTTATTTGGCAGCCCCTTCCTTGAGACATTCACTGCATCCTTTCTCTATTCATCAGCATCTTTATTTCTTCTTCTTTTAGGCCTCCCTGGTGCTCTTCTAGAAGGTGGTGGCAGTATGTCAGGGTAAGGTGTTTTTTCCCACAAATTATCTCCATTTGTTGGATATATTATAGGTTGGTAGCAAGCTTTGTAAGTGGCTTTCCTATAGCAGTCCGGAATGAAGTTAGCTGGTTCTAAAGATCTATGTTGCATGCAAGAGATAGCATGGTAGCAAGGAATGCCTGTGAGCATCCAACTTCTACAAGAGCACTCCAATGTCCTAAGATCCACTGTGTGTTTTTCTCCAACCATACTTGTATGTCTCACTTCATAAATCATGTCACCTGATAACCTATAAATCAAATTTTAAGTGTTAGTTTTAAAAACATCACATATTTAAAATAGATTCCTCAAAAAGATTGAATTACCTTGGTATAAAAAACCTAGAGATTTCCTTTCTTCTCTCAAGCATCTTCCTGATTCTTGGCAGGACAGATTCCTCATAGTCATCAATTTTGGCTCTATTTTTGGCCCACCTATGCATGAGATATCCTCTGATGTCCTCTAACATTGACACAATTGGCTTATCTCTTGCTCCAATGATAACACTGTTAAAAGTTTCAGACATGTTGTTGACCAACACATCACATCTTGCATTGTACTTGAACCTGGACTTGCTCCAATATCTAGGAGGTATTTTAATCAAGTGTTTGTATGCCTCCTCATTAACCTTCCTCATTTCCCTCATTTCATGTTCCTATGCTTGAGGATATGTTGCCTTGGCTGCCTTCCACATTAACTCCTTCAACTGTTTACCTAGAAATCTCTTTATGAAGTTGCTATAGAGGTGTCTGACACAAAATATTTGATTAACTCCTGGTAATAGCTCATCTATTGTAGGCAACAATCCCTAATGACATGCAACAATGCAGTACCAACTTGTTAAAATTTTGAAATGCAGCAATGCAGTACCACTTTGGTACACTTTAAAAACATGAAGTACCAACTTGATACAAACACTTAACAACTTAAGAGCAAAGCTATAAAGGAGTTACTTGATACAAATTTAAATCTTCAAGGATCAATTTGATATAAATTTAAAAAGGGAAGAACTAACCTTCTGCTGATCTGAAACAAATGTGATGTGCTTGCAAACTTCTTGCCCTCCCAAGTCACGAACTAATAAATCAAAGAACCATGCCCATGAATCCTTTGTCTCTGCTTCAACTATAGCAATGGCAATGGGCAACATCTGATCATTTGGATCTCTTCCCACTGCTGCAAGAAGCTGGCCTCCATAAATACCTTTTAAGAAACAACCATCTACTCCAATTATGGGCCTGCAAACTCCAAAAGCCTTCTTGCATGCATCAAGGCACATGTACAATCTATGAAAACTTGGTAATAGTGGTCTCTCAACAGAAACTTCAGATTCAGCTTGTGGTAGTTCAGTTGCTTGGACATTTAACTTGATGCTGCTGTTTGGATTAGACCTCAATAATTCATGTGCATAGTCATACAACATGAGAAATTGCTCCCTAAAAGACCCTTCAACAACACCCAGAGCTATCTTCCTTGCCCTATATGCTTTCATCCTACTCATACTAGTGTTCCATTTTTCATGGACCTTCTCACATATGGATGTCAGTTTCACTTTGGGATTCATTCTAACAGTTGTTTGTAATTTCTTCCCTAGCCACTTAGAACTAAACATTCTGACATTGTGCTCTCTGTTACACGTGTGTTTGTCATTAAGAGTTCTCAATTGCCATGTATCTGCATTAGGCAATTTGGAACACAATGCCACCCATGAACACCCTTCCTTGCAACCAACTCTGACCCTAGTTTTATCATTTTTAAGATACCTTAAATCCCTCCCATTGTGTACAACATAACTAGAAATGGCTTCCTTGAACTCCTCTTTTGTTGAAAACAAGCTACCCAAAACCCACTTATAGTCATTAAATCTCTTAGGATTAATAAATGAAGGATATTTAACTTTATCCTCATCCTCACTCTCATCCTCACTCTCTAGTTCTTCACTTGAATATTCAGGGTCACACAAACCCCTTGGCACCTTCTTGGCTTTATTTCTTGTCATGTCTACATCCACAATGACATCTTCATCACTTATTGCCTCATCATTTCTATTTTGGGCTGAACCTCCTTCATCCACACCTTTTTTCTTAGGTCTTCCCTTATGCCTTTTGGAACCGAACTTTGCCTTCTTCTTAGATGGTCGGCCTCCCTTCCTCTTTTTTGTTTCAATAGTATCATCACCTAGGATATCAACACTAGTTGTATCAGCAGGTAAGTCTTCTCCTACCAAGAGTTCAAAAAAACCATCATTCAATATCTCATCATCAGAGTCAACAAAGTCTACATCTTCTAGTGCACTATCATCACTTCCATCTCAACTCCAGCCTCAACATGTTCTACCTCTACATGTTCTGACTCAACATTTTCTGCCTCAACATTTTCTGCTTCAACATTTTCTTTTTCACAGTGGTCCCCACCATCATTCACATGTGCTCCCTCCACTCTCTCTTCCTCCACATGGTCCCCACCATCACTCACATGTGTTCCCTCCACATTCTCTTCCTCCACAAGGTCCCCACCATCATTAACAAATTCTACCTCATTTTGGGCCTCACAATTATTTTGGGATATGGGTAAAGCTACTATTTCATCGGGTTCTTCAACTGGGTGGACTATAAAGATATCAACCTTTCTAATTGTCTTTGACCAATTCAAAGCTTCTATTGCCCCAAAATCATCTTCCAACGCTTTCAGGGTTCCAGCAAAGTCATACCACATCTCTTGCACTCCTCGATACTTCATCTCTTTAACAACCCCCAATATTTCAAAGTAACTCCACCTGTCACCATCACATTTCCAGTTTGAGACTTCACCCCCAATATATTTGTCGCCTTCGAAATACCCTCCATGATGAAAGTCAACAAAAAATTCATCCATAACCATGTTGTTCCTGTTTAAATCACCTAAACCATAAGTAACCTATTTTCTATCTACTTACACACATAACTATTTTAAAAACCGAAACAACAATGGCGAAGAAGCATACGAACCTGATACAATGCGTTCTGCAGAGAAGGTCATAAATTTCACCGACAACAGATTGGATGGAAAAGAGGAGACGAGAATGTTGTAGATCAGAGTTAGGGTTGGAGAAGATAAGACGACATTTAGTTTTGGAGAAGAGAAGACGAGAATTAGATAACTGTGAAGAATTAGGGTTGGAGATGAAACGACACAACTATGAAAATACTAACCAGCCATGTCATCTCACTTAACTGACAACTCAGCACCGTCTAAGCCACATATACTTTTTTTAACGGAATTTCCAAAAAAGGTTAACCAGGCAAACTTTTTTAAAGTTAAAGGACCTAAACGTTACAAAAAAAACGTAAAGGACCTAAGTGGTAACATAAAATAACTTAAAGGACTAAAAGTGCCTTTTTGCCAAAAATTTATATACGAAAAAATATTATTGTTATACACAGACACAACTTTAGTTTTTGTTTAAAATTTTTTTATATACGATAAAATACTACTGTTATAAACGGGGACAATTTTAATTTTGATTCTAATATTTTTATATACGAAAAAATTACCATTGTTATAAACGGGCATAATTTTCATTTTGATTCAAATTTTTTATATACGAAAAAAATACTACATGTTATAAACGGTCACAACATTTTCTTATACTTAGTAATACAAATTTTTAATTCCAATCATATCTATTTTTATAATTTTACCATTTTTCTTTTCAATTTGATTAACAATTACACGCCCATAACATGAAATCCTCGAACAGACAGGCCCGTGCGAACGCACGGGTTAGTTACTAGTTTCTGTAGAGAAGAGTGTGAGCATGTCGGAAATTCTGTCTGCTGAATCTTGCTTTGATTCCCCCCTTCGTACCTTAAACTTGGGCTTGAGCCCATCACAAATTCTATCTGCACCTTATATCAACTGCCACACCTCCCTCTGTTTATTTTCTTGTTACTTTTGATTAATTCTCGTGTTACATTTTGGATTAAAATTCTGGTCGAATGTCCAATATGATTTCGTAGATTTTTGATGGGTTGTCTTCATTTTGCTTGTGGAATTTTCGGTTGATTTCTTATTGATCTTCTTCAGTAAAACAAATTGATTGGAGTTTGGTAGATAATTTGATTGATTTTTTTCCGGTGAATTATTGATCAGCATTCTTAATCGAACATGTGTAGAATTTTCTTGTTAAGATATGATTGAGTGCCCTTGTTGAATTTTTTCATTGATTTTTGTGACATTTCTTTGTGATATTCTTGATTCATGTGTTAGATGACTAGTCTTGACAAACTTTTGTGCTAATCTTGATTAATTGTTGATTTTATGTGTGGGCCGAGTTTTGTGGAATGTTGATTCGAACTTTAATTAAAATTTTGATTTCAATTTTGATTAAATTGTGATGTTAGTTTTGTTTAGAACTTTTCGATTAAGTTCTTGTTAATCACCTCGTTTGATTTATGTTAGACTTTGGCTTTGATTTAAAATGTTGACTAAGTGCTAACTTTATTTTGATTGTGGATACTTGTTTAGACAATTTGATTTTTTATCCTTTTATGTTGTTTAGGAACCAGTTTTGACTTGAATTCCTTGTTAACGATTTTGTTTAGAATTCTTGTAATTAATTTCCTAGTTGATTTTAATTGAATTCCTAATTGAATTTTCATTAATACTTGTTGATAATTTCCACTTGAATCTTGGTGATTAACTTTGGTTATTTTCATGCATTGCCTTGACTAACTTTTGAGTTATCTTTGGTAGTGATTCATACTTGAGTTGCTAAGTTGTTTGAAGGTAAGAAGTGTTGTTACATACATAGCTGCTGTGCACGAGGTGAGCTGTTAAATGTTGCAATTCTGTCCAGATTTTTTTATACCTATCCAGTTCTGAAAATAGGGACTGTTGAAAGCGGTTCTAGCTTGTTGCTGGATTTTATAGCTGTACAGGTGCAGGAGCGCTGTTGTTGCTGCTGTTTTTGGTTTATTGGCTTGTATTTGGTTTTCTTTTGGATGAACGGAGAGTCACTCAACTTCCTTATAGTTGAGATCACGACATCGTTTTCATCTTGTGGTTGACAAAAAGTCACTCAACTTCCTCATAGTTGAGATCACGACATCGTCCGTTTCTATTGCATTTCCTTTAGTCAAGGACGAGGAGTCACTCAGTTTTGTTTCTTAGCTGAGATCACGACATCGTTCATTTTGTGATTGTGTAGGATAATGTTTACTTGTGTTTATTCACATGATCCCTTAGGATTCCTAGCTCGACTTAATTTCTGATTAAGCTCGAGGTAAGAGAGACATTAGGCTTTCAATCCTTTGTATGTTAACAATTAGGATAGTCCCTTTCTAAACCTTAACATTAGGTCACTAATCCAAGCATGCCAACATAGGTAGAGTTCCCCTCCTAACCTCAACTATAAGACTAACCAATGCATGACAACTTATAGGATGAAGTTCCCTTTAGAGTTTTCTTTCAAATTTTGAGTCTCTTCTCTCTCTCTAAAAGAAAAGCAAAAACACTTAATAAATATCGTATGTGGAGTGCGCCACGAGCCTTAAGCACATAGGAAATAATTAGTGAAGGTCTCCTTTACTCTTCTAGGATGCTTTGCAAACGTTCCGTTGGGACCGACCTTGTAAAGCATTCGCTCCTATGCCATAGTCTTTAGCACGAAACATACCACAAACACAATAAATCAAAACACTTTCTTCTAAAAAGCAAAAACAAATCATTCGTCTTCCTTCGGGATTCTCTTCACACCCCCCACTCTAATCGTAAAGGATACGTTATTTCTGTTCTACTGCAAACAGGTAAACGCGTAAGTCTCCACGCAACGAGCGGAAACACCTAAATTGCTAGAACGTGAACGTTAGCGTATTCCCCTTAAAAAACACAAAACAAACAAAGACCCTGTAGGTCGAACTACGACTGCTCTGACTTCCTCTCTCCTGTAGGATTGAGGATACGTAGGCACAAGACGACGATGTCTTGGCGAGCAACCTCCCCCCCCCACAAATCCTATAGTCCCCCGAACTATGTTGACTTTGACTTTCCCACTCCCGAGGGAATACATAGGCCTAGGACGGAGATGTTCTATCGAGTCACCCTCTTTTGTTTTTTTCACCTTTTGTTTTCTGTTTCCGTTAGCAGTTGAGCTTCAGATACCTACACCCTTTGATCGAAACAACAAGCGTGGATCCCATCTAGTACGATGGATGCGAGGGGGTGTTAATACCTTCCTCTCGCATAACCGACTCCCGAACCCAGGCTATGGTTACGATGACCATGTCTTTCCCTTTGTTGAGGTTTTCTTCGATCGTTTCCTTTCCCTATGTCGGGATAAATAACGTTCGGTGGTGACTCTTCTTTCTTTTCCGCCGGTTGATTTTCGCAGATGCTACACATTACTGGATTCCATACATCCCAGTTAAAGTAACTTCCCTTATAACCAATTACTCAACATTTGCGATGAATAGGTGAGATTTCTCCCTTTTGAGATGACAATTTCTCTCTCTCTCTCTCTCTCTCTCTCTCTCAATCAACTTTTAGCTTCAATCTTGGGCTTTAAACAAGACACAAATACTCTTTTAGTTTCAATCTTGGGCTTTGAACAAGATATAAATACCCTGTTAGCTTGAATCTTGGGCTTTGAACAAGATACTAAATTTTCTCCCATAGAATAGGAGGAACTACGATTGCTCTGATTTCCTAAATCTCTTTACGGGAATACGTAGATATAAGATTGTGAAATCTTAGCGAGCACACTAATAAAAAATCTTAGGCCAAACACCTTCCAAAAAACAACAAAAACATTTCCTCAGTCCTCCCAAAGGAGAAACTTTCCCCAATCAACAGCAGATAGACTTAAAAAAGCATTCCAAATAGTAGAAAATATATGCAAACGAAGGTTCCTATAGATTACTATAGATACTCTGAGTGTTAATAGCTTCCCCTTGTATAACCAAACCCCGATCCTCAATCTCTTCGCATTTTTTAAAGAAAACACTTGCGCGCGAGTTAGTTTAAGATATCTTCCCCTTCCTCTCAAGCTTCATAGGATAAATACAGAAATCAAAAAGTAGCGTTAAAAGCGGTAGTGGTTGCGTCCCTAAAACCGGGGCTACAATTATCATGAATTATAGATAGAAAATAGTTTTCACCTGAGTGTGAAGGATTCCTCGTAGGCCCCCAAAGATCAGCATGAATGTAATCAAGGGATCCACGTTTTATTTGTTTGCCTTTATTAAACTTCACCCTGCAGGATTTACCAAACACACAAGGTTCACAAAATTTTATCTTTTCGACTTTGTCACCACCCAATAGATTCCGTTTTCCCAGTTCGACAAGACATATTTCACTAACATGGCCCAATCTCACGTGCCACAGTTTTGTCTTCGACACATGTTTCATGGAGGTAAAATCTATTGATCCACTTACAACCTCATCCTCAAAGGTAAGCCTTATTTCTTCACACCTCTCAAGACTTCCTTCGACCCCTTCATGAATCTCAGGATAACTTGCTCTCCCTTGAACACATATCCTTTCTTTTTGAATTCACCAAGAGAAATCAAATTTCTCTTAAGGTTGGGTACATACCTAACACTAGTCCATAACTTTATTGACTTATCATAGAGCTTGAATCTCACAGATCCAGATCCTGCAACTTTAAAATCTTTGTTGTTTCCCAACACCATTGATCCACCATCTCGATCATATAATTCCTCAAACACGTATTTATTTGGAGTAATATGTCAAGTGCAACCTGAATCCATGATCCATTCCTTGTAAGAATTATTGCTCGAAACTACCAGGACATCAGACAATTCAAAATCATCTTGAACAATGGTTGCATTCCCATTATGCTTACCACCATGATATTTCTGGCGTCCAGGGCATACCTTTCTTGTATTACCCTCCTTCTTACAGTGGTGACACCTAACTTCTGGAGCATCACCACCATAATATTTCTGCTGACCTTTACCCTTCTTCTTCTCAAACCTGCCATATTTCTTCAAGAATTACCCTTTAACGGACAAACCTTCACCAACAGACGATGTCTTGTGCTTCTTTCGTTCATTCAAATTCTTAGACTACAAGGCTGATTGAACATCTTTAAAGGTCAGGAAATATCTCCCATACAAGAGAGTTTCTTAGAAATGAGCATGAAACTTAAATAAAGAACACATAAATCACAACGCTTGATCTTCATAATCGATACTAACCTCGATATTCTCCACATCAAGAATCAAGTTATTGAACATATCCAACTACTCTGTCAAGACTCTATCTTCACTTATCTTGAAAAAATACAGAGTCTGCTTCAGGTACAGAGGATTTACCAGGGATTCAGTCATGGACAACCCTTAAAGTTTGCTCCACACGCTTGATGTCGTCTTCTCCTTTGAGACCTCTCGGAGAACCTTATCACCAAAGCTCAATATGATGGTGTCATACCCTAAATTTTACCATGAGTTTTTTTTTTCATCTGCACCAGTATGGCATGATCATCCCTGTCGCTGATGGAAAATTATAGAGTCGCCATCATCCTTTATTTGTTCCTAAGGAAAATAGAAATAATGATTAAACCTAAAAATTAGGATGAGACTTAGGGTTCGGGAGTCAGTTAAGTGAGAGGAAGGTGTTAGGCACCCCTCACCTCCGTTGTACTCAACAGGAACCTTCTCTAATTCTAGGGTTAAGTTTATCTAAGGGATGTTTGCTTATATTATTTATTATTGCTTAATCTATTTATTTTATTTATTTACAAGAGAGAATATTTTATTATTTTTTAAGTGAGAATGATTTAATTACAAAAGGGACCAAAAAAAGTTTTTTTTTTGTTATTGTACTTTCTAGAGTGCTACAACTCTATGCATACGCACCCTCAAGTTTATTGAAGGACCAGAGCACCGTAGTTCATCTAAAAAATGTTTGTTTGTTTGATAAATTTTAGATTTGGAAAGGTTCTCGATGCATCGAGGGAGGATAAGTGTTTGATTTGGATAAATGCCTCAACGCACAAGGACAAAAGACTTACAGTTTGAGTGTGTTAGATTGTTTTTAATTGTTTGTTAATTTGCAAAAATATAATAGTTCGTTTAATTTAAGAAAATAAAATCATAATATATATATATATATATATATATATATATATATATATATATAATTATTTTATGTTAAATGAGAAAAACAAGTTAATTATAATAAAGATTAATGTTATATTGTGTCCCTTAACCCTAATTATTATCCCTGATTAGACTAATCAACCCTAAACTGACCCTAAGAAAATTAATCCTTCTATTACCCCAAAATTGTCCTAAAAATTCATTCTAATTAACCCTATTGATCCATATTAATAGATTAATATATAATTATATTGCAAAGGTGAAATATACAACTCATTATTAATCTAAACAAACTATTTTTAACCAAAATATAACATTAATCCTAAAAAGCCTAATTACCTAATTCTAAATATTTTTTGCCTTTTTTTTATTTGTGTTAAATTAATTAAATTATTATTATTATTAACCTAATCAACAAACCTAAATATTAATTATCCTAATTAATTGCTAATTACTAAATTGTAATCCTAACTAGTAATTAAAATAATTAAAAATGTAATTAAAATAAATAAAAGAAAGTCGCGGGTGTAATTTAAGTTGAACTAAATGGGCTGAGGTTTGGGGGTGCTGACACCAAGGGAGGGAGGCCCATTAGCCTCTGAAGCCCACGTGTAGAAAGAGTCCACGGAGAAAGAGTAAACGATTGACTCTTTCTGGACAATTTGATCAAGATTTGAGGGATACCATTGTGTGAGATCATGGCTCTTGATTAGAATTACTGGTCAATGTATACAAAATGTGTGGTTATGATGCAAAGTCAATCAAGGGCATATTGTAAGCGTGCGTGTACTATGTCTAGTCTGAGTAAGCATAGCGATTGGATGAAGCTTTGCCACGTGAAGATGATGTGGCTGAGTTCAGGAAGGAATATATAAAGGTAGCTCCTTCACAACCCCCATCATTTTTCATTTATGTTTCTCTCTCTTACCCCATTTCTCTCGCTCTCATCTCTCTCTAACTCTCCTTCGAGCCCCTAAACTCCGGCCTCTGTCCCACATGAACACCACCCCTTCAAATGCCCTCTCACTCAGATCTCTGGTTGAAGCTTAACCGGGATCTTCAACCCGACCCAAAACACGATGAATGTTCTCCCTTAATATTCATCCCCTAACCTAGATCTTCAACCACTTCTTAGAACCCTACCCAGATCTTCAACCTTTCTTGAACCCTAACTTGGCTTCAACATGAACCCTAACTACATACCATGAACTCTAACCCTTCAGTATGACCCCTAGGGTTCATATGATGAACTCTAACCCTAATTGCAATGAACCCTAACCCTAAAATTACCCAGATTATTTCCAAACTACTCATAAACCCTAGACCGAAGCCTCTTAACTCTTAACCCCATATCCAAATAACAAAATAACAATCAAATTTCAGCAACTATAACCCCTTTCAATCCCAAATACTAACCCCAATCAACATGCAAACACAATAATAGCACCATTATGGATCCAAACAAGCAAACAAAGGGTAACAGCAGAGTTATACCAACCTACGGAGAAAAGGCACTCTCTGGGTTTAAAAGGTAACATCTTTGACTCTTTCTCTCTGATTCAATTCCTTTTTTTTTGTTTTTTCTCCTTCTTCTAATCCCTTCGTTCTCTTTTGTTATGTGAGGTCTTTTTGGTCTGTGATGAAGGCTAAGCTCAGAAGAATTATGGTTTCAATGTGAAACCCTAATCTCAGTTTAATTCGAGCTTTGGTGAGGGATCGAAGTTGTAGCAGCAGAAGTATTTTTTTCTTAGGGTTCTCTTTTTCTTTTCTTTCTCAAATTCTCTTATATTTATATATCAACTTAGGTCTTAAATTTTGATTTGTTTTAGGAAATTTTCCATCTGATTAATTTGTAATTCGATTGTAATTTTATTTAAGATTTAATTGTAATTTTACTTAGGTTGAGATTTGATTGGAAATAGATTTAGGGTTTGTTGATCTGATGTATTTGGCCCTCATTGCTTGTAAATTCAATTTTAAATGTATGGAAAGTTTTGATTTAATTGTTTGCAATGTTTTAATCTCACATTATTTCTGATTCTTCGCACAATTAGGGTTTCAGAAGAGCTTGGGCCTCAATCTGGTCCAAAAGTTAACCATATTGACAATAATAATAATTTTAAGGCTTAAATAGTGTTTTAGTCCCTGTAAGTTGGCGAGTTTTTGGTTTTAGTCCCTGTATCTTTTTTTTTTCGGTCCAAGTCCCCACATTTTCATTTCCTTTTGGTTATAGTCCCTGCCGTCAATGGAACGTTAAAAAAAAGCTTAGTTGGCAGACGGTGCTGATCTGGATAATTGTTTTGTCATTTCTTTATTAATTTGTGTAACACACGTGGAAAAGTCAATGGACCGTTTCATAAAGAGGGACCAAATCCAAAAAAAGTTCAAATTTGTTTTCTTCTTCTTCTTCCTTCTAAATTTGGCCTCGTTTTCTTCTTCTTGTTGTTTTCTTCATCTTCTACCTTCAACATTAATGGCATCCATTTCTTCTGCAAACTCTCATCATAATCAAGCACCGGAGTGTGGTTGCAATAGAAGTATGAAAACTTTTATGTCAAATTCAATGGAAAACCCTAAAAGACGATTTTGGAAGTGTCAAAATTCAGGGCGATTGAAGATGGTGAATGAGAAGAGAAAAATGACTCTGTTGAATATTGTTTTGGTTATTTCATGGGGGATTTTTTGTGTTGAAGGATTTGGGGTTCATGGTCAAGGAGATTGAAAATGGTAAAAAAACAAAGATGAAGATTAAGCTGGAGAAGGAGAAGAGAAAAGTGAATCTGTTGAAGCTATTGTTGGTTGTTTCATGGGGGATGTTCTTTGGTTATCTGAAATGGTGAATCCAATTGTTTGTGTTGTTGTTCAGTTTTTTTTCTTTATGTCCTTGTAACATTATCGTATTTTGGAATTGGTCCCTGTACCATATGATGAATGAAAAACATGTTTTGGTTTTGTTCAGTATATGTATGCAATTATAATGTTCAGTATATGAATTCAATTAAGTTGATCATTGTGTTTGCAGTTGTACTTAAACCATATCTTGATAATTTTCATACTTAAAGTCATAACAAAATAAATACTTAAGTGTTGTATTTGCATTTACTTAAAGTGGCAAATACTTTAAAGTGGCAAATACTTTACAGTGGCAAATACTTAAAGTCATCTTGATAAAACCTGTTTTGCATTTACAGTGGCAATTTTTCTAATTAGTTACAAGGACCAAAACATTATCGTATTTTGGAATTGGTCCCTGTACCATATGATGAATGAAAAACATGTTTTGGTTTTGTTCAGTATATGTATGCAATTATATTGTTCAGTATATGAATTCAATTAAGTTGATCATTGTGCTTGCAGTTGTACTTAAACCATATCTTGATAATTTTCATACTTAAAGTCATACTTAAAGTCATAACAAAATAAATACTTAAGTGTTGTATTTGCATTTACTTAAAGTGGCAAATACTTTACAGTGGCAAATACTTAAAGTCATCTTGATAAAACCTGTTTTGCATTTACAGTGGCAATTTTTCTGATTAGTTACAAGGACCAAAACATTATCGTATTTTGGAATTGGTCCCTGTACCATATGATTAATGAAAAACATGTTTTGGTTTTGTTCAGTATATGTATGCAATTATATTGTTCAGTATATGAATTCAATTAAGTTGATCATTGTGCTTGCAGTTGTACTTAAACCATATCTTGATAATTTTCATACTTAAAGTCATACTTAAAGTCATAACAAAATTAATACTTAAGTGTTGTATTTGCATTTACTTAAAGTGGCAAATACTTTAAAGTGGTAAATACTTTACAGTGGCAAATACTTAAAGTCATCTTGATAAATACTGAACAAAACCAAAACATGTTTTTCATTCATCATATGGTACAGGGACCAATTCCAAAATACGATAATGTTACAAGGACTTAAAGAAAAAAAAACTGAACAACAACACAAACAATTGGATTCACCATTTCAGATAACCAAAGAACATCCCCCATGAAACAACCAACATTAGCTTCAACAGATTCACTTTTCTCTTCTCCTTCTCCAGCTTAATCTTCATCTTTGTTTTTTTACCATTTTCAATCTCCTTGACCATGAACCCCAAATCCTTCAACACAAAAAATCCCCCCATGAAATAACCAAAACAATATTCAACATAGTCATTTTTCTCTTCTCATTCACCATCTTCAATCGCCCTGAATTTTGACACTTCCAAAATCGTCTTTTAGGGTTTTCCATTGAATTTGACATAAACGTTTTCATGCTTCTATTGCAACCACACTCCCGTGCTTGATTATGATGAGAGTTTGCAGAAGAAATGGACGCCATTGATGTTGAAGGTAGAAGATGAAGAAAACAAGAAGAAGAAGAAAACGAGGCCAAATTTAGAAGGAAGAAGATGAAAACAAATTTGAACTTTTTTTGGATTTGGTCCCTCTTTATGAAACGGTCCATTGACTTTTCCACGTGTGTTACACAAATTAATAAAGAAATGACAAAACAATTAGCCAGATCAGCACCGTCTGCCAACTAAGCTTTTTTTTAACGTTCCATTGACGGCAGGGACTATAACCCAAAGGAAATGAACATGTGGGGACTTGGACCGAAAAAAAAAAGATACAGGGACTAAAACCAAAATCTCGCCAACTTACAGGGACTAAAACACTATTTAAGCCTAATTTTAATAATAATTAAAATAATATTCAAACACACAACTCTTGACACAATCACCTCCACCCCTAATAATAAAATTAATAACTAACTTTAATACTATAAATATAATTTAATAAAATTTGCTTAATAGTAATGGTTAATAAAATATTAATCTGATCCCAATTGATAATAATATAAATTACGTTGTACCTAATTAATAAAATAAAAAACTGTTTTGCTAATGATATTCTAATTACTTAAAATAAATTAAACCTTACTAATTAACTCTTGCTAATAACCATTAATAATAATAATACTAATAATAAATATTAATAGTTAAATCGACTAAAATATTAAACTAACCATAAAATAATATCGATTTAATCAATAATAATTAAATTATAACAACAGTAGATATTAGAAGTCTTTAAATTAACTCCATTATAATTCTATAATTTTTCCTTAAAAATTATTAAACTATATCTAAAAAGATATCATACATATAAAAATAAATAAAAATATGTTATTTTAGCTAACCAAATTAAGGCTATATGTTACGGCTAGACAATTTTTTTAATAACCGACCCAACCCGACCTATCCACAAGGCCCGTGAAACAGGATTCAGGTTTGGGCGGTTTTTCGAGTAACTGGTTTGAACGTAAATTGTTCTACATGGGCTCGGACGGTCAGTTTCGGATGGTTGGTTTTAGCCCATCGAAAACCAAATCCGACCAGCCCATTATGTTTAACTACCTCAAACAAAGACACTTACATTTCCTATCTTCAGTTTATTCACTTCTCTAGAGTTTCTTTTTTTTCATTGACAAACACAGTCGTTCTCTCTTCAACCTCTCTTCATCCTCGAGCTGTAGGCGCTACCACGCACCACATCGCCACCAGCGATCATGTAAGTTTGATTCCTCCATGCTTGTTCTCTTTCCCCTTCTCTTTATCTCCATCAAGTATGTGTGGTTGTTTGTTGAATGAAATCAAAACTCATTCTCTTAGCATTTCTGTTACTACTACTACTACCTTATTTTTATTCCTAACATGTGTGGTTGTTTGTTGAATGAAATTGTAACCTTTTATTTGTTTCAAACAGTGCGATTGTTTAACTCTGAATCTGAACTCTTCTTCTTCTTTCTTCATTGTACATATTTGTTTTTTTCTTCTTATAAAATAAAGCAAAAATATATTACTTTTCATTTTTATTTAGATCTGAATTATTAAACAATTACCTTGCTTGGATTTTTAGAAAATTAATTTTAGTCAAGGAGAATGGTTTGGACTTTTAGAAGTTTGTTTGAAACGAAGAAATGATTTTTAGTAGTTAATTTGTTTGAAACAAAGTTCATCTTACAAGACAGTAACATTCTCTCCATGTGTTTGTTAATAACAGGGAAGCTTAGTTACATAGTAAGCCAGTAGACTCTGTTAGAAACTTACCTTTTATTGAGGTTTGTAAATATTACTCAAGTAAATGATGACAATTTAATTTTGTTTGGACTCTGTTGGAAACTTACTGACAGTTCAAACAAAAAAAAAACTAAAATAGGAGATACTAGTAGGCTTTTGTGTAACAGACTAATTGCATATCCAACTCATTCTATTTACCATACATTGAAAACATTCCTCTTTTTGAAGGGCGCTAATGAGAATTCATCAACCAAATTGTAAGTAATGTTTTCCCCATTGCCTAGCATATATCATGATGAAGTATATTTTTGGGCCATTGTTCTTTTGGTAAACTGGAAATGGCTATCAATGTTTTATGTGCTCTTTCCCACTGTGTTTGTTGTTTTCTATGTAATTTACATGCTGGGTACTAATTTAATCCTTTGCATTCTTACTTTATAACTAGTCTAAGTAGCAGTATTTCTTTACTAGTCTATGTAGCAGTATTCCTTTCATACTTAATAATTAGGCTATATTAGAAACACTTATTTGTTTAAGGGTAATGCTAACTTGTGCCCTTGGGGCATATGTTAAAAAATCTACAAATAGAAAATTCATATTGGAAAAAGCAATAAAATCATTAATTATAAACTTGCATTAAATTTAAAACACAATTTCCAATAATTTTTTACTATATTTATCTCTTAACTTGTGCCCCAAGGGCACAAGTTAGCATTACCCTTTGTTTAATTACTTTTTCATCCAATTATGAAATTTGGTATTTTGTGACAGACAGTAAATGGTGAATTTGTTGTTGATTGTGGTGCATGTTGATGGTTGTTACTCGACTAGGCTTATTCCTCTAACCAATACTACTTTTAGGTTATCCAAATCCACCTTGAATTAATTATGTAATTGACTTGGTTTAAATTGTTCTAAGGATTTGTGGAGCTGATTTTCTTTTTGATAGATCTGTGAGTTTTATAAGCACGCCTGCATTTTTGGAGAGGTTTATTAGCCTTGAAAATCAATTCCCAGTAGACTGAAGACGGTATTTCATTAGGATTTGTAACTTGATTCATGTTTTGTTGATATTTGTGTAGTAAATGATTAAATTTAGATGCTAGAAGCATCTTTTTTAAGACTCTTTATCGAGTAACTTGATTCTTGGTTTGTGATTTTTTTTTGAATATTTTGGAGTCACTTAATGACTCAACAACACAAGCCTCTATTTTTTGGAGTCACTTAATGACTCAACAACACAAGCCTTTATTTTTTGGAGTCACTATTGGAACTTTTATTTTGACTTGAAGTGTGGGACATCTTCATCTGGAACTCATCATTTTGGAGTCACTATGTTCTTTGTAAGGAACTTATTATTAAATTGAAACTATTAAGATGGTTTCTTGTTTTCAAATTGAAATTATGTCTCATTTTGTGTTGCTGATGATATGCAGGTCCAAGAAGAGCTTCTGTTGTTTCTGTGGGAGATGTTAACTATATTGAAGGAGGAGAAAATAGTGATACTCGATTAAAGAAACAGTAAGAAAGTTTCAAGATGATGAATGTGCAGCTTGTGGCAATTCATGTTCCAAAAGTGCTCAAGATGTAAAGCTATAAAATATTGGTAAGTTGTTTCATAATATTAATTTGCTTAACCTTGTGAAAAGTCAGTCCAACTAAACTTGTGAAGTCAATGTCACCTTACATGATTTTGTTTGTAATTATTTCATTCCACTATTCAATACTTAAATATAACTTATATTATAAGTGTTAATAAAATCATTTTTTAACTTATACAAAGTCCTGAGATTGTAACATAAATCTTAGTATAAGTAGTTTGTTAGTTGGACATTGACTACAAGTGTAGAGAGAACCCTTAAACATACACACTGTCATTATAACTAATGAGCTCCCTAATTGTAACTGATGAATGCTTCTGTTTTTGCTGAGTATGATGTGAAATACAACATACTCAAAATGTTTCAACTTTCTTGTTTTTTGCTTTCAGGTTGAGCAAATAATTTGTTTCAAAGTAGCTTATTATGTTTCAATGTTTCAACTTTCTTGTTTACCCTGGTTCTTGTGACAATAGACCAGGTTTGAGCAATTGCTTCACTACATTATTGAAGAACCACCAATTGATGCTGAAAACGAATGGGTCTTCAAGTATGTAGTATTAACGAAGTAGAATCAGCTTATGTTTCAAAATAGCTTATGTTTGAGCAAAATAGCTTATGTTTCAAAATAGCTTATGTTATTAGTGGATGTTAATATGGATGTTAGCGCTGCAATATAGAACCATAAACAATCAAGGAGTTTGGATAATGTTCGAGTTTATGTGTAAAATATTTAGTTTTAATTTTGGATGACTGTAATATATTGATAGGTTGTGTGTTATGATCTGCTTACTGCAGGAGATACAATTATATACTATTAGATAACACAATGCCACAATGCTTGGATTTTTGAATGATTTCTTCAGCAAAGTTGATTTTAAGTTATTAGAAGTGGATTCAAAGTTAACTTGATAGGTTGTTATTGTTGCGTTAAAGTTATTAAATATTGTTGTAATTTAAAAAATTAAACTGTAATTGAATTTTTTTTATGACAATTAAATTGAAATTAACCATACAACCCGATCTGTTGTAACCGATAAACCTTTTAAACCGAACCCGATCAAACCGATTCAAATTTCAGTCGGTTGGGCCATGTAATAACATCCATGGTTTCAAATGGTTTGACATTTTGGGCCTGAGTCCAACCCAAACCAACCGTTGTCCATCCCTACTATATGTTAAATGCAAATAAGACTTAAAACTAACTCCCTAGAAAAGTCAAAATGGTTCCCTTTGAATTTTTGGGTCATTGGGGATATCAGATAACTGGTATGGGCTCTGGATATGTTAGTGGTCTAGATCCTAAGTTAGGAGAAGGAGTGAAAAAAGGGTGGTCAAAATTTGGTGTACGACAGTTGACCCTATTTAATCAGCTTCAAACTGAGATGGTGACGAGGGTGAGTCTTCATCTTCTCATGGTAGGGATGGTTAAATATAGATATGACCCTAATTTTGACCACGGAATTAGTAGACTCTGGGATTAGCAAGTATTGATCCACCCTTGACACTCTGTAGGCATCCAAACCAACCTTCGATGGAACCCTAATAGAACCTCGTTGATTAGTTTGAGCCCATCCGGGTGGAACTTACATATAATTTCTATGATCATCTGATCATGTTACTGAAATCGGGAGGACTTTGACGATCCTCCTGTCGTTGTTTGATAAAACTTGGGTAGAACCCCTTTGACCAGCTTCAACCCCTCCAGGTGAAACCTCCATGCGATTCCTATTATCATTCAATCATTTTATCGGAATCGGGTAGGACTCTAGCGACCCTCCGGTCGGCTGTAGATGAAACCCCTAGCGAAACCCTAATGAAACCCCTTGATAAATTCCCTTGATGAAACCCCTTATACTTTTGATGAAACCCCTGATAAAACTCCTGATGAAATCCTTGGTGAAACCCTTATATGAAACCCTTGATGAAACCCCTAGTGTAACCCCTGGTAAAACTCCTTGATTATTTTGATGGAACTCATCCTGTATGAGGGATAGGTTGTTAAGTTGGGGACGTGAGAGGTAAATACATGCTCATTGGCTGATAGCGATCATTCAGGATGACCTGCCACTGGATATATTATCTTGAAGACTCACAGTAAATGAGCTTGCTGGGGAAGTCCTTTATTGAAAAGGCGTTTGTAGGAGTGTTACTTATTGGGGAAGGCCAATAAGAATTTCTACTTGGGAATTGTACTGGGATAGCTGGGGATTGGACCTCTAAAAATGGTCACGAATCCTATGTCATGTATGTATGTTCATGTGTATGCATGTTTTAAATTGATGTATGTTTTATGCATTATGCATTATTTGGGTTGACGCCTCTTTTATGATATGTGTATGAAATGTATGACTTTGTGAGAACCAGTGTTTCTATGACATTCCGACTCTCCGACCTTTGAGACTTTGATAAGGTCTATGGAACGGGCCATAATGCTCTTGATATATGGGAATGTGCAATGTGCTTTTTGCAAGGAAGAAACTTCTGTGCTGATTAGATTATAACTGTTAATTTGTGTACCCAGTGTCTTGCTTGAGAGGAAATGTTGGAAGGATATGATCCCTTTAATGTTTCAAGATTGAAATAAAATACGTTTTCAAAAGCTTTTTCATTATGCCCAATGTTTCAATGCATTATTCACAAATAATTGATATTTTTTAATCAAGCGGAAAGAATTGAAAATAAGGAAATAAGGCTTGAAAAACAAACTTTATTTATTGAGAAATTTGGCACGTAAATGGGCAATAGTATATAAAGAAGTAATTCCCGTAAGGAGAGATTATCGAAAAGCTAGAAAGATGTAAAATGGTAATGGAAACTAGATTTATTCATGTTCCTATTGAATTCGACACACAATATTATCCCTATGCCTTCGAGGTCACGGTACTTCGCTTGTGTAGGTGGTGATTAGATCGTTGCTTCCGCTTGAGTTCCTGTTGTAGTATGGCTTAAGTGCTTACAGTCGTATGCCTTTTGGATATCCCTAATTTTTTCCTGGACCGCTCTTTTCGAGTCTTAGTCCGTCGGGATGATATACCTTTTTTTTACTAAGCCGCCGTTTAGGGTTTTTGACTTATCGGGTTTTATTATTATTTTATATAAGTCCCTAATTTTTTTGCCTAAGTCACCCTTTCGAGTTTTCGACTTAGCGGGCCTTTTATCCTCTTTTTCTAGGCATAATATTTCTTGACTGTGTTGGAGTTCACTAGTCATGGTAACTCCACTTCATCCATGGTTTTGAGAATTAGGGCTCCGCCAGAGAAGGTCCTCTTCACGACGTATGACCCTTCGTAGTTTAGGATCCATTTGTCGGGGGGATCTTTATGGATGGGTAGTATCTTTCTTAGCACTAAGTCTCCTTCTTAGAACAGGTGAGGATGAACTTTCTTGTCGAACGCTCTCTCAAGTCTCCGCTGAAATAATTGCTCGCGACATACTGCACCCATGCACTTCTCTTCTATGAGGTTCAATTGATTGAATCCTGTTTGTACCCATTCTGCCTTGTCCAGTTTGGTCTCCATCAAGACACATAATGAAGGGATTTCAACTTTAATAGGGAACACTACCTCTGTACCGTATACCAGATAGAGATGGGGTTGCAACGGTCGACGTACGAACTGAAGTTCTTTAGCCATATAGTGTGAAAGGGAGTATCTCGTGCCAATCTTTATAGATTTTCACCATCTTCTGGATAATCTTCTTGATATTCTTGATGGCTGCTTCTACGGTACCGTTCATCTTTAGTCGATAGGGTGACGAGTTATGGTGTTCAATTTTGAAACTCTCGCATAACTCATCCATCACTTTGTTATTTAGATTCAGCCTATTATCCGTGATAATTTTATTAGAAACCCTGTAGCGACAAATTATCTCTTTCTTGATGAATCGTGCGATCACTTGTCTTGTCACATTGGCGTAGGAAGCAGCTTCTACCCACATGGGGAATTAATCAATGGTAACTAAAATAAAACGGTGTTTATTTGTAGCTTTCGGCTCGTAATCCCGATTATGTCTATACCCCACATAGAGAAGGGCCACGGAGCAGTCAGAACGTTTAAGGGAGTGGGTGGCACATGAACCTTATCCGCATGTCGTACCTCGAAAAATATGATCTTCATAATGCACAAAACGGGGTTGCACGATCATGGACGAACTTACGAGAGTCTCCACCGAACTTTATTTATTCCCATGAGGGGAAAGGGAAAACATCGAGAAAACCCACGGGTGAAAGGATAGGGTATGGTCATCGTAACCATGTTGGGTTCGGAAGTCGGTTATATAAGGGGAATGTATTAACACCCCTTACATCCATCGTACTCGATGGGAGCCATCTAAGTTGTCTCGACACGAAAGGGTATATGATGTCTCTAAGCTTGCTAAGAGGAAAGTGGATGATTATTTGGGGAAAAACAAAAGGTTTTTATTATTGAGTTCGTCTGAATTTTGCAACCCAGTGCCTACGTATCCTAGAGGGAATCAGAATTCTGTAGTTCTTGTTGAAAAATTTGGTTTGTTGTGTGTTTTTTATGGACGATGCTAAGTTCGCATTCTAGTAGCTAGATGCACTGCCTGTTTGCGGTATAACGGAAGTAGCATGCTCTCTTTGAAAAGGTTTTAAAGGGAAAAGCCCAAAGGCAAAATGATTTGAATTTATGAGGTGTTTTATTAAGATTTGAAAAGGTTAGAGATACATATCATACTAAAGTCTATGACAATAGGAGCGAGTATTTCGTACAAATGATCTAAGCGTCTCATGTACAAAATACCCTAAGAAGAGGTAAGGAAAACTCCCGCTCATCTTTTCCCATGTACTTAAGGCTCATGATGCATAACACGTATCGTATTTGTTAAATATTTTTATATTTTTGATTAAGAAAATATTTCGTTTTAAAAGAAAAGGAAAAGAATGACTAAAAGGGAATTCTAGTGTTATCATAAAAATGGTTCTAAAGTTAAGATTTACAGGAAACTATCCTAATGTTATCATGCAACAATTTGATCCTAAAGTTTAATTCAGCACTAAGTGATCAATATGGGATCTAATTACCTAATGGAATATCCTAAGGGAACGTGTGAAGCAACAAAACATACATGCATATCATGCATCAATATCAACAACACAACTCATCATGGAGAGTCACCAACTTCCACAAGGCAAAGCAATCATGGTACTCGAGAAATCGACAAACAATCAACCACAATTCTAATAGTGTCACAATTCCAATTGTAACTCTATTAAAGAACTTTCAATCTAAATAAAATATAACTCAACATCATAATTAAAAATTAATCGCAAATCTATAAAATAAACTTCAAAACAAATCAACGTTCTAACCACAAATTTAAAAATAAAAAAAAATCTAATTAGTAAGAACAAATTAATAAAAACTAATTTAAGATCAATCAAAATTCTAATTAAAAAAGCAAATTAAAATTTAACAAGAAAAATTAAAATCTAATGAAAAATAATTATTAAAACCAAAAGGACTAATCAAAATTCTAATGATAAAAAATTTTAAGAACAAAACAAGGGGAGGTAAAAAGAAAATAGGGTGTTGCAAATAAGACATGGGCGCAGGCCCCTCTGTTCATGGGCCCAAAGAATTCTCCTTGTGAGTCCATGGGGGTGCCATATGGATTGTTGGTGTTTAAAAAGAAAAAAACCGTGGGCCATTGCTTCTTAAGCCCAACCGATTTTCACTATACTAAAGAGGATAAAAAAAGAAAGACAATTCAACAAACTCTCTCTCTCTCGTGAAGCTCCCTCGCTCGCCTTCTACATTAGCCGTCGTTGGAAACAATCTTCGTCCCCGCCGCGCCACCAAGATTTCACCCGCATCACACATACACTCATCATGTAGGCCTCTAGTCTTTGGTCTCTCCGTGATTTTACTTTAAATGCTCATGATTCATCATTGCAAAAGATAGCGGAAGCGACGAAAAAAACGAAATCAAAATCGAATTATCTGCAACAAAGGAGATCAATCAGGTACAACTTTTCTCTTTCGTGTAATGTTGCAGTTGCTTTTCTCTTCATGTTGTGCGTGGCAGTTGTTTTGCAATTTCTTTCTCCCTGCGTATGCCTTCTGTCGCGTGTGTATGTGATGCATTTGTTTCCAATTTCTTCTTTCTCCCTACCGTGCGTGTTGTTGTTGCTCAAAATGTGTTTGTCTTTTTGCTCACTGTTATTTCCGCCTCAGTGTGATTCAATTTGTGTGTTTTATATAGACTCTTGTGCTGATCCTGAATTGAATGTGCGAGATCGTTTTGTCGGCTCTTGTCTTGGAAAGAAGATGAACTTGATTCCTTGGCTCTTCCATGTTTGAATGTTGTTAATGACTGTGTTTGGTATTTGATGTGAATTGATTTGCTGTGATGAATGAACTTTCCTATTTCGATTGGTTATGTTTGGAACTGTTGTGGAACTTGATAACATTCTCGATTCTTTCCTTTCTTTTGTGATTCGTGTGATGAATACTAAAGATTTTTGTCGTTTCCGTTTTGTGGCTATTATGATTCTTTGTCTTGAAATCCTTGAACATATCGTATACTATTGTGGCAGGCCTTGAATAAAGTACTGAACCGACAATGCTGCTGCTACTGTGACAGGTGCAACTAGATTTAGAGCTGACCAAGCTTGTCGAAGAGGGTGAAGGGCTGAGACAAAGGACGACTGAGGGAGTGTTATTATAATTTGCTACTACTACTCCCTTCTCCCATTGTTTAAAGCAATAGATACAAGTTCTAAGCCCCTTCATAATCTTCACGAGTAGTTTTTTTATGCACTAGTTTGTATTAATTATTTTGTCTCTTTGGCAATTTTGGTGAATTTAGAATTTAGGAGCTTTGTAACATGTGAATGCCTTGTAATGGAATTTTGTCACTCTTGTAATAGAATTTGGATTTTTGAAACTTTATGCTTGAACTTGTAATCATAACTTGAATTTTGTACATAAACTTGTGATAAATCTTAGTATGCCTTGAGTTTATGAATCTTTGAACACTTTTAATTGGGAACCTTTGAACCTTGTAGTATCTTGAATTGATATTGACACACAATCCTTGAATACTTTGAAATTTTTTAGAATTAATTTGAATGATGACTTGAACATAAACTTTGAATCTTTGGAATTAATTTGAGCTTGGCCTTAAAATTTGAATTTTCAATTTGATTTTCTTTGAATTTTTTGTAGTGAGAATGATTTGAGCTTGACATGAATTTATGAGTCCAACTTGTAAACTTTGAAAGACTTTGAATTTTGATAGTGGAAAGGGTAAACATGGCAACAAAACCCATACCCGCGGGTACCCACCCGAACCCGCCCCGAAGTTTACGGGGAAAACCCGCTTTGACTGGGTTTGGGTTCGGGTTTGGGTTTTCCCCAATTAAAAAATATGGGAACGGGTCGGGTAATGGGGACACTAGTACCCACCCCGAACTCATCCCCGAACCCGCCCCGTTTATTTTATTATGTACATTATTATTTAATTTTGTTAATTTGTAATATTAAATAGGCTTAAATAGGTTTTTCGTCCCTGTAAGTTGGCGAGATTTTGGTTTTCGTCCCTGTATCTTTTTTTTTTTCGGTTTTAGTCCCTGTATCTTACTTTTTGCTGGTGTTTAGTCCTTACAGAGGTTTCCTGCGGATTTTCTTGCAGATTTTCCTGCGGATTTTCCTGCGGAATTTGATTTTTAGGAAAATCCGCAGGAAAATCCGCAGGAAACCTGCGGATTTTCCTGCGAATTTTGGCTTTAGGGACTAAACACCAACAAAAAGTAAGATATAGGGACTAAAACCGAAAAAAAAAAGATACAGGGACGAAAACCAAAATCTCGCCAACTTACAGGGACGAAAAACCTATTTAAGCCTATTAAATATGTGACCAATGTTTTAATATTTTGATTTGTATTAATTATTTAAAATATTTAAAATGTATGTAAGAATTTTCTTTGAGGTTTTTTTTATTATTTGAAATGTAATTTGATTTTGGAAAAAATAAATATTTTCTATTAAAAAAATTGATTTTACTAAATAGATGGTGGCGGGGCGGGGATACCCGAACCCGTTTGGGACGGGTTTGGGTTTTAATTTTCCATCCCCGTTTGGGTTTGGGGTGGGGAACGGGGATTGTTTGGGGATTCAGGTTTGGGTTTGGGGGAAGTAAAAACCGTCCCCGACCCGCCCCGTTGCCATGCCTAGGAAAGGGTCTTAATCTCTTTGTGCTTGGACTTGTAATTTAGAATGGCATGATAACTTGAATTTGAATTTGAAATGGCATCTTGAACTTTGTAACCTTGAAAAAGATCTTTGAATAAAAAGATTGAGATGATTGAAGATGATGTATGCTCTTGACTTGAACTTAGGCAATTCTCCTAAACTGATTTCAACTTTTGAAGAACAAAATACATGCCTCGAGAAATTTGATGAACAAAGAGGACTATGTTTTGCAATCTTGAAAACTTAAATTGAGATAACGCTTCGCCTTGAAAACTTTGAATAATGCGCTCCATGGTAATTTGGATTCCAAATGATCCACTTGAATGATATTGAACTCATCGCTTGTAACTTGTATTCTAAGTAAACCATAAGCATGAACCTTCCATGCTTGTATGATTATGACCTTGATTCTTTTGACGATCTTGAACATTTGAACTTACTTTGAATCTTGGTTAATTTAAATGAACTTGAAATGGTGAACTAGAAGTTTGGAACTTGAAATCTTGAAATGAACATGGATAATATGGACTTGAAGTTTGAAATTTGGATATGGATTGGAATGGATTGTGGATGAACCTGAGTAATGCACCTTGTTACTTGAATCCCAATAAATCCACTTAAAACATAAATCAAATTTTAGGGCAAAATAAATGCTTGAGATACTTGATGCCATTTGAACATTTTTGAATCCATGAACCTATTAGCCTTCTATGTTATGCTTGTCTTATGCATCTTAATCTTCCATTTAATCACAAAAGCAAACACATTCCATATGATGAGATCTTAATCCATAGAAATTAGGGCACGTTTCCCCTTCATCTCTTCTTAAACCCAAAGCACCCTAATAATAGCTTGCCAACACCACAAACACACACAAAACCTCATGGCCTAAACCCTAGGGGATCATGGCCAAGGGCCAAATGATCACCTAAAGGAAGATCAAGAAGCAACACAAAGCTAGGTACAAGAAAATAAACAAGGTAGGACAAATTTGGGTTATGACAGATGCCCCTATCTAATTGCCTTGAGCCCGAGAAAATGAGCTGCTGCATGGAGTCCATTTTTAGGGTAAAAGTCAATTAGATACAAGAAAACCCTTGTTGCGGTGAGAATCGGATGTCAAGCTATTGTATTAACTTGAATCACAAATCTTTGAAGTTCACCATCGAACTTTAATTTATCCAAAGGAAGGGGAAAATATCGAATAAAACCTTAAGTGCGTTATGTAACAACAATGCTAAGAGATCTAAGGTTCGGGGGTTGGTTATACCTAGGGAAGGTGTTAGCATCCTAAGTATCTATAGTACTTTATAGGAACCTCTTGTTGTATTTTGTGTTGTTTATTATTTGCTATTGTTTAGGAAAATTCTAAGGTTTGTGGGATAGGGAACCTAGGGTTTGTTATTACTAAGTATGCTCGCCGAGACGTCGCATCTCGTGCCTATGTATCCTAACAAGGATGGAATCAGAGCATTTGTAGCTCACCTCACTAAGGGTGAGGAATACTTGATGGTGATCAAGGTTCCAAGGGGGGAGGTAAGTGTCCATAGCAAAAACACTTACATAGAGTATACAAACTCTATCCTAAGTCTAAGTTAAAACGGTAAAGAAGGACTCTAGCAAGGTCCAAAAAGGGAGGTAAGTGTCTATAGCAATGACACTTACATAGAGTTTACAAAACTCTAACCTAAGACTAAGTTAAAAGGGGAAAGATGAGTGCTCATAACAATAATACTCACAGAGTGTTTGGAAACTCTAATCCTAAGGTTAGGATGAAAAGGGTCGATGACTCTAACAAGGTCAAGAAGGGAATTGAGGTAAGGTCAAGCTATCTATGACTTGAAGTCAACAAGAATACCTTTCCTTTGGATTTTGAAACAAGAGTAATAGAAGAGAATGAAAGCTAACATCATTTGGGGAATAACTTGACAAAGTTAAAGTAAACATAAACAAGATGAGTGATTATGGATGAGATGAACAAGGATGATATTCAAACATGGTATCAATTAAAGATAACATTCACACATGGTGTTAATCAAAGAAACATACAAGTAACATGGTTCTAACAAGACCAAAACATTCCATGGATGAAAACAAAGATTCAAGTGTACAACTAATACAAGCAAGGATTACGGTTTATTAACACCACTTAATCATGAATATAAAACAAAGTATGGATACGTCATAACAATACTTAAGCATGGATTAGAATTCAAAGTTCAAAGCAAACTTGTATAAGTCAAAACACTACTTAAACATGGTATCATTCAAAGATCATGGTAAACATGTACAAGTCAAAACATTACTTAAAATGAAGAAGATTCAAGGTTGAAATACAACATGTATAAGTTAAAACATTTCTTAACACGGATAAAGGTCACTAGTTCAATTTATCAGGGATAAGTCAAAGCATTACTTAATCATGAATACAATTTAAAGTTCAAACAAAACATGTATAAGTCAAAGAATTACTTAAACATGGATTCAAGACACACATTCAAACCAAACATGGATAAGTCAAAGCATTACCTAAACATGGATAAAGGCTACAAGTTCAAACTATCGTGGATAAGTTAAAGCATTACTTAACATGGAGAAGATTCAAGAGTTGAAATAAGACATGTATAAGTCAAAACATTACTTAACATGGATAAAGGATTCAAGCCAAACATGTATAAATCAAAACATTATTTAAACATGGACAAAGGTTCAAAAGTTTAACAAGGCATGGATAAGTTAAGACATCACTTAAACATGGATAAAGGTTACAAAAGCTTAACAAGGCATGGATAAGTTAAGACATAACTTAAACACGGATAACAAATTTGTACAAGGTTCAAAACTTAGGTGACAAACTAAAGTACATGTGAGGGTTCTAAATGATCATGTTCAAAGGTTAACAAATCACAAAGATTAAGTCATGGTGATCATACAAGTCATGTAGCATATAAAGATATGTCATTAAAGCTTAAAGCCACTTATAAATATGAACAAAGATGGTGAAGACATGGGTTTGTATACACACAAATGTAAAATAGGGTATGAAAGAATCATGGAAAAATTTAAGGGAACAAGTTCAAAACTATACATGGAAGGCAAGGCACTTAACATGGTAAAGAATACATTCAAGTGCCATAAACTCAAGTAAATTTCAAGGTAAACATATCATTAACACGTTACAAGGTTCAAACACGATACACCACACTCATACAAGTTAACATGGCCAAGAGGAAACAAGAAACAAGTCAAAGAATTCAATTAGGAACCAAAAGAAACCCTAAAAAAGTCCTAACTTTAACTACACATAAGTATGTGAAAAATAAGTATTTTGTGGAAATTTAAAATACAAAAATAAACTAGTTAATGTGAGAAGCATGTAGGAAAAAATGTGGCTAAAAAATACTTAAGGAGCATCAAGTTATGGCCTTTTGAAATTGTGAAGAAAATGAGAAAAACAAGTGTTAAAAAAAAGGAAGTGGCCTTGGGAGGGTTTGAACCCAGGTCAGGTTGGTTGCCACTCAAAATTAAGCCAAGTGAGCTATGGCACGCGTGTAAATACTTATGGAAGCAATGTAATATATTTAAAGATAACTCAGAAATATGTATGAAGCAAAAATAACATAAAAAAGGTGGTCCAGGCAAGGATCGAACCCAGGTCAGGATAGAGGAAACAAGGAAAGGCAAGGCGCGCTACCACTGGGGTGGTCAATACATCCATGAAACAAATGGAAACTAAAAAACATAAGGCAAATCAAGTTCAAAAGCTCACAAAAGGCGTCATGGCCTTGGTTCTGCAGCAAGAACATCATCATCTTCATCATTTGCAAAACCATATGTAACTTTCTGAATACTCAATGAAATGCAGTGAAATAAAAATGAAACTTGCGTATTTTTTAACAAGAAATTCAGTGGTATAACTCAAATCAACTAATTTTGCTTCTAACTAAAAACACGATACCAAAACATCAAAAAGCTTAAACTTGCATTTTCAATGGTACAATCACACACATTGATGAGAAATGACAACTAATGGATGGAAAACAACATAAACATCATAACAAACAAATTTATAGTTCAATGTGGATCAAAATTTGGCATGGTTCAATGAGTTCAAGATTTTAGAGAACTTACCTCTTGAAGTAAAACTTGAAACTTCACAAAAGCTGTTACAGATTTGAAATGATGGTTTGGATAGCTTCCTTAGACCTCTTAGGAACCTTTTGAATGCTTGGAAACACTTGGAATCACTTTAAGCCAGCTACACCTTTCTTGCAAAAATGAGAAAAATGTGAAATGGAACTTTAAGCAAATGTTGTTACAGCTACAAACCAAGGCTTAAAACAACTTAGGGGTAATTTATGGAAGGTATTTGGATGATCAAGGTGATTGGAAATGGTCAGAATAGGGACTTGGCTTGGAAAATGCAGAAAGTCAACAAAACTTGGTTTTGAGGGTTGACTTTCTGTTCTTGCAGGTTTTGGATGGAGATGAAGGTTTGGACACCTTCAAAATGTGTTTTGTGGTGTGTTAGGACAGTTGGTTTGGTGGTTTTGTGGCTGTGATAAGTTTTTGGCAAAGTTTGTGCAATATGGTGTTTTTTTGGCAAAAGGGAGGTTTAATGCAAGAAGCTGAGTTTAAGAGGTTTTCTGAATGTTTTTCTCTGGTTTTTGTTATGTGTTTGAGGCATGAAGCAAGTCTCTATTTATAGGGAGAGGGTGGAGATCAGCTTGGTGCAGAATTACAATTTGAGGTTCTCTTGGTTTGGTTGAAAAACAACTTGGTAGATTCAAGGATTTTTGAAGTTCCAAGACAAGTACAAATCTTTCCACAAATTATGGTAAAGTGTAGACAATTGCTTCTGATCAAAGAAAAAGGTTGAGTGCAGAAAAAACAAGTTGGAAGCTCAAGAAGAGTTGACATTGTGTTTAAAGTGACTTTATCAAAATGGCAATGTGACCTTTCTTCCCAAAATGGCATGATGTCATACCCAAAATTTTACCCTCAGATCCTCTGATCTTTTGTATATCATTTTAAGTCAGTCGTCTCTGCATTTACAGTTTTTTTAGTCCATTAATCATAGCCATGCATTTTTTTCGTCTAATTTTTGTCATCTATTCTTTTTCTTTAATTCAATTATTTTTATGTGTTTTAAAACTTTATGTTTTAATTTAGAATTTTATTTTATTTTTATTACTTTCAATCACCAATTTAGTTTAAAATTTATTTCTTCTTTTTGCTAATATATTTTTATTTATTATTTTTATTATTTATTATTATTATTATCATTATTTTATTATTATATTATTATATTATTTTTTTATCACTATGTTTATTTTCATTATTTATTATTATTATTTTCATTATTATGTTTATTTTTAATATTTATTAAGCTTAAATAGTCTTTTGGTCCCTATAAGTTAGCGAGTTTTTGATTTTGGTCCCTGTAAGTTTTTTTTTTTGTTTTAGTCCTTATATCTTACTGTTTGCATGCGTTTTAGTCCCTAAAGCCAAAATCCGCAGGAAAAACCGAAGGAAAATCCGCAAGAAACCTGCGGATTTTCCTACGGATTTTGGTTTTAGGGGCTAAAACACATGCAAACAGTAAGATATAGGGACTCAGACAAAAAAAAAACTTACAGGGACCAAAATCAAAAACTCGCTAACTTACAGGGACCAAAAGACTATTTAAGCCTATTTATTATTATTATTATTATTTTCATTATTTTATTATTATATTATTATATTATTATTATTTTTATCACTATGTTTATTTTTATTATTTATTATTATTATTTTATTTTCATTATTATGTTTATTACTATTATCATTTATTGTTATTATTATTTTACAAGTCCATGTATGTATCTCCAACCAAAATTTAAACCAACATTTGTACAGGCCATTTGTTCTGCTAAACTTGTACCTTCATCCAAGCCAAGACTCTACACTATATGCAAAAAGCTTATAGTCGTACAACCGTATGCTACACAAGCCTCACATCAATTCAAACCAAAACTCTAAGACCACTCCATCACCTGCATCAAACCAGCCCGTACCAACAACATCAAAGTAGACCCCACATCCCCAAGTCCTGCGCAAAAACTGCTAAGAAAATCTGCCTCCAATTTTTTCTGCTACACATAGCTCCAATTTATAACATGCTATCCTACACTCCACTATGTCCCAAAAACCTGCGACCAAAAGCCAAAACCTCAAAACTTTTCCCACTGCTACACTCTAATACCTGCATCAATGCTACACCACAAGCCTTGAAAAAACACAGACCCTGCTATCACATAAAATAGCACAACATGAGCCTCATCCAAAAAAAGCCAAAACCTATTACGCTAAATGCTTCGAACCAAGACCAAGACAAAACCATGTAACTACCCACAAACTGCCAAAAAGCCTCAGACATGTGAACCTGCAACAATATAATAGCATAGCAGAGAGTTCAAAAGAAGGGTAACATAGGTTTGAAAGAAAAAAAAAAGAACAGAAAAGAAAGAGGGAGAAACCAAATATCCTGCAGGAAGCTATACACAGAAGGAATTCCATTCCATTCCAAAAATCTCACCCTCACTTTTCAAACCATTAATTTTTTCCCTTCCTTTTTCCTGCTGTCGAACAGTAACTCAAAACCACCACAAAAAAAGTCATTCTCTTTTCTCATACTCCACGCCTCCTCAAACCTCCCATACACTCACCCTTCAATATTCATTTTTCACCAAAATCATCAAGGAAGAATGAAAGGAAGAGAGAAAAGATTCTAAAAAAATCCTGAAAAGAAAACTCACCTTTGAAACTTCCTCCACTTTAAACATCCATCAAAGCCTTTCGCTGCAAATCCACTTCTTCTTCCACTTCACGAAAATGAACATCATCAATCCCCAGTTTCAACCGCGTCGTCATTTTAAATTGAACGGACAAGAGAAAGTGAACCGAGAGGATGAGACGCGACAAGAGACAGAGAGAAGCGGCAAGAGAGAGAGAGAGTATATCGTGATTTATGAGAAGGATAAGAGGAGAAAACAGAGAAGCTCCGATTGGGCGAGAACCGAAACAATAATCGAGATAGGTGAGAGGGTTCAGATAGTAGGTTGAAAGATGAATGAAGGAGGTTTAAGTTTTCCACTTTCGTTTTCATTTTTTTTGCGAGCTTTAGTTTAGGAAGAAGTTTTAGGTTTAGTTTTTTTCCATTTGTTTTGAACGAAGCAGGGGAGCAAGATTGTTTTTATTTGGCTGTTACATTTTGTTCCATGATTTTTAGGGTTAGCACACGGGGTCGACCCGACCCATCTCAGACCCAGCGCCAACAACTGGGCTGCCTTCTAATAGGCTTTGACACTTCCATGGCTGGTCCTTTTTTTTATTTCTTTCTTTTTATTTTTTTTATAATTTTTATTTGACTTTAATTGAAGTTTTTTAATTACTTAACTATTAATTAATTTTGATTTCTTATTTAGTTTGTTTTCTTTTCCAATTGTTGTTTTACTTTGTTAATTAGTCTATTAATCAATTTTCGTTTTATTAGTTAGTTCAAAATTATATTTTTAAACTTTGTTTTTAATTGTTCTTGATTAAATAATTAATATAAAAGAAAACTTCAAAATAGGTTCTTATTTAATTTTGTAGATTAGTTTTTAATTTTAATTTGTGTTCAGGATGTAATCATTTAAATTCTTAATCTTCGATATCTTTAATTTATTTTTCAATTTAACTACTAACATAATTACGCGTGACTTGCTTCTTAACTTCACGAGTTTGTGATTTCAATTTGACTATTTGATTACTCATTATCTAGTGCTTTGCCTGTTTCTATTTGGCGTCTGATACTTTCGTGACTTGTTTGCTCTTGCTGATTCTTCCTGAGGTTTGTGTACATATATCTTAATCATTTACTAAGCTTTGCTGTTCACATGTTCCCTTAAAGTCTCCTAGATCGACTTAATTTTCGATTAAGCTCGGAGCAGGATAAATTTAGGCTCTTAATCTGATTCCAAAGGAAAGGATCACACTTGTTGACTGCCATATCATTTAGGATAGCCTTGTCCATCATTTCGCTTGGCCTTGTTAGAGCCATTGTCCCTTTTATCTAACTTTAGGTTTGGAGTCGCCGCACTCCATGTAAGTGTCATGGTGATGGACACTTACTTTTCTCCTTGAAACCTTGATCATTATCAAGAGTTCCTCACCCCTAGTTAGGCAAACTACGGAGGCTCTGATTCCTCGTTCCTAGTCAGGATACGTAGGCACAAGATGCGATATCTTGTCGAGCCCTCTAACCACTAACAACTAACAACTAACTCCCTTATTTTTCACCGCCGCATGATCGAGACCAGTTTACCTTTTCCTTTTATCCTAGCCTTAGGATTTGAGTCGCCGAACTCCATGTAAGTGTCATAGTGATGAACATTTACTTTCCCTGTTTTTTTAGCCTTTGGAACCTTGACCATAGTCAAGAGTTCCTCAAACCTAGTTAGGTGAACTACAAATGCTCTGATTCTATCCTAGTTAGGATACGTAGGCACGAGATGCGATGTCTTGGCGAACATACTTAGAAATAAACCCCTAGGTCTTTACCTTAACACCTTTTACCTTAGCAAGCAAACTTTAGCATAACACAAATACTAACAAGAGGTTCCTGTAGAGTACTACGGATACTTAGGATGCTAACACCTTCCCTAGGTATAACCAACCCCCGAACCTTAGATTCTCTTAGCTTTGTTATTACATAGCACACTTAGGGTTTTCTTCGATCTTTACTCTTTCCTTTGGATAAATCAAAGCTCGGTGGTGAACTTCATGATTTATGATTCAAGTTAATTAATAGCATGATATCTGATTGTCACTACAGAAATGGCGACTTCACTGGGGAATTTCCCTAAGAGGGTTAAGCCTATCTTGTTTGCATTTGTGTTATTTTATATGTTTGCTTGCTTGTATGCTTGTATATTTGTAAATATATGTGTATATACCCGCCTCAAATTTTTTCTGCTACTCAAAGCTCCAATTCATACCATGCTATCCTACACTCCACTATATCCCAAAAAACACCTGCGACCAAAAGCCAAAACCTCACAACTTTTCCCACTGCTACACTCTAATACCTGCATCAATGCTACACCACAACCCTTGAAAAAACACAGACCCTACTATCACATAAAATAACACAACATGAGCCTCATCCAAAAAAATCCAAAACCTACTTCTCTTAATGCTTCGAATTAAGACCAAGACAAAACCATGTAACTTCCCACAAACTGCCAAAAAGCCTCAGACTTGCGAACCTGCAACAATACAATAGCATAGCAGAGAGTTCGAAAGAAGGGTAGCATAGGTTTGAATGAAAAAAAATATAAAAGAAAGAGGGGAGAAACCAAATATCCTGCAGGACGCTATACACAGAAGGAATTCCACTCTATTCCAAAAATCTCACCCTCACTTTTCAAACCATTAATTTTTTTCCTTCCTTGTTCCTGCTGCCGAACAGTAACTCAAAACCACCACACAAAAAAAGCCCTTCTCTTTTCTCATACTGCACACCTCCTTAAACCTCCTATATACTCACCCTTCAATATTCATTTTCACCAAAATCATCAAGGAAGAATGAAAGGAAGAGAGAAAAGATTCTAAGAAAATCCTAAAAAGAAAACTCACCTTTGAAACTTCCTCCACTTCAAACATCCATCAAAGCATTTCGCTGCAAATACACTTCTTCTTCCACTTCACGAAAACGAACATCATCATTCCCCAGTTTCAATTGTGTTGTCGTTTTAAATTGAATGAACAAGAGAAAGTGAACCGAGAGGATGAGACGCGACAAGAGACAGAGAGAAATGGTAAGAGAGAGAGAGAGTAGACCGTGAATTGCGAGAAGGATAAGCGGAGAAAACAGAGAAGCTCTGATTGGGCGAGAACCGAAACAATAATCGAGATAGGTGAAAGGATTCAGATAGCAGGTTGAAAGATGAACGAAGGAGGTTTAAGTTTCCATTTTTGTTTTCATTTATTTTTGCGAGCTTTGGTTTAGGAAGAAGTTTTATGTTTAGTTGTCCATTTGTTTTGAACAAAGCAGGGAAGCAAGATTGTTTTCATTTGGCCGTTACATTTTGTTCCATGATTTTTAGGGTTAGCACACTGGGTCGACCCGACCCATCTCAGACCCAGCGCCCACAACTGGGCTGCCCTCTTATGGGCTTTGACACTTCCATGGCAGATCCTTTTTTTATTTCTTTCTTTTTCTTTTTTTTTATAATTTCTATTTGATTTTAATTGAAGTTTTTTAATTAGTTAACTATTAATTAATTTTAATTACTTATTTAGTTTGTTTTCTTTTCCAATTGTTGTTTTACTTTATTAATTAGTCTATTAATCAATTTTTGTTTTATTAGTTAGTTCAAAATTATATTTTTAAACTTTGTTTTTAATTTTTCTTGATTAAATAATAAATATAAAAGAAAACTTCAAAATATGTTCTCATTTAATTTTGTAGATTAGTTTTTTCATTTTAATTTGTGTTTAGGAAGTAATCATTTAAATTCTTAATCTTTGGTCTCTTTAATTTATTTGTCAATTTAACTACTAACATAATTACCCGTGACTTGATTCCTAACTTCATGAACTTGTGATTTCGATTGACTGTTTGATTACTCATTATCTAGTGCTTTGCCTGTTTCTATTTAGCGTCTGATACTTTCGTGGCTTGTTTGCTCTTGTTGATTCTTCCCGAGGTTTGTGTACATATATCTTAATCATTTACTAAGATTTGTTGTTCACATGTTCCCTTAAAGTCTCCTAGCTCGACTTAATTTTCGATTAAGCTTGGGGTTGGATATATTTAGGCTCTTAATCTGATTCCAAAGGAAAGGATCACACTTGTTGACTGCCATGTCATTTAGGATAGCCTTGTCCATCATTTCCCTTGGCCTTGTTAGAGCCATTTTCCCTTTTATCTAACTTTAGGTTTGGAGTCGCCGCACTCCATGTAAGTGTCATGGTGATGGACACTTACTCTTCCCCTTGGAACCTTGATCATTATCAAGAGTTCCTCACCCCTAGTTAGGCGAACTACGAAGGCTCTGATTCCTTATTCCTAGTCAGGATACATAGGCACAAGATGCGATATTTTGTTGAGCCCTCTAACCGCTAACAACTAACAACTAACTCCCTTATCTTTCGACGCCGCGCGATCGAGACTAGTTTACCTTTTCTCTTTATCCTAGCCTTAGGATTGGAGTCGCCGCACTCCATGTCAGTGTCATGGTGATAAACATTTACTTTCCCTTTTTTTAGCCTTAGGTTTGGAGTCGCCGCACTCCATGTAAGTATCATAGTTATGAGTACTTACTTCCCTTTGGAACCTTGACCATAGTCAAGAGTTCCTCAACCCTAGTTAGGTGAATTACGAATGCTCTGATTCCATCTTAGTTAGGATACGAAGGCACGAGATGCGACGTCTTGGCAAGCATACTTAGAAATAAACCCCTAGGTCTTTACCTTAGCACCTTTTACCTTAGCAAGCAAACTTTAGCATAACACAAATACTAACAAGAGGTTCCTGTAGAGTACTACAAATACTTATGATGCTAACCCCTTCCCTTGGTATAACCAACCCCCGAACCTTAGATTCTCTTAGCTTTGTTGTTACATCGCGCACTTAGGGTTTTCTTCGAGATTTACCCTTTTCTTTGGATAAATCAAAGCTCGGTGGCGAACTTCATGATTTGTGATTCAAGTTAATTAACAGCTTGATATCTGAATCTCACCGCAACACATAATCTTGTGAATAAATCCTTAATCGCTTATGTAATGCACTTAGGATCTGTGTAGACACTCAATTATGTGAAGATTTGGAAGAAACACAACCTGCATTCTGAGATTGAGTAGGTTTTGTAGATATTTGCTCCAAGTTTGGCATGAGTAATGACCTAGAATTTCAAGTATGGAGGGCCAACTTTCTCTCTTTGAAACTCATAGCTCAAAAATGGTATTACTGAGTTCTTGTACTCTTTGGAAAGCTAGAAACATGCTCTACAACTTTCATGTTTTAAGTTTTCCTTAAATCAAAATGGATCATGATGAAAAATGGCTCACAAGTTGGTTACTTTTACAAGGCAGATTTGTCTCAAAATTTTTCTAGGTGTTGGAAGTCAATTATGAATGAAACACCAACTTCATGGCTTCATAACTTGAAATCTAAGCACTTTTTGGGAATTTATCCTCATTGACAAAGTTGTAGAATGTAAAGAGCTCTTTAAATTAATCTTTGGAGAAAGAAAAATGGATGCTTGGTGAGGAAGTTATGGCCTTGGCAAGTTGGCCCCAAATTAGGTTTTTTCCATAACTTAGAAAAATTTTCAATTTCTCCATGGTTGCCCTCTTTGCAAGTAACCTCCAATTTCTTGATTTTTCTTAATTAATCATGATCCAAACCACATGTTATCATCATCCCTGACTTGAGGAAGCCATGGTTGACCAAAATTCCCAAAAGTCAAACCTTGATTTGGAGGGACAATTGACTTTTTATCAGATGAATCTTCACTTCTTGATCTTCAATGAAAACAAACTCTTAGGCTATTTGAACACTTTAAATGGAACCCAAGGGTGTATTTGAATGTCTTGAATCATGTCCCAAGGTTTTAGGTCATGCCTTGATCAAAATTCAAAGATGCAGTTGACTTTGGGTGACAAAACCCTAACTTATGGCCAAATGAACTTGGATCTTGGAAAACTTGTAATGAAGCCAAATTGCCTTTGATAGTTGATGAAGGGAGGTATTTTAAGTGTGTGAGATCTTATTTGATTGATGATCCATCCAAAACCTTGACTGATCAACCCTTGAAGCCTCTTAGGGAAAACCCTAATTCACAGGTGAACAAAAAGCAAACATATCTTGATAATTGGTTAGCTATGCATGAATGATTAACCTACCATGTTATGTGAATGATCAAAGAATCTAAGGGTAAATTTTGGGGTATGACAACCCCGAAATTTTTCTAACAAGAAGTAATATGAAAAGTAATGGTAGAAAGTAAAGGAAACAACATGATGCAAGAAGAATAAAACAGCATGAGATTCTTTGGATTGCCAAAGGAGTATCTCAGAAACAAATGAAATCTCTAAGTCGCACGAAGTAGTACCTTATGACCTAAGGCTCTTCGGGTACATTTAGAGTAGCTTAATAAAGATAATGAGATTCTCTATATCACATGAAGCAGTACCTTATTAATTAAGGATCTTCAGGGATATTTAGAGTAAAATTTCTGCAAGAGAGGAAAATGAGATTCTCTAAACCAATGAAGCAGCATCTTATCGATCGAGATATTCCAACTAGGGTGAACAATCTCTCAATCTAAGACTCTCCAAGGGTACTAGAGCAGTATCTCAAACAAGAGCATGAGATTTCCTAGACTATATAAAGCAGTACCTTATTAATTAAGGCTCTCCAAGTATGCTAGAATAGTATCTCGGTAAAAGGCATGAGACTTTCTGGGTCGTGCGAAGAAGTATCTTATAGACCAAGGTTCTTCGAGGAAACCAAAACAGTGTCTCAAATGAGATTATCTAAACCACACAAAGCAGTACCTTATGGAATAAGGCTCTTTGGAGATAATAGAGCAGTATCTTGACAGAGGTATGAGACTTTCTGATTATGTGAAGCAGTACATTATTAATTAAGGCTCTCCAGGGATACGAGAACAGTATCTCAACCAAAACATGAGATTCTTTGGGCCAAGTAAAACAGTACCTTATGGATTAAGGTTCTCTAAGGATGCGAAAGCAGTATCTCAAAAACAAATGAGATTCTCTTAATCACACAAAGCAGTACCTTATAGACTAATGCTCTTTAGAAATAATGGAGCAGTACCTCAAATGTTAAACATGAGACTTTCTAATTCATATGAAGTAGTACCTTGTGGACCAAGGCTCTTCAAGAATACTAGAACATTATCTCAACAAAAGGGCATGAGACTTCCTAGACCATGCGAAGCAGCACCTTATGAATTAAGGCTCTTTGAGGACATTATGACAGTATCTTAGCAAAGATATGAGACTCTTTGGATCGCAAAAAGCAGTACCTTATGGATTAAGGCTCTTTGGGGATCTCGAGGGCAGAATCTCAGGCATTAAATTTGTTGGTGAAGCAGTTTTAAGCAAGATTCCTTTTGAAGGAAAAGGGTCGACAAAGCTCTACAAAGGAAAGTTCACAAGAAACTTTTCAAGGATAACCTCTGCTTGGGGAGCAACAAGAGCGAGAATATTCTGGATTATCATTATCAACTATAAGGTTAAAGAATTCAATTGCTGGGGGATAGAAATTCCATGAGCATGTGCAGGATATCAACTTTTCAGAGGAATACAACCGACTTTGAAGGAGGACTGGTCTAGATGCTTGATGATTTATCCTGGATCCTTTTATGATATGATGTTCCACTTGGGTGGACATGCCATACATTGTATGATGCATGGAGATGCATACGAGGATGCAACTGTTGGGGGTTCTTATGCATGTATGAATGCACAAGACTAGTTGGTAAAGCTTCTTGACAGAGAGGCCATATATAAATATGCTAATGATTGATATGATTGTGCTTAGTGTTATTCCAGCTTGACAGAAATGTTATGCATGATGTATGTCGTGCACGTAACCATGCAAATGATCGGGTACAATGGGATATGTCCCCTCTTTGAAAGTGAAAGCCTTTCGAGTACCACTAGGGATTAGATTTAGGAATTTCCAAGTGAAATTGGACTTCAGGTTTTATAAAGACCACAACAAAGGGTCAAATTTGAGTGGTTGCCAATGAAAGATTGGTCTTTAAATGGTAAATTTGAAGGTGCCAGCAAGGGTAACTTTTTAAGTAGTTGCCAATAAAAGATAGGACTTTGGAGGATGGATCCGACTACTCGACATTCAAAAGTTGGCGACGTTGCGAGCGAATATAGAACATGAATGCCCCTGATAGGCTCTAAAAGGATTCACTGTTGTGGAGTTACATCAGGTAGCTCCCTGAGAGGACTATGTTGATTATAGTGAAGAGCCAAGGAAGTTGGCAAATGATTTGATGTTTCTATGCGGGAAGGGCACCATTGGGGACTGTCAATCTCCCTTTAGGTTCTCCGAATACCAAAACAAAATTATTGTTTCTCAAACATCATTATTATTAACCGAAGTTTCAAAATAGAGTTTATTAAAAATAAAATTAATTTGCAAACAAGCAGATAAAGTAAAAAATGAGCATAATTTAATGAGAAATCTCTCTTTTATTGATTTGACCCTTGAATGGGTAAATATGTACAAGGATGCAATTCCTTAATGAGGTAATTGCTGTGCAAGAAAAAGTACAATGGCAATAAGAATAATGAGGTTCCCTTGAGTTTCAATACTGCTATGGTCCCTATGATTTTGAAGACTTCAACACCTTGCTTTGTAGGAAGATGGTTGGATTGATTCCTCCATTAGTAGAACATCAGGATCAAGTGGATGTACAGACTGGATACTTTGCCTTGGAATTTGTCCGTAAATTTTGCTTGGATCGCCCTTTCGGGGTTTCCATCCACCAGGACGCCCTTTTTTGCCTGAGCTGCCCTTTCGGGTTTTCAACTCAGCGGGCCTGATTTTTTTTTTAATTTTATCCCTAATTTTTTCCTAGACCTCCCTTTCGGGTTTTCAGTCCTCCTGGATAGCCATTTTTTCCTAAGTCTCCTTTTCAGGTTTTCGACTTAACGGCTTTATTATTCCACTTTTTAGGCGCAGTATCGTTTGACGAAGTCTGTATTCACCGGATACGGTAATTCATCGCCATCCATAGTTGTGAGTTTTAAGGCACCATTATAGAATGCTCTTACTACAACATATGGACCTTCATAGTTCGGTGTCCACTTGCCCCTAGATTCATTGTACATGGACAAGATCCTCTTAAGCACCAAGTCACCTTCCTGGAATGTCTGAGGTTATACATTCTTGTCAAAAGCTTTCTTCTTGCGTCTCTGGTAGAGCTGACTGTGACACAATGTTGTCAATCGCTTTTCTTCAACAAGGTTGACCTCATCAAACCTTGTTTTAACCCATTATGCTTCATCAAGCTGAGCCTCCATCAAGACTCTCAGTGAGGGAATTTCAACCTCTATCGGAAGCACCACTTCCATGCCATAAACCAGTGAGTAGGGAGTTGCCTCTATGGAAGTTCTCGCTAAGGTACGGTAGCCATGTAGCGCGATAGGTAGCATTTCATGCCAATCTTTATAAGTGACCACCATTTTTTGAATGATCTTTTGGATATTTTTATTGGCTGCTTCAACGGCTCCATTCATCTTGGGTTTGTATGGCGTTGAATTGTGATGTTCAATCTTGAAACTAACACACAACTCCTTCATTGTCTTATTGTTGAGATTAAACCCATTTTCAGTGATGATGTGGTTGGGGACCCCATATTTGCATATGATGTTGTTCTTCAAGAAGTGGGCAACCACTTGCATGGTAACATTAGCGTATGATGCAACTTCAACCCACTTGGTAAAGTAGTCTATGGAAACTAATATGAAAAATGATGTTCATTTGAAGCTTTCGACTCGGTCATCCCAATCACGTCTATTCCCCGCATGGAAAAGGGCCACGGTGAAGTCAAGACATTCAAAGGAGTAGGAGGTACATGGATCTTATTAGCATATATCTGGCACTTATAACAAGTTTGGGCGTGATGATAGCAACCAGCCTCTAAGGTTAGCCAGTAATAGCCTGCTCTCAAGATCTTCTTTGCCATCGCATGTCCACTTGCATCGATGCCAAAGGATCCCTCGTGAATTTCTTTTAGAATTTGTTCAGCTTCATGTTTTTCCACACATCGGAGTAAGAAGGTATCATGGTTATGGTTATACATCACATTCCCATTTAGGAAGAAATTAGATGCCAGTCTTGGCAAAGTTCTCTTGTTTATGCTCAAGGCACGTTTTGGATATTCTTGCTTCTCCAGGTAGCGTTTGATGTCATAGAACCATAGCTTTTCATGTGACTCTTCAACGGTGGTTAAGTAATGAGCAGGCTCCTCAAAGCGCCTGAGATCAATGGACAGCCGATGATTGGGTCATATCAGTTTATACATGGATGCTAGGGTATCTAAGGCATATGCCATTTGATTTTCCTCTCTAGGCACATGAGTAAAAGTGATATCATCAAATCTGGGGAGTAGTTTTGCCACATAATCTCAATACAGAACTAAATTGGTATGTCTTGTCTCTCAATCACCTCTAATTTGGTGTATTACCAAGGCAGAGTCTCCAAAAACATCGAGGGTCTTGATCCTCAAGTCAATGGCCTCTTCGAACCCCAGTATACAAGCTTCGTACTCATCCATATTATTTGTACAGGCAAAGTAGAGCTTAGCTGTAAATGGTAGGTAAAAGTTCTTGGGAGATGTTAGCACTGCCCCAATTCCATGTCCATAAACATTTGAAGCACCATCAAATATGAGAGTCCATCGCTCCCCTGGTTCGGGTCCTTCATCTGGTCCAGGCTCTTCATAGTCTCTCAAGACCATGATATCTTCATTTGGAAAGTCGAATTTCAAAGGCTGATAGTCATCCATCGGTTGATGGGAAAGATGATCTGCTAGTACACTACCCTTGATGGCCTTTTGAGTAACATATTGAATGTCGTACTCAGACAGAAGCATTTGTCAGTGGGTGATTGTTAGTGAGAGTAGGTTTATCAAAGATATATTTAATGGGATCCATCTTGGAAATCAGATAAGTAGTATGGGTCAACATGTAATGCCAGAGATGCTTAGCAGCCCATTCAAGTGCGCAATAAGTCTTTTTGAGTAAGGAGTACCTTGTCTCGCAATCGTTGAATTTCTTGCTGAGGTAATAGATGGCATGCTCTTTCTTGCCATTCTTGTCTTGTTAACCCAACACACAGCCCATAGACTCATCGAGCACAGTCAGGTACATAATAAGAGGCCTTCCAGGAATATGAGGTATCAGGATTGGTGATTCTTGTAAATATTCTTTGACTTTGTCGAATTCATCTTGGCATTCATCATTCCAGACAATCGCTTGATCTTTTCTTAACAGTTTAAAAATTGGTTTGCAAGTGGCGGTGAGATGTGAAATGAATCTGGCAATGTAGTTCAATCTCCCCAGAATGCCACGAACCTCTTTCTCTATCCTAGGTGCATGCATATTCTGAATTGCTTTGACTTTATTAGGGTCCACTTCAATCCCTTTCTGGCTCACGATGAAGCCTAACAACTTTCTAGATCGTACGCCAAACATACACTTGTAAAGGTTTAGTCTCAGTATGAACTTTCTCAATCTGGAAAATAGATTTTGCAAATTGGTTAAGTGTTCTCCCTCGGTTTGAGATTTGGCAATCATATCGTCGATATATACTTCAATCTCTTTATGAATCATATCATGAAAGAGAGTCACCATCGTGCGTTGATATGTTGCCCCAACATTCTTTAGTTCGAAAGGCATTACTTTGTAGCAAAAGGTGCCCCATGGTGTGATAAAGGTTGTCTTCTCCAGTTCATCTCGATCAATCTTGATTTGATTGTATCCAGAGAAACCATCCATGAAAGAAAACACTGAGAACTAAATTGTGTTATCAACCAATGCAACAATGTGAGGTAATGGGAAATCGTCCTTAGGACTAGCTTAGTTTAGATCACGGTAATCCACACACATATGAACCTTTCCATCTTTTTTTGGTACCGACACAATGTTGGCAACCCATTGTGGGTACTTTGCTACAACTAGGAATCCAGCATCAAATTGCTTTCGAACCTCTTCACGGATTTTGAGAGCTATATTAGGACGGGTCCTCCTCAACTTCTGTTTGACAGCATGGCATTCCTCTTTGAGTGGTAACTTATGTACAATAATGTCAGTATACAGCCCCAACATATCTTGATATGACCAGGCGAATACATTAGAGTACTCGCGGAGAAGCTCTATCAACTTGGTTTTGACTGCAATTTGAAGAGACGCTCCTATCTCCACTTCCCTTCTGTCTTCCTCGGTACCCAGGTTGATGACTTCAACGTCTTCTTGGTGTGGCTGAATGACCTTCTCTTCTTGCTTGAGAAACCTTTCCAACTTGCCAGGGAGTTCACAATTTTCCCCACCTTCATCTTCAGCTTGGTAGATTGGGATGTCAAAGTCATATAGGCCTATAGCAGCGTCATTATCAAGGACTTCAGTGGTGTTTTTGCATGTTATGATTTATGCAGTTTATTTAGGAAGTGGGTGTATGAAAATATTGCAATTTATTGTAAACGTAAAAATGCGAAAGAAAATGAGCGAAATTGAATGCAAACTATTATTTATTAATGATAATCAATGTTTTGAAAATATCAGGGGGCCATACAATATGCCACTACGCCTTGGGCAGAGCGTAGAGTTTTGATAAAATAATAAAATTATGTTTGGTGTTGGAAAAACAGGGGAATTTCAACTGTCTTATAATTTTGGAGTTCCTCACCAAGCTTTGCTTGATGAATCCAACTTAAAGAAGAGCACTATCCTTGTCTTCAGCAATCATCGCCACACGACGACCAAAGATGTGTCCAGCACTTGTGAAGGTCTCTTCCATAGGAGGAATCTGTTTCTTGCTATATGGTACCAATGCTGAACCTGAAGAAGGATGATAACCCAACCCAAACTTATCCCATTTCTCATTCACTTCAACCAGTTTGCTTCAACCTTGGGTGTTTTCACTTTGCTTTAGCTCCTTACCAAGAGGCCATGGAGGACTTAGGTTTATCAGGTAAATGTTGCACTGACAACACACTTACAACTTCAAATGATTGAAATGGTGTCTCCACAGTCTCTCCTTCAACATTAATGTAACGAAAGGAAGACAAGTGGATTACCAGGATGTCTTCCTCCCCACGAATCATAACTATTTTATTGTTGGTGATAAATTTCAAATTTTGGTGCAGAGTGGAAGTCACTATGCCCGCAGCGTGTATCCAGGGTCTCCCAAGCAGAAAACTATATCCGAGATGGATATCATCACTTGGAAAGTGATGGTAAAAACAGTTAGGCCTGTTTGGATAGGTAAATCCACCTTTCCAATGACTACTCTTCTAGAGCCATCAAATGCTTTCACAATTTGAGTACTAGGTTTCATGTCCAGACCTTCCAGAGGTAGCTTCTCAAGAGTAATTTTGGGAATCACATTCAAGGACAAGCCAGTGTCTACCAAGACTTTTGACAACACAATGGCAACACACTTTATAAAGATGTGCAGAGCCTTGTTATGATTCTTCTTTTCAGCAGTTAACTCTTCGTCATTGAAGCCAGGAAAATTTCCAGTGGTTACGTTGGATATCACATCATCGAATTGAGCTATGGTAATATCCTTTGTGATATGGGCCGCACTCAAAACCTTCAGCAGGGAGGATCTGTGAGCCTTAGAACTAAGTAACAATAACATCATAGATATCTTGGCATGCGTCTAGTTTAGCTGGTCGACTACTTTATAGTCACTATTCTTTATGATCTTCAAGAATCCTTCAGCCTCTTTTTGCGTAAATGCGGCCTTTGGTGATGAAGACTCCTCTTGAGATTCTGCATTTGGAATTCGAATTACAATAGGCGTTTTCCTTTTGGTATTGGAAGATGCTTCAATAGTTTTAGGTGTGAACACTCGTCCACTTCGCGTCATTCCGCCCGGTCCCACAATAGTGGTTACATTTTATTCCACAAGATTCAAAGGCTTGACCACTTGCCCTTGCTTAAAAGCTTTAAGCTCATAGTTCCACGGGACTACGTGGTCACTCTCATAGGGGAATGAAGCAGGATAATGAATAACTATTGGAGAGGGGGAACTCGTACTTGTGGTACATCATAAGGAATATCAATCACAGATAAATACTTTATCTTCCTACCTTTACCAGCACGTTAAACTTGGATCACACCTTGATCCAAAAGCTCTTGCAGACGCTCTGACACTTCTTCATCAGTTGGATTATCAGTTTCACCCTTTAAAAAGATCAACCCACACTTCTTTAGTTGCTTCCCTATTATAGCCATAGGGGTTTGAACGTATTCAACCTCTATAATCAACTCTTGGTCCTCATCTTCTTCCAAAGCATTAACAGTTGGACCCCCATGCGTGGGCATAGGGTTGTTCTTCACATTTGGTCCTATAAGAGTAAAGGTTAAGTCTTTGGATTCCACCAGTTCTTGAACTCGATTCTGAAAAGCATAAAAATCTTCAATAGTATGTCCAGGCGCACCTTTATGGAATTCGCAGTGGGCGTTGGCATCATACCCAGAAGGGTATGGAAAGGTGGCAGGACGCAAGTCTCTCAGAGTTAAATAACCTCCTTGCATCAGATAAGGAAATATTTGGTTGTAAGGCACATGCACATGATCAATTTGCTTCCTTGGAGCTCTCTGACGAAATTGTCGTTGTTCTTGGTTGTTTTGTTCGTATTGATGTGGCTGTTGTGCAGGAGCATGTTGATATTGTTGTTGTTGATAAGCTTGTTGAGCAGGTGGTTGATACGGGACTTGACTAATTGCAGCTACTTGTTGATAAGGAATATTCTGAGGAACCCTTCCCCTCATTCCTCTCATCACAACATTGGTCTCACCCTCCTTCTTTTTTTGGAAGTTTGAGTAAGGCTTCTTAGATAAGCCAGATGGCCTGATGCTAACTTGAATCTTTCCTTCTTTCACGCCTTGTTCAACTTTGTCACCAATGGTTACCAAATTAGCAAAACTTGGAGTTCCACTACTCACCAGTCTATCATAAAATGGATCTTTCAGAGTATTCAAAAAATTTCGGTCATCTCTCTTTCAAACAAGGGTGGCTCTACCTGGGCAGCCAATTCCCTCCAGCGTTGAGCGTAATCCTTGAAGGATTCTTTCTCTTTCATCGACGTGCTCTAAAGTTGCATGCGATCAGGTGCCATATCTAAGTTATACTTGTATTGGCAGATGAAAGCGTCGATTAAGTCCTCCCAGCTCTGGATCTGCCTCTGTTCCAGACTCATGTACCACTTGAGTGAAGCGCCACTTAAACTATTCTGAAAATAATGAATAAGTAGCTTCTCATTGTCCGTATGAGCGGACATTTTTCTAAAGTACATGACCAAATGGCTTATTGGACATGTGTTGCCTTTGAATTTTTCAAATTCAGGAGTCTTGAACTTGGTCGGAATAACCAAATTTGACACGAGACTCATGTTGGTCGTAGACGATCCAAAGATGTTGATACCCTTAATAACTTTAACCACTTTTTCCAGGGCACATAACCTTTCAAGGGATAGTTCAGGCGCAGCCATAACAACGGGCATAAGTGGTGGGGGTATGCCAAAATCATCATATTACTCATCAATATCGATCATAGAACCGCGTTGAGCAGTTGCAACAGAAAACTCTGGAGGGTCATCGTTGATCACAGGAACATGGATGAAACCTTCTTTGGTTATTCCAGATGCGCCCACTTGATTAGCGAGCTTCCTGGCTTCAGCAGTGACTTCAACATTCTCTTCTTTCTGTGCCAGTGCCAGCATGGCTTCCAGCAATTGGTCCATTTTCCTCAGAGAGTATCAATGTTTGTCCTCATTGTGTTTTGGTTATCTTTAATCTGCTCCAACATCATGTTGTAGTTTTGTCGCGTTTGGTAGCGGTGTTGAGTAGTCAGGTTGTCTGGAGGAAAGAAGAGGTAGTGTATATGAGTTTTTGTTTTGAATGCATGGATGCATGTGTTTTTATTTTAAAAAGCTCTCAGTTATCCTATTATTTATCGTCAAGAATATTAAGCATTTAACGTTTCAAATCCAGAAAAGACACAGAGAAACATAAATTTCAACATTTTATTCATTGGCGATTTTCAAATTCAAGTACAATGATAATCAAGTTTTTCTAAATAAAACTACAAAGCAACAAAATGAAATAATAGTCTTCTTGAATCAATAGCATCAGGCTAACAATCCATAGCAATGTCTTCCATGAGCTTCTTGATGCATTTGATGCAGTTGTAGACTTGGTGTGGAATATTCTCTGGGCACATTATCAAGTCTGCCATCTTCAGATTCTCAGGGAGATCTTGACAAACAAGATTCAACAAGCCAGCCAGGTTTATGAACTTTTCTGTCCACTCGGAGTACATAGCCTAGAGGTTAGGAATAACAACGTCCCTTCCTCCCATAGCAGTTTTAGCTTCTTTATACTTGTGTTGGAATAGTATTAGTGTGGGTTTTTGTTATCGTATCTGCAGGGGTTGGTTGATATTATCGCCGCTCTATAGTTGGAATTGTTTTAAGCATAGAACATAAAAGATGTTTGTTTTGGTTTCGTAACGTAACGATCGCATAAAAAGTTATAAGTAATGGTAAAAGAGTTTTGGTTTTAAAACGATTGGTAAAAACATGTCAAGATTAGGGCTCGATAATCCATTTCATACGTATTTTCTTAACAAAGCATGTGAACTCATTAATAACAAATATAATCACATATCCTCTTAAGATGTTTCATCTCTAAAACAAATTGTGATTTTTACCATATTGATCCTTAGATGATCTCTCAACTTAACTATCAATATGATAACATTAAAGGATTGATATTAGTGAATATCAACTCACAAAACTATCTCTAAACTTTGTTTGTTGAAAGATGAAAAAGATAGGTCAATAGTTGAAACATATCTCTCAATAATGATCCAACACAAATATACAATAAAAACGAGGTTTTTCACCATATATTCATCATCAACTTGTTCACATACAAAATATCAAGAGGAATACATACAAAAGTGAGGATTATCTACCTCTAATCTTGACACAAGGAGAGATTTAGCTACCCATAACCATGGTAGCTTGAGTAACAAATAACAAACAAAGCTTTTGGAGCATCAAACTTGAAAGGATCAAAGATTGAAGCTTAAAAGCTTTTATTTCTAAGTGAAAATGAAGAAGATGAATTTTTCTCTCCACACAAATGTTTCTAGGTTACAAAAGATTATCCAAAAAGTAAGTTATGTTCCAAAAAAATATCAACAAGTGTTAAAATACACATGTTTTGCCCAGACAAATTCGTCGGGCGAAACCCTTAAGTCAAGCCACGTGACAGCAACAATGCCAATGGGCTGGCGAAAATATCTCCATTCGCTGGGCGAATACCTTTCGCTCCTCATTCGCCTGGCGAATCTGCCAGCGAACCAATTCCAGTAGCTGCTGGAATTTTAAACCTCTTTCGCTTCTTGCCTCGCCGGGCGAATCTTCTCCTTCGTTTCTCCTTCGCCAGGCGAAGGTGTTTTTTCTTTGACACGCGAATTTGTTCGATTCTTTACTTTTTCTTTCGACTTTTGTTGCACCCTTTTGACATAATATGCTAAAAAACTAACAAATATATAAAAACTACCAAATATATATATTGATGCAAGAATCACTTAATAAATAAGCTGTTTCGCAATCAAAAGCATGGAAAAAAGCTTAAAAATGCCGCAAATTGATACGAAAACTATTCTATACTTGACACCTATCAAACTCTCCCCCCCAACTTGCATATTTGTTTACCCTCAATCAAAGGTAAATTTCAAAATCCACAAGAAAACTTTCAAAAACACCAAATCAACTGGAAAACATGCATGGTTCAAACTCGACAATCGCACGCACAAGATATTTTCAATCACTTGCATAGAATCAAAACATGATTATGAATTAAGTTCTAAACACAAACATCACACAATGCAAAACACTCTCACAAGTAATCGTGCCACATCCAGAATAATTCATGCATTCATCTCACAAAGCTATTACAAAATCATGGAAACAAATATCACTAAGGGCTTTTATGGTTGTAACTTGGCTTGGGTTAACAACAAGGGATAATATATACAAGGCCATTGAACAAAAATGGGTAAAATTCATGAAGAGCATTTCAATTTTTTCAAAAATTCATTCTTGCTCAATCCTCACATTCTTTTCATCCTTTGATTTTTTCTTACAACGCATCCTTTCTTTTCTTTTTATTGATTCTTTCTTTCTTTCTTTTCTCTTTTTTTTTTCCAATTTTTTTCAAAGAATGCATTGTTCCACCTATTCTTTTTCCTCTTTTCTCCAATGAAACAACTCTCCCCAACTTTCAACATTTCTTTCTCTTTAGACAAAAATGCTCTTCACACAAGGTTAATAATTTTGTTGGGATCTTGAATGATTCATTCTAAAAAAATTCATTGTAAGGCTCAAGAGGGGTTACGAATGCTCGTACACTAACAAGGTGAATTGAAGTCTTTTTGGAATGGTGGTTATTTTCATAGTACACAAAAATTGCCTTGATCCTTTCTAAGTTTCCAACATTTAAAAACAAACTTGCAAGATTAAACATGAACTAATTGAGTTAAATAACAATTACTTGAATTCTACTTTTAGTGAACAATGGAAAGCATCTTACTTTTGTGGTTTTGTCCTAATTGATTCAATCATGAACAAGTGTTTACAAAATAATGCATTATCATAATTTTGCATAAAGCACTAACTTGACAATCATGCTATAACTCTACAAATCAATTATTCAACACCTTGATTGTGCACATCAACAAAATTTTTATCATCACCATCACGTGTTAGAGTTGACAAAGCACTCTTTTAAGACTTCTCGTGCTAGCACAATTTTTTCAAAATCAAGGACAAACACAAAACTAACCAAAATAATTTCTTTGCACTAACATAAACTTAAACACACTAAAAAAACTGAAATTTAATCATAAACCAAATTGAAATTTCATAACCATTGTCTAGGTGTAAACACACCCAAAAACTACTCGCCGAAGCGCCAAAATTCTACAACAAAAAGTATTCGCCGAAGCGACACAAAAATACTTACTACTACTAAATAAACTGAAATAAAATACTGAAAATAAATGACAAAAATAAAGATATTCTTCACTTTGTAGTCAAGCCCCTAATATAGCAAATCTTGCATCTCATCATGCATCTCCTCATCACCATCACCATCCGCTCCAGTTGCTGCCCCCTTCGAAAAGAAAGGCGGCCTGCCCACAGGCCAATTTGCATATTTATCGTAATCCTCACGAGTAAGAAATGAAGTGACCTCCTGTGAAGCCGTCTGATACTGGTACAATTGCTGCATATAATTAAAATTAAACTCGGATGACCTTTGGTAAGCTTCGGCCATATCCTACGAATATTTGAAGGCCTCTCTCATCCTCAGGTCCCAAGTAGAGAAATCAAGGGCCTCAGATGGCTCACTTGCTTGTGCACGAGACGACTCACCACCACTTGCACCTTTCTTCTTTTGACTCAATTTCCCCTTATAATATCTCTCAATGTAATTATCATTAACCACTCCCCTCACTTTCTCATTTATGACATCCGACATGAGAATCCACTTTTTTAGACACAAAGCGGTAACCAAGCAAGGAAAAATAATGGGAGCACTAAAATGTACCTCAGGTTGTCTGGTGTTTTTAATGAATGTCTTCATCTCATTAGCAATGACCCGAGCCATATCCACCTCTTTGTCCTCGATGATGTAATACAAAAGCAAAGCAACGTCAAGCGAAACCGTTGAGCTGTGCATCTTAGGCTGGACGTTATATAAAATCAGAAGAAGAATTGCTTGAACTTCCGGTGGCATGTCTTCCTTTCGATACCAGATCGCCTCACCCACATTGTTCCGTTTCACACTCTTTCCTTAAAAAAGAATTGACTTTGCGATTTTCACGTGATCCAGGTGTGTACCAAGTTCCTTTGTGTAATCATCTTTCTCAAAAACACCCAAAGAACTTGGTTTTTCAAAAAGGTCATTGATGGCGTCATGGTCAAATCTAACTTCTTTACCTCGGACAAAAGTTTTGTACCGGAAAACTTCCCCCTCGGGCTGCAGAGCATTTGAATAAAATTCCTGAACCAACTCATAGCTAATCCTATCAACCGGGTTAATCAGGTGTCCCCATTTTTTACTTTGAAAAATTCCGGCAATTTTCCGATACGTGCCTTCCGGATTGATAGTAAACCTCTGCTCCGAAATAATCTGTCGGCCCTCCAGCATGATGTACCTGGCAGCATGATCCTCGCTAATGAAATGAGTCAGATCAAATTCTCTCGACTGGCCGGAGCTACTTTCTATTATTGTCTTTTGCTTCTTTGAACCGATAACCTTGGTCTTGGGAGCCATCTGCATAAAAGGACACAACACACAAAAGAAGAATACCCCTATTTATCAGCATCACAAAAACCAGCAAATTACAACAAGAACAAAATAATAAAATAATTAAAAAAAATAGACGGCATAAAAAATTAAAATTGCAGAAACTGCAGTATTTTGGACTCTCGTCCCTAGCTCGCCCGACGAAGCAGGAGCGAAGCTTCGCCTCAAGCTCGCCGGGCGAATTTTACACAACCCAGAAAATTTCAAAAAATGCAGGGTCCTTGCACAACCCACCAAATTACAACATAAACAACAACAAACCACAAATTCAATAACAGGAATAACAACAATTCATGGAAGAACAATCCTAAATGCTAATGTTCAAAATCAACAACCCTAACCGCATTCATCTTACCCTATTTTAAAAAAATTCACAAAGATGAACTTAGAGAGATTAAGAAAGCATACCTTGGATTGAGAGTGATGAAGTTGAATTGAGTGAGAGTGAGAGTGAAAGTAAGTTAGGGTTTGTGTGTGCTTGAGAGATAATGAGAGAAAGGTGGAAAATGGTTTTGAGAAAGTGAAACAAATAAAATAGGGTGGGTCAACATAAGGGTGGGCCCAAGTGGACCCAAAAGAAAAACATTTTTTTCTACAACCAAACAGCAGCCAGTCTTTAGTGCCCACGTACGCTTCTCCTGGCGGAGCAGAAGCGAAGGGAAGGCGAACCATATTTTTCCCGAAGAAACATCCTTTCGCCCGACGAATTACACCAGAAACAACATTTTTGCTGCTGCAAGGCTGTTATGCTTTTCAACAGATTCCAACGATTTTTCTCACACGATTAAACACTTAAAGTAATAGAAACAAAATACTTACAATGTTGGGGTGCCTCCCAACAAGCTCTTTGTTTAACGTCGTTTGAGCTCGACGGTCCATGGTGACTTCACGAATCACCAAGAGAAACGGTGCAAATTTTGCGATCAACTGCACCTCCAAGGTATATTTTTAACCTTTGTTCATTGATAGTCCAATTTTCTTTTGTTTTTGGATCCTCTAACACAGTTGCACCATAATGCTTTACCTCCTTTATCAAGAATGGTCCCGACCATTTAGATTTCAACTTTCTCGGAAAAGGCTTTAATCGAGAATTGAAAAGAAGCACCATTTAGCCAACTAGAAATTCTTTTTGACGAACCTTCTTGTCATGATAAACTTTGACCTTTTCTTTGTAAAGCTTGCTTGAATAATAAGCATTGTGCCTCATTTCCTCCAATTCATGAATTTGGACTTTTCTTTTCTCACCGGCCAAGTTAGGATCAAAATCCAACAACTTTAACGCCCAAAGAGCTTTATGCTCTATTTCAACTGGTAAATGACAAGTTTTGCCATAAACCATTTGAAACGGAGTTAAACCAATGGGAGCTTTGTAAGCGGTACGATATGCCCACAAAGCTTCATCAAGATTTTGAGACCAATCCTTTCTCGAATTTGACACGGTTTTTTCAAGAATTCTCTTCACTTCTCTATTCGAAACCTCGGCTTGACCATTCATTTGTGGGTGGTATGTGGTTGCCACTTTATGCTTTACACCATAATGTTCCAAAACTTTTTCAAGAGGTGCATTGCAAAAGTGCGAACCGCCATCACTTATTAACACTCGAGGCGTGCCAATACGGGAAAAGATGTTTTTCTTTAAAAAAATTATTACTGTTTTGCAATCAGCCTTTTGTAAAGCTATTGCTTCCACCCACTTCGAAACATAATCATCCACAAACAGAATGTATTCATTGGAAAAAGATGGAGGAAATGGTCCAACGAAATCTATACCCCAACAATCAAAAACTTCAACTTCCAACATACATTATAAGGGTGTCTCATCTCGTTTCCCAATTCCGCCACTTCTTTGGCAAATGTCATAATTCTTCGCATGTAGGTTTGCATATTTAAAAAGAGACGGCCAATAAAAGCCCGACTGGAGGTCTTTCATTGTCGTCCTCAAACCATTATAATGACCTCCATACGGCGAATTGTGACAGTGCCAAAGGATGCTTTTAGCTTCCTCACTAGTAACACACCTTCTCAAGAGATTATCACTACCAAGCTTAAAAAAGGTAAGGTTTATCCCACACATAAAAATTTGCATCTAACAAGAATTTCCTCTTTTGGTTCCAAGTTAGATCTTCCGGTATTAATCTGGTTGCCTTGTGGTTGGCAAAATCAGCAAACCAAGGTCTAACTTGGACCATGAACAGTTTTTCATCGAGAAATTCTCCTCTTACTTCTTTTTCTTGATTTGTCACTTCCACATTGACCAAGCGGGATAAGTGATCTGCCACCAAGTTTTCAGAACCCTTTTTATTACGAATTTCTAAATCAAAATCTTGTAATAAAAGAATCCATCGGATAAGTCTTTGGTTTGAATCCGGTTTGGTGAGAAGATACTTAATCACCGAATGATCAGTGTACACCACGACCTTCGAACCAATAAGGTAAGACCTAAATTTCTCAAAAGCATACACTACTGCGAGTAATTCTTTTTCAGTTGTTGCGTAATTCACTTGCGCCTCATTTAAAACCTCACTCGTATAGTGTATGTCATGAAATTTTTTTGTCTTTCTTTGGCCAAGCACCGCACCAACCGCATAATCACTTGCGTCGCACATTTGTTCAAAATTGAGAGTCCAATTTGGAGCTATGATTATGGGTGCGGTGATCAATTTTTCTTTCAAAATTTTAAAAGCTTTTAAACAATCATCATCAAAGAGAAAAGACTTATCTTTATTTAGCAAATTGCTCAAAGGTCTTGCTATTTTTGAGAAGTCTTTGATCAATATCCGATAAAATCCCACGTGACCAAGGAAACTTCGGATTCCCTTCACATTTTTTGGTTGTGGCAACTTCTCTATGACTTCAATCTTTGCTTGGTCAACTTCAAGGCCTTTGGAGGAGACTTTGTGGTCGAGCACAATTCCTTCCTTAACCATGAAATTGCACCTTTCCCAATTAAGAACTAGATTAGTTTCCACGCACCTCTCTAAAACGGTTTCCAAATATTTCAAGCATAACTCAAAAGAAGCCCCGAAAAAGGAGAAGTCATCCATGAAAACTTCCATGGTCTTCTCAATAAGACCAGAAAAGATGGCTTGCACACACCGTTGAAAAGTGGCCGGTGCATTGCACAAGCCAAAGGCCATCTTCCTATGCACAAAAATTCCAAAAGGACAAGTAAAGGCCGTTTTATCATGGTCTTCCGGATTAACCGTAATTTGGTTATGTACATGCCAAATATATTTGAAGCCGAGTTGCGTAGTCGGCCAAGATTAAGTATGAACTAGACTACGATAGCAAGAAGGGTCGAGCAATACAGAGAGCTAGGTAAGTATCTTCTATAATCCGGTCCGGTCACATAACCCGACTCCCATCAGCCGAGCTCCTACGAGTAGAGTACAAACCCCATCAACCCGGTACTTATGCCAAACATGAGCTCAACCGACATACCAACAGTTGTAACGGTGGTGGCACATCAATGCAGACGTTACCAAAGCTTCAAAGGCTACATTCATGAAGGGGAGTTACATCAATGATGGCCATGTAACGTCAGAAGGCCAAGAGACTTCTCTTAATGGCATATCTTACTGGAAGACTATAAAAGGGGCTCCCACATGAGGGTTAAGCAAGACACAATCATCTTGAGACCATACACAACACAAGTATAGTTCTCAAACTCCCAAATATCCCTCACAATATAGACATCGTAGCTCTTCTTGTCCAGGACAAGGGGAATTAGCACTTTTGGTGTATCTAACCATTTTTGGCTAGAACAGGTTATACCCGGAATATCCATATAAAAAATAATAGAACTCTTGACCCGATAACCTTTCGAGCATTTGATCCATAAAAGGTAACGGAAAGTGATCTTTTCATGTTGCTTGGTTAAGCCTCCGATAATCAATACACATTCCGCCAACCCGTTACGGTCCTTGTCAGAATCAATTCATTCTTGTCATTTCTTATCACAGTCATTCCTCCTTTCTTTGGAACTACTTGTACCGGGCTCACCCATGTACTATCAGAAATTAGATAGATAATCTCGGCGTTGAGGTTGAGCAACCGGCTTAAAATCCTCTTCCATAAATAATTTGTGCATGTAATAAGCCGAACTAATTCCCTTCAAATCGGAGAGAACCCAACCTATAGCTCTTTGATTTTTTCTCAAAACTTGAATTAAACGATGTTCCTATTTTTTGGAAAAAAATGTTACTAATAATAACCTGTTTGTTACAACCATCATAAAGAAACGCATATTTCAAATGAGGAGGCAACATCTTCAATTCAAGTTGGGATTTTTCATTGTTCACCTCTTTTTTCAACACTTCCACTTCATTTTCCCAAGGTTGCAATTATTCCAAAGTCTCAAGTTCATTCAAACATTTTTCAAGTTCCCTTTCTTCCTCTTCGGTAAGAACTTCAAATGCATCACCAAGAGCTTTTTCAAAGGGAGTTGACATGTGGACTTGCCTTGTTACTTCCATTATAGCTTCTTCCGTAGCATCAATTCGAAAGCTATCATGTGTATCTTTTGAGTGCTTCATTGCTTAGAAAAGATTAAAGGAAACTTCCTCATCTTGAACTCTCTCACCTTCATAAGTCCATCATCGATATCAATTATCATTCTAGCCGTCTTCATAAAAGGTCGCCCCACTACTACAAAACGCGTAAAAAAACGACGCCATGCTCACAACGCTTCATCCCTACACCGTTGTGACATATCTAAATTAAGGCGCGGTTGTACTTTATTTATTTATTGAATAAAACTTATCTGTATATAACAACGGGTGATAAACCAACCGTGGTGATTATCTGTATATAACAACGGTTGATAAATCAACCGTAGTGATACCTTCAAGCTTTCATGTGTTCGAACCTCATCGTATTCATATATATTATTCCTTTTATGTTAAAGCGCGCATTTACTTTTTTATTTACTTCTAATTAAAAAAATTAAAAGTTATGACTACGGTTGTTTATATACACCGTTGTGATATATTTTGTATGTTTTTTTTTTAATTTTTAATTCTAAAAATAACTCTGGCGCTTTAATATGAAATTTCATTATGTAAATAATATATCATAACGGTGTAAATTCTTGACCGTCGCAGTAGTGTTTCAATAGTCTCCAAACTAGGTAGTCTCATTGTCTCTTCAGTATCCTTATTTCGATTCCATTGAAAATAGAAACAAGACGAAACGTTACACGATTTCAACCCTAAACCCTAACCTTCAATACTGTGAAATAATACACAATTCAACCAAAGCTTGCATCATCAGTATCCATTTGTTGTCATTTTCGTCATCATCGTCACGATAGTGAAGAAAATAGAAGATTACGCACATACCAACACCGTCGTCATCATCGTCACCGTCGTTGTCGTAAGGAAGGAAGACAACAACAACACCAAAACCAACGTCGTTTACTTCGTCGTCACGTTTAGGGTACGTAAAATATTTTCCCCATGCATCTACAGTAAACTCTTTTGCCATTGTTGTTCATGTTGTTGTTGTTGTTGTTTTTGAACTTAGATGTCGACCTTGTCGAGTTCTTCATCAGAAACCAGCGAAGAAACTCAAACAAATTAAAGGTTAGCCAATGAAACTCAAACAACTGAAAGTCAAACGAAAAGATCACAAAGAGGTGTCACAATGATGCCCCAATTCACATCATTCCGCAACTCATCTGGTGCAAAAATTCCGATCGAGTTTGATTCGCACTACAGATTAGTGGATTGTCCACATTACGCTACTTTTAGGAGTTATGTTGCATTCCTTGCACGTAGCAAAGTCAGTATACTGATTGATGATTGGAGAGAAGTCGATGGTAAGTCAAAGATAGCTTATGGACAGACGTTAAGGTATTTCATACTATAATTTTCATATATTTGATATCACTACCTATAGTTTCTAATTCATACTTATATATTGATTTAATGTAGTTGAATTTTGAGTTTACCGATGACTCAAAATTGAAAAGAAAGTGGATAACTTATGCCGGTGTTCGTTGGAGGGGATTTAAGTCACGGCTCACGGCTGACTACATTACGAAGCCTAAGAGCGATCTTTAACCTCCATGGATTCGGTATAGTTTTTTATCGAAGAAGGTGTGGCACAAGTTTGCGAAGAAACGCCGTTCTGAGGAATTCAAGGTTAGTACTAGTAGTCTTATGTAACCTATAATGTTATGCTAATGAGTTATAGATACTAATCATACACATTTTTCACTATGTTAATAACAGGCTAAAAGCGAAGTGGGAATTCAGAACAAGGCGAAAAACATGTACCCCCATAGATTGTCTCGTGGGGGTTACAGGAAACTTGAGAAGAGGATCCAGCAGGAAAAACTACAAGAAGGAGGAGATGGTGACATTCCATCTCCACCTTCAAGACATGAGAAATGGAAGAGGGCTCGATTAAGACCTAATAGAGAGTACACCTCTGAGGCTTCAAGAGTAGTTGCTGAGAAAATTGTAAGTATATGTTTTGTTTAAATGCGTTTGCTTATGTAAATTGCTCATGATGAGTTGTTATTTAAATGTGTTTGCTTATGTAATTAAGTTGCTCATGTTGTGTAGGATAACTTGGTTATGGCGGCCCGTGAAGGCACATTTGTTCCGGAAGCACGACATGACATATTAGTCGAAGCTATCGGAACAGCTGAGCATGGAGGCCGTGTCTGTGGTGTTGGAGATGGTGTCGGCTTGAGGTCATACTTTGGATCTCAAAGAAGAAGCACCGAAACCGCTGAATTTCTTGCTCAACGACAAAAGATTGATAATGTTGAGAAGCAATTGGCGGAGCAAAGGAGGCTGTTTGAGGAGGAGAGGGAAAAAAGGGAGAAAGAAGTGGAAAGGTTACAAGAGATGTATTCGGTATGTGTCGTAAATTGCGCTTATTTTTGTATGATATATATTATATGTTCTAATTGAATATATTGTGCTTTTTTTTTTGTTTTATGTTCTAATTGAATGTTATGATGTAGAGATTAAGTGAAAGTCTCGAACAACGAACTAATGAAGATCGTCGTTGCGTTGGTGAAGATCAAACTCCAAGTAGAAGTGTCGTAAATCACGCTTCTACAAAAAGGAGTAATTGTACAGCCCCCCCCCCACCACCTGTAGATAACCGCAATGGGATATTGGACCCTAGTCCAAATGAAATAACAAGTTTATACTACTACATTTCAACAACAGACCTTGCGCAACCCCTCACGCTAGAACATTGCCCACAATTAGATTTATTGTATTACACTCCTGAAGATGTGAGGGATTTTCTCGCAGGATATAAGTGGCTTGACTTATCTATTTTGCAAGTTTGGTGAACGTAAGTATATAGTCGAATATACATGTCATTATAGAATATTATAATTTTTTGTATTTTCTCCCTTAATTTATTCATTTTCTTTGACCATTTAGGTACATTCACCGTGTTTGTATAGAATTGAATAAATCAAGTACATATGGAATCTTGGACCCAAGTTTTATTGCTTGGGCGTATAATGATAAAAATATCAGAGAAAAGTACTTGAAAAGCCGGCTAAATGTTGGAGGAATAGAATGTTACCTTGTACCATTCCTATGTGGGTTAGTATTGTTGTAATTTATTTCTATATTCTATATTTAGTTTTGTTTTAGTAACAACTAATAATATATATATATATATATATATATATATATATATATATATATATATATATATTCTCGTGTTCATTCAGTGGTCATTGGTAATTGATCGTAATATCGTTTAGGACAAATACGGTGACATTACTGTGTTCCTTGCACGATCCACTCCACAAACCAATGAAAGATCTTGTATTAACGTAAGTGTCTTTGTTTAATATCATTTTCTTTGGCATTAATTGTAATTAGTTTATCATGTAATATGTTTAATTCAATTTTCAATGTGCAGTATTGTGGAGCAAGTTAATATATTGAGGAATGTTAGAAAAAAGCCCACATACCTTGCTCCTAAAGTAAGTGGCCCGATTACCTGTTTATTTCATTTACATTCATGCATGTGTGGTTGTATTCATGTTTTTATATTCATGTAATTTGTAGACGAGGAAACAACGCGGGAGTTACGAGTGTGGGTATTTTATCATGAAACATATGTTAAACATCGTCCTTGCCGGCACTGTTGATTCATGGGGTACGGTAATATATGCCATAAAATGTTTACATATATTAATATATAAGTTGACTATTGAATTATTATCATGCATGATGTATCTTTAATTTTTTGCTCTTATGTAGATGTTTAACGACAAACCCCATTCCCCCTTGAGGACTTTGTGGATCTTCGTAAACGTTGGGCGTATATCCACAATCAGCTTAAGGGTTCTGCTCCTGCTATATGATATATCAACAACATTTTTTTATGCACATATTTTTTGCTTTTGATGCACATAATGTGAACAATAGTTTTGGCTTTTGATGCACATAATGAAATCAATAATATTGGCTTTTGATTTAAACAATGTTAGCAGTTTAATTCTCTGATTCATTTAGCTTTTGATGTAAATTTCTTTTTATGTAAATTCTGTGATTCATTTATAAGGATACAATATAGGAAGAATTGTGTTTGATGCACATATTGTGTTTGCATGTAAACAGAAGCTGTTTTGACAGGATAAATTATGGGAATAATTTGATACACAGATAAATTTTATATGTAAAACAGTTTGTTTTTGGCAGCGGTTATAAACCTATCCGTAGTTGTATGTCAAACGCTAATATAAATAAAAAATGTTGTTGCTAAGAATCGAACCAGATCACAGTTTAGTATATCACAACGGTTGACTAAACTAACCGTCGTGAAATGGTGCGCACAAACTGGAATACAACAATGGTTCCCGGACCGTCATCGTACGTACCTCATATACAACAACACTCTACATAACAACGCCTTCTCCCCCATCATTATATGTCATTTCCAACAGTTGTTAAATGGGTTTTTCGTAGTAGTGCCCAAGAATCAATGAAGCATCATGGTCTTCCTCCATGTTAATAACAACAAAATCAATTGGAAAGAAGAATTTATTCACCTTGACTAACACATCTTGAGCTACTCCATGAGGATGAGTTGTAGACTTGTCGACCAATTGCAATGTCATTCTCGTTGCTTTCATCTCAATGCTTCCCAACCTCTTAACAATAGATAACAGAATCAAATTGATGCTTGAGCCTAAGTCAATCAAACCTTTACCAACATAAACATCTCCTATGATAACCGGCAAAGTAACACGACCCGAATCACTTTCTTTGATCGGTAGAGTCCTTTGAATGATTGCACTACAACTCGCATCAAGCGTGACTGTTTCTTGGTCCGTAAATCTCCTCTTCTTGGTAAGGATGTCTTTCATGAACTTTGCATGTTTGGGCATTTGCTCAAGAGCCTCGGAAAATGGAATATTAATTTATAATTGACGATATATATCCATGAACCGAGCATAATGCCTAGCATTGTCTTTCTTGGTTAGAGCATGAGGATAAGGCAAGTTTTGAATTGGAATTGAACTCACTTTCTCTTTCCCTCTCTTGAGTTTTTTCTTTTTCTCCTTTACATCTTCTTTCTCATAGTTCTCTTTTTCAACTAGTTTCACCTTTTCATTCTTTTCAACTTCTACCTCATCATTTTTTTCAACTTCTACCTCATCATTTTTTTCCAACTACAATCTCATCTTTTTCTTCCTCCACAATCTCATCATTTTTCTTGTCTTTTTCTTCTCCTCCACCCGCCTCTCTTCCACTCCTAGTCACAATGGCTTTGCAATGTTCCTTTGGATTGGTTTGAGTGTTAGCGGAAAAGAATGGCCCCTGTTGTTGATCAGATAATTGTTTCGCAAGTTGCCCAACTTGGTTTTCAAGATTCTTGATTGAAACCTCATTACTCTTTTGGTTGGCCATCGACATTTGCATGAATTGATTGAGAGTTTCTTCTAACTTTTAACTTCCACCTTGAGCTTGTGTAGGTTGATAAGGATTTTGACGGTAACCTTGTTGATAACCAGGATTATTCCCTCTTTGTTGGTAACTTTGGTTGTTTTGATAAGGTTGTTGAGAGTTGTTTTGATAAGGTTGTCTTCCTTGATAGCCTTGATTTCCCATGAAATTGGCTTCTTCGTTTACCGGAGGACAATAACCGGTGGGGTGATCTCCTTTGCATAATTCACAAATTGCTATTTGTACATTCTTGCTCGGTAATTCTTGCATCTCTTTTAGTTGTTGTGGAAACTTTGACATTTGTTGAGTCAATAATTCCACTTGTCAGGATAGCAATTTATTTTGAGCAAGAATAGCATCGTTAGTCCCCAATTCAAGCATTCCCAATTTATTTTGAGTTGTACCCCGATTGTGTTGTCCTTGAAGATCATTGAGTGTCATTCTATTGATTATATCAACCGCTTCCTCAGCACTCTTTGATAATAAAGAACCTCCTGAAGTAGCATCCAATAAAGTTTTGTAATTTGGTTGGAGTCCATTTTGGAAAATATGAACTTGTGTTAAATCACCGAATCCATGGCCTTTGCACTTCTGAATCATAGATTTGAACGTCTCCCACACTTCGTTGAGAGATTCATTTTCTCCCTGAGCAAACACGGAAATTGAAGTTTTTCCATCCATGTATCGATAGTGAGGGAAAAAGCTTTCCAAGAACTTCTCTTCCAAAATATTCCAATCAGTCATAACAGCAGTGGGTTGATCAAGAAACCACTCTTTCGCTTTTCCAATCAAGGAATGAGGAAATAATCTTTTGAACAATTGTAATTCTTGATCTTCATCTACTCCAACCGCTCCCGCAATCTCATAGAACTTAGTAAGATGAGCAAAAGGATCCTTGTGATCCATCCTGGTGAAAGGATTTCCATATAAAAGTTGGAGAATCCCCGTCTTCATCTCGACTTGTCTTCCATTAGTCAAATTACGAGCGAACTGTGCGGTGTGTCTTTGACTGTTGACACAAGGCATTGAAATAGGAAGTGGTGGTGGTGGTGGAGCTGCCATGTTTGGCGTAAACTGTAGTGTTGGTGTAAAAATAGAACTTTCTCCTCTCTATTGTCTTTCCTTGGCAAGTTGCCTCCTTTGTCTAGTTTTGCTATTCAACTTACGCGCAGTTATCTCAATCTCAGGATCAAAATGAAGTTGATCTACAGGTAACGTTCCTCGCATAAACAGGGTATACAAAACTTAACCAAACAAATTAAGAAGCTCAAGAAAAAGTAACTGAGATAAACAACATTTAAAACTTATCAACTATTGCAATGCTTGCAATATCAAACAACAATCCCCGGTGACGGCGCCATTTTGTTGAAATAGTATTAGTGTGGGTTTTTGTTATCATATCCGCAAGGATTGGTTGATATTATCGCCGTTCTACAGTTGGAATTATTTTAAACATAGAACATAAAAGATGTTTGTTTTGGTTCCGTAATGTAATGATCGCATAAAAAGTTATAAGTAACGGTAAACGAGTTTCGGTTTTAAAACAATTGGTAAAAACATGTCAAGATTAGGGCTCGATAATCCATTTCATACGTATTTTCTTAACAAAGCCTGTGAACTCATTAACAATAAATATAATCACATATCCTCTCAAAATGTTTCATCTCTAAAACAAATTATGAGTTTTATCATATTGATCCTTAGATGATCTCTCAACCTAACTATCAATGTGATAACATTAAAGGATTGATATTAGTGAATATCAACTCACAAAACTATCTGTAAACTTTGTTTGTTGAAAGATGAAAAAGCTAGGTCAATAGTTGAAACATATCTCTCAATAATGATCCAACACAAATATACAATAAAAACAAGGTTTTTCACCATATATTCATCATCAACTTGTTCACATACAAAATATCAAGAGGAATACATACAAAAGTGAGGATTATCTACCTCTATTCTTGACACAAGGAGATATTTAGCTACCCATAACAATGGTAGCTTGAGCAACAAGTAACAAACAAAGCTTTTGGAGCATCAAATTTGAAAGGATCAAAGATTGAAGCTTAAAAGCTTTGATTTCTAAGTGAAAATGAAGAAGATGACTTTTTCTCTCTACACAAATGTTTGTAGGTTACAAAAGATTATCCAAAAAGTAAGTTATGTTCCAAAAAATATCAACAAGTGTTAAAATACACATGTTCTGTCCAGGAAAATTCATCGGGCGAGCTACATAATTCGCCGGGCGAAACCCTTAAGTCAAGCCATGTGACAGCAACAGTGCCAGTGGGCTGGAGAAAATATCTGCATTCGCCATGTGAAATAAAGCTTCGCCAGGCGAATCCCTTTCGTTCCTCATTCTCCTGGCGAATCTTCCAGCGAACCAATTCCAGTAGCTACTGGAATTTTAAACCTCTTTCGCTTATTGCCTCGCCTGGCCTTCGTCAGGCGAATCTTCTTATTCGCTTCTCCTTCGCCAGGCGAAGGTGCTTTTTCTTCGACACGCGAATTTGTTCGATTCTTTACTTTTTCTTTCGACTTTTGCTGCACCCTTTTGACATAATATGCTGAAAAACTAACAAATATATTCAAACTACCAAATATATATATTGATGCAAGAATCACTTAATAAATAAGCTGTTTCGCAATCAGAAGCATGGAAAAGGGGTTAAAAGTGCCGCAAATTGATACGAAAACTATTCTATACTTGACACCTATCAACTTGTTCGTCCAATGAGTACAGGCATTCACCATGTCTTGGTAGGCTTTCCCAGACCTTAAATCTTTGATCTGCTCAATGTCATTGTCTAGCTGAAATTTCTCTTGGAGATACTCTCTATAGTGCCTTTCCTTTTCCAGACTATTTTTCTGACTTTGGATGGTTGCCTTCAACTTTTGAATTTGAGCCTCGTAACCAACCTTTGCGTCTCTTTTCATTCTGTTAGAGTTCTCCAAGTCTTTTTTAAGGTCTCAGATCTCTATCTTAGCTTGGCTTAACTCTTCATTTCGATAATCTAGATCAGCATTTGCTCCAGCAAGGGCACCTCCAACCTAGTTTCTTCTACCTTCTTCGACCCGAATCCTTTTCTTACTACTTTCAATCCTTTCCTTCAGTGCTTTGCTCCTGTCTTCCCAAGCTTCACTTTTCTTCTTGGTCCTACCAAGTTGGACTCGCAACTGTGTGTTTTCCAGCTCAAGCTCTCTGATATTGTCATTAAGCTTGTCTACGTCTTCAGGTAAAACAGGACTAGGCTCTAGAGTCAGAGGAAAAGCTGATGGATCAAAAGAAAAAGGGAGTTTAGCAATCAAAGCTTTTCCTTTACCCATCTGACATATGGTTCCTTGACAGCAATATTTTTCTTCAGATATGGACTGCTTATAATCACCTTCGACCGTGCACTCCTCATTTTTCTTACATCAGGATTTGCTGGAGATACATCATTGATAACAAATGGTACCAGATGCTTCTCTTCAGGAGGTTCTTCCATGGAGAGCCCAAGTTGTCTTTTGAGAAGCACACAATTATAATTGATGCAACCATAAACCCCTATTAAAGGTACTTTGAGGAATCCTCCACAGCTGAGAATTATGGTCTTTATGTTCCAATCCCTTTTATACAAGATAATGTCACTGGCAGTAAGGGAAGCAAATCTTTGAGGCCATTGGAGTTGTCTGGCTACAAAAGGACCCTTCCGAGGCATGTGCATCCTCATCCACATATGCACTAAGAAAGCATAACAAAGAAAAGCTTCTCCCTTCTTCTCATGACGAGTGTGGAAGGTATGATAAAAGTTAGGCAACAAGAATGGAACTGGGTTACCAGTAAGGAAAATCTCTACAGCTGAACGGTCTACAAATCTTTCCACCTTCGGGAATAATACAATCCCATACATAAACAGTGCTAGAATGGCTCCACAAGACACCCATCTTTCTTCTTTGACACACTTCCATGCTTCTTCTTCCAGAAACACCCTTGAAAATCCTCCTTTGTCTGACCAGTTGGCCACCACAGTATCATTCGGAATACTCAAGGCAGCAGCCACCTTGGACATAGTAAGGTCTTCCTCCTTCTTTGGAAAGGGATTAAAGTCTTTAATGGGTCGATCCAATAACGTCTCAAACTCCTCCAAGGTAGGAGAATTTTGAAATTCAGAGAATGTAAATCAACGAAGCGGAGCATCATAATCTTGAACCAGGGTTATGAGGCATGCCATGACTGTTCATCAGACACGCCATGAACATGACGGTTGACGACCCCATCATGTGAATCTCTTCTGGGAGGGGTCTTTGTATCGAACTACACGAGGAGTACACCTCGGTGCCCCATACTACGTAACCATCAACATCGGGTTCAAAACAGGAGTCTCAAAGTCATGGACTTCCTTGGTTGTTCGTTGCGTATGTCAGTGATTGCCAGGAAAACGACTCCATCAAGAAAATCTCTTCTGAATGAGATCTTCGTATTGAACTATGTGAGGAGTAAACCTCAGTGCCCATACTACGTGGCCATCAATCCTAGTTTTTGGCCAAATGGTTCAAGGTTCTAAAAGGTTCTTAGAGTCATGGATCCCAATGAAAACATTAGCCGTCAACGTCAAAAACTTGACGGTCGCCAAAATCCTCATTAGAATCTACTCTAAGTGAGGTTCTCGTATTGAACTACACGAGGAGTACCCCTTGGTGTCCCATACTACTCAACCTCTCCTACCTTATGTTTTCATTTTAGACTCGGGTATAGAGATTTTCCCTCAAGGTTTGTAATCAATGTTTATCCAAAGTACCAAGGAACCGAAAATAGGGAAAGCAATAATAGAAAAGGAAATAAGCAAGCAAGAAAGATAAACCAACTGTCAAACATGCGAAGGGAATAACCTAGACTATGCCTGACTTGCTTAGGGGTGAACTAATCCCCAGCAGAGTTTCCATCTGTCGTACCTCGAAAAATATGATCTTTGTAATGCGTAAAATGGGGTTAAATGATCACAGGTGGACTTACGAGAGTCGCCTTAAAACTTTATTTATTCCCATGAGGGGAAAGGGAAAGCATCGAGAAAACCCACGGGTGAAAGGATAGGGTATGGTCATCGCAACCATGTTGGGTTCGGAAGTCGGTTATGTAAGGGGAAGGTACTAGCACCCCCTACATCCATTGTACTTGATGGGAACAATCTAAGTTGTCTAGGCATGAAAGGGTATTTGATGTCTCTAAGCTTTCTAAGGGGAAAATTGATGATTATTTGGGGGGGAAAAAAGGTTTTTATTATTGAGTTCGTCTGAATTTTGCAACCCAGTGCCTACGTATCCCAGAGGGAATCAGAACTTCGTAGTTCTTGTTGAAAAATTTGGTTTGTTGTGTGTTTTTTATGGACGATGCTAAATTCGCATTCTAGCAGTTAGAGGGACTGCCTGTTTGCGTTAGAATGGAAGTAGCATTCCCTCTTTTAAAAGGTTTTAAAGGAAAAATCCCGGAGGCAAAATGATTAGAATTTGTGAGGTGTTTTATTAAGATTTAAAAAGGTTAGAGATACATATCATACTAAAGTCTATGACAATAAGAGTGAGTATTTTGTACAAATGATCCAAGCGTATCACATACAAAATACCCTAAGAAGAGGTAAGGAAAACTCCAGCTCATCTTTTCCCATGTACTTAAGGCTCATGATGCATAACACGTATCATATTTGTTAAATATTTTTGTATTTTTTATTAAGAAAATATTTTGTTTAAAAAGAAAAGGAAAAAGATGACTAAAAGGGAATTCTATCCTAGTGTTATCATACAAAATGGTCCTAAAGTTAAGATTTACGAGAAACTATCATAATGTTATCATGTAACAGTTTGATCCTAAAGTCTAATTCAACACTAAGTGATCAAGATGGGATCTAATCACCTAATGGAATATCCTAAGGGAACGTGTGAAGCAACAAAATATACAAGCATATCATGCATCAATATAAACATCACAATTCATCATGGAGAGTCACCAACTTCCATAAGGCAAGGCAATCATGGTACTCGAGAAATCGACAAACAATCAACCACATTTCTAATAGTGTCACAATTCCAATTGTAACTCTATTAAAGAACTTTTAATCTAAATAAAAGATAAATCAACATCTTAATTAAAAATTAATCACAAATCTATAAAATAAACTTCCAAACAAATCAACATTCTAATCACAAATTTCTAAAAAAACAAATCTAATTAGTAAGAACAAACTAATAAAAACTAATAAAAACTAATTAAAGACCAATCAAAATTTTAATTAAAAAAACAAATTATAATTTAACAAGAAAAATCAAAATCTAATGAAAAATAATTATTAAAACCAAAAGGACTAATCAAAATTCTAATGATAAAAAATTTTAAGAACAAAACGATGGGAGGTACAAAGAAAATAGGGTGGTGCAAATAAGACTTGAGCGCAGGCCCCTCTGTTCATGGGCCCAAAGACTTCTCCTTGTGAGTTCATGGGGGTGCCATATGGATTGTTGTTGTTTAAAAAGAAAAAAAACCATGGGCCATTGCTTCTTAAGCCCAACCGATTTTCACTAGACTAAAGAGGATATACAAAAGACAATTCAAAAAACTCTTTCTCTCTCTCTCTCTCTCTCTCTCTCTCTCTTTCGTGAAGCTCCCTCGCTCGCCTTCTACATTATCCTTCGCCGGAAACAATCGTCTTCCCCGCCGCGCCACTAAGATTTCACCCGCACCACACATACATTCATCGCGTCGGCCTCTAGTCTTTGGTCACTCCGCGATTTTACTTCAAATGCTCATGATTCGTCATTGGGAACGATAGCGGAAGCGACGAAAAAAACAAAATCAGAATTGAATTACCTGCAACAAAATAGATCAATCAGGTACAAGTTTTCTCTTTCGTGTATTGTTGTAGTTGCTTTTCTCTTTATGTTGTGTGTGGCTGTTGTTTTGCAATTTCTTTCTCCCTGCGTATGCCTTCAGTCGCGTGTGTATGTGATGTATTTGTTTCCAATTTCTTCTTTCTCCCTGTCGTGCGTGTTGTTGTTGCTCAAAACATGTTTGTGTTTTTTCTCACCGCTATTGTCGCCTCTGTGTGATTCAATTTGTGTGTTTTATATAGACTCATGTGTTGATCCTGAATTAAATGCGCGAGATCATTTTGTTGGCTCTTGTCTTGGAAAGAAGATGAACTTGATTCCTTTCCTCTTCCATGTTTGAATGTTGTTAATGATTGTGTTTGGTCTTTGATGTGAATTGATTTGCTGTGATGAATGAACTTTCCTATTTCGATTGATTATGTTTGGAACTGTTATGGAACTTGATAACACTCTCGATTCTTTCCTTGCTTTTGTGATTCGTGTGATGAATACTGAAGATTTTTGTCGTTTCCGTTTTCTGGCTATTATGATTCTTTGTCTTAAAATCCTTGAACATATCGTATACTGTTGTTGCAGGCCTTCAATAAAGTACTGAATCGGCAATGATGTTGCTACTGTGACAGGTGCGACTAGACTTAGAGCTGACCAAGCTTGTCGAAGAGGGTGAAGGGCTGAGACAAAGGACGACTGAGGGAGTGTTATTATCATTTGATACTGCTACTCCCTTCTCCCATTGTTTAAAGCAACAAATACAAGTCCTAAGCCCCTTCCTAATCTTCATGGGTAGTTTTTTTTTGCACTAGTTTGTATTAATTCTTTTGTCTCTTTGGCAATTTTGGTGAATTTATAATTTAGGAGCTTTGTAACATGTGAATCCCTTGTAATGGAATTTTGGCACTCTTGTAATTGAATTTGGAATTTTGAAACTTTATGCTTTAACTTGTAATCATAACTTGAATTTTGTACTTAAACTTGTGATGAATCTCGTTATGCCTTGAGTTTATGAATCTTTGAACACTGAATTGGGAACCTTTGAAACTTGTAGTATCTTGAATTGATCTTGACACACACACTACTACGGAAAACTCATTTAACAATGGTTGAGAAAGATATATAATCACGCGGGCGCAAGCGTTGTTATGTAGAGTGTCGTTGTATATATGATACTTACAATCACTGCCCATTAACCGTTGTAATAAACTGGAATACGCGCACCTCTATCACAACGAGTTTTCCAAAAGATCGTTGTGATAAAAATAACGGTCCTAGGTTTGATTCTTAGCTGCGCCGTTTTGATATATTTTTTTCCTGGACAACGCGCGAGATATTATAATGGTTATGATATATAACCGTTGTTACATTTTCTGCAGAATTAACAAATATTATTTTGCTTTTATAATTAATCCCATTTTTTAACCTGTATTATTGTTCACCATATCACAGCAGAAAATACAACTCACATTTGTGATAAAGTTATCATAATAATATTAATTGTATCATATTCATAGTATCACATAATTGTATCATATTCAATTGTATCAGAACAAACATCCTACAATTTATCAAAACAAACAACCTACAGTTTACACATTACATAACATCACATAATTGTAACTTGGTGTTTTGGTTTCTTGTTTCTTGGTGTCTTGTCTCTTGGTGTCTTGACTCTAAAGACCTATGATTTCAAATAATTATACTTGTTAGTAAAAATACTTAGAAACTATAACATGCAATTAATATATTATGAATAAAGAATAAATTACGTACTTGTTAATTTTTCCCTATGCCTTCTTCATGATCGATTCGAATAGCATGCACGACATCTCCATCAACTTCATCATATGAGGTAGGAACTTGTGTTGTGTAAGAAGGTGTGGACGGAATACCAAGACTTTCATCACTAAGGGGAATGTGTTTTCCTTGGAGAACGATTGAACATTTCCCCGATATGTCCGATGGGTCGGTAACATAGAAAACTTGTTTTGCTTGAGAAGCCATGATGAATGGTTCGGTCATAAAAGATGCCTTGCCAAGGTCGACCCGGGTGAATCCTAAGTCATCAATGTGTACACCATTACTATTATTGGGAACCCACTTGTATTTAACTAAAGCCACTTTGAAAATAACATAATTAATCTTCCAAATCTCATCAATGACACCATAAAACGCGGTAGTTACCGATACAGGATTCTTATCTTTCGAACTAGAGAAATACATCGATTCAGCTTCAACCATAACCTCACTATTTTGCATTGTACTACGATCATCTTTTGATTTTGTATAAAAGGTATAATGACCAATGTCATATGCAGTCCAATTAATGACACAAAATTTTGGCTCGTACGACAACCATTTTAGTATCTCGGATTCACTACGTTCATTAGATACACTTTTATTAAACCAATCTATGAATCTCTTGTTATGCTATATCAAGAACAACTTGTCACTTATTCGGGGATATTTTTTCCTCAAAAGTCTTTTGTGAGTATCTATGAAAGGTTGAACTTCATCTATATTATTCAATATATAGAAATGTGCTTGAATAACTACATCCCGAGCCATTGACTTAACATTTAGACCTTGAATACCTCTTCCGTTTGTGTCAGTATGACGAGACTTTGGAATTCCTATAGAATCTGCGTCCGACAAATAGTTTGTACAAAACTCAACAACTTCTTCTGTGATGTACCGTTCAACAATCGAAGCTTCTGGTCGGTGATGATTCTTTGTATATCCTTTACAGATCTTCATATATCGCTCTATTGGATACATCCATCTTAAATAAACTAGACCACAAATTCTGATTTCTCTGACTAGATGAACAAGTGAACCATAATGTCAAAAAATGATAGAGGAAAATACATCTCCAATTGACACAAGATTATGGCAGCCTCATCTTCTAATTCATCTATTTTTTTTGAAATCAAGAACTTTATTACATATGGCATTGAAGAATAAGCACAATCTCATTATAGTTACTCTCACATTTTTTGGTAGGATCCCACAGATAGCCACTGGTAGAAGTTTTTGCATCAATACATGACAATCATGAGATTTTAAACCAATTAACTTGAGATTTTTCATTGATACAAGTTTCTTGATGTTTGATGAGTAGACTTGCGGAACTTTAATACCTTGCAAACACTCAAAGAAAATTTTCTTTTCCTTTTTAGATAGAGTGTGACATGCTGGAGGCAGATAAGTTCTTTTTCCTTTCTCTATTGGAGCCAACTATTTTCGTATACCCATCTTCTCCATATCAAGAAGGGAAGTCTTACTATTTTTAGTCTTGTCTGAAATGTTTAGAAGTGTGCCAATCAAACTATCACACACATTTTTCTCTACGTGCATCACATCAAGACAATGTCTAACCTCAAGACTTGACCAATATGGAAGATCAAAGAAGATGAACCTCTTTTTCCATATATTTTTCGCAACTGCCCCTTTTTCTTTTACTTTCTTCCCAAAGACAACATTAATGTGTTCCTGCCGTTGATAAACTTCATCCCCGGTTAAAGGTTCAGGAGCCTCATCAAACTCTTGTTCTCCATTAAAATCCTTCAACAATCTACGATAAGGATGATCGGGTTTTAGACATTTTCGATGCCCAAGGTAAACGGTCTTTTTTCCAAACTCAATTTGGTGATAACAAGTATCATCTTCACATATAAGACATGCTCTATGTCCTTTGACACTATATCCAGCCAAGTTACCGTAAGCAGGAAAGTCGTTGATTGTGCAAAATAACATTGCACGCATCTTAAACTTTTCCCCAAAATATGCATCATCAACTTCCACGCCTTCATCCCACAAGATTCGTAAATCATCAATTAATGGACTTAGATAAACATCTATGTCGTTACCAGATTGTCATGGTCCAGAAATCATCATACTTAACAGTATATACTTGCGCTTCATGCACAACCAAGGAGATAGGTTGTAAATAGTGAGAAGAACAGGCCACGAAGTATGATTAGTACTCAGATTACCAAAGGGGTTCATTCCATCGGTGGCAAGCCCAAGCCTAAGGTTTCTTGTCTCAACTCCAAAATTCGGAAACAATGAATCAATTTTCTTCCATTGCAACTAATCAGCTACATGGAAAATGTTTCCATCACGAGTCCTTTCATATGCATGCCATCTAAGATTCTTTGCGTCATTCGAATTAGCAATGAGTCTCTTAACTCGTGAAATTATTGGCAAGTACCATAACACTTTAGCAGGAGGATGCTTCCTACTAACATTGTCATCACCATTGTTAGCCTTCAGCTTGTAACGCGACTGTCGTAACCCGGAATTTGACCTCCCTTTTGCCTTTTGCATAGGCATGTGCATTCGCATTGCTGGCATACACATTCACACTTTTCCTCTGTGTTTTGTTGCAGGAATATTCAGGTTTTCCAAGACCGATTAATTGCATCCTTACAAGGTCATCATATCATCAACACAAGCACAAAACAAGGGTTTCTATGCCCATTCATCAAAGAAAGAGGTTGAAAATCGGAACCGTGGCCACAACACCATTTTTCAAGCAAAATTGGGGAATTTTGGCCTGGTTAATCGATTAACCATTTGCAGTGCAGATGTGTTAATCGATTAACATATGCAAAACAAGCAGAATCTGCTGCTTTTTCATGACAGTAACTTTTCCTCCACATTTTGGGATTCTACATAATTCTAGCAGTATGTGAAATATTCTAGACTCTTCAAGTAATTCATTGGCATTTGCTACAACGCATCCTTTCCATTCAAGACTACCATACACCTCATTTTCATAAATTGTGAACCTTTGGATTTGAAGTTTACATTGGGATTGCTACCGAGTTAACTTCCTAACTAACCGAGTTAACCACTGGCTCGGTGAGTCAAGTGTAACTAACTCCTAGCCTAATTCCAAACCACGCTAAGCTAGCTCCTAGCCTAATTCCAAACCTCTCACACTCCAAACCAAAAATCTATATAAACAAATCTTCAAGCATTTTTCAAGGGATCAACCATTTTACACAAATTTCTCACACTTCACTCTCAATTCTCTCACATTCTCTCTGAATTTTTCTACAACTTCTTCATCTTCATCTACATTTTCCTCCCAAACCTCACCATAGCTCTTCACCATTGAAGAAGAATCACTTCTACATTAGAAGTGATTATTTCTTGAGCTTTACCATCATCATCTTGCAATTATACTGGATTTTCTGGAGTTTTATTAGCTTTTGGATTCATCTCAAGTGTTTGTTTCAAGATTCTACGGTTCGAATTCGTATTTCGGAGTTTCGTCGCAATTTGCTCGGTTTCGGTACGATTTGGATACAATTGAAGGTTCCTCTAGTTTTCTTTGATTATATTCATCAAGATCACTTTGCAACAACATCCAAGGCACATCTCAGCCTTGTAGGTTGGTATCTCTTTGCACATTTTACTGTTTCGAACATTTTCGTATCATTCGCGATGTAGTTTCGATGCTTTTGTATGTGAATTGATTATGCCATTACTTGATCCATGATCTTGATGAATTATTTGATTCCATTGCTGATTATTTGCTGTTGTTAAATTTGATTTTCGTGCATATTTGTTTGCCCTAGCATAGGAGTGATTGCACAATTAATAAGTGGACCAAAGTGCTTTTGAAAAATCAATTTTCAACCACTGCTTCAGTGTTAATCGATTAACACTTTTGCACTGCAAAGTGTTAATTGATTAACACAACATTTTTAGCAAAAATCTGCGTTTCTGCAGGTGTTAATCGATTAACACTTTGCAGTTACAAAAGTGTTAATCAATTAACACTGCTCCAGTTTGCCATTTTCACGCCTTTTCAAGTATGTTTGCTATCCTTTCCTTTTCTAAACTCCATGGATTGATATGCTTGATTTTTATGGATGTTTTAGAGGCTGTTTCACTTCCGTTTGAAGCATGATTACAATTTTCCGATGCTCGATTCTATCGATATTGTAATTGTGCATATTTTTGGCATTGTCTAAACATGATCATTCTTGCATTTGCTTTGATCACATGATACATGATTTGTGGTGCATACTAAATGTCATTTGGTACTGTTTTTCACTTTCTTTCATGGTTTTGCATTAAGTTTGTTCTCCAAGAATAAGCTTAATCTTGTATAACCAATAATGCACCCTTTGCTTTAATAATTTTTCAATTCATTTTGGAAAATTATTAGCATTTTCCTCCCTTTTGATTAATTAATTGAAACTTCGTTTCGATTATTGATCTCTCCATTGGCGCTTCTCTTTAGGATTCCTTTAGAGCTTGCTTTCTCTTGGTCCCCGGCCGAGTCAGAGTTTCGCACGACATTGGAGCACTATACAACTTGGAGCTGTTACGCTGTCCGTTTCAATTTCTGCATTACACCCTGTGTGTTAGGGAAGGAATAAGAATGGAGAATTCCTACTCTCATTCTGACTACTTCAGGTAGGGGATGAATGACCCTGTGCCTGGCTTAGTCACCTTTATCCCCAGGCGGTAGCGTACCCTCTTCCCCAATTGAGTCGATCTTTGATCACTCTTGCTCTTTTCCAATCTCTTTTTTGATCAATCACCTTTGCCTTGGTTAAAGATCATTATCTTTGGGTTAGCAAACTCTTTTTTGTTTCAATACCCTATTCTTTTCTTGTGGTCAATCATTGCCTTTTGATCCCCCATAAGAGTCTCAATCCCATCTCCTCAGTTAAACACAGTCTTTTCTGTTAAATACCGAAACCCTTGTGGAGTTCACAACCTTCTCTTGGTTCTTCTCCCTTTGTTTGGTTAATCACTGCCTGTCAGCTAAAACACCATTTTGCACTTCTCCTTAGTTAACCACAGTCTATCTGTTAACACACTGAGTTCTTCTTAGGTTAATCACCTTCTCTTGGTTAATCACTCATTTTTTCAGTTAATCACAGTCTATCTGTTAAAACACTGAGCCCTTTCGAGTTAATCACCTTCTATTGGTTAATCACTAGACCCTTTTCGGTTAATCACAGTTTTTCTGTTCATACTGAATCATCAGCGGTTAGCAACCTATTTTGGTTCAATACCTCTTTTCGTTGGTCAAATACTGCATGTTCAGTCAGTACCAACATCCCTAGTGGGTCACAACCTTCGTTTGGTTCTACAACTGTTCTTTTGGTTGATCACAGTCTATCTGTTAAAACCTTTCTCCCCGCACGGTTCCAATCTTTTCTTTCTTTGGTTAATCACTATTTATCAGTTAATATACTCAATTCCCTTCAGAGTCAAACACCTTCTCTTAGTTCAGTACTTGTCATACCCCAAATTTTGACCACCAAGGTTTCCCATCATTGTGAAAATCATCATCACAATATGGATGTACTTTCATGCCTCATCAATCTCCTCAAAGATGATTGAGCATTCACCACAATCAAGAATTAGGGTTTTGAGCCCTCTCAGAGCACTTAGACAAAGGATCAATCAAGAAATGAAATGATCTTCAACTTGTCTAACCTATCAAACACCTATAAAGGATCAAGAGGACTCCCACATCAAGAATCAAGCACAAGGTTGCAACATTCCAATTGGATCAAGCCTCGAGATCGCCAGTGTCACCAAATTAGGGTTTTGGTCGACCAAGGCCTCCAGATGGAATTTTTCCTCTGGGCATGAGCCAATGCTTCAAAGCACAACCCAAGATACTCCAAGGGACCTCATGGACCCAATCATCAAGACAAATTTGCCTCAGGGGATGCATTCATCAAAAATCAGGAATTAGGGTTTCTTGACCTAATTCACCCCTAATTTGACTTTTGAGGCAAGATATGAGCCAAGACCTCAAGACATGATTGGAGAAACTCAAGTACACTACATTGATCCATTTTCAACAATGGATTGATCCAAGAAGCTTGATTCACAAGTTTCAATTTCACCAGGACCACAATTAGGGTTTTAAGGAAAAAAGTCAACTATATCTTTGACCAAGACATGCTCCCAAACCTTGGGACATGATTCAATACACCCTATAACACCTATAGAATCCATCCATTAGGTTTGATTTAGGTCAAGGACTTGATTTCACAAAGGATCGCACAGTTTGGATTTCATCCGATAAAAAGTCAACTGTGCACAAAATCAAGTTTGACTTTTTGGAATTTTTCACAAATATGGTTCCCCTAAGTAAAAAATAATGTTAATGTGTGGTATTGATCATCATTCATTAAGAAAAATCAAGAAAAGTGAAATTTCTTGCAAAAGGGGCAACCATAAGAAACCAAAATTTTTCTAAGTTATGGAACAAAAGTAATTTTGGCACCAACTTCCAATGATCATAACTTGAGATCCAAGCAACCATTTTGGGTGATCCAAAGCTGGATTTGTAGGTCTTGCTACACTCTACAAAAGCTTTAACTACCTCCAACTCCAATTCTTTGTGGATTTTAAGTTATGGAGTGATCAAAATGACAAAAAACATGAAAATGACACTTTTCCAACACTTGGTGAAAATATGCCTAAGTTATCAGCTTTGAACACCAATGTTCATGAGGATTTTTCAATTGGATTCAAATAGTTTCAAGACAAACTATGATCACACATGTATTGTATCATATGAGGGCTTTCTAAAAAGCACAAGAGCTTCCCATAACTCAACCTGAGCAGGGAGATATGAATCCCTCAAAATCACCATTTCCAACTGTCCTAGGCAAGGCAAACTTGGGTGTTTTGCTTGATTTGGCAAAATTGGATAACTCGAAGCCTTGTCATCCATTTGGACACATCTGAGGATAAAATCCAAGGAGAATGATCTTATCCCCAAGCCTCCAAAGTCCAAGAATCTACATATAGCCCTAACAAACCTAAAAAGGCTAAAAAGTGCCAAGACTCCAATTTTGTTTCAATGCATTCAATGGATGCATCAAGGTGGCATGCACTGAGGCAAGCTTAACTGAATAAGTCAAGCCTTATCTCTGAACCAAAAGACCATAGGCCTGTGCTCTAACCTCAAGTCAATGGCTAGAGGAGACTTGAGATTCCATTTGATCCACATTGGCCACAAACCTGCTGCAGTTGCCACATACTATTGCTGCCAAAACAAACTTGACACACTATAAATAGAGCTCATTTGTGATCAGTTTGAGTACACCAAAGCACCCAAACTGATGCTTTCCTCAAAATCTCTCTTGCACTCCAATTTTTGCCTTCTAACTCAAGTCACCATCGGGTTTTGAGATTGAGAGTGATTCCAACCAAACTAATCTCACACACACCTCGTGAACATCATGTATGAGTGATCCATAACATAAAATCACATCTGGAATATCAAATTCACAAAATCACCAGCCAATTGCTCAAGTTCTTAACAGAGTTGCAGTTGAGGTACCACAACCAGCTCCAGCTCATTTCAATCCACTCCAAGCATTCAAACACGCTCCTTGGCACCTAAGGAAGCTGTCCAGATCATTGGAACCTAGCTGTAACACCTCTATCACCAAACTCGATCACCAGCTGCAAGAGGTAGGCCTGAACCCTTCAAACTCTATGATCCATGCATCATGAATGAATTTTTGAGTTACCATCTTATTTATGCATGTATGTAGAGTAATAACCCTCAATCAATTGCCATGAATCCATCGTGTATGGAATTTCATTGTGTTCATGCTGAAATTAGAGTTCTTGAGGTTTTCTGTTGATTTCTTTCTTCATACTTAATATAAATGTAATTAATCTATATGGTTGTGATCCTTGTTCAAAAACGAACAAGATTGGTACTTGAATCGTGCAAAACCATTAAGAAATCATGGAGAAAAGTGAGAAAACGCAAATCTGCAAAAACAGAGGGTGCGAGCAAGAACCAAGTGTTCTTGGCGCCATAATTCAAATTTTTTAATTTTAGTTATTTTGCTTAATTGATTCAAAAATTAATTTCTCTCTGAATACTTATGTTTTTGAATTGATTCTTTTTCTCAAAATTCACTAAAATGTTTAAATATTTTATTTTACAAAAAAATCCAATTTATATTATTTATTTAATATGGTTAGAATTTTTGTAATTAATTTCATTTTAATTGTTTTTAAATGAAATTCCCACTTTGATCTTTCAAAACCAATTAAATTTAAAGCTTCCATATGATTAAACATGATTTTTCAAAATATTTTTAAAGTGTACAACTTGTTTTTGAATGTATTTGATATTTTATCATTTATTTTTAAATTTCCTTTGAAAAAATGACATTTTAATTTAAAATTAGAGTTTCCATTCGATTTCAAATTTTCAAAAACTTTTGGGCCTCTAATAGAGTGTAAGACCCATCCCTTTGTGTAAATAAATTGGGGCCTCAGTTATTGTATAAGTCCCACTGTGATTTCTAAAATCTCGGCGCGATCGTCGCCTTTTAAACAAAAGTCAATTGGGCCTAACCTTATGTTATAAGTCCCATTTCTTTTCATTTTAAAACCTTTGGGCCTCTATTAGAGTGTAAGACCCAACCCTCTTTGTAAATAACACCTTTTTTGGGCCCCAGTCATTGTATAAGCCCCAGTACAGTTTACAAAACAACGGTACAATTACTGTTTTCATTTGGGCCTCTCCTTGAGTATAAGCCCCAACAATCTCTTCAAAACAACTTCCCTTTTGATTTAGGTTCAAATTCATAGTTGTTGTCAAAACTTTATTTAATTTCTTGAACAACTAACCATACAGCTGTTACTATGGAAGCTTGCTCGCCTGTAAGTTTTATCAGCTTTCTTTACATGCTTTCATATATATATATATATATATATATAACTGTATTGCTGGAATTTTGCTCACCTGTAAGTCCTTCTTTCATATCCTTTTAAATACTTGTCATATATTAACTGTATATATACTTGTAGATCTATTTAGAGTTTTCCCCGGCAATTAGGTCTAGAACTAGATAGAGCCAGTGGTCTCTCTTTCAACACAATCAAAACTAGTTCTCCATAGGAATTCCAGATACAGTCTTGCCTTCTCTTGGGCTTAAACAATATGGAACAAAGAGAAAGGCATTATTCCCGGTGAAACTTTTTCTCAGACTGTCACTATTAGAAATTGTCAAAGAAATTCATTTCTCCAGAGAGGATTAATTCTCGGTGAAACCTCTTTTGAATTTCTTCAAACCCTAGAATTGTTCACTAAAGAAAAGATTATTCCCGGTGAAACTTTTCTTGAACTTTTCTTAAGTTTGGACCCACAGGCTTCCTAAAAGCATCCCCGCCTCCTCTTGGGCTTTGTACAAGGACCCTCCGGCTTCTTAGAAGTTCTCATGCTTTCTCTTGGGCTTAATACAAGGACCTTGAAGACCTCTTAAAGGTATAAGACATAACTTAGTCATCCTTTGTTAGAGCAGTCTTTCCAAAGAGTCAAAACCTCATACCAATTTAAGGGTTGATTCTCATCCCTTAAAGCACCAACCTCCCATTGGGCATCATACAAAGACAAAATCTTCCATGCCAGTAGACTTGGACAGTCTAATCTCCTCTTGGATCGCAAAGACATTCTCAAGTTCCCTACAAGCACGGGAAAAACACTGATCATTCAATCAATCTCCAGTATGAGTTGAAAATCCTCACAGGATCTAAAACTCAATATTTATCCTAAATTTCCCCAGCTAGGGTCAGCTTATCATCAGAACCTCAAGGCATCTGATACCTCAATTCTTCTGTAAACCCTCAGCAAGAGTTGATCCCCCGATTTGGACCTGCCTCTGGATCTCAATAATCCTCAGCAGAAGTCAGCATCCTCTTAGGCTTTGAATAATGATTTCCCTCAGCAGAGTTAAACTCAAAAGCACTCTCTTGTTGAGTCATCTTCTTTCAGCCTCAATCTTGGGCTTTGTACAAGACAGATAAAAAGCACTCTCTCGGTGAGTCAATCTTTGCTCCCTCCTCTTAGGCTTTGTATAATGATTTCCCCTAGCAGAAGTCAGCCTCCTCTTAGGCTTTGTATAAGGATTTTAAAACACTCTCTTGTTGAGTTAATTACCTTAAGGCACTCTCTTGTTGAGTCGACCCTTTTTAGCCTTCTCTTAGGCTTTGTATAATGATTTCTCCAGCTTGTTCAGCTACAATCTTAGGCTTTGTACAAGACAGATAAAAACACTCTCTTGTTGAGTCAACCCTTTTTAGCCTCAATCTTGGGCTTTGTACAAGACACACAAAGATACTCTCTTGTTGAGTCAATCACCTTAGAACACTCTGTTGTTGAGTAATCATCTTTCTCAGCCTCCTCTTAGGCTTTGTATAATGATCCTTCTTTTCCTCAGTAAAAGTCAGCCTCAATCTTGGGATTTGTACAAGACACCCATAAATATCTTCAGCTGAGTCAATCAAATATTTTGTAGCCTCAATCTTGGGCTTTATACAAGACACCATATAAATTTCCCTAAACAAAGTCAAACCTCTTTCCAGCCTCAACCTTGGGCTTTATACAAGACAAACCATACTCTCCAGCAGAGTCAATCTTCTCCTTTTCAGCCTCAATCTTGGGCTTTGTACAAGACACCTACAAATATTCCCCAGTGGAATCAAAAAATATTCTTTTAGCCACAATCTTAGGCTTGGTACAAGACAGATAAATACCTCCCTAGCGGAGTCGATTCCTCCCAGCCTCCTCTTAGGCTTTGTATAATGATATCCCCAAAAGAGTCAACTCTCTTTTAGCCTCAATCTGGGGCTATGTACAAGACACATAAACACTCTCTTGTTGAGTCAGCCTTTTCTAGCCTCCTCTTAGGCTTTGTATAAGGACTTCCCCAGTGGAGTCAATCAATCTCTTAGCTTCAACCTTGGGCTTTGATCAAGGCACACAAAAACCAAAATCCCCTCAGAGGAAATCAAAATCTCTCTGCAGGAAAACATTTCTCTGTGTTATCACACATCAAAGCAAACAAATCTAAACAAACCTTAATCCCAGATAACCGCTGCAAGTGGCACACTTATTGATTCAAATATCCAAGCTGTAGTCCATCTTTTATCCTGGTAAAACTTCCCCTCTTTCATCTAATTGCTGTAAGTGGCAAGCCTTTGGATTATTTACATCCACGCCACTGTCTCTCTCTTAGCATGAAAGATTCCTAAGGAAAAATAGCATTGCTCAATACTGAGTTAAAGTTTTCTCCTTCAGGATAAATCCCCTATAAAGGAAATTATGGTATTGCTGGATTCATATATCCCAGTTAAAGTAATTCTCCTTTTACAAATCAGTCACCCAACAGTTGTGATAAACAGACGAGATGTCTTCCTTTAGAGATGACAAATTCTCTCTCAATAACCTTTTAGCTTCAATCTTGGGCTTTGAACAAGACACAAATAACTTTTTAGCTTCAATCTTGGGCTTTGAACAAGACACCAAAACATCTCTTTCCTCCCATAGAATAGGAGGAACTACGATTGCTCTGATTTCCCTGTTTCTTTAACAGGAATACGTAGGCATAAGATTACGAAATCTTAGCGAGCATACCAATCAAAAACTTTAGGTCCAGTACCTTCATACCAATCAAAAACTTTAGGTCCAATACCTTCACACATTTACCAAAAACATCGAAAAACCCGAAAAACAACAAAAACAATCTCTCTCTCAGACATCTTCACAAAGAAGAAACTTTCCCATTTACAGATAAACACCATCAAGTACAAAGCAGAGCCTAATGCTAACAACCTATGGATAACCACATATAGGATGGGTAATTGACAACTCCCCATTGTATAACCTGACCCCAAACTCCCCGAATCTCTTTAAGCGTTTGTTCAGTTAAACATTCACGTGCAAGGTTAGTTTTAGATAGCTTTCCTTTCCCTTCCAGCTTCACGGGATAAATAAGAAATAAAAAAGTAGCACCCCACTCTTACCATTGCGGTGAGGAGAAACCCATGGTGATAAGGTGGTCGCGTCACCGACAAAAATCGCACGCTACAGGAAAATGGCGACTCTGCTGGGGAGTCAAACTAGGACTAAGACTATGGTTCCTAAGAGGTCTAGGATGTTAGGAATTAATATATATATATATATATATATCGCTTTTCCTACTTGATATCCGTGTTTATTTTTCTGTCAATGGGAATGCGAGTGATGTCGCATGTGGAAAGTTCGAGAGAACCCTAAGATAGGTGATGGCATTAGACGGGTGGTCTTACAGGGAGTGATTCCCGAATAAGTGATCCTGGTAGACCATCAAATCAGTGGAGATACCCTTTGCGGATTCAATGTTTAACGACTTCATCTTGAAGGCAGATTGTCCCAATGTGGTATCCGATAAACTGAGGATTTAGTAGGCATTAACCATGTGGCCATTTTGTAGTGCGGTAGCTATCGAAAATAGTTGACACACGATTCTACACTCAATTGAGATTACCCTAGGATGCTACAACTCGCTCGGTGAACCAGCTTGCTCTTGTTATTCCTAGGAGGGTCAGTGATTTTGGGAACTTTTAACCCGTTCTACAGGTACAAAACTCACCAGAATACAACCTTTGGGGATGGGTAGAGCCATGACTCCATGCTCGAGACGTTGAACCCTTGAACCCATGTTTTTTCAATGTTTTTATGTGCTGCATTCATGCATTCATTTAAAAAACTCTTAAACAAAGAAAAAAAAACTTTTTTCTCTTCTCTCTTTTTCAAATTAAACTAAAACAATGATTGAAAATATTAGAGAAAAGGATTGCATTATGGATTTCGGTAGAAGGAAGACGCACAAGTACACCTTTAAGACTCCGAAAATAGAGGATTTAAAAGGGCTGGCAAAGATGATCACCAACCCTGATGCTTTCAGAGCTAAGTACGGAGGACTGCTGTCTGTGTTAAGGGTCCATGTAGTTGAAGGAATCCTGTCTACGCTAATTCAGTTTTACGATCCAGTTTATCACTGCTTCACATTCTCGGATTATCAACTAGCACTGACGCTAGAAGAGTACTCTCACCTGACTGATTTACCCATCACTAACCAAGCTCCCTTTTCTGGACTAGAAGAAATTCCAAAGGATAAAACCATTGCAAGAGCAATCTATTTGGACGAGTCAGAAGTCAGGACTCACATGACCACTAAGGATGAAATCCAAGGTTTACCAGCTAAGTTCTTGGTAGAGAAAGCCCTGTCCTTTTCCAGTATAGGAAACGTTACTGCTTTCGAAGATATCTTTGTCCTACTTACATACGGGCTTTTTCTTTTTCCTAACATTGATAACTTCGTTGATATCAACGCTGTTAAGATATTTCTGATTGGGAACCCCGTACCAACCTTGCTCGCAGATGCTTATCATTCTGTACACTTAAGGAATTTGTACAGCGGAGGAATGATCACATGTTGTGTACCCCTGCTTTACAAGTGGTTCACTTCTCATTTACCCAAGTTGGCTGCATTTTGGGATCATAAGAGTACTCTACGTTGGTCACAGAGAATCATGTCTCTTACCAACTCTGACATAGACTGGTACAATAGGATTTATGAAGGGATAAGAATCATCGACAGATGTGGAAACTTCCCTAATGTACCCCTCATAGGAACTAAAGGAGGAATTAACTATCATCCAATTTTAGTTCGCCGTCAACTCGGATACCCGATGAAGCATATCCCGCATAATGTTCATCTGGAAGGTCTTTTCTTTAAGGAAGGAGAAAATGACAGAGCAATAAAGAAAGAAATAGTGCATGCCTGGCAACACATTTACAGGAAAGGAAGAGAGTCTCTAGGAAGACCAAGTTGTACCTCCGTAGAACCTTATCTCCTCTGGGTGCAAACTAGAGCCCTCAAGCTGAGGATGCCTTACCCTCGTCAAGAAGTTCTTCCGTTAAAGGAATCATCCCTTTATTTTATGTCTGATACGGAAAAACTCCAGGTCGCTCTCAACAAAGTTCAACGGGAAAAGAACTCTTGGAAAAACAAATACCGCATTTTTAATGTGGAGTGTACCAAAATTCAAGAACTATTAAAAGAAAAGGACGATCTGATCGAGATTCTAGAACATCATGCTATAGAAGATCAAAGGAACTTGCTCACTCCTTTCACTTGGTAAAGGACTGACAACCCGACAACAGGTGAAGAACCCCGGGCAAAGAAAAGGAAACTACCGGAACCAGCATCTGAGCTCTCTTCAGAGAGGACTCAGGATCCATGAACTTAGACATTTCCTTTTACAGCACTTTGTAAAATACTGTATTTCCCTTTCTGCAATCTTTCAAATTCAATAAAACGGGGTCTCCCCACTGTATGATATTTGCAATCCATTTGTTGAAGTTTCCTTTTGATTAAAGCAAAACACTAAAACAAATTATTAATATATATCATTGCATATCATTCATCATTCTCACATAAACGCATTCTTCCTGTCTACGAGTCTCACGTATGTGTTACGATTCTAGAGTCAAACTGTCTCTGTAACGCCCAAATATTTAATTATTTATTTAATTGAATATTTAATTAATTGTTTGTGAATTATTCGATTGATTTTGGTGTTGCGGTGAATTAAGTCGTTGAGTCGGTATATTAAGTTGGTAAGTCGTAGAAATAATATTAGAAATAATATTATAGCGCGGAATAATATTAGAAGTAATATTATCGTAGTTGGAGTGTGTTCGGTTAAGTAGGCTTGGTTTTGTGTCGGAATTAGTAAATTAGGGGGTGTATGTTTTAGGCCCATTAGACATTATATTAGTATATTATTATTTTAATAATATAAGAGGAAAGCAAAAAGAAATAGAAAAGAGTGGCAGTTGTTAGATATCAGAAAAAAAGAGAAGTTCACGAGGCAGTTGGAAAACAAGGTTGGAAGGGATTGGAGTGGAGAAGACGATACGAGAAAAATTGCCGCCGGTAACCAAGTCCGAAGTTTCGAGCTGCCTTCAATCCAATCAGGTAAGGGTGGGTTCGATTATTATAACTGGGTTATGATGGATGTTATTTGGGTGAGGGTTATTGTGTAGAACTAGTATTAGAATTACCCTAAAAATTTCCTGTGAAGCTGAAGCATTTCGATTAAAATTAATCTCTGAAATTATTAATTTTGATGTTTGGAAACTCATTTTTTTGGTGATTAGTTTAGAGACCCATTTGATATTTGGGGTACTTACTGATGTTAAAAATCTGGGAAATACTCCCCTGTTTCTGTTCAATGTAGCGTAAGAATATATATATATATATAATTGAAACAGTGTTGCGAATAGTAGTATGTAAATGAATGGGTGTTGGATAGAAACCCATTGACCCCCTTCCCCAGTATTATTGCGCTGCAATATGTGCTATACATTATTATTATTATTTAGCATTTTATTAAAAGGGTGTGTGCCACTTGAATTCTCCCTCTCCGTCAAATTCTAAGACTAGCATCGGGTAGTTCTTTTTATTACAGGAAAATGGATTAAGAATATGTATATTAATTGGACCATTTTTCTTTTCCTTCCCTTTTGTCCTGTAGTGATAACATTAGTTCTATTAGCATTTAAATGGAATTGTTTAATTAAATAGCTTTGCTGGAAATCAAACTGTAGCCACCTCCCTAACTTTGTCTAATTATTTAGGCGCAGGGGTCTAGCTGATAGGGAGCATGAGATTAATTAATTAATTAATATGATAGAAAGCATGAGATTAATTAATTAATTAATAAGTTGTTTCATAACTTAATGGATTTGATTTCTTTTCCCACTTCATGGAAGGTACAGCGCATGGAAAAGGGATTGTCCACTCTAAACTCTTACACTTACTGTTACCATGCCTTCCTTGTGGATGATTTAGAAAAGTGGCGCAAGCCACTGTGTCTTCTTAGAAAGTGAATTGTTTTTAGTTTAATTAAGATATACATGTTTCATTAGTATAATAACTTTAGAGCTTGTGGCATTAAATTAGTTCTATTTAATTAATATGGTTGATGGCAGTAGCATATAGATTGACAGTGGCATATTTAACAGAGTTGTTCAAAAGTTTAGCAGAGCCAATAATTCAATTAATTTAGTAGCAGTCTAGTAATTCTTGACAGAAATAGAACAAATAGCAAAAAACTGAATTTTGACAGAAACAGAACTTTATAATGGGCTGGTGTTAAATAACAGAAGTTAAAAAAATAATGCAGTTTAGTCGGTTTAGCCGGTTTAGGCGAAAAACTTAGTTGCCCGGAATTTAACGAAAATTGTCGGGGTAAGTCGGATAATTTAGTAGATGACTTCTGCCGAATTATTTTGTTGAAATAATGTCGAAAAAGTTGAATTGCCGGTACAGCTGAGTTGTAATATTGTTCCGGTACACGGACGAATTTTAAGTTGAAGGCGTAATAGCCAAAGTTGATTAAGTTGTTTATGTCGAAAAAGTTGCTATGTTGTTAAGTTGATCATGTGTGGATGTTGTTGAGTTGTTTATGTTGTTGAGTTAGTGCGTGTCATGAACATACATTGCATTTTGTGTCGGAGCGTTGCTCACACCACGTTGGCCTGGATTGGCATATGTTGAAAGTTGTAAGTTGAAGGCTTATGCCTTGATGCCTCGATAAACTGGAAATATTAAGTTGGGAGTTTTACTCTGATGGTACCACATGCATAACATTGTCGAGTCGCATTAAAGTTGCATTTTCTCGAGTTGTTGTTGATTTTTAATTATTGTTGTTGAGTTTATTTGTTGGTTGTTGATGTGAAGTGGTGATTATTTGTATGATTCTTGCCTATGTATTATTTATCATACTCCGTTTATAATTTTCGGTAACTCACCCCTTCTGTTTGAATGTTGTCCCTATGTTGGCAACGTGCAGGTAATCAAGAGGAGTAGCCGGTTACCTTAGTTCGAGTCGGTGGTTGTCGCTCTGATACGTAGCACTCGAGGGGATGACGCGTGTCTTTTATTTATTTGTCTACATGCTGAATTTTTAGTGAATGTGTTGAAAAATACTTGTTGTTTAATTTGAAGTCGTTTTATGTTGAATAAAGATGCTACTAAGTCGTTAATAAATCCGCTGCGTTGTGTTTACTCAAGTTAAATAAAGTTGAAGATCAGTTGTGGTTTTATGTTTCCCTGTAGCGTTATGTATTTTTAATGAATAACTATTATGTGGTTGATTTTTTTTAAGTTGAAAATGTGATATCCCGTTAAAGTTGAAAATAATTTTATAACTCTGATTTTAATATAATTACTGGGTAGAAATGGGGTGTTACAGTCTCACTCATACAATACTCAGGCCAATCGATAAAAGAAAATGGACGATCTCGAGGAAGAGAATGGAGAGCTGAGAGAAGAAATCGACGCTCTGAAGGAAAATCTGAAAAAACTTCACAGTGACATGCAATCCCTGGCAGTAGCTCAGAGGCAACAACAAAGGACAGTGATCTCGGAGATCACATCTATGCCCATAGTGGAGACGTATGATCCTTAATACAACATGCCTAAAGATCGTCCCTGGGGCATGCCTATCAACTTTGTCCCTGAAGGATACATTCTGCCGGTCACGGAAGATCCAAAAACTGCAGCAGGAACTGTTGGGCCTGAAGGTTACAAACTTCGGGAAAGCGAAGACGCAAGAGTGATGGTAGCAACTCCTGAAGGTTACAAACTTCGGGGCATAAAAGAACCAAGAGTCACCGCCGTAATGACTATACCACAACCAGTGGTACACACTATTCCGGAAGGACAGATTCCACAAGTAACCTCTGGTGGAAACGAAAACATGTACGAAAGAATGAATGAGTTCCAGGAACAATTCCTGGAAATGCAGAAGAAACTACACATCATTCGCGGTCAGGATTTATTTGGAAAGGACGTCGCAGACCTTTGTCTGGTCCCTAATGTGAAAATACCGCACAAATTTAAGGTACCTGACTTTGAAAAATACAAGGCAACTCTTGCCCTCAAGGTCATTTGGTGATGTACGCTCAAAAGATGTCAACTCAGACTAAAAATCAACAGCTACTGATCCATTATTTCCAAGATAGTTTAACCGGTGCCGCACTAAAATGGTACATGGGTTTAAACCGCACCAAGATCATCACTTTCAGAGATCTTGCCGATGCCTTTGTTTAGTAGTATAAGTATAACTTGGACATGGCACCAGACAGAGATCAACTCAGAGCGATGTCGCAGAAGGACAAAGAAACTTTTAAGGAATATGCTCAGAGATGGTGTGAAATTACCGCCCAGATCTGTCCCCCTCTTGAGGAAAAAGAGATGACCAAGATCTTTTTGAAAACCTTAAGCTCATTCTATTATGACCGAATGGTTGCCAGCGCGTGCAGTGACTTCACTGAAATGGTGAACATGGGGGTATGACTTGAAGAAGCAGTCCGAGAAGGATGATTGGTCAAAGGTGCAGAACCATCTGGCAGTACCAAAAGATACGGTAGTGTTTTCCAAAAGAAAAAGAGCAAGATATTGGTAATATCTCTCTTAGAAAGCAAAGGCGAAGGTATCAACCAGTAGCAGCGGTAACTCCTGCTATCAACCCTGCGCCTGCTCCAACATATCAGCCTCAGGTTGCTCAGAACCAACCAAATCAACAACAATATCAGAAAAGGACACAACAACCTCTTCAGCAGGCTCGTCCTCAGTACAACAACAACAACAATCGTACAACACGACCACCAGGGTTCGACCCTATACCGATGTTGTACGCATAATTATTTCCACTATTACTGGTCAAGGGGCATGTCCAAACCAGGTCTCCTCTTACAGTACCGAAAAATCCTCCTTTTTGCTTTAAAGCGGATCAAACTTGCCCTTATCATCAAGGAGGACTGGGGCACAACATTGAGAACTGTCTCAGCTTTAAATCTGATGTACAGAAGCTTGTCAGGAACGGGGTCCTATCTTTCAAAGATACTAATCCAAATGTTCAGACGAACCCGTTGCCTCAACATGAAAAGACTGCAGTAAATTTGATAGAGGAAGTTAGCCGTAACTATCAAATTCACAATGTACTCCTATTAGGAACCAATCTGGTCAGGATGCATTGCAAACAAAGCGGGTACGGTCATGTACTGCCTAACAATTATCACCAGTGTGATATCTGTTCAAAGAATAATCAGGGGTGTTCCGTAGTGTAATCAGCTCTACAAGAACAAATGGATCTCGGATGGATCCAAGATCATCGAATCCGTGAGGTCAATATGGCTCACACAAATTCCAACATTGTCCAGAACCATAAGATTCTGGCGATGAATGTCAACTTGGTGGCAATGCACTCAAGGGAAAGTCAACATCATGATTTTCCACGGCATGATTACAATTCCTGTCTGATCTGCTCAATAAACAATCAGGGATGCTCTTTTTTACAAGAGGCCCTCCAGCGTCAGATGAATCTCGGATGGATCCAGGATTACCATGATAGAAGTAGCCATTAAGTTAATATGATTCAAATCTTTGATATTCGCTTGATGAATACCAGTCTGGTAAAATTACATGCTAAGCAAGTCAGGCTTGGCTTTCTGGCTTCACATGATTATCAGGACTATAAAGTGTGTCGTGAAGACGACCAAGGATGTGGACTTGTCCAAAGAACACTCAAACACTTGTTGGACCACTGGTGGCTTCCATCTACTTGGATGAAGTTACACAACAGATCAGTATGACTGACGGGAATCCTACTAGGCATCAGAGTCAGGATGTCTGTTCGATGGAAATAGATCTAGTAAGATTGCACTGCATACAAAGCGGGCATGGCCAAGTGCCACCACACAACTATGAGCGCTGTAGAGTTTGCTCAGAAAACAACCAAGGATGCTATCTTGTGCGGTCAGCTCTTCAAAATCAGTTGGACTGAAAAGAGATTCGACCATGTTTAAGTTCTGGTTCGATCAGTGTGATGCAAGACTATCTTCCTGATCAAGGCAAATACGTTATCATAATCTCCAATCACGAAATAACCAAAGACGTATGCACCATAATCCCTCTACTCCATGAATCAAGGGTTCCTCTTGACAGTAGAAAGATTCTCAACCTCGAACCAATTGAGGCTGCCTACGATGGTTAGAAAAATCAGAAGGCTCCTGTGATTATCTATCTGTCGGGATCGATACTGTACAAATTCGATAAGGCAATCCCTTACAAGTACGGTGTAACAATAATTGAAAATGGAAAGGAAACTCCATTACCCTCCGTTGTCAACATTGCCGACATCAGTCGAGTAACACGGAGCGGTCAGATCTTTAACAGAGGAGTTGGAGAACCCACCAAAGAAAAGGAACCTCAAACAGAAGTTCCCAATCAACCAGCTGGTCAATCCAGTATCCTGACCTTTCAAAGAACAACAATGAGATGCTGAATCTCATCTAGAAAAGCGAGTACAACATTGTAGACCAACTGTTGCAAACTCCTTCAAGAATCTCTGTGTTGTCTCTATTAATTAGTTCCGAAGCTCACAGGGAAGCTTTGTAGAAAGTCTTAGAGCAAGCCTTTGTGGAACAAGATGTGACGATAAGACAATTCGACAGCATCATCTCCAACATCACTTCTTGCAACAATTTAGGATTCAGTGATGAGGAACTGCCGGAAGGAGGTAAAAATCACAACTTGGCGCTTAACATTACAGTCAACTACCAGGACAATGCTCTAGCCAGCGTACTGGTAGACACAGGATCAGCTCTAAATGTTATGCCAAAATCAACTCTGATGCGACTATCATTTCAAGGATCTCCGATGAGAGGCAGTGAGGTCATCGTCAAAGCCTTTGACGGATCCCAAAAAATAGTTATCGGGGAAATCGATCTTCCCATAACCATTGGTCCTCACACTTTCCAGGTCATGGACATCCGGGCAGCATACAGTTGCGTATTAGGAAGACCTTGGATACACGAAGCTGGGGCAGTCACTTCGACACTTCACCAAAAGCTGAAGTTCGTCAAGAATGACAAGCTAGTTACAGTATGTGGAGAACAGGCCTTAATCGTGAGCAACTTATCATCATTCTCCTATGTAGAACCCGAGGAAGTTGTTGGAACCCAGTTCCAAGTACTTTCAGTGAGCAATGAGAACCGATCAGAGAAAGGAACGCCGATTTCCTCATACAAAGATGCTTTCGAACTGATCAAGAGTAACAACACAAAAGGATGGGGACAACTTGTCATTCCTACTGATAACAAGACAAAGAAAGGTCTTGGTTTCTCCTCAACCTGTACCCAGACTGCTACTAACGATGAAAGTTTTCATCCCATTCAGAACTTCTTCCACAGTGGAGGCTTTCTCCACCCAGTGTCTCAAGAAGTACACACTATCAACGAGGGTGACTCCTTCGATACAGATGAAGAATGGAAGTCCTATCTCAACGAGGACGGTTATATATCTCAGGAAGAAACGCATACGCCATTTTGCTTTCCCACGCAGAGTCCGAGATATATACCAAGATCAGACATTAAGATGATGTACGGAGATTGTGATTCGGAAGAATGTCGTGCTCCGCCTAACTCATGGGAGGACGATCCGATGAAAGACAACTTTGATTATGACTATTATAACCCAATGGATGACTTGCCTATCTGGCAACCGTACCCAGAAGACTTGGGGCAAAAGAGTCAGCCTAACGATGCGTATCAACTAAGCATCATTGAAAAGAATACTTGCGTCCCCACTAAATCATGAGATTATTACTCAGGACATTCCGAAAATATCCAGCACAACGATGAATCTGCAAAGGTTGCAGGACAAGAATTCATCAACTATGCTTTTCCAGAGGTCAACGTCATCGAGAAGGATGACTCCTCCAGTTCCACAGAAGTATGGAACACCTTAGGACATCCGAGTGGAAAGTACGACTACTTGGTCAAGTACACCGCTCCCGAAAGCTCTTGCATCAGGCTCGAAGACATCCAGCTAACTGGATGGGGAGATCTGCCTGAAAATGAAAATACTATGCAAGATACAATAGAAGAGTTCGTTTACGACAACTCTGCATGGGAGGAAGACTCCAACGATCCTGCTCCTCCAGAAATCAGCTTCATTTCTGAGGACAAACCAAGAAAGAAGGTACCAGACTTTGTGATTCACCGAGGAGTTCGTCGCCAATGGGTTGCTGCTGATGTCCCGAAAGTCATCCATAAGTCTAAGTAATTGTCGTCTTTAATGTTTCACCCTGCCCAGGTGAAATGGATGTTTTTATAGGGCTCACTTTATGTAAATGTCCCTCTTCACTTTGGCCAAAGCGACAGAGTTTTGTTTTATAGGTCTGTAGTTTCAAGAATCGACTAAATCATAAATAAACGTCATTTTGTAATTTCCGCATTTTATTGTTGTTTTCACTTCTCGCTTTTTCAAGAAAATGGTAATCCTAAAAAACAAACTCCACAATAAAAAACGAGCATTTTTCAGAAAATACACTGCACACACTCTTGCATTTCTCTCTATCTCTTCTAAAAAATAAATCATCACGTCATGCAGATTGCTTGTTTTAAACCCCATTGAAACATACGATCCGATGCCTTCTCCCAACTTTGAATTCCCGGTACTTGAGGCTGAAGAAGAAGAAGACGGAGAAAATCCAGAAGAGATCTCCCGATTACTCAGACAAGAGGAAAGGTCCATTGAACCTCACCAAGAGCCGTGGGAAATGGTCAACTTGGGTTCAGAAGAAGAGAAGAAAGAAGTCAAGATTGGAGCATTGCTCAGTCCAACTGTCAAAGAAGATTTGATAAGACTTCTCTAAGAGTTTCCAGATGTTTTTGCTTGGTCCTATCAGGACATGCCAGGGTTGGATACCAGCATTGTGGAACATCATTTACCATTAAGATCAGAATGTCCACCGGTAAAACAAAGACTAAGACGAGCTCACCCGGATATGGCCATCAAAATCAAAGAGGAAGTGCAGAAATAGATTGACGCGGGTTTCCTCGCCACCTCAGAATAGCCTCAATGGTTGGCCAACATAGTGCCAGTTCCGAAAAAGGACGGAAAGATCCGAATGTGTGTAGATTACAGGGATCTGAACAAGGCCAGTCCAAAGGATGACTTTCCCTTACCACACATAGACATGCTGGTAGATAGTACAACAAAATTCAAAGTTTTCTCCTTCATGGATGGATTCTCGGGCTATAATCAGATCAAAATGGCGCTGAAAGACGTGGAGAAAACTTCATTCATCACCTCATGGGGCACCTTTAGTTATAAGGTAATGTCGTTCGGTTTGAAGAACGCCGGGGCAACCTATCAAAGAGCCATGACTACTCTGTTTCACGGCATGATGCATAAAAAAATCGAAGTGTATGTCGATGACAAGATTGCCAAATCTAAAACAGAAGAGCAACAGGCGACCCACTTGTTAAAACTATTCGAGCATCTGAGAAAGTACAAACTCTGCTTGAATCCCAACAAATGCACATTTGGTGTTCGTTCAGGGAAACTGTTAGGGTTCGTCGTCAACCAAAAGGGAATTGAGGTTGATCCCGACAAGGTCAAGGCCATTCAAGAGATGCCTTCACCAAAGACTGAGAAACAAGTCAGAGGATTCCTGGAACGTCTGAATTACATTTCCAGATTTATATTCCTCATGACCGCGACATGTGCTCCAATCTTTAAATTACTAAAAAAGAATCAGGACTGCGAATGGACAGAAGACTGCCAGAAAGCCTTTGACAGTATCAAAGAATATCTGTTGAATCCACCTATCCTGTCACCTCCAGTGGAGGGAATGTAACACCCCCAATCTATACCCCTAAGCTATTAAAGCGATAAATAAAATTCAAAATTTCATCAGAGTATATTTACAAATTCACGGCATAGACCGAGGGGGTCGCATCAATTTGAAACAAAATACACATAAACCTTCCCATAAAGATATGCAACAATCAGGTAGCAATTAATAGAGGAACTTGGGTCATACTACCCACAATTCAAATACAGAATAAAAGCGGAAAATCTGTACTGAAATCTCATATATATATATATATCATGAAAGGTTTGTCTGCCAAATACAATCATACATGTACAATCCAAAAGATACATATACATAATACAAAATAATCACACTCGATCACCCCGACTACCCGGTGCTACATATCAGAGCCGACCGACAAAAGAATGAAGACCTAAGCTTCACAAAAAGACCTCCAACAACTCTAATATGCAATGCCTCATAGAGCATTATAAAACAGCAGAAGGGTGAGAAACACAATCATAATACGGTTGCATATAATTATATATTAACACAGAAATGCACAAGTAAAATATTCTCACCACAAATGCACCACAATCAAATACAACACAACACAATACAATTCTCAGGTATCCAATACCAATACACATCAGTCATACACAATACACTCATCATCAATACAATTATACATATTCCATCTCATCAATCACATTCACAATTCCATACCCAATTAATCCATGATTTATGCAAATGCACAGAGACCGACACAACGACTCTATGCAATGCATATGCGGTACCGACTTCCAACATTTCTCATCACTAGTTCACTCAGGAACTCTGCTGGAACCATCGCTCGTTACTTAGTGTAACTCCCCGTCGGGCATACGATGTTCCCCGTCGCTCACACCCCACACGGGCACATGACGTTTATGGATCGCTCACACCCCACACGGGCACACGACCCGATCGTTCACACCCCACATGGGCACACGATCGTCTATAATCATCGCTTTCGGTCCTCTTATTTTTAAGGCGCACGATCCGATCAGATCGCTTTCAGTCCTCTTATTTTTAAGGCGCACGATGTTATAGCGGATTCCCTCTGGAATTAATTCGTCGCTCACGACGTCACAAGAATGCATATCATGATGCTTGGCATACAATGACTCATGACATTTAAAATGCACACATATACACATCCATAATCATGCATATATCATCAATTACCACAAATTGCATTTTCTTGCCCTAAGGCCACCAATCATCATCACAATATGGATTTCATGCAATTTCATCACACAACAGTACACAGGGCATACAATATCCACACCAACAGCATATTGCATATACACATCAAGTTCACACAATTAAAACGGCAAAAGTCGACAAAACAACATATTTTCTAATTCCCGACCTAATTTAATCGGCCAACAATCTCAAAACCATTATCATAAGCAAGAACATTTTATAAGCTTTCTAACACATCAAACCACGCCTCAAACTGAACCACAGATCAAAAGTTAGTAAGAAAACAAAATTGCATAAACAGCCATGTTCGCTAGGCGAACCCTCTAGCGAGCATTCGCTACCACCTTCGCTAGGCGAATGTCCAGCGAACCCACTATCAGCTAAAAACAGACACAAAGTTTGCTAGGCGAACCCCTTGGCGAACCAAGGCAGAACCAACCAGAACCAAAAACATATAAAGTTCGCTAGGCGAACAACTTAGCGAACCTTCGCTAACTGGTTCGCTAGGCGAACCCGCGAAAAATCATTCGCTACCACCTTCGCTCCAGGTTCGCTAGGCGAACCAAGGAAAACCCAGAATTCTGCAGCGCTATTTGAAAACCCAAACTCCATATTTTCCACCAAAATCTCTTTCTAATCAAAACATAACCATCAGAATATAACTCCATCATGGTAACAAGCATTCTACAACATTTACATCACATTTCAACCGCTAAAACCTCGATTTCTATCATTTTATCATTTTCAACCTAGAAGTGAAAAACATGGAAAGCAAGAGAATCATCCAAACACACACATACATAATCATACACAAACATAGTATAATCGAGTTTCGCACCCTTACACGATGAAAAATAACATATTTTCACATAAAAGTCAGAAATAAAATAATATAATAATAAAATACTCAAAACGACTTAATTAATTAAAAAGACAAAACTGACTGGGGCGTTACAACTCTCCCCCACTTAGAAATTTCCGTCCTCGAAAATATTACCTGAGACGAACAACTCTGGATACGACTCCCGCTTCCGACTCTCTAACTCCCAAGTCAAATTGTCCTCAGCAGTGCCTCCCCACGCTACCTTCACAAGTGCAATATCCTTGCCCCTTAACCGCTTCACCTCGCGATCCAAAATTCTAACGGGTAATGCCTCAACCGTAAGGTTCTCCCTTACCTCAACCTCATCCATCGGAATCACATGCGACGGATCTGGAACATACTTCCGAAGCTGTGAAACATGGAACACATCATGCAAATTTGACAGATTCGGCGGCAACGCCACCCGATAAGCCACAGCACCCACTCTCGCAGATATCTGGTAAGGACCAATAAACCGAGAAGCAAGTTTCTTCGATTTCAATGCACAACCAACACCCGTTACCGGCATAACTCTAAAAAATACATGATCGCCCTCTTGGAGCTCCAGATCTTTCCTTTTACGATCATGATAACTCTTTTGCCTACTTTGAGAAGCCTTCATTTTCTCACGAATAAGCTTCACTTTTTCCGTAGTCTGTTGCACCAACTCTGGTCCAACCACCGAACTCTCACCAAATTCGTCCCAACACAACGGTGTTCGACATCTTCGTCCATACAATGCTTCAAACGGTGCCATTCCAATACTAGAATGGAAACTGTTATTATACGTGAATTCCACCAACGCAAGATAACTATCCCACGCACCACCTTGTTCCAAAACACACGCTCGCAACAAATCTTCCAAAGACTAAATCGTTCTCTCCGTCTGCCCATCCGTCTGCGGATGATAAGCCGAGCTCAACCTCAATTTAGAACCCAACGCCTTCTGTAAACTTTCCCAAAATCTCGAGGTAAACCTCAGATCTCGATCCGAAACAATACTCAATGGAACCCCATGCAACTTCACAATCACACTGATATAAATCTCAGCTAACCGCTCCAAAGAAAAACTGATGTCAATCGGAACGAAATGAGCTGATTTAGTCAGTCTATCCACAACCACCCAAATAGCATTATGCCTTCGCTGAGTATTCGGCAACCCCGTTACAAAATCCATAGAAATGCTATCCCATTTCCATTCCAGAATATCCAACGGTTGCAACAAACCACTAGGCCTCTGATGTTCCACTTTCGACTTCTGGCACGTCAAACAAGCATACACAAACTGAGCCACATCTTTTTTCAATCCAGACCACCAGAAAATCTTTTTCAAATCTTGGTACATCTTGTTCGCTCCCGGATATATACTCAAATTACTCCGGTGTCCTTCTTCTAAAATCATCCTTTTCAACTCCGCATCATCAGGAATACAAATTCGGCCTCGAAATCTCAAAACACCATTAATATCCACTTTAAAGTCCTCATTTTCACTTTTCTCACCAACCGTCATCAAATCCACAAATTTCACATCCAACTTCTGTTTCTCACTTACCGTCATCAGAAAATCATTAGTAACCTTCAACATACCCAACCTCACACTATCCGACGTCACTTCACATACCAAACTCAAATCTCTAAACGATTCCAAAAGCTCCCACTCCTTAACCATTAAAGCGGACATATGCAACGATTTCCGACTCAACGCATCGGCTACCACATTAGCTTTACCAGGATGGTAATTCAAGCCAAAGTCGTAGTCCTTCAAAAATTCCAACCATCTTCGTTGCCTTATATTCAACTCCTTCTGATCAAACAGATATTTCAAACTTTTGTGATCACTAAAGACTTCAAACCTCGCACCAAAAAGATAATGCCTCTAAATTTTCAATACAAACACCACTGCCGCTAACTCCAAATCATGCGTAGGGTAATTCTTCTCATGCACTCTCAACTGCCTCGAAGCATACGCCACGACCTTACCGTCTTGCATTAGCACCCCACCTAGACTAATCAAAGACGCATCACAATACACCACAAACAGTTCAGTAAGATTCGGCAAAATCAAAATCGGAGCTGTCGTCAATCTTCTCTTCAGCTCATTAAAACTTTCCTCACACCGAATATCCCAAATGAACGCTTGCCCTTTACAAGTCAACTGGGTCAAAGGAAGTGCTAGCTTAGAAAAACCTTCAATGAACCTTCGATAATATCCGGCCAAACCCAAAAAGCTTCGAATTTCAGTAACGGATCTCAGAGCCTTCCATTGTAGAACTGCTTCTACTTTAGATGGATCCACAGCAATACCATTACCTGAAATTACGTGTCCAAGAAAACTCACCTCCGACAACCAAAATTCACACTTGGACAATTTGGCAAAAAGTTTTCTTTCTTTCAAAACCTGCAAAACAATACGTAAATGCTCCACGTGCTCCTCCCGAGACTTAGAATAAATCAATATGTCATCAATAAACACAACAACAAATCGATCCAAATGCTCGTGGAAAATACGATTCATGTACTCCATAAACACACCTGGCGCATTAGAAACCCCGAATGGCATCACAGAATATTCATAATGACCGTAACGTGTCCTAAAAGCCATCTTCTGAATATCTTCCTCTTTCACCCTAATCTGATGATACCCCGACCTCAAGTCAATCTTACTGAACATACAAGCACCAACCAACTGATCCATCAAATCATCAATTCTCGGAAGAGGATACTTATTCTTAATCGTCACCTTATTCAACTGGCGATAATCAATACACAATCGCATACTTCCATCTTTCTTTTTCACCAATAAAACTGGAGCACCCCAAGGAGAAACACTTGGCCTCATAAACCTCTTCTCCAACAATTCATTCAACTGTTTCTTTAACTCAACCAACTCAGATGCCGACATACGATAAGGTGCCATAGAAACAGGTCTAGTACCAGGAACTAGATCTATCGAAAACTCCACCTCTCTCTCTGGCGGCAAGTCTGAAATATCCTCAGGAAACACTTTCGGAAATTCACACACAACAGGAAACACATCAAGCGACACTTGACTATCCACAGTCAACGACGCAAACAACCCAAACAACTGAGCTTCATCCGCCAAAAGTTTCTTCAACTCTTTGGTAGATAAGAAACTCGAGTCTTCATCTTCTTCAAGAGAAGGAAACCTTACCAACTTATGATAACAATCAATATGAACCCGATTAAACTGCAACCAATTCATTCCCAGAACCACATCTAACCCCTCCAACGGCAAACACACCAAATCCATCTCAAAGTCTTTACCATAAATGGTCAAAGGACAACTTAAACAAACCAAAGAAGTAGTTACTGACCCCATTGCTGGAGTATCAATAACCATCTCACCATCCATCAAAGACAACACAAGATTCAAACGCTTCGCGCACTCAGACGAAATAAACGAATGAGTCGCTCCAGTATCAATAATAGCAACTAAAGGCGTACTATTAATAAAACAAGTACCTCTGATTGGACGATCTGCATTAGTAGTCTGAGTCCCCGCCAATGCAAAAACTTTCCCACCAGATGGAACTTGCTTCGGTTTCGGACACTTTGTGCTAATATGACCAGGGTCACCACAGTTGAAACACTTTGCCACATTCTTCCTTTTGCACTCAGCTGCTACATGTCCTACACCTCCACAATTAGAACACTTCCTCAAATCTTTCTTACATTCGAACTGACGATGTCCCACATCACCACACCTATAACACCTCAGAGGACCAGACATACCTCCACCACTTGACCTTCGATCAAAAGTACCCCTTTATTTACCCTTATCAGCTGGTGTTACATACGGACCACTACGGAACTGTTGCTTCCCTTTTCTGTCACTCACACTCTTATAGTGAGTAGAACGAGCCTTACTATCCTCTTCATAAATCCTACAACATTCCACCAAATCAGAAAACCTTCTTATCCTTTGATAACCGATTGCCTGCTTAATCTCAGGACGCAATCCGCTCTCATACTTCACACACTTAGAAAACTCTGCAGTCGCTTAAGCATAATGAGGATAAAACTGCACAAGCTCCACAAACTTAGCAGTATAATCAACAACAGACATATTACCTTGTTTCAATTCCAAGAACTCAATTTCCTTCTTTCCTCTTACGTCTTCGGGAAAATACTTCCTCAGAAACTCCTGGCTAAACAATTCCCAAGTAACTTCTTCATCCCCAGCTTCCAACACCTGACGAGTACTAACCCACCAGTCATCCGCTTCTTCCTGTAACATGTGAGTTCCCAGTCTCACCTTACTGTCCTCAGCACAATCCATAACTCGGAAAATCCTTTCAATCTCTTTCAACCAAATCTGTGCACCATCAGGATCATGTCTCCCTTTAAAGACAGGCGGTTTGTTCTTCCTGAACTCACCATTACCAGCAGCATTAGGTGCACCCTGCACATCCCGAGCCATTGCTTGCATCGCAGCAGCCAAAGCAGCATCTTTCCTACCTGTCATATTCTGTTCACTTCCAATAACAGAAACTATGGTTAAACAAACAGCTCATCCAAACACCAAGACCGACAAGAACTGACACAACCAGACACGAACTGGCTCAGATACCACTTAATGTAACACCCCCAATCTATACCCCCAAGCTATTAAAGCGATAAATAAAATTCAAAATTTCATCAGAGTATATTTACAAATTCACGGCATAGACCGAGGGGGTCGCATCAATTTGAAACAAAATACACATAAACCTGCCCATAAAGATATGCAACAATCAGGTAGCAATTAACAGAGGAACTTGGGTCCTACTACCCACAATTCAAATACAGAATAAAAGCAGAAAATCTGTACTGAAATCTCATATATATATATATATATATATATATATATATATATATATATATATATATATATATATATATATATATATATATATATATATATATATATATATATATATATATATATATATATATATATATATATATATATCATGAAAGGTTTGTCTGCCAAATACAATCATACATGTACAATCCAAAAGATACATATACATAATACAAAATAATCACACTCGATCACCCCGACTACCCGGTGCTACATATCAGAGCCGACCGACAAAAGAATGAAGACCTAAGCTTCATAAAAAGACCTCCAGCAACTCTAATCTGCAATGCCTCATAGAGCATTATAAAACAGCAGAAGGGTGAGAAACACAATCATAATACGGTTGCATATAATTATATATTAACACAGAAATGCACAAGTAAAATATTCTCACCACAAATGCACCACAATCAAATACAACACAACACAATACAATTCTCAGGTATCCAATACCAATACACATCAGTCATACACAATACACTCATCATCAATACAATTATACATATTCCATCTCATCAATCACATTCATAATTCCATACCCAATTAATCCATGATTTATGCAAATGCACAGAGACCGACACAACGACTCTATACAATGCATATGCGGTACCGACTTCCAACATTTCTCATCACTAGTTCACTCAGGAACTCTGCTGGAACCATCGCTCGTTACTTAGTGTAACTCCCCGTCGGGCATACGATGTTCCCCGTCGCTCACACCCCACACGGGCACACGAAGTTTATGGATCGTTCACACCCCACACGGGCACACGACCCGATCGCTCACACCCCACATGGGTACACGATCGTATATAATCATCGCTTTCGGTCCTCTTATTTTTAAGGCGCACGATCCGATCAGATCGCTTTCAGTCCTCTTATTTTTAAGGCGCACGATGTTATAGCGGATTCCCTCTGGAATCAATCCGTCGCTCACGACGTCACAAGAATGCATATCATGATGCTTGGCATACAATGACTCATGACATTTAAAATGCACACATATACACATCCATAATCATGCATATATCATCAATTACCACACATTGCATTTTCTTGCCCTAAGGCCACCAATCATCATCACAATATGGATTTCATGCAATTTCATCACACAACAGTACACAGGGCATACAATATCCACACCAACAACATATTGCATATACATATCAAGTTCACACAATTAAAACGGTAAAAGTCGACAAAACAACATATTTTCTAATTCCCGACCTAATTTAATCGGCCAACAATCTCAAAACCATCATCATAAGCAAGAACATTTTATAAGCTTTCTAACGCATCAAACCACGCCTCAAACCGAACCACAGATCAAAAGTTAGTAAGAAAACAAAATTGCACAAACAGCCATGTTCGCTAGGCGAACCCTCTAGCGAGCATTCGTTACCACCTTCGCTAGGCGAATGTCCAGCGAACCCACTATCAGCTAAAAACAGACACAAAGTTTGCTAGGCAAACCCCTTGGCGAACCAAGGCAGAACCAACCAGAACCAAAAACATATAAAGTTTGCTAGGCGAACAACTTAGCGAACCTTCGCTGACCTTCGCTAACTGGTTTGCTAGGCGAACTCGCGAAAACTCATTCGCTACCACCTTCGCTCTAGGTTCGCTAGGCGAACCAAGGAAAACCCAGAATTCTGCAGCACTGTTTGAAAACCCAAACCCCATATTTTTCCACCAAAATCTCTTTCTAATCAAAACATAACCATCAGAATATAACCCCATCATGGTAACAAGCATTCTACAACATTTACATCACATTTCAACCGCTAAAACCTCGATTTCTATCATTTTATCATTTTCAACCTAGAAGTGAAAAACATGGAAAGCAAGAGAATCATCCAAACATAGTATAATCGAGTTTCGCACCCTTACCCGATTTAATCGTGTTTGATAAAGTCGGGAGATTGATTTTCTTCTTTTCCAAGTTTCTCTCTTTTTCTCATCTTCTTCTTTCTCTCCACTTTTCTTCTTCTCTTTTTCTTTCCTTTCTATTTTTCTCTCTTTCTATTTCTATTATATTCTTAACTTAGCAAAATAAAGCAAAATGCCCCAAAATACCCATACACTCAAATATCTCGCAAACGCTCCCAAAACGCGATAAAATATAATCACGATGAAAAATAACATATTTTCACATAAAAGTCAGAAATAAAATAATATAATAATAAAATACTCAAAACGACTCAATTAATTAAAAAGAAAAAACTGACAAAACTGACTGGGGCGTTACAGGGAAGACCGCTAATCATCTACCTAACAGTCTTGGAAGACTCAATGGGTTGTGTACTTGGCCAACAAGACGAAACAAAAAGAAAAGAGTCTGCCATTTACTATCTGAGCAAGAAGTTTACCGACTGTGAAACTCGGTATACTATGCTTGAGAAAACTTGCTGTGCTCTGGCTTGGGCAGCCAAACGTCTTCGCCAGTACATGATTTGTCACACTACTTGGTTAATTTTCGAAATGGATCCGATCAAGTACGTCTTTGAAAAACCTGCTCTAACGGGAAGGATCGCCCGTTGGCAGATGTTGTTATCGGAATACGACATCGAGTACCATGCTCAGGAAGCCATCAAAGGAAGTATTTTAGCCGATCATTTGGCTCATCAACCGATTGACGATCATGAATCAGTCGGATTTGACTTCCTAGACAGAGATGTCATGTATTTTAAAATGAAAGATTGCGATGAACCTCTACCCAATGAAGGGCCAGAACCAGGTTCCCAATGGGGACTAATCTTTGACGGAGCTGTCAATAATTATGGAAACGAAATTGGGGCAATCATCGCAACACCTCAGGGTACCCACATTCCTTTCACCACCAGACTGACATTCAAGTGTACAAACAACGAGGCCGAATACGAAGCTTGTATCATGGGTCTCGAAGAAGCAATTGACTTATGGATCAAGAACTTGGATGTGTATGGAGACTCAGCCTTGGTATCAGTCAGATTAAAGGAGATTGGAACACGTACCAATCAGGACTGATTCCTTACAAAGATTAAGCGAGAAAGTTATTGCCATTCTTCAACAGAATTGAGTTTTATCATATCCCTCGTGAAGAGAATCACATGGCTGATGCATTAGCCACTCTCTCCTCCATGATTAGTGTAGGTCAATGGAATGCCATACTTAAGATTGACATAATGCGCCTTGAAAGGCCCGCCTACATCTTCACGATTGATGCAGTCATCAATGACAAACCCTGGTATCATGATATCAAATGCTTCCTTCAGAAACAAGAGTACCCACCTGGGGCATCCAGAAAAGACAGGAAGACCATCAGAAGATTGGCAGGCAACTTCTTCCTGAGCGGTGATACACTCTATAAAAGAAACTTTGACATGGTTTTGCTCAGATGCATAGACAGACCAGAAGAAAACCTGTTGATGAAAGAAATTCACGAAGGATCCTTTGGCACTCATGCTAATGGACATACAATGGCAAGAAAAATTCTGAGAGCAGGATATTATTGGTTGACAATGGAATCCGATTGCTACAAGTACATGAGGAGATGTCACAAGTGTTATATATACTCAGACAAAATCCATGTACCGCCAACACATCTCAAAGTTCTTTCTTCTCCATGGCCTTTTTCCATATGGGGAATCGACATGATTGGCATGATCGAACCCAAGGCTTCGAATGGACATCGGTTCATCCTGGTAGCCATTGACTACTTCACCAAGTGGGTCGAAGCAGCGTTATACGCCAATGTAACCCGACAAGTGGTGGTTCGATTTATCAAAAATAATCTCATCTGCCGTTATGGTGTTCCCAGTCAGATCATTATTGATAATGGATCTAACTTGAACAATAAGATGATGAAAGAGTTGTGCGCTGATTTCAAGATCGAACACCATAACTCATCTCCCTACCGACCTAAGATGAACGGAGCTGTAGAAGCGGCTAACAAGAATATCAAGAAGATTGTTCAAAAGATGGTTGTAACCTACAAAGACTGGCACGAGATGTTACCTTTTGCCCTTCACGGTTATTGCACATCTATCCGCACTTCAACAGGGGAAACCCCTTTCTCTCTAGTATATGGCATGGAAGCAGTGCTTCCCATAGAAGTAGAGATACCATCAATCAGGGTATTGATGGAAGCTAAGCTAACAGAAGCTGAGTGGTGTCAAAGCAGACACGACGAATTAAACCTGATCGAAGAAAAACGAATAACGGCTCTGTGCCACGGTCATTTGTATCAATAAAGAATGAAGAAATCGTTAGACAAAAAGGTTCGACCTCGTGTCTTCAGAAAAGGAGACCTTGTGCTCAAGAAGATACAATCATTTCTCACTGATTCCCGGGGCAAGTGGACTCCGAATTATGACGGCCCCTATGTGGTCAAGAAAGCCTTCTCATGCGGTGGAATTTGCCTACCCCGCAAGTGTTGATTTAATCAAGAAATACTTTGCCTAAAAAAAAAATAAATAAATAAAAAGTCTCGGTGGATTGAAAACCCGAAAGGGCGGTCCAGGTAAAAATTAGAGACATAAGCAAAAATCATCCCGATGGATTGGAAATCTCAAAGTACAATCCAGGAAAAAGTTAGGGATTAATGGCAAGTAACTACGTCTGATTAGTTCAACTCCTCAGCAGTTGCGCCATTCATCAGAAAACTCCAGTCATGGTTATCTTCGACAGAAGCTCAGGATGTCCAGAATTCAAAGTTGGTTGAAGGATAACGGTCGTTATGTTTCAATGTAGCCCTTTTCCCTTAAATTACCATTTTCTAAACTTTGTAAGGATCTATGGGATCACACGCTTGGCTGATTTCCATTCCATCATAAAATTTGAGTCTTAATGCTTTTATTTGCAATTCTTATTTGTTTTAGCTTTACAGAATGACATTTTAACATGATCGACGATTCTTGAAATAAAACAAAAATGAATTTACTTGTTAAAATTTTTCTGCTTTTAAAATAAAGATGGCAATTCTTTTGACTGTTGAACATCGAAAGAACATCGATCGCTTATTTGAAGGCGATTGAACCTTAAAGTGCAGAATCAAAGTACTCCTTCTAAACTAGTACGCCTGAATGAAGGATCAACTGTTTCAGATGTGATTTTTCCATCTGATATCCCCGACAGAGTTCTTATCTCTTAAGACCGATTAAACGACTCTTTCTCCCCTACAGGGAATACTTCTCCTAAGCAAGGCAGAATTGCTATTTTGGACCAATGGTACTTTTCATCCCTCGCAGTGGCCGAGTATCCAGTCGTGTTCATCCATCAGTCTGTATGTCGCGTCAGTTTTGTCAACATAAACATACATACATCATGCATAATTGATTCACATTCATAATCATATTGCATCACTATCACTTTGGTCAGTTCTCATTCCCAAGTGATAAAGTCCTCTTACCAATAAAGTTGTCAGTTTTCCTTTCCACGTCCGATAGGACAAAATCCCGGTTTAAGTTCTTTCCTCGTCAGGAAATGTATCGTCTAAACAATCTCTCCCCAGTTTATTTCTGGATTGGAGACGGTCCCCGACCACTGTGATAACTTAAACCTCTGAAAGGCAAGAAGGCATTTGACAAACGTCATTCTTCACCATCGAAGATGATATTTCTCGCTTTCTCGGATTAAGGAAAATCCTCAGAGAAAGCACCCCAACCGAAGACTCTCGGCAATACAGTAGTTTCTCTCCGAAAGGTTTGCTGTCAACAAGGTCATCAGCACCTCCAAATTGGATTACATCACATGGCATTTCTCTGAAAAGATCTCGAAGAAAAGTATGATGTAGTATCCCCAAACAGAAAATCAGTCTATCAAGAGACTCGTTTTTCTCCAGTAGAGTCAACAAATTACATCTCCAACAGAGAAGTTTGCGAACCTCTACAGCTTAGACAAATGGGTTTCCCCAGCAAGTCTAATGACAAAACTTTTCCCACAAATGGCATCTCCTCAGGAAAATACGGCGAGAGGTTTGATGAAGACCTCTACGACTGATAGCATCCCTTGTCAAGAAAGGAACCTGACAAGAAGAAACTGAGACCAGTTCCTTGGCTGAATATCAGGATCGATGGGAAGTTTATTGACAAAAGAAACTAAGACCAGTTCCGTGGCTGAAGACCAGGATTGAGGAGAGGTTTATTTCAAAAAAAACTGAGACCAGTTCCATGGCTAAAGACCAGGATAGAGGGGGAGTTTATTTCAGAAACCTAGACTAGTTCCTTGGCTGAAGACCAGGATCGAGGGGAAGTTTTACCCTTTTCTAAGTATCATTGCTTAGCAAAAGAAGATGTGTAATACCCCGTAAATTATTTTACTCCAGATAATATTAGTTGTGATCAACTGAGTCCCAGTGTACTCTGATAAATTATCTGCAGAGATAATTAGGGTAGCTGTTGAACTTAGAGTAAATCCAATTAATATTACCTGACTCTGAGATATTTAAGTATTTGAACTTTAGAGACCTTTTGGACAATTAGCAGTGTTGCTAATTGATGATATTTACTATATCATTTCCTTTTCCACTCATTTTCCCTTTAGAAGCAATGAAAGGAAAAGGTTTTTATGGTGAAAATGTTGAATTTTATGACTTGGAACTTCTATTAGGGTTTTTATAGTGAAATTGTTGAGTTTTTTAATTTGAAACTTTTTTATGGTCTTTATTGTAAAATTGTTGAGTTTTTTTTAATCTATATCTTTTTTTATGATTTTTTTTATTATGAAATTGTTGAGATTTTTAACTTGGAATTTTTTTTATGCTTTTTACACTGAAATTTTTGAGTTTTTTAACATGTAACTTTTGTTATGGTTTTTATAGCGAAATTGTTGAGTTTTTTAACTTAAAAATTTTGTTATGGTTTTTATAGTGAGATTGTCGAGTTTTTTAACTTGCAAATATTGTTATGGTTTTTATAGTGAAATTGTTGAGTTTTTTTAACTTGATACTTTAGTTATGGTCTTTATTGTGAAATTGTTAAGTTTTATAACTTAGAAATTTTGTTATGGTTTTTGTAGTGAAATTATTGAGTTTTATCACTTGGGACTTTTTTTTTATGGATTTTATAGTGAAATTGTTGAATTGTTTGACTTGGAACATCTATTATGGTTGTTATAGTGAAATTGTTGAGTTTTTTAATTTGAAATTTCTTTATGGTCTTTATTGTGAAATTGTTTTGTTTTTTAACTTGGAACTTTTTTTGTGGTTTTTTATTATGAAATTGTTGAGATTTTTAACTTGTATCTTTTGCTATTGTTTATACATTGAAACTATTGAGTTTTTTAACTTGTAACTTTCATTGTGGTTTTTATAACGAAATTGTCGAGTTTTTTAACTTGTAAATTTTGTTATGGTTTTTATAGTGAATATGTTGAGTTTTTTAACTTGATACTTTAGTTGTGTTTTTTATTGTGAAATTGTTAGGTTTTATAACTTGGAACTTTTGTTATTGTTTTCGTAGTGAAATTATTGAGTTTTATAACTTGGAATTTTTTTTATGGTTTTTATAGTGAAATTGTTGAATTTTTTGTCTTGGATCTTCTATTATGGTTTTTAAAGCGGAATTGTTGAGTTTTATATTTTGAAACTTTTTTATGGTCTTTATTGTGAAATTGTTATGTTTTTTTAACTTGGAACTTTTTTTAATGGTTTTTTATTATGAAATTGTTGAGATTTTTAATTTGGAACTTTTGTTATGGTTTTTCATTGAAACTGTTGAGTTTCTTCACTTGTAACTTTGTTGTGGTTTTTATAGCGAAATTGTCGAGTTTTTTAACTTGCAAATTTTGTTATGGTTTTTATAGTGAAATTGTTGAGTTTTGTAACTTGATACTTTAGTTATGATTTTTATTGTGAAATTGATAATTTTTACAACTCGGGACTTTTGTTATGGTTTTTGTAGTGAAATTATTGAGTTTTATAACTTGGAACTTTTTTTATGGTTTTCATAGTGAAATTGTTGAATTTTTTGAATTGGAACTTCTATCATGGTTTTTATAGTGAAATTGTTGAGTTTTATATTTTGAAACTTTTTTATGGTCTTTATTGTGAAATTGTTGTGTTTGTTTAACTTGGAGCTTTTTTAATGGTTTTTTATTCTGAAATTGTTGAGATTTTTAACTTGGAACTTTTGTTATGGTTTTTACATTGAAACTGTAGATTTTTTTAACTTGAAACTTTTGATGTGGTTTTTATAGCGAAATTGTTGAGTTTTTTAACTTGCAAAATTTGTTAAGGTTTTTATAGTGAAATTTTTGAGTTTTTTAACTTGGAAATTCTGTTATGGTATTTATAATGAAATTGTTGAGCATTTTTAACTTGATACTTTAGTTATGGTCTTTATTTTGAAATTGTTAAGTTTTATAACTTGGAACTTTGTTTATGGTTTTTATAACTTGAAACTTTTTTTATGGTGAAAATGTTGAATTTTATGACTTGGAACTTCTATTAGGGTTTTTATAGTGAAATTGTTGAGTTTTTTAATTTGAAACTTTTTTATGGTCTTTATTGTAAAATTGTTGAGGTTTTTTTAATCCAGATCTTTTTTTATGATTTTTTTATTATGAAATTGTTGAGATTTTTAACTTGGAATTTTTTTTATGCTTTTTACACTGAAATTTTTGAGTTTTTTAACATGTAACTTTTGTTATGGTTTTTATAGCGAAATTGTTGAGTTTTTTAACTTAAAAATTTTGTTATGGTTTTTATAGTGAGATTGTCGAGTTTTTTAACTTGCAAATATTGTTATGGTTTTTATAGTGAAATTGTTGAGTTTTTTTAACTTGATACTTTAGTTATGGTCTTTATTGTGAAATTGTTAAGTTTTATAACTTAGAAATTTTGTTATGGTTTTTGTAGTGAAATTATTGAGTTTTATCACTTGGGACTTTTTTTTTAATGGATTTTATAGTGAAATTGTTGAATTGTTTGACTTGGAACATCTATTATGGTTGTTATAGTGAAATTGTTGAGTTTTTTAATTTGAAATTTCTTTATGGTCTTTATTGTGAAATTGTTTTGTTTTTTAACTTGGAACTTTTTTTTGTGGTTTTTTATTATGAAATTGTTGAGATTTTTAACTTGTATCTTTTGCTATTGTTTATACATTGAAACTATTGAGTTTTTTAACTTGTAACTTTCATTGTGGTTTTTATAACGAAATTGTCGAGTTTTTTAACTTGTAAATTTTGTTATGGTTTTTATAGTGAATATGTTGAGTTTTTAACTTGATACTTATGTTGTGTTTTTTTATTGTGAAATTGTTAGGTTTTATAACTTGGAACTTTTGTTATTGTTTTCGTAGTGAAATTATTGAGTTTTATAACTTGGAATTTTTTTTATGGTTTTTATAGTGAAATTGTTGAATTTTTTGTCTTGGATCTTCTATTATGGTTTTTAAAGCGGAATTGTTGAGTTTTATATTTTGAAACTTTTTTATGGTCTTTATTGTGAAATTGTTATGTTTTTTTAACTTGGAACTTTTTTTAATGGTTTTTTATTATGAAATTGTTGAGATTTTTAACTTGGAACTTTTGTTATGGTTTTTCATTGAAACTGTTGAGTTCTTCACTTGTAACTTTGTTGTGGTTTTTATAGCGAAATTGTCGAGTTTTTTAACTTGCAAATTTTGTTATGGTTTTTATAGTGAAATTGTTGAGTTTTGTAACTTGATACTTTAGTTATGATTTTTATTGTGAAATTGATAATTTTTTACAACTCGGGACTTTTGTTATGGTTTTTGTAGTGAAATTATTGAGTTTTATAACTTGGAACTTTTTTTATGGTTTTCATAGTGAAATTGTTGAATTTTTTGAATTGGAACTTCTATCATGGTTTTTATAGTGAAATTGTTGAGTTTTATATTTTGAAACTTTTTTATGGTCTTTATTGTGAAATTGTTGTGTTTGTTTAACTTGGAGCTTTTTTAATGGTTTTTTATTCTGAAATTGTTGAGATTTTTAACTTGGAACTTTTGTTATGGTTTTTACATTGAAACTGTAGATTTTTTTAACTTGAAACTTTTGATGTGGTTTTTATAGCGAAATTGTTGAGTTTTTTAACTTGCAAAATTTGTTAAGGTTTTTATAGTGAAATTTTTGAGTTTTTTAACTTGGAAATTCTGTTATGGTATTTATAATGAAATTGTTGAAGCTTTTTTAACTTGATACTTTAGTTATGGTCTTTATTTTGAAATTGTTTAAGTTTTATAACTTGGAACTTTGTTTATGGTTTTTGTAGAGAAATTATAGAGTTTTATAACTTGAAACTTTTTTTATGGTGAAAAATGTTGAATTTTATGACTTGGAACTTCTATAGGGTTTTTATAGTGAAATTGTTGAGATTTTTAATTTGAAACTTTTTTATGGTCTTTATTGTAAAATTGTTGAGTTTTTTTTAATCCAGATCTTTTTTTATGATTTTTTTATTATGAAATTGTTGAGATTTTTAACTTGGAATTTTTTTTTATGCTTTTTACACTGAAATTTTTGAGTTTTTTAACATGTAACTTTTGTTATGGTTTTTATAGCGAAATTGTTGAGTTTTTTAACTTAAAAATTTTGTTATGGTTTTTATAGTGAGATTGTCGAGTTTTTTAACTTGCAATATTGTTATGGTTTTTATAGTGAAATTGTTGAGTTTTTTTAACTTGATACTTTAGTTATGGTCTTTATTGTGAAATTGTTAAGTTTTATAACTTAGAAATTTTGTTATGGTTTTTGTAGTGAAATTATTGAGTTTTATCACTTGGGACTTTTTTTTAATGGATTTTATAGTGAAATTGTTGAATTGTTTGACTTGGAACATCTATTATGGTTGTTATAGTGAAATTGTTGAGTTTTTTAATTTGAAATTTCTTTATGGTCTTTATTGTGAAATTGTTTTGTTTTTTAACTTGGAACTTTTTTTGTGGTTTTTTATTATGAAATTGTTGAGATTTTTAACTTGTATCTTTTGCTATTGTTTATACATTGAAACTATTGAGTTTTTTAACTTGTAACTTTCATTGTGGTTTTATAACGAAATTGTCGAGTTTTTTAACTTGTAAATTTTGTTATGGTTTTTATAGTGAATATGTTGAGTTTTTTAACTTGATACTTTAGTTGTGTTTTTATTGTGAAATTGTTAGGTTTTATAACTTGGAACGTTTGTTATTGTTTTCGTAGTGAAATTATTGAGTTTTATAACTTGGAATTTTTTTTATGGTTTTTATAGTGAAATTGTTGAATTTTTTGTCTTGGATCTTCTATTATGGTTTTTAAAGCGGAATTGTTGAGTTTTATATTTTGAAACTTTTTTATGGTCTTTATTGTGAAAATTGTTATGTTTTTTTAACTTGAAAACTTTTTTTAATGGTTTTTTATTATGAAATTGTTGAGATTTTTAACTTGGAACTTTTGTTATGGTTTTTCATTGAAACTGTTGAGTTTCTTCACTTGTAACTTTGTTGTGGTTTTTATAGCGAAATTGTTGAGTTTTTTAACTTGCAAATTTTGTTATGGTTTTTATAGTGAAATTGTTGAGTTTTGTAACTTGATACTTTAGTTATGATTTTTATTGTGAAATTGATCATTTTTACAACTCGGGACTTTTGTTATGGTTTTTGTAGTGAAATTATTGAGTTTTATAACTTGGAACTTTTTTTATGGTTTTCATAGTGAAATTGTTGAATTTTTTGAATTGGAACTTCTATCATGGTTTTTATAGTGAAATTGTTGAGTTTTATATTTTGAAACTTTTTTATGGTCTTTATTGTGAAATTGTTGTGTTTGTTTAACTCGGAGCTTTTTTAATGGTTTTTTATTCTGAAATTGTTGAGATTTTTAACTTGGAACTTTTGTTATGGTTTTTACATTGAAACTGTAGATTTTTTTAACTTGAAACTTTTGATGTGGTTTTTTATAGCGAAATTGTTGAGTTTTTTAACTTGCAAAATTTGTTAAGGTTTTTATAGTGAAATTTTTGAGTTTTTTAACTTGGAAATTCTGTTATGGTATTTATAATGAAATTGTTGAGCTTTTTTAACTTGATACTTTAGTTATGGTCTTTATTTTGAAATTGTTAAGTTTTATAACTTGGAACTTTGTTTATGGTTTTTGTAGAGAAATTATAGAGTTTTATAACTTGGAACTTTTTTTATGGTGAAAATGTTGAATTTTATGACTTGGAACTTCTATTAGGGTTTTTATAGTGAAATTGTTGAGTTTTTTAATTTGAAACTTTTTTATGGTCTTTATTGTAAAATTGTTGAGTTTTTTTTAATCTATATCTTTTTTTATGATTTTTTTTATTATGAAATTGTTGAGATTTTTAACTTGGAATTTTTTTTATGCTTTTTACACTGAAATTTTTGAGTTTTTTAACATGTAACTTTTGTTATGGTTTTTATAGCGAAATTGTTGAGTTTTTTAACTTAAAAATTTTGTTATGGTTTTTATAGTGAGATTGTCGAGTTTTTTAACTTGCAAATATTGTTATGGTTTTTATAGTGAAATTGTTGAGTTTTTTTAACTTGATACTTTAGTTATGGTCTTTATTGTGAAATTGTTAAGTTTTATAACTTAGAAATTTTGTTATGGTTTTTGTAGTGAAATTATTGAGTTTTATCACTTGGGACTTTTTTTTTATGGATTTTATAGTGAAATTGTTGAATTGTTTGACTTGGAACATCTATTATGGTTGTTATAGTGAAATTGTTGAGTTTTTTAATTTGAAATTTCTTTATGGTCTTTATTGTGAAATTGTTTTGTTTTTTAACTTGGAACTTTTTTTGTGGTTTTTTATTATGAAATTGTTGAGATTTTTAACTTGTATCTTTTGCTATTGTTTATACATTGAAACTATTGAGTTTTTTAACTTGTAACTTTCATTGTGGTTTTTATAACGAAATTGTCGAGTTTTTTAACTTGTAAATTTTGTTATGGTTTTTATAGTGAATATGTTGAGTTTTTTAACTTGATACTTTAGTTGTGTTTTTTATTGTGAAATTGTTAGGTTTTATAACTTGGAACTTTTGTTATTGTTTTCGTAGTGAAATTATTGAGTTTTATAACTTGGAATTTTTTTTATGGTTTTTATAGTGAAATTGTTGAATTTTTTGTCTTGGATCTTCTATTATGGTTTTTAAAGCGGAATTGTTGAGTTTTATATTTTGAAACTTTTTTATGGTCTTTATTGTGAAATTGTTATGTTTTTTTAACTTGGAACTTTTTTTAATGGTTTTTTATTATGAAATTGTTGAGATTTTTAATTTGGAACTTTTGTTATGGTTTTTCATTGAAACTGTTGAGTTTCTTCACTTGTAACTTTGTTGTGGTTTTTATAGCGAAATTGTCGAGTTTTTTAACTTGCAAATTTTGTTATGGTTTTTATAGTGAAATTGTTGAGTTTTGTAACTTGATACTTTAGTTATGATTTTTATTGTGAAATTGATAATTTTTACAACTCGGGACTTTTGTTATGGTTTTTGTAGTGAAATTATTGAGTTTTATAACTTGGAACTTTTTTTATGGTTTTCATAGTGAAATTGTTGAATTTTTTGAATTGGAACTTCTATCATGGTTTTTATAGTGAAATTGTTGAGTTTTATATTTTGAAACTTTTTTATGGTCTTTATTGTGAAATTGTTGTGTTTGTTTAACTTGGAGCTTTTTTAATGGTTTTTTATTCTGAAATTGTTGAGATTTTTAACTTGGAACTTTTGTTATGGTTTTTACATTGAAACTGTAGATTTTTTTAACTTGAAACTTTTGATGTGGTTTTTATAGCGAAATTGTTGAGTTTTTTAACTTGCAAAATTTGTTAAGGTTTTTATAGTGAAATTTTTGAGTTTTTTAACTTGGAAATTCTGTTATGGTATTTATAATGAAATTGTTGAGCATTTTTAACTTGATACTTTAGTTATGGTCTTTATTTTGAAATTGTTAAGTTTTATAACTTGGAACTTTGTTTATGGTTTTTATAACTTGAAACTTTTTTTATGGTGAAAATGTTGAATTTTATGACTTGGAACTTCTATTAGGGTTTTTATAGTGAAATTGTTGAGTTTTTTAATTTGAAACTTTTTTATGGTCTTTATTGTAAAATTGTTGAGTTTTTTTTAATCCAGATCTTTTTTTATGATTTTTTTATTATGAAATTGTTGAGATTTTTAACTTGGAATTTTTTTTATGCTTTTTACACTGAAATTTTTGAGTTTTTTAACATGTAACTTTTGTTATGGTTTTTATAGCGAAATTGTTGAGTTTTTTAACTTAAAAATTTTGTTATGGTTTTTATAGTGAGATTGTCGAGTTTTTTAACTTGCAAATATTGTTATGGTTTTTATAGTGAAATTGTTGAGTTTTTTTAACTTGATACTTTAGTTATGGTCTTTATTGTGAAATTGTTAAGTTTTATAACTTAGAAATTTTGTTATGGTTTTTGTAGTGAAATTATTGAGTTTTATCACTTGGGACTTTTTTTTTAATGGATTTTATAGTGAAATTGTTGAATTGTTTGACTTGGAACATCTATTATGGTTGTTATAGTGAAATTGTTGAGTTTTTTAATTTGAAATTTCTTTATGGTCTTTATTGTGAAATTGTTTTGTTTTTTAACTTGGAACTTTTTTTGTGGTTTTTTATTATGAAATTGTTGAGATTTTTAACTTGTATCTTTTGCTATTGTTTATACATTGAAACTATTGAGTTTTTTAACTTGTAACTTTCATTGTGGTTTTTATAACGAAATTGTCGAGTTTTTTAACTTGTAAATTTTGTTATGGTTTTTATAGTGAATATGTTGAGTTTTTTAACTTGATACTTATGTTGTGTTTTTTATTGTGAAATTGTTAGGTTTTATAACTTGGAACTTTTGTTATTGTTTTCGTAGTGAAATTATTGAGTTTTATAACTTGGAATTTTTTTTATGGTTTTTATAGTGAAATTGTTGAATTTTTTGTCTTGGATCTTCTATTATGGTTTTTAAAGCGGAATTGTTGAGTTTTATATTTTGAAACTTTTTTATGGTCTTTATTGTGAAATTGTTATGTTTTTTTAACTTGGAACTTTTTTTAATGGTTTTTTATTATGAAATTGTTGAGATTTTTAACTTGGAACTTTTGTTATGGTTTTTCATTGAAACTGTTGAGTTTCTTCACTTGTAACTTTGTTGTGGTTTTTATAGCGAAATTGTCGAGTTTTTTAACTTGCAAATTTTGTTATGGTTTTTATAGTGAAATTGTTGAGTTTTGTAACTTGATACTTTAGTTATGATTTTTATTGTGAAATTGATAATTTTTACAACTCGGGACTTTTGTTATGGTTTTTGTAGTGAAATTATTGAGTTTTATAACTTGGAACTTTTTTTATGGTTTTCATAGTGAAATTGTTGAATTTTTTGAATTGGAACTTCTATCATGGTTTTTATAGTGAAATTGTTGAGTTTTATATTTTGAAACTTTTTTATGGTCTTTATTGTGAAATTGTTGTGTTTGTTTAACTTGGAGCTTTTTTAATGGTTTTTTATTCTGAAATTGTTGAGATTTTTAACTTGGAACTTTTGTTATGGTTTTTACATTGAAACTGTAGATTTTTTTAACTTGAAACTTTTGATGTGGTTTTTATAGCGAAATTGTTGAGTTTTTTAACTTGCAAAATTTGTTAAGGTTTTTATAGTGAAATTTTTGAGTTTTTTAACTTGGAAATTCTGTTATGGTATTTATAATGAAATTGTTGAGCTTTTTTAACTTGATACTTTAGTTATGGTCTTTATTTTGAAATTGTTAAGTTTTATAACTTGGAACTTTGTTTATGGTTTTTGTAGAGAAATTATAGAGTTTTATAACTTGAAACTTTTTTTATGGTGAAAATGTTGAATTTTATGACTTGGAACTTCTATTAGGGTTTTTATAGTGAAATTGTTGAGATTTTTAATTTGAAACTTTTTTATGGTCTTTATTGTAAAATTGTTGAGTTTTTTTTAATCCAGATCTTTTTTTATGATTTTTTTATTATGAAATTGTTGAGATTTTTAACTTGGAATTTTTTTTATGCTTTTTACACTGAAATTTTTGAGTTTTTTAACATGTAACTTTTGTTATGGTTTTTATAGCGAAATTGTTGAGTTTTTTAACTTAAAAATTTTGTTATGGTTTTTATAGTGAGATTGTCGAGTTTTTTAACTTGCAAATATTGTTATGGTTTTTATAGTGAAATTGTTGAGTTTTTTTAACTTGATACTTTAGTTATGGTCTTTATTGTGAAATTGTTAAGTTTTATAACTTAGAAATTTTGTTATGGTTTTTGTAGTGAAATTATTGAGTTTTATCACTTGGGACTTTTTTTTTAATGGATTTTATAGTGAAATTGTTGAATTGTTTGACTTGGAACATCTATTATGGTTGTTATAGTGAAATTGTTGAGTTTTTTAATTTGAAATTTCTTTATGGTCTTTATTGTGAAATTGTTTTGTTTTTTAACTTGGAACTTTTTTTGTGGTTTTTTATTATGAAATTGTTGAGATTTTTAACTTGTATCTTTTGCTATTGTTTATACATTGAAACTATTGAGTTTTTTAACTTGTAACTTTCATTGTGGTTTTTATAACGAAATTGTCGAGTTTTTTAACTTGTAAATTTTGTTATGGTTTTTATAGTGAATATGTTGAGTTTTTTAACTTGATACTTTAGTTGTGTTTTTTATTGTGAAATTGTTAGGTTTTATAACTTGGAACTTTTGTTATTGTTTTCGTAGTGAAATTATTGAGTTTTATAACTTGGAATTTTTTTTATGGTTTTTATAGTGAAATTGTTGAATTTTTTGTCTTGGATCTTCTATTATGGTTTTTAAAGCGGAATTGTTGAGTTTTATATTTTGAAACTTTTTTATGGTCTTTATTGTGAAATTGTTATGTTTTTTTAACTTGGAACTTTTTTTAATGGTTTTTTATTATGAAATTGTTGAGATTTTTAACTTGGAACTTTTGTTATGGTTTTTCATTGAAACTGTTGAGTTTCTTCACTTGTAACTTTGTTGTGGTTTTTATAGCGAAATTGTTGAGTTTTTTAACTTGCAAATTTTGTTATGGTTTTTATAGTGAAATTGTTGAGTTTTGTAACTTGATACTTTAGTTATGATTTTTATTGTGAAATTGATCATTTTTACAACTCGGGACTTTTGTTATGGTTTTTGTAGTGAAATTATTGAGTTTTATAACTTGGAACTTTTTTTATGGTTTTCATAGTGAAATTGTTGAATTTTTTGAATTGGAACTTCTATCATGGTTTTTATAGTGAAATTGTTGAGTTTTATATTTTGAAACTTTTTTATGGTCTTTATTGTGAAATTGTTGTGTTTGTTTAACTCGGAGCTTTTTTAATGGTTTTTTATTCTGAAATTGTTGAGATTTTTAACTTGGAACTTTTGTTATGGTTTTTACATTGAAACTGTAGATTTTTTTAACTTGAAACTTTTGATGTGGTTTTTATAGCGAAATTGTTGAGTTTTTTAACTTGCAAAATTTGTTAAGGTTTTTATAGTGAAATTTTTGAGTTTTTTAACTTGGAAATTCTGTTATGGTATTTATAATGAAATTGTTGAGCTTTTTTAACTTGATACTTTAGTTATGGTCTTTATTTTGAAATTGTTAAGTTTTATAACTTGGAACTTTGTTTATGGTTTTTGTAGAGAAATTATAGAGTTTTATGACTTGGAACTTCTATTAGGGTTTTTATAGTGAAATTGTTGAGTTTTTTAATTTGAAACTTTTTTATGGTCTTTATTGTAAAATTGTTGAGTTTTTTTTAATCCAGATCTTTTTTTATGATTTTTTTATTATGAAATTGTTGAGATTTTTAACTTGGAATTTTTTTTATGCTTTTTACACTGAAATTTTTGAGTTTTTTAACATGTAACTTTTGTTATGGTTTTTATAGCGAAATTGTTGAGTTTTTTAACTTAAAAATTTTGTTATGGTTTTTATAGTGAGATTGTCGAGTTTTTTAACTTGCAAATATTGTTATGGTTTTTATAGTGAAATTGTTGAGTTTTTTTAACTTGATACTTTAGTTATGGTCTTTATTGTGAAATTGTTAAGTTTTATAACTTAGAAATTTTGTTATGGTTTTTGTAGTGAAATTATTGAGTTTTATCACTTGGGACTTTTTTTTTATGGATTTTATAGTGAAATTGTTGAATTGTTTGACTTGGAACATCTATTATGGTTGTTATAGTGAAATTGTTGAGTTTTTTAATTTGAAATTTCTTTATGGTCGGTTTTGTTTTTTAACTTGGAACTTTTTTTGTGGTTTTTTTATTATGAAATTGTTGAGATTTTTAACTTGTATCTTTTGCTATTGTTTATACATTGAAACTATTGAGTTTTTTAACTTGTAACTTTCATTGTGGTTTTTATAACGAAATTGTCGAGTTTTTTAAACTTGTAAATTTTGTTATGGTTTTTATAGTGAATATGTTGAGTTTTTTAACTTGATACTTTAGTTGTGTTTTTTATTGTGAAATTGTTAGGTTTTATAACTTGGAACTTTTGTTATTGTTTTCGTAGTGAAATTATTGAGTTTTATAACTTGGAATTTTTTTTATGGTTTTTATAGTGAAATTGTTGAATTTTTTGTCTTGGATCTTCTATTCTGGTTTTTAAAGCGGAATTGTTGAGTTTTATATTTTGAAACTTTTTTATGGTCTTTATTGTGAAATTGTTATGTTTTTTTAACTTGGAACTTTTTTTAATGGTTTTTTATTATGAAATTGTTGAGATTTTTAACTTGGAACTTTTGTTATGGTTTTTCATTGAAACTGTTGAGTTTCTTCACTTGTAACTTTGTTGTGGTTTTTATAGCGAAATTGTCGAGTTTTTTAACTTGCAAATTTTGTTATGGTTTTTTATAGTGAAATTGTTGAGTTTTGTAACTTGATACTTTAGTTATGATTTTTATTGTGAAATTGATAATTTTTACAACTCGGGGACTTTTGTTATGGTTTTTGTAGTGAAATTATTGAGTTTTATAACTTGGAACTTTTTTTATGGTTTTCATAGTGAAATTGTTGAATTTTTTGAATTGGAACTTCTATCATGGTTTTTTATAGTGAAATTGTTGAGTTTTATATTTTGAAACTTTTTTATGGTCTTTATTGTGAAATTGTTGTGTTTGTTTAACTCGGAGCTTTTTTTAATGGTTTTTTATTCTGAAATTGTTGAGATTTTTAACTTGGAACTTTTGTTATGGTTTTTTACATTGAAACTGTAGATTTTTTTAACTTGAAACTTTTGATGTGGTTTTTATAGCGAAATTGTTGAGTTTTTTAACTTGCAAAATTTGTTAAGGTTTTTATAGTGAAATTTTTGAGTTTTTTAACTTGGAAATTCTGTTATGGTATTTATAATGAAATTGTTGAGCTTTTTTAACTTGATACTTTAGTTATGGTCTTTATTTTGAAATTGTTAAGTTTTATAACTTGGAACTTTGTTTATGGTTTTTGTAGAGAAATTATAGAGTTTTATAACTTGAAACTTTTTTTATGGTGAAAATGTTGAATTTTATGACTTGGAACTTCTATTAGGGTTTTTATAGTGAAATTGTTGAGATTTTTAATTTGAAACTTTTTTATGGTCTTTATTGTAAAATTGTTGAGTTTTTTTTAATCCAGATCTTTTTTTATGATTTTTTTATTATGAAATTGTTGAGATTTTTAACTTGGAATTTTTTTTATGCTTTTTACACTGAAATTTTTGAGTTTTTTAACATGTAACTTTTGTTATGGTTTTTATAGCGAAATTGTTGAGTTTTTTAACTTAAAAATTTTGTTATGGTTTTTATAGTGAGATTGTCGAGTTTTTTAACTTGCAAATATTGTTATGGTTTTTATAGTGAAATTGTTGAGTTTTTTTAACTTGATACTTTAGTTATGGTCTTTATTGTGAAATTGTTAAGTTTTATAACTTAGAAATTTTGTTATGGTTTTTGTAGTGAAATTATTGAGTTTTATCACTTGGGACTTTTTTTTTAATGGATTTTATAGTGAAATTGTTGAATTGTTTGACTTGGAACATCTATTATGGTTGTTATAGTGAAATTGTTGAGTTTTTTAATTTGAAATTTCTTTATGGTCTTTATTGTGAAATTGTTTTGTTTTTTAACTTGGAACTTTTTTTGTGGTTTTTTATTATGAAATTGTTGAGATTTTTAACTTGTATCTTTTGCTATTGTTTATACATTGAAACTATTGAGTTTTTTAACTTGTAACTTTCATTGTGGTTTTTTATAACGAAATTGTCGAGTTTTTTAACTTGTAAATTTTGTTATGGTTTTTATAGTGAATATGTTGAGTTTTTTAACTTGATACTTTTAGTTGTGTTTTTTTATTGTGAAATTGTTAGGTTTTATAACTTGGAACTTTTGTTATTGTTTTCGTAGTGAAATTATTGAGTTTTATAACTTGGAATTTTTTTTTATGGTTTTTATAGTGAAATTGTTGAATTTTTTGTCTTGGATCTTCTATTATGGTTTTTAAAGCGGAATTGTTGAGTTTTATATTTTGAAACTTTTTTATGGTCTTTATTGTGAAATTGTTATGTTTTTTTAACTTGGAACTTTTTTTAATGGTTTTTTTATTATGAAATTGTTGAGATTTTTAACTTGGAACTTTTGTTATGGTTTTTCATTGAAACTGTTGAGTTTCTTCACTTGTAACTTTGTTGTGGTTTTTATAGCGAAATTGTTGAGTTTTTTAACTTGCAAATTTTGTTATGGTTTTTTATAGTGAAATTGTTGAGTTTTGTAACTTGATACTTTAGTTATGATTTTTATTGTGAAATTGATCATTTTTACAACTCGGGACTTTTGTTATGGTTTTTGTAGTGAAATTTTTGAGTTTTATAACTTGGAACTTTTTTTATGGTTTTCATAGTGAAATTGTTGAATTTTTTGAATTGGAACTTCTATCATGGTTTTTATAGTGAAATTGTTGAGTTTTATATTTTGAAACTTTTTTATGGTCTTTATTGTGAAATTGTTGTGTTTGTTTAACTTGGAGCTTTTTTAATGGTTTTTTATTCTGAAATTGTTGAGATTTTTAACTTGGAACTTTTGTTATGGTTTTTACATTGAAACTGTAGATTTTTTTAACTTGAAACTTTTGATGTGGTTTTTATAGCGAAATTGTTGAGTTTTTTAACTTGCAAAATTTGTTAAGGTATTTATAGTGAAATTTTTGAGTTTTTTAACTTGGAAATTCTGTTATGGTATTTATAATGAAATTGTTGAGCTTTTTTAACTTGATACTTTAGTTATGGTCTTTATTTTGAAATTGTTAAGTTTTATAACTTGGAACTTTGTTTATGGTTTTTGTAGAGAAATTATAGAGTTTTATAACTTGAAACTTTTTTTATGGTGAAAATGTTGAATTTTATGACTTGGAACTTCTATTAGGGTTTTTATAGTGAAATTGTTGAGTTTTTTAATTTGAAACTTTTTTATGGTCTTTATTGTAAAATTGTTGAGTTTTTTTTTAATCTAGATCTTTTTTTATTATGAAATTGTTGAGATTTTTAACTTGGAATTTTTTTTATGCTTTTTACACTGAAATTTTTGAGTTTTTTTAACATGTAACTTTTGTTATGGTTTTTATGGCGAAATTGTTGAGTTTTTTAACTTAAAAATTTTGTTATGGTTTTTATAGTGAGATTGTCGAGTTTTTTAACTTGCAAACATTGTTATGGTTTTTATAGTGAGATTGTTGAGTTTTTTTAACTTGATACTTTAGTTATGGTCTTTATTGTGAAATTGTTAAGTTTTATAACTTAGAAATTTTGTTATGGGTTTTGTAGTGAAATTATTGAGTTTTATCACTTGGGACTTTTTTTTTATGGATTTTATAGTGAAATTGTTGAATTGTTTGACTTGGAACATCTATTATGGTTGTTATAGTGAAATTGTTGAGTTTTTTAATTTGAAATTTCTTTATGGTCTTTATTGTGAAATTGTTTTGTTTTTTTAACTTGGAACTTTTTTTGTGGTTTTTTATTATGAAATTGTTGAGATTTTTAACTTGTATCTTTTGCTATTGTTTATACATTGAAACTATTGAGTTTTTTAACTTGTAACTTTCATTGTGGTTTTTATAACGAAATTGTCGAGTTTTTTAACTTGTAAATTTTGTTATGGTTTTTATAGTGAATATGTTGAGTTTTTTAACCTTGATACTTTAGTTGTGTTTTTTTATTGTGAAATTGTTAGGTTTTATAACTTGGAACTTTTGTTATTGTTTTCGTAGTGAAATTATTGAGTTTTATAACTTGGAATTTTTTTTATGGTTTTTATAGTGAAATTGTTGAATTTTTTGTCTTGGATCTTCTATTATGGTTTTTAAAGCGGAATTGTTGAGTTTTATATTTTGAAACTTTTTTATGGTCTTTATTGTGAAATTGTTATGTTTTTTTAACTTGGAACTTTTTTTAATGGTTTTTTATTATGAAATTGTTGAGATTTTTAACTTGGAACTTTTGTTATGGTTTTTCATTGAAACTGTTGAGTTTCTTCACTTGTAAACTTTGTTGTGGTTTTTATAGCGAAATTGTCGAGTTTTTTAACTTGCAAATTTTGTTAAGGTTTTTATAGTGAAATTGTTGAGTTTTGTAACTTGATACTTTAGTTATGATTTTTATTGTGAAATTGATAATTTTTACAACTCGGGACTTTTGTTATGGTTTTTGTAGTGAAATTATTGAGTTTTATAACTTGGAACTTTTTTTATGGTTTTCATAGTGAAATTGTTGAATTTTTTGAATTGGAACTTCTATCATGGTTTTTATAGTGAAATTGTTGAGTTTTATATTTTGAAACTTTTTTATGGTCTTTATTGTGAAATTGTTGTGTTTGTTTAACTCGGAGCTTTTTTAATGGTTTTTTATTCTGAAATTGTTGAGATTTTTAACTTGGAACTTTTGTTATGGTTTTTTACATTGAAACTGTAGATTTTTTTAACTTGAAACTTTTGATGTGGTTTTTATAGCGAAATTGTTGAGTTTTTTAACTTGCAAAATTTGTTAAGGTTTTTATAGTGAAATTTTTGAGTTTTTTAACTTGGAAATTCTGTTATGGTATTTATAATGAAATTGTTGAGCTTTTTTAACTTGATACTTTAGTTATGGTCTTTATTTTGAAATTGTTAAGTTTTATAACTTGGAACTTTGTTTATGGTTTTTGTAGAGAAATTATAGAGTTTTATAACTTGGAACTTTTTTTTATGGTTTTTATGGTGAAAATGTTGAATTTTATGACTTGGAACTTCTATGAGGGTTTTTATAGTGAAATTGTTGAGTTTTTTTAATTTGAAACTTTTTTATGGTCTTTATTGTAAAAATTGTTGAGTTTTTTTTAATCTAGATCTTTTTTTATGATTTTTTTATTATGAAATTGTTGAGATTTTTAACTTGGAATTTTTTTTATGCTTTTTACACTGAAATTTTTGAGTTTTTTTAACATGTAACTTTTGTTATGGTTTTTATAGCGAAATTGTTGAGTTTTTTAACTTAAAAATTTTGTTATGGTTTTTATAGTGAGATTGTCGAGTTTTTTAACTTGCAAACATTGTTATGGTTTTTATAGTGAAATTGTTGAGTTTTTTTAACTTGATACTTTAGTTATGGTCTTTATTGTGAAATTGTTAAGTTTTATAACTTAGAAATTTTGTTATGGTTTTTGTAGTGAAATTATTGAGTTTTATCACTTGGGACTTTTTTTTTATGGATTTTATAGTGAAATTGTTGAATTGTTTGACTTGGAACATCTATTATGGTTGTTATAGTGAAATTGTTGAGTTTTTTTAATTTGAAATTTCTTTATGGTCTTTATTGTGAAATTGTTTTGTTTTTTAACTTGGAACTTTTTTTGTGGTTTTTTATTATGAAATTGTTGAGATTTTTAACTTGTATCTTTTGCTATTGTTTATACATTGAAACTATTGAGTTTTTTAACTTGTAACTTTCATTGTGGTTTTTATAACGAAATTGTCGAGTTTTTTAACTTGTAAATTTTGTTATGGTTTTTATAGTGAATATGTTGAGTTTTTTAACTTGATACTTTAGTTGTGTTTTTTATTGTGAAATTGTTAGGTTTTATAACTTGGAACTTTTGTTATTGTTTTCGTAGTGAAATTATTGAGTTTTTATAACTTGGAATTTTTTTTATGGTTTTTATAGTGAAATTGTTGAATTTTTTGTCTTGGATCTTCTATTATGGTTTTTAAAGCGGAATTGTTGAGTTTTATATTTTGAAACTTTTTTATGGTCTTTATTGTGAAATTGTTATGTTTTTTTAACTTGGAACTTTTTTTAATGGTTTTTTATTATGAAATTGTTGAGATTTTTAACTTGGAACTTTTGTTATGGTTTTTCATTGAAACTGTTGAGTTTCTTCACTTGTAACTTTGTTGTGGTTTTTATAGCGAAATTGTCGAGTTTTTTAACTTGCAAATTTTGTTATTGTTTTTATAGTGAAATTGTTGAGTTTTGTAACTTGATACTTTAGTTATGATTTTTATTGTGAAATTGATAATTTTTACAACTCGGGACTTTTGTTATGGTTTTTGTAGTGAAATTATTGAGTTTTATAACTTGGAACTTTTTTTATGGTTTTCATAGTGAAATTGTTGATTTTTTTGAATTGGAACTTCTATCATGGTTTTTATAGTGAAATTGTTGAGTTTTATATTTTGAAACTTTTTTATGGTCTTTATTGTGAAATTGTTGTGTTTGTTTAACTCGGAGCTTTTTTAATGGTTTTTTATTCTGAAATTGTTGAGATTTTTAACTTGGAACTTTTGTTATGGTTTTTTACATTGAAACTGTAGATTTTTTTAACTTGAAACTTTTGATGTGGTTTTTATAGCGAAATTGTTGAGTTTTTTAACTTGCAAAATTTGTTAAGGTTTTTATAGTGAAATTTTTGAGTTTTTTAACTTGGAAATTCTGTTATGGTATTTATAATGAAATTGTTGAGCTTTTTTAACTTGATACTTTAGTTATGGTCTTTATTTTGAAATTGTTAAGTTTTATAACTTGGAACTTTGTTTATGGTTTTTGTAGAGAAATTATAGAGTTTTATAACTTGGAACTTTTTTTATGGTTTTTATGGTGAAAATGTTGAATTTTATGACTTGGAACTTCTATTAGGGTTTTTATAGTGAAATTGTTGAGTTTTTTAATTTGAAACTTTTTTATGGTCTTTATTGTAAAATTGTTGAGTTTTTTTTAATCTAGATCTTTTTTTATGATTTTTTTATTATGAAATTGTTGAGATTTTTAACTTGGAATTTTTTTTATGCTTTTTACACTGAAATTTTTGAGTTTTTTAACATGTAACTTTTGTTATGGTTTTTATAGCGAAATTGTTGAGTTTTTTAACTTAAAAATTTTGTTATGGTTTTTATAGTGAGATTGTCGAGTTTTTTAACTTGCAAACATTGTTATGGTTTTTATAGTGAAATTGTTGAGTTTTTTTAACTTGATACTTTAGTTATGGTCTTTATTGTGAAATTGTTAAGTTTTATAACTTAGAAATATTGTTATGGTTTTTGTAGTGAAATTATTGAGTTTTATCACTTGGGACTTTTTTTTTATGGATTTTATAGTGAAATTGTTGAATTGTTTGACTTGGAACATCTATTATGGTTGTTATAGTGAAATTGTTGAGTTTTTTAATTTGAAATTTCTTTATGGTCTTTATTGTGAAATTGTTTTGTTTTTTAACTTGGAACTTTTTTTGTGGTTTTTTATTATGAAATTGTTGAGATTTTTAACTTGTATCTTTTGCTATTGTTTATACATTGAAACTATTGAGTTTTTTAACTTGTAACTTTCATTGTGGTTTTTATAACGAAATTGTCGAGTTTTTTTAACTTGTAAATTTTGTTATGGTTTTTATAGTGAATATGTTGAGTTTTTTAACTTGATACTTTAGTTGTGTTTTTTATTGTGAAATTGTTAGGTTTTATAACTTGGAACTTTTGTTATTGTTTTCGTAGTGAAATTATTGAGTTTTATAACTTGGAATTTTTTTTATGGTTTTTATAGTGAAATTGTTGAATTTTTTGTCTTGGATCTTCTATTATGGTTTTTAAAGCGGAATTGTTGAGTTTTATATTTTGAAACTTTTTTATGGTCTTTATTGTGAAATTGTTATGTTTTTTTAACTTGAAACTTTTTTTAATGGTTTTTTATTATGAAATTGTTGAGATTTTTAACTTGGAACTTTTGTTATGGTTTTTCATTGAAACTGTTGAGTTTCTTCACTTGTAACTTTGTTGTGGTTTTTATAGCGAAATTGTCGAGTTTTTTAACTTGCAAATTTTGTTATGGTTTTTTATAGTGAAATTGTTGAGTTTTGTAACTTGATACTTTAGTTATGATTTTTATTGTGAAATTGATAATTTTTACAACTCGGGACTTTTGTTATGGTTTTTGTAGTGAAATTATTGAGTTTTATAACTTGGAACTTTTTTTATGGTTTTCATAGTGAAATTGTTGAATTTTTTGAATTGGAACTTCTATCATGGTTTTTATAGTGAAATTGTTGAGTTTTATATTTTGAAACTTTTTTATGGTCTTTATTGTGAAATTGTTGTGTTTGTTTAACTCGGAGCTTTTTTAATGGTTTTTTATTCTGAAATTGTTGAGATTTTTAACTTGGAACTTTTGTTATGGTTTTTACATTGAAACTGTAGATTTTTTTAACTTGAAACTTTTGATGTGGTTTTTATAGCGAAATTGTTGAGTTTTTTAACTTGCAAAATTTGTTAAGGTTTTTATAGTGAAATTTTTGAGTTTTTTAACTTGGAAATTCTGTTATGGTATTTATAATGAAATTGTTGAGCTTTTTTAACTTGATACTTTAGTTATGGTCTTTATTTTGAAATTGTTAAGTTTTATAACTTGGAACTTTGTTTATGGTTTTTGTAGAGAAATTATAGAGTTTTATAACTTGAAACTTTTTTTATGGTGAAAATGTTGAATTTTATGACTTGGAACTTCTATTAGGGTTTTTATAGTGAAATTGTTGAGATTTTTAATTTGAAACTTTTTTATGGTCTTTATTGTAAAATTGTTGAGTTTTTTTTAATCCAGATCTTTTTTTATGATTTTTTTATTATGAAATTGTTGAGATTTTTAACTTGGAATTTTTTTTATGCTTTTTACACTGAAATTTTTGAGTTTTTTAACATGTAACTTTTGTTATGGTTTTTATAGCGAAATTGTTGAGTTTTTTAACTTAAAAATTTTGTTATGGTTTTTATAGTGAGATTGTCGAGTTTTTTAACTTGCAAATATTGTTATGGTTTTTATAGTGAAATTGTTGAGTTTTTTTAACTTGATACTTTAGTTATGGTCTTTATTGTGAAATTGTTAAGTTTTATAACTTAGAAATTTTGTTATGGTTTTTGTAGTGAAATTATTGAGTTTTATCACTTGGGACTTTTTTTTTAATGGATTTTATAGTGAAATTGTTGAATTGTTTTGACTTGGAACATCTATTATGGTTGTTATAGTGAAATTGTTGAGTTTTTTAATTTGAAATTTCTTTATGGTCTTTATTGTGAAATTGTTTTGTTTTTTAACTTGGAACTTTTTTTGTGGTTTTTTATTATGAAATTGTTGAGATTTTTAACTTGTATCTTTTGCTATTGTTTATACATTGAAACTATTGAGTTTTTTAACTTGTAACTTTCATTGTTGTTTTTATAACGAAATTGTCGAGTTTTTTAACTTGTAAATTTTGTTATGGTTTTTATAGTGAATATGTTGAGTTTTTTAACTTGATACTTTAGTTGTGTTTTTTATTGTGAAATTGTTAGGTTTTATAACTTGGAACTTTTGTTATTCTTTTCGTAGTGAAATTATTGAGTTTTATAACTTGGAATTTTTTTTATGGTTTTTATAGTGAAATTGTTGAATTTTTTGTCTTGGATCTTCTATTATGGTTTTTAAAGTGGAATTGTTGAGTTTTATATTTTGAAACTTTTTTATGGTCTTTATTGTGAAATTGTTATGTTTTTTTAACTTGGAACTTTTTTTAATGGTTTTTTATTATGAAATTGTTGAGATTTTTAACTTGGAACTTTTGTTATGGTTTTTCATTGAAACTGTTGAGTTTCTTCACTTGTAACTTTGTTGTGGTTTTTATAGCGAAATTGTTGAGTTTTTAACTTGCAAATTTTGTTATGGTTTTTATAGTGAAATTGTTGAGTTTTGTAACTTGATACTTTAGTTATGATTTTTATTGTGAAATTGATCATTTTTACAACTCGGGACTTTTGTTATGGTTTTTGTAGTGAAATTTTTGAGTTTTATAACTTGGAACTTTTTTTATGGTTTTCATAGTGAAATTGTTGAATTTTTTGAATTGGAACTTCTATCATGGTTTTTATAGTGAAATTGTTGAGTTTTATATTTTGAAACTTTTTTATGGTCTTTATTGTGAAATTGTTGTGTTTGTTTAACTTGGAGCTTTTTTAATGGTTTTTTATTCTGAAATTGTTGAGATTTTTAACTTGGAACTTTTGTTATGGTTTTTACATTGAAACTGTAGATTTTTTTAACTTGAAACTTTTGATGTGGTTTTTATAGCGAAATTGTTGAGTTTTTTAACTTGCAAAATTTGTTAAGGTATTTATAGTGAAATTTTTGAGTTTTTTAACTTGGAAATTCTGTTATGGTATTTATAATGAAATTGTTGAGCTTTTTTAACTTGATACTTTAGTTATGGTCTTTATTTTGAAATTGTTAAGTTTTATAACTTGGAACTTTGTTTATGGTTTTTGTAGAGAAATTATAGAGTTTTATAACTTGAAACTTTTTTTATGGTGAAAATGTTGAATTTTATGACTTGGAACTTCTATTAGGGTTTTTATAGTGAAATTGTTGAGTTTTTTAATTTGAAACTTTTTTATGGTCTTTATTGTAAAATTGTTGAGTTTTTTTTTAATCTAGATCTTTTTTTATTATGAAATTGTTGAGATTTTTAACTTGGAATTTTTTTTATGCTTTTTACACTGAAATTTTTGAGTTTTTTAACATGTAACTTTTGTTATGGTTTTTATGGCGAAATTGTTGAGTTTTTTAACTTAAAAATTTTGTTATGGTTTTTATAGTGAGATTGTCGAGTTTTTTAACTTGCGAACATTGTTATGGTTTTTATAGTGAGATTGTTGAGTTTTTTTAACTTGATACTTTAGTTATGGTCTTTATTGTGAAATTGTTAAGTTTTATAACTTAGAAATTTTGTTATGGGTTTTGTAGTGAAATTATTGAGTTTTATCACTTGGGACTTTTTTTTTATGGATTTTATAGTGAAATTGTTGAATTGTTTGACTTGGAACATCTATTATGGTTGTTATAGTGAAATTGTTGAGTTTTTTAATTTGAAATTTCTTTATGGTCTTTATTGTGAAATTGTTTTGTTTTTTAACTTGGAACTTTTTTTGTGGTTTTTTATTATGAAATTGTTGAGATTTTTAACTTGTATCTTTTGCTATTGTTTATACATTGAAACTATTGAGTTTTTTAACTTGTAACTTTCATTGTGGTTTTTATAACGAAATTGTCGAGTTTTTTAACTTGTAAATTTTGTTATGGTTTTTATAGTGAATATGTTGAGTTTTTTAACTTGATACTTTAGTTGTGTTTTTTATTGTGAAATTGTTAGGTTTTATAACTTGGAACTTTTGTTATTGTTTTCGTAGTGAAATTATTGAGTTTTATAACTTGGAATTTTTTTTATGGTTTTTATAGTGAAATTGTTGAATTTTTTGTCTTGGATCTTCTATTATGGTTTTTAAAGCGGAATTGTTGAGTTTTATATTTTGAAACTTTTTTATGGTCTTTATTGTGAAATTGTTATGTTTTTTTAACTTGGAACTTTTTTTAATGGTTTTTTATTATGAAATTGTTGAGATTTTTAACTTGGAACTTTTGTTATGGTTTTTCATTGAAACTGTTGAGTTTCTTCACTTGTAACTTTGTTGTGGTTTTTATAGCGAAATTGTCGAGTTTTTTAACTTGCAAATTTTGTTATGGTTTTTATAGTGAAATTGTTGAGTTTTGTAACTTGATACTTTAGTTATGATTTTTATTGTGAAATTGATAATTTTTACAACTCGGGACTTTTGTTATGGTTTTTGTAGTGAAATTATTGAGTTTTATAACTTGGAACTTTTTTTATGGTTTTCATAGTGAAATTGTTGAATTTTTTGAATTGGAACTTCTATCATGGTTTTTATAGTGAAATTGTTGAGTTTTATATTTTGAAACTTTTTTATGGTCTTTATTGTGAAATTGTTGTGTTTGTTTAACTCGGAGCTTTTTTAATGGTTTTTTATTCTGAAATTGTTGAGATTTTTAACTTGGAACTTTTGTTATGGTTTTTACATTGAAACTGTAGATTTTTTTAACTTGAAACTTTTGATGTGGTTTTTATAGCGAAATTGTTGAGTTTTTTAACTTGCAAAATTTGTTAAGGTTTTTATAGTGAAATTTTTGAGTTTTTTAACTTGGAAATTCTGTTATGGTATTTATAATGAAATTGTTGAGCTTTTTTAACTTGATACTTTAGTTATGGTCTTTATTTTGAAATTGTTAAGTTTTATAACTTGGAACTTTGTTTATGGTTTTTGTAGAGAAATTATAGAGTTTTATAACTTGGAACTTTTTTTATGGTTTTTATGGTGAAAATGTTGAATTTTATGACTTGGAACTTCTATGAGGGTTTTTATAGTGAAATTGTTGAGTTTTTTAATTTGAAACTTTTTTATGGTCTTTATTGTAAAATTGTTGAGTTTTTTTTAATCTAGATCTTTTTTTATGATTTTTTTATTATGAAATTGTTGAGATTTTTAACTTGGAATTTTTTTTATGCTTTTTACACTGAAATTTTTGAGTTTTTTAACATGTAACTTTTGTTATGGTTTTTATAGCGAAATTGTTGAGTTTTTTAACTTAAAAATTTTGTTATGGTTTTTATAGTGAGATTGTCGAGTTTTTTAACTTGCAAACATTGTTATGGTTTTTATAGTGAAATTGTTGAGTTTTTTTAACTTGATACTTTAGTTATGGTCTTTATTGTGAAATTGTTAAGTTTTATAACTTAGAAATTTTGTTATGGTTTTTGTAGTTAAATTATTGAGTTTTATCACTTGGGACTTTTTATTTATGGATTTTATAGTGAAATTGTTGAATTGTTTGACTTGGAACATCTATTATGGTTGTTATAGTGAAATTGTTGAGTTTTTTAATTTGAAATTTCTTTATGGTCTTTATTGTGAAATTGTTTTGTTTTTTAACTTGGAACTTTTTTTGTGGTTTTTTATTATGAAATTGTTGAGATTTTTAACTTGTATCTTTTGCTATTGTTTATACATTGAAACTATTGAGTTTTTTAACTTGTAACTTTCATTGTGGTTTTTATAACGAAATTGTCGAGTTTTTTAACTTGTAAATTTTGTTATGGTTTTTATAGTGAATATGTTGAGTTTTTTAACTTGATACTTTAGTTGTGTTTTTTATTGTGAAATTGTTAGGTTTTATAACTTGGAACTTTTGTTATTGTTTTCGTAGTGAAATTATTGAGTTTTATAACTTGGAATTTTTTTTATGGTTTTTATAGTGAAATTGTTGAATTTTTTGTCTTGGATCTTCTATTATGGTTTTTAAAGCGGAATTGTTGAGTTTTATATTTTGAAACTTTTTTATGGTCTTTATTGTGAAATTGTTATGTTTTTTTAACTTGGAACTTTTTTTAATGGTTTTTTATTATGAAATTGTTGAGATTTTTAACTTGGAACTTTTGTTATGGTTTTTCATTGAAACTGTTGAGTTTCTTCACTTGTAACTTTGTTGTGGTTTTTATAGCGAAATTGTCGAGTTTTTTAACTTGCAAATTTTGTTATGGTTTTTATAGTGAAATTGTTGAGTTTTGTAACTTGATACTTTAGTTATGATTTTTATTGTGAAATTGATAATTTTTACAACTCGGGACTTTTGTTATGGTTTTTGTAGTGAAATTATTGAGTTTTATAACTTGGAACTTTTTTTATGGTTTTCATAGTGAAATTGTTGAATTTTTTGAATTGGAACTTCTATCATGGTTTTTATAGTGAAATTGTTGAGTTTTATATTTTGAAACTTTTTTATGGTCTTTATTGTGAAATTGTTGTGTTTGTTTAACTCGGAGCTTTTTTAATGGTTTTTTATTCTGAAATTGTTGAGATTTTTAACTTGGAACTTTTGTTATGGTTTTTACATTGAAACTGTAGATTTTTTTAACTTGAAACTTTTGATGTGGTTTTTATAGCGAAATTGTTGAGTTTTTTAACTTGCAAAATTTGTTAAGGTTTTTATAGTGAAATTTTTGAGTTTTTTAACTTGGAAATTCTGTTATGGTATTTATAATGAAATTGTTGAGCTTTTTTAACTTGATACTTTAGTTATGGTCTTTATTTTGAAATTGTTAAGTTTTATAACTTGGAACTTTGTTTATGGTTTTTGTAGAGAAATTATAGAGTTTTATAACTTGGAACTTTTTTTATGGTTTTTATGGTGAAAATGTTGAATTTTATGACTTGGAACTTCTATGAGGGTTTTTATAGTGAAATTGTTGAGTTTTTTAATTTGAAACTTTTTTATGGTCTTTATTGTAAAATTGTTGAGTTTTTTTTAATCTAGATCTTTTTTTATGATTTTTTTATTATGAAATTGTTGAGATTTTTAACGGAATTTTTTTTATGCTTTTTACACTGAAATTTTTGAGTTTTTTAACATGTAACTTTTGTTATGGTTTTTATAGCGAAATTGTTGAGTTTTTTAACTTAAAAATTTTGTTATGGTTTTTATAGTGAGATTGTCGAGTTTTTTAACTTGCAAACATTGTTATGGTTTTTATAGTGAAATTGTTGAGTTTTTTTAACTTGATACTTTAGTTATGGTCTTTATTGTGAAATTGTTAAGTTTTATAACTTAGAAATTTTGTTATGGTTTTTGTAGTGAAATTATTGAGTTTTATCACTTGGGACTTTTTTTTTATGGATTTTATAGTGAAATTGTTGAATTGTTTGACTTGGAACATCTATTATGGTTGTTATAGTGAAATTGTTGAGTTTTTTAATTTGAAATTTCTTTATGGTCTTTATTGTGAAATTGTTTTGTTTTTTAACTTGGAACTTTTTTTGTGGTTTTTTATTATGAAATTGTTGAGATTTTTAACTTGTATCTTTTGCTATTGTTTATACATTGAAACTATTGAGTTTTTTAACTTGTAACTTTCATTGTGGTTTTTATAACGAAATTGTCGAGTTTTTTAACTTGTAAATTTTGTTATGGTTTTTATAGTGAATATGTTGAGTTTTTTAACTTGATACTTTAGTTGTGTTTTTTATTGTGAAATTGTTAGGTTTTATAACTTGGAACTTTTGTTATTGTTTTCGTAGTGAAATTATTGAGTTTTATAACTTGGAATTTTTTTTATGGTTTTTATAGTGAAATTGTTGAATTTTTTGTCTTGGATCTTCTATTATGGTTTTTAAAGCGGAATTGTTGAGTTTTATATTTTGAAACTTTTTTATGGTCTTTATTGTGAAATTGTTATGTTTTTTTAACTTGGAACTTTTTTTAATGGTTTTTTATTATGAAATTGTTGAGATTTTTAACTTGGAACTTTTGTTATGGTTTTTCATTGAAACTGTTGAGTTTCTTCACTTGTAACTTTGTTGTGGTTTTTTATAGCGAAATTGTCGAGTTTTTTAACTTGCAAATTTTGTTATGGTTTTTATAGTGAAATTGTTGAGTTTTGTAACTTGATACTTTAGTTATGATTTTTATTGTGAAATTGATAATTTTTACAACTCGGGACTTTTGTTATGGTTTTTGTAGTGAAATTATTGAGTTTTATAACTTGGAACTTTTTTTATGGTTTTCATAGTGAAATTGTTGAATTTTTTGAATTGGAACTTCTATCATGGTTTTTATAGTGAAATTGTTGAGTTTTATATTTTGAAACTTTTTTATGGTCTTTATTGTGAAATTGTTGTGTTTGTTTAACTCGGAGCTTTTTTAATGGTTTTTTATTCTGAAATTGTTGAGATTTTTAACTTGGAACTTTTGTTATGGTTTTTACATTGAAACTGTAGATTTTTTTAACTTGAAACTTTTGATGTGGTTTTTATAGCGAAATTGTTGAGTTTTTTAACTTGCAAAATTTGTTAAGGTTTTTATAGTGAAATTTTTGAGTTTTTTAACTTGGAAATTCTGTTATGGTATTTATAATGAAATTGTTGAGCTTTTTTAACTTGATACTTTAGTTATGGTCTTTATTTTGAAATTGTTAAGTTTTATAACTTGGAACTTTGTTTATGGTTTTTGTAGAGAAATTATAGAGTTTTATAACTTGGAACTTTTTTTATGGTTTTTATGGTGAAAATGTTGAATTTTATGACTTGGAACTTCTATGAGGGTTTTTATAGTGAAATTGTTGAGTTTTTTAATTTGAAACTTTTTTATGGTCTTTATTGTAAAATTGTTGAGTTTTTTTTAATCTAGATCTTTTTTTATGATTTTTTTATTATGAAATTGTTGAGATTTTTAACTTGGAATTTTTTTTATGCTTTTTACACTGAAATTTTTGAGTTTTTTAACATGTACCTTTTGTTATGGTTTTTATAGCGAAATTGTTGAGTTTTTTAACTTAAAAATTTTGTTATGGTTTTTATAGTGAGATTGTCGAGTTTTTTAACTTGCAAACATTGTTATGGTTTTTATAGTGAAATTGTTGAGTTTTTTTAACTTGATACTTTAGTTATGGTCTTTATTGTGAAATTGTTAAGTTTTATAACTTAGAAATTTTGTTATGGTTTTTGTAGTGAAATTATTGAGTTTTATCACTTGGGACTTTTTTTTTAATGGATTTTATAGTGAAATTGTTGAATTGTTTGACTTGGAACATCTATTATGGTTGTTATAGTGAAATTGTTGAGTTTTTTAATTTGAAATTTCTTTATGGTCTTTATTGTGAAATTGTTTTGTTTTTTAACTTGGAACTTTTTTTGTGGTTTTTTATTATGAAATTGTTGAGATTTTTAACTTGTATCTTTTGCTATTGTTTATACATTGAAACTATTGAGTTTTTTAACTTGTAACTTTCATTGTGGTTTTTATAACGAAATTGTCGAGTTTTTTAACTTGTAAATTTTGTTATGGTTTTTATAGTGAATATGTTGAGTTTTTTAACTTGATACTTTAGTTGTGTTTTTTATTGTGAAATTGTTAGGTTTTATAACTTGGAACTTTTGTTATTGTTTTCGTAGTGAAATTATTGAGTTTTATAACTTGGAATTTTTTTTATGGTTTTTATAGTGAAATTGTTGAATTTTTTGTCTTGGATCTTCTATTATGGTTTTTAAAGCGGAATTGTTGAGTTTTATATTTTGAAACTTTTTTATGGTCTTTATTGTGAAATTGTTATGTTTTTTTAACTTGGAACTTTTTTTAATGGTTTTTTATTATGAAATTGTTGAGATTTTTAACTTGGAACTTTTGTTATGGTTTTTCATTGAAACTGTTGAGTTTCTTCACTTGTAACTTTGTTGTGGTTTTTATAGCGAAATTGTCGAGTTTTTTAACTTGCAAATTTTGTTATTGTTATGTTTTTTTAACTTGGAACTTTTTTTAATGGTTTTTTATTATGAAATTTTGAGATTTTTAACTTGGAACTTTTGTTATGGTTTTTCATTGAAACTGTTGAGTTTCTTCACTTGTAACTTTGTTGTGGTTTTTATAGCGAAATTGTCGAGTTTTTTAACTTGCAAATTTTGTTATGGTTTTTATAGTGAAATTGTTGAGTTTTGTAACTTGATACTTTAGTTATGATTTTTATTGTGAAATTGATAATTTTTACAACTCGGGACTTTTGTTATGGTTTTTGTAGTGAAATTATTGAGTTTTATAACTTGGAACTTTTTTTATGGTTTTCATAGTGAAATTGTTGAATTTTTTGAATTGGAACTTCTATCATGGTTTTATAGTGAAATTGTTGAGTTTTATATTTTGAAACTTTTTTATGGTCTTTATTGTGAAATTGTTATGTTTTTTTAACTTGGAACTTTTTTTAATGGTTTTTTATTATGAAATTGTTGAGATTTTTAACTTGGAACTTTTGTTATGGTTTTTCATTGAAACTGTTGAGTTTCTTCACTTGTAACTTTGTTGTGGTTTTTATAGCGAAATTGTCGAGTTTTTTAACTTGCAAATTTTGTTATGGTTTTTATAGTTAAATTGTTGAGTTTTGTAACTTGATACTTTAGTTATGATTTTTATTGTGAAATTGATAATTTTTACAACTCGGGACTTTTGTTATGGTTTTTGTAGTGAAATTATTGAGTTTTATAACTTGGAACTTTTTTTATGGTTTTCATAGTGAAATTGTTGAATTTTTTGAATTGGAACTTCTATCATGGTTTTTATAGTGAAATTGTTGAGTTTTATATTTTGAAACTTTTTTATGGTCTTTATTGTGAAATTGTTGTGTTTGTTTAACTTGGAGCTTTTTTAATGGTTTTTTATTCTGAAATTGTTGAGATTTTTAACTTGGAACTTTTGTTATGGTTTTTACATTGAAACTGTAGATTTTTTTAACTTGAAACTTTTGATATGGTTTTTATAGCGAAATTGTTGAGTTTTTTAACTTGCAAAATTTGTTAAGGTTTTTATAGTGAAATATTTGAGTTTTTTAACTTGGAAATTCTGTTATGGTATTTATAATGAAATTGTTGAGCTTTTTTAACTTGATACTTTAGTTATGGTCTTTATTTTGAAATTGTTAAGTTTTATAACTTGGAACTTTGTTTATAGTTTTTGTAGAGAAATTATAGAGTTTTATAACTTGGAACTTTTTTTATGGTGAAAATGTTGAATTTTATGACTTGGAACTTCTATTAGGGTTTTTATAGTGAAATTGTTGAGTTTTTTAATTTGAAACTTTTTTATGGTCTTTATTGTAAAATTGTTGAGTTTTTTTTAATCTAGATCTTTTTTTATCATTTTTTTATTATGAAATTGTTGAGATTTTTAACTTGGAATTTTTTTTATGCTTTTTACACTGAAATTTTTGAGTTTTTTAACATGTAACTTTTGTTATGGTTTTTATAGCGAAATTGTTGAGTTTTTTAACTTAAAAATTTTGTTATGGTTTTTATAGTGAGATTGTCGAGTTTTTTAACTTGCAAATATTGTTATGGTTTTTATAGTGAAATTGTTGAGTTTTTTTAACTTGATACTTTAGTTATGGTCTTTATTGTGAAATTGTTAAGTTTTATAACTTAGAAATTTTGTTATGGTTTTTGTAGTGAAATTATTGAGTTTTATCACTTGGGACTTTTTTTTTAATGGATTTTATAGTGAAATTGTTGAATTGTTTGACTTGGAACATCTATTATGGTTGTTATAGTGAAATTGTTGAGTTTTTTAATTTGAAATTTCTTTATGGTCTTTATTGTGAAATAGTTTTGTTTTTTAACTTGGAACTTTTTTTGTGGTTTTTTATTATGAAATTGTTGAGATTTTTAACTTGTATCTTTTTCTATTGTGTATACATTGAAACTATTGAGTTTTTTAACTTGTAACTTTCATTGTGGTTTTTATAACGAAATTGTCGAGTTTTTTAACTTGTAAATTTTGTTATGGTTTTTATAGTGAATATGTTGAGTTTTTTAACTTGATACTTTAGTTGTGTTTTTTATTGTGAAATTGTTAGGTTTTATAACTTGGAACTTTTGTTATTGTTTTCGTAGTGAAATTATTGAGTTTTATAACTTGGAATTTTTTTTATGGTTTTTATAGTGAAATTGTTGAATTTTTTGTCTTGGATCTTCTATTCTGGTTTTTAAAGCGGAATTGTTGAGTTTTATATTTTGAAACTTTTTTATGGTCTTTATTGTGAAATTGTTATGTTTTTTTAACTTGGAACTTTTTTTAATGGTTTTTTATTATGAAATTGTTGAGATTTTTAACTTGGAACTTTTGTTATGGTTTTTCATTGAAACTGTTGAGTTTCTTCACTTGTAACTTTGTTGTGGTTTTTATAGCGAAATTGTCGAGTTTTTTAACTTGCAAATTTTGTTATGGTTTTTTATAGTGAAATTGTTGAGTTTTGTAACTTGATACTTTAGTTATGATTTTTATTGTGAAATTGATAATTTTTACAACTCGGGACTTTTGTTATGGTTTTTGTAGTGAAATTATTGAGTTTTATAACTTGGAACTTTTTTTATGGTTTTCATAGTGAAATTGTTGAATTTTTTGAATTGGAACTTCTATCATGGTTTTTATAGTGAAATTGTTGAGTTTTATATTTTGAAACTTTTTTATGGTCTTTATTGTGAAATTGTTGTGTTTGTTTAACTCGGAGCTTTTTTAATGGTTTTTTATTCTGAAATTGTTGAGATTTTTAACTTGGAACTTTTGTTATGGTTTTTTACATTGAAACTGTAGATTTTTTTAACTTGAAACTTTTGATGTGGTTTTTATAGCGAAATTGTTGAGTTTTTTAACTTGCAAAATTTGTTAAGGTTTTTATAGTGAAATTTTTGAGTTTTTTAACTTGGAAATTCTGTTATGGTATTTATAATGAAATTGTTGAGCTTTTTTAACTTGATACTTTAGTTATGGTCTTTATTTTGAAATTGTTAAGTTTTATAACTTGGAACTTTGTTTATGGTTTTTGTAGAGAAATTATAGAGTTTTATAACTTGGAACTTTTTTTATGGTTTTTATGGTGAAAATGTTGAATTTTATGACTTGGAACTTCTATTAGGGTTTTTATAGTGAAATTGTTGAGTTTTTTAATTTGAAACTTTTTTATGGTCTTTATTGTAAAATTGTTGAGTTTTTTTTAATCTAGATCTTTTTTTTATGATTTTTTTATTATGAAATTGTTGAGATTTTTAACTTGGAATTTTTTTTATGCTTTTTACACTGAAATTTTTGAGTTTTTTAACATGTAACTTTTGTTATGGTTTTTTATAGCGAAATTGTTGAGTTTTTTAACTTAAAAATTTTGTTATGGTTTTTATAGTGAGATTGTCGAGTTTTTTTAACTTGCAAACATTGTTATGGTTTTTATAGTGAAATTGTTGAGTTTTTTTAACTTGATACTTTAGTTATGGTCTTTATTGTGAAATTGTTAAGTTTTATAACTTAGAAATTTTGTTATGGTTTTTGTAGTGAAATTATTGAGTTTTATCACTTGGGACTTTTTTTTTAAGGATTTTATAGTGAAATTGTTGAATTGTTTGACTTGGAACATCTATTATGGTTGTTATAGTGAAATTGTTGAGTTTTTTAATTTGAAATTTCTTTATGGTCTTTATTGTGAAATTGTTTTATTTTTTAACTTGGAACTTTTTTTCTGGTTTTTTATTATGAAATTGTTGAGATTTTTAACTTGTATCTTTTGCTATTGTTTATACATTGAAACTATTGAGTTTTTTAACTTGTAACTTTCATTGTGGTTTTTATAACGAAATTGTCGAGTTTTTTCACTTGTAAATTTTGTTATGGTTTTTATAGTGAATATGTTGAGTTTTTTAACTTGATACTTTAGTTGTGTTTTTTATTGTGAAATTGTTAGGTTTTATAACTTGGAACTTTTGTTATTGTTTTCGTAGTGAAATTATTGAGTTTTATAACTTGGAATTTTTTTTATGGTTTTTATAGTGAAATTGTTGAATTTTTTGTCTTGGATCTTCTATTATGGTTTTTAAAGCGGAATTGTTGAGTTTTATATTTTGAAACTTTTTTATGGTCTTTATTGTGAAATTGTTATGTTTTTTTAACTTGGAACTTTTTTTAATGGTTTTTTATTATGAAATTGTTGAGATTTTTAACTTGGAACTTTTGTTATGGTTTTTCATTGAAACTGTTGAGTTTCTTCACTTGTAACTTTGTTGTGGTTTTTATAGCGAAATTGTCGAGTTTTTTAACTTGCAAATTTTGTTATGGTTTTTATAGTTAAATTGTTGAGTTTTGTAACTTGATACTTTAGTTATGATTTTTATTGTGAAATTGATAATTTTTACAACTCGGGACTTTTGTTATGGTTTTTGTAGTGAAATTATTGAGTTTTATAACTTGGAACTTTTTTTATGGTTTTCATAGTGAAATTGTTGAATTTTTTGAATTGGAACTTCTATCATGGTTTTTATAGTGAAATTGTTGAGTTTTATATTTTGAAACTTTTTTATGGTCTTTATTGTGAAATTGTTGTGTTTGTTTAACTTGGAGCTTTTTTAATGGTTTTTTATTCTGAAATTGTTGAGATTTTTAACTTGGAACTTTTGTTATGGTTTTTACATTGAAACTGTAGATTTTTTTAACTTGAAACTTTTGATATGGTTTTTATAGCGAAATTGTTGAGTTTTTTAACTTGCAAAATTTGTTAAGGTTTTTATAGTGAAATATTTGAGTTTTTTAACTTGGAAATTCTGTTATGGTATTTATAATGAAATTGTTGAGCTTTTTTAACTTGATACTTTAGTTATGGTCTTTATTTTGAAATTGTTAAGTTTTATAACTTGGAACTTTGTTTATAGTTTTTGTAGAGAAATTATAGAGTTTTATAACTTGGAACTTTTTTTATGGTGAAAATGTTGAATTTTATGACTTGGAACTTCTATTAGGGTTTTTATAGTGAAATTGTTGAGTTTTTTAATTTGAAACTTTTTTATGGTCTTTATTGTAAAATTGTTGAGTTTTTTTAATCTAGATCTTTTTTTATCATTTTTTTATTATGAAATTGTTGAGATTTTTAACTTGGAATTTTTTTTTATGCTTTTTACACTGAAATTTTTGAGTTTTTTAACATGTAACTTTTGTTATGGTTTTTATAGCGAAATTGTTGAGTTTTTTAACTTAAAAATTTTGTTATGGTTTTTATAGTGAGATTGTCGAGTTTTTTAACTTGCAAATATTGTTATGGTTTTTATAGTGAAATTGTTGAGTTTTTTTAACTTGATACTTTAGTTATGGTCTTTATTGTGAAATTGTTAAGTTTTATAACTTAGAAATTTTGTTATGGTTTTTGTAGTGAAATTATTGAGTTTTATCACTTGGGACTTTTTTTTTAATGGATTTTATAGTGAAATTGTTGAATTGTTTGACTTGGAACATCTATTATGGTTGTTATAGTGAAATTGTTGAGTTTTTAATTTGAAATTTCTTTATGGTCTTTATTGTGAAATAGTTTTGTTTTTTAACTTGGAACTTTTTTTGTGGTTTTTTATTATGAAATTGTTGAGATTTTTAACTTGTATCTTTTTCTATTGTGTATACATTGAAACTATTGAGTTTTTTAACTTGTAACTTTCATTGTGGTTTTTATAACGAAATTGTCGAGTTTTTTAACTTGTAAATTTTGTTATGGTTTTTATAGTGAATATGTTGAGTTTTTTAACTTGATACTTTAGTTGTGTTTTTTATTGTGAAATTGTTAGGTTTTATAACTTGGAACTTTTGTTATTGTTTTCGTAGTGAAATTATTGAGTTTTATAACTTGGAATTTTTTTTATGGTTTTTATAGTGAAATTGTTGAATTTTTTGTCTTGGATCTTCTATTCTGGTTTTTAAAGCGGAATTGTTGAGTTTTATATTTTGAAACTTTTTTATGGTCTTTATTGTGAAATTGTTATGTTTTTTTAACTTGGAACTTTTTTTAATGGTTTTTTATTATGAAATTGTTGAGATTTTTAACTTGGAACTTTTGTTATGGTTTTTCATTGAAACTGTTGAGTTTCTTCACTTGTAACTTTGTTGTGGTTTTTATAGCGAAATTGTCGAGTTTTTTAACTTGCAAATTTTGTTATGGTTTTTATAGTGAAATTGTTGAGTTTTGTAACTTGATACTTTAGTTATGATTTTTATTGTGAAATTGATAATTTTTACAACTCGGGACTTTTGTTATGGTTTTTGTAGTGAAATTATTGAGTTTTATAACTTGGAACTTTTTTTATGGTTTTCATAGTGAAATTGTTGAATTTTTTGAATTGGAACTTCTATCATGGTTTTTATAGTGAAATTGTTGAGTTTTATATTTTGAAACTTTTTTATGGTCTTTATTGTGAAATTGTTGTGTTTGTTTAACTCGGAGCTTTTTTAATGGTTTTTTATTCTGAATTTGTTGAGATTTTTAACTTGGAACTTTTGTTATGGTTTTTACATTGAAACTGTAGATTTTTTTAACTTGAAACTTTTGATGTGGTTTTTATAGCGAAATTGTTGAGTTTTTTAACTTGCAAAATTTGTTAAGGTTTTTATAGTGAAATTTTTGAGTTTTTTAACTTGGAAATTCTGTTATGGTATTTATAATGAAATTGTTGAGCTTTTTTAACTTGATACTTTAGTTATGGTCTTTATTTTGAAATTGTTAAGTTTTATAACTTGGAACTTTGTTTATAGTTTTTGTAGAGAAATTATAGAGTTTTATAACTTGGAACTTTTTTTATGGTGAAAATGTTGAATTTTATGACTTGGAACTTCTATTAGGGTTTTTATAGTGAAATTGTTGAGTTTTTAATTTGAAACTTTTTTATGGTCTTTATTGTAAAATTGTTGAGTTTTTTTTAATCTAGATCTTTTTTTATCATTTTTTTATTATGAAATTGTTGAGATTTTTAACTTGGAATTTTTTTTATGCTTTTTACACTGAAATTTTTGAGTTTTTTAACATGTAACTTTTGTTATGGTTTTTATAGCGAAATTGTTGAGTTTTTTAACTTAAAAATTTTGTTATGGTTTTTATAGTGAGATTGTCGAGTTTTTTAACTTGCAAATATTGTTATGGTTTTTATAGTGAAATTGTTGAGTTTTTTTAACTTGATACTTTAGTTATGGTCTTTATTGTGAAATTGTTAAGTTTTATAACTTAGAAATTTTGTTATGGTTTTTGTAGTGAAATTATTGAGTTTTATCACTTGGGACTTTTTTTTTAATGGATTTTATAGTGAAATTGTTGAATTGTTTGACTTGGAACATCTATTATGGTTGTTATAGTGAAATTGTTGAGTTTTTTAATTTGAAATTTCTTTATGGTCTTTATTGTGAAATAGTTTTGTTTTTTAACTTGGAACTTTTTTTGTGGTTTTTTATTATGAAATTGTTGAGATTTTTAACTTGTATCTTTTTCTATTGTGTATACATTGAAACTATTGAGTTTTTGAACTTGTAACTTTCATTGTGGTTTTTATAACGAAATTGTCGAGTTTTTTAACTTGTAAATTTTGTTATGGTTTTTATAGTGAATATGTTGAGTTTTTTAACTTGATACTTTAGTTGTGTTTTTTATTGTGAAATTGTTAGGTTTTATAACTTGGAACTTTTGTTATTGTTTCGTAGTGAAATTATTGAGTTTTATAACTTGGAATTTTTTTTATGGTTTTTATAGTGAAATTGTTGAATTTTTTGTCTTGGATCTTCTATTCTGGTTTTAAAGCGGAATTGTTGAGTTTTATATTTTGAAACTTTTTTATGGTCTTTATTGTGAAATTGTTATGTTTTTTTAACTTGGAACTTTTTTTAATGGTTTTTTATTATGAAATTGTTGAGATTTTTAACTTGGAACTTTTGTTATGGTTTTTCATTGAAACTGTTGAGTTTCTTCACTTGTAACTTTGTTGTGGTTTTTATAGCGAAATTGTCGAGTTTTTTAACTTGCAAATTTTGTTATGGTTTTTATAGTGAAATTGTTGAGTTTTGTAACTTGATACTTTAGTTATGATTTTTATTGTGAAATTGATAATTTTTACAACTCGGGACTTTTGTTATGGTTTTTGTAGTGAAATTATTGAGTTTTATAACTTGGAACTTTTTTTATGGTTTTCATAGTGAAATTGTTGAATTTTTTGAATTGGAACTTCTATCATGGTTTTTATAGTGAAATTGTTGAGTTTTATATTTTGAAACTTTTTTATGGTCTTTATTGTGAAATTGTTGTGTTTGTTTAACTCGGAGCTTTTTTAATGGTTTTTTATTCTGAATTTGTTGAGATTTTTAACTTGGAACTTTTGTTATGGTTTTTACATTGAAACTGTAGATTTTTTTAACTTGAAACTTTTGATGTGGTTTTTATAGCGAAATTGTTGAGTTTTTTAACTTGCAAAATTTGTTAAGGTTTTTATAGTGAAATTTTTGAGTTTTTTAACTTGGAAATTCTGTTATGGTATTTATAATGAAATTGTTGAGCTTTTTTAACTTGATACTTTAGTTATGGTCTTTATTTTGAAATTGTTAAGTTTTATAACTTGGAACTTTGTTTATGGTTTTTGTAGAGAAATTATAGAGTTTTATAACTTGGAACTTTTTTTATGGTGAAAATGTTGAATTTTATGACTTGGAACTTCTATTAGGGTTTTTATAGTGAAATTGTTGAGTTTTTTAATTTGAAACTTTTTTATGGTCTTTATTGTAAAATTGTTGAGTTTTTTTTAATCTAGATCTTTTTTTATGATTTTTTTATTATGAAATTGTTGAGATTTTTAACTTGGAATTTTTTTTATGCTTTTTACACTGAAATTTTTGAGTTTTTTAACATGTAACTTTTGTTATGGTTTTTATAGCGAAATTGTTGAGTTTTTTAACTTAAAAATTTTGTTATGGTTTTTATAGTGAGATTGTCGAGTTTTTTAACTTGCAAATATTGTTATGGTTTTTATAGTGAAATTGTTGAGTTTTTTTAACTTGATACTTTAGTTATGGTCTTTATTGTGAAATTGTTAAGTTTTATAACTTAGAAATTTTGTTATGGTTTTTGTAGTGAAATTATTGAGTTTTATCACTTGGGACTTTTTTTTTAATGGATTTTATAGTGAAATTGTTGAATTGTTTGACTTGGAACATCTATTATGGTTGTTATAGTGAAATTGTTGAGTTTTTTAATTTGAAATTTCTTTATGGTCTTTATTGTGAAATTGTTTTGTTTTTTAACTTGGAACTTTTTTGTGGTTTTTTATTATGAAATTGTTGAGATTTTTAACTTGTATCTTTTGCTATTGTTTATACATTGAAACTATTGAGTTTTTTAACTTGTAACTTTCATTGTGGTTTTTATAACGAAATTGTCGAGTTTTTTAACTTGTAAATTTTGTTATGGTTTTTATAGTGAATATGTTGAGTTTTTTAACTTGATACTTTAGTTGTGTTTTTTATTGTGAAATTGTTAGGTTTTATAACTTGGAACTTTTGTTATTGTTTTCGTAGTGAAATTATTGAGTTTTATAACTTGGAATTTTTTTTATGGTTTTTATAGTGAAATTGTTGAATTTTTTGTCTTGGATCTTCTATTATGGTTTTTAAAGCGGAATTGTTGAGTTTTATATTTTGAAACTTTTTTATGGTCTTTATTGTGAAATTGTTATGTTTTTTTAACTTGGAACTTTTTTTAATGGTTTTTTATTATGAAATTGTTGAGATTTTTAACTTGGAACTTTTGTTATGGTTTTTCATTGAAACTGTTGAGTTTCTTCACTTGTAACTTTGTTGTGGTTTTTATAGCGAAATTGTCGAGTTTTTTAACTTGCAAATTTTGTTATGGTTTTTATAGTGAAATTGTTGAGTTTTGTAACTTGATACTTTAGTTATGATTTTTATTGTGAAATTGATAATTTTTACAACTCGGGACTTTTGTTATGGTTTTTGTAGTGAAATTATTGAGTTTTATAACTTGGAACTTTTTTTATGGTTTTCATAGTGAAATTGTTGAATTTTTTGAATTGGAACTTCTATCATGGTTTTTATAGTGAAATTGTTGAGTTTTATATTTTGAAACTTTTTTATGGTCTTTATTGTGAAATTGTTGTGTTTGTTTAACTTGGAGCTTTTTTAATGGTTTTTTATTCTGAAATTGTTGAGATTTTTAACTTGGAACTTTCGTTATGGTTTTTACATTGAAACTGTAGATTTTTTTAACTTGAAACTTTTGATATGGTTTTTATAGCGAAATTGTTGAGTTTTTTAACTTGCAAAATTTGTTAAGGTTTTTATAGTGAAATATTTGAGTTTTTTAACTTGGAAATTCTGTTATGGTATTTATAATGAAATTGTTGAGCTTTTTTAACTTGATACTTTAGTTATGGTCTTTATTTTGAAATTGTTAAGTTTTATAACTTGGAACTTTGTTTATATTTTTTGTAGAGAAATTATAGAGTTTTATAACTTGGAACTTTTTTTATGGTGAAAATGTTGAATTTTATGACTTGGAACTTCTATTAGGGTTTTTATAGTGAAATTGTTGAGTTTTTTAATTTGAAACTTTTTTATGGTCTTTATTGTAAAATTGTTGAGTTTTTTTTAATCTAGATCTTTTTTTATGATTTTTTTATTATGAAATTGTTGAGATTTTTAACTTGGAATTTTTTTTATGCTTTTTACACTGAAATTTTTGAGTTTTTTAACATGTAACTTTTGTTATGGTTTTTATAGCGAAATTGTTGAGTTTTTTAACTTAAAAATTTTGTTATGGTTTTTATAGTGAGATTGTCGAGTTTTTTAACTTGCAAATATTGTTATGGTTTTTATAGTGAAATTGTTGAGTTTTTTTAACTTGATACTTTAGTTATGGTCTTTATTGTGAAATTGTTAAGTTTTATAACTTAGAAATTTTGTTATGGTTTTTGTAGTGAAATTATTGAGTTTTATCACTTGGGACTTTTTTTTTAATGGATTTTATAGTGAAATTGTTGAATTGTTTGACTTGGAACATCTATTATGGTTGTTATAGTGAAATTGTTGAGTTTTTTAATTTGAAATTTCTTTATGGTCTTTATTGTGAAATTGTTTTGTTTTTTAACTTGGAACTTTTTTTGTGGTTTTTTATTATGAAATTGTTGAGATTTTTAACTTGTATCTTTTGCTATTGTTTATACATTGAAACTATTGAGTTTTTTAACTTGTAACTTTCATTGTGGTTTTTATAACGAAATTGTCGAGTTTTTAACTTGTAAATTTTGTTATGGTTTTTATAGTGAATATGTTGAGTTTTTTAACTTGATACTTTAGTTGTGTTTTTTATTGTGAAATTGTTAGGTTTTATAACTTGGAACTTTTGTTATTGTTTTCGTAGTGAAATTATTGAGTTTTATAACTTGGAATTTTTTTTATGGTTTTTATAGTGAAATTGTTGAATTTTTTGTCTTGGATCTTCTATTATGGTTTTTAAAGCGGAATTGTTGAGTTTTATATTTTGAAACTTTTTTATGGTCTTTATTGTGAAATTGTTATGTTTTTTTAACTTGGAACTTTTTTTAATGGTTTTTTATTATGAAATTGTTGAGATTTTTAACTTGGAACTTTTGTTATGGTTTTTCATTGAAACTGTTGAGTTTCTTCACTTGTAACTTTGTTGTGGTTTTTATAGCGAAATTGTCGAGTTTTTTAACTTGCAAATTTTGTTATGGTTTTTATAGTGAAATTGTTGAGTTTTGTAACTTGATACTTTAGTTATGATTTTTATTGTGAAATTGATAATTTTACAACTCGGGACTTTTGTTATGGTTTTTGTAGTGAAATTATTGAGTTTTATAACTTGGAACTTTTTTTATGGTTTTCATAGTGAAATTGTTGAATTTTTTGAATTGGAACTTCTATCATGGTTTTTATAGTGAAATTGTTGAGTTTTATATTTTGAAACTTTTTTATGGTCTTTATTGTGAAATTGTTGTGTTTGTTTAACTTGGAGCTTTTTTAATGGTTTTTTATTCTGAAATTGTTGAGATTTTTAACTTGGAACTTTCGTTATGGTTTTTACATTGAAACTGTAGATTTTTTTAACTTGAAACTTTTGATATGGTTTTTATAGCGAAATTGTTGAGTTTTTTAACTTGCAAAATTTGTTAAGGTTTTTATAGTGAAATATTTGAGTTTTTAACTTGGAAATTCTGTTATGGTATTTATAATGAAATTGTTGAGCTTTTTAACTTGATACTTTAGTTATGGTCTTTATTTTGAAATTGTTAAGTTTTATAACTTGGAACTTTGTTTATATTTTTTGTAGAGAAATTATAGAGTTTTATAACTTGGAACTTTTTTTATGGTGAAAATGTTGAATTTTATGACTTGGAACTTCTATTAGGGTTTTTATAGTGAAATTGTTGAGTTTTTTAATTTGAAACTTTTTTATGGTCTTTATTGTAAAATTGTTGAGTTTTTTTTAATCTAGATCTTTTTTTATGATTTTTTTATTATGAAATTGTTGAGATTTTTAACTTGGAATTTTTTTTATGCTTTTTACACTGAAATTTTTGAGTTTTTTAACATGTAACTTTTGTTATGGTTTTTATAGCGAAATTGTTGAGTTTTTTAACTTAAAAATTTTGTTATGGTTTTTATAGTGAGATTGTCGAGTTTTTTAACTTGCAAATATTGTTATGGTTTTTATAGTGAAATTGTTGAGTTTTTTTAACTTGATACTTTAGTTATGGTCTTTATTGTGAAATTGTTAAGTTTTATAACTTAGAAATTTTGTTATGGTTTTTGTAGTGAAATTATGAGTTTTATCACTTGGGACTTTTTTTTTAATGGATTTTATAGTGAAATTGTTGAATTGTTTGACTTGGAACATCTATTATGGTTGTTATAGTGAAATTGTTGAGTTTTTTAATTTGAAATTTCTTTATGGTCTTTATTGTGAAATTGTTTTGTTTTTTAACTTGGAACTTTTTTTGTGGTTTTTTATTATGAAATTGTTGAGATTTTTAACTTGTATCTTTTGCTATTGTTTATACATTGAAACTATTGAGTTTTTAACTTGTAACTTTCATTGTGGTTTTTATAACGAAATTGTCGAGTTTTTTAACTTGTAAATTTTGTTATGGTTTTTATAGTGAATATGTTGAGTTTTTTAACTTGATACTTTAGTTGTGTTTTTTATTGTGAAATTGTTAGGTTTTTATAACTTGGAACTTTTGTTATTGTTTTCGTAGTGAAATTATTGAGTTTTATAACTTGGAATTTTTTTAATGGTTTTTATAGTGAAATTGTTGAATTTTTTGTCTTGGATCTTCTATTATGGTTTTTAAAGCGGAATTGTTGAGTTTTATATTTTGAAACTTTTTTATGGTCTTTATTGTGAAATTGTTATGTTTTTTTAACTTGGAACTTTTTTTAATGGTTTTTTATTATGAAATTGTTGAGATTTTTAACTTGGAACTTTTGTTATGGTTTTTCATTGAAACTGTTGAGTTTCTTCACTTGTAACTTTGTTGTGGTTTTTATAGCGAAATTGTCGAGTTTTTTAACTTGCAAATTTTGTTATGGTTTTTATAGTGAAATTGTTGAGTTTTGTAACTTGATACTTTAGTTATGATTTTTATTGTGAAATTGATAATTTTTACAACTCGGGACTTTTGTTATGGTTTTTGTAGTGAAATTATTGAGTTTTATAACTTGGAACTTTTTTTATGGTTTTCATAGTGAAATTGTTGAATTTTTTGAATTGGAACTTCTATCATGGTTTTTATAGTGAAATTGTTGAGTTTTATATTTTGAAACTTTTTTATGGTCTTTATTGTGAAATTGTTGTGTTTGTTTAACTTGGAGCTTTTTTAATGGTTTTTTATTCTGAAATTGTTGAGATTTTTAACTTGGAACTTTTGTTATGGTTTTTACATTGAAACAGTAGATTTTTTTAACTTGAAACTTTTGATGTGGTTTTTATAGCGAAATTGTTGAGTTTTTTAACTTGCAAAATTTGTTAAGGTTTTTATAGTGAAATTTTTGAGTTTTTTAACTTGGAAATTCTGTTATGGTATTTATAATGAAATTGTTGAGCTTTTTTAACTTGATACTTTATTTATGGTCTTTATTTTGAAATTGTTAAGTTTTATAACTTGGAACTTTGTTTATGGTTTTTGTAGAGAAATTATAGAGTTTTATAACTTGAAACTTTTTTTATGGTGAAAATGTTGAATTTTATGACTTGGAACTTCTATTAGGGTTTTTATAGTGAAATTGTTGAGTTTTTTAATTTGAAACTTTTTTATGGTCTTTATTGTAAAATTGTTGAGTTTTTTTTAATCTAGATCTTTTTTTATGATTTTTTTATTATGAAATTGTTGAGATTTTTAACTTGGAATTTTTTTTATGCTTTTTACACTGAAATTTTTGAGTTTTTTAACATGTAACTTTTGTTATGGTTTTTATAGCGAAATTGTTGAGTTTTTTAACTTAAAAATTTTGTTATGGTTTTTATAGTGAGATTGTCGAGTTTTTTAACTTGCAAATATTGTTATGGTTTTTATAGTGAAATTGTTGAGTTTTTTTAACTTGATACTTTAGTTATGGTCTTTATTGTGAAATTGTTAAGTTTTATAACTTAGAAATTTTGTTATGGTTTTTGTAGTGAAATTATTGAGTTTTATCACTTGGGACTTTTTTTTTAATGGATTTTATAGTGAAATTGTTGAATTGTTTGACTTGGAACATCTATTATGGTTGTTATAGTGAAATTGTTGAGTTTTTTAATTTGAAATTTCTTTATGGTCTTTATTGTGAAATTGTTTTGTTTTTTAACTTGGAACTTTTTTTGTGGTTTTTTATTATGAAATTGTTGAGATTTTTAACTTGTATCTTTTGCTATTGTTTATACATTGAAACTATTGAGTTTTTTAACTTGTAACTTTCATTGTGGTTTTTATAACGAAATTGTCGAGTTTTTTAACTTGTAAATTTTGTTATGGTTTTTATAGTGAATATGTTGAGTTTTTTAACTTGATACTTTAGTTGTGTTTTTTATTGTGAAATTGTTAGGTTTTATAACTTGGAACTTTTGTTATTGTTTTCGTAGTGAAATTATTGAGTTTTATAACTTGGAATTTTTTTTATGGTTTTTATAGTGAAATTGTTGAATTTTTTGTCTTGGATCTTCTATTATGGTTTTTAAAGCGGAATTGTTGAGTTTTATATTTTGAAACTTTTTTATGGTCTTTATTGTGAAATTGTTATGTTTTTTTAACTTGGAACTTTTTTTAATGGTTTTTTATTATGAAATTGTTTAACTTGGAACTTTTGTTATGGTTTTTCATTGAAACTGTTGAGTTTCTTCACTTGTAACTTTGTTGTGGTTTTTATAGCGAAATTGTCGAGTTTTTTAACTTGCAAATTTTGTTATGGTTTTTATAGTGAAATTGTTGAGTTTTGTAACTTGATACTTTAGTTATGATTTTTATTGTGAAATTGATAATTTTTACAACTCGGGACTTTTGTTATGGTTTTTGTAGTGAAATTATTGAGTTTTATAACTTGGAACTTTTTTTATGGTTTTCATAGTGAAATTGTTGAATTTTTTGAATTGGAACTTCTATCATGGTTTTTATAGTGAAATTGTTGAGTTTTATATTTTGAAACTTTTTTATGGTCTTTATTGTGAAATTGTTGTGTTTGTTTAACTTGGAGCTTTTTTAATGGTTTTTTATTCTGAAATTGTTGAGATTTTTAACTTGGAACTTTTGTTATGGTTTTTACATTGAAACTGTAGATTTTTTTAACTTGAAACTTTTGATGTGGTTTTTATAGCGAAATTGTTGAGTTTTTTAACTTGCAAAATTTGTTAAGGTTTTTATAGTGAAATTTTTGAGTTTTTTAACTTGGAAATTCTGTTATGGTATTTATAATGAAATTGTTGAGCTTTTTTAACTTGATACTTTAGCTATGGTCTTTATTTTGAAATTGTTAAGTTTTATAACTTGGAACTTTGTTTATGGTTTTTGTAGAGAAATTATAGAGTTTTATAACTTGGAACTTTTTTTATGGTGAAAATGTTGAATTTTATGACTTGGAACTTCTATTAGGGTTTTTATAGTGAAATTGTTGAGTTTTTTAATTTGAAACTTTTTTATGGTCTTTATTGTAAAATTGTTGAGTTTTTTTTAATCTAGATCTTTTTTTATGATTTTTTTATTATGAAATTGTTGAGATTTTTAACTTGGAATTTTTTTTATGCTTTTTACACTGAAATTTTTGAGTTTTTTAACATGTAACTTTTGTTATGGTTTTTATAGCGAAATTGTTGAGTTTTTTAACTTAAAAATTTTGTTATGGTTTTTATAGTGAGATTGTCGAGTTTTTTAACTTGCAAATATTGTTATGGTTTTTATAGTGAAATTGTTGAGTTTTTTTAACTTGATACTTTAGTTATGGTCTTTATTGTGAAATTGTTAAGTTTTATAACTTAGAAATTTTGTTATGGTTTTTGTAGTGAAATTATTGAGTTTTATCACTTGGGACTTTTTTTTTAATGGATTTTATAGTGAAATTGTTGAATTGTTTGACTTGGAACATCTATTATGGTTGTTATAGTGAAATTGTTGAGTTTTTTAATTTGAAATTTCTTTATGGTCTTTATTGTGAAATTGTTTTGTTTTTTAACTTGGAACTTTTTTTGTGGTTTTTTATTATGAAATTGTTGAGATTTTTAACTTGTATCTTTTGCTATTGTTTATACATTGAAACTATTGAGTTTTTTAACTTGTAACTTTCATTGTGGTTTTTATAACGAAATTGTCGAGTTTTTTAACTTGTAAATTTTGTTATGGTTTTTATAGTGAATATGTTGAGTTTTTTAACTTGATACTTTAGTTGTGTTTTTTATTGTGAAATTGTTAGGTTTTATAACTTGGAACTTTTGTTATTGTTTTCGTAGTGAAATTATTGAGTTTTATAACTTGGAATTTTTTTTATGGTTTTTATAGTGAAATTGTTGAATTTTTTGTCTTGGATCTTCTATTATGGTTTTTAAAGCGGAATTGTTGAGTTTTATATTTTGAAACTTTTTTATGGTCTTTATTGTGAAATTGTTATGTTTTTTTAACTTGGAACTTTTTTTAATGGTTTTTTATTATGAAATTGTTGAGATTTTTAACTTGGAACTTTTGTTATGGTTTTTCATTGAAACTGTTGAGTTTCTTCACTTGTAACTTTGTTGTGGTTTTTATAGCGAAATTGTCGAGTTTTTTAACTTGCAAATTTTGTTATGGTTTTTATAGTGAAATTGTTGAGTTTTGTAACTTGATACTTTAGTTATGATTTTTATTGTGAAATTGATAATTTTTACAACTCGGGACTTTTGTTATGGTTTTTGTAGTGAAATTATTGAGTTTTATAACTTGGAACTTTTTTTATGGTTTTCATAGTGAAATTGTTGAATTTTTTGAATTGGAACTTCTATCATGGTTTTTATAGTGAAATTGTTGAGTTTTATATTTTGAAACTTTTTTATGGTCTTTATTGTGAAATTGTTGTGTTTGTTTAACTTGGAGCTTTTTTAATGGTTTTTTATTCTGAAATTGTTGAGATTTTTAACTTGGAACTTTTGTTATGGTTTTTACATTGAAACTGTAGATTTTTTTAACTTGAAACTTTTGATATGGTTTTTATAGCGAAATTGTTGAGTTTTTTAACTTGCAAAATTTGTTAAGGTTTTTATAGTGAAATATTTGAGTTTTTTAACTTGGAAATTCTGTTATGGTATTTATAATGAAATTGTTGAGCTTTTTTAACTTGATACTTTAGTTATGGTCTTTATTTTGAAATTGTTAAGTTTTATAACTTGGAACTTTGTTTATAGTTTTTGTAGAGAAATTATAGAGTTTTATAACTTGGAACTTTTTTTATGGTGAAAATGTTGAATTTTATGACTTGGAACTTCTATTAGGGTTTTTATAGTGAAATTGTTGAGTTTTTTAATTTGAAACTTTTTTATGGTCTTTATTGTAAAATTGTTGAGTTTTTTTTAATCTAGATCTTTTTTTATGATTTTTTTATTATGAAATTGTTGAGATTTTTAACTTGGAATTTTTTTTATGCTTTTTACACTGAAATTTTTGAGTTTTTTAACATGTAACTTTTGTTATGGTTTTTATAGCGAAATTGTTGAGTTTTTTAACTTAAAAATTTTGTTATGGTTTTTATAGTGAGATTGTCGAGTTTTTTAACTTGCAAATATTGTTATGGTTTTTATAGTGAAATTGTTGAGTTTTTTTAACTTGATACTTTAGTTATGGTCTTTATTGTGAAATTGTTAAGTTTTATAACTTAGAAATTTTGTTATGGTTTTTGTAGTGAAATTATTGAGTTTTATCACTTGGGACTTTTTTTTTAATGGATTTTATAGTGAAATTGTTGAATTGTTTGACTTGGAACATCTATTATGGTTGTTATAGTGAAATTGTTGAGTTTTTTAATTTGAAATTTCTTTATGGTCTTTATTGTGAAATTGTTTTGTTTTTTAACTTGGAACTTTTTTTGTGGTTTTTTATTATGAAATTGTTGAGATTTTTAACTTGTATCTTTTGCTATTGTTTATACATTGAAACTATTGAGTTTTTTAACTTGTAACTTTCATTGTGGTTTTTATAACGAAATTGTCGAGTTTTTTAACTTGTAAATTTTGTTATGGTTTTTATAGTGAATATGTTGAGTTTTTTAACTTGATACTTTAGTTGTGTTTTTTATTGTGAAATTGTTAGGTTTTATAACTTGGAACTTTTGTTATTGTTTTCGTAGTGAAATTATTGAGTTTTATAACTTGGAATTTTTTTAATGGTTTTTATAGTGAAATTGTTGAATTTTTTGTCTTGGATCTTCTATTATGGTTTTTAAAGCGGAATTGTTGAGTTTTATATTTTGAAACTTTTTTATGGTCTTTATTGTGAAATTGTTATGTTTTTTTAACTTGGAACTTTTTTTAATGGTTTTTTATTATGAAATTGTTGAGATTTTTAACTTGGAACTTTTGTTATGGTTTTTCATTGAAACTGTTGAGTTTCTTCACTTGTAACTTTGTTGTGGTTTTTATAGCGAAATTGTCGAGTTTTTTAACTTGCAAATTTTGTTATGGTTTTTATAGTGAAATTGTTGAGTTTTGTAACTTGATACTTTAGTTATGATTTTTATTGTGAAATTGATAATTTTTACAACTCGGGACTTTTGTTATGGTTTTTGTAGTGAAATTATTGAGTTTTATAACTTGGAACTTTTTTTATGGTTTTCATAGTGAAATTGTTGAATTTTTTGAATTGGAACTTCTATCATGGTTTTTATAGTGAAATTGTTGAGTTTTATATTTTGAAACTTTTTTATGGTCTTTATTGTGAAATTGTTGTGTTTGTTTAACTTGGAGCTTTTTTAATGGTTTTTTATTCTGAAATTGTTGAGATTTTTAACTTGGAACTTTTGTTATGGTTTTTACATTGAAACAGTAGATTTTTTTAACTTGAAACTTTTGATGTGGTTTTTATAGCGAAATTGTTGAGTTTTTTAACTTGCAAAATTTGTTAAGGTTTTTATAGTGAAATTTTTGAGTTTTTTAACTTGGAAATTCTGTTATGGTATTTATAATGAAATTGTTGAGCTTTTTTAACTTGATACTTTATTTATGGTCTTTATTTTGAAATTGTTAAGTTTTATAACTTGGAACTTTGTTTATGGTTTTTGTAGAGAAATTATAGAGTTTTATAACTTGAAACTTTTTTTATGGTGAAAATGTTGAATTTTATGACTTGGAACTTCTATTAGGGTTTTTATAGTGAAATTGTTGAGTTTTTTAATTTGAAACTTTTTTATGGTCTTTATTGTAAAATTGTTGAGTTTTTTTTAATCTAGATCTTTTTTTATGATTTTTTTATTATGAAATTGTTGAGATTTTTAACTTGGAATTTTTTTTATGCTTTTTACACTGAAATTTTTGAGTTTTTTAACATGTAACTTTTGTTATGGTTTTTATAGCGAAATTGTTGAGTTTTTTAACTTAAAAATTTTGTTATGGTTTTTATAGTGAGATTGTCGAGTTTTTTAACTTGCAAATATTGTTATGGTTTTTATAGTGAAATTGTTGAGTTTTTTTAACTTGATACTTTAGTTATGGTCTTTATTGTGAAATTGTTAAGTTTTATAACTTAGAAATTTTGTTATGGTTTTTGTAGTGAAATTATTGAGTTTTATCACTTGGGACTTTTTTTTTTTATGGATTTTATAGTGAAATTGTTGAATTGTTTGACTTGGAACATCTATTATGGTTGTTATAGTGAAATTGTTGAGTTTTTTAATTTGAAATTTCTTTATGGTCTTTATTGTGAAATTGTTTTGTTTTTTAACTTGGAACTTTTTTTGTGGTTTTTTATTATGAAATTGTTGAGATTTTTAACTTGTATCTTTTGCTATTGTTTATACATTGAAACTATTGAGTTTTTTAACTTGTAACTTTCATTGTGGTTTTTATAACGAAATTGTCGAGTTTTTTAACTTGTAAATTTTGTTATGGTTTTTATAGTGAATATGTTGAGTTTTTTAACTTGATACTTTAGTTGTGTTTTTTATTGTGAAATTGTTAGGTTTTATAACTTAGAACTTTTGTTATTGTTTTCGTAGTGAAATTATTGAGTTTTATAACTTGGAATTTTTTTTATGGTTTTTATAGTGAAATTGTTGAATTTTTTGTCTTGGATCTTCTATTCTGGTTTTTAAAGCGGAATTGTTGAGTTTTATATTTTGAAACTTTTTTATGGTCTTTATTGTGAAATTGTTATGTTTTTTTAACTTGGAACTTTTTTTAATGGTTTTTTATTATGAAATTGTTGAGATTTTTAACTTGGAACTTTTGTTATGGTTTTTCATTGAAACTGTTGAGTTTCTTCACTTGTAACTTTGTTGTGGTTTTTATAGCGAAATTGTCGAGTTTTTTAACTTGCAAATTTTGTTATGGTTTTTATAGTGAAATTGTTGAGTTTTGTAACTTGATACTTTAGTTATGATTTTTATTGTGAAATTGATAATTTTTACAACTCGGGACTTTTGTTATGGTTTTTGTAGTGAAATTATTGAGTTTTATAACTTGGAACTTTTTTTATGGTTTTCATAGTGAAATTGTTGAATTTTTTGAATTGGAACTTCTATCATGGTTTTTATAGTGAAATTGTTGAGTTTTATATTTTGAAACTTTTTTATGGTCTTTATTGTGAAATTGTTGTGTTTGTTTAACTTGGAGCTTTTTTAATGGTTTTTTATTCTGAAATTGTTGAGATTTTTAACTTGGAACTTTTGTTATGGTTTTTACATTGAAACTGTAGATTTTTTTAACTTGAAACTTTTGATGTGGTTTTTATAGCGAAATTGTTGAGTTTTTTAACTTGCAAAATTTGTTAAGGTTTTTATAGTGAAATTTTTGAGTTTTTTAACTTGGAAATTCTGGTATGGTATTTATAATGAAATTGTTGAGCTTTTTTAACTTGATACTTTAGTTATGGTCTTTATTTTGAAATTGTTAAGTTTTATAACTTGGAACTTTGTTTATGGTTTTTGTAGAGAAATTATAGAGTTTTATAACTTGGAACTTTTTTTATGGTGAAAATGTTGAATTTTATGACTTGGAACTTCTATTAGGGTTTTTATAGTGAAATTGTTGAGTTTTTTAATTTGAAACTTTTTTATGGTCTTTATTGTAAAATTGTTGAGTTTTTTTTAATCTAGATCTTTTTTTATGATTTTTTTATTATGAAATTGTTGAGATTTTTAACTTGGAATTTTTTTTATGCTTTTTACACTGAAATTTTTGAGTTTTTTAACATGTAACTTTTGTTATGGTTTTTATAGCGAAATTGTTGAGTTTTTTAACTTAAAAATTTTGTTATGGTTTTTATAGTGAGATTGTCGAGTTTTTTAACTTGCAAATATTGTTATGGTTTTTATAGTGAAATTGTTGAGTTTTTTTAACTTGATACTTTAGTTATGGTCTTTATTGTGAAATTGTTAAGTTTTATAACTTAGAAATTTTGTTATGGTTTTTGTAGTGAAATTATTGAGTTTTATCACTTGGGACTTTTTTTTTAATGGATTTTATAGTGAAATTGTTGAATTGTTTGACTTGGAACATCTATTATGGTTGTTATAGTGAAATTGTTGAGTTTTTTAATTTGAAATTTCTTTATGGTCTTTATTGTGAAATTGTTTTGTTTTTTAACTTGGAACTTTTTTTGTGGTTTTTTATTATGAAATTGTTGAGATTTTTAACTTGTATCTTTTGCTATTGTTTATACATTGAAACTATTGAGTTTTTTAACTTGTAACTTTCATTGTGGTTTTTATAACGAAATTGTCGAGTTTTTTAACTTGTAAATTTTGTTATGGTTTTTATAGTGAATATGTTGAGTTTTTTAACTTGATACTTTAGTTGTGTTTTTTATTGTGAAATTGTTAGGTTTTATAACTTGGAACTTTTGTTATTGTTTTCGTAGTGAAATTATTGAGTTTTATAACTTGGAATTTTTTTTATGGTTTTTATAGTGAAATTGTTGAATTTTTTGTCTTGGATCTTCTATTATGGTTTTTAAAGCGGAATTGTTGAGTTTTATATTTTGAAACTTTTTTATGGTCTTTATTGTGAAATTGTTATGTTTTTTTAACTTGGAACTTTTTTTAATGGTTTTTTATTATGAAATTGTTGAGATTTTTAACTTGGAACTTTTGTTATGGTTTTTCATTGAAACTGTTGAGTTTCTTCACTTGTAACTTTGTTGTGGTTTTTATAGCGAAATTGTCGAGTTTTTTAACTTGCAAATTTTGTTATGGTTTTTATAGTGAAATTGTTGAGTTTTGTAACTTGATACTTTAGTTATGATTTTTATTGTGAAATTGATAATTTTTACAACTCGGGACTTTTGTTATGGTTTTTGTAGTGAAATTATTGAGTTTTATAACTTGGAACTTTTTTTATGGTTTTCATAGTGAAATTGTTGAATTTTTTGAATTGGAACTTCTATCATGGTTTTTATAGTGAAATTGTTGAGTTTTATATTTTGAAACTTTTTTATGGTCTTTATTGTGAAATTGTTGTGTTTGTTTAACTTGGAGCTTTTTTAATGGTTTTTTATTCTGAAATTGTTGAGATTTTTAACTTGGAACTTTTGTTATGGTTTTTACATTGAAACTGTAGATTTTTTTAACTTGAAACTTTTGATGTGGTTTTTATAGCGAAATTGTTGAGTTTTTTAACTTGCAAAATTTGTTAAGGTTTTTATAGTGAAATTTTTGAGTTTTTTAACTTGGAAATTCTGTTATGGTATTTATAATGAAATTGTTGAGCTTTTTTAACTTGATACTTTAGTTATGGTCTTTATTTTGAAATTGTTAAGTTTTATAACTTGGAACTTTGTTTATGGTTTTTGTAGAGAAATTATAGAGTTTTATAACTTGAAACTTTTTTTATGGTGAAAATGTTGAATTTTATGACTTGGAACTTCTATTAGGGTTTTTATAGTGAAATTGTTGAGTTTTTTAATTTGAAACTTTTTTATGGTCTTTATTGTAAAATTGTTGAGTTTTTTTTAATCCAGATCTTTTTTTATGATTTTTTTATTATGAAATTGTTGAGATTTTTAACTTGGAATTTTTTTTATGCTTTTTACACTGAAATTTTTGAGTTTTTTAACATGTAACTTTTGTTATGGTTTTTATAGCGAAATTGTTGAGTTTTTTAACTTAAAAATTTTGTTATGGTTTTTATAGTGAGATTGTCGAGTTTTTTAACTTGCAAATATTGTTATGGTTTTTATAGTGAAATTGTTGAGTTTTTTTAACTTGATACTTTAGTTATGGTCTTTATTGTGAAATTGTTCAGTTTTATAACTTAGAAATTTTGTTATGGTTTTTTGTAGTGAAATTATTGAGTTTTATCACTTGGGACTTTTTTTTTATGGATTTTATAGTGAAATTGTTGAATTGTTTGACTTGGAACATCTATTATGGTTGTTATAGTGAAATTGTTGAGTTTTTTAATTTGAAATTTCTTTATGGTCTTTATTGTGAAATTGTTTTGTTTTTTAACTTGGAACTTTTTTTGTGGTTTTTTATTATGAAATTGTTGAGAATTTTAACTTGTATCTTTTGCTATTGTTTATACATTGAAACTATTGAGTTTTTTAACTTGTAACTTTCATTGTGGTTTTTATAACGAAATTGTCGAGTTTTTTAAGTTGTAAATTTTGTTCTGGTTTTTATAGTGAATATGTTGAGTTTTTTAACTTGATACTTTAGTTGTGTTTTTTATTGTGAAATTGTTAGGTTTTATAACTTGGAACTTTTGTTATTGTTTTCGTAGTGAAATTATTGAGTTTTATAACTTGGAATTTTTTTTATGGTTTTTATAGTGAAATTGTTGAATTTTTTGTCTTGGATCTTCTATTATGGTTTTTAAAGCGGAATTGTTGAGTTTTATATTTTGAAACTTTTTTATGGTCTTTATTGTGAAATTGTTATGTTTTTTTAACTTGGAACTTTTTTTAATGGTTTTTTATTGTGAAATTGTTGAGATTTTTAACTTGGAACTTTTGTTATGGTTTTTCATTGAAACTGTTGAGTTTCTTCACTTGTAACTTTGTTGTGGTTTTTATAGCGAAATTGTCGAGTTTTTTAACTTGCAAATTTTGTTATGGTTTTTATAGTGAAACTGTTGAGTTTTGTAACTTGATACTTTAGTTATGATTTTTATTGTGAAATTGATAATTTTTACAACTCGGGACTTTTGTTATGGTTTTTGTAGTGAAATTATTGAGTTTTATAACTTGGAACTTTTTTTATGGTTTTCATAGTGAAATTGTTGAATTTTTTGAATTGGAACTTCTATCATGGTTTTTATAGTGAAATTGTTGAGTTTTATATTTTGAAACTTTTTTATGGTCTTTATTGTGAAATTGTTGTGTTTGTTTAACTTGGAGCTTTTTTAATGGTTTTTTATTCTGAAATTGTTGAGATTTTTAACTTGGAACTTTTGTTATGGTTTTTACATTGAAACTGTAGATTTTTTTTAACTTGAAACTTTTGATGTGGTTTTTATAGCGAAATTGTTGAGTTTTTTAACTTGCAAAATTTGTTAAGGTTTTTATAGTGAAATTTTTGAGTTTTTTTAACTTGGAAATTCTGTTATGGTATTTATAATGAAATTGTTGAGCTTTTTTAACTTGATACTTTAGTTATGGTCTTTATTTTGAAATTGTTAAGTTTTATAACTTGGAACTTTGTTTATGGTTTTTGTAGAGAAATTATAGAGTTTTATAACTTGGAACTTTTTTTATGGTGAAAATGTTGAATTTTATGACTTGGAACTTCTATTAGGGTTTTTATAGTGAAATTGTTGAGTTTTTTAATTTGAAACTTTTTTATGGTCTTTATTGTAAAATTGTTGAGTTTTTTTTAATCTAGATCTTTTTTTATGATTTTTTTATTATGAAATTGTTGAGATTTTTAACTTGGAATTTTTTTTATGCTTTTTACACTGAAATTTTTGAGTTTTTTAACATGTAACTTTTGTTATGGTTTTTATAGCGAAATTGTTGAGTTTTTTAACTTAAAAATTTTGTTATGGTTTTTATAGTGAGATTGTCGAGTTTTTTAACTTGCAAATATTGTTATGGTTTTTATAGTGAAATTGTTGAGTTTTTTTAACTTGATACTTTAGTTATGGTCTTTATTGTGAAATTGTTAAGTTTTATAACTTAGAAATTTTGTTATGGTTTTTGTAGTGAAATTATTGAGTTTTATCACTTGGGACTTTTTTTTTAATGGATTTTATAGTGAAATTGTTGAATTGTTTGACTTGGAACATCTATTATGGTTGTTATAGTGAAATTGTTGAGTTTTTTAATTTGAAATTTCTTTATGGTCTTTATTGTGAAATTGTATTGTTTTTTAACTTGGAACTTTTTTTGTGGTTTTTTATTATGAAATTGTTGAGATTTTTAACTTGTATCTTTTGCTATTGTTTATACATTGAAACTATTGAGTTTTTTAACTTGTAACTTTCATTGTGGTTTTTATAACGAAATTGTCGAGTTTTTTAACTTGTAAATTTTGTTATGGTTTTTATAGTGAATATGTTGAGTTTTTTAACTTGATACTTTAGTTGTGTTTTTTATTGTGAAATTGTTAGGTTTTATAACTTGGAACTTTTGTTATTGTTTTCGTAGTGAAATTATTGAGTTTTATAACTTGGAATTTTTTTTATGGTTTTTATAGTGAAATTGTTGAATTTTTTTTCTTGGATCTTCTATTCTGGTTTTTAAAGCGGAATTGTTGAGTTTTATATTTTGAAACTTTTTTATGGTCTTTATTGTAAAATTGTTATGTTTTTTTAACTTGGAACTTTTTTTAATGGTTTTTTATTATGAAATTGTTGAGATTTTTAACTTGGAACTTTTGTTATGGTTTTTCATTGAAACTGTTGAGTTTCTTCACTTGTAACTTTGTTGTGGTTTTTATAGCGAAATTGTCGAGTTTTTTAACTTGCAAATTTTGTTATGGTTTTTATAGTGAAATTGTTGAGTTTTGTAACTTGATACTTTAGTTATGATTTTTATTGTGAAATTGATAATTTTTACAACTCGGGACTTTTGTTATGGTTTTTGTAGTGAAATTATTGAGTTTTATAACTTGGAACTTTTTTTATGGTTTTCATAGTGAAATTGTTGAATTTTTTGAATTGGAACTTCTATCATGGTTTTTATAGTGAAATTGTTGAGTTTTATATTTTGAAACTTTTTTATGGTCTTTATTGTGAAATTGTTGTGTTTGTTTAACTTGGAGCTTTTTTAATGGTTTTTTATTCTGAAATTGTTGAGATTTTTAACTTGGAACTTTTGTTATGGTTTTTACATTGAAACTGTAGATTTTTTTAACTTGAAACTTTTGATGTGGTTTTTATAGCGAAATTGTTGAGTTTTTTAACTTGCAAAATTTGTTAAGGTTTTTATAGTGAAATTTTTGAGTTTTTTAACTTGGAAATTCTGTTATGGTATTTATAATGAAATTGTTGAGCTTTTTTAACTTGATACTTTAGTTATGGTCTTTATTTTGAAATTGTTAAGTTTTATAACTTGAAACTTTGTTTATGGTTTTTGTAGAGAAATTATAGAGTTTTATAACTTGGAACTTTTTTTATGGTGAAAATGTTGAATTTTATGACTTGGAACTTCTATTAGGGTTTTTATAGTGAAATTGTTGAGTTTTTTAATTTGAAACTTTTTTATGGTCTTTATTGTAAAATTGTTGAGTTTTTTTTAATCTAGATCTTTTTTTATGATTTTTTTATTATGAAATTGTTGAGATTTTTAAATTGGAATTTTTTTTATGCTTTTTACACTGAAATTTTTGAGTTTTTTAACATGTAACTTTTGTTATGGTTTTTATAGCGAAATTGTTGAGTTTTTTAACTTAAAAATTTTGTTATGGTTTTTATAGTGAGATTGTCGAGTTTTTTAACTTGCAAATATTGTTATGGTTTTTATAGTGAAATTGTTGAGTTTTTTTAACTTGATACTTTAGTTAGGGTCTTTATTGTGAAATTGTTAAGTTTTATAACTTAGAAATTTTTGTTATGGTTTTTGTAGTGATATTATTGAGTTTTATCACTTGGGACTTTTTTTTTTATGGATTTTATAGTGAAATTGTTGAATTGTTTGACTTGGAACATCTATTATGGTTGTTATAGTGAAATTGTTGAGTTTTTTAATTTGAAATTTCTTTATGGTCTTTATTGTGAAATTGTTTTGTTTTTTAACTTGGAACTTTTTTTGTGGTTTTTTATTATGAAATTGTTGAGATTTTTAACTTGTATCTTTTGCTATTGTTTATACATTGAAACTATTGAGTTTTTTAACTTGTAACTTTCATTGTGGTTTTTATAACGAAATTGTCGAGTTTTTTAACTTGTAAATTTTGTTATGGTTTTTATAGTGAATATGTTGAGTTTTTTAACTTGATACTTTAGTTGTGTTTTTTATTGTGAAATTGTTAGGTTTTATAACTTGGAACTTTTATTATTGTTTTCGTAGTGAAATTATTGAGTTTTATAACTTGGAATTTTTTTTATGGTTTTTATAGTGAAATTGTTGAATTTTTTGTCTTGGATCTTCTATTATGGTTTTTAAAGCGGAATTGTTGAGTTTTATATTTTGAAACTTTTTTATGGTCTTTATTGTGAAATTGTTATGTTTTTTTAACTTGGAACTTTTTTAATGGTTTTTTATTATGAAATTGTTGAGATTTTTAACTTGGAACTTTTGTTATGGTTTTTCATTGAAACTGTTGAGTTTCTTCACTTGTAACTTTGTTGTGGTTTTTATAGCGAAATTGTCGAGTTTTTTAACTTGCAAATTTTGTTATGGTTTTTATAGTGAAATTGTTGAGTTTTGTAACTTGATACTTTAGTTATGATTTTTATTGTGAAATTGATAATTTTTACAACTCGGGACTTTTGTTATGGTTTTTGTAGTGAAATTATTGAGTTTTATAACTTGGAACTTTTTTTATGGTTTTCATAGTGAAATTGTTGAATTTTTTGAATTGGAACTTCTATCATGGTTTTTATAGTGAAATTGTTGAGTTTTATATTTTGAAACTTTTTTATGGTCTTTATTGTGAAATTGTTGTGTTTGTTTAACTTGGAGCTTTTTTAATGGTTTTTTATTCTGAAATTGTTGAGATTTTTAACTTGGAACTTTTGTTATGGTTTTTACATTGAAACTGTAGATTTTTTTAACTTGAAACTTTTGATGTGGTTTTTATAGCGAAATTGTTGAGTTTTTTAACTTGCAAAATTTGTTAAGGTTTTTATAGTGAAATTTTTGAGTTTTTTAACTTGGAAATTCTGTTATGGTATTTATAATGAAATTGTTGAGCTTTTTTAACTTGATACTTTAGTTATGGTCTTTATTTTGAAATTGTTAAGTTTTATAACTTGAAACTTTGTTTATGGTTTTTGTAGAGAAATTATAGAGTTTTATAACTTGGAACTTTTTTTATGGTGAAAATGTTGAATTTTATGACTTGGAACTTCTATTAGGGTTTTTATAGTGAAATTGTTGAGTTTTTTAATTTGAAACTTTTTTATGGTCTTTATTGTAAAATTGTTGAGTTTTTTTTAATCTAGATCTTTTTTTATGATTTTTTTATTATGAAATTGTTGAGATTTTTAAATTGGAATTTTTTTTATGCTTTTTACACTGAAATTTTTGAGTTTTTTAACATGTAACTTTTGTTATGGTTTTTATAGCGAAATTGTTGAGTTTTTTAACTTAAAAATTTTGTTATGGTTTTTATAGTGAGATTGTCGAGTTTTTTAACTTGCAAATATTGTTATGGTTTTTATAGTGAAATTGTTGAGTTTTTTTAACTTGATACTTTAGTTATGGTCTTTATTGTGAAATTGTTAAGTTTTATAACTTAGAAATTTTGTTATGGTTTTTGTAGTGATATTATTGAGTTTTATCACTTGGGACTTTTTTTTTTATGGATTTTATAGTGAAATTGTTGAATTGTTTGACTTGGAACATCTATTATGGTTGTTATAGTGAAATTGTTGAGTTTTTTAATTTGAAATTTCTTTATGGTCTTTATTGTGAAATTGTTTTGTTTTTTAACTTGGAACTTTTTTTGTGGTTTTTTATTATGAAATTGTTGAGATTTTTAACTTGTATCTTTTGCTATTGTTTATACATTGAAACTATTGAGTTTTTTAACTTGTAACTTTCATTGTGGTTTTTATAACGAAATTGTCGAGTTTTTTAACTTGTAAATTTTGTTATGGTTTTTATAGTGAATATGTTGAGTTTTTTAACTTGATACTTTAGTTGTGTTTTTTATTGTGAAATTGTTAGGTTTTATAACTTGGAACTTTTATTATTGTTTTCGTAGTGAAATTATTGAGTTTTATAACTTGGAATTTTTTATATGGTTTTTATAGTGAAATTGTTGAATTTTTTGTCTTGGATCTTCTATTATGGTTTTTAAAGCGGAATTGTTGAGTTTTATATTTTGAAACTTTTTTATGGTCTTTATTGTGAAATTGTTATGTTTTTTTAACTTGGAACTTTTTTTAATGGTTTTTTATTATGAAATTGTTGAGATTTTTAACTTGGAACTTTTGTTATGGTTTTTCATTGAAACTGTTGAGTTTCTTCACTTGTAACTTTGTTGTGGTTTTTATAGCGAAATTGTCGAGTTTTTTAACTTGCAAATTTTGTTATGGTTTTTATAGTGAAATTGTTGAGTTTTGTAACTTGATACTTTAGTTATGATTTTTATTGTGAAATTGATAATTTTTACAACTCGGGACTTTTGTTATGGTTTTTGTAGTGAAATTATTGAGTTTTATAACTTGGAACTTTTTTTATGGTTTTCATAGTGAAATTGTTGAATTTTTTGAATTGGAACTTCTATCATGGTTTTTATAGTGAAATTGTTGAGTTTTATATTTTGAAACTTTTTTATGGTCTTTATTGTGAAATTGTTGTGTTTGTTTAACTTGGAGCTTTTTTAATGGTTTTTTATTCTGAAATTGTTGAGATTTTTAACTTGGAACTTTTGTTATGGTTTTTACATTGAAACTGTAGATTTTTTTAACTTGAAACTTTTGATGTGGTTTTTATAGCGAAATTGTTGAGTTTTTTAACTTGCAAAATTTGTTAAGGTTTTTATAGTGAAATTTTTGAGTTTTTTAACTTGGAAATTCTGTTATGGTATTTATAATGAAATTGTTGAGCTTTTTTAACTTGATACTTTAGTTATGGTCTTTATTTTGAAATTGTTAAGTTTTATAACTTGGAACTTTGTTTATGGTTTTTGTAGAGAAATTATAGAGTTTTATAACTTGAAACTTTTTTTATGGTGAAAATGTTGAATTTTATGACTTGGAACTTCTATTAGGGTTTTTATAGTGAAATTGTTGAGTTTTTTAATTTGAAACTTTTTTATGGTCTTTATTGTAAAATTGTTGAGTTTTTTTTAATCCAGATCTTTTTTTATGATTTTTTTATTATGAAATTGTTGAGATTTTTAACTTGGAATTTTTTTTATGCTTTTTACACTGAAATTTTTGAGTTTTTTAACATGTAACTTTTGTTATGGTTTTTATAGCGAAATTGTTGAGTTTTTTAACTTAAAAATTTTGTTATGGTTTTTATAGTGAGATTGTCGAGTTTTTTAACTTGCAAATATTGTTATGGTTTTTATAGTGAAATTGTTGAGTTTTTTTAACTTGATACTTTAGTTATGGTCTTTATTGTGAAATTGTTCAGTTTTATAACTTAGAAATTTTGTTATGGTTTTTGTAGTGAAATTATTGAGTTTTATCACTTGGGACTTTTTTTTTATGGATTTTATAGTGAAATTGTTGAATTGTTTGACTTGGAACATCTATTATGGTTGTTATAGTGAAATTGTTGAGTTTTTTAATTTGAAATTTCTTTATGGTCTTTATTGTGAAATTGTTTTGTTTTTTAACTTGGAACTTTTTTTATGGTTTTCATAGTGAAATTGTTGAATTTTTTGAATTGGAACTTCTATCATGGTTTTTATAGTGAAATTGTTGAGTTTTATATTTTGAAACTTTTTTATGGTCTTTATTGTGAAATTGTTGTGTTTGTTTAACTTGGAGCTTTTTTAATGGTTTTTTATTCTGAAATTGTTGAGATTTTTAACTTGGAACTTTTGTTATGGTTTTTACATTGAAACTGTAGATTTTTTTAACTTGAAACTTTTGATGTGGTTTTTATAGCGAAATTGTTGAGTTTTTTAACTTGCAAAATTTGTTAAGGTTTTTATAGTGAAATTTTTGAGTTTTTTAACTTGGAAATTCTGTTATGGTATTTATAATGAAATTGTTGAGCTTTTTTAACTTGATACTTTAGTTATGGTCTTTATTTTGAAATTGTTAAGTTTTATAACTTGGAACTTTGTTTATGGTTTTTGTAGAGAAATTATAGAGTTTTATAACTTGGAACTTTTTTTATGGTGAAAATGTTGAATTTTATGACTTGGAACTTCTATTAGGGTTTTTATAGTGAAATTGTTGAGTTTTTTAATTTGAAACTTTTTTATGGTCTTTATTGTAAAATTGTTGAGTTTTTTTTAATCTAGATCTTTTTTTATGATTTTTTTATTATGAAATTGTTGAGATTTTTAACTTGGAATTTTTTTTATGCTTTTTACACCGAAATTTTTGAGTTTTTTAACATGTAACTTTTGTTATGGTTTTTATAGCGAAATTGTTGAGTTTTTTAACTTAAAAATTTTGTTATGGTTTTTATAGTGAGATTGTCGAGTTTTTTAACTTGCAAATATTGTTATGGTTTTTATAGTGAAATTGTTGAGTTTTTTTAACTTGATACTTTAGTTATGGTCTTTATTGTGAAATTGTTAAGTTTTATAACTTAGAAATTTTGTTATGGTTTTTGTAGTGAAATTATTGAGTTTTATCACTTGGGACTTTTTTTTTTATGGATTTTATAGTGAAATTGTTGAATTATTTGACTTGGAACATCTATTATGGTTGTTATAGTGAAATTGTTGAGTTTTTTAATTTGAAATTTCTTTATGGTCTTTATTGTGAAATTGTTTTGTTTTTTAACTTGGAACTTTTTTTGTGGTTTTTTATTATGAAATTGTTGAGATTTTTAACTTGTATCTTTTGCTATTGTTTATACATTGAAACTATTGAGTTTTTTAACTTGTAACTTTCATTGTGGTTTTTATAACGAAATTGTCGAGTTTTTTAACTTGTAAATTTTGTTATGGTTTTTATAGTGAATATGTTGAGTTTTTTAACTTGATACTTTAGTTGTGTTTTTTATTGTGAAATTGTTAGGTTTTATAACTTGGAACTTTTGTTATTGTTTTCGTAGTGAAATTATTGAGTTTTATAACTTGGAATTTTTTTTATGGTTTTTATAGTGAAATTGTTGAATTTTTTGTCTTGGATCTTCTATTATGGTTTTTAAAGCGGAATTGTTGAGTTTTATATTTTGAAACTTTTTTATGGTCTTTATTGTGAAATTGTTATGTTTTTTTAACTTGGAACTTTTTTTAATGGTTTTTTATTATGAAATTGTTGAGATTTTTAACTTGGAACTTTTGTTATGGTTTTTCATTGAAACTGTTGAGTTTCTTCACTTGTAACTTTGTTGTGGTTTTTATAGCGAAATTGTCGAGTTTTTTAACTTGCAAATTTTGTTATTGTTATGTTTTTTTAACTTGGAACTTTTTTTAATGATTTTTTATTATGAAATTGTTGAGATTTTTAACTTGGAACTTTTGTTATGGTTTTTCATTGAAACTGTTGAGTTTCTTCACTTGTAACTTTGTTGTGGTTTTTATAGCGAAATTGTCGAGTTTTTTAACTTGCAAATTTTGTTATGGTTTTTATAGTGAAATTGTTGAGTTTTGTAACTTGATACTTTAGTTATGATTTTTATTGTGAAATTGATAATTTTTACAACTCGGGACTTTTGTTATGGTTTTTGTAGTGAAATTATTGAGTTTTATAACTTGGAACTTTTTTTATGGTTTTCATAGTGAAATTGTTGAATTTTTTGAATTGGAACTTCTATCATGGTTTTTATAGTGAAATTGTTGAGTTTTATATTTTGAAACTTTTTTATGGTCTTTATTGTGAAATTGTTGTGTTTGTTTAACTTGGAGCTTTTTTAATGGTTTTTTATTCTGAAATTGTTGAGATTTTTAACTTGGAACTTTTGTTATGGTTTTTACATTGAAACTGTAGATTTTTTTAACTTGAAACTTTTGATGTGGTTTTTATAGCGAAATTGTTGAGTTTTTTAACTTGCAAAATTTGTTAAGGTTTTTATAGTGAAATTTTTGAGTTTTTTAACTTGGAAATTCTGTTATGGTATTTATAATGAAATTGTTGAGCTTTTTTAACTTGATACTTTAGTTATGGTCTTTATTTTGAAATTGTTAAGTTTTATAACTTGGAACTTTGTTTATGGTTTTTGTAGAGAAATTATAGAGTTTTATAACTTGGAACTTTTTTTTATGGTGAAAATGTTGAATTTTATGACTTGGAACTTCTATTAGGGTTTTTATAGTGAAATTGTTGAGTTTTTTAATTTGAAACTTTTTTATGGTCTTTATTGTAAAATTGTTGAGTTTTTTTTAATCTAGATCTTTTTTTATGATTTTTTTATTATGAAATTGTTGAGATTTTTAACTTGGAATTTTTTTTTATGCTTTTTACACTGAAATTTTTGAGTTTTTTAAACATGTAACTTTTGTTATGGTTTTTATAGCGAAATTGTTGAGTTTTTTAACTTAAAAATTTTGTTATGGTTTTTATAGTGAGATTGTCGAGTTTTTTAACTTGCAAATATTGTTATGGTTTTTATAGTGAAATTGTTGAGTTTTTTTAACTTGATACTTTAGTTATGGTCTTTATTGTGAAATTGTTAAGTTTTATAACTTAGAAATTTTGTTATGGTTTTTTGTAGTGAAATTATTGAGTTTTATCACTTGGGACTTTTTTTTTAATGGATTTTATAGTGAAATTGTTGAATTGTTTGACTTGGAACATCTATTATGGTTGTTATAGTGAAATTGTTGAGTTTTTTAATTTGAAATTTCTTTATGGTCTTTATTGTGAAATTGTTTTGTTTTTTAACTTGGAACTTTTTTTGTGGTTTTTTATTATGAAATTGTTGAGATTTTTAACTTGTATCTTTTGCTATTGTTTATACATTGAAACTATTGAGTTTTTTAACTTGTAACTTTCATTGTGGTTTTTATAACGAAATTGTCGAGTTTTTTAACTTGTAAATTTTGTTATGGTTTTTATAGTGAATATGTTGAGTTTTTTAACTTGATACTTTAGTTGTGTTTTTTATTGTGAAATTGTTAGGTTTTATAACTTGGAACTTTTGTTATTGTTTTCGTAGTGAAATTATTGAGTTTTATAACTTGGAATTTTTTTTATGGTTTTTATAGTGAAATTGTTGAATTTTTTGTCTTGGATCTTCTATTATGGTTTTTAAAGCGGAATTGTTGAGTTTTATATTTTGAAACTTTTTTATGGTCTTTATTGTGAAATTGTTATGTTTTTTTAACTTGGAACTTTTTTTAATGGTTTTTTATTATGAAATTGTTGAGATTTTTAACTTGGAACTTTTGTTATGGTTTTTCATTGAAACTGTTGAGTTTCTTCACTTGTAACTTTGTTGTGGTTTTTATAGCGAAATTGTCGAGTTTTTTAACTTGCAAATTTTGTTATTGTTATGTTTTTTTAACTTGGAACTTTTTTTAATGGTTTTTTATTATGAAATTTTGAGATTTTTAACTTGGAACTTTTGTTATGGTTTTTCATTGAAACTGTTGAGTTTCTTCACTTGTAACTTTGTTGTGGTTTTTATAGCGAAATTGTCGAGTTTTTTAACTTGCAAATTTTGTTATGGTTTTTATAGTGAAATTGTTGAGTTTTGTAACTTGATACTTTAGTTATGATTTTTATTGTGAAATTGATAATTTTTACAACTCGGGACTTTTGTTATGGTTTTTGTAGTGAAATTATTGAGTTTTATAACTTGGAACTTTTTTTATGGTTTTCATAGTGAAATTGTTGAATTTTTTGAATTGGAACTTCTATCATGGTTTTTATAGTGAAATTGTTGAGTTTTATATTTTGAAACTTTTTTATGGTCTTTATTGTGAAATTGTTGTGTTTGTTTAACTTGGAGCTTTTTTAATGGTTTTTTATTCTGAAATTGTTGAGATTTTTAACTTGGAACTTTTGTTATGGTTTTTACATTGAAACTGTAGATTTTTTTAACTTGAAACTTTTGATGTGGTTTTTATAGCGAAATTGTTGAGTTTTTTAACTTGCAAAATTTGTTAAGGTTTTTATAGTGAAATTTTTGAGTTTTTTAACTTGGAAATTCTGTTATGGTATTTATAATGAAATTGTTGAGCTTTTTTAACTTGATACTTTAGTTATGGTCTTTATTTTGAAATTGTTAAGTTTTATAACTTGGAACTTTGTTTATGGTTTTTGTAGAGAAATTATAGAGTTTTATAACTTGGAACTTTTTTTATGGTGAAAATGTTGAATTTTATGACTTGGAACTTCTATTAGGGTTTTTATAGTGAAATTGTTGAGTTTTTTAATTTGAAACTTTTTTATGGTCTTTATTGTAAAATTGTTGAGTTTTTTTTAATCTAGATCTTTTTTTATGATTTTTTTATTATGAAATTGTTGAGATTTTTAACTTGGAATTTTTTTTATGCTTTTTACACTGAAATTTTTGAGTTTTTTAACATGTAACTTTTGTTATGGTTTTTATAGCGAAATTGTTGAGTTTTTTAACTTAAAAATTTTGTTATGGTTTTTATAGTGAGATTGTCGAGTTTTTTAACTTGCAAATATTGTTATGGTTTTTATAGTGAAATTGTTGAGTTTTTTTAACTTGATACTTTAGTTATGGTCTTTATTGTGAAATTGTTAAGTTTTATAACTTAGAAATTTTGTTATGGTTTTTGTAGTGAAATTATTGAGTTTTATCACTTGGGACTTTTTTTTTAATGGATTTTATAGTGAAATTGTTGAATTGTTTGACTTGGAACATCTATTATGGTTGTTATAGTGAAATTGTTGAGTTTTTTAATTTGAAATTTCTTTATGGTCTTTATTGTGAAATTGTTTTGTTTTTTAACTTGGAACTTTTTTTGTGGTTTTTTATTATGAAATTGTTGAGATTTTTAACTTGTATCTTTTGCTATTGTTTATACATTGAAACTATTGAGTTTTTTAACTTGTAACTTTCATTGTGGTTTTTATAACGAAATTGTCGAGTTTTTTAACTTGTAAATTTTGTTATGGTTTTTATAGTGAATATGTTGAGTTTTTTAACTTGATACTTTAGTTGTGTTTTTTATTGTGAAATTGTTAGGTTTTATAACTTGGAACTTTTGTTATTGTTTTCGTAGTGAAATTATTGAGTTTTATAACTTGGAATTTTTTTAATGGTTTTTATAGTGAAATTGTTGAATTTTTTGTCTTGGATCTTCTATTATGGTTTTTAAAGCGGAATTGTTGAGTTTTATATTTTGAAACTTTTTTATGGTCTTTATTGTGAAATTGTTATGTTTTTTTAACTTGGAACTTTTTTTAATGGTTTTTTATTATGAAATTGTTGAGATTTTTAACTTGGAACTTTTGTTATGGTTTTTCATTGAAACTGTTGAGTTTCTTCACTTGTAACTTTGTTGTGGTTTTTATAGCGAAATTGTCGAGTTTTTTAACTTGCAAATTTTGTTATTGTTATGTTTTTTTAACTTGGAACTTTTTTTAATGGTTTTTTATTATGAAATTTTGAGATTTTTAACTTGGAACTTTTGTTATGGTTTTTCATTGAAACTGTTGAGTTTCTTCACTTGTAACTTTGTTGTGGTTTTTATAGCGAAATTGTCGAGTTTTTTAACTTGCAAATTTTGTTATGGTTTTTATAGTGAAATTGTTGAGTTTTGTAACTTGATACTTTAGTTATGATTTTTATTGTGAAATTGATAATTTTTACAACTCGGGACTTTTGTTATGGTTTTTGTAGTGAAATTATTGAGTTTTATAACTTGGAACTTTTTTTATGGTTTTCATAGTGAAATTGTTGAATTTTTTGAATTGGAACTTCTATCATGGTTTTTATAGTGAAATTGTTGAGTTTTATATTTTGAAACTTTTTTATGGTCTTTATTGTGAAATTGTTGTGTTTGTTTAACTTGGAGCTTTTTTAATGGTTTTTTATTCTGAAATTGTTGAGATTTTTAACTTGGAACTTTTGTTATGGTTTTTACATTGAAACTGTAGATTTTTTTAACTTGAAACTTTTGATGTGGTTTTTATAGCGAAATTGTTGAGTTTTTTAACTTGCAAAATTTGTTAAGGTTTTTATAGTGAAATTTTTGAGTTTTTTAACTTGGAAATTCTGTTATGGTATTTATAATGAAATTGTTGAGCTTTTTTAACTTGATACTTTAGTTATGGTCTTTATTTTGAAATTGTTAAGTTTTATAACTTGGAACTTTGTTTATGGTTTTTGTAGAGAAATTATAGAGTTTTATAACTTGGAACTTTTTTTATGGTGAAAATGTTGAATTTTATGACTTGGAACTTCTATTAGGGTTTTTATAGTGAAATTGTTGAGTTTTTTAATTTGAAACTTTTTTATGGTCTTTATTGTAAAATTGTTGAGTTTTTTTTAATCTAGATCTTTTTTTATGATTTTTTTATTATGAAATTGTTGAGATTTTTAACTTGGAATTTTTTTTATGCTTTTTACACTGAAATTTTTGAGTTTTTTAACATGTAACTTTTGTTATGGTTTTTATAGCGAAATTGTTGAGTTTTTTAACTTAAAAATTTTGTTATGGTTTTTATAGTGAGATTGTCGAGTTTTTTAACTTGCAAATATTGTTATGGTTTTTATAGTGAAATTGTTGAGTTTTTTTAACTTGATACTTTAGTTATGGTCTTTATTGTGAAATTGTTAAGTTTTATAACTTAGAAATTTTGTTATGGTTTTTGTAGTGAAATTATTGAGTTTTATCACTTGGGACTTTTTTTTTAATGGATTTTATAGTGAAATTGTTGAATTGTTTGACTTGGAACATCTATTATGGTTGTTATAGTGAAATTGTTGAGTTTTTTAATTTGAAATTTCTTTATGGTCTTTATTGTGAAATTGTTTTGTTTTTTAACTTGGAACTTTTTTTGTGGTTTTTTATTATGAAATTGTTGAGATTTTTAACTTGTATCTTTTGCTATTGTTTATACATTGAAACTATTGAGTTTTTTAACTTGTAACTTTCATTGTGGTTTTTATAACGAAATTGTCGAGTTTTTTAAGTTGTAAATTTTGTTATGGTTTTTATAGTGAATATGTTGAGTTTTTTAACTTGATACTTTAGTTGTGTTTTTTATTGTGAAATTGTTAGGTTTTATAACTTGGAACTTTTGTTATTGTTTTCGTAGTGAAATTATTGAGTTTTATAACTTGGAATTTTTTTTATGGTTTTTATAGTGAAATTGTTGAATTTTTTGTCTTGGATCTTCTATTATGGTTTTTAAAGCGGAATTGTTGAGTTTTATATTTTGAAACTTTTTTATGGTCTTTATTGTGAAATTGTTATGTTTTTTTAACTTGGAACTTTTTTTAATGGTTTTTTATTATGAAATTGTTGAGATTTTTAACTTGGAACTTTTGTTATGGTTTTTCATTGAAACTGTTGAGTTTCTTCACTTGTAACTTTGTTGTGGTTTTTATAGCGAAATTGTCGAGTTTTTTAACTTGCAAATTTTGTTATTGTTATGTTTTTTTAACTTGGAACTTTTTTTAATGGTTTTTTATTATGAAATTTTGAGATTTTTAACTTGGAACTTTTGTTATGGTTTTTCATTGAAACTGTTGAGTTTCTTCACTTGTAACTTTGTTGTGGTTTTTATAGCGAAATTGTCGAGTTTTTTAACTTGCAAATTTTGTTATGGTTTTTATAGTGAAATTGTTGAGTTTTGTAACTTGATACTTTAGTTATGATTTTTATTGTGAAATTGATAATTTTTACAACTCGGGACTTTTGTTATGGTTTTTGTAGTGAAATTATTGAGTTTTATAACTTGGAACTTTTTTTATGGTTTTCATAGTGAAATTGTTGAATTTTTTGAATTGGAACTTCTATCATGGTTTTTATAGTGAAATTGTTGAGTTTTATATTTTGAAACTTTTTTATGGTCTTTATTGTGAAATTGTTGTGTTTGTTTAACTTGGAGCTTTTTTAATGGTTTTTTATTCTGAAATTGTTGAGATTTTTAACTTGGAACTTTTGTTATGGTTTTTACATTGAAACTGTAGATTTTTTTAACTTGAAACTTTTGATGTGGTTTTTATAGCGAAATTGTTGAGTTTTTTAACTTGCAAAATTTGTTAAGGTTTTTATAGTGAAATTTTTGAGTTTTTTAACTTGGAAATTCTGTTATGGTATTTATAATGAAATTGTTGATCTTTTTTAACTTGATACTTTAGTTATGGTCTTTATTTTGAAATTGTTAAGTTTTATAACTTGGAACTTTGTTTATGGTTTTTGTAGAGAAATTATAGAGTTTTATAACTTGGAACTTTTTTTATGGTGAAAATGTTGAATTTTATGACTTGGAACTTCTATTAGGGTTTTTATAGTGAAATTGTTGAGTTTTTTAATTTGAAACTTTTTTATGGTCTTTATTGTAAAATTGTTGAGTTTTTTTTAATCTAGATCTTTTTTTATGATTTTTTTATTATGAAATTGTTGAGATTTTTAACTTGGAATTTTTTTTATGCTTTTTACACTGAAATTTTTGAGTTTTTTAACATGTAACTTTTGTTATGGTTTTTATAGCGAAATTGTTGAGTTTTTTAACTTAAAAATTTTGTTATGGTTTTTATAGTGAGATTGTCGAGTTTTTTAACTTGCAAATATTGTTATGGTTTTTATAGTGAAATTGTTGAGTTTTTTTAACTTGATACTTTAGTTATGGTCTTTATTGTGAAATTGTTAAGTTTTATAACTTAGAAATTTTGTTATGGTTTTTGTAGTGAAATTATTGAGTTTTATCACTTGGGACTTTTTTTTTAATGGATTTTATAGTGAAATTGTTGAATTGTTTGACTTGGAACATCTATTATGGTTGTTATAGTGAAATTGTTGAGTTTTTTAATTTGAAATTTCTTTATGGTCTTTATTGTGAAATTGTTTTGTTTTTTAACTTGGAACTTTTTTTGTGGTTTTTTATTATGAAATTGTTGAGATTTTTAACTTGTATCTTTTGCTATTGTTTATACATTGAAACTATTGAGTTTTTTAACTTGTAACTTTCATTGTGGTTTTTATAACGAAATTGTCGAGTTTTTTAACTTGTAAATTTTGTTATGGTTTTTATAGTGAATATGTTGAGTTTTTTAACTTGATACTTTAGTTGTGTTTTTTATTGTGAAATTGTTAGGTTTTATAACTTGGAACTTTTGTTATTGTTTTCGTAGTGAAATTATTGAGTTTTATAACTTGGAATTTTTTTTATGGTTTTTATAGTGAAATTGTTGAATTTTTTGTCTTGGATCTTCTATTATGGTTTTTAAAGCGGAATTGTTGAGTTTTATATTTTGAAACTTTTTTATGGTCTTTATTGTGAAATTGTTATGTTTTTTTAACTTGGAACTTTTTTTAATGGTTTTTTATTATGAAATTGTTGAGATTTTTAACTTGGAACTTTTGTTATGGTTTTTCATTGAAACTGTTGAGTTTCTTCACTTGTAACTTTGTTGTGGTTTTTATAGCGAAATTGTCGAGTTTTTTAACTTGCAAATTTTGTTATGGTTTTTATAGTGAAATTGTTGAGTTTTGTAACTTGATACTTTAGTTATGATTTTTATTGTGAAATTGATAATTTTTACAACTCGGGACTTTTGTTATGGTTTTTGTAGTGAAATTATTGAGTTTTATAACTTGGAACTTTTTTTATGGTTTTCATAGTGAAATTGTTGAATTTTTTGAATTGGAACTTCTATCATGGTTTTTATAGTGAAATTGTTGAGTTTTATATTTTGAAACTTTTTTATGGTCTTTATTGTGAAATTGTTGTGTTTGTTTAACTTGGAGCTTTTTTAATGGTTTTTTATTCTGAAATTGTTGAGATTTTTAACTTGGAACTTTTGTTATGGTTTTTACATTGAAACTGTAGATTTTTTTAACTTGAAACTTTTGATGTGGTTTTTATAGCGAAATTGTTGAGTTTTTTAACTTGCAAAATTTGTTAAGGTTTTTATAGTGAAATTTTTGAGTTTTTTAACTTGGAAATTCTGTTATGGTATTTATAATGAAATTGTTGATCTTTTTTAACTTGATACTTTAGTTATGGTCTTTATTTTGAAATTGTTAAGTTTTATAACTTGGAACTTTGTTTATGGTTTTTGTAGAGAAATTATAGAGTTTTATAACTTGGAACTTTTTTTATGGTGAAAATGTTGAATTTTATGACTTGGAACTTCTATTAGGGTTTTTATAGTGAAATTGTTGAGTTTTTTAATTTGAAACTTTTTTATGGTCTTTATTGTAAAATTGTTGAGTTTTTTTTAATCTAGATCTTTTTTTATGATTTTTTTATTATGAAATTGTTGAGATTTTTAACTTGGAATTTTTTTTATGCTTTTTACACTGAAATGTTTGAGTTTTTTAACATGTAACTTTTGTTATGGTTTTTATAGCGAAATTGTTGAGTTTTTTAACTTAAAAATTTTGTTATGGTTTTTATAGTGAGATTGTCGAGTTTTTTAACTTGCAAATATTGTTATGGTTTTTATAGTGAAATTGTTGAGTTTTTTTAACTTGATACTTTAGTTATGGTCTTTATTGTGAAATTGTTAAGTTTTATAACTTAGAAATTTTGTTATGGTTTTTGTAGTGAAATTATTGAGTTTTATCACTTGGGACTTTTTTTTTAATGGATTTTATAGTGAAATTGTTGAATTGTTTGACTTGGAACATCTATTATGGTTGTTATAGTGAAATTGTTGAGTTTTTTAATTTGAAATTTCTTTATGGTCTTTATTGTGAAATTGTTTTGTTTTTTAACTTGGAACTTTTTTTGTGGTTTTTTATTATGAAATTGTTGAGATTTTTAACTTGTATCTTTTGCTATTGTTTATACATTGAAACTATTGAGTTTTTTAACTTGTAACTTTCATTGTGGTTTTTATAACGAAATTGTCGAGTTTTTTAACTTGTAAATTTTGTTATGGTTTTTATAGTGAATATGTTGAGTTTTTTAACTTGATACTTTAGTTGTGTTTTTTATTGTGAAATTGTTAGGTTTTATAACTTGGAACTTTTGTTATTGTTTTCGTAGTGAAATTATTGAGTTTTATAACTTGGAATTTTTTTTATGGTTTTTATAGTGAAATTGTTGAATTTTTTGTCTTGGATCTTCTATTATGGTTTTTAAAGCGGAATTGTTGAGTTTTATATTTTGAAACTTTTTTATGGTCTTTATTGTGAAATTGTTATGTTTTTTTAACTTGGAACTTTTTTTAATGGTTTTTTATTATGAAATTGTTGAGATTTTTAACTTGGAACTTTTGTTATGGTTTTTCATTGAAACTGTTGAGTTTCTTCACTTGTAACTTTGTTGTGGTTTTTATAGCGAAATTGTCGAGTTTTTTAACTTGCAAATTTTGTTATGGTTTTTATAGTGAAATTGTTGAGTTTTGTAACTTGATACTTTAGTTATGATTTTTATTGTGAAATTGATAATTTTTACAACTCGGGACTTTTGTTATGGTTTTTGTAGTGAAATTATTGAGTTTTATAACTTGGAACTTTTTTTATGGTTTTCATAGTGAAATTGTTGAATTTTTTGAATTGGAACTTCTATCATGGTTTTTATAGTGAAATTGTTGAGTTTTATATTTTGAAACTTTTTTATGGTCTTTATTGTGAAATTGTTGTGTTTGTTTAACTTGGAGCTTTTTTAATGGTTTTTTATTCTGAAATTGTTGAGATTTTTAACTTGGAACTTTTGTTATGGTTTTTACATTGAAACTGTAGATTTTTTTAACTTGAAACTTTTGATGTGGTTTTTATAGCGAAATTGTTGAGTTTTTTAACTTGCAAAATTTGTTAAGGTTTTTATAGTGAAATTTTTGAGTTTTTTAACTTGGAAATTCTGTTATGGTATTTATAATGAAATTGTTGATCTTTTTTAACTTGATACTTTAGTTATGGTCTTTATTTTGAAATTGTTAAGTTTTATAACTTGGAACTTTGTTTATGGTTTTTGTAGAGAAATTATAGAGTTTTATAACTTGGAACTTTTTTTATGGTGAAAATGTTGAATTTTATGACTTGGAACTTCTATTAGGGTTTTTATAGTGAAATTGTTGAGTTTTTTAATTTGAAACTTTTTTATGGTCTTTATTGTAAAATTGTTGAGTTTTTTTTAATCTAGATCTTTTTTTATGATTTTTTTATTATGAAATTGTTGAGATTTTTAACTTGGAATTTTTTTTATGCTTTTTACACTGAAATTTTTGAGTTTTTTTAACATGTAACTTTTGTTATGGTTTTTATAGCGAAATTGTTGAGTTTTTTAACTTAAAAATTTTGTTATGGTTTTTATAGTGAGATTGTCGAGTTTTTTAACTTGCAAATATTGTTATGGTTTTTATAGTGAAATTGTTGAGTTTTTTTAACTTGATACTTTAGTTATGGTCTTTATTGTGAAATTGTTAAGTTTTATAACTTAGAAATTTTGTTATGGTTTTTGTAGTGAAATTATTGAGTTTTATCACTTGGGACTTTTTTTTTAATGGATTTTATAGTGAAATTGTTGAATTGTTTGACTTGGAACATCTATTATGGTTGTTATAGTGAAATTGTTGAGTTTTTTAATTTGAAATTTCTTTATGGTCTTTATTGTGAAATTGTTTTGTTTTTTAACTTGGAACTTTTTTTGTGGTTTTTTATTATGAAATTGTTGAGATTTTTAACTTGTATCTTTTGCTATTGTTTATACATTGAAACTATTGAGTTTTTTAACTTGTAACTTTCATTGTGGTTTTTATAACGAAATTGTCGAGTTTTTTAACTTGTAAATTTTGTTATGGTTTTTATAGTGAATATGTTGAGTTTTTTAACTTGATACTTTAGTTGTGTTTTTTATTGTGAAATTGTTAGGTTTTATAACTTGGAACTTTTGTTATTGTTTTCGTAGTGAAATTATTGAGTTTTATAACTTGGAATTTTTTTTATGGTTTTTATAGTGAAATTGTTGAATTTTTTGTCTTGGATCTTCTATTATGGTTTTTAAAGCGGAATTGTTGAGTTTTATATTTTGAAACTTTTTTATGGTCTTTATTGTGAAATTGTTATGTTTTTTTAACTTGGAACTTTTTTTAATGGTTTTTTATTATGAAATTGTTGAGATTTTTAACTTGGAACTTTTGTTATGGTTTTTCATTGAAACTGTTGAGTTTCTTCACTTGTAACTTTGTTGTGGTTTTTATAGCGAAATTGTCGAGTTTTTTAACTTGCAAATTTTGTTATGGTTTTTATAGTGAAATTGTTGAGTTTTGTAACTTGATACTTTAGTTATGATTTTTATTGTGAAATTGATAATTTTTACAACTCGGGACTTTTGTTATGGTTTTTGTAGTGAAATTATTGAGTTTTATAACTTGGAACTTTTTTTATGGTTTTCATAGTGAAATTGTTGAATTTTTTGAATTGGAACTTCTATCATGGTTTTTATAGTGAAATTGTTGAGTTTTATATTTTGAAACTTTTTTATGGTCTTTATTGTGAAATTGTTGTGTTTGTTTAACTTGGAGCTTTTTTAATGGTTTTTTATTCTGAAATTGTTGAGATTTTTAACTTGGAACTTTTGTTATGGTTTTTACATTGAAACTGTAGATTTTTTTAACTTGAAACTTTTGATGTGGTTTTTATAGCGAAATTGTTGAGTTTTTTAACTTGCAAAATTTGTTAAGGTTTTTATAGTGAAATTTTTGAGTTTTTTAACTTGGAAATTCTGTTATGGTATTTATAATGAAATTGTTGATCTTTTTTAACTTGATACTTTAGTTATGGTCTTTATTTTGAAATTGTTAAGTTTTATAACTTGGAACTTTGTTTATGGTTTTTGTAGAGAAATTATAGAGTTTTATAACTTGGAACTTTTTTTATGGTGAAAATGTTGAATTTTATGACTTGGAACTTCTATTAGGGTTTTTATAGTGAAATTGTTGAGTTTTTTAATTTGAAACTTTTTTATGGTCTTTATTGTAAAATTGTTGAGTTTTTTTTAATCTAGATCTTTTTTTATGATTTTTTTATTATGAAATTGTTGAGATTTTTAACTTGGAATTTTTTTTATGCTTTTTACACTGAAATTTTTGAGTTTTTTAACATGTAACTTTTGTTATGGTTTTTATAGCGAAATTGTTGAGTTTTTTAACTTAAAAATTTTGTTATGGTTTTTATAGTGAGATTGTCGAGTTTTTTAACTTGCAAATATTGTTATGGTTTTTATAGTGAAATTGTTGAGTTTTTTTAACTTGATACTTTAGTTATGGTCTTTATTGTGAAATTGTTAAGTTTTATAACTTAGAAATTTTGTTATGGTTTTTGTAGTGAAATTATTGAGTTTTATCACTTGGGACTTTTTTTTTAATGGATTTTATAGTGAAATTGTTGAATTGTTTGACTTGGAACATCTATTATGGTTGTTATAGTGAAATTGTTGAGTTTTTTAATTTGAAATTTCTTTATGGTCTTTATTGTGAAATTGTTTTGTTTTTTAACTTGGAACTTTTTTTGTGGTTTTTTATTATGAAATTGTTGAGATTTTTAACTTGTATCTTTTGCTATTGTTTATACATTGAAACTATTGAGTTTTTTAACTTGTAACTTTCATTGTGGTTTTTATAACGAAATTGTCGAGTTTTTTAACTTGTAAATTTTGTTATGGTTTTTATAGTGAATATGTTGAGTTTTTTAACTTGATACTTTAGTTGTGTTTTTTATTGTGAAATTGTTAGGTTTTATAACTTGGAACTTTTGTTATTGTTTTCGTAGTGAAATTATTGAGTTTTATAACTTGGAATTTTTTTTATGGTTTTTATAGTGAAATTGTTGAATTTTTTGTCTTGGATCTTCTATTATGGTTTTTAAAGCGGAATTGTTGAGTTTTATATTTTGAAACTTTTTTATGGTCTTTATTGTGAAATTGTTATGTTTTTTTAACTTGGAACTTTTTTTAATGGTTTTTTATTATGAAATTGTTGAGATTTTTAACTTGGAACTTTTGTTATGGTTTTTCATTGAAACTGTTGAGTTTCTTCACTTGTAACTTTGTTGTGGTTTTTATAGCGAAATTGTCGAGTTTTTTAACTTGCAAATTTTGTTATGGTTTTTATAGTGAAATTGTTGAGTTTTGTAACTTGATACTTTAGTTATGATTTTTATTGTGAAATTGATAATTTTTACAACTCGGGACTTTTGTTATGGTTTTTGTAGTGAAATTATTGAGTTTTATAACTTGGAACTTTTTTTATGGTTTTCATAGTGAAATTGTTGAATTTTTTGAATTGGAACTTCTATCATGGTTTTTATAGTGAAATTGTTGAGTTTTATATTTTGAAACTTTTTTATGGTCTTTATTGTGAAATTGTTGTGTTTGTTTAACTTGGAGCTTTTTTAATGGTTTTTTATTCTGAAATTGTTGAGATTTTTAACTTGGAACTTTTGTTATGGTTTTTACATTGAAACTGTAGATTTTTTTAACTTGAAACTTTTGATGTGGTTTTTATAGCGAAATTGTTGAGTTTTTTAACTTGCAAAATTTGTTAAGGTTTTTATAGTGAAATTTTTGAGTTTTTTAACTTGGAAATTCTGTTATGGTATTTATAATGAAATTGTTGATCTTTTTTAACTTGATACTTTAGTTATGGTCTTTATTTTGAAATTGTTAAGTTTTATAACTTGGAACTTTGTTTATGGTTTTTGTAGAGAAATTATAGAGTTTTATAACTTGGAACTTTTTTTATGGTGAAAATGTTGAATTTTATGACTTGGAACTTCTATTAGGGTTTTTATAGTGAAATTGTTGAGTTTTTTAATTTGAAACTTTTTTATGGTCTTTATTGTAAAATTGTTGAGTTTTTTTTAATCTAGATCTTTTTTTATGATTTTTTTATTATGAAATTGTTGAGATTTTTAACTTGGAATTTTTTTTATGCTTTTTACACTGAAATTTTTGAGTTTTTTAACATGTAACTTTTGTTATGGTTTTTATAGCGAAATTGTTGAGTTTTTTAACTTAAAAATTTTGTTATGGTTTTTATAGTGAGATTGTCGAGTTTTTTAACTTGCAAATATTGTTATGGTTTTTATAGTGAAATTGTTGAGTTTTTTTAACTTGATACTTTAGTTATGGTCTTTATTGTGAAATTGTTAAGTTTTATAACTTAGAAATTTTGTTATGGTTTTTGTAGTGAAATTATTGAGTTTTATCACTTGGGACTTTTTTTTTAATGGATTTTATAGTGAAATTGTTGAATTGTTTGACTTGGAACATCTATTATGGTTGTTATAGTGAAATTGTTGAGTTTTTTAATTTGAAATTTCTTTATGGTCTTTATTGTGAAATTGTTTTGTTTTTTAACTTGGAACTTTTTTTGTGGTTTTTTATTATGAAATTGTTGAGATTTTTAACTTGTATCTTTTGCTATTGTTTATACATTGAAACTATTGAGTTTTTTAACTTGTAACTTTCATTGTGGTTTTTATAACGAAATTGTCGAGTTTTTTAACTTGTAAATTTTGTTATGGTTTTTATAGTGAATATGTTGAGTTTTTTAACTTGATACTTTAGTTGTGTTTTTTATTGTGAAATTGTTAGGTTTTATAACTTGGAACTTTTGTTATTGTTTTCGTAGTGAAATTATTGAGTTTTATAACTTGGAATTTTTTTTATGGTTTTTATAGTGAAATTGTTGAATTTTTTGTCTTGGATCTTCTATTATGGTTTTTAAAGCGGAATTGTTGAGTTTTATATTTTGAAACTTTTTTATGGTCTTTATTGTGAAATTGTTATGTTTTTTTAACTTGGAACTTTTTTTAATGGTTTTTTATTATGAAATTGTTGAGATTTTTAACTTGGAACTTTTGTTATGGTTTTTCATTGAAACTGTTGAGTTTCTTCACTTGTAACTTTGTTGTGGTTTTTATAGCGAAATTGTCGAGTTTTTTAACTTGCAAATTTTGTTATGGTTTTTATAGTGAAATTGTTGAGTTTTGTAACTTGATACTTTAGTTATGATTTTTATTGTGAAATTGATAATTTTTACAACTCGGGACTTTTGTTATGGTTTTTGTAGTGAAATTATTGAGTTTTATAACTTGGAACTTTTTTTATGGTTTTCATAGTGAAATTGTTGAATTTTTTGAATTGGAACTTCTATCATGGTTTTTATAGTGAAATTGTTGAGTTTTATATTTTGAAACTTTTTTATGGTCTTTATTGTGAAATTGTTGTGTTTGTTTAACTTGGAGCTTTTTTAATGGTTTTTTATTCTGAAATTGTTGAGATTTTTAACTTGGAACTTTTGTTATGGTTTTTACATTGAAACTGTAGATTTTTTTAACTTGAAACTTTTGATGTGGTTTTTATAGCGAAATTGTTGAGTTTTTTAACTTGCAAAATTTGTTAAGGTTTTTATAGTGAAATTTTTGAGTTTTTTAACTTGGAAATTCTGTTATGGTATTTATAATGAAATTGTTGATCTTTTTTAACTTGATACTTTAGTTATGGTCTTTATTTTGAAATTGTTAAGTTTTATAACTTGGAACTTTGTTTATGGTTTTTGTAGAGAAATTATAGAGTTTTATAACTTGGAACTTTTTTTATGGTGAAAATGTTGAATTTTATGACTTGGAACTTCTATTAGGGTTTTTATAGTGAAATTGTTGAGTTTTTTAATTTGAAACTTTTTTATGGTCTTTATTGTAAAATTGTTGAGTTTTTTTTAATCTAGATCTTTTTTTATGATTTTTTTATTATGAAATTGTTGAGATTTTTAACTTGGAATTTTTTTTATGCTTTTTACACTGAAATTTTTGAGTTTTTTAACATGTAACTTTTGTTATGGTTTTTATAGCGAAATTGTTGAGTTTTTTAACTTAAAAATTTTGTTATGGTTTTTATAGTGAGATTGTCGAGTTTTTTAACTTGCAAATATTGTTATGGTTTTTATAGTGAAATTGTTGAGTTTTTTTAACTTGATACTTTAGTTATGGTCTTTATTGTGAAATTGTTAAGTTTTATAACTTAGAAATTTTGTTATGGTTTTTGTAGTGAAATTATTGAGTTTTATCACTTGGGACTTTTTTTTTAATGGATTTTATAGTGAAATTGTTGAATTGTTTGACTTGGAACATCTATTATGGTTGTTATAGTGAAATTGTTGAGTTTTTTAATTTGAAATTTCTTTATGGTCTTTATTGTGAAATTGTTTTGTTTTTTAACTTGGAACTTTTTTTGTGGTTTTTTATTATGAAATTGTTGAGATTTTTAACTTGTATCTTTTGCTATTGTTTATACATTGAAACTATTGAGTTTTTTAACTTGTAACTTTCATTGTGGTTTTTATAACGAAATTGTCGAGTTTTTTAACTTGTAAATTTTGTTATGGTTTTTATAGTGAATATGTTGAGTTTTTTAACTTGATACTTTAGTTGTGTTTTTTATTGTGAAATTGTTAGGTTTTATAACTTGGAACTTTTGTTATTGTTTTCGTAGTGAAATTATTGAGTTTTATAACTTGGAATTTTTTTTATGGTTTTTATAGTGAAATTGTTGAATTTTTTGTCTTGGATCTTCTATTATGGTTTTTAAAGCGGAATTGTTGAGTTTTATATTTTGAAACTTTTTTATGGTCTTTATTGTGAAATTGTTATGTTTTTTTAACTTGGAACTTTTTTTAATGGTTTTTTATTATGAAATTGTTGAGATTTTTAACTTGGAACTTTTGTTATGGTTTTTCATTGAAACTGTTGAGTTTCTTCACTTGTAACTTTGTTGTGGTTTTTATAGCGAAATTGTCGAGTTTTTTAACTTGCAAATTTTGTTATGGTTTTTATAGTGAAATTGTTGAGTTTTGTAACTTGATACTTTAGTTATGATTTTTATTGTGAAATTGATAATTTTTACAACTCGGGACTTTTGTTATGGTTTTTGTAGTGAAATTATTGAGTTTTATAACTTGGAACTTTTTTTATGGTTTTCATAGTGAAATTGTTGAATTTTTTGAATTGGAACTTCTATCATGGTTTTTATAGTGAAATTGTTGAGTTTTATATTTTGAAACTTTTTTATGGTCTTTATTGTGAAATTGTTGTGTTTGTTTAACTTGGAGCTTTTTTAATGGTTTTTTATTCTGAAATTGTTGAGATTTTTAACTTGGAACTTTTGTTATGGTTTTTACATTGAAACTGTAGATTTTTTTAACTTGAAACTTTTGATGTGGTTTTTATAGCGAAATTGTTGAGTTTTTTAACTTGCAAAATTTGTTAAGGTTTTTATAGTGAAATTTTTGAGTTTTTTAACTTGGAAATTCTGTTATGGTATTTATAATGAAATTGTTGATCTTTTTTAACTTGATACTTTAGTTATGGTCTTTATTTTGAAATTGTTAAGTTTTATAACTTGGAACTTTGTTTATGGTTTTTGTAGAGAAATTATAGAGTTTTATAACTTGGAACTTTTTTTATGGTGAAAATGTTGAATTTTATGACTTGGAACTTCTATTAGGGTTTTTATAGTGAAATTGTTGAGTTTTTTAATTTGAAACTTTTTTATGGTCTTTATTGTAAAATTGTTGAGTTTTTTTTAATCTAGATCTTTTTTTATGATTTTTTTATTATGAAATTGTTGAGATTTTTAACTTGGAATTTTTTTTATGCTTTTTACACTGAAATTTTTGAGTTTTTTAACATGTAACTTTTGTTATGGTTTTTATAGCGAAATTGTTGAGTTTTTTAACTTAAAAATTTTGTTATGGTTTTTATAGTGAGATTGTCGAGTTTTTTAACTTGCAAATATTGTTATGGTTTTTATAGTGAAATTGTTGAGTTTTTTTAACTTGATACTTTAGTTATGGTCTTTATTGTGAAATTGTTAAGTTTTATAACTTAGAAATTTTGTTATGGTTTTTGTAGTGAAATTATTGAGTTTTATCACTTGGGACTTTTTTTTTAATGGATTTTATAGTGAAATTGTTGAATTGTTTGACTTGGAACATCTATTATGGTTGTTATAGTGAAATTGTTGAGTTTTTTAATTTGAAATTTCTTTATGGTCTTTATTGTGAAATTGTTTTGTTTTTTAACTTGGAACTTTTTTTGTGGTTTTTTATTATGAAATTGTTGAGATTTTTAACTTGTATCTTTTGCTATTGTTTATACATTGAAACTATTGAGTTTTTTAACTTGTAACTTTCATTGTGGTTTTTATAACGAAATTGTCGAGTTTTTTAACTTGTAAATTTTGTTATGGTTTTTATAGTGAATATGTTGAGTTTTTTAACTTGATACTTTAGTTGTGTTTTTTATTGTGAAATTGTTAGGTTTTATAACTTGGAACTTTTGTTATTGTTTTCGTAGTGAAATTATTGAGTTTTATAACTTGGAATTTTTTTTATGGTTTTTATAGTGAAATTGTTGAATTTTTTGTCTTGGATCTTCTATTATGGTTTTTAAAGCGGAATTGTTGAGTTTTATATTTTGAAATTTTTTTATGGTCTTTATTGTGAAATTGTTATGTTTTTTTAACTTGGAACTTTTTTTAATGGTTTTTTATTATGAAATTGTTGAGATTTTTAACTTGGAACTTTTGTTATGGTTTTTCATTGAAACTGTTGAGTTTCTTCACTTGTAACTTTGTTGTGGTTTTTATAGCGAAATTGTCGAGTTTTTTAACTTGCAAATTTTGTTATGGTTTTTATAGTGAAATTGTTGAGTTTTGTAACTTGATACTTTAGTTATGATTTTTATTGTGAAATTGATAATTTTTACAACTCGGGACTTTTGTTATGGTTTTTGTAGTGAAATTATTGAGTTTTATAACTTGGAACTTTTTTTATGGTTTTCATAGTGAAATTGTTGAATTTTTTGAATTGGAACTTCTATCATGGTTTTTATAGTGAAATTGTTGAGTTTTATATTTTGAAACTTTTTTATGGTCTTTATTGTGAAATTGTTGTGTTTGTTTAACTTGGAGCTTTTTTAATGGTTTTTTATTCTGAAATTGTTGAGATTTTTAACTTGGAACTTTTGTTATGGTTTTTACATTGAAACTGTAGATTTTTTTAACTTGAAACTTTTGATGTGGTTTTTATAGCGAAATTGTTGAGTTTTTTAACTTGCAAAATTTGTTAAGGTTTTTATAGTGAAATTTTTGAGTTTTTTAACTTGGAAATTCTGTTATGGTATTTATAATGAAATTGTTGATCTTTTTTAACTTGATACTTTAGTTATGGTCTTTATTTTGAAATTGTTAAGTTTTATAACTTGGAACTTTGTTTATGGTTTTTGTAGAGAAATTATAGAGTTTTATAACTTGGAACTTTTTTTATGGTGAAAATGTTGAATTTTATGACTTGGAACTTCTATTAGGGTTTTTATAGTGAAATTGTTGAGTTTTTTAATTTGAAACTTTTTTATGGTCTTTATTGTAAAATTGTTGAGTTTTTTTTAATCTAGATCTTTTTTTATGATTTTTTTATTATGAAATTGTTGAGATTTTTAACTTGGAATTTTTTTTATGCTTTTTACACTGAAATTTTTGAGTTTTTTAACATGTAACTTTTGTTATGGTTTTTATAGCGAAATTGTTGAGTTTTTTAACTTAAAAATTTTGTTATGGTTTTTATAGTGAGATTGTCGAGTTTTTTAACTTGCAAATATTGTTATGGTTTTTATAGTGAAATTGTTGAGTTTTTTTAACTTGATACTTTAGTTATGGTCTTTATTGTGAAATTGTTAAGTTTTATAACTTAGAAATTTTGTTATGGTTTTTGTAGTGAAATTATTGAGTTTTATCACTTGGGACTTTTTTTTTAATGGATTTTATAGTGAAATTGTTGAATTGTTTGACTTGGAACATCTATTATGGTTGTTATAGTGAAATTGTTGAGTTTTTTAATTTGAAATTTCTTTATGGTCTTTATTGTGAAATTGTTTTGTTTTTTAACTTGGAACTTTTTTTGTGGTTTTTTATTATGAAATTGTTGAGATTTTTAACTTGTATCTTTTGCTATTGTTTATACATTGAAACTATTGAGTTTTTTAACTTGTAACTTTCATTGTGGTTTTTATAACGAAATTGTCGAGTTTTTTAACTTGTAAATTTTGTTATGGTTTTTATAGTGAATATGTTGAGTTTTTTAACTTGATACTTTAGTTGTGTTTTTTATTGTGAAATTGTTAGGTTTTATAACTTGGAACTTTTGTTATTGTTTTCGTAGTGAAATTATTGAGTTTTATAACTTGGAATTTTTTTTATGGTTTTTATAGTGAAATTGTTGAATTTTTTGTCTTGGATCTTCTATTATGGTTTTTAAAGCGGAATTGTTGAGTTTTATATTTTGAAACTTTTTTATGGTCTTTATTGTGAAATTGTTATGTTTTTTTAACTTGGAACTTTTTTTAATGGTTTTTTATTATGAAATTGTTGAGATTTTTAACTTGGAACTTTTGTTATGGTTTTTCATTGAAACTGTTGAGTTTCTTCACTTGTAACTTTGTTGTGGTTTTTATAGCGAAATTGTCGAGTTTTTTAACTTGCAAATTTTGTTATGGTTTTTATAGTGAAATTGTTGAGTTTTGTAACTTGATACTTTAGTTATGATTTTTATTGTGAAATTGATAATTTTTACAACTCGGGACTTTTGTTATGGTTTTTGTAGTGAAATTATTGAGTTTTATAACTTGGAACTTTTTTTTATGGTTTTCATAGTGAAATTGTTGAATTTTTTGAATTGGAACTTCTATCATGGTTTTTATAGTGAAATTGTTGAGTTTTATATTTTGAAACTTTTTTATGGTCTTTATTGTGAAATTGTTCTGTTTGTTTAACTTGGAGCTTTTTTAATGGTTTTTTATTCTGAAATTGTTGAGATTTTTAACTTGGAACTTTTGTTATGGTTTTTACATTGAAACTGTAGATTTTTTTAACTTGAAACTTTTGATGTGGTTTTTATAGCGAAATTGTTGAGTTTTTTAACTTGCAAAATTTGTTAAGGTTTTTATAGTGAAATTTTTGAGTTTTTTAACTTGGAAATTCTGTTATGGTATTTATAATGAAATTGTTGATCTTTTTTAACTTGATACTTTAGTTATGGTCTTTATTTTGAAATTGTTAAGTTTTATAACTTGGAACTTTGTTTATGGTTTTTGTAGAGAAATTATAGAGTTTTATAACTTGGAACTTTTTTTATGGTGAAAATGTTGAATTTTATGACTTGGAACTTCTATTGTGGTTTTTTATTATGAAATTGTTGATATTTTTAACTTGTATCTTTTGCTATTGTTTATACATTGAAACTATTGAGTTTTTTAACTTGTAACTTTCATTGTGGTTTTTATAACGAAATTGTCGAGTTTTTTAACTTGTAAATTTTGTTATGGTTTTTATAGTGAATATGTTGAGTTTTTTAACTTGATACTTTAGTTGTGTTTTTTATTGTGAAATTGTTAGGTTTTATAACTTGGAACTTTTGTTATTGTTTTCGTAGTGAAATTATTGAGTTTTATAACTTGGAATTTTTTTTATGGTTTTTATAGTGAAATTGTTGAATTTTTTGTCTTGGATCTTCTATTATGGTTTTTAAAGCGGAATTGTTGAGTTTTATATTTTGAAATTTTTTTATGGTCTTTATTGTGAAATTGTTATGTTTTTTTAACTTGGAACTTTTTTTAATGGTTTTTTATTATGAAATTGTTGAGATTTTTAACTTGGAACTTTTGTTATGGTTTTTCATTGAAACTGTTGAGTTTCTTCACTTGTAACTTTGTTGTGGTTTTTATAGCGAAATTGTCGAGTTTTTTAACTTGCAAATTTTGTTATGGTTTTTATAGTGAAATTGTTGAGTTTTGTAACTTGATACTTTAGTTATGATTTTTATTGTGAAATTGATAATTTTTACAACTCGGGACTTTTGTTATGGTTTTTGTAGTGAAATTATTGAGTTTTATAACTTGGAACTTTTTTTTATGGTTTTCATAGTGAAATTGTTGAATTTTTTGAATTGGAACTTCTATCATGGTTTTTATAGTGAAATTGTTGAGTTTTATATTTTGAAACTTTTTTATGGTCTTTATTGTGAAATTGTTCTGTTTGTTTAACTTGGAGCTTTTTTAATGGTTTTTTATTCTGAAATTGTTGAGATTTTTAACTTGGAACTTTTGTTATGGTTTTTACATTGAAACTGTAGATTTTTTTAACTTGAAACTTTTGATGTGGTTTTTATAGCGAAATTGTTGAGTTTTTTAACTTGCAAAATTTGTTAAGGTTTTTATAGTGAAATTTTTGAGTTTTTTAACTTGGAAATTCTGTTATGGTATTTATAATGAAATTGTTGATCTTTTTTAACTTGATACTTTAGTTATGGTCTTTATTTTGAAATTGTTAAGTTTTATAACTTGGAACTTTGTTTATGGTTTTTGTAGAGAAATTATAGAGTTTTATAACTTGGAACTTTTTTTATGGTGAAAATGTTGAATTTTATGACTTGGAACTTTTTTTGTGGTTTTTTATTATGAAATTGTTGAGATTTTTAACTTGTATCTTTTGCTATTGTTTATACATTGAAACTATTGAGTTTTTTAACTTGTAACTTTCATTGTGGTTTTTATAACGAAATTGTCGAGTTTTTTAACTTGTAAATTTTGTTATGGTTTTTATAGTGAATATGTTGAGTTTTTTAACTTGATACTTTAGTTGTGTTTTTTATTGTGAAATTGTTAGGTTTTATAACTTGGAACTTTTGTTATTGTTTTCGTAGTGAAATTATTGAGTTTTATAACTTGGAATTTTTTTTATGGTTTTTATAGTGAAATTGTTGAATTTTTTGTCTTGGATCTTCTATTATGGTTTTTAAAGCGGAATTGTTGAGTTTTATATTTTGAAATTTTTTTATGGTCTTTATTGTGAAATTGTTATGTTTTTTTAACTTGGAACTTTTTTTAATGGTTTTTTATTATGAAATTGTTGAGATTTTTAACTTGGAACTTTTGTTATGGTTTTTCATTGAAACTGTTGAGTTTCTTCACTTGTAACTTTGTTGTGGTTTTTATAGCGAAATTGTCGAGTTTTTTAACTTGCAAATTTTGTTATGGTTTTTATAGTGAAATTGTTGAGTTTTGTAACTTGATACTTTAGTTATGATTTTTATTGTGAAATTGATAATTTTTACAACTCGGGACTTTTGTTATGGTTTTTGTAGTGAAATTATTGAGTTTTATAACTTGGAACTTTTTTTATGGTTTTCATAGTGAAATTGTTGAATTTTTTGAATTGGAACTTCTATCATGGTTTTTATAGTGAAATTGTTGAGTTTTATATTTTGAAACTTTTTTATGGTCTTTATTGTGAAATTGTTGTGTTTGTTTAACTTGGAGCTTTTTTAATGGTTTTTTATTCTGAAATTGTTGAGATTTTTAACTTGGAACTTTTGTTATGGTTTTTACATTGAAACTGTAGATTTTTTTAACTTGAAACTTTTGATGTGGTTTTTATAGCGAAATTGTTGAGTTTTTTAACTTGCAAAATTTGTTAAGGTTTTTATAGTGAAATTTTTGAGTTTTTTAACTTGGAAATTCTGTTATGGTATTTATAATGAAATTGTTGATCTTTTTTAACTTGATACTTTAGTTATGGTCTTTATTTTGAAATTGTTAAGTTTTATAACTTGGAACTTTGTTTATGGTTTTTGTAGAGAAATTATAGAGTTTTATAACTTGGAACTTTTTTTATGGTGAAAATGTTGAATTTTATGACTTGGAACTTCTATTAGGGTTTTTATAGTGAAATTGTTGAGTTTTTTAATTTGAAACTTTTTTATGGTCTTTATTGTAAAATTGTTGAGTTTTTTTTAATCTAGATCTTTTTTTATGATTTTTTTATTATGAAATTGTTGAGATTTTTAACTTGGAATTTTTTTTATGCTTTTTACACTGAAATTTTTGAGTTTTTTAACATGTAACTTTTGTTATGGTTTTTATAGCGAAATTGTTGAGTTTTTTAACTTAAAAATTTTGTTATGGTTTTTATAGTGAGATTGTCGAGTTTTTTAACTTGCAAATATTGTTATGGTTTTTATAGTGAAATTGTTGAGTTTTTTTAACTTGATACTTTAGTTATGGTCTTTATTGTGAAATTGTTAAGTTTTATAACTTAGAAATTTTGTTATGGTTTTTGTAGTGAAATTATTGAGTTTTATCACTTGGGACTTTTTTTTTAATGGATTTTATAGTGAAATTGTTGAATTGTTTGACTTGGAACATCTATTATGGTTGTTATAGTGAAATTGTTGAGTTTTTTAATTTGAAATTTCTTTATGGTCTTTATTGTGAAATTGTTTTGTTTTTTAACTTGGAACTTTTTTTGTGGTTTTTTATTATGAAATTGTTGAGATTTTTAACTTGTATCTTTTGCTATTGTTTATACATTGAAACTATTGAGTTTTTTAACTTGTAACTTTCATTGTGGTTTTTATAACGAAATTGTCGAGTTTTTTAACTTGTAAATTTTGTTATGGTTTTTATAGTGAATATGTTGAGTTTTTTAACTTGATACTTTAGTTGTGTTTTTTATTGTGAAATTGTTAGGTTTTATAACTTGGAACTTTTGTTATTGTTTTCGTAGTGAAATTATTGAGTTTTATAACTTGGAATTTTTTTTATGGTTTTTATAGTGAAATTGTTGAATTTTTTGTCTTGGATCTTCTATTATGGTTTTTAAAGCGGAATTGTTGAGTTTTATATTTTGAAACTTTTTTATGGTCTTTATTGTGAAATTGTTATGTTTTTTTAACTTGGAACTTTTTTTAATGGTTTTTTATTATGAAATTGTTGAGATTTTTAACTTGGAACTTTTGTTATGGTTTTTCATTGAAACTGTTGAGTTTCTTCACTTGTAACTTTGTTGTGGTTTTTATAGCGAAATTGTCGAGTTTTTTAACTTGCAAATTTTGTTATGGTTTTTATAGTGAAATTGTTGAGTTTTGTAACTTGATACTTTAGTTATGATTTTTATTGTGAAATTGATAATTTTTACAACTCGGGACTTTTGTTATGGTTTTTGTAGTGAAATTATTGAGTTTTATAACTTGGAACTTTTTTTTATGGTTTTCATAGTGAAATTGTTGAATTTTTTGAATTGGAACTTCTATCATGGTTTTTATAGTGAAATTGTTGAGTTTTATATTTTGAAACTTTTTTATGGTCTTTATTGTGAAATTGTTCTGTTTGTTTAACTTGGAGCTTTTTTAATGGTTTTTTATTCTGAAATTGTTGAGATTTTTAACTTGGAACTTTTGTTATGGTTTTTACATTGAAACTGTAGATTTTTTTAACTTGAAACTTTTGATGTGGTTTTTATAGCGAAATTGTTGAGTTTTTTAACTTGCAAAATTTGTTAAGGTTTTTATAGTGAAATTTTTGAGTTTTTTAACTTGGAAATTCTGTTATGGTATTTATAATGAAATTGTTGATCTTTTTTAACTTGATACTTTAGTTATGGTCTTTATTTTGAAATTGTTAAGTTTTATAACTTGGAACTTTGTTTATGGTTTTTGTAGAGAAATTATAGAGTTTTATAACTTGGAACTTTTTTTATGGTGAAAATGTTGAATTTTATGACTTGGAACTTCTATTAGGGTTTTTATAGTGAAATTGTTGAGTTTTTTAATTTGAAAGTTTTTTATGGTCTTTATTGTAAAATTGTTGAGTTTTTTTTAATCTAGATCTTTTTTTATGATTTTTTTATTATGAAATTGTTGAGATTTTTAACTTGGAATTTTTTTTATGCTTTTTACACTGAAATGTTTGAGTTTTTTAACATGTAACTTTTGTTATGGTTTTTATAGCGAAATTGTTGAGTTTTTTAACTTAAAAATTTTGTTATGGTTTTTATAGTGAGATTGTCGAGTTTTTTAACTTGCAAATATTGTTATGGTTTTTATAGTGAAATTGTTGAGTTTTTTTAACTTGATACTTTAGTTATGGTCTTTATTGTGAAATTGTTAAGTTTTATAACTTAGAAATTTTGTTATGGTTTTTGTAGTGAAATTATTGAGTTTTATCACTTGGGACTTTTTTTTTAATGGATTTTATAGTGAAATTGTTGAATTGTTTGACTTGGAACATCTATTATGGTTGTTATAGTGAAATTGTTGAGTTTTTTAATTTGAAATTTCTTTATGGTCTTTATTGTGAAATTGTTTTGTTTTTTAACTTGGAACTTTTTTTGTGGTTTTTTATTATGAAATTGTTGAGATTTTTAACTTGTATCTTTTGCTATTGTTTATACATTGAAACTATTGAGTTTTTTAACTTGTAACTTTCATTGTGGTTTTTATAACGAAATTGTCGAGTTTTTTAACTTGTAAATTTTGTTATGGTTTTTATAGTGAATATGTTGAGTTTTTTAACTTGATACTTTAGTTGTGTTTTTTATTGTGAAATTGTTAGGTTTTATAACTTGGAACTTTTGTTATTGTTTTCGTAGTGAAATTATTGAGTTTTATAACTTGGAATTTTTTTTATGGTTTTTATAGTGAAATTGTTGAATTTTTTGTCTTGGATCTTCTATTATGGTTTTTAAAGCGGAATTGTTGAGTTTTATATTTTGAAACTTTTTTATGGTCTTTATTGTGAAATTGTTATGTTTTTTTAACTTGGAACTTTTTTTAATGGTTTTTTATTATGAAATTGTTGAGATTTTTAACTTGGAACTTTTGTTATGGTTTTTCATTGAAACTGTTGAGTTTCTTCACTTGTAACTTTGTTGTGGTTTTTATAGCGAAATTGTCGAGTTTTTTAACTTGCAAATTTTGTTATGGTTTTTATAGTGAAATTGTTGAGTTTTGTAACTTGATACTTTAGTTATGATTTTTATTGTGAAATTGATAATTTTTACAACTCGGGACTTTTGTTATGGTTTTTGTAGTGAAATTATTGAGTTTTATAACTTGGAACTTTTTTTTATGGTTTTCATAGTGAAATTGTTGAATTTTTTGAATTGGAACTTCTATCATGGTTTTTATAGTGAAATTGTTGAGTTTTATATTTTGAAACTTTTTTATGGTCTTTATTGTGAAATTGTTGTGTTTGTTTAACTTGGAGCTTTTTTAATGGTTTTTTATTCTGAAATTGTTGAGATTTTTAACTTGGAACTTTTGTTATGGTTTTTACATTGAAACTGTAGATTTTTTTAACTTGAAACTTTTGATGTGGTTTTTATAGCGAAATTGTTGAGTTTTTTAACTTGCAAAATTTGTTAAGGTTTTTATAGTGAAATTTTTGAGTTTTTTAACTTGGAAATTCTGTTATGGTATTTATAATGAAATTGTTGATCTTTTTTAACTTGATACTTTAGTTATGGTCTTTATTTTGAAATTGTTAAGTTTTATAACTTGGAACTTTGTTTATGGTTTTTGTAGAGAAATTATAGAGTTTTATAACTTGGAACTTTTTTTATGGTGAAAATGTTGAATTTTATGACTTGGAACTTCTATTAGGGTTTTTATAGTGAAATTGTTGAGTTTTTTAATTTGAAACTTTTTTATGGTCTTTATTGTAAAATTGTTGAGTTTTTTTTAATCTAGATCTTTTTTATGATTTTTTTATTATGAAATTGTTGAGATTTTTAACTTGGAATTTTTTTTATGCTTTTTACACTGAAATTTTTGAGTTTTTTAACATGTAACTTTTGTTATGGTTTTTATAGCGAAATTGTTGAGTTTTTTAACTTAAAAATTTTGTTATGGTTTTTATAGTGAGATTGTCGAGTTTTTTAACTTGCAAATATTGTTATGGTTTTTATAGTGAAATTGTTGAGTTTTTTTAACTTGATACTTTAGTTATGGTCTTTATTGTGAAATTGTTAAGTTTTATAACTTAGAAATTTTGTTATGGTTTTTGTAGTGAAATTATTGAGTTTTATCACTTGGGACTTTTTTTTTAATGGATTTTATAGTGAAATTGTTGAATTGTTTGACTTGGAACATCTATTATGGTTGTTATAGTGAAATTGTTGAGTTTTTTAATTTGAAATTTCTTTATGGTCTTTATTGTGAAATTGTTTTGTTTTTTAACTTGGAACTTTTTTTGTGGTTTTTTATTATGAAATTGTTGAGATTTTTAACTTGTATCTTTTGCTATTGTTTATACATTGAAACTATTGAGTTTTTTAACTTGTAACTTTCATTGTGGTTTTTATAACGAAATTGTCGAGTTTTTTAACTTGTAAATTTTGTTATGGTTTTTATAGTGAATATGTTGAGTTTTTTAACTTGATACTTTAGTTGTGTTTTTTATTGTGAAATTGTTAGGTTTTATAACTTGGAACTTTTGTTATTGTTTTCGTAGTGAAATTATTGAGTTTTATAACTTGGAATTTTTTTTATGGTTTTTATAGTGAAATTGTTGAATTTTTTGTCTTGGATCTTCTATTATGGTTTTTAAAGCGGAATTGTTGAGTTTTATATTTTGAAACTTTTTTATGGTCTTTATTGTGAAATTGTTATGTTTTTTTAACTTGGAACTTTTTTTAATGGTTTTTTATTATGAAATTGTTGAGATTTTTAACTTGGAACTTTTGTTATGGTTTTTCATTGAAACTGTTGAGTTTCTTCACTTGTAACTTTGTTGTGGTTTTTATAGCGAAATTGTCGAGTTTTTTAACTTGCAAATTTTGTTATGGTTTTTATAGTGAAATTGTTGAGTTTTGTAACTTGATACTTTAGTTATGATTTTTATTGTGAAATTGATAATTTTTACAACTCGGGACTTTTGTTATGGTTTTTGTAGTGAAATTATTGAGTTTTATAACTTGGAACTTTTTTTATGGTTTTCATAGTGAAATTGTTGAATTTTTTGAATTGGAACTTCTATCATGGTTTTTATAGTGAAATTGTTGAGTTTTATATTTTGAAACTTTTTTATGGTCTTTATTGTGAAATTGTTGTGTTTGTTTAACTTGGAGCTTTTTTAATGGTTTTTTATTCTGAAATTGTTGAGATTTTTAACTTGGAACTTTTGTTATGGTTTTTACATTGAAACTGTAGATTTTTTTAACTTGAAACTTTTGATGTGGTTTTTATAGCGAAATTGTTGAGTTTTTTAACTTGCAAAATTTGTTAAGGTTTTTATAGTGAAATTTTTGAGTTTTTTAACTTGGAAATTCTGTTATGGTATTTATAATGAAATTGTTGATCTTTTTTAACTTGATACTTTAGTTATGGTCTTTATTTTGAAATTGTTAAGTTTTATAACTTGGAACTTTGTTTATGGTTTTTGTAGAGAAATTATAGAGTTTTATAACTTGGAACTTTTTTTATGGTGAAAATGTTGAATTTTATGACTTGGAACTTCTATTAGGGTTTTTATAGTGAAATTGTTGAGTTTTTTAATTTGAAACTTTTTTATGGTCTTTATTGTAAAATTGTTGAGTTTTTTTTAATCTAGATCTTTTTTTATGATTTTTTTATTATGAAATTGTTGAGATTTTTAACTTGGAATTTTTTTTATGCTTTTTACACTGAAATTTTTGAGTTTTTTAACATGTAACTTTTGTTATGGTTTTTATAGCGAAATTGTTGAGTTTTTTAACTTAAAAATTTTGTTATGGTTTTTATAGTGAGATTGTCGAGTTTTTTAACTTGCAAATATTGTTATGGTTTTTATAGTGAAATTGTTGAGTTTTTTTAACTTGATACTTTAGTTATGGTCTTTATTGTGAAATTGTTAAGTTTTATACTTAGAAATTTTGTTATGGTTTTTGTAGTGAAATTATTGAGTTTTATCACTTGGGACTTTTTTTTTAATGGATTTTATAGTGAAATTGTTGAATTGTTTGACTTGGAACATCTATTATGGTTGTTATAGTGAAATTGTTGAGTTTTTTAATTTGAAATTTCTTTATGGTCTTTATTGTGAAATTGTTTTGTTTTTTAACTTGGAACTTTTTTTGTGGTTTTTTATTATGAAATTGTTGAGATTTTTAACTTGTATCTTTTGCTATTGTTTATACATTGAAACTATTGAGTTTTTTAACTTGTAACTTTCATTGTGGTTTTTATAACGAAATTGTCGAGTTTTTTAACTTGTAAATTTTGTTATGGTTTTTATAGTGAATATGTTGAGTTTTTTAACTTGATACTTTAGTTGTGTTTTTTATTGTGAAATTGTTAGGTTTTATAACTTGGAACTTTTGTTATTGTTTTCGTAGTGAAATTATTGAGTTTTATAACTTGGAATTTTTTTTATGGTTTTTATAGTGAAATTGTTGAATTTTTTGTCTTGGATCTTCTATTATGGTTTTTAAAGCGGAATTGTTGAGTTTTATATTTTGAAACTTTTTTATGGTCTTTATTGTGAAATTGTTATGTTTTTTTAACTTGGAACTTTTTTTAATGGTTTTTTATTATGAAATTGTTGAGATTTTTAACTTGGAACTTTTGTTATGGTTTTTCATTGAAACTGTTGAGTTTCTTCACTTGTAACTTTGTTGTGGTTTTTATAGCGAAATTGTCGAGTTTTTTAACTTGCAAATTTTGTTATGGTTTTTATAGTGAAATTGTTGAGTTTTGTAACTTGATACTTTAGTTATGATTTTTATTGTGAAATTGATAATTTTTACAACTCGGGACTTTTGTTATGGTTTTTGTAGTGAAATTATTGAGTTTTATAACTTGGAACTTTTTTTATGGTTTTCATAGTGAAATTGTTGAATTTTTTGAATTGGAACTTCTATCATGGTTTTTATAGTGAAATTGTTGAGTTTTATATTTTGAAACTTTTTTATGGTCTTTATTGTGAAATTGTTGTGTTTGTTTAACTTGGAGCTTTTTTAATGGTTTTTTATTCTGAAATTGTTGAGATTTTTAACTTGGAACTTTTGTTATGGTTTTTACATTGAAACTGTAGATTTTTTTAACTTGAAACTTTTGATGTGGTTTTTATAGCGAAATTGTTGAGTTTTTTAACTTGCAAAATTTGTTAAGGTTTTTATAGTGAAATTTTTGAGTTTTTTAACTTGGAAATTCTGTTATGGTATTTATAATGAAATTGTTGATCTTTTTTAACTTGATACTTTAGTTATGGTCTTTATTTTGAAATTGTTAAGTTTATAACTTGGAACTTTGTTTATGGTTTTTGTAGAGAAATTATAGAGTTTTATAACTTGGAACTTTTTTTATGGTGAAAATGTTGAATTTTATGACTTGGAACTTCTATTAGGGTTTTTATAGTGAAATTGTTGAGTTTTTTAATTTGAAACTTTTTTATGGTCTTTATTGTAAAATTGTTGAGTTTTTTTTAATCTAGATCTTTTTTTATGATTTTTTTTATTATGAAATTGTTGAGACTTTTAACTTGGAATTTTTTTTTATGCTTTTTACACTGAAATTTTTGAGTTTTTTAACATGTAACTTTTGTTATGGTTTTTATAGCGAAATTGTTGAGTTTTTTAACTTAAAAATTTTGTTATGGTTTTTATAGTGAGATTGTCGAGTTTTTTAACTTGCAAATATTGTTATGGTTTTTATAGTGAAATTGTTGAGTTTTTTTAACTTGATACTTTAGTTATGGTCTTTATTGTGAAATTGTTAAGTTTTATAACTTAGAAATTTTGTTATGGTTTTTGTAGTGAAATTATTGAGTTTTATCACTTGGGACTTTTTTTTAATGGATTTTATAGTGAAATTGTTGAATTGTTTGACTTGGAACATCTATTATGGTTGTTATAGTGAAATTGTTGAGTTTTTTAATTTGAAATTTCTTTATGGTCTTTATTGTGAAATTGTTTTGTTTTTTAACTTGGAACTTTTTTTGTGGTTTTTTATTATGAAATTGTTGAGATTTTTAACTTGTATCTTTTGCTATTGTTTATACATTGAAACTATTGAGTTTTTTAACTTGTAACTTTCATTGTGGTTTTTATAACGAAATTGTCGAGTTTTTTAACTTGTAAATTTTGTTATGGTTTTTATAGTGAATATGTTGAGTTTTTTAACTTGATACTTTAGTTGTGTTTTTTATTGTGAAATTGTTAGGTTTTATAACTTGGAACTTTTGTTATTGTTTTCGTAGTGAAATTATTGAGTTTTATAACTTGGAATTTTTTTTATGGTTTTTATAGTGAAATTGTTGAATTTTTTGTCTTGGATCTTCTATTATGGTTTTTTAAAGCGGAATTGTTGAGTTTTATATTTTGAAACTTTTTTATGGTCTTTATTGTGAAATTGTTATGTTTTTTTAACTTGGAACTTTTTTTAATGGTTTTTTATTATGAAATTGTTGAGATTTTTAACTTGGAACTTTTGTTATGGTTTTTCATTGAAACTGTTGAGTTTCTTCACTTGTAACTTTGTTGTGGTTTTTATAGCGAAATTGTCGAGTTTTTTAACTTGCAAATTTTGTTATGGTTTTTATAGTGAAATTGTTGAGTTTTGTAACTTGATACTTTAGTTATGATTTTTATTGTGAAATTGATAATTTTTACAACTCGGGACTTTTGTTATGGTTTTTGTAGTGAAATTATTGAGTTTTATAACTTGGAACTTTTTTTATGGTTTTCATAGTGAAATTGTTGAATTTTTTGAATTGGAACTTCTATCATGGTTTTTATAGTGAAATTGTTGAGTTTTATATTTTGAAACTTTTTTATGGTCTTTATTGTGAAATTGTTGTGTTTGTTTAACTTGGAGCTTTTTTAATGGTTTTTTATTCTGAAATTGTTGAGATTTTTAACTTGGAACTTTTGTTATGGTTTTTACATTGAAACTGTAGATTTTTTTAACTTGAAACTTTTGATGTGGTTTTTATAGCGAAATTGTTGAGTTTTTTAACTTGCAAAATTTGTTAAGGTTTTTATAGTGAAATTTTTGAGTTTTTTAACTTGGAAATTCTGTTATGGTATTTATAATGAAATTGTTGATCTTTTTTAACTTGATACTTTAGTTATGGTCTTTATTTTGAAATTGTTAAGTTTTATAACTTGGAACTTTGTTTATGGTTTTTGTAGAGAAATTATAGAGTTTTTATAACTTGGAACTTTTTTTATGGTGAAAATGTTGAATTTTATGACTTGGAACTTCTATTAGGGTTTTTATAGTGAAATTGTTGAGTTTTTTAATTTGAAACTTTTTTATGGTCTTTATTGTAAAATTGTTGAGTTTTTTTTAATCTAGATCTTTTTTTATGATTTTTTTATTATGAAATTGTTGAGATTTTTAACTTGGAATTTTTTTTATGCTTTTTACACTGAAATGTTTGAGTTTTTTAACATGTAACTTTTGTTATGGTTTTTATAGCGAAATTGTTGAGTTTTTTAACTTAAAAATTTTGTTATGGTTTTTATAGTGAGATTGTCGAGTTTTTTAACTTGCAAATATTGTTATGGTTTTTATAGTGAAATTGTTGAGTTTTTTTAACTTGATACTTTAGTTATGGTCTTTATTGTGAAATTGTTAAGTTTTATAACTTAGAAATTTTGTTATGGTTTTTGTAGTGAAATTATTGAGTTTTATCACTTGGGACTTTTTTTTTAATGGATTTTATAGTGAAATTGTTGAATTGTTTGACTTGGAACATCTATTATGGTTGTTATAGTGAAATTGTTGAGTTTTTTAATTTGAAATTTCTTTATGGTCTTTATTGTGAAATTGTTTTGTTTTTTAACTTGGAACTTTTTTTGTGGTTTTTTATTATGAAATTGTTGAGATTTTTAACTTGTATCTTTTGCTATTGTTTATACATTGAAACTATTGAGTTTTTTAACTTGTAACTTTCATTGTGGTTTTTATAACGAAATTGTCGAGTTTTTTAACTTGTAAATTTTGTTATGGTTTTTATAGTGAATATGTTGAGTTTTTTAACTTGATACTTTAGTTGTGTTTTTTATTGTGAAATTGTTAGGTTTTATAACTTGGAACTTTTGTTATTGTTTTCGTAGTGAAATTATTGAGTTTTATAACTTGGAATTTTTTTTATGGTTTTTATAGTGAAATTGTTGAATTTTTTGTCTTGGATCTTCTATTATGGTTTTTAAAGCGGAATTGTTGAGTTTTATATTTTGAAACTTTTTTATGGTCTTTATTGTGAAATTGTTATGTTTTTTTAACTTGGAACTTTTTTTAATGGTTTTTTATTATGAAATTGTTGAGATTTTTAACTTGGAACTTTTGTTATGGTTTTTCATTGAAACTGTTGAGTTTCTTCACTTGTAACTTTGTTGTGGTTTTTATAGCGAAATTGTCGAGTTTTTTAACTTGCAAATTTTGTTATGGTTTTTATAGTGAAATTGTTGAGTTTTGTAACTTGATACTTTAGTTATGATTTTTATTGTGAAATTGATAATTTTTACAACTCGGGACTTTTGTTATGGTTTTTGTAGTGAAATTATTGAGTTTTATAACTTGGAACTTTTTTTATGGTTTTCATAGTGAAATTGTTGAATTTTTTGAATTGGAACTTCTATCATGGTTTTTATAGTGAAATTGTTGAGTTTTATATTTTGAAACTTTTTTATGGTCTTTATTGTGAAATTGTTGTGTTTTGTTTAACTTGGAGCTTTTTTAATGGTTTTTTATTCTGAAATTGTTGAGATTTTTAACTTGGAACTTTTGTTATGGTTTTTACATTGAAACTGTAGATTTTTTTAACTTGAAACTTTTGATGTGGTTTTTATAGCGAAATTGTTGAGTTTTTTAACTTGCAAAATTTGTTAAGGTTTTTATAGTGAAATTTTTGAGTTTTTTAACTTGGAAATTCTGTTATGGTATTTATAATGAAATTGTTGATCTTTTTTAACTTGATACTTTAGTTATGGTCTTTATTTTGAAATTGTTAAGTTTTATAACTTGGAACTTTGTTTATGGTTTTTGTAGAGAAATTATAGAGTTTTATAACTTGGAACTTTTTTTATGGTGAAAATGTTGAATTTTATGACTTGGAACTTCTATTAGGGTTTTTATAGTGAAATTGTTGAGTTTTTTAATTTGAAACTTTTTTATGGTCTTTATTGTAAAATTGTTGAGTTTTTTTTATTCTAGATCTTTTTTTATGATTTTTTTATTATGAAATTGTTGAGATTTTTAACTTGGAATTTTTTTTATGCTTTTTACACTGAAATTTTTGAGTTTTTTAACATGTAACTTTTGTTATGGTTTTTATAGCGAAATTGTTGAGTTTTTTAACTTAAAAATTTTGTTATGGTTTTTATAGTGAGATTGTCGAGTTTTTTAACTTGCAAATATTGTTATGGTTTTTATAGTGAAATTGTTGAGTTTTTTTAACTTGATACTTTAGTTATGGTCTTTATTGTGAAATTGTTAAGTTTTATAACTTAGAAATTTTGTTATGGTTTTTGTAGTGAAATTATTGAGTTTTATCACTTGGGACTTTTTTTTTAATGGATTTTATAGTGAAATTGTTGAATTGTTTGACTTGGAACATCTATTATGGTTGTTATAGTGAAATTGTTGAGTTTTTTAATTTGAAATTTCTTTATGGTCTTTATTGTGAAATTGTTTTGTTTTTTAACTTGGAACTTTTTTTGTGGTTTTTTATTATGAAATTGTTGAGATTTTTAACTTGTATCTTTTGCTATTGTTTATACATTGAAACTATTGAGTTTTTTAACTTGTAACTTTCATTGTGGTTTTTATAACGAAATTGTCGAGTTTTTTAACTTGTAAATTTTGTTATGGTTTTTATAGTGAATATGTTGAGTTTTTTAACTTGATACTTTAGTTGTGTTTTTTTATTGTGAAATTGTTAGGTTTTATAACTTGGAACTTTTGTTATTGTTTTCGTAGTGAAATTATTGAGTTTTATAACTTGGAATTTTTTTTATGGTTTTTATAGTGAAATTGTTGAATTTTTTGTCTTGGATCTTCTATTATGGTTTTTAAAGCGGAATTGTTGAGTTTTATATTTTGAAACTTTTTTATGGTCTTTATTGTGAAATTGTTATGTTTTTTTAACTTGGAACTTTTTTTAATGGTTTTTTATTATGAAATTGTTGAGATTTTTAACTTGGAACTTTTGTTATGGTTTTTCATTGAAACTGTTGAGTTTCTTCACTTGTAACTTTGTTGTGGTTTTTATAGCGAAATTGTCGAGTTTTTTAACTTGCAAATTTTGTTATGGTTTTTATAGTGAAATTGTTGAGTTTTGTAACTTGATACTTTAGTTATGATTTTTATTGTGAAATTGATAATTTTTACAACTCGGGACTTTTGTTATGGTTTTTGTAGTGAAATTATTGAGTTTTATAACTTGGAACTTTTTTTATGGTTTTCATAGTGAAATTGTTGAATTTTTTGAATTGGAACTTCTATCATGGTTTTTATAGTGAAATTGTTGAGTTTTATATTTTGAAACTTTTTTATGGTCTTTATTGTGAAATTGTTGTGTTTGTTTAACTTGGAGCTTTTTTAATGGTTTTTTATTCTGAAATTGTTGAGATTTTTAACTTGGAACTTTTGTTATGGTTTTTACATTGAAACTGTAGATTTTTTTAACTTGAAACTTTTGATGTGGTTTTTATAGCGAAATTGTTGAGTTTTTTAACTTGCAAAATTTGTTAAGGTTTTTATAGTGAAATTTTTGAGTTTTTTAACTTGGAAATTCTGTTATGGTATTTATAATGAAATTGTTGATCTTTTTTAACTTGATACTTTAGTTATGGTCTTTATTTTGAAATTGTTAAGTTTTATAATTCCAAGGTTATTTGTTGCAGAAATTATAGAGTTTTATAACTTGGAACTTTTTTTATGGTGAAAATGTTGAATTTTATGACTTGGAACTTCTATTAGGGTTTTTATAGTGAAATTGTTGAGTTTTTTAATTTGAAACTTTTTTATGGTCTTTATTGTAAAATTGTTGAGTTTTTTTTAATCTAGATCTTTTTTTATGATTTTTTTATTATGAAATTGTTGAGATTTTTAACTTGGAATTTTTTTTATGCTTTTTACACTGAAATGTTTGAGTTTTTTAACATGTAACTTTTGTTATGGTTTTTATAGCGAAATTGTTGAGTTTTTTAACTTAAAAATTTTGTTATGGTTTTTATAGTGAGATTGTCGAGTTTTTTAACTTGCAAATATTGTTATGGTTTTTATAGTGAAATTGTTGAGTTTTTTTAACTTGATACTTTAGTTATGGTCTTTATTGTGAAATTGTTAAGTTTTATAACTTAGAAATTTTGTTATGGTTTTTTGTAGTGAAATTATTGAGTTTTATCACTTGGGACTTTTTTTTTAATGGATTTTATAGTGAAATTGTTGAATTGTTTGACTTGGAACATCTATTATGGTTGTTATAGTGAAATTGTTGAGTTTTTTAATTTGAAATTTCTTTATGGTCTTTATTGTGAAATTGTTTTGTTTTTTAACTTGGAACTTTTTTTGTGGTTTTTTATTATGAAATTGTTGAGATTTTTAACTTGTATCTTTTGCTATTGTTTATACATTGAAACTATTGAGTTTTTTAACTTGTAACTTTCATTGTGGTTTTTTATAACGAAATTGTCGAGTTTTTTAACTTGTAAATTTTGTTATGGTTTTTATAGTGAATATGTTGAGTTTTTTAACTTGATACTTTAGTTGTGTTTTTTATTGTGAAATTGTTAGGTTTTATAACTTGGAACTTTTGTTATTGTTTTCGTAGTGAAATTATTGAGTTTTATAACTTGGAATTTTTTTTATGGTTTTTATAGTGAAATTGTTGAATTTTTTGTCTTGGATCTTCTATTATGGTTTTTAAAGCGGAATTGTTGAGTTTTATATTTTGAAACTTTTTTATGGTCTTTATTGTGAAATTGTTATGTTTTTTTAACTTGGAACTTTTTTTAATGGTTTTTTATTATGAAATTGTTGAGATTTTTTAACTTGGAACTTTTGTTATGGTTTTTCATTGAAACTGTTGAGTTTCTTCACTTGTAACTTTGTTGTGGTTTTTATAGCGAAATTGTCGAGTTTTTTTAACTTGCAAATTTTGTTATGGTTTTTATAGTGAAATTGTTGAGTTTTGTAACTTGATACTTTAGTTATGATTTTTATTGTGAAATTGATAATTTTTACAACTCGGGACTTTTGTTATGGTTTTTGTAGTGAAATTATTGAGTTTTTATAACTTGGAACTTTTTTTATGGTTTTCATAGTGAAATTGTTGAATTTTTTGAATTGGAACTTCTATCATGGTTTTTATAGTGAAATTGTTGAGTTTTATATTTTGAAACTTTTTTATGGTCTTTATTGTGAAATTGTTGTGTTTGTTTAACTTGGAGCTTTTTTAATGGTTTTTTTATTCTGAAATTGTTGAGATTTTTAACTTGGAACTTTTGTTATGGTTTTTACATTGAAACTGTAGATTTTTTTAACTTGAAACTTTTGATGTGGTTTTTATAGCGAAATTGTTGAGTTTTTTAACTTGCAAAATTTGTTAAGGTTTTTATAGTGAAATTTTTGAGTTTTTTAACTTGGAAATTCTGTTATGGTATTTATAATGAAATTGTTGATCTTTTTTAACTTGATACTTTAGTTATGGTCTTTATTTTGAAATTGTTAAGTTTTATAACTTGGAACTTTGTTTATGGTTTTTGTAGAGAAATTATAGAGTTTTATAACTTGGAACTTTTTTTATGGTGAAAATGTTGAATTTTATGACTTGGAACTTCTATTAGGGTTTTTTATAGTGAAATTGTTGAGTTTTTTAATTTGAAACTTTTTTATGGTCTTTATTGTAAAATTGTTGAGTTTTTTTTAATCTAGATCTTTTTTTATGATTTTTTTATTATGAAATTGTTGAGATTTTTAACTTGGAATTTTTTTTATGCTTTTTACACTGAAATGTTTGAGTTTTTTTAACATGTAACTTTTGTTATGGTTTTTATAGCGAAATTGTTGAGTTTTTTTAACTTAAAAATTTTGTTATGGTTTTTATAGTGAGATTGTCGAGTTTTTTAACTTGCAAATATTGTTATGGTTTTTATAGTGAAATTGTTGAGTTTTTTTAACTTGATACTTTAGTTATGGTCTTTATTGTGAAATTGTTAAGTTTTATAACTTAGAAATTTTGTTATGGTTTTTGTAGTGAAATTATTGAGTTTTATCACTTGGGACTTTTTTTTTAATGGATTTTATAGTGAAATTGTTGAATTGTTTGACTTGGAACATCTATTATGGTTGTTATAGTGAAATTGTTGAGTTTTTTAATTTGAAATTTCTTTATGGTCTTTATTGTGAAATTGTTTTGTTTTTTAACTTGGAACTTTTTTTGTGGTTTTTTATTATGAAATTGTTGAGATTTTTACTTGTATCTTTTGCTATTGTTTATACATTGAAACTATTGAGTTTTTTAACTTGTAACTTTCATTGTGGTTTTTATAACGAAATTGTCGAGTTTTTTAACTTGTAAATTTTGTTATGGTTTTTATAGTGAATATGTTGAGTTTTTTAACTTGATACTTTAGTTGTGTTTTTTATTGTGAAATTGTTAGGTTTTATAACTTGGAACTTTTGTTATTGTTTTCGTAGTGAAATTATTGAGTTTTATAACTTGGAATTTTTTTTATGGTTTTTATAGTGAAATTGTTGAATTTTTTGTCTTGGATCTTCTATTATGGTTTTTAAAGCGGAATTGTTGAGTTTTATATTTTGAAACTTTTTTATGGTCTTTATTGTGAAATTGTTATGTTTTTTTTAACTTGGAACTTTTTTTAATGGTTTTTTATTATGAAATTGTTGAGATTTTTAACTTGGAACTTTTGTTATGGTTTTTCATTGAAACTGTTGAGTTTCTTCACTTGTAACTTTGTTGTGGTTTTTATAGCGAAATTGTCGAGTTTTTTAACTTGCAAATTTTGTTATGGTTTTTATAGTGAAATTGTTGAGTTTTGTAACTTGATACTTTAGTTATGATTTTTATTGTGAAATTGATAATTTTTACAACTCGGGACTTTTGTTATGGTTTTTGTAGTGAAATTATTGAGTTTTATAACTTGGAACTTTTTTTATGGTTTTCATAGTGAAATTGTTGAATTTTTTGAATTGGAACTTCTATCATGGTTTTTATAGTGAAATTGTTGAGTTTTATATTTTGAAACTTTTTTATGGTCTTTATTGTGAAATTGTTGTGTTTGTTTAACTTGGAGCTTTTTTAATGGTTTTTTATTCTGAAATTGTTGAGATTTTTAACTTGGAACTTTTGTTATGGTTTTTACATTGAAACTGTAGATTTTTTTAACTTGAAACTTTTGATGTGGTTTTTATAGCGAAATTGTTGAGTTTTTTAACTTGCAAAATTTGTTAAGGTTTTTATAGTGAAATTTTTGAGTTTTTTAACTTGGAAATTCTGTTATGGTATTTATAATGAAATTGTTGATCTTTTTTAACTTGATACTTTAGTTATGGTCTTTATTTTGAAATTGTTAAGTTTTATAACTTGGAACTTTGTTTATGGTTTTTGTAGAGAAATTATAGAGTTTTATAACTTGGAACTTTTTTTATGGTGAAAATGTTGAATTTTATGACTTGGAACTTCTATTAGGGTTTTTATAGTGAAATTGTTGAGTTTTTTAATTTGAAACTTTTTTATGGTCTTTATTGTAAAATTGTTGAGTTTTTTTTATCTAGATCTTTTTTTATGATTTTTTTATTATGAAATTGTTGAGATTTTTAACTTGGAATTTTTTTTATGCTTTTTACACTGAAATGTTTGAGTTTTTTAACATGTAACTTTTGTTATGGTTTTTATAGCGAAATTGTTGAGTTTTTTAACTTAAAAATTTTGTTATGGTTTTTATAGTGAGATTGTCGAGTTTTTTAACTTGCAAATATTGTTATGGTTTTTATAGTGAAATTGTTGAGTTTTTTTAACTTGATACTTTAGTTATGGTCTTTATTGTGAAATTGTTAAGTTTTATAACTTAGAAATTTTGTTATGGTTTTTGTAGTGAAATTATTGAGTTTTATCACTTGGGACTTTTTTTTTTAATGGATTTTATAGTGAAATTGTTGAATTGTTTGACTTGGAACATCTATTATGGTTGTTATAGTGAAATTGTTGAGTTTTTTAATTTGAAATTTCTTTATGGTCTTTATTGTGAAATTGTTTTGTTTTTTAACTTGGAACTTTTTTTGTGGTTTTTTATTATGAAATTGTTGAGATTTTTAACTTGTATCTTTTGCTATTGTTTATACATTGAAACTATTGAGTTTTTTAACTTGTAACTTTCATTGTGGTTTTTATAACGAAATTGTCGAGTTTTTTAACTTGTAAATTTTGTTATGGTTTTTATAGTGAATATGTTGAGTTTTTTAACTTGATACTTTAGTTGTGTTTTTTATTGTGAAATTGTTAGGTTTTATAACTTGGAACTTTTGTTATTGTTTTCGTAGTGAAATTATTGAGTTTTATAACTTGGAATTTTTTTTATGGTTTTTATAGTGAAATTGTTGAATTTTTTGTCTTGGATCTTCTATTATGGTTTTTAAAGCGGAATTGTTGAGTTTTATATTTTGAAACTTTTTTATGGTCTTTATTGTGAAATTGTTATGTTTTTTTAACTTGGAACTTTTTTTAATGGTTTTTTATTATGAAATTGTTGAGATTTTTAACTTGGAACTTTTGTTATGGTTTTTCATTGAAACTGTTGAGTTTCTTCACTTGTAACTTTGTTGTGGTTTTTATAGCGAAATTGTCGAGTTTTTTAACTTGCAAATTTTGTTATGGTTTTTATAGTGAAATTGTTGAGTTTTGTAACTTGATACTTTAGTTATGATTTTTATTGTGAAATTGATAATTTTTACAACTCGGGACTTTTGTTATGGTTTTTGTAGTGAAATTATTGAGTTTTATAACTTGGAACTTTTTTTATGGTTTTCATAGTGAAATTGTTGAATTTTTTGAATTGGAACTTCTATCATGGTTTTTATAGTGAAATTGTTGAGTTTTATATTTTGAAACTTTTTTATGGTCTTTATTGTGAAATTGTTGTGTTTGTTTAACTTGGAGCTTTTTTTAATGGTTTTTTATTCTGAAATTGTTGAGATTTTTAACTTGGAACTTTTGTTATGGTTTTTACATTGAAACTGTAGATTTTTTTAACTTGAAACTTTTGATGTGGTTTTTATAGCGAAATTGTTGAGTTTTTTAACTTGCAAAATTTGTTAAGGTTTTTATAGTGAAATTTTTGAGTTTTTTAACTTGGAAATTCTGTTATGGTATTTATAATGAAATTGTTGATCTTTTTAACTTGATACTTTAGTTATGGTCTTTATTTTGAAATTGTTAAGTTTTATAACTTGGAACTTTGTTTATGGTTTTTGTAGAGAAATTATAGAGTTTTATAACTTGGAACTTTTTTTATGGTGAAAATGTTGAATTTTATGACTTGGAACTTCTATTAGGGTTTTTATAGTGAAATTGTTGAGTTTTTTAATTTGAAACTTTTTTATGGTCTTTATTGTAAAATTGTTGAGTTTTTTTTAATCTAGATCTTTTTTTATGATTTTTTTATTATGAAATTGTTGAGATTTTTAACTTGGAATTTTTTTTATGCTTTTTACACTGAAATTTTTGAGTTTTTTAACATGTAACTTTTGTTATGGTTTTTTATAGCGAAATTGTTGAGTTTTTTTAACTTAAAAATTTTGTTATGGTTTTTATAGTGAGATTGTCGAGTTTTTTAACTTGCAAATATTGTTATGGTTTTTATAGTGAAATTGTTGAGTTTTTTTAACTTGATACTTTAGTTATGGTCTTTATTGTGAAATTGTTAAGTTTTATAACTTAGAAATTTTGTTATGGTTTTTGTAGTGAAATTATTGAGTTTTATCACTTGGGACTTTTTTTTTAATGGATTTTATAGTGAAATTGTTGAATTGTTTGACTTGGAACATCTATTATGGTTGTTATAGTGAAATTGTTGAGTTTTTTAATTTGAAATTTCTTTATGGTCTTTATTGTGAAATTGTTTTGTTTTTTAACTTGGAACTTTTTTTGTGGTTTTTTATTATGAAATTGTTGAGATTTTTAACTTGTATCTTTTGCTATTGTTTATACATTGAAACTATTGAGTTTTTTAACTTGTAACTTTCATTGTGGTTTTTATAACGAAATTGTCGAGTTTTTTAACTTGTAAATTTTGTTATGGTTTTTATAGTGAATATGTTGAGTTTTTTAACTTGATACTTTAGTTGTGTTTTTTATTGTGAAATTGTTAGGTTTTATAACTTGGAACTTTTGTTATTGTTTTCGTAGTGAAATTATTGAGTTTTATAACTTGGAATTTTTTTTTATGGTTTTTATAGTGAAATTGTTGAATTTTTTGTCTTGGATCTTCTATTATGGTTTTTTAAAGCGGAATTGTTGAGTTTTATATTTTGAAACTTTTTTATGGTCTTTATTGTGAAATTGTTATGTTTTTTTAACTTGGAACTTTTTTTAATGGTTTTTTATTATGAAATTGTTGAGATTTTTAACTTGGAACTTTTGTTATGGTTTTTCATTGAAACTGTTGAGTTTCTTCACTTGTAACTTTGTTGTGGTTTTTATAGCGAAATTGTCGAGTTTTTTAACTTGCAAATTTTGTTATGGTTTTTATAGTGAAATTGTTGAGTTTTGTAACTTGATACTTTAGTTATGATTTTTATTGTGAAATTGATAATTTTTACAACTCGGGACTTTTGTTATGGTTTTTGTAGTGAAATTATTGAGTTTTATAACTTGGAACTTTTTTTATGGTTTTCATAGTGAAATTGTTGAATTTTTTGAATTGGAACTTCTATCATGGTTTTTATAGTGAAATTGTTGAGTTTTATATTTTGAAACTTTTTTATGGTCTTTATTGTGAAATTGTTGTGTTTGTTTAACTTGGAGCTTTTTTAATGGTTTTTTATTCTGAAATTGTTGAGATTTTTAACTTGGAACTTTTGTTATGGTTTTTACATTGAAACTGTAGATTTTTTTAACTTGAAACTTTTGATGTGGTTTTTATAGCGAAATTGTTGAGTTTTTTAACTTGCAAAATTTGTTAAGGTTTTTATAGTGAAATTTTTGAGTTTTTTAACTTGGAAATTCTGTTATGGTATTTATAATGAAATTGTTGATCTTTTTTAACTTGATACTTTAGTTATGGTCTTTATTTTGAAATTGTTAAGTTTTATAACTTGGAACTTTGTTTATGGTTTTTGTAGAGAAATTATAGAGTTTTATAACTTGGAACTTTTTTTATGGTGAAAATGTTGAATTTTATGACTTGGAACTTCTATTAGGGTTTTTATAGTGAAATTGTTGAGTTTTTTAATTTGAAACTTTTTTATGGTCTTTATTGTAAAATTGTTGAGTTTTTTTTAATCTAGATCTTTTTTTATGATTTTTTTATTATGAAATTGTTGAGACTTTTAACTTGGAATTTTTTTTATGCTTTTTACACTGAAATTTTTGAGTTTTTTAACATGTAACTTTTGTTATGGTTTTTATAGCGAAATTGTTGAGTTTTTTAACTTAAAAATTTTGTTATGGTTTTTATAGTGAGATTGTCGAGTTTTTTAACTTGCAAATATTGTTATGGTTTTTATAGTGAAATTGTTGAGTTTTTTTAACTTGATACTTTAGTTATGGTCTTTATTGTGAAATTGTTAAGTTTTATAACTTAGAAATTTTGTTATGGTTTTTGTAGTGAAATTATTGAGTTTTATCACTTGGGACTTTTTTTTTAATGGATTTTATAGTGAAATTGTTGAATTGTTTGACTTGGAACATCTATTATGGTTGTTATAGTGAAATTGTTGAGTTTTTTAATTTGAAATTTCTTTATGGTCTTTATTGTGAAATTGTTTTGTTTTTTAACTTGGAACTTTTTTTGTGGTTTTTTATTATGAAATTGTTGAGATTTTTAACTTGTATCTTTTGCTATTGTTTATACATTGAAACTATTGAGTTTTTTAACTTGTAACTTTCATTGTGGTTTTTATAACGAAATTGTCGAGTTTTTTAACTTGTAAATTTTGTTATGGTTTTTATAGTGAATATGTTGAGTTTTTTAACTTGATACTTTAGTTGTGTTTTTTATTGTGAAATTGTTAGGTTTTATAACTTGGAACTTTTGTTATTGTTTTCGTAGTGAAATTATTGAGTTTTATAACTTGGAATTTTTTTTATGGTTTTTATAGTGAAATTGTTGAATTTTTTGTCTTGGATCTTCTATTATGGTTTTTAAAGCGGAATTGTTGAGTTTTATATTTTGAAACTTTTTTATGGTCTTTATTGTGAAATTGTTATGTTTTTTTAACTTGGAACTTTTTTTAATGGTTTTTTATTATGAAATTGTTGAGATTTTTAACTTGGAACTTTTGTTATGGTTTTTCATTGAAACTGTTGAGTTTCTTCACTTGTAACTTTGTTGTGGTTTTTATAGCGAAATTGTCGAGTTTTTTAACTTGCAAATTTTGTTATGGTTTTTATAGTGAAATTGTTGAGTTTTGTAACTTGATACTTTAGTTATGATTTTTATTGTGAAATTGATAATTTTTACAACTCGGGACTTTTGTTATGGTTTTTGTAGTGAAATTATTGAGTTTTATAACTTGGAACTTTTTTTATGGTTTTCATAGTGAAATTGTTGAATTTTTTGAATTGGAACTTCTATCATGGTTTTTATAGTGAAATTGTTGAGTTTTATATTTTGAAACTTTTTTATGGTCTTTATTGTGAAATTGTTGTGTTTGTTTAACTTGGAGCTTTTTTAATGGTTTTTTATTCTGAAATTGTTGAGATTTTTAACTTGGAACTTTTGTTATGGTTTTTACATTGAAACTGTAGATTTTTTTAACTTGAAACTTTTGATGTGGTTTTTATAGCGAAATTGTTGAGTTTTTTAACTTGCAAAATTTGTTAAGGTTTTTATAGTGAAATTTTTGAGTTTTTTAACTTGGAAATTCTGTTATGGTATTTATAATGAAATTGTTGATCTTTTTTAACTTGATACTTTAGTTATGGTCTTTATTTTGAAATTGTTAAGTTTTATAACTTGGAACTTTGTTTATGGTTTTTGTAGAGAAATTATAGAGTTTTATAACTTGGAACTTTTTTTATGGTGAAAATGTTGAATTTTATGACTTGGAACTTCTATTAGGGTTTTTATAGTGAAATTGTTGAGTTTTTTAATTTGAAACTTTTTTATGGTCTTTATTGTAAAATTGTTGAGTTTTTTTTAATCTAGATCTTTTTTTATGATTTTTTTATTATGAAATTGTTGAGATTTTTAACTTGGAATTTTTTTTATGCTTTTTACACTGAAATTTTTGAGTTTTTTAACATGTAACTTTTGTTATGGTTTTTATAGGGAAATTGTTGAGTTTTTTAACTTAAAAATTTTGTTATGGTTTTTATAGTGAGATTGTCGAGTTTTTTAACTTGCAAATATTGTTATGGTTTTTATAGTGAAATTGTTGAGTTTTTTTAACTTGATACTTTAGTTATGGTCTTTATTGTGAAATTGTTAAGTTTTATAACTTAGAAATTTTGTTATGGTTTTTGTAGTGAAATTATTGAGTTTTATCACTTGGGACTTTTTTTTTAATGGATTTTATAGTGAAATTGTTGAATTGTTTGACTTGGAACATCTATTATGGTTGTTATAGTGAAATTGTTGAGTTTTTTAATTTGAAATTTCTTTATGGTCTTTATTGTGAAATTGTTTTGTTTTTTAACTTGGAACTTTTTTTGTGGTTTTTTATTATGAAATTGTTGAGATTTTTAACTTGTATCTTTTGCTATTGTTTATACATTGAAACTATTGAGTTTTTTAACTTGTAACTTTCATTGTGGTTTTTATAACGAAATTGTCGAGTTTTTTAACTTGTAAATTTTGTTATGGTTTTTATAGTGAATATGTTGAGTTTTTTAACTTGATACTTTAGTTGTGTTTTTTATTGTGAAATTGTTAGGTTTTATAACTTGGAACTTTTGTTATTGTTTTCGTAGTGAAATTATTGAGTTTTATAACTTGGAATTTTTTTTATGGTTTTTATAGTGAAATTGTTGAATTTTTTGTCTTGGATCTTCTATTATGGTTTTTAAAGCGGAATTGTTGAGTTTTATATTTTGAAACTTTTTTATGGTCTTTATTGTGAAATTGTTATGTTTTTTTAACTTGGAACTTTTTTTAATGGTTTTTTATTATGAAATTGTTGAGATTTTTAACTTGGAACTTTTGTTATGGTTTTTCATTGAAACTGTTGAGTTTCTTCACTTGTAACTTTGTTGTGGTTTTTATAGCGAAATTGTCGAGTTTTTTAACTTGCAAATTTTGTTATGGTTTTTATAGTGAAATTGTTGAGTTTTGTAACTTGATACTTTAGTTATGATTTTTATTGTGAAATTGATAATTTTTACAACTCGGGACTTTTGTTATGGTTTTTGTAGTGAAATTATTGAGTTTTATAACTTGGAACTTTTTTTATGGTTTTCATAGTGAAATTGTTGAATTTTTTGAATTGGAACTTCTGTCATGGTTTTTATAGTGAAATTGTTGAGTTTTATATTTTGAAACTTTTTTATGGTCTTTATTGTGAAATTGTTGTGTTTGTTTAACTTGGAGCTTTTTTAATGGTTTTTTATTCTGAAATTGTTGAGATTTTTAACTTGGAACTTTTGTTATGGTTTTTACATTGAAACTGTAGATTTTTTTAACTTGAAACTTTTGATGTGGTTTTTATAGCGAAATTGTTGAGTTTTTTAACTTGCAAAATTTGTTAAGGTTTTTATAGTGAAATTTTTGAGTTTTTTAACTTGGAAATTCTGTTATGGTATTTATAATGAAATTGTTGATCTTTTTTAACTTGATACTTTAGTTATGGTCTTTATTTTGAAATTGTTAAGTTTTATAACTTGGAACTTTGTTTATGGTTTTTGTAGAGAAATTATAGAGTTTTATAACTTGGAACTTTTTTTATGGTGAAAATGTTGAATTTTATGACTTGGAACTTCTATTAGGGTTTTTATAGTGAAATTGTTGAGTTTTTTAATTTGAAACTTTTTTATGGTCTTTATTGTAAAATTGTTGAGTTTTTTTTAATCTAGATCTTTTTTTATGATTTTTTTATTATGAAATTGTTGAGACTTTTAACTTGGAATTTTTTTTATGCTTTTTACACTGAAATTTTTGAGTTTTTTAACATGTAACTTTTGTTATGGTTTTTATAGCGAAATTGTTGAGTTTTTTAACTTAAAAATTTTGTTATGGTTTTTATAGTGAGATTGTCGAGTTTTTTAACTTGCAAATATTGTTATGGTTTTTATAGTGAAATTGTTGAGTTTTTTTAACTTGATACTTTAGTTATGGTCTTTATTGTGAAATTGTTAAGTTTTATAACTTAGAAATTTTGTTATGGTTTTTGTAGTGAAATTATTGAGTTTTATCACTTGGGACTTTTTTTTTAATGGATTTTATAGTGAAATTGTTGAATTGTTTGACTTGGAACATCTATTATGGTTGTTATAGTGAAATTGTTGAGTTTTTTAATTTGAAATTTCTTTATGGTCTTTATTGTGAAATTGTTTTGTTTTTTAACTTGGAACTTTTTTTGTGGTTTTTTATTATGAAATTGTTGAGATTTTTAACTTGTATCTTTTGCTATTGTTTATACATTGAAACTATTGAGTTTTTTAACTTGTAACTTTCATTGTGGTTTTTATAACGAAATTGTCGAGTTTTTTAACTTGTAAATTTTGTTATGGTTTTTATAGTGAATATGTTGAGTTTTTTAACTTGATACTTTAGTTGTGTTTTTTATTGTGAAATTGTTAGGTTTTATAACTTGGAACTTTTGTTATTGTTTTCGTAGTGAAATTATTGAGTTTTATAACTTGGAATTTTTTTTTATGGTTTTTATAGTGAAATTGTTGAATTTTTTGTCTTGGATCTTCTATTATGGTTTTTAAAGCGGAATTGTTGAGTTTTATATTTTGAAACTTTTTTATGGTCTTTATTGTGAAATTGTTATGTTTTTTTAACTTGGAACTTTTTTTAATGGTTTTTTATTATGAAATTGTTGAGATTTTTAACTTGGAACTTTTGTTATGGTTTTTCATTGAAACTGTTGAGTTTCTTCACTTGTAACTTTGTTGTGGTTTTTATAGCGAAATTGTCGAGTTTTTTAACTTGCAAATTTTGTTATGGTTTTTATAGTGAAATTGTTGAGTTTTGTAACTTGATACTTTAGTTATGATTTTTATTGTGAAATTGATAATTTTTACAACTCGGGACTTTTGTTATGGTTTTTGTAGTGAAATTATTGAGTTTTATAACTTGGAACTTTTTTTATGGTTTTCATAGTGAAATTGTTGAATTTTTTGAATTGGAACTTCTATCATGGTTTTTATAGTGAAATTGTTGAGTTTTATATTTTGAAACTTTTTTATGGTCTTTATTGTGAAATTGTTGTGTTTGTTTAACTTGGAGCTTTTTTAATGGTTTTTTATTCTGAAATTGTTGAGATTTTTAACTTGGAACTTTTGTTATGGTTTTTACATTGAAACTGTAGATTTTTTTAACTTGAAACTTTTGATGTGGTTTTTATAGCGAAATTGTTGAGTTTTTTAACTTGCAAAATTTGTTAAGGTTTTTATAGTGAAATTTTTGAGTTTTTTAACTTGGAAATTCTGTTATGGTATTTATAATGAAATTGTTGATCTTTTTTAACTTGATACTTTAGTTATGGTCTTTATTTTGAAATTGTTAAGTTTTATAACTTGGAACTTTGTTTATGGTTTTTGTAGAGAAATTATAGAGTTTTATAACTTGGAACTTTTTTTATGGTGAAAATGTTGAATTTTATGACTTGGAACTTCTATTAGGGTTTTTATAGTGAAATTGTTGAGTTTTTTAATTTGAAACTTTTTTATGGTCTTTATTGTAAAATTGTTGAGTTTTTTTTAATCTAGATCTTTTTTTATGATTTTTTTATTATGAAATTGTTGAGATTTTTAACTTGGAATTTTTTTTATGCTTTTTACACTGAAATTTTTGAGTTTTTTTAACATGTAACTTTTGTTATGGTTTTTATAGCGAAATTGTTGAGTTTTTTAACTTAAAAATTTTGTTATGGTTTTTATAGTGAGATTGTCGAGTTTTTTAACTTGCAAATATTGTTATGGTTTTTATAGTGAAATTGTTGAGTTTTTTTAACTTGATACTTTAGTTATGGTCTTTATTGTGAAATTGTTAAGTTTTATAACTTAGAAATTTTGTTATGGTTTTTGTAGTGAAATTATTGAGTTTTATCACTTGGGACTTTTTTTTTAATGGATTTTATAGTGAAATTGTTGAATTGTTTGACTTGGAACATCTATTATGGTTGTTATAGTGAAATTGTTGAGTTTTTTAATTTGAAATTTCTTTATGGTCTTTATTGTGAAATTGTTTTGTTTTTTAACTTGGAACTTTTTTTGTGGTTTTTTATTATGAAATTGTTGAGATTTTTAACTTGTATCTTTTGCTATTGTTTATACATTGAAACTATTGAGTTTTTTAACTTGTAACTTTCATTGTGGTTTTTATAACGAAATTGTCGAGTTTTTTAACTTGTAAATTTTGTTATGGTTTTTATAGTGAATATGTTGAGTTTTTTAACTTGATACTTTAGTTGTGTTTTTTATTGTGAAATTGTTAGGTTTTATAACTTGGAACTTTTGTTATTGTTTTCGTAGTGAAATTATTGAGTTTTATAACTTGGAATTTTTTTTATGGTTTTTATAGTGAAATTGTTGAATTTTTTGTCTTGGATCTTCTATTATGGTTTTTAAAGCGGAATTGTTGAGTTTTATATTTTGAAACTTTTTTATGGTCTTTATTGTGAAATTGTTATGTTTTTTTAACTTGGAACTTTTTTTAATGGTTTTTTATTATGAAATTGTTGAGATTTTTAACTTGGAACTTTTGTTATGGTTTTTCATTGAAACTGTTGAGTTTCTTCACTTGTAACTTTGTTGTGGTTTTTATAGCGAAATTGTCGAGTTTTTTAACTTGCAAATTTTGTTATGGTTTTTATAGTGAAATTGTTGAGTTTTGTAACTTGATACTTTAGTTATGATTTTTATTGTGAAATTGATAATTTTTACAACTCGGGACTTTTGTTATGGTTTTTGTAGTGAAATTATTGAGTTTTATAACTTGGAACTTTTTTTATGGTTTTCATAGTGAAATTGTTGAATTTTTTGAATTGGAACTTCTATCATGGTTTTTATAGTGAAAATTGTTGAGTTTTATATTTTGAAACTTTTTTATGGTCTTTATTGTGAAATTGTTGTGTTTGTTTAACTTGGAGCTTTTTTAATGGTTTTTTATTCTGAAATTGTTGAGATTTTTAACTTGGAACTTTTGTTATGGTTTTTACATTGAAACTGTAGATTTTTTTTAACTTGAAACTTTTGATGTGGTTTTTATAGCGAAATTGTTGAGTTTTTTAACTTGCAAAATTTGTTAAGGTTTTTATAGTGAAATTTTTGAGTTTTTTAACTTGGAAATTCTGTTATGGTATTTATAATGAAATTGTTGATCTTTTTTAACTTGATACTTTAGTTATGGTCTTTATTTTGAAATTGTTAAGTTTTATAACTTGGAACTTTGTTTATGGTTTTTGTAGAGAAATTATAGAGTTTTTATAACTTGGAACTTTTTTTATGGTGAAAATGTTGAATTTTATGACTTGGAACTTCTATTAGGGTTTTTATAGTGAAATTGTTGAGTTTTTTAATTTGAAACTTTTTTATGGTCTTTATTGTAAAATTGTTGAGTTTTTTTTTAATCTAGATCTTTTTTTATGATTTTTTTTATTATGAAATTGTTGAGATTTTTAACTTGGAATTTTTTTTATGCTTTTTACACTGAAATGTTTGAGTTTTTTAACATGTAACTTTTGTTATGGTTTTTATAGCGAAATTGTTGAGTTTTTTAACTTAAAAATTTTGTTATGGTTTTTATAGTGAGATTGTCGAGTGTTTTAACTTGCAAATATTGTTATGGTTTTTATAGTGAAATTGTTGAGTTTTTTTAACTTGATACTTTAGTTATGGTCTTTATTGTGAAATTGTTAAGTTTTATAACTTAGAAATTTTGTTATGGTTTTTGTAGTGAAATTATTGAGTTTTATCACTTGGGACTTTTTTTTTAATGGATTTTATAGTGAAATTGTTGAATTGTTTGACTTGGAACATCTATTATGGTTGTTATAGTGAAATTGTTGAGTTTTTTAATTTGAAATTTCTTTATGGTCTTTATTGTGAAATTGTTTTGTTTTTTAACTTGGAACTTTTTTTGTGGTTTTTTATTATGAAATTGTTGAGATTTTTAACTTGTATCTTTTGCTATTGTTTATACATTGAAACTATTGAGTTTTTTAACTTGTAACTTTCATTGTGGTTTTTATAACGAAATTGTCGAGTTTTTTAACTTGTAAATTTTGTTATGGTTTTTATAGTGAATATGTTGAGTTTTTTAACTTGATACTTTAGTTGTGTTTTTTTATTGTGAAATTGTTAGGTTTTATAACTTGGAACTTTTGTTATTGTTTTCGTAGTGAAATTATTGAGTTTTATAACTTGGAATTTTTTTTATGGTTTTTATAGTGAAATTGTTGAATTTTTTGTCTTGGATCTTCTATTATGGTTTTTAAAGCGGAATTGTTGAGTTTTATATTTTGAAACTTTTTTATGGTCTTTATTGTGAAATTGTTATGTTTTTTTAACTTGGAACTTTTTTTAATGGTTTTTTATTATGAAATTGTTGAGATTTTTAACTTGGAACTTTTGTTATGGTTTTTCATTGAAACTGTTGAGTTTCTTCACTTGTAACTTTGTTGTGGTTTTTATAGCGAAATTGTCGAGTTTTTTAACTTGCAAATTTTGTTATGGTTTTTATAGTGAAATTGTTGAGTTTTGTAACTTGATACTTTAGTTATGATTTTTATTGTGAAATTGATAATTTTTACAACTCGGGACTTTTGTTATGGTTTTTGTAGTGAAATTATTGAGTTTTATAACTTGGAACTTTTTTTATGGTTTTCATAGTGAAATTGTTGAATTTTTTGAATTGGAACTTCTATCATGGTTTTTATAGTGAAATTGTTGAGTTTTATATTTTGAAACTTTTTTATGGTCTTTATTGTGAAATTGTTGTGTTTGTTTAACTTGGAGCTTTTTTAATGGTTTTTTATTCTGAAATTGTTGAGATTTTTAACTTGGAACTTTTGTTATGGTTTTTACATTGAAACTGTAGATTTTTTTAACTTGAAACTTTTGATGTGGTTTTTATAGCGAAATTGTTGAGTTTTTTAACTTGCAAAATTTGTTAAGGTTTTTATAGTGAAATTTTTGAGTTTTTTAACTTGGAAATTCTGTTATGGTATTTATAATGAAATTGTTGATCTTTTTTAACTTGATACTTTAGTTATGGTCTTTATTTTGAAATTGTTAAGTTTTATAACTTGGAACTTTGTTTATGGTTTTTGTAGAGAAATTATAGAGTTTTATAACTTGGAACTTTTTTTATGGTGAAAATGTTGAATTTTATGACTTGGAACTTCTATTAGGGTTTTTATAGTGAAATTGTTGAGTTTTTTAATTTGAAACTTTTTTATGGTCTTTATTGTAAAATTGTTGAGTTTTTTTTAATCTAGATCTTTTTTTATGATTTTTTTATTATGAAATTGTTGAGATTTTTAACTTGGAATTTTTTTTATGCTTTTTACACTGAAATGTTTGAGTTTTTTAACATGTAACTTTTGTTATGGTTTTTATAGCGAAATTGTTGAGTTTTTTAACTTAAAAATTTTGTTATGGTTTTTATAGTGAGATTGTCGAGTTTTTTAACTTGCAAATATTGTTATGGTTTTTATAGTGAAATTGTTGAGTTTTTTTAACTTGATACTTTAGTTATGGTCTTTATTGTGAAATTGTTAAGTTTTATAACTTAGAAATTTTGTTATGGTTTTTGTAGTGAAATTATTGAGTTTTATCACTTGGGACTTTTTTTTTAATGGATTTTATAGTGAAATTGTTGAATTGTTTGACTTGGAACATCTATTATGGTTGTTATAGTGAAATTGTTGAGTTTTTTAATTTGAAATTTCTTTATGGTCTTTATTGTGAAATTGTTTTGTTTTTTAACTTGGAACTTTTTTTGTGGTTTTTTATTATGAAATTGTTGAGATTTTTAACTTGTATCTTTTGCTATTGTTTATACATTGAAACTATTGAGTTTTTTAACTTGTAACTTTCATTGTGGTTTTTATAACGAAATTGTCGAGTTTTTTAACTTGTAAATTTTGTTATGGTTTTTATAGTGAATATGTTGAGTTTTTTAACTTGATACTTTAGTTGTGTTTTTTATTGTGAAATTGTTAGGTTTTATAACTTGGAACTTTTGTTATTGTTTTCGTAGTGAAATTATTGAGTTTTATAACTTGGAATTTTTTTTATGGTTTTTATAGTGAAATTGTTGAATTTTTTGTCTTGGATCTTCTATTATGGTTTTTAAAGCGGAATTGTTGAGTTTTATATTTTGAAACTTTTTTATGGTCTTTATTGTGAAATTGTTATGTTTTTTTAACTTGGAACTTTTTTTAATGGTTTTTTATTATGAAATTGTTGAGATTTTTAACTTGGAACTTTTGTTATGGTTTTTCATTGAAACTGTTGAGTTTCTTCACTTGTAACTTTGTTGTGGTTTTTATAGCGAAATTGTCGAGTTTTTTAACTTGCAAATTTTGTTATGGTTTTTATAGTGAAATTGTTGAGTTTTGTAACTTGATACTTTAGTTATGATTTTTATTGTGAAATTGATAATTTTTACAACTCGGGACTTTTGTTATGGTTTTTGTAGTGAAATTATTGAGTTTTATAACTTGGAACTTTTTTTATGGTTTTCATAGTGAAATTGTTGAATTTTTTGAATTGGAACTTCTATCATGGTTTTTATAGTGAAATTGTTGAGTTTTATATTTTGAAACTTTTTTATGGTCTTTATTGTGAAATTGTTGTGTTTGTTTAACTTGGAGCTTTTTTAATGGTTTTTTATTCTGAAATTGTTGAGATTTTTAACTTGGAACTTTTGTTATGGTTTTTACATTGAAACTGTAGATTTTTTTAACTTGAAACTTTTGATGTGGTTTTTATAGCGAAATTGTTGAGTTTTTTAACTTGCAAAATTTGTTAAGGTTTTTATAGTGAAATTTTTGAGTTTTTTAACTTGGAAATTCTGTTATGGTATTTATAATGAAATTGTTGATCTTTTTTAACTTGATACTTTAGTTATGGTCTTTATTTTGAAATTGTTAAATTTTATAACTTGGAACTTTGTTTATGGTTTTTGTAGAGAAATTATAGAGTTTTATAACTTGGAACTTTTTTTATGGTGAAAATGTTGAATTTTATGACTTGGAACTTCTATTAGGGTTTTTATAGTGAAATTGTTGAGTTTTTTAATTTGAAACTTTTTTATGGTCTTTATTGTAAAATTGTTGAGTTTTTTTTAATCTAGATCTTTTTTTATGATTTTTTTATTATGAAATTGTTGAGATTTTTAACTTGGAATTTTTTTTATGCTTTTTACACTGAAATTTTTGAGTTTTTTAACATGTAACTTTTGTTATGGTTTTTATAGCGAAATTGTTGAGTTTTTTAACTTAAAAATTTTGTTATGGTTTTTATAGTGAGATTGTCGAGTTTTTTAACTTGCAAATATTGTTATGGTTTTTATAGTGAAATTGTTGAGTTTTTTTAACTTGATACTTTAGTTATGGTCTTTATTGTGAAATTGTTAAGTTTTATAACTTAGAAATTTTGTTATGGTTTTTGTAGTGAAATTATTGAGTTTTATCACTTGGGACTTTTTTTTTAATGGATTTTATAGTGAAATTGTTGAATTGTTTGACTTGGAACATCTATTATGGTTGTTATAGTGAAATTGTTGAGTTTTTTAATTTGAAATTTCTTTATGGTCTTTATTGTGAAATTGTTTTGTTTTTTAACTTGGAACTTTTTTTGTGGTTTTTTATTATGAAATTGTTGAGATTTTTAACTTGTATCTTTTGCTATTGTTTATACATTGAAACTATTGAGTTTTTTAACTTGTAACTTTCATTGTGGTTTTTATAACGAAATTGTCGAGTTTTTTAACTTGTAAATTTTGTTATGGTTTTTATAGTGAATATGTTGAGTTTTTTAACTTGATACTTTAGTTGTGTTTTTTATTGTGAAATTGTTAGGTTTTATAACTTGGAACTTTTGTTATTGTTTTCGTAGTGAAATTATTGAGTTTTATAACTTGGAATTTTTTTTATGGTTTTTATAGTGAAATTGTTGAATTTTTTGTCTTGGATCTTCTATTATGGTTTTTAAAGCGGAATTGTTGAGTTTTATATTTTGAAACTTTTTTATGGTCTTTATTGTGAAATTGTTATGTTTTTTTAACTTGGAACTTTTTTTAATGGTTTTTTATTATGAAATTGTTGAGATTTTTAACTTGGAACTTTTGTTATGGTTTTTCATTGAAACTGTTGAGTTTCTTCACTTGTAACTTTGTTGTGGTTTTTATAGCGAAATTGTCGAGTTTTTTAACTTGCAAATTTTGTTATGGTTTTTATAGTGAAATTGTTGAGTTTTGTAACTTGATACTTTAGTTATGATTTTTATTGTGAAATTGATAATTTTTACAACTCGGGACTTTTGTTATGGTTTTTGTAGTGAAATTATTGAGTTTTATAACTTGGAACTTTTTTTATGGTTTTCATAGTGAAATTGTTGAATTTTTTGAATTGGAACTTCTATCATGGTTTTTATAGTGAAATTGTTGAGTTTTATATTTTGAAACTTTTTTATGGTCTTTATTGTGAAATTGTTGTGTTTGTTTAACTTGGAGCTTTTTTAATGGTTTTTTATTCTGAAATTGTTGAGATTTTTAACTTGGAACTTTTGTTATGGTTTTTACATTGAAACTGTAGATTTTTTTAACTTGAAACTTTTGATGTGGTTTTTATAGCGAAATTGTTGAGTTTTTTAACTTGCAAAATTTGTTAAGGTTTTTATAGTGAAATTTTTGAGTTTTTTAACTTGGAAATTCTGTTATGGTATTTATAATGAAATTGTTGATCTTTTTTAACTTGATACTTTAGTTATGGTCTTTATTTTGAAATTGTTAAGTTTTATAACTTGGAACTTTGTTTATGGTTTTTGTAGAGAAATTATAGAGTTTTATAACTTGGAACTTTTTTTATGGTGAAAATGTTGAATTTTATGACTTGGAACTTCTATTAGGGTTTTTATAGTGAAATTGTTGAGTTTTTTAATTTGAAACTTTTTTATGGTCTTTATTGTAAAATTGTTGAGTTTTTTTTAATCTAGATCTTTTTTTATGATTTTTTTATTATGAAATTGTTGAGATTTTTAACTTGGAATTTTTTTTATGCTTTTTACACTGAAATTTTTGAGTTTTTTAACATGTAACTTTTGTTATGGTTTTTATAGCGAAATTGTTGAGTTTTTTAACTTAAAAATTTTGTTATGGTTTTTATAGTGAGATTGTCGAGTTTTTTAACTTGCAAATATTGTTATGGTTTTTATAGTGAAATTGTTGAGTTTTTTTAACTTGATACTTTAGTTATGGTCTTTATTGTGAAATTGTTAAGTTTTATAACTTAGAAATTTTGTTATGGTTTTTGTAGTGAAATTATTGAGTTTTATCACTTGGGACTTTTTTTTTAATGGATTTTATAGTGAAATTGTTGAATTGTTTGACTTGGAACATCTATTATGGTTGTTATAGTGAAATTGTTGAGTTTTTTAATTTGAAATTTCTTTATGGTCTTTATTGTGAAATTGTTTTGTTTTTTAACTTGGAACTTTTTTTGTGGTTTTTTATTATGAAATTGTTGAGATTTTTAACTTGTATCTTTTGCTATTGTTTATACATTGAAACTATTGAGTTTTTTAACTTGTAACTTTCATTGTGGTTTTTATAACGAAATTGTCGAGTTTTTTAACTTGTAAATTTTGTTATGGTTTTTATAGTGAATATGTTGAGTTTTTTAACTTGATACTTTAGTTGTGTTTTTTATTGTGAAATTGTTAGGTTTTATAACTTGGAACTTTTGTTATTGTTTTCGTAGTGAAATTATTGAGTTTTATAACTTGGAATTTTTTTTATGGTTTTTATAGTGAAATTGTTGAATTTTTTGTCTTGGATCTTCTATTATGGTTTTTAAAGCGGAATTGTTGAGTTTTATATTTTGAAACTTTTTTATGGTCTTTATTGTGAAATTGTTATGTTTTTTTAACTTGGAACTTTTTTTAATGGTTTTTTATTATGAAATTGTTGAGATTTTTAACTTGGAACTTTTGTTATGGTTTTTCATTGAAACTGTTGAGTTTCTTCACTTGTAACTTTGTTGTGGTTTTTATAGCGAAATTGTCGAGTTTTTTAACTTGCAAATTTTGTTATGGTTTTTATAGTGAAATTGTTGAGTTTTGTAACTTGATACTTTAGTTATGATTTTTATTGTGAAATTGATAATTTTTACAACTCGGGACTTTTGTTATGGTTTTTGTAGTGAAATTATTGAGTTTTATAACTTGGAACTTTTTTTATGGTTTTCATAGTGAAATTGTTGAATTTTTTGAATTGGAACTTCTATCATGGTTTTTATAGTGAAATTGTTGAGTTTTATATTTTGAAACATTTTTATGGTCTTTATTGTGAAATTGTTGTGTTTGTTTAACTTGGAGCTTTTTTAATGGTTTTTTATTCTGAAATTGTTGAGATTTTTAACTTGGAACTTTTGTTATGGTTTTTACATTGAAACTGTAGATTTTTTTAACTTGAAACTTTTGATGTGGTTTTTATAGCGAAATTGTTGAGTTTTTTAACTTGCAAAATTTGTTAAGGTTTTTATAGTGAAATTTTTGAGTTTTTTAACTTGGAAATTCTGTTATGGTATTTATAATGAAATTGTTGATCTTTTTTAACTTGATACTTTAGTTATGGTCTTTATTTTGAAATTGTTAAGTTTTATAACTTGGAACTTTGTTTATGGTTTTTGTAGAGAAATTATAGAGTTTTATAACTTGGAACTTTTTTTATGGTGAAAATGTTGAATTTTATGACTTGGAACTTCTATTAGGGTTTTTATAGTGAAATTGTTGAGTTTTTTAATTTGAAACTTTTTTATGGTCTTTATTGTAAAATTGTTGAGTTTTTTTTAATCTAGATCTTTTTTTATGATTTTTTTATTATGAAATTGTTGAGATTTTTAACTTGGAATTTTTTTTATGCTTTTTACACTGAAATTTTTGAGTTTTTTAACATGTAACTTTTGTTATGGTTTTTATAGCGAAATTGTTGAGTTTTTTAACTTAAAAATTTTGTTATGGTTTTTATAGTGAGATTGTCGAGTTTTTTAACTTGCAAATATTGTTATGGTTTTTATAGTGAAATTGTTGAGTTTTTTTAACTTGATACTTTAGTTATGGTCTTTATTGTGAAATTGTTAAGTTTTATAACTTAGAAATTTTGTTATGGTTTTTGTAGTGAAATTATTGAGTTTTATCACTTGGGACTTTTTTTTTAATGGATTTTATAGTGAAATTGTTGAATTGTTTGACTTGGAACATCTATTATGGTTGTTATAGTGAAATTGTTGAGTTTTTTAATTTGAAATTTCTTTATGGTCTTTATTGTGAAATTGTTTTGTTTTTTAACTTGGAACTTTTTTTGTGGTTTTTTATTATGAAATTGTTGAGATTTTTAACTTGTATCTTTTGCTATTGTTTATACATTGAAACTATTGAGTTTTTTAACTTGTAACTTTCATTGTGGTTTTTATAACGAAATTGTCGAGTTTTTTAACTTGTAAATTTTGTTATGGTTTTTATAGTGAATATGTTGAGTTTTTTAACTTGATACTTTAGTTGTGTTTTTTATTGTGAAATTGTTAGGTTTTATAACTTGGAACTTTTGTTATTGTTTTCGTAGTGAAATTATTGAGTTTTATAACTTGGAATTTTTTTTATGGTTTTTATAGTGAAATTGTTGAATTTTTTGTCTTGGATCTTCTATTATGGTTTTTAAAGCGGAATTGTTGAGTTTTATATTTTGAAACTTTTTTATGGTCTTTATTGTGAAATTGTTATGTTTTTTTAACTTGGAACTTTTTTTAATGGTTTTTTATTATGAAATTGTTGAGATTTTTAACTTGGAACTTTTGTTATGGTTTTTCATTGAAACTGTTGAGTTTCTTCACTTGTAACTTTGTTGTGGTTTTTATAGCGAAATTGTCGAGTTTTTTAACTTGCAAATTTTGTTATGGTTTTTATAGTGAAATTGTTGAGTTTTGTAACTTGATACTTTAGTTATGATTTTTATTGTGAAATTGATAATTTTTACAACTCGGGACTTTTGTTATGGTTTTTGTAGTGAAATTATTGAGTTTTATAACTTGGAACTTTTTTTATGGTTTTCATAGTGAAATTGTTGAATTTTTTGAATTGGAACTTCTATCATGGTTTTTATAGTGAAATTGTTGAGTTTTATATTTTGAAACATTTTTATGGTCTTTATTGTGAAATTGTTGTGTTTGTTTAACTTGGAGCTTTTTTAATGGTTTTTTATTCTGAAATTGTTGAGATTTTTAACTTGGAACTTTTGTTATGGTTTTTACATTGAAACTGTAGATTTTTTTAACTTGAAACTTTTGATGTGGTTTTTATAGCGAAATTGTTGAGTTTTTTAACTTGCAAAATTTGTTAAGGTTTTTATAGTGAAATTTTTGAGTTTTTTAACTTGGAAATTCTGTTATGGTATTTATAATGAAATTGTTGATCTTTTTTAACTTGATACTTTAGTTATGGTCTTTATTTTGAAATTGTTAAGTTTTATAACTTGGAACTTTGTTTATGGTTTTTGTAGAGAAATTATAGAGTTTTATAACTTGGAACTTTTTTTATGGTGAAAATGTTGAATTTTATGACTTGGAACTTCTATTAGGGTTTTTATAGTGAAATTGTTGAGTTTTTTAATTTGAAACTTTTTTATGGTCTTTATTGTAAAATTGTTGAGTTTTTTTTAATCTAGATCTTTTTTTATGATTTTTTTATTATGAAATTGTTGAGATTTTTAACTTGGAATTTTTTTTATGCTTTTTACACTGAAATTTTTGAGTTTTTTAACATGTAACTTTTGTTATGGTTTTTATAGCGAAATTGTTGAGTTTTTTAACTTAAAAATTTTGTTATGGTTTTTATAGTGAGATTGTCGAGTTTTTTAACTTGCAAATATTGTTATGGTTTTTATAGTGAAATTGTTGAGTTTTTTTAACTTGATACTTTAGTTATGGTCTTTATTGTGAAATTGTTAAGTTTTATAACTTAGAAATTTTGTTATGGTTTTTGTAGTGAAATTATTGAGTTTTATCACTTGGGACTTTTTTTTTAATGGATTTTATAGTGAAATTGTTGAATTGTTTGACTTGGAACATCTATTATGGTTGTTATAGTGAAATTGTTGAGTTTTTTAATTTGAAATTTCTTTATGGTCTTTATTGTGAAATTGTTTTGTTTTTTAACTTGGAACTTTTTTTGTGGTTTTTTATTATGAAATTGTTGAGATTTTTAACTTGTATCTTTTGCTATTGTTTATACATTGAAACTATTGAGTTTTTTAACTTGTAACTTTCATTGTGGTTTTTATAACGAAATTGTCGAGTTTTTTAACTTGTAAATTTTGTTATGGTTTTTATAGTGAATATGTTGAGTTTTTTAACTTGATACTTTAGTTGTGTTTTTTATTGTGAAATTGTTAGGTTTTATAACTTGGAACTTTTGTTATTGTTTTCGTAGTGAAATTATTGAGTTTTATAACTTGGAATTTTTTTTATGGTTTTTATAGTGAAATTGTTGAATTTTTTGTCTTGGATCTTCTATTATGGTTTTTAAAGCGGAATTGTTGAGTTTTATATTTTGAAACTTTTTTATGGTCTTTATTGTGAAATTGTTATGTTTTTTTAACTTGGAACTTTTTTTAATGGTTTTTTATTATGAAATTGTTGAGATTTTTAACTTGGAACTTTTGTTATGGTTTTTCATTGAAACTGTTGAGTTTCTTCACTTGTAACTTTGTTGTGGTTTTTATAGCGAAATTGTCGAGTTTTTTAACTTGCAAATTTTGTTATGGTTTTTATAGTGAAATTGTTGAGTTTTGTAACTTGATACTTTAGTTATGATTTTTATTGTGAAATTGATAATTTTTACAACTCGGGACTTTTGTTATGGTTTTTGTAGTGAAATTATTGAGTTTTATAACTTGGAACTTTTTTTATGGTTTTCATAGTGAAATTGTTGAATTTTTTGAATTGGAACTTCTATCATGGTTTTTATAGTGAAATTGTTGAGTTTTATATTTTGAAACTTTTTTATGGTCTTTATTGTGAAATTGTTGTGTTTGTTTAACTTGGAGCTTTTTTAATGGTTTTTTATTCTGAAATTGTTGAGATTTTTAACTTGGAACTTTTGTTATGGTTTTTACATTGAAACTGTAGATTTTTTTAACTTGAAACTTTTGATGTGGTTTTTATAGCGAAATTGTTGAGTTTTTTAACTTGCAAAATTTGTTAAGGTTTTTATAGTGAAATTTTTGAGTTTTTTAACTTGGAAATTCTGTTATGGTATTTATAATGAAATTGTTGATCTTTTTTAACTTGATACTTTAGTTATGGTCTTTATTTTGAAATTGTTAAGTTTTATAACTTGGAACTTTGTTTATGGTTTTTGTAGAGAAATTATAGAGTTTTATAACTTGGAACTTTTTTTATGGTGAAAATGTTGAATTTTATGACTTGGAACTTCTATTAGGGTTTTTATAGTGAAATTGTTGAGTTTTTTAATTTGAAACTTTTTTATGGTCTTTATTGTAAAATTGTTGAGTTTTTTTTAATCTAGATCTTTTTTTATGATTTTTTTATTATGAAATTGTTGAGATTTTTAACTTGGAATTTTTTTTATGCTTTTTACACTGAAATGTTTGAGTTTTTTAACATGTAACTTTTGTTATGGTTTTTATAGCGAAATTGTTGAGTTTTTTAACTTAAATATTTTGTTATGGTTTTTATAGTGAGATTGTCGAGTTTTTTAACTTGCAAATATTGTTATGGTTTTTATAGTGAAATTGTTGAGTTTTTTTAACTTGATACTTTAGTTATGGTCTTTATTGTGAAATTGTTAAGTTTTATAACTTAGAAATTTTGTTATGGTTTTTGTAGTGAAATTATTGAGTTTTATCACTTGGGACTTTTTTTTTAATGGATTTTATAGTGAAATTGTTGAATTGTTTGACTTGGAACATCTATTATGGTTGTTATAGTGAAATTGTTGAGTTTTTTAATTTGAAATTTCTTTATGGTCTTTATTGTGAAATTGTTTTGTTTTTTAACTTGGAACTTTTTTTGTGGTTTTTTATTATGAAATTGTTGAGATTTTTAACTTGTATCTTTTGCTATTGTTTATACATTGAAACTATTGAGTTTTTTAACTTGTAACTTTCATTGTGGTTTTTATAACGAAATTGTCGAGTTTTTTAACTTGTAAATTTTGTTATGGTTTTTATAGTGAATATGTTGAGTTTTTTAACTTGATACTTTAGTTGTGTTTTTTATTGTGAAATTGTTAGGTTTTATAACTTGGAACTTTTGTTATTGTTTTCGTAGTGAAATTATTGAGTTTTATAACTTGGAATTTTTTTTATGGTTTTTATAGTGAAATTGTTGAATTTTTTGTCTTGGATCTTCTATTATGGTTTTTAAAGCGGAATTGTTGAGTTTTATATTTTGAAACTTTTTTATGGTCTTTATTGTGAAATTGTTATGTTTTTTTAACTTGGAACTTTTTTTAATGGTTTTTTATTATGAAATTGTTGAGATTTTTAACTTGGAACTTTTGTTATGGTTTTTCATTGAAACTGTTGAGTTTCTTCACTTGTAACTTTGTTGTGGTTTTTATAGCGAAATTGTCGAGTTTTTTAACTTGCAAATTTTGTTATGGTTTTTATAGTGAAATTGTTGAGTTTTGTAACTTGATACTTTAGTTATGATTTTTATTGTGAAATTGATAATTTTTACAACTCGGGACTTTTGTTATGGTTTTTGTAGTGAAATTATTGAGTTTTATAACTTGGAACTTTTTTTATGGTTTTCATAGTGAAATTGTTGAATTTTTTGAATTGGAACTTCTATCATGGTTTTTATAGTGAAATTGTTGAGTTTTATATTTTGAAACTTTTTTATGGTCTTTATTGTGAAATTGTTGTGTTTGTTTAACTTGGAGCTTTTTTAATGGTTTTTTATTCTGAAATTGTTGAGATTTTTAACTTGGAACTTTTGTTATGGTTTTTACATTGAAACTGTAGATTTTTTTAACTTGAAACTTTTGATGTGGTTTTTATAGCGAAATTGTTGAGTTTTTTAACTTGCAAAATTTGTTAAGGTTTTTATAGTGAAATTTTTGAGTTTTTTAACTTGGAAATTCTGTTATGGTATTTATAATGAAATTGTTGATCTTTTTTAACTTGATACTTTAGTTATGGTCTTTATTTTGAAATTGTTAAGTTTTATAACTTGGAACTTTGTTTATGGTTTTTGTAGAGAAATTATAGAGTTTTATAACTTGGAACTTTTTTTATGGTGAAAATGTTGAATTTTATGACTTGGAACTTCTATTAGGGTTTTTATAGTGAAATTGTTGAGTTTTTTAATTTGAAACTTTTTTATGGTCTTTATTGTAAAATTGTTGAGTTTTTTTTAATCTAGATCTTTTTTTATGATTTTTTTATTATGAAATTGTTGAGATTTTTAACTTGGAATTTTTTTTATGCTTTTTACACTGAAATGTTTGAGTTTTTTAACATGTAACTTTTGTTATGGTTTTTATAGCGAAATTGTTGAGTTTTTTAACTTAAAAATTTTGTTATGGTTTTTATAGTGAGATTGTCGAGTTTTTTAACTTGCAAATATTGTTATGGTTTTTATAGTGAAATTGTTGAGTTTTTTTAACTTGATACTTTAGTTATGGTCTTTATTGTGAAATTGTTAAGTTTTATAACTTAGAAATTTTGTTATGGTTTTTGTAGTGAAATTATTGAGTTTTATCACTTGGGACTTTTTTTTTAATGGATTTTATAGTGAAATTGTTGAATTGTTTGACTTGGAACATCTATTATGGTTGTTATAGTGAAATTGTTGAGTTTTTTAATTTGAAATTTCTTTATGGTCTTTATTGTGAAATTGTTTTGTTTTTTAACTTGGAACTTTTTTTGTGGTTTTTTATTATGAAATTGTTGAGATTTTTAACTTGTATCTTTTGCTATTGTTTATACATTGAAACTATTGAGTTTTTTAACTTGTAACTTTCATTGTGGTTTTTATAACGAAATTGTCGAGTTTTTTAACTTGTAAATTTTGTTATGGTTTTTATAGTGAATATGTTGAGTTTTTTAACTTGATACTTTAGTTGTGTTTTTTATTGTGAAATTGTTAGGTTTTATAACTTGGAACTTTTGTTATTGTTTTCGTAGTGAAATTATTGAGTTTTATAACTTGGAATTTTTTTTATGGTTTTTATAGTGAAATTGTTGAATTTTTTGTCTTGGATCTTCTATTATGGTTTTTAAAGCGGAATTGTTGAGTTTTATATTTTGAAACTTTTTTATGGTCTTTATTGTGAAATTGTTATGTTTTTTTAACTTGGAACTTTTTTTAATGGTTTTTTATTATGAAATTGTTGAGATTTTTAACTTGGAACTTTTGTTATGGTTTTTCATTGAAACTGTTGAGTTTCTTCACTTGTAACTTTGTTGTGGTTTTTATAGCGAAATTGTCGAGTTTTTTAACTTGCAAATTTTGTTATGGTTTTTATAGTGAAATTGTTGAGTTTTGTAACTTGATACTTTAGTTATGATTTTTATTGTGAAATTGATAATTTTTACAACTCGGGACTTTTGTTATGGTTTTTGTAGTGAAATTATTGAGTTTTATAACTTGGAACTTTTTTTATGGTTTTCATAGTGAAATTGTTGAATTTTTTGAATTGGAACTTCTATCATGGTTTTTATAGTGAAATTGTTGAGTTTTATATTTTGAAACTTTTTTATGGTCTTTATTGTGAAATTGTTGTGTTTGTTTAACTTGGAGCTTTTTTAATGGTTTTTTATTCTGAAATTGTTGAGATTTTTAACTTGGAACTTTTGTTATGGTTTTTACATTGAAACTGTAGATTTTTTTAACTTGAAACTTTTGATGTGGTTTTTATAGCGAAATTGTTGAGTTTTTTAACTTGCAAAATTTGTTAAGGTTTTTATAGTGAAATTTTTGAGTTTTTTAACTTGGAAATTCTGTTATGGTATTTATAATGAAATTGTTGATCTTTTTTAACTTGATACTTTAGTTATGGTCTTTATTTTGAAATTGTTAAGTTTTATAACTTGGAACTTTGTTTATGGTTTTTGTAGAGAAATTATAGAGTTTTATAACTTGGAACTTTTTTTATGGTGAAAATGTTGAATTTTATGACTTGGAACTTCTATTAGGGTTTTTATAGTGAAATTGTTGAGTTTTTTAATTTGAAACTTTTTTATGGTCTTTATTGTAAAATTGTTGAGTTTTTTTTAATCTAGATCTTTTTTTATGATTTTTTTATTATGAAATTGTTGAGATTTTTAACTTGGAATTTTTTTTATGCTTTTTACACTGAAATGTTTGAGTTTTTTAACATGTAACTTTTGTTATGGTTTTTATAGCGAAATTGTTGAGTTTTTTAACTTAAAAATTTTGTTATGGTTTTTATAGTGAGATTGTCGAGTTTTATAACTTGCAAATATTGTTATGGTTTTTATAGTGAAATTGTTGAGTTTTTTTAACTTGATACTTTAGTTATGGTCTTTATTGTGAAATTGTTAAGTTTTATAACTTAGAAATTTTGTTATGGTTTTTGTAGTGAAATTATTGAGTTTTATCACTTGGGACTTTTTTTTTAATGGATTTTATAGTGAAATTGTTGAATTGTTTGACTTGGAACATCTATTATGGTTGTTATAGTGAAATTGTTGAGTTTTTTAATTTGAAATTTCTTTATGGTCTTTATTGTGAAATTGTTTTGTTTTTTAACTTGGAACTTTTTTTGTGGTTTTTTATTATGAAATTGTTGAGATTTTTAACTTGTATCTTTTGCTATTGTTTATACATTGAAACTATTGAGTTTTTTAACTTGTAACTTTCATTGTGGTTTTTATAACGAAATTGTCGAGTTTTTTAACTTGTAAATTTTGTTATGGTTTTTATAGTGAATATGTTGAGTTTTTTAACTTGATACTTTAGTTGTGTTTTTTATTGTGAAATTGTTAGGTTTTATAACTTGGAACTTTTGTTTTTCGTAGTGAAATTATTGAGTTTTATAACTTGGAATTTTTTTTATGGTTTTTATAGTGAAATTGTTGAATTTTTTGTCTTGGATCTTCTATTATGGTTTTTAAAGCGGAATTGTTGAGTTTTATATTTTGAAACTTTTTTATGGTCTTTATTGTGAAATTGTTATGTTTTTTTAACTTGGAACTTTTTTTAATGGTTTTTTATTATGAAATTGTTGAGATTTTTAACTTGGAACTTTTGTTATGGTTTTTCATTGAAACTGTTGAGTTTCTTCACTTGTAACTTTGTTGTGGTTTTTATAGCGAAATTGTCGAGTTTTTTAACTTGCAAATTTTGTTATGGTTTTTATAGTGAAATTGTTGAGTTTTGTAACTTGATACTTTAGTTATGATTTTTATTGTGAAATTGATAATTTTTACAACTCGGGACTTTTGTTATGGTTTTTGTAGTGAAATTATTGAGTTTTATAACTTGGAACTTTTTTTATGGTTTTCATAGTGAAATTGTTGAATTTTTTGAATTGGAACTTCTATCATGGTTTTTATAGTGAAATTGTTGAGTTTTATATTTTGAAACTTTTTTATGGTCTTTATTGTGAAATTGTTGTGTTTGTTTAACTTGGAGCTTTTTTAATGGTTTTTTATTCTGAAATTGTTGAGATTTTTAACTTGGAACTTTTGTTATGGTTTTTACATTGAAACTGTAGATTTTTTTAACTTGAAACTTTTGATGTGGTTTTTATAGCGAAATTGTTGAGTTTTTTAACTTGCAAAATTTGTTAAGGTTTTTATAGTGAAATTTTGAGTTTTTTAACTTGGAAATTCTGTTATGGTATTTATAATGAAATTGTTGATCTTTTTTAACTTGATACTTTAGTTATGGTCTTTATTTTGAAATTGTTAAGTTTTATAACTTGGAACTTTGTTTATGGTTTTTGTAGAGAAATTATAGAGTTTTATAACTTGAACTTTTTTTATGGTGAAAATGTTGAATTTTATGACTTGGAACTTCTATTAGGGTTTTTATAGTGAAATTGTTGAGTTTTTTAATTTGAAACTTTTTTATGGTCTTTATTGTAAAATTGTTGAGTTTTTTTTAATCTAGATCTTTTTTTATGATTTTTTTATTATGAAATTGTTGAGATTTTTAACTTGGAATTTTTTTATGCTTTTTACACTGAAATGTTTGAGTTTTTTAACATGTAACTTTTGTTATGGTTTTTATAGCGAAATTGTTGAGTTTTTTAACTTAAAAATTTTGTTATGGTTTTTATAGTGAGATTGTCGAGTTTTTTAACTTGCAAATATTGTTATGGTTTTTATAGTGAAATTGTTGAGTTTTTTTAACTTGATACTTTAGTTATGGTCTTTATTGTGAAATTGTTAAGTTTTATAACTTAGAAATTTTGTTATGGTTTTTGTAGTGAAATTATTGAGTTTTATCACTTGGGACTTTTTTTTTAATGGATTTTATAGTGAAATTGTTGAATTGTTTGACTTGGAACATCTATTATGGTTGTTATAGTGAAATTGTTGAGTTTTTTAATTTGAAATTTCTTTATGGTCTTTATTGTGAAATTGTTTTGTTTTTTAACTTGGAACTTTTTTTGTGGTTTTTTATTATGAAATTGTTGAGATTTTTAACTTGTATCTTTTGCTATTGTTTATACATTGAAACTATTGAGTTTTTTAACTTGTAACTTTCATTGTGGTTTTTATAACGAAATTGTCGAGTTTTTTAACTTGTAAATTTTGTTATGGTTTTTATAGTGAATATGTTGAGTTTTTTAACTTGATACTTTAGTTGTGTTTTTTATTGTGAAATTGTTAGGTTTTATAACTTGGAACTTTTGTTATTGTTTTCGTAGTGAAATTATTGAGTTTTATAACTTGGAATTTTTTTTATGGTTTTTATAGTGAAATTGTTGAATTTTTTGTCTTGGATCTTCTATTATGGTTTTTAAAGCGGAATTGTTGAGTTTTATATTTTGAAACTTTTTTATGGTCTTTATTGTGAAATTGTTATGTTTTTTTAACTTGGAACTTTTTTTAATGGTTTTTTATTATGAAATTGTTGAGATTTTTAACTTGGAACTTTTGTTATGGTTTTTCATTGAAACTGTTGAGTTTCTTCACTTGTAACTTTGTTGTGGTTTTTATAGCGAAATTGTCGAGTTTTTTAACTTGCAAATTTTGTTATGGTTTTTATAGTGAAATTGTTGAGTTTTGTAACTTGATACTTTAGTTATGATTTTTATTGTGAAATTGATAATTTTTACAACTCGGGACTTTTGTTATGGTTTTTGTAGTGAAATTATTGAGTTTTATAACTTGGAACTTTTTTTATGGTTTTCATAGTGAAATTGTTGAATTTTTTGAATTGGAACTTCTATCATGGTTTTTATAGTGAAATTGTTGAGTTTTATATTTTGAAACTTTTTTATGGTCTTTATTGTGAAATTGTTGTGTTTGTTTAACTTGGAGCTTTTTTAATGGTTTTTTATTCTGAAATTGTTGAGATTTTTAACTTGGAACTTTTGTTATGGTTTTTACATTGAAACTGTAGATTTTTTTAACTTGAAACTTTTGATGTGGTTTTTATAGCGAAATTGTTGAGTTTTTTAACTTGCAAAATTTGTTAAGGTTTTTATAGTGAAATTTTTGAGTTTTTTAACTTGGAAATTCTGTTATGGTATTTATAATGAAATTGTTGATCTTTTTTAACTTGATACTTTAGTTATGGTCTTTATTTTGAAATTGTTAAGTTTTATAACTTGGAACTTTGTTTATGGTTTTTGTAGAGAAATTATAGAGTTTTATAACTTGGAACTTTTTTTATGGTGAAAATGTTGAATTTTATGACTTGGAACTTCTATTAGGGTTTTTATAGTGAAATTGTTGAGTTTTTTAATTTGAAACTTTTTTATGGTCTTTATTGTAAAATTGTTGAGTTTTTTTTAATCTAGATCTTTTTTTATGATTTTTTTATTATGAAATTGTTGAGATTTTTAACTTGGAATTTTTTTTATGCTTTTTACACTGAAATGTTTGAGTTTTTTAACATGTAACTTTTGTTATGGTTTTTATAGCGAAATTGTTGAGTTTTTTAACTTAAAAATTTTGTTATGGTTTTTATAGTGAGATTGTCGAGTTTTTTAACTTGCAAATATTGTTATGGTTTTTATAGTGAAATTGTTGAGTTTTTTTAACTTGATACTTTAGTTATGGTCTTTATTGTGAAATTGTTAAGTTTTATAACTTAGAAATTTTGTTATGGTTTTTGTAGTGAAATTATTGAGTTTTATCACTTGGGACTTTTTTTTTAATGGATTTTATAGTGAAATTGTTGAATTGTTTGACTTGGAACATCTATTATGGTTGTTATAGTGAAATTGTTGAGTTTTTTAATTTGAAATTTCTTTATGGTCTTTATTGTGAAATTGTTTTGTTTTTTAACTTGGAACTTTTTTTGTGGTTTTTTATTATGAAATTGTTGAGATTTTTAACTTGTATCTTTTGCTATTGTTTATACATTGAAACTATTGAGTTTTTTAACTTGTAACTTTCATTGTGGTTTTTATAACGAAATTGTCGAGTTTTTTAACTTGTAAATTTTGTTATGGTTTTTATAGTGAATATGTTGAGTTTTTAACTTGATACTTTAGTTGTGTTTTTTATTGTGAAATTGTTAGGTTTTATAACTTGGAACTTTTGTTATTGTTTTCGTAGTGAAATTATTGAGTTTTATAACTTGGAATTTTTTTTATGGTTTTTATAGTGAAATTGTTGAATTTTTTGTCTTGGATCTTCTATTATGGTTTTTAAAGCGGAATTGTTGAGTTTTATATTTTGAAACTTTTTTATGGTCTTTATTGTGAAATTGTTATGTTTTTTTAACTTGGAACTTTTTTTAATGGTTTTTTATTATGAAATTGTTGAGATTTTTAACTTGGAACTTTTGTTATGGTTTTTCATTGAAACTGTTGAGTTTCTTCACTTGTAACTTTGTTGTGGTTTTTATAGCGAAATTGTCGAGTTTTTTAACTTGCAAATTTTGTTATGGTTTTTATAGTGAAATTGTTGAGTTTTGTAACTTGATACTTTAGTTATGATTTTTATTGTGAAATTGATAATTTTTACAACTCGGGACTTTTGTTATGGTTTTTGTAGTGAAATTATTGAGTTTTATAACTTGGAACTTTTTTTATGGTTTTCATAGTGAAATTGTTGAATTTTTTGAATTGGAACTTCTATCATGGTTTTTATAGTGAAATTGTTGAGTTTTATATTTTGAAACTTTTTTATGGTCTTTATTGTGAAATTGTTGTGTTTGTTTAACTTGGAGCTTTTTTAATGGTTTTTTATTCTGAAATTGTTGAGATTTTTAACTTGGAACTTTTGTTATGGTTTTTACATTGAAACTGTAGATTTTTTTAACTTGAAACTTTTGATGTGGTTTTTATAGCGAAATTGTTGAGTTTTTTAACTTGCAAAATTTGTTAAGGTTTTTATAGTGAAATTTTTGAGTTTTTTAACTTGGAAATTCTGTTATGGTATTTATAATGAAATTGTTGATCTTTTTTAACTTGATACTTTAGTTATGGTCTTTATTTTGAAATTGTTAAGTTTTATAACTTGGAACTTTGTTTATGGTTTTTGTAGAGAAATTATAGAGTTTTATAACTTGGAACTTTTTTTATGGTGAAAATGTTGAATTTTATGACTTGGAACTTCTATTAGGGTTTTTATAGTGAAATTGTTGAGTTTTTTAATTTGAAACTTTTTTATGGTCTTTATTGTAAAATTGTTGAGTTTTTTTAATCTAGATCTTTTTTTATGATTTTTTTATTATGAAATTGTTGAGATTTTTAACTTGGAATTTTTTTTATGCTTTTTACACTGAAATGTTTGAGTTTTTTAACATGTAACTTTTGTTATGGTTTTTATAGCGAAATTGTTGAGTTTTTTAACTTAAAAATTTTGTTATGGTTTTTATAGTGAGATTGTCGAGTTTTTTAACTTGCAAATATTGTTATGGTTTTTATAGTGAAATTGTTGAGTTTTTTTAACTTGATACTTTAGTTATGGTCTTTATTGTGAAATTGTTAAGTTTTATAACTTAGAAATTTTGTTATGGTTTTTGTAGTGAAATTATTGAGTTTTATCACTTGGGACTTTTTTTTAATGGATTTTATAGTGAAATTGTTGAATTGTTTGACTTGGAACATCTATTATGGTTGTTATAGTGAAATTGTTGAGTTTTTTAATTTGAAATTTCTTTATGGTCTTTATTGTGAAATTGTTTTGTTTTTTAACTTGGAACTTTTTTTGTGGTTTTTTATTATGAAATTGTTGAGATTTTTAACTTGTATCTTTTGCTATTGTTTATACATTGAAACTATTGAGTTTTTTAACTTGTAACTTTCATTGTGGTTTTTATAACGAAATTGTCGAGTTTTTTAACTTGTAAATTTTGTTATGGTTTTTATAGTGAATATGTTGAGTTTTTTAACTTGATACTTTAGTTGTGTTTTTTATTGTGAAATTGTTAGGTTTTATAACTTGGAACTTTTGTTATTGTTTTCGTAGTGAAATTATTGAGTTTTATAACTTGGAATTTTTTTTATGGTTTTTATAGTGAAATTGTTGAATTTTTTGTCTTGGATCTTCTATTATGGTTTTTAAAGCGGAATTGTTGAGTTTTATATTTTGAAACTTTTTTATGGTCTTTATTGTGAAATTGTTATGTTTTTTTAACTTGGAACTTTTTTTAATGGTTTTTTATTATGAAATTGTTGAGATTTTTAACTTGGAACTTTTGTTATGGTTTTTCATTGAAACTGTTGAGTTTCTTCACTTGTAACTTTGTTGTGGTTTTTATAGCGAAATTGTCGAGTTTTTTAACTTGCAAATTTTGTTATGGTTTTTATAGTGAAATTGTTGAGTTTTGTAACTTGATACTTTAGTTATGATTTTTATTGTGAAATTGATAATTTTTACAACTCGGGACTTTTGTTATGGTTTTTGTAGTGAAATTATTGAGTTTTATAACTTGGAACTTTTTTTATGGTTTTCATAGTGAAATTGTTGAATTTTTTGAATTGGAACTTCTATCATGGTTTTTATAGTGAAATTGTTGAGTTTTATATTTTGAAACTTTTTTATGGTCTTTATTGTGAAATTGTTGTGTTTGTTTAACTTGGAGCTTTTTTAATGGTTTTTTATTCTGAAATTGTTGAGATTTTTAACTTGGAACTTTTGTTATGGTTTTTACATTGAAACTGTAGATTTTTTTAACTTGAAACTTTTGATGTGGTTTTTATAGCGAAATTGTTGAGTTTTTTAACTTGCAAAATTTGTTAAGGTTTTTATAGTGAAATTTTTGAGTTTTTTAACTTGGAAATTCTGTTATGGTATTTATAATGAAATTGTTGATCTTTTTTAACTTGATACTTTAGTTATGGTCTTTATTTTGAAATTGTTAAGTTTTATAACTTGGAACTTTGTTTATGGTTTTTGTAGAGAAATTATAGAGTTTTATAACTTGGAACTTTTTTATGGTGAAAATGTTGAATTTTATGACTTGGAACTTCTATTAGGGTTTTTATAGTGAAATTGTTGAGTTTTTTAATTTGAAACTTTTTTATGGTCTTTATTGTAAAATTGTTGAGTTTTTTTTAATCTAGATCTTTTTTTATGATTTTTTTATTATGAAATTGTTGAGATTTTTAACTTGGAATTTTTTTTATGCTTTTTACACTGAAATGTTTGAGTTTTTTAACATGTAACTTTTGTTATGGTTTTTATAGCGAAATTGTTGAGTTTTTTAACTTAAAAATTTTGTTATGGTTTTTATAGTGAGATTGTCGAGTTTTTTAACTTGCAAATATTGTTATGGTTTTTATAGTGAAATTGTTGAGTTTTTTTAACTTGATACTTTAGTTATGGTCTTTATTGTGAAATTGTTAAGTTTTATAACTTAGAAATTTTGTTATGGTTTTTGTAGTGAAATTATTGAGTTTTATCACTTGGGACTTTTTTTTTAATGGATTTTATAGTGAAATTGTTGAATTGTTTGACTTGGAACATCTATTATGGTTGTTATAGTGAAATTGTTGAGTTTTTTAATTTGAAATTTCTTTATGGTCTTTATTGTGAAATTGTTTTGTTTTTAACTTGGAACTTTTTTTGTGGTTTTTTATTATGAAATTGTTGAGATTTTTAACTTGTATCTTTTGCTATTGTTTATACATTGAAACTATTGAGTTTTTTAACTTGTAACTTTCATTGTGGTTTTTATAACGAAATTGTCGAGTTTTTTAACTTGTAAATTTTGTTATGGTTTTTATAGTGAATATGTTGAGTTTTTTAACTTGATACTTTAGTTGTGTTTTTTATTGTGAAATTGTTAGGTTTTATAACTTGGAACTTTTGTTATTGTTTTCGTAGTGAAATTATTGAGTTTTATAACTTGGAATTTTTTTTATGGTTTTTATAGTGAAATTGTTGAATTTTTTGTCTTGGATCTTCTATTATGGTTTTTAAAGCGGAATTGTTGAGTTTTATATTTTGAAACTTTTTTATGGTCTTTATTGTGAAATTGTTATGTTTTTTTAACTTGGAACTTTTTTTAATGGTTTTTTATTATGAAATTGTTGAGATTTTTAACTTGGAACTTTTGTTATGGTTTTTCATTGAAACTGTTGAGTTTCTTCACTTGTAACTTTGTTGTGGTTTTTATAGCGAAATTGTCGAGTTTTTTAACTTGCAAATTTTGTTATGGTTTTTATAGTGAAATTGTTGAGTTTTGTAACTTGATACTTTAGTTATGATTTTTATTGTGAAATTGATAATTTTTACAACTCGGGACTTTTGTTATGGTTTTTGTAGTGAAATTATTGAGTTTTATAACTTGGAACTTTTTTTATGGTTTTCATAGTGAAATTGTTGAATTTTTTGAATTGGAACTTCTATCATGGTTTTTATAGTGAAATTGTTGAGTTTTATATTTTGAAACTTTTTTATGGTCTTTATTGTGAAATTGTTGTGTTTGTTTAACTTGGAGCTTTTTTAATGGTTTTTTATTCTGAAATTGTTGAGATTTTTAACTTGGAACTTTTGTTATGGTTTTTACATTGAAACTGTAGATTTTTTTAACTTGAAACTTTTGATGTGGTTTTTATAGCGAAATTGTTGAGTTTTTTAACTTGCAAAATTTGTTAAGGTTTTTATAGTGAAATTTTTGAGTTTTTTAACTTGGAAATTCTGTTATGGTATTTATAATGAAATTGTTGAGCTTTTTTAACTTGATACTTTAGTTATGGTCTTTATTTTGAAATTGTTAAGTTTTATAACTTGGAACTTTGTTTATGGTTTTTGTAGAGAAATTATAGAGTTTTATAACTTGGAACTTTTTTTATGGTGAAAATGTTGAATTTTATGACTTGGAACTTCTATTAGGGTTTTTATAGTGAAATTGTTGAGTTTTTTAATTTGAAACTTTTTTATGGTCTTTATTGTAAAATTGTTGAGTTTTTTTTAATCTAGATCTTTTTTTATGATTTTTTTATTATGAAATTGTTGAGATTTTTAACTTGGAATTTTTTTTATGCTTTTTACACTGAAATGTTTGAGTTTTTTAACATGTAACTTTTGTTATGGTTTTTATAGCGAAATTGTTGAGTTTTTTAACTTAAAAATTTTGTTATGGTTTTTATAGTGAGATTGTCGAGTTTTTTAACTTGCAAATATTGTTATGGTTTTTATAGTGAAATTGTTGAGTTTTTTTTAACTTGATACTTTAGTTATGGTCTTTATTGTGAAATTGTTAAGTTTTATAACTTAGAAATTTTGTTATGGTTTTTGTAGTGAAATTATTGAGTTTTATCACTTGGGACTTTTTTTTTAATGGATTTTATAGTGAAATTGTTGAATTGTTTGACTTGGAACATCTATTATGGTTGTTATAGTGAAATTGTTGAGTTTTTTAATTTGAAATTTCTTTATGGTCTTTATTGTGAAATTGTTTTGTTTTTTAACTTGGAACTTTTTTTGTGGTTTTTTATTATGAAATTGTTGAGATTTTTAACTTGTATCTTTTGCTATTGTTTATACATTGAAACTATTGAGTTTTTTAACTTGTAACTTTCATTGTGGTTTTTATAACGAAATTGTCGAGTTTTTTAACTTGTAAATTTTGTTATGGTTTTTATAGTGAATATGTTGAGTTTTTTAACTTGATACTTTAGTTGTGTTTTTTATTGTGAAATTGTTAGGTTTTATAACTTGGAACTTTTGTTATTGTTTTCGTAGTGAAATTATTGAGTTTTATAACTTGGAATTTTTTTTATGGTTTTTATAGTGAAATTGTTGAATTTTTTGTCTTGGATCTTCTATTATGGTTTTTAAAGCGGAATTGTTGAGTTTTATATTTTGAAACTTTTTTATGGTCTTTATTGTGAAATTGTTATGTTTTTTTAACTTGGAACTTTTTTTAATGGTTTTTTATTATGAAATTGTTGAGATTTTTAACTTGGAACTTTTGTTATGGTTTTTCATTGAAACTGTTGAGTTTCTTCACTTGTAACTTTGTTGTGGTTTTTATAGCGAAATTGTCGAGTTTTTTAACTTGCAAATTTTGTTATGGTTTTTATAGTGAAATTGTTGAGTTTTGTAACTTGATACTTTAGTTATGATTTTTATTGTGAAATTGATAATTTTTACAACTCGGGACTTTTGTTATGGTTTTTGTAGTGAAATTATTGAGTTTTATAACTTGGAACTTTTTTTATGGTTTTCATAGTGAAATTGTTGAATTTTTTGAATTGGAACTTCTATCATGGTTTTTATAGTGAAATTGTTGAGTTTTATATTTTGAAACTTTTTTATGGTCTTTATTGTGAAATTGTTGTGTTTGTTTAACTTGGAGCTTTTTTAATGGTTTTTTATTCTGAAATTGTTGAGATTTTTAACTTGGAACTTTTGTTATGGTTTTTACATTGAAACTGTAGATTTTTTTAACTTGAAACTTTTGATGTGGTTTTTATAGCGAAATTGTTGAGTTTTTTAACTTGCAAAATTTGTTAAGGTTTTTATAGTGAAATTTTTGAGTTTTTTAACTTGGAAATTCTGTTATGGTATTTATAATGAAATTGTTGAGCTTTTTTAACTTGATACTTTAGTTATGGTCTTTATTTTGAAATTGTTAAGTTTTATAACTTGGAACTTTGTTTATGGTTTTTGTAGAGAAATTATAGAGTTTTATAACTTGGAACTTTTTTTATGGTGAAAATGTTGAATTTTATGACTTGGAACTTCTATTAGGGTTTTTATAGTGAAATTGTTGAGTTTTTTAATTTGAAACTTTTTTATGGTCTTTATTGTAAAATTGTTGAGTTTTTTTTAATCTAGATCTTTTTTTATGATTTTTTTATTATGAAATTGTTGAGATTTTTAACTTGGAATTTTTTTTATGCTTTTTACACTGAAATTTTTGAGTTTTTTAACATGTAACTTTTGTTATGGTTTTTATAGCGAAATTGTTGAGTTTTTTAACTTAAAAATTTTGTTATGGTTTTTATAGTGAGATTGTCGAGTTTTTTAACTTGCAAATATTGTTATGGTTTTTATAGTGAAATTGTTGAGTTTTTTAACTTGATACTTTAGTTATGGTCTTTATTGTGAAATTGTTAAGTTTTATAACTTAGAAATTTTGTTATGGTTTTTGTAGTGAAATTATTGAGTTTTATCACTTGGGACTTTTTTTTTAATGGATTTTATAGTGAAATTGTTGAATTGTTTGACTTGGAACATCTATTATGGTTGTTATAGTGAAATTGTTGAGTTTTTTAATTTGAAATTTCTTTATGGTCTTTATTGTGAAATTGTTTTGTTTTTTAACTTGGAACTTTTTTTGTGGTTTTTTATTATGAAATTGTTGAGATTTTTAACTTGTATCTTTTGCTATTGTTTATACATTGAAACTATTGAGTTTTTTAACTTGTAACTTTCATTGTGGTTTTTATAACGAAATTGTCGAGTTTTTTAACTTGTAAATTTTGTTATGGTTTTTATAGTGAATATGTTGAGTTTTTTAACTTGATACTTTAGTTGTGTTTTTTATTGTGAAATTGTTAGGTTTTATAACTTGGAACTTTTGTTATTGTTTTCGTAGTGAAATTATTGAGTTTTATAACTTGGAATTTTTTTTATGGTTTTTATAGTGAAATTGTTGAATTTTTTTGTCTTGGATCTTCTATTATGGTTTTTAAAGCGGAATTGTTGAGTTTTATATTTTGAAACTTTTTTATGGTCTTTATTGTGAAATTGTTATGTTTTTTTAACTTGGAACTTTTTTTAATGGTTTTTTATTATGAAATTGTTGAGATTTTTAACTTGGAACTTTTGTTATGGTTTTTCATTGAAACTGTTGAGTTTCTTCACTTGTAACTTTGTTGTGGTTTTTATAGCGAAATTGTCGAGTTTTTTAACTTGCAAATTTTGTTATGGTTTTTATAGTGAAATTGTTGAGTTTTGTAACTTGATACTTTAGTTATGATTTTTATTGTGAAATTGATAATTTTTACAACTCGGGACTTTTGTTATGGTTTTTGTAGTGAAATTATTGAGTTTTATAACTTGGAACTTTTTTTATGGTTTTCATAGTGAAATTGTTGAATTTTTTGAATTGGAACTTCTATCATGGTTTTTATAGTGAAATTGTTGAGTTTTATATTTTGAAACTTTTTTATGGTCTTTATTGTGAAATTGTTGTGTTTGTTTAACTCGGAGCTTTTTTAATGGTTTTTTATTCTGAAATTGTTGAGATTTTTAACTTGGAACTTTTGTTATGGTTTTTACATTGAAACTGTAGATTTTTTTAACTTGAAACTTTTGATGTGGTTTTTATAGCGAAATTGTTGAGTTTTTTAACTTGCAAAATTTGTTAAGGTTTTTATAGTGAAATTTTTGAGTTTTTTAACTTGGAAATTCTGTTATGGTATTTATAATGAAATTGTTGAGCTTTTTTAACTTGATACTTTAGTTATGGTCTTTATTTTGAAATTGTTAAGTTTTATAACTTGGAACTTTGTTTATGGTTTTTGTAGAGAAATTATAGAGTTTTATAACTTGGAACTTTTTTTATGGTGAAAATGTTGAATTTTATGACTTGGAACTTCTATTAGGTTTTTATAGTGAAATTGTTGAGTTTTTTAATTTGAAACTTTTTTATGGTCTTTATTGTAAAATTGTTGAGTTTTTTTTAATCTAGATCTTTTTTTATGATTTTTTTATTATGAAATTGTTGAGATTTTTAACTTGGAATTTTTTTTATGCTTTTTACACTGAAATTTTTGAGTTTTTTAACATGTAACTTTTGTTATGGTTTTTATAGCGAAATTGTTGAGTTTTTTAACTTAAAAATTTTGTTATGGTTTTTATAGTGAGATTGTCGAGTTTTTTAACTTGCAAATATTGTTATGGTTTTTATAGTGAAATTGTTGAGTTTTTTTAACTTGATACTTTAGTTATGGTCTTTATTGTGAAATTGTTAAGTTTTATAACTTAGAAATTTTGTTATGGTTTTTGTAGTGAAATTATTGAGTTTTATCACTTGGGACTTTTTTTTTAATGGATTTTATAGTGAAATTGTTGAATTGTTTGACTTGGAACATCTATTATGGTTGTTATAGTGAAATTGTTGAGTTTTTTAATTTGAAATTTCTTTATGGTCTTTATTGTGAAATTGTTTTGTTTTTTAACTTGGAACTTTTTTTGTGGTTTTTTATTATGAAATTGTTGAGATTTTTAACTTGTATCTTTTGCTATTGTTTATACATTGAAACTATTGAGTTTTTTAACTTGTAACTTTCATTGTGGTTTTTATAACGAAATTGTCGAGTTTTTTAACTTGTAAATTTTGTTATGGTTTTTATAGTGAATATGTTGAGTTTTTTAACTTGATACTTTAGTTGTGTTTTTTATTGTGAAATTGTTAGGTTTTATAACTTGGAACTTTTGTTATTGTTTTCGTAGTGAAATTATTGAGTTTTATAACTTGGAATTTTTTTTATGGTTTTTATAGTGAAATTGTTGAATTTTTTGTCTTGGATCTTCTATTATGGTTTTTAAAGCGGAATTGTTGAGTTTTATATTTTGAAACTTTTTTATGGTCTTTATTGTGAAATTGTTATGTTTTTTTAACTTGGAACTTTTTTTAATGGTTTTTTATTATGAAATTGTTGAGATTTTTAACTTGGAACTTTTGTTATGGTTTTTCATTGAAACTGTTGAGTTTCTTCACTTGTAACTTTGTTGTGGTTTTTATAGCGAAATTGTCGAGTTTTTTAACTTGCAAATTTTGTTATGGTTTTTATAGTGAAATTGTTGAGTTTTGTAACTTGATACTTTAGTTATGATTTTTATTGTGAAATTGATAATTTTTACAACTCGGGACTTTTGTTATGGTTTTTGTAGTGAAATTATTGAGTTTTATAACTTGGAACTTTTTTTATGGTTTTCATAGTGAAATTGTTGAATTTTTTGAATTGGAACTTCTATCATGGTTTTTATAGTGAAATTGTTGAGTTTTATATTTTGAAACTTTTTTATGGTCTTTATTGTGAAATTGTTGTGTTTGTTTAACTCGGAGCTTTTTTAATGGTTTTTTATTCTGAAATTGTTGAGATTTTTAACTTGGAACTTTTGTTATGGTTTTTACATTGAAACTGTAGATTTTTTTAACTTGAAACTTTTGATGTGGTTTTTATAGCGAAATTGTTGAGTTTTTTAACTTGCAAAATTTGTTAAGGTTTTTATAGTGAAATTTTTGAGTTTTTTAACTTGGAAATTCTGTTATGGTATTTATAATGAAATTGTTGAGCTTTTTTAACTTGATACTTTAGTTATGGTCTTTATTTTGAAATTGTTAAGTTTTATAACTTGGAACTTTGTTTATGGTTTTTGTAGAGAAATTATAGAGTTTTATAACTTGGAACTTTTTTTATGGTTTTTATGGTGAAAATGTTGAATTTTATGACTTGGAACTTCTATTAGGGTTTTTATAGTGAAATTGTTGAGTTTTTTAATTTGAAACTTTTTTATGGTCTTTATTGTAAAATTGTTGAGTTTTTTTTAATCTAGATCTTTTTTTATGATTTTTTTATTATGAAATTGTTGAGATTTTTAACTTGGAATTTTTTTTATGCTTTTTACACTGAAATTTTTGAGTTTTTTAACATGTAACTTTTGTTATGGTTTTTATAGCGAAATTGTTGAGTTTTTTAACTTAAAAATTTTGTTATGGTTTTTATAGTGAGATTGTCGAGTTTTTTAACTTGCAAATATTGTTATGGTTTTTATAGTGAAATTGTTGAGCTTTTTTAACTTGATACTTTAGTTATGGTCTTTATTGTGAAATTGTTATGTTTTATAACTTAGAAATTTTGTGTTGGTTTTTGTAGTGAAATTATTGAGTTTTATCACTTGGGACTTTTTTTTTATGGATTTTATAGTGAAATTGTTGAATTGTTTGACTTGGAACATCTATTATGGTTGTTATAGTGAAATTGTTGAGTTTTTTAATTTGAAATTTCTTTATGGTCTTTATCGTGAAATTGTTTTGTTTTTTAACTTGGAACTTTTTTTGTGGTTTTTTATTATGAAATTGTTGAGATTTTTAACTTGTATCTTTTGCTATTGTTTTTACATTGAAACTATTGAGTTTTTTAACTTGTAACTTTCATTGTGGTTTTTATAACGAAATTGTCGAGTTTTTTAACTTGTAAATTTTGTTATGGTTTTTATAGTGAATATGTTGAGGTTTTTAACTTGATACTTTAGTTGTGTTTTTTATTGTGAAATTGTTAGGTTTTATAACTTGGAACTTTTGTTATTGTTTTCGTATTGAAATTATTGAGTTTTATAACTTGGAATTTTTTTTATGGTTTTTATAGTGAAATTGTTGAATTTTTTGTCTTGGATCTTCTATTATGGTTTTTAAAGCGGAATTGTTGAGTTTTATATTTTGAAACTTTTTTATGGTCTTTATTGTGAAATTGTTATGTTTTTTTAACTTGGAACTTTTTTTAATGGTTTTTTATTATGAAATTGTTTAACTTGGAACTTTTGTTATGGTTTTTCATTGAAACTGTTGAGTTTCTTCACTTGTAACTTTGTTGTGGTTTTTATAGCGAAATTGTCGAGTTTTTTAACTTGCAAATTTTGTTATGGTTTTTATAGTGAAATTGTTGAGTTTTGTAACTTGATACTTTAGTTATGATTTTTATTGTGAAATTGATAATTTTTACAACTCGGGACTTTTGTTATGGTTTTTGTAGTGAAATTATTGAGTTTTATAACTTGGAACTTTTTTTATGGTTTTCATAGTGAAATTGTTGAATTTTTTGAATTGGAACTTCTATCATGGTTTTTATAGTGAAATTGTTGAGTTTTATATTTTGAAACTTTTTTATGGTCTTTATTGTGAAATTGTTGTGTTTGTTTAACTCGGAGCTTTTTTAATGGTTTTTTATTCTGAAATTGTTGAGATTTTTAACTTGGAACTTTTGTTATGGTTTTTACATTGAAACTGTAGATTTTTTTAACTTGAAACTTTTGATGTGGTTTTTATAGCGAAATTGTTGAGTTTTTTAACTTGCAAAATTTGTTAAGGTTTTTATAGTGAAATTTTTGAGTTTTTTAACTTGGAAATTCTGTTATGGTATTTATAATGAAATTGTTGATCTTTTTTAACTTGATACTTTAGTTATGGTCTTTATTTTGAAATTGTTAAGTTTTATAACTTGGAACTTTGTTTATGGTTTTTGTAGAGAAATTATAGAGTTTTATAACTTGGAACTTTTTTTATGGTGAAAATGTTGAATTTTATGACTTGGAACTTCTATTAGGGTTTTTATAGTGAAATTGTTGAGTTTTTTAATTTGAAACTTTTTTATGGTCTTTATTGTAAAATTGTTGAGGTTTTTTAATCTAGATCTTTTTTTATGATTTTTTTATTATGAAATTGTTGAGATTTTTAACTTGGAATTTTTTTTATGCTTTTTACACTGAAATGTTTGAGTTTTTTAACATGTAACTTTTGTTATGGTTTTTATAGCGAAATTGTTGAGTTTTTTAACTTAAAAATTTTGTTATGGTTTTTATAGTGAGATTGTCGAGTTTTTTAACTTGCAAATATTGTTATGGTTTTTATAGTGAAATTGTTGAGTTTTTTTAACTTGATACTTTAGTTATGGTCTTTATTGTGAAATTGTTAAGTTTTATAACTTAGAAATTTTGTTATGGTTTTTGTAGTGAAATTATTGAGTTTTATCACTTGGGACTTTTTTTTTAATGGATTTTATAGTGAAATTGTTGAATTGTTTGACTTGGAACATCTATTATGGTTGTTATAGTGAAATTGTTGAGTTTTTTAATTTGAAATTTCTTTATGGTCTTTATTGTGAAATTGTTTTGTTTTTTAACTTGGAACTTTTTTTGTGGTTTTTTATTATGAAATTGTTGAGATTTTTAACTTGTATCTTTTGCTATTGTTTATACATTGAAACTATTGAGTTTTTTAACTTGTAACTTTCATTGTGGTTTTTATAACGAAATTGTCGAGTTTTTTAACTTGTAAATTTTGTTATGGTTTTTATAGTGAATATGTTGAGTTTTTTAACTTGATACTTTAGTTGTGTTTTTTATTGTGAAATTGTTAGGTTTTATAACTTGGAACTTTTGTTATTGTTTTCGTAGTGAAATTATTGAGTTTTATAACTTGGAATTTTTTTTATGGTTTTTATAGTGAAATTGTTGAATTTTTTGTCTTGGATCTTCTATTATGGTTTTTAAAGTGGAATTGTTGAGTTTTATATTTTGAAACTTTTTTATGGTCTTTATTGTGAAATTGTTATGTTTTTTTAACTTGGAACTTTTTTTAATGGTTTTTTATTATGAAATTGTTGAGATTTTTAACTTGGAACTTTTGTTATGGTTTTTCATTGAAACTGTTGAGTTTCTTCACTTGTAACTTTGTTGTGGTTTTTATAGCGAAATTGTCGAGTTTTTTAACTTGCAAATTTTGTTATGGTTTTTATAGTGAAATTGTTGAGTTTTGTAACTTGATACTTTAGTTATGATTTTTATTGTGAAATTGATAATTTTTACAACTCGGGACTTTTGTTATGGTTTTTGTAGTGAAATTATTGAGTTTTATAACTTGGAACTTTTTTTATGGTTTTCATAGTGAAATTGTTGAATTTTTTGAATTGGAACTTCTATCATGGTTTTTATAGTGAAATTGTTGAGTTTTATATTTTGAAACTTTTTTATGGTCTTTATTGTGAAATTGTTGTGTTTGTTTAACTTGGAGCTTTTTTAATGGTTTTTTATTCTGAAATTGTTGAGATTTTTAACTTGGAACTTTTGTTATGGTTTTTACATTGAAACTGTAGATTTTTTTAACTTGAAACTTTTGATGTGGTTTTTATAGCGAAATTGTTGAGTTTTTTAACTTGCAAAATTTGTTAAGGTTTTTATAGTGAAATTTTTGAGTTTTTTAACTTGGAAATTCTGTTATGGTATTTATAATGAAATTGTTGAGCTTTTTTAACTTGATACTTTAGTTATGGTCTTTATTTTGAAATTGTTAAGTTTTATAACTTGGAACTTTGTTTATGGTTTTTGTAGAGAAATTATAGAGTTTTATAACTTGGAACTTTTTTTATGGTGAAAATGTTGAATTTTATGACTTGGAACTTCTATTAGGGTTTTTATAGTGAAATTGTTGAGTTTTTTAATTTGAAACTTTTTTATGGTCTTTATTGTAAAATTGTTGAGTTTTTTTTAATCTAGATCTTTTTTTATGATTTTTTTATTATGAAATTGTTGAGATTTTTAACTTGGAATTTTTTTTATGCTTTTTACACTGAAATTTTTGAGTTTTTTAACATGTAACTTTTGTTATGGTTTTTATAGCGAAATTGTTGAGTTTTTTAACTTAAAAATTTTGTTATGGTTTTTATAGTGAGATTGTCGAGTTTTTTAACTTGCAAATATTGTTATGGTTTTTATAGTGAAATTGTTGAGTTTTTTTAACTTGATACTTTAGTTATGGTCTTTATTGTGAAATTGTTAAGTTTTATAACTTAGAAATTTTGTTATGGTTTTTGTAGTGAAATTATTGAGTTTTATCACTTGGGACTTTTTTTTTAATGGATTTTATAGTGAAATTGTTGAATTGTTTGACTTGGAACATCTATTATGGTTGTTATAGTGAAATTGTTGAGTTTTTTAATTTGAAATTTCTTTATGGTCTTTATTGTGAAATTGTTTTGTTTTTTAACTTGGAACTTTTTTTGTGGTTTTTTATTATGAAATTGTTGAGATTTTTAACTTGTATCTTTTGCTATTGTTTATACATTGAAACTATTGAGTTTTTTAACTTGTAACTTTCATTGTGGTTTTTATAACGAAATTGTCGAGTTTTTTAACTTGTAAATTTTGTTATGGTTTTTATAGTGAATATGTTGAGTTTTTTAACTTGATACTTTAGTTGTGTTTTTTATTGTGAAATTGTTAGGTTTTATAACTTGGAACTTTTGTTATTGTTTTCGTAGTGAAATTATTGAGTTTTATAACTTGGAATTTTTTTTATGGTTTTTATAGTGAAATTGTTGAATTTTTTGTCTTGGATCTTCTATTATGGTTTTTAAAGCGGAATTGTTGAGTTTTATATTTTGAAACTTTTTTATGGTCTTTATTGTGAAATTGTTATGTTTTTTTAACTTGGAACTTTTTTTAATGGTTTTTTATTATGAAATTGTTGAGATTTTTAACTTGGAACTTTTGTTATGGTTTTTCATTGAAACTGTTGAGTTTCTTCACTTGTAACTTTGTTGTGGTTTTTATAGCGAAATTGTCGAGTTTTTTAACTTGCAAATTTTGTTATGGTTTTTATAGTGAAATTGTTGAGTTTTGTAACTTGATACTTTAGTTATGATTTTTATTGTGAAATTGATAATTTTTACAACTCGGGACTTTTGTTATGGTTTTTGTAGTGAAATTATTGAGTTTTATAACTTGGAACTTTTTTTATGGTTTTCATAGTGAAATTGTTGAATTTTTTGAATTGGAACTTCTATCATGGTTTTTATAGTGAAATTGTTGAGTTTTATATTTTGAAACTTTTTTATGGTCTTTATTGTGAAATTGTTGTGTTTGTTTAACTTGGAGCTTTTTTAATGGTTTTTTATTCTGAAATTGTTGAGATTTTTAACTTGGAACTTTTGTTATGGTTTTTACATTGAAACTGTAGATTTTTTTAACTTGAAACTTTTGATGTGGTTTTTATAGCGAAATTGTTGAGTTTTTTAACTTGCAAAATTTGTTAAGGTTTTTATAGTGAAATTTTTGAGTTTTTTAACTTGGAAATTCTGTTATGGTATTTATAATGAAATTGTTGATCTTTTTTAACTTGATACTTTAGTTATGGTCTTTATTTTGAAATTGTTAAGTTTTATAACTTGGAACTTTGTTTATGGTTTTTGTAGAGAAATTATAGAGTTTTATAACTTGGAACTTTTTTTATGGTGAAAATGTTGAATTTTATGACTTGGAACTTCTATTAGGGTTTTTATAGTGAAATTGTTGAGTTTTTTAATTTGAAACTTTTTTATGGTCTTTATTGTAAAATTGTTGAGTTTTTTTTAATCTAGATCTTTTTTTATGATTTTTTTATTATGAAATTGTTGAGATTTTTAACTTGGAATTTTTTTTATGCTTTTTACACTGAAATGTTTGAGTTTTTTTAACATGTAACTTTTGTTATGGTTTTTATAGCGAAATTGTTGAGTTTTTTAACTTAAAAATTTTGTTATGGTTTTTATAGTGAGATTGTCGAGTTTTTTAACTTGCAAATATTGTTATGGTTTTTATAGTGAAATTGTTGAGTTTTTTTAACTTGATACTTTAGTTATGGTCTTTATTGTGAAATTGTTAAGTTTTATAACTTAGAAATTTTGTTATGGTTTTTGTAGTGAAATTATTGAGTTTTATCACTTGGGACTTTTTTTTTAATGGATTTTATAGTGAAATTGTTGAATTGTTTGACTTGGAACATCTATTATGGTTGTTATAGTGAAATTGTTGAGTTTTTTAATTTGAAATTTCTTTATGGTCTTTATTGTGAAATTGTTTTGTTTTTTAACTTGGAACTTTTTTTGTGGTTTTTTATTATGAAATTGTTGAGATTTTTAACTTGTATCTTTTGCTATTGTTTATACATTGAAACTATTGAGTTTTTTAACTTGTAACTTTCATTGTGGTTTTTATAACGAAATTGTCGAGTTTTTTAACTTGTAAATTTTGTTATGGTTTTTATAGTGAATATGTTGAGTTTTTTAACTTGATACTTTAGTTGTGTTTTTTATTGTGAAATTGTTAGGTTTTATAACTTGGAACTTTTGTTATTGTTTTCGTAGTGAAATTATTGAGTTTTATAACTTGGAATTTTTTTTATGGTTTTTATAGTGAAATTGTTGAATTTTTTGTCTTGGATCTTCTATTATGGTTTTTAAAGCGGAATTGTTGAGTTTTATATTTTGAAACTTTTTTATGGTCTTTATTGTGAAATTGTTATGTTTTTTTTAACTTGGAACTTTTTTAATGGTTTTTTATTATGAAATTGTTGAGATTTTTAACTTGGAACTTTTGTTATGGTTTTTCATTGAAACTGTTGAGTTTCTTCACTTGTAACTTTGTTGTGGTTTTTATAGCGAAATTGTCGAGTTTTTTAACTTGCAAATTTTGTTATGGTTTTTATAGTGAAATTGTTGAGTTTTGTAACTTGATACTTTAGTTATGATTTTTATTGTGAAATTGATAATTTTTACAACTCGGGACTTTTGTTATGGTTTTTGTAGTGAAATTATTGAGTTTTATAACTTGGAACTTTTTTTATGGTTTTCATAGTGAAATTGTTGAATTTTTTGAATTGGAACTTCTATCATGGTTTTTATAGTGAAATTGTTGAGTTTTATATTTTGAAACTTTTTTATGGTCTTTATTGTGAAATTGTTGTGTTTGTTTAACTTGGAGCTTTTTTAATGGTTTTTTATTCTGAAATTGTTGAGATTTTTAACTTGGAACTTTTGTTATGGTTTTTACATTGAAACTGTAGATTTTTTTAACTTGAAACTTTTGATGTGGTTTTTATAGCGAAATTGTTGAGTTTTTTAACTTGCAAAATTTGTTAAGGTTTTTATAGTGAAATTTTTGAGTTTTTTAACTTGGAAATTCTGTTATGGTATTTATAATGAAATTGTTGAGCTTTTTTAACTTGATACTTTAGTTATGGTCTTTATTTTGAAATTGTTAAGTTTTATAACTTGGAACTTTGTTTATGGTTTTTGTAGAGAAATTATAGAGTTTTATAACTTGGAACTTTTTTTATGGTGAAAATGTTGAATTTTATGACTTGGAACTTCTATTAGGGTTTTTATAGTGAAATTGTTGAGTTTTTTAATTTGAAACTTTTTTATGGTCTTTATTGTAAAATTGTTGAGTTTTTTTTAATCTAGATCTTTTTTTATGATTTTTTTTATTATGAAATTGTTGAGATTTTTAACTTGGAATTTTTTTATGCTTTTTACACTGAAATTTTTGAGTTTTTTAACATGTAACTTTTGTTATGGTTTTTATAGCGAAATTGTTGAGTTTTTTAACTTAAAAATTTTGTTATGGTTTTTATAGTGAGATTGTCGAGTTTTTTAACTTGCAAATATTGTTATGGTTTTTATAGTGAAATTGTTGAGTTTTTTTAACTTGATACTTTAGTTATGGTCTTTATTGTGAAATTGTTAAGTTTTATAACTTAGAAATTTTGTTATGGTTTTTGTAGTGAAATTATTGAGTTTTATCACTTGGGACTTTTTTTTTAATGGATTTTATAGTGAAATTGTTGAATTGTTTGACTTGGAACATCTATTATGGTTGTTATAGTGAAATTGTTGAGTTTTTTAATTTGAAATTTCTTTATGGTCTTTATTGTGAAATTGTTTTGTTTTTTAACTTGGAACTTTTTTTGTGGTTTTTTATTATGAAATTGTTGAGATTTTTAACTTGTATCTTTTGCTATTGTTTATACATTGAAACTATTGAGTTTTTTAACTTGTAACTTTCATTGTGGTTTTTATAACGAAATTGTCGAGTTTTTTAACTTGTAAATTTTGTTATGGTTTTTATAGTGAATATGTTGAGTTTTTTAACTTGATACTTTAGTTGTGTTTTTTATTGTGAAATTGTTAGGTTTTATAACTTGGAACTTTTGTTATTGTTTTCGTAGTGAAATTATTGAGTTTTATAACTTGGAATTTTTTTTTATGGTTTTTATAGTGAAATTGTTGAATTTTTTGTCTTGGATCTTCTATTATGGTTTTTAAAGCGGAATTGTTGAGTTTTATATTTTGAAACTTTTTTATGGTCTTTATTGTGAAATTGTTATGTTTTTTTAACTTGGAACTTTTTTTAATGGTTTTTTATTATGAAATTGTTGAGATTTTTAACTTGGAACTTTTGTTATGGTTTTTCATTGAAACTGTTGAGTTTCTTCACTTGTAACTTTGTTGTGGTTTTTATAGCGAAATTGTCGAGTTTTTTAACTTGCAAATTTTGTTATGGTTTTTATAGTGAAATTGTTGAGTTTTGTAACTTGATACTTTAGTTATGATTTTTATTGTGAAATTGATAATTTTTACAACTCGGGACTTTTGTTATGGTTTTTGTAGTGAAATTATTGAGTTTTATAACTTGGAACTTTTTTTATGGTTTTCATAGTGAAATTGTTGAATTTTTTGAATTGGAACTTCTATCATGGTTTTTATAGTGAAATTGTTGAGTTTTATATTTTGAAACTTTTTTATGGTCTTTATTGTGAAATTGTTGTGTTTGTTTAACTTGGAGCTTTTTTAATGGTTTTTTATTCTGAAATTGTTGAGATTTTTAACTTGGAACTTTTGTTATGGTTTTTACATTGAAACTGTAGATTTTTTTAACTTGAAACTTTTGATGTGGTTTTTATAGCGAAATTGTTGAGTTTTTTAACTTGCAAAATTTGTTAAGGTTTTTATAGTGAAATTTTTGAGTTTTTTAACTTGGAAATTCTGTTATGGTATTTATAATGAAATTGTTGATCTTTTTTAACTTGATACTTTAGTTATGGTCTTTATTTTGAAATTGTTAAGTTTTATAACTTGGAACTTTGTTTATGGTTTTTGTAGAGAAATTATAGAGTTTTATAACTTGGAACTTTTTTTATGGTGAAAATGTTGAATTTTATGACTTGGAACTTCTATTAGGGTTTTTATAGTGAAATTGTTGAGTTTTTTAATTTGAAACTTTTTTATGGTCTTTATTGTAAAATTGTTGAGTTTTTTTTAATCTAGATCTTTTTTTATGATTTTTTTATTATGAAATTGTTGAGATTTTTAACTTGGAATTTTTTTTATGCTTTTTACACTGAAATGTTTGAGTTTTTTAACATGTAACTTTTGTTATGGTTTTTATAGCGAAATTGTTGAGTTTTTTAACTTAAAAATTTTGTTATGGTTTTTATAGTGAGATTGTCGAGTTTTTTAACTTGCAAATATTGTTATGGTTTTTATAGTGAAATTGTTGAGTTTTTTTAACTTGATACTTTAGTTATGGTCTTTATTGTGAAATTGTTAAGTTTTATAACTTAGAAATTTTGTTATGGTTTTTGTAGTGAAATTATTGAGTTTTATCACTTGGGACTTTTTTTTTAATGGATTTTATAGTGAAATTGTTGAATTGTTTGACTTGGAACATCTATTATGGTTGTTATAGTGAAATTGTTGAGTTTTTTAATTTGAAATTTCTTTATGGTCTTTATTGTGAAATTGTTTTGTTTTTTAACTTGGAACTTTTTTTGTGGTTTTTTATTATGAAATTGTTGAGATTTTTAACTTGTATCTTTTGCTATTGTTTATACATTGAAACTATTGAGTTTTTTAACTTGTAACTTTCATTGTGGTTTTTATAACGAAATTGTCGAGTTTTTTAACTTGTAAATTTTGTTATGGTTTTTATAGTGAATATGTTGAGTTTTTTAACTTGATACTTTAGTTGTGTTTTTTATTGTGAAATTGTTAGGTTTTATAACTTGGAACTTTTGTTATTGTTTTCGTAGTGAAATTATTGAGTTTTATAACTTGGAATTTTTTTTATGGTTTTTATAGTGAAATTGTTGAATTTTTTGTCTTGGATCTTCTATTATGGTTTTTAAAGCGGAATTGTTGAGTTTTATATTTTGAAACTTTTTTATGGTCTTTATTGTGAAATTGTTATGTTTTTTTAACTTGGAACTTTTTTTAATGGTTTTTTATTATGAAATTGTTGAGATTTTTAACTTGGAACTTTTGTTATGGTTTTTCATTGAAACTGTTGAGTTTCTTCACTTGTAACTTTGTTGTGGTTTTTATAGCGAAATTGTCGAGTTTTTTAACTTGCAAATTTTGTTATGGTTTTTATAGTGAAATTGTTGAGTTTTGTAACTTGATACTTTAGTTATGATTTTTATTGTGAAATTGATAATTTTTACAACTCGGGACTTTTGTTATGGTTTTTGTAGTGAAATTATTGAGTTTTATAACTTGGAACTTTTTTTATGGTTTTCATAGTGAAATTGTTGAATTTTTTGAATTGGAACTTCTATCATGGTTTTTATAGTGAAATTGTTGAGTTTTATATTTTGAAACTTTTTTATGGTCTTTATTGTGAAATTGTTGTGTTTGTTTAACTTGGAGCTTTTTTAATGGTTTTTTATTCTGAAATTGTTGAGATTTTTAACTTGGAACTTTTGTTATGGTTTTTACATTGAAACTGTAGATTTTTTTAACTTGAAACTTTTGATGTGGTTTTTATAGCGAAATTGTTGAGTTTTTTAACTTGCAAAATTTGTTAAGGTTTTTATAGTGAAATTTTTGAGTTTTTTAACTTGGAAATTCTGTTATGGTATTTATAATGAAATTGTTGAGCTTTTTTAACTTGATACTTTAGTTATGGTCTTTATTTTGAAATTGTTAAGTTTTATAACTTGGAACTTTGTTTATGGTTTTTGTAGAGAAATTATAGAGTTTTATAACTTGGAACTTTTTTTATGGTGAAAATGTTGAATTTTATGACTTGGAACTTCTATTAGGGTTTTTATAGTGAAATTGTTGAGTTTTTTAATTTGAAACTTTTTTATGGTCTTTATTGTAAAATTGTTGAGTTTTTTTTAATCTAGATCTTTTTTTATGATTTTTTTATTATGAAATTGTTGAGATTTTTAACTTGGAATTTTTTTTATGCTTTTTACACTGAAATTTTTGAGTTTTTTAACATGTAACTTTTGTTATGGTTTTTATAGCGAAATTGTTGAGTTTTTTAACTTAAAAATTTTGTTATGGTTTTTATAGTGAGATTGTCGAGTTTTTTAACTTGCAAATATTGTTATGGTTTTTATAGTGAAATTGTTGAGTTTTTTTAACTTGATACTTTAGTTATGGTCTTTATTGTGAAATTGTTAAGTTTTATAACTTAGAAATTTTGTTATGGTTTTTGTAGTGAAATTATTGAGTTTTATCACTTGGGACTTTTTTTTTAATGGATTTTATAGTGAAATTGTTGAATTGTTTGACTTGGAACATCTATTATGGTTGTTATAGTGAAATTGTTGAGTTTTTTAATTTGAAATTTCTTTATGGTCTTTATTGTGAAATTGTTTTGTTTTTTAACTTGGAACTTTTTTTGTGGTTTTTTATTATGAAATTGTTGAGATTTTTAACTTGTATCTTTTGCTATTGTTTATACATTGAAACTATTGAGTTTTTTAACTTGTAACTTTCATTGTGGTTTTTATAACGAAATTGTCGAGTTTTTTAACTTGTAAATTTTGTTATGGTTTTTATAGTGAATATGTTGAGTTTTTTAACTTGATACTTTAGTTGTGTTTTTTATTGTGAAATTGTTAGGTTTTATAACTTGGAACTTTTGTTATTGTTTTCGTAGTGAAATTATTGAGTTTTATAACTTGGAATTTTTTTTATGGTTTTTATAGTGAAATTGTTGAATTTTTTGTCTTGGATCTTCTATTATGGTTTTTAAAGCGGAATTGTTGAGTTTTATATTTTGAAACTTTTTTATGGTCTTTATTGTGAAATTGTTATATTTTTTTAACTTGGAACTTTTTTTAATGGTTTTTTATTATGAAATTGTTGAGATTTTTAACTTGGAACTTTTGTTATGGTTTTTCATTGAAACTGTTGAGTTTCTTCACTTGTAACTTTGTTGTGGTTTTTATAGCGAAATTGTCGAGTTTTTTAACTTGCAAATTTTGTTATGGTTTTTATAGTGAAATTGTTGAGTTTTGTAACTTGATACTTTAGTTATGATTTTTATTGTGAAATTGATAATTTTTACAACTCGGGACTTTTGTTATGGTTTTTGTAGTGAAATTATTGAGTTTTATAACTTGGAACTTTTTTTATGGTTTTCATAGTGAAATTGTTGAATTTTTTGAATTGGAACTTCTATCATGGTTTTTATAGTGAAATTGTTGAGTTTTATATTTTGAAACTTTTTTATGGTCTTTATTGTGAAATTGTTGTGTTTGTTTAACTTGGAGCTTTTTTAATGGTTTTTTATTCTGAAATTGTTGAGATTTTTAACTTGGAACTTTTGTTATGGTTTTTACATTGAAACTGTAGATTTTTTTAACTTGAAACTTTTGATGTGGTTTTTATAGCGAAATTGTTGAGTTTTTTAACTTGCAAAATTTGTTAAGGTTTTTATAGTGAAATTTTTGAGTTTTTTAACTTGGAAATTCTGTTATGGTATTTATAATGAAATTGTTGAGCTTTTTTAACTTGATACTTTAGTTATGGTCTTTATTTTGAAATTGTTAAGTTTTATAACTTGGAACTTTGTTTATGGTTTTTGTAGAGAAATTATAGAGTTTTATAACTTGGAACTTTTTTTATGGTGAAAATGTTGAATTTTATGACTTGGAACTTCTATTAGGGTTTTTATAGTGAAATTGTTGAGTTTTTTAATTTGAAACTTTTTTATGGTCTTTATTGTAAAATTGTTGAGTTTTTTTTAATCTAGATCTTTTTTTATGATTTTTTTATTATGAAATTGTTGAGATTTTTAACTTGGAATTTTTTTTATGCTTTTTACACTGAAATTTTTGAGTTTTTTAACATGTAACTTTTGTTATGGTTTTTATAGCGAAATTGTTGAGTTTTTTAACTTAAAAATTTTGTTATGGTTTTTATAGTGAGATTGTCGAGTTTTTTAACTTGCAAATATTGTTATGGTTTTTATAGTGAAATTGTTGAGTTTTTTTAACTTGATACTTTAGTTATGGTCTTTATTGTGAAATTGTTAAGTTTTATAACTTAGAAATTTTGTTATGGTTTTTGTAGTGAAATTATTGAGTTTTATCACTTGGGACTTTTTTTTTAATGGATTTTATAGTGAAATTGTTGAATTGTTTGACTTGGAACATCTATTATGGTTGTTATAGTGAAATTGTTGAGTTTTTTAATTTGAAATTTCTTTATGGTCTTTATTGTGAAATTGTTTTGTTTTTTAACTTGGAACTTTTTTTGTGGTTTTTTATTATGAAATTGTTGAGATTTTTAACTTGTATCTTTTGCTATTGTTTATACATTGAAACTATTGAGTTTTTTAACTTGTAACTTTCATTGTGGTTTTTATAACGAAATTGTCGAGTTTTTTAACTTGTAAATTTTGTTATGGTTTTTATAGTGAATATGTTGAGTTTTTTAACTTGATACTTTAGTTGTGTTTTTTATTGTGAAATTGTTAGGTTTTATAACTTGGAACTTTTGTTATTGTTTTCGTAGTGAAATTATTGAGTTTTATAACTTGGAATTTTTTTTATGGTTTTTATAGTGAAATTGTTGAATTTTTTGTCTTGGATCTTCTATTATGGTTTTTAAAGCGGAATTGTTGAGTTTTATATTTTGAAACTTTTTTATGGTCTTTATTGTGAAATTGTTATGTTTTTTTAACTTGGAACTTTTTTTAATGGTTTTTTATTATGAAATTGTTGAGATTTTTAACTTGGAACTTTTGTTATGGTTTTTCATTGAAACTGTTGAGTTTCTTCACTTGTAACTTTGTTGTGGTTTTTATAGCGAAATTGTCGAGTTTTTTAACTTGCAAATTTTGTTATGGTTTTTATAGTGAAATTGTTGAGTTTTGTAACTTGATACTTTAGTTATGATTTTTATTGTGAAATTGATAATTTTTACAACTCGGGACTTTTGTTATGGTTTTTGTAGTGAAATTATTGAGTTTTATAACTTGGAACTTTTTTTATGGTTTTCATAGTGAAATTGTTGAATTTTTTGAATTGGAACTTCTATCATGGTTTTTATAGTGAAATTGTTGAGTTTTATATTTTGAAACTTTTTTATGGTCTTTATTGTGAAATTGTTGTGTTTGTTTAACTTGGAGCTTTTTTAATGGTTTTTTATTCTGAAATTGTTGAGATTTTTAACTTGGAACTTTTGTTATGGTTTTTACATTGAAACTGTAGATTTTTTTAACTTGAAACTTTTGATGTGGTTTTTATAGCGAAATTGTTGAGTTTTTTAACTTGCAAAATTTGTTAAGGTTTTTATAATGAAATTTTTGAGTTTTTTAACTTGGAAATTCTGTTATGGTATTTATAATGAAATTGTTGAGCTTTTTTAACTTGATACTTTAGCTATGGTCTTTATTTTGAAATTGTTAAGTTTTATAACTTGGAACTTTGTTTATGGTTTTTGTAGAGAAATTATAGAGTTTTATAACTTGGAACTTTTTTTATGGTGAAAATGTTGAATTTTATGACTTGGAACTTCTACTAGGGTTTTTATAGTGAAATTGTTGAGTTTTTTAATTTGAAACTTTTTTATGGTCTTTATTGTAAAATTGTTGAGTTTTTTTTAATCTAGATCTTTTTTTATGATTTTTTTATTATGAAATTGTTGAGATTTTTAACTTGGAATTTTTTTTATGCTTTTTACACTGAAATTTTTGAGTTTTTTAACATGTAACTTTTGTTATGGTTTTTATAGCGAAATTGTTGAGTTTTTTAACTTAAAAATTTTGTTATGGTTTTTATAGTGAGATTGTCGAGTTTTTTAACTTGCAAATATTGTTATGGTTTTTATAGTGAAATTGTTGAGTTTTTTTAACTTGATACTTTAGTTATGGTCTTTATTGTGAAATTGTTAAGTTTTATAACTTAGAAATTTTGTTATGGTTTTTGTAGTGAAATTATTGAGTTTTATCACTTGGGACTTTTTTTTTAATGGATTTTATAGTGAAATTGTTGAATTGTTTGACTTGGAACATCTATTATGGTTGTTATAGTGAAATTGTTGAGTTTTTTAATTTGAAATTTCTTTATGGTCTTTATTGTGAAATTGTTTTGTTTTTTAACTTGGAACTTTTTTTGTGGTTTTTTATTATGAAATTGTTGAGATTTTTAACTTGTATCTTTTGCTATTGTTTATACATTGAAACTATTGAGTTTTTTAACTTGTAACTTTCATTGTGGTTTTTATAACGAAATTGTCGAGTTTTTTAACTTGTAAATTTTGTTATGGTTTTTATAGTGAATATGTTGAGTTTTTTAACTTGATACTTTAGTTGTGTTTTTTATTGTGAAATTGTTAGGTTTTATAACTTGGAACTTTTGTTATTGTTTTCGTAGTGAAATTATTGAGTTTTATAACTTGGAATTTTTTTTATGGTTTTTATAGTGAAATTGTTGAATTTTTTGTCTTGGATCTTCTATTATGGTTTTTAAAGCGGAATTGTTGAGTTTTATATTTTGAAACTTTTTTATGGTCTTTATTGTGAAATTGTTATGTTTTTTTAACTTGGAACTTTTTTTAATGGTTTTTTATTATGAAATTGTTGAGATTTTTAACTTGGAACTTTTGTTATGGTTTTTCATTGAAACTGTTGAGTTTCTTCACTTGTAACTTTGTTGTGGTTTTTATAGCGAAATTGTCGAGTTTTTTAACTTGCAAATTTTGTTATGGTTTTTATAGTGAAATTGTTGAGTTTTGTAACTTGATACTTTAGTTATGATTTTTATTGTGAAATTGATAATTTTTACAACTCGGGACTTTTGTTATGGTTTTTGTAGTGAAATTATTGAGTTTTATAACTTGGAACTTTTTTTATGGTTTTCATAGTGAAATTGTTGAATTTTTTGAATTGGAACTTCTATCATGGTTTTTATAGTGAAATTGTTGAGTTTTATATTTTGAAACTTTTTTATGGTCTTTATTGTGAAATTGTTGTGTTTGTTTAACTTGGAGCTTTTTTAATGGTTTTTTATTCTGAAATTGTTGAGATTTTTAACTTGGAACTTTTGTTATGGTTTTTACATTGAAACTGTAGATTTTTTTAACTTGAAACTTTTGATGTGGTTTTTATAGCGAAATTGTTGAGTTTTTTAACTTGCAAAATTTGTTAAGGTTTTTATAGTGAAATTTTTGAGTTTTTTAACTTGGAAATTCTGTTATGGTATTTATAATGAAATTGTTGATCTTTTTTAACTTGATACTTTAGTTATGGTCTTTATTTTGAAATTGTTAAGTTTTATAACTTGGAACTTTGTTTATGGTTTTTGTAGAGAAATTATAGAGTTTTATAACTTGGAACTTTTTTTATGGTGAAAATGTTGAATTTTATGACTTGGAACTTCTATTAGGGTTTTTATAGTGAAATTGTTGAGTTTTTTAATTTGAAACTTTTTTATGGTCTTTATTGTAAAATTGTTGAGTTTTTTTTAATCTAGATCTTTTTTTATGATTTTTTTATTATGAAATTGTTGAGATTTTTAACTTGGAATTTTTTTTATGCTTTTTACACTGAAATGTTTGAGTTTTTTAACATGTAACTTTTGTTATGGTTTTTATAGCGAAATTGTTGAGTTTTTTAACTTAAAAATTTTGTTATGGTTTTTATAGTGAGATTGTCGAGTTTTTTAACTTGCAAATATTGTTATGGTTTTTATAGTGAAATTGTTGAGTTTTTTTAACTTGATACTTTAGTTATGGTCTTTATTGTGAAATTGTTAAGTTTTATAACTTAGAAATTTTGTTATGGTTTTTGTAGTGAAATTATTGAGTTTTATCACTTGGGACTTTTTTTTTAATGGATTTTATAGTGAAATTGTTGAATTGTTTGACTTGGAACATCTATTATGGTTGTTATAGTGAAATTGTTGAGTTTTTTAATTTGAAATTTCTTTATGGTCTTTATTGTGAAATTGTTTTGTTTTTTAACTTGGAACTTTTTTTGTGGTTTTTTATTATGAAATTGTTGAGATTTTTAACTTGTATCTTTTGCTATTGTTTATACATTGAAACTATTGAGTTTTTTAACTTGTAACTTTCATTGTGGTTTTTATAACGAAATTGTCGAGTTTTTTAACTTGTAAATTTTGTTATGGTTTTTATAGTGAATATGTTGAGTTTTTTAACTTGATACTTTAGTTGTGTTTTTTATTGTGAAATTGTTAGGTTTTATAACTTGGAACTTTTGTTATTGTTTTCGTAGTGAAATTATTGAGTTTTATAACTTGGAATTTTTTTTATGGTTTTTATAGTGAAATTGTTGAATTTTTTGTCTTGGATCTTCTATTATGGTTTTTAAAGCGGAATTGTTGAGTTTTATATTTTGAAACTTTTTTATGGTCTTTATTGTGAAATTGTTATATTTTTTTAACTTGGAACTTTTTTTAATGGTTTTTTATTATGAAATTGTTGAGATTTTTAACTTGGAACTTTTGTTATGGTTTTTCATTGAAACTGTTGAGTTTCTTCACTTGTAACTTTGTTGTGGTTTTTATAGCGAAATTGTCGAGTTTTTTAACTTGCAAATTTTGTTATGGTTTTTATAGTGAAATTGTTGAGTTTTGTAACTTGATACTTTAGTTATGATTTTTATTGTGAAATTGATAATTTTTACAACTCGGGACTTTTGTTATGGTTTTTGTAGTGAAATTATTGAGTTTTATAACTTGGAACTTTTTTTATGGTTTTCATAGTGAAATTGTTGAATTTTTTGAATTGGAACTTCTATCATGGTTTTTATAGTGAAATTGTTGAGTTTTATATTTTGAAACTTTTTTATGGTCTTTATTGTGAAATTGTTGTGTTTGTTTAACTTGGAGCTTTTTTAATGGTTTTTTATTCTGAAATTGTTGAGATTTTTAACTTGGAACTTTTGTTATGGTTTTTACATTGAAACTGTAGATTTTTTTAACTTGAAACTTTTGATGTGGTTTTTATAGCGAAATTGTTGAGTTTTTTAACTTGCAAAATTTGTTAAGGTTTTTATAGTGAAATTTTTGAGTTTTTTAACTTGGAAATTCTGTTATGGTATTTATAATGAAATTGTTGAGCTTTTTTAACTTGATACTTTAGTTATGGTCTTTATTTTGAAATTGTTAAGTTTTATAACTTGGAACTTTGTTTATGGTTTTTGTAGAGAAATTATAGAGTTTTATAACTTGGAACTTTTTTTATGGTGAAAATGTTGAATTTTATGACTTGGAACTTCTATTAGGGTTTTTATAGTGAAATTGTTGAGTTTTTTAATTTGAAACTTTTTTATGGTCTTTATTGTAAAATTGTTGAGTTTTTTTTAATCTAGATCTTTTTTTATGATTTTTTTATTATGAAATTGTTGAGATTTTTAACTTGGAATTTTTTTTATGCTTTTTACACTGAAATTTTTGAGTTTTTTAACATGTAACTTTTGTTATGGTTTTTATAGCGAAATTGTTGAGTTTTTTAACTTAAAAATTTTGTTATGGTTTTTATAGTGAGATTGTCGAGTTTTTTAACTTGCAAATATTGTTATGGTTTTTATAGTGAAATTGTTGAGTTTTTTTAACTTGATACTTTAGTTATGGTCTTTATTGTGAAATTGTTAAGTTTTATAACTTAGAAATTTTGTTATGGTTTTTGTAGTGAAATTATTGAGTTTTATCACTTGGGACTTTTTTTTTAATGGATTTTATAGTGAAATTGTTGAATTGTTTGACTTGGAACATCTATTATGGTTGTTATAGTGAAATTGTTGAGTTTTTTAATTTGAAATTTCTTTATGGTCTTTATTGTGAAATTGTTTTGTTTTTTAACTTGGAACTTTTTTTGTGGTTTTTTATTATGAAATTGTTGAGATTTTTAACTTGTATCTTTTGCTATTGTTTATACATTGAAACTATTGAGTTTTTTAACTTGTAACTTTCATTGTGGTTTTTATAACGAAATTGTCGAGTTTTTTAACTTGTAAATTTTGTTATGGTTTTTATAGTGAATATGTTGAGTTTTTTAACTTGATACTTTAGTTGTGTTTTTTATTGTGAAATTGTTAGGTTTTATAACTTGGAACTTTTGTTATTGTTTTCGTAGTGAAATTATTGAGTTTTATAACTTGGAATTTTTTTTATGGTTTTTATAGTGAAATTGTTGAATTTTTTGTCTTGGATCTTCTATTATGGTTTTTAAAGCGGAATTGTTGAGTTTTATATTTTGAAACTTTTTTATGGTCTTTATTGTGAAATTGTTATGTTTTTTTAACTTGGAACTTTTTTTAATGGTTTTTTATTATGAAATTGTTGAGATTTTTAACTTGGAACTTTTGTTATGGTTTTTCATTGAAACTGTTGAGTTTCTTCACTTGTAACTTTGTTGTGGTTTTTATAGCGAAATTGTCGAGTTTTTTAACTTGCAAATTTTGTTATGGTTTTTATAGTGAAATTGTTGAGTTTTGTAACTTGATACTTTAGTTATGATTTTTATTGTGAAATTGATAATTTTTACAACTCGGGACTTTTGTTATGGTTTTTGTAGTGAAATTATTGAGTTTTATAACTTGGAACTTTTTTTATGGTTTTCATAGTGAAATTGTTGAATTTTTTGAATTGGAACTTCTATCATGGTTTTTATAGTGAAATTGTTGAGTTTTATATTTTGAAACTTTTTTATGGTCTTTATTGTGAAATTGTTGTGTTTGTTTAACTTGGAGCTTTTTTAATGGTTTTTTATTCTGAAATTGTTGAGATTTTTAACTTGGAACTTTTGTTATGGTTTTTACATTGAAACTGTAGATTTTTTTAACTTGAAACTTTTGATGTGGTTTTTATAGCGAAATTGTTGAGTTTTTTAACTTGCAAAATTTGTTAAGGTTTTTATAATGAAATTTTTGAGTTTTTTAACTTGGAAATTCTGTTATGGTATTTATAATGAAATTGTTGAGCTTTTTTAACTTGATACTTTAGCTATGGTCTTTATTTTGAAATTGTTAAGTTTTATAACTTGGAACTTTGTTTATGGTTTTTGTAGAGAAATTATAGAGTTTTATAACTTGGAACTTTTTTTATGGTGAAAATGTTGAATTTTATGACTTGGAACTTCTACTAGGGTTTTTATAGTGAAATTGTTGAGTTTTTTAATTTGAAACTTTTTTATGGTCTTTATTGTAAAATTGTTGAGTTTTTTTTTAATCTAGATCTTTTTTTATGATTTTTTTATTATGAAATTGTTGAGATTTTTAACTTGGAATTTTTTTTATGCTTTTTACACTGAAATTTTTGAGTTTTTTAACATGTAACTTTTGTTATGGTTTTTATAGCGAAATTGTTGAGTTTTTTAACTTAAAAATTTTGTTATGGTTTTTATAGTGAGATTGTCGAGTTTTTTAACTTGCAAATATTGTTATGGTTTTTATAGTGAAATTGTTGAGTTTTTTTAACTTGATACTTTAGTTATGGTCTTTATTGTGAAATTGTTAAGTTTTATAACTTAGAAATTTTGTTATGGTTTTTGTAGTGAAATTATTGAGTTTTATCACTTGGGACTTTTTTTTTAATGGATTTTATAGTGAAATTGTTGAATTGTTTGACTTGGAACATCTATTATGGTTGTTATAGTGAAATTGTTGAGTTTTTTAATTTGAAATTTCTTTATGGTCTTTATTGTGAAATTGTTTTGTTTTTTAACTTGGAACTTTTTTTGTGGTTTTTTATTATGAAATTGTTGAGATTTTTAACTTGTATCTTTTGCTATTGTTTATACATTGAAACTATTGAGTTTTTTAACTTGTAACTTTCATTGTGGTTTTTATAACGAAATTGTCGAGTTTTTTAACTTGTAAATTTTGTTATGGTTTTTATAGTGAATATGTTGAGTTTTTTAACTTGATACTTTAGTTGTGTTTTTTATTGTGAAATTGTTAGGTTTTATAACTTGGAACTTTTGTTATTGTTTTCGTAGTGAAATTATTGAGTTTTATAACTTGGAATTTTTTTTATGGTTTTTATAGTGAAATTGTTGAATTTTTTGTCTTGGATCTTCTATTATGGTTTTTAAAGCGGAATTGTTGAGTTTTATATTTTGAAACTTTTTTATGGTCTTTATTGTGAAATTGTTATGTTTTTTTAACTTGGAACTTTTTTTAATGGTTTTTTATTATGAAATTGTTGAGATTTTTAACTTGGAACTTTTGTTATGGTTTTTCATTGAAACTGTTGAGTTTCTTCACTTGTAACTTTGTTGTGGTTTTTATAGCGAAATTGTCGAGTTTTTTAACTTGCAAATTTTGTTATGGTTTTTATAGTGAAATTGTTGAGTTTTGTAACTTGATACTTTAGTTATGATTTTTATTGTGAAATTGATAATTTTTACAACTCGGGACTTTTGTTATGGTTTTTGTAGTGAAATTATTGAGTTTTATAACTTGGAACTTTTTTTATGGTTTTCATAGTGAAATTGTTGAATTTTTTGAATTGGAACTTCTATCATGGTTTTTATAGTGAAATTGTTGAGTTTTATATTTTGAAACTTTTTTATGGTCTTTATTGTGAAATTGTTGTGTTTGTTTAACTTGGAGCTTTTTTAATGGTTTTTTATTCTGAAATTGTTGAGATTTTTAACTTGGAACTTTTGTTATGGTTTTTACATTGAAACTGTAGATTTTTTTAACTTGAAACTTTTGATGTGGTTTTTATAGCGAAATTGTTGAGTTTTTTAACTTGCAAAATTTGTTAAGGTTTTTATAGTGAAATTTTTGAGTTTTTTAACTTGGAAATTCTGTTATGGTATTTATAATGAAATTGTTGAGCTTTTTTAACTTGATACTTTAGTTATGGTCTTTATTTTGAAATTGTTAAGTTTTATAACTTGGAACTTTGTTTATGGTTTTTGTAGAGAAATTATAGAGTTTTATAACTTGGAACTTTTTTTATGGTGAAAATGTTGAATTTTATGACTTGGAACTTCTATTAGGGTTTTTATAGTGAAATTGTTGAGTTTTTTAATTTGAAACTTTTTTATGGTCTTTATTGTAAAATTGTTGAGTTTTTTTTAATCTAGATCTTTTTTTATGATTTTTTTATTATGAAATTGTTGAGATTTTTAACTTGGAATTTTTTTTATGCTTTTTACACTGAAATTTTTGAGTTTTTTAACATGTAACTTTTGTTATGGTTTTTATAGCGAAATTGTTGAGTTTTTTAACTTAAAAATTTTGTTATGGTTTTTATAGTGAGATTGTCGAGTTTTTTAACTTGCAAATATTGTTATGGTTTTTATAGTGAAATTGTTGAGTTTTTTTAACTTGATACTTTAGTTATGGTCTTTATTGTGAAATTGTTAAGTTTTATAACTTAGAAATTTTGTTATGGTTTTTGTAGTGAAATTATTGAGTTTTATCACTTGGGACTTTTTTTTTAATGGATTTTATAGTGAAATTGTTGAATTGTTTGACTTGGAACATCTATTATGGTTGTTATAGTGAAATTGTTGAGTTTTTTAATTTGAAATTTCTTTATGGTCTTTATTGTGAAATTGTTTTGTTTTTTAACTTGGAACTTTTTTTGTGGTTTTTTATTATGAAATTGTTGAGATTTTTAACTTGTATCTTTTGCTATTGTTTATACATTGAAACTATTGAGTTTTTTAACTTGTAACTTTCATTGTGGTTTTTATAACGAAATTGTCGAGTTTTTTAACTTGTAAATTTTGTTATGGTTTTTATAGTGAATATGTTGAGTTTTTTAACTTGATACTTTAGTTGTGTTTTTTATTGTGAAATTGTTAGGTTTTATAACTTGGAACTTTTGTTATTGTTTTCGTAGTGAAATTATTGAGTTTTATAACTTGGAATTTTTTTTATGGTTTTTATAGTGAAATTGTTGAATTTTTTGTCTTGGATCTTCTATTATGGTTTTTAAAGCGGAATTGTTGAGTTTTATATTTTGAAACTTTTTTATGGTCTTTATTGTGAAATTGTTATATTTTTTTAACTTGGAACTTTTTTTAATGGTTTTTTATTATGAAATTGTTGAGATTTTTAACTTGGAACTTTTGTTATGGTTTTTCATTGAAACTGTTGAGTTTCTTCACTTGTAACTTTGTTGTGGTTTTTATAGCGAAATTGTCGAGTTTTTTAACTTGCAAATTTTGTTATGGTTTTTATAGTGAAATTGTTGAGTTTTGTAACTTGATACTTTAGTTATGATTTTTATTGTGAAATTGATAATTTTTACAACTCGGGACTTTTGTTATGGTTTTTGTAGTGAAATTATTGAGTTTTATAACTTGGAACTTTTTTTATGGTTTTCATAGTGAAATTGTTGAATTTTTTGAATTGGAACTTCTATCATGGTTTTTATAGTGAAATTGTTGAGTTTTATATTTTGAAACTTTTTTATGGTCTTTATTGTGAAATTGTTGTGTTTGTTTAACTTGGAGCTTTTTTAATGGTTTTTTATTCTGAAATTGTTGAGATTTTTAACTTGGAACTTTTGTTATGGTTTTTACATTGAAACTGTAGATTTTTTTAACTTGAAACTTTTGATGTGGTTTTTATAGCGAAATTGTTGAGTTTTTTAACTTGCAAAATTTGTTAAGGTTTTTATAGTGAAATTTTTGAGTTTTTTAACTTGGAAATTCTGTTATGGTATTTATAATGAAATTGTTGAGCTTTTTTAACTTGATACTTTAGTTATGGTCTTTATTTTGAAATTGTTAAGTTTTATAACTTGGAACTTTGTTTATGGTTTTTGTAGAGAAATTATAGAGTTTTATAACTTGGAACTTTTTTTATGGTGAAAATGTTGAATTTTATGACTTGGAACTTCTATTAGGGTTTTTATAGTGAAATTGTTGAGTTTTTTAATTTGAAACTTTTTTATGGTCTTTATTGTAAAATTGTTGAGTTTTTTTTAATCTAGATCTTTTTTTATGATTTTTTTATTATGAAATTGTTGAGATTTTTAACTTGGAATTTTTTTTATGCTTTTTACACTGAAATTTTTGAGTTTTTTAACATGTAACTTTTGTTATGGTTTTTATAGCGAAATTGTTGAGTTTTTTAACTTAAAAATTTTGTTATGGTTTTTATAGTGAGATTGTCGAGTTTTTTAACTTGCAAATATTGTTATGGTTTTTATAGTGAAATTGTTGAGTTTTTTTAACTTGATACTTTAGTTATGGTCTTTATTGTGAAATTGTTAAGTTTTATAACTTAGAAATTTTGTTATGGTTTTTGTAGTGAAATTATTGAGTTTTATCACTTGGGACTTTTTTTTTAATGGATTTTATAGTGAAATTGTTGAATTGTTTGACTTGGAACATCTATTATGGTTGTTATAGTGAAATTGTTGAGTTTTTTAATTTGAAATTTCTTTATGGTCTTTATTGTGAAATTGTTTTGTTTTTTAACTTGGAACTTTTTTTGTGGTTTTTTATTATGAAATTGTTGAGATTTTTAACTTGTATCTTTTGCTATTGTTTATACATTGAAACTATTGAGTTTTTTAACTTGTAACTTTCATTGTGGTTTTTATAACGAAATTGTCGAGTTTTTTAACTTGTAAATTTTGTTATGGTTTTTATAGTGAATATGTTGAGTTTTTTAACTTGATACTTTAGTTGTGTTTTTTATTGTGAAATTGTTAGGTTTTATAACTTGGAACTTTTGTTATTGTTTTCGTAGTGAAATTATTGAGTTTTATAACTTGGAATTTTTTTTATGGTTTTTATAGTGAAATTGTTGAATTTTTTGTCTTGGATCTTCTATTATGGTTTTTAAAGCGGAATTGTTGAGTTTTATATTTTGAAACTTTTTTATGGTCTTTATTGTGAAATTGTTATGTTTTTTTAACTTGGAACTTTTTTTAATGGTTTTTTATTATGAAATTGTTGAGATTTTTAACTTGGAACTTTTGTTATGGTTTTTCATTGAAACTGTTGAGTTTCTTCACTTGTAACTTTGTTGTGGTTTTTATAGCGAAATTGTCGAGTTTTTTAACTTGCAAATTTTGTTATGGTTTTTATAGTGAAATTGTTGAGTTTTGTAACTTGATACTTTAGTTATGATTTTTATTGTGAAATTGATAATTTTTACAACTCGGGACTTTTGTTATGGTTTTTGTAGTGAAATTATTGAGTTTTATAACTTGGAACTTTTTTTATGGTTTTCATAGTGAAATTGTTGAATTTTTTGAATTGGAACTTCTATCATGGTTTTTATAGTGAAATTGTTGAGTTTTATATTTTGAAACTTTTTTATGGTCTTTATTGTGAAATTGTTGTGTTTGTTTAACTTGGAGCTTTTTTAATGGTTTTTTATTCTGAAATTGTTGAGATTTTTAACTTGGAACTTTTGTTATGGTTTTTACATTGAAACTGTAAATTTTTTTAACTTGAAACTTTTGATGTGGTTTTTATAGCGAAATTGTTGAGTTTTTTAACTTGCAAAATTTGTTAAGGTTTTTATAGTGAAATGTTTGAGTTTTTTAACTTGGAAATTCTGTTATGGTATTTATAATGAAATTGTTGAGCTTTTTTAACTTGATACTTTAGTTATGGTCTTTATTTTGAAATTGTTAAGTTTTATAACTTGGAACTTTGTTTATGGTTTTTGTAGAGAAATTATAGAGTTTTATAACTTGGAACTTTTTTTATGGTGAAAATGTTGAATTTTATGACTTGGAACTTCTATTAGGGTTTTTATAGTGAAATTGTTGAGTTTTTTAATTTGAAACTTTTTTATGGTCTTTATTGTAAAATTGTTGAGTTTTTTTTAATCTAGATCTTTTTTTATGATTTTTTTATTATGAAATTGTTGAGATTTTTAACTTGGAATTTTTTTTATGCTTTTTACACTGAAATTTTTGAGTTTTCTAACATGTAACTTTTGTTATGGTTTTTATAGCGAAATTGTTGAGTTTTTTAACTTAAAAATTTTGTTATGGTTTTTATAGTGAGATTGTCGAGTTTTTTAACTTGCAAATATTGTTATGGTTTTTATAGTGAAATTGTTGAGTTTTTTTAACTTGATACTTTAGTTATGGTCTTTATTGTGAAATTGTTAAGTTTTATAACTTAGAAATTTTGTTATGGTTTTTGTAGTGAAATTATTGAGTTTTATCACTTGGGACTTTTTTTTTATGGATTTTATAGTGAAATTGTTGAATTGTTTGACTTGGAACATCTATTATGGTTGTTATAGTGAAATGTTGAGTTTTTTAATTTGAAATTTCTTTATGGTCTTTATTGTGAAATTGTTTTGTTTTTTAACTTGGAACTTTTTTTGTGGTTTTTTATTATGAAATTGTTGAGATTTTTAACTTGTATCTTTTGCTATTGTTTATACATTGAAACTATTGAGTTTTTTAACTTGTAACTTTCATTGTGGTTTTTATAACGAAATTGTCGAGTTTTTTAACTTGTAAATTTTGTTATGGTTTTTATAGTGAATATGTTGAGTTTTTTAACTTGATACTTTAGTTGTGTTTTTTATTGTGAAATTGTTAGGTTTTATAACTTGGAACTTTTGTTATTGTTTTCGTAGTGAAATTATTGAGTTTTATAACTTGGAATTTTTTTTATGGTTTTTATAGTGAAATTGTTGAATTTTTTGTCTTGGATCTTCTATTATGGTTTTTAAAGCGGAATTGTTGAGTTTTATATTTTGAAACTTTTTTATGGTCTTTATTGTGAAATTGTTATGTTTTTTTAACTTGGAACTTTTTTTAATGGTTTTTTATTATGAAATTGTTGAGATTTTTAACTTTGAACTTTTGTTATGGTTTTTCATTGAAACTGTTGAGTTTCTTCACTTGTAACTTTGTTGTGGTTTTTATAGCGAAATTGTCGAGTTTTTTAACTTGCAAATTTTGTTATGGTTTTTATAGTGAAATTGTTGAGTTTTGTAACTTGATACTTTAGTTATGATTTTTATTGTGAAATTGATAATTTTTACAACTCGGGACTTTTGTTATGGTTTTTGTAGTGAAATTATTGAGTTTTATAACTTGGAACTTTTTTTATGGTTTTCATAGTGAAATTGTTGAATTTTTTGAATTGGAACTTCTATCATGGTTTTTATAGTGAAATTGTTGAGTTTTATATTTTGAAACTTTTTTATGGTCTTTATTGTGAAATTGTTGTGTTTGTTTAACTTGGAGCTTTTTTAATGGTTTTTTATTCTGAAATTGTTGAGATTTTTAACTTGGAACTTTTGTTATGGTTTTTACATTGAAACTGTAAATTTTTTTAACTTGAAACTTTTGATGTGGTTTTTATAGCGAAATTGTTGAGTTTTTTAACTTGCAAAATTTGTTAAGGTTTTTATAGTGAAATGTTTGAGTTTTTTAACTTGGAAATTCTGTTTATGGTATTTATAATGAAATTGTTGAGCTTTTTTAACTTGATACTTTAGTTATGGTCTTTATTTTGAAATTGTTAAGTTTTATAACGTGGAACTTTGTTTATGGTTTTTGTAGAGAAATTATAGAGTTTTATAACTTGGAACTTTTTTTATGGTGAAAATGTTGAATTTTATGACTTGGAACTTCTATTAGGGTTTTTATAGTGAAATTGTTGAGTTTTTTAATTTGAAACTTTTTTATGGTCTTTATTGTAAAATTGTTGAGTTTTTTTTAATCTAGATCTTTTTTTATGATTTTTTTATTATGAAATTGTTGAGATTTTTAACTTGGAATTTTTTTTATGCTTTTTACACTGAAATTTTTGAGTTTTCTAACATGTAACTTTTGTTATGGTTTTTATAGCGAAATTGTTGAGTTTTTTAACTTAAAAATTTTGTTATGGTTTTTATAGTGAGATTGTCGAGTTTTTTAACTTGCAAATATTGTTATGGTTTTTATAGTGAAATTGTTGAGTTTTTTTAACTTGATACTTTAGTTATGGTCTTTATTGTGAAATTGTTAAGTTTTATAACTTAGAAATTTTGTTATGGTTTTTGTAGTGAAATTATTGAGTTTTATCACTTGGGACTTTTTTTTTATGGATTTTATAGTGAAATTGTTGAATTGTTTGACTTGGAACATCTATTATGGTTGTTATAGTGAAATTGTTGAGTTTTTTAATTTGAAATTTCTTTATGGTCTTTATTGTGAAATTGTTTTGTTTTTTAACTTGGAACTTTTTTTGTGGTTTTTTATTATGAAATTGTTGAGATTTTTAACTTGTATCTTTTGCTATTGTTTATACATTGAAACTATTGAGTTTTTTAACTTGTAACTTTCATTGTGGTTTTTATAACGAAATTGTCGAGTTTTTTAACTTGTAAATTTTGTTATGGTTTTTATAGTGAATATGTTGAGTTTTTTAACTTGATACTTTAGTTGTGTTTTTTATTGTGAAATTGTTAGGTTTTATAACTTGGAACTTTTGTTATTGTTTTCGTAGTGAAATTATTGAGTTTTATAACTTGGAATTTTTTTTATGGTTTTTATAGTGAAATTGTTGAATTTTTTGTCTTGGATCTTCTATTATGGTTTTTAAAGCGGAATTGTTGAGTTTTATATTTTGAAACTTTTTTATGGTCTTTATTGTGAAATTGTTATGTTTTTTTAACTTGGAACTTTTTTTAATGGTTTTTTATTATGAAATTGTTGAGATTTTTAACTTGGAACTTTTGTTATGGTTTTTCATTGAAACTGTTGAGTTTCTTCACTTGTAACTTTGTTGTGGTTTTTATAGCGAAATTGTCGAGTTTTTTAACTTGCAAATTTTGTTATGGTTTTTATAGTGAAATTGTTGAGTTTTGTAACTTGATACTTTAGTTATGATTTTTATTGTGAAATTGATAATTTTTACAACTCGGGACTTTTGTTATGGTTTTTGTAGTGAAATTATTGAGTTTTATAACTTGGAACTTTTTTTATGGTTTTCATAGTGAAATTGTTGAATTTTTTGAATTGGAACTTCTATCATGGTTTTTATAGTGAAATTGTTGAGTTTTATATTTTGAAACTTTTTTATGGTCTTTATTGTGAAATTGTTGTGTTTGTTTAACTTGGAGCTTTTTTAATGGTTTTTTATTCTGAAATTGTTGAGATTTTTAACTTGGAACTTTTGTTATGGTTTTTACATTGAAACTGTAGATTTTTTTAACTTGAAACTTTTGATGTGGTTTTTATAGCGAAATTGTTGAGTTTTTTAACTTGCAAAATTTGTTAAGGTTTTTATAGTGAAATTTTTGAGTTTTTTAACTTGGAAATTCTGTTATGGTATTTATAATGAAATTGTTGAGCTTTTTTAACTTGATACTTTAGCTATGGTCTTTATTTTGAAATTGTTAAGTTTTATAACTTGGAACTTTGTTTATGGTTTTTGTAGAGAAATTATAGAGTTTTATAACTTGGAACTTTTTTTATGGTGAAAATGTTGAATTTTATGACTTGGAACTTCTACTAGGGTTTTTATAGTGAAATTGTTGAGTTTTTTAATTTGAAACTTTTTTATGGTCTTTATTGTAAAATTGTTGAGTTTTTTTTAATCTAGATCTTTTTTTATGATTTTTTTATTATGAAATTGTTGAGATTTTTAACTTGGAATTTTTTTTATGCTTTTTACACTGAAATTTTTGAGTTTTTTAACATGTAACTTTTGTTATGGTTTTTATAGCAAAATTGTTGAGTTTTTTAACTTAAAAATTTTGTTATGGTTTTTATAGTGAGATTGTCGAGTTTTTTAACTTGCAAATATTGTTATGGTTTTTATAGTGAAATTGTTGAGTTTTTTTAACTTGATACTTTAGTTATGGTCTTTATTGTGAAATTGTTAAGTTTTATAACTTAGAAATTTTGTTATGGTTTTTGTAGTGAAATTATTGAGTTTTATCACTTGGGACTTTTTTTTTAATGGATTTTATAGTGAAATTGTTGAATTGTTTGACTTGGAACATCTATTATGGTTGTTATAGTGAAATTGTTGAGTTTTTTAATTTGAAATTTCTTTATGGTCTTTATTGTGAAATTGTTTTGTTTTTTAACTTGGAACTTTTTTTGTGGTTTTTTATTATGAAATTGTTGAGATTTTTAACTTGTATCTTTTGCTATTGTTTATACATTGAAACTATTGAGTTTTTTAACTTGTAACTTTCATTGTGGTTTTTATAACGAAATTGTCGAGTTTTTTAACTTGTAAATTTTGTTATGGTTTTTATAGTGAATATGTTGAGTTTTTTAACTTGATACTTTAGTTGTGTTTTTTATTGTGAAATTGTTAGGTTTTATAACTTGGAACTTTTGTTATTGTTTTCGTAGTGAAATTATTGAGTTTTATAACTTGAAATTTTTTTTATGGTTTTTATAGTGAAATTGTTGAATTTTTTGTCTTGGATCTTCTATTATGGTTTTTAAAGCGGAATTGTTGAGTTTTATATTTTGAAACTTTTTTATGGTCTTTATTGTGAAATTGTTATGTTTTTTTAACTTGGAACTTTTTTTAATGGTTTTTTATTATGAAATTGTTGAGATTTTTAACTTGGAACTTTTGTTATGGTTTTTCATTGAAACTGTTGAGTTTCTTCACTTGTAACTTTGTTGTGGTTTTTATAGCGAAATTGTCGAGTTTTTTAACTTGCAAATTTTGTTATGGTTTTTATAGTGAAATTGTTGAGTTTTGTAACTTGATACTTTAGTTATGATTTTTATTGTGAAATTGATAATTTTTACAACTCGGGACTTTTGTTATGGTTTTTGTAGTGAAATTATTGAGTTTTATAACTTGGAACTTTTTTTATGGTTTTCATAGTGAAATTGTTGAATTTTTTGAATTGGAACTTCTATCATGGTTTTTATAGTGAAATTGTTGAGTTTTATATTTTGAAACTTTTTTATGGTCTTTATTGTGAAATTGTTGTGTTTGTTTAACTTGGAGCTTTTTTAATGGTTTTTTATTCTGAAATTGTTGAGATTTTTAACTTGGAACTTTTGTTATGGTTTTTACATTGAAACTGTAGATTTTTTTAACTTGAAACTTTTGATGTGGTTTTTATAGCGAAATTGTTGAGTTTTTTAACTTGCAAAATTTGTTAAGGTTTTTATAGTGAAATTTTTGAGTTTTTTAACTTGGAAATTCTGTTATGGTATTTATAATGAAATTGTTGAGCTTTTTTAACTTGATACTTTAGTTATGGTCTTTATTTTGAAATTGTTAAGTTTTATAACTTGGAACTTTGTTTATGGTTTTTGTAGAGAAATTATAGAGTTTTATAACTTGGAACTTTTTTTATGGTGAAAATGTTGAATTTTATGACTTGGAACTTCTATTAGGGTTTTTATAGTGAAATTGTTGAGTTTTTTAATTTGAAACTTTTTTATGGTCTTTATTGTAAAATTGTTGAGTTTTTTTTAATCTAGATCTTTTTTTATGATTTTTTTATTATGAAATTGTTGAGATTTTTAACTTGGAATTTTTTTTATGCTTTTTACACTGAAATTTTTGAGTTTTCTAACATGTAACTTTTGTTATGGTTTTTATAGCGAAATTGTTGAGTTTTTTAACTTAAAAATTTTGTTATGGTTTTTATAGTGAGATTGTCGAGTTTTTTAACTTGCAAATATTGTTATGGTTTTTATAGTGAAATTGTTGAGTTTTTTTAACTTGATACTTTAGTTATGGTCTTTATTGTGAAATTGTTAAGTTTTATAACTTAGAAATTTTGTTATGGTTTTTGTAGTGAAATTATTGAGTTTTATCACTTGGGACTTTTTTTTTAATGGATTTTATAGTGAAATTGTTGAATTGTTTGACTTGGAACATCTATTATGGTTGTTATAGTGAAATTGTTGAGTTTTTTAATTTGAAATTTCTTTATGGTCTTTATTGTGAAATTGTTTTGTTTTTTAACTTGGAACTTTTTTTGTGGTTTTTTATTATGAAATTGTTGAGATTTTTAACTTGTATCTTTTGCTATTGTTTATACATTGAAACTATTGAGTTTTTTAACTTGTAACTTTCATTGTGGTTTTTATAACGAAATTGTCGAGTTTTTTAACTTGTAAATTTTGTTATGGTTTTTATAGTGAATATGTTGAGTTTTTTAACTTGATACTTTAGTTGTGTTTTTTATTGTGAAATTGTTAGGTTTTATAACTTGGAACTTTTGTTATTGTTTTCGTAGTGAAATTATTGAGTTTTATAACTTGGAATTTTTTTTATGGTTTTTATAGTGAAATTGTTGAATTTTTTGTCTTGGATCTTCTATTATGGTTTTTAAAGCGGAATTGTTGAGTTTTATATTTTGAAACTTTTTTATGGTCTTTATTGTGAAATTGTTATGTTTTTTTAACTTGGAACTTTTTTTAATGGTTTTTTATTATGAAATTGTTGAGATTTTTAACTTGGAACTTTTGTTATGGTTTTTCATTGAAACTGTTGAGTTTCTTCACTTGTAACTTTGTTGTGGTTTTTATAGCGAAATTGTCGAGTTTTTTAACTTGCAAATTTTGTTATGGTTTTTATAGTGAAATTGTTGAGTTTTGTAACTTGATACTTTAGTTATGATTTTTATTGTGAAATTGATAATTTTTACAACTCGGGACTTTTGTTATGGTTTTTGTAGTGAAATTATTGAGTTTTATAACTTGGAACTTTTTTTATGGTTTTCATAGTGAAATTGTTGAATTTTTTGAATTGGAACTTCTATCATGGTTTTTATAGTGAAATTGTTGAGTTTTATATTTTGAAACTTTTTTATGGTCTTTATTGTGAAATTGTTGTGTTTGTTTAACTTGGAGCTTTTTTAATGGTTTTTTATTCTGAAATTGTTGAGATTTTTAACTTGGAACTTTTGTTATGGTTTTTACATTGAAACTGTAGATTTTTTTAACTTGAAACTTTTGATGTGGTTTTTATAGCGAAATTGTTGAGTTTTTTAACTTGCAAAATTTGTTAAGGTTTTTATAGTGAAATTTTTGAGTTTTTTAACTTGGAAATTCTGTTATGGTATTTATAATGAAATTGTTGAGCTTTTTTAACTTGATACTTTAGTTATGGTCTTTATTTTGAAATTGTTAAGTTTTATAACTTGGAACTTTGTTTATGGTTTTTGTAGAGAAATTATAGAGTTTTATAACTTGGAACTTTTTTTATGGTGAAAATGTTGAATTTTATGACTTGGAACTTCTATTAGGGTTTTTATAGTGAAATTGTTGAGTTTTTTAATTTGAAACTTTTTTATGGTCTTTATTGTAAAATTGTTGAGTTTTTTTTAATCTAGATCTTTTTTTATGATTTTTTTATTATGAAATTGTTGAGATTTTTAACTTGGAATTTTTTTTATGCTTTTTACACTGAAATTTTTGAGTTTTCTAACATGTAACTTTTGTTATGGTTTTTATAGCGAAATTGTTGAGTTTTTTAACTTAAAAATTTTGTTATGGTTTTTATAGTGAGATTGTCGAGTTTTTTAACTTGCAAATATTGTTATGGTTTTTATAGTGAAATTGTTGAGTTTTTTTAACTTGATACTTTAGTTATGGTCTTTATTGTGAAATTGTTAAGTTTTATAACTTAGAAATTTTGTTATGGTTTTTGTAGTGAAATTATTGAGTTTTATCACTTGGGGCTTTTTTTTTAATGGATTTTATAGTGAAATTGTTGAATTGTTTGACTTGGAACATCTATTATGGTTGTTATAGTGAAATTGTTGAGTTTTTTAATTTGAAATTTCTTTATGGTCTTTATTGTGAAATTGTTTTGTTTTTTAACTTGGAACTTTTTTTGTGGTTTTTTATTATGAAATTGTTGAGATTTTTAACTTGTATCTTTTGCTATTGTTTATACATTGAAACTATTGAGTTTTTTAACTTGTAACTTTCATTGTGGTTTTTATAACGAAATTGTCGAGTTTTTTAACTTGTAAATTTTGTTATGGTTTTTATAGTGAATATGTTGAGTTTTTTAACTTGATACTTTAGTTGTGTTTTTTATTGTGAAATTGTTAGGTTTTATAACTTGGAACTTTTGTTATTGTTTTCGTAGTGAAATTATTGAGTTTTATAACTTGGAATTTTTTTTATGGTTTTTATAGTGAAATTGTTGAATTTTTTGTCTTGGATCTTCTATTATGGTTTTTAAAGCGGAATTGTTGAGTTTTATATTTTGAAACTTTTTTATGGTCTTTATTGTGAAATTGTTATGTTTTTTTAACTTGGAACTTTTTTTAATGGTTTTTTATTATGAAATTGTTGAGATTTTTAACTTGGAACTTTTGTTATGGTTTTTCATTGAAACTGTTGAGTTTCTTCACTTGTAACTTTGTTGTGGTTTTTATAGCGAAATTGTCGAGTTTTTTAACTTGCAAATTTTGTTATGGTTTTTATAGTGAAATTGTTGAGTTTTGTAACTTGATACTTTAGTTATGATTTTTATTGTGAAATTGATAATTTTTACAACTCGGGACTTTTGTTATGGTTTTTGTAGTGAAATTATTGAGTTTTATAACTTGGAACTTTTTTTATGGTTTTCATAGTGAAATTGTTGAATTTTTTGAATTGGAACTTCTATCATGGTTTTTATAGTGAAATTGTTGAGTTTTATATTTTGAAACTTTTTTATGGTCTTTATTGTGAAATTGTTGTGTTTGTTTAACTTGGAGCTTTTTTAATGGTTTTTTATTCTGAAATTGTTGAGATTTTTAACTTGGAACTTTTGTTATGGTTTTTACATTGAAACTGTAGATTTTTTTAACTTGAAACTTTTGATGTGGTTTTTATAGCGAAATTGTTGAGTTTTTTAACTTGCAAAATTTGTTAAGGTTTTTATAGTGAAATTTTTGAGTTTTTTAACTTGGAAATTCTGTTATGGTATTTATAATGAAATTGTTGAGCTTTTTTAACTTGATACTTTAGCTATGGTCTTTATTTTGAAATTGTTAAGTTTTATAACTTGGAACTTTGTTTATGGTTTTTGTAGAGAAATTATAGAGTTTTATAACTTGGAACTTTTTTTATGGTGAAAATGTTGAATTTTATGACTTGGAACTTCTACTAGGGTTTTTATAGTGAAATTGTTGAGTTTTTTAATTTGAAACTTTTTTATGGTCTTTATTGTAAAATTGTTGAGTTTTTTTTAATCTAGATCTTTTTTTATGATTTTTTTATTATGAAATTGTTGAGATTTTTAACTTGGAATTTTTTTTATGCTTTTTACACTGAAATTTTTGAGTTTTTTAACATGTAACTTTTGTTATGGTTTTTATAGCAAAATTGTTGAGTTTTTTAACTTAAAAATTTTGTTATGGTTTTTATAGTGAGATTGTCGAGTTTTTTAACTTGCAAATATTGTTATGGTTTTTATAGTGAAATTGTTGAGTTTTTTTAACTTGATACTTTAGTTATGGTCTTTATTGTGAAATTGTTAAGTTTTATAACTTAGAAATTTTGTTATGGTTTTTGTAGTGAAATTATTGAGTTTTATCACTTGGGACTTTTTTTTTAATGGATTTTATAGTGAAATTGTTGAATTGTTTGACTTGGAACATCTATTATGGTTGTTATAGTGAAATTGTTGAGTTTTTTAATTTGAAATTTCTTTATGGTCTTTATTGTGAAATTGTTTTGTTTTTTAACTTGGAACTTTTTTTGTGGTTTTTTATTATGAAATTGTTGAGATTTTTAACTTGTATCTTTTGCTATTGTTTATACATTGAAACTATTGAGTTTTTTAACTTGTAACTTTCATTGTGGTTTTTATAACGAAATTGTCGAGTTTTTTAACTTGTAAATTTTGTTATGGTTTTTATAGTGAATATGTTGAGTTTTTTAACTTGATACTTTAGTTGTGTTTTTTATTGTGAAATTGTTAGGTTTTATAACTTGGAACTTTTGTTATTGTTTTCGTAGTGAAATTATTGAGTTTTATAACTTGAAATTTTTTTTATGGTTTTTATAGTGAAATTGTTGAATTTTTTGTCTTGGATCTTCTATTATGGTTTTTAAAGCGGAATTGTTGAGTTTTATATTTTGAAACTTTTTTATGGTCTTTATTGTGAAATTGTTATGTTTTTTTAACTTGGAACTTTTTTTAATGGTTTTTTATTATGAAATTGTTGAGATTTTTAACTTGGAACTTTTGTTATGGTTTTTCATTGAAACTGTTGAGTTTCTTCACTTGTAACTTTGTTGTGGTTTTTATAGCGAAATTGTCGAGTTTTTTAACTTGCAAATTTTGTTATGGTTTTTATAGTGAAATTGTTGAGTTTTGTAACTTGATACTTTAGTTATGATTTTTATTGTGAAATTGATAATTTTTACAACTCGGGACTTTTGTTATGGTTTTTGTAGTGAAATTATTGAGTTTTATAACTTGGAACTTTTTTTATGGTTTTCATAGTGAAATTGTTGAATTTTTTGAATTGGAACTTCTATCATGGTTTTTATAGTGAAATTGTTGAGTTTTATATTTTGAAACTTTTTTATGGTCTTTATTGTGAAATTGTTGTGTTTGTTTAACTTGGAGCTTTTTTAATGGTTTTTTATTCTGAAATTGTTGAGATTTTTAACTTGGAACTTTTGTTATGGTTTTTACATTGAAACTGTAGATTTTTTTAACTTGAAACTTTTGATGTGGTTTTTATAGCGAAATTGTTGAGTTTTTTAACTTGCAAAATTTGTTAAGGTTTTTATAGTGAAATTTTTGAGTTTTTTAACTTGGAAATTCTGTTATGGTATTTATAATGAAATTGTTGAGCTTTTTTAACTTGATACTTTAGTTATGGTCTTTATTTTGAAATTGTTAAGTTTTATAACTTGGAACTTTGTTTATGGTTTTTGTAGAGAAATTATAGAGTTTTATAACTTGGAACTTTTTTTATGGTGAAAATGTTGAATTTTATGACTTGGAACTTCTATTAGGGTTTTTATAGTGAAATTGTTGAGTTTTTTAATTTGAAACTTTTTTATGGTCTTTATTGTAAAATTGTTGAGTTTTTTTTAATCTAGATCTTTTTTTATGATTTTTTTATTATGAAATTGTTGAGATTTTTAACTTGGAATTTTTTTTATGCTTTTTACACTGAAATTTTTGAGTTTTCTAACATGTAACTTTTGTTATGGTTTTTATAGCGAAATTGTTGAGTTTTTTAACTTAAAAATTTTGTTATGGTTTTTATAGTGAGATTGTCGAGTTTTTTAACTTGCAAATATTGTTATGGTTTTTATAGTGAAATTGTTGAGTTTTTTTAACTTGATACTTTAGTTATGGTCTTTATTGTGAAATTGTTAAGTTTTATAACTTAGAAATTTTGTTATGGTTTTTGTAGTGAAATTATTGAGTTTTATCACTTGGGACTTTTTTTTTAATGGATTTTATAGTGAAATTGTTGAATTGTTTGACTTGGAACATCTATTATGGTTGTTATAGTGAAATTGTTGAGTTTTTTAATTTGAAATTTCTTTATGGTCTTTATTGTGAAATTGTTTTGTTTTTTAACTTGGAACTTTTTTTGTGGTTTTTTATTATGAAATTGTTGAGATTTTTAACTTGTATCTTTTGCTATTGTTTATACATTGAAACTATTGAGTTTTTTAACTTGTAACTTTCATTGTGGTTTTTATAACGAAATTGTCGAGTTTTTTAACTTGTAAATTTTGTTATGGTTTTTATAGTGAATATGTTGAGTTTTTTAACTTGATACTTTAGTTGTGTTTTTTATTGTGAAATTGTTAGGTTTTATAACTTGGAACTTTTGTTATTGTTTTCGTAGTGAAATTATTGAGTTTTATAACTTGGAATTTTTTTTATGGTTTTTATAGTGAAATTGTTGAATTTTTTTGTCTTGGATCTTCTATTATGGTTTTTAAAGCGGAATTGTTGAGTTTTATATTTTGAAACTTTTTTATGGTCTTTATTGTGAAATTGTTATGTTTTTTTAACTTGGAACTTTTTTTAATGGTTTTTTATTATGAAATTGTTGAGATTTTTAACTTGGAACTTTTGTTATGGTTTTTCATTGAAACTGTTGAGTTTCTTCACTTGTAACTTTGTTGTGGTTTTTATAGCGAAATTGTCGAGTTTTTTAACTTGCAAATTTTGTTATGGTTTTTATAGTGAAATTGTTGAGTTTTGTAACTTGATACTTTAGTTATGATTTTTATTGTGAAATTGATAATTTTTACAACTCGGGACTTTTGTTATGGTTTTTGTAGTGAAATTATTGAGTTTTATAACTTGGAACTTTTTTTATGGTTTTCATAGTGAAATTGTTGAATTTTTTGAATTGGAACTTCTATCATGGTTTTTATAGTGAAATTGTTGAGTTTTATATTTTGAAACTTTTTTATGGTCTTTATTGTGAAATTGTTGTGTTTGTTTAACTTGGAGCTTTTTTAATGGTTTTTTATTCTGAAATTGTTGAGATTTTTAACTTGGAACTTTTGTTATGGTTTTTACATTGAAACTGTAGATTTTTTTAACTTGAAACTTTTGATGTGGTTTTTATAGCGAAATTGTTGAGTTTTTTAACTTGCAAAATTTGTTAAGGTTTTTATAGTGAAATTTTTGAGTTTTTTAACTTGGAAATTCTGTTATGGTATTTATAATGAAATTGTTGAGCTTTTTTAACTTGATACTTTAGTTATGGTCTTTATTTTGAAATTGTTAAGTTTTATAACTTGGAACTTTGTTTATGGTTTTTGTAGAGAAATTATAGAGTTTTATAACTTGGAACTTTTTTTATGGTGAAAATGTTGAATTTTATGACTTGGAACTTCTATTAGGGTTTTTATAGTGAAATTGTTGAGTTTTTTAATTTGAAACTTTTTTATGGTCTTTATTGTAAAATTGTTGAGTTTTTTTTAATCTAGATCTTTTTTTATGATTTTTTTATTATGAAATTGTTGAGATTTTTAACTTGGAATTTTTTTTATGCTTTTTACACTGAAATTTTTGAGTTTTCTAACATGTAACTTTTGTTATGGTTTTTATAGCGAAATTGTTGAGTTTTTTAACTTAAAAATTTTGTTATGGTTTTTATAGTGAGATTGTCGAGTTTTTTAACTTGCAAATATTGTTATGGTTTTTATAGTGAAATTGTTGAGTTTTTTTAACTTGATACTTTAGTTATGGTCTTTATTGTGAAATTGTTAAGTTTTATAACTTAGAAATTTTGTTATGGTTTTTGTAGTGAAATTATTGAGTTTTATCACTTGGGGCTTTTTTTTTAATGGATTTTATAGTGAAATTGTTGAATTGTTTGACTTGGAACATCTATTATGGTTGTTATAGTGAAATTGTTGAGTTTTTTAATTTGAAATTTCTTTATGGTCTTTATTGTGAAATTGTTTTGTTTTTTAACTTGGAACTTTTTTTGTGGTTTTTTATTATGAAATTGTTGAGATTTTTAACTTGTATCTTTTGCTATTGTTTATACATTGAAACTATTGAGTTTTTTAACTTGTAACTTTCATTGTGGTTTTTATAACGAAATTGTCGAGTTTTTTAACTTGTAAATTTTGTTATGGTTTTTATAGTGAATATGTTGAGTTTTTTAACTTGATACTTTAGTTGTGTTTTTTATTGTGAAATTGTTAGGTTTTATAACTTGGAACTTTTGTTATTGTTTTCGTAGTGAAATTATTGAGTTTTATAACTTGGAATTTTTTTTATGGTTTTTATAGTGAAATTGTTGAATTTTTTGTCTTGGATCTTCTATTATGGTTTTTAAAGCGGAATTGTTGAGTTTTATATTTTGAAACTTTTTTATGGTCTTTATTGTGAAATTGTTATGTTTTTTTAACTTGGAACTTTTTTTAATGGTTTTTTATTATGAAATTGTTGAGATTTTTAACTTGGAACTTTTGTTATGGTTTTTCATTGAAACTGTTGAGTTTCTTCACTTGTAACTTTGTTGTGGTTTTTATAGCGAAATTGTCGAGTTTTTTAACTTGCAAATTTTGTTATGGTTTTTATAGTGAAATTGTTGAGTTTTGTAACTTGATACTTTAGTTATGATTTTTATTGTGAAATTGATAATTTTTACAACTCGGGACTTTTGTTATGGTTTTTGTAGTGAAATTATTGAGTTTTATAACTTGGAACTTTTTTTATGGTTTTCATAGTGAAATTGTTGAATTTTTTGAATTGGAACTTCTATCATGGTTTTTATAGTGAAATTGTTGAGTTTTATATTTTGAAACTTTTTTATGGTCTTTATTGTGAAATTGTTGTGTTTGTTTAACTTGGAGCTTTTTTAATGGTTTTTTATTCTGAAATTGTTGAGATTTTTAACTTGGAACTTTTGTTATGGTTTTTACATTGAAACTGTAGATTTTTTTAACTTGAAACTTTTGATGTGGTTTTTATAGCGAAATTGTTGAGTTTTTTAACTTGCAAAATTTGTTAAGGTTTTTATAGTGAAATTTTTGAGTTTTTTAACTTGGAAATTCTGTTATGGTATTTATAATGAAATTGTTGAGCTTTTTTAACTTGATACTTTAGTTATGGTCTTTATTTTGAAATTGTTAAGTTTTATAACTTGGAACTTTGTTTATGGTTTTTGTAGAGAAATTATAGAGTTTTATAACTTGGAACTTTTTTTATGGTGAAAATGTTGAATTTTATGACTTGGAACTTCTATTAGGGTTTTTATAGTGAAATTGTTGAGTTTTTTAATTTGAAACTTTTTTATGGTCTTTATTGTAAAATTGTTGAGTTTTTTTTAATCTAGATCTTTTTTTATGATTTTTTTATTATGAAATTGTTGAGATTTTTAACTTGGAATTTTTTTTATGCTTTTTACACTGAAATTTTTGAGTTTTCTAACATGTAACTTTTGTTATGGTTTTTATAGCGAAATTGTTGAGTTTTTTAACTTAAAAATTTTGTTATGGTTTTTATAGTGAGATTGTCGAGTTTTTTAACTTGCAAATATTGTTATGGTTTTTATAGTGAAATTGTTGAGTTTTTTTAACTTGATACTTTAGTTATGGTCTTTATTGTGAAATTGTTAAGTTTTATAACTTAGAAATTTTGTTATGGTTTTTGTAGTGAAATTATTGAGTTTTATCACTTGGGGCTTTTTTTTTAATGGATTTTATAGTGAAATTGTTGAATTGTTTGACTTGGAACATCTATTATGGTTGTTATAGTGAAATTGTTGAGTTTTTTAATTTGAAATTTCTTTATGGTCTTTATTGTGAAATTGTTTTGTTTTTTAACTTGGAACTTTTTTTGTGGTTTTTTATTATGAAATTGTTGAGATTTTTAACTTGTATCTTTTGCTATTGTTTATACATTGAAACTATTGAGTTTTTTAACTTGTAACTTTCATTGTGGTTTTTATAACGAAATTGTCGAGTTTTTTAACTTGTAAATTTTGTTATGGTTTTTATAGTGAATATGTTGAGTTTTTTAACTTGATACTTTAGTTGTGTTTTTTATTGTGAAATTGTTAGGTTTTATAACTTGGAACTTTTGTTATTGTTTTCGTAGTGAAATTATTGAGTTTTATAACTTGGAATTTTTTTTATGGTTTTTATAGTGAAATTGTTGAATTTTTTGTCTTGGATCTTCTATTATGGTTTTTAAAGCGGAATTGTTGAGTTTTATATTTTGAAACTTTTTTATGGTCTTTATTGTGAAATTGTTATGTTTTTTTAACTTGGAACTTTTTTTAATGGTTTTTTATTATGAAATTGTTGAGATTTTTAACTTGGAACTTTTGTTATGGTTTTTCATTGAAACTGTTGAGTTTCTTCACTTGTAACTTTGTTGTGGTTTTTATAGCGAAATTGTCGAGTTTTTTAACTTGCAAATTTTGTTATGGTTTTTATAGTGAAATTGTTGAGTTTTGTAACTTGATACTTTAGTTATGATTTTTATTGTGAAATTGATAATTTTTACAACTCGGGACTTTTGTTATGGTTTTTGTAGTGAAATTATTGAGTTTTATAACTTGGAACTTTTTTTATGGTTTTCATAGTGAAATTGTTGAATTTTTTGAATTGGAACTTCTATCATGGTTTTTATAGTGAAATTGTTGAGTTTTATATTTTGAAACTTTTTTATGGTCTTTATTGTGAAATTGTTGTGTTTGTTTAACTTGGAGCTTTTTTAATGGTTTTTTATTCTGAAATTGTTGAGATTTTTAACTTGGAACTTTTGTTATGGTTTTTACATTGAAACTGTAGATTTTTTTAACTTGAAACTTTTGATGTGGTTTTTATAGCGAAATTGTTGAGTTTTTTAACTTGCAAAATTTGTTAAGGTTTTTATAGTGAAATTTTTGAGTTTTTTAACTTGGAAATTCTGTTATGGTATTTATAATGAAATTGTTGAGCTTTTTTAACTTGATACTTTAGTTATGGTCTTTATTTTGAAATTGTTAAGTTTTATAACTTGGAACTTTGTTTATGGTTTTTGTAGAGAAATTATAGAGTTTTATAACTTGGAACTTTTTTTATGGTGAAAATGTTGAATTTTATGACTTGGAACTTCTATTAGGGTTTTTATAGTGAAATTGTTGAGTTTTTTAATTTGAAACTTTTTTATGGTCTTTATTGTAAAATTGTTGAGTTTTTTTTAATCTAGATCTTTTTTTATGATTTTTTTATTATGAAATTGTTGAGATTTTTAACTTGGAATTTTTTTTATGCTTTTTACACTGAAATTTTTGAGTTTTCTAACATGTAACTTTTGTTATGGTTTTTATAGCGAAATTGTTGAGTTTTTTAACTTAAAAATTTTGTTATGGTTTTTATAGTGAGATTGTCGAGTTTTTTAACTTGCAAATATTGTTATGGTTTTTATAGTGAAATTGTTGAGTTTTTTTAACTTGATACTTTAGTTATGGTCTTTATTGTGAAATTGTTAAGTTTTATAACTTAGAAATTTTGTTATGGTTTTTGTAGTGAAATTATTGAGTTTTATCACTTGGGGCTTTTTTTTTAATGGATTTTATAGTGAAATTGTTGAATTGTTTGACTTGGAACATCTATTATGGTTGTTATAGTGAAATTGTTGAGTTTTTTAATTTGAAATTTCTTTATGGTCTTTATTGTGAAATTGTTTTGTTTTTTAACTTGGAACTTTTTTTGTGGTTTTTTATTATGAAATTGTTGAGATTTTTAACTTGTATCTTTTGCTATTGTTTATACATTGAAACTATTGAGTTTTTTAACTTGTAACTTTCATTGTGGTTTTTATAACGAAATTGTCGAGTTTTTTAACTTGTAAATTTTGTTATGGTTTTTATAGTGAATATGTTGAGTTTTTTAACTTGATACTTTAGTTGTGTTTTTTATTGTGAAATTGTTAGGTTTTATAACTTGGAACTTTTGTTATTGTTTTCGTAGTGAAATTATTGAGTTTTATAACTTGGAATTTTTTTTATGGTTTTTATAGTGAAATTGTTGAATTTTTTGTCTTGGATCTTCTATTATGGTTTTTAAAGCGGAATTGTTGAGTTTTATATTTTGAAACTTTTTTATGGTCTTTATTGTGAAATTGTTATGTTTTTTTAACTTGGAACTTTTTTTAATGGTTTTTTATTATGAAATTGTTGAGATTTTTAACTTGGAACTTTTGTTATGGTTTTTCATTGAAACTGTTGAGTTTCTTCACTTGTAACTTTGTTGTGGTTTTTATAGCGAAATTGTCGAGTTTTTTAACTTGCAAATTTTGTTATGGTTTTTATAGTGAAATTGTTGAGTTTTGTAACTTGATACTTTAGTTATGATTTTTATTGTGAAATTGATAATTTTTACAACTCGGGACTTTTGTTATGGTTTTTGTAGTGAAATTATTGAGTTTTATAACTTGGAACTTTTTTTATGGTTTTCATAGTGAAATTGTTGAATTTTTTGAATTGGAACTTCTATCATGGTTTTTATAGTGAAATTGTTGAGTTTTATATTTTGAAACTTTTTTATGGTCTTTATTGTGAAATTGTTGTGTTTGTTTAACTTGGAGCTTTTTTAATGGTTTTTTATTCTGAAATTGTTGAGATTTTTAACTTGGAACTTTTGTTATGGTTTTTACATTGAAACTGTAGATTTTTTTAACTTGAAACTTTTGATGTGGTTTTTATAGCGAAATTGTTGAGTTTTTTAACTTGCAAAATTTGTTAAGGTTTTTATAGTGAAATTTTTGAGTTTTTTAACTTGGAAATTCTGTTATGGTATTTATAATGAAATTGTTGAGCTTTTTTAACTTGATACTTTAGTTATGGTCTTTATTTTGAAATTGTTAAGTTTTATAACTTGGAACTTTGTTTATGGTTTTTGTAGAGAAATTATAGAGTTTTATAACTTGGAACTTTTTTTATGGTGAAAATGTTGAATTTTATGACTTGGAACTTCTATTAGGGTTTTTATAGTGAAATTGTTGAGTTTTTTAATTTGAAACTTTTTTATGGTCTTTATTGTAAAATTGTTGAGTTTTTTTTAATCTAGATCTTTTTTTATGATTTTTTTATTATGAAATTGTTGAGATTTTTAACTTGGAATTTTTTTTATGCTTTTTACACTGAAATTTTTGAGTTTTCTAACATGTAACTTTTGTTATGGTTTTTATAGCGAAATTGTTGAGTTTTTTAACTTAAAAATTTTGTTATGATTTTTATAGTGAGATTGTCGAGTTTTTTAACTTGCAAATATTGTTATGGTTTTTATAGTGAAATTGTTGAGTTTTTTTAACTTGATACTTTAGTTATGGTCTTTATTGTGAAATTGTTAAGTTTTATAACTTAGAAATTTTGTTATGGTTTTTGTAGTGAAATTATTGAGTTTTATCACTTGGGACTTTTTTTTTAATGGATTTTATAGTGAAATTGTTGAATTGTTTGACTTGGAACATCTATTATGGTTGTTATAGTGAAATTGTTGAGTTTTTTAATTTGAAATTTCTTTATGGTCTTTATTGTGAAATTGTTTTGTTTTTTAACTTGGAACTTTTTTTGTGGTTTTTTATTATGAAATTGTTGAGATTTTTAACTTGTATCTTTTGCTATTGTTTATACATTGAAACTATTGAGTTTTTTAACTTGTAACTTTCATTGTGGTTTTTATAACGAAATTGTCGAGTTTTTTAACTTGTAAATTTTGTTATGGTTTTTATAGTGAATATGTTGAGTTTTTTAACTTGATACTTTAGTTGTGTTTTTTATTGTGAAATTGTTAGGTTTTATAACTTGGAACTTTTGTTATTGTTTTCGTAGTGAAATTATTGAGTTTTATAACTTGGAATTTTTTTTATGGTTTTTATAGTGAAATTGTTGAATTTTTTGTCTTGGATCTTCTATTATGGTTTTTAAAGCGGAATTGTTGAGTTTTATATTTTGAAACTTTTTTATGGTCTTTATTGTGAAATTGTTATGTTTTTTTAACTTGGAACTTTTTTTAATGGTTTTTTATTATGAAATTGTTGAGATTTTTAACTTGGAACTTTTGTTATGGTTTTTCATTGAAACTGTTGAGTTTCTTCACTTGTAACTTTGTTGTGGTTTTTATAGCGAAATTGTCGAGTTTTTTAACTTGCAAATTTTGTTATGGTTTTTATAGTGAAATTGTTGAGTTTTGTAACTTGATACTTTAGTTATGATTTTTATTGTGAAATTGATAATTTTTACAACTCGGGACTTTTGTTATGGTTTTTGTAGTGAAATTATTGAGTTTTATAACTTGGAACTTTTTTTATGGTTTTCATAGTGAAATTGTTGAATTTTTTGAATTGGAACTTCTATCATGGTTTTTATAGTGAAATTGTTGAGTTTTATATTTTGAAACTTTTTTATGGTCTTTATTGTGAAATTGTTGTGTTTGTTTAACTTGGAGCTTTTTTAATGGTTTTTTATTCTGAAATTGTTGAGATTTTTAACTTGGAACTTTTGTTATGGTTTTTACATTGAAACTGTAGATTTTTTTAACTTGAAACTTTTGATGTGGTTTTTATAGCGAAATTGTTGAGTTTTTTAACTTGCAAAATTTGTTAAGGTTTTTATAGTGAAATTTTTGAGTTTTTTAACTTGGAAATTCTGTTATGGTATTTATAATGAAATTGTTGAGCTTTTTTAACTTGATACTTTAGCTATGGTCTTTATTTTGAAATTGTTAAGTTTTATAACTTGGAACTTTGTTTATGGTTTTTGTAGAGAAATTATAGAGTTTTATAACTTGGAACTTTTTTTATGGTGAAAATGTTGAATTTTATGACTTGGAACTTCTATTAGGGTTTTTATAGTGAAATTGTTGAGTTTTTTAATTTGAAACTTTTTTATGGTCTTTATTGTAAAATTGTTGAGTTTTTTTTAATCTAGATCTTTTTTTATGATTTTTTTATTATGAAATTGTTGAGATTTTTAACTTGGAATTTTTTTTATGCTTTTTACACTGAAATTTTTGAGTTTTTTAACATGTAACTTTTGTTATGGTTTTTATAGCGAAATTGTTGAGTTTTTTAACTTAAAAATTTTGTTATGGTTTTTATAGTGAGATTGTCGAGTTTTTTAACTTGCAAATATTGTTATGGTTTTTATAGTGAAATTGTTGAGTTTTTTTAACTTGATACTTTAGTTATGGTCTTTATTGTGAAATTGTTAAGTTTTATAACTTAGAAATTTTGTTATGGTTTTTGTAGTGAAATTATTGAGTTTTATCACTTGGGACTTTTTTTTTAATGGATTTTATAGTGAAATTGTTGAATTGTTTGACTTGGAACATCTATTATGGTTGTTATAGTGAAATTGTTGAGTTTTTTAATTTGATATTTCTTTATGGTCTTTATTGTGAAATTGTTTTGTTTTTTAACTTGGAACTTTTTTTGTGGTTTTTTATTATGAAATTGTTGAGATTTTTAACTTGTATCTTTTGCTATTGTTTATACATTGAAACTATTGAGTTTTTTAACTTGTAACTTTCATTGTGGTTTTTATAACGAAATTGTCGAGTTTTTTAACTTGTAAATTTTGTTATGGTTTTTATAGTGAATATGTTGAGTTTTTTAACTTGATACTTTAGTTGTGTTTTTTATTGTGAAATTGTTAGGTTTTATAACTTGGAACTTTTGTTATTGTTTTCGTAGTGAAATTATTGAGTTTTATAACTTGGAATTTTTTTTATGGTTTTTATAGTGAAATTGTTGAATTTTTTGTCTTGGATCTTCTATTATGGTTTTTAAAGCGGAATTGTTGAGTTTTATATTTTGAAACTTTTTTATGGTCTTTATTGTGAAATTGTTATGTTTTTTTAACTTGGAACTTTTTTTAATGGTTTTTTATTATGAAATTGTTTAACTTGGAACTTTTGTTATGGTTTTTCATTGAAACTGTGAGTTTCTTCACTTGTAACTTTGTTGTGGTTTTTATAGCGAAATTGTCGAGTTTTTTAACTTGCAAATTTTGTTATGGTTTTTATAGTGAAATTGTTGAGTTTTGTAACTTGATACTTTAGTTATGATTTTTATTGTGAAATTGATAATTTTTACAACTCGGGACTTTTGTTATGGTTTTTGTAGTGAAATTATTGAGTTTTATAACTTGGAACTTTTTTTATGGTTTTCATAGTGAAATTGTTGAATTTTTTGAATTGGAACTTCTATCATGGTTTTTATAGTGAAATTGTTGAGTTTTATATTTTGAAACTTTTTTATGGTCTTTATTGTGAAATTGTTGTGTTTGTTTAACTTGGAGCTTTTTTAATGGTTTTTTATTCTGAAATTGTTGAGATTTTTAACTTGGAACTTTTGTTATGGTTTTTACATTGAAACTGTAGATTTTTTTAACTTGAAACTTTTGATGTGGTTTTTATAGCGAAATTGTTGAGTTTTTTAACTTGCAAAATTTGTTAAGGTTTTTATAGTGAAATTTTTGAGTTTTTTAACTTGGAAATTCTGTTATGGTATTTATAATGAAATTGTTGAGCTTTTTTAACTTGATACTTTAGCTATGGTCTTTATTTTGAAATTGTTAAGTTTTATAACTTGGAACTTTGTTTATGGTTTTTGTAGAGAAATTATAGAGTTTTATAACTTGGAACTTTTTTTATGGTGAAAATGTTGAATTTTATGACTTGGAACTTCTATTAGGGTTTTTATAGTGAAATTGTTGAGTTTTTTAATTTGAAACTTTTTTATGGTCTTTATTGTAAAATTGTTGAGTTTTTTTTAATCTAGATCTTTTTTTATGATTTTTTTATTATGAAATTGTTGAGATTTTTAACTTGGAATTTTTTTTATGCTTTTTACACTGAAATTTTTGAGTTTTTTAACATGTAACTTTTGTTATGGTTTTTATAGCGAAATTGTTGAGTTTTTTAACTTAAAAATTTTGTTATGGTTTTTATAGTGAGATTGTCGAGTTTTTTAACTTGCAAATATTGTTATGGTTTTTATAGTGAAATTGTTGAGTTTTTTTAACTTGATACTTTAGTTATGGTCTTTATTGTGAAATTGTTAAGTTTTATAACTTAGAAATTTTGTTATGGTTTTTGTAGTGAAATTATTGAGTTTTATCACTTGGGACTTTTTTTTTAATGGATTTTATAGTGAAATTGTTGAATTGTTTGACTTGGAACATCTATTATGGTTGTTATAGTGAAATTGTTGAGTTTTTTAATTTGAAATTTCTTTATGGTCTTTATTGTGAAATTGTTTTGTTTTTTAACTTGGAACTTTTTTTGTGGTTTTTTATTATGAAATTGTTGAGATTTTTAACTTGTATCTTTTGCTATTGTTTATACATTGAAACTATTGAGTTTTTTAACTTGTAACTTTCATTGTGGTTTTTATAACGAAATTGTCGAGTTTTTTAACTTGTAAATTTTGTTATGGTTTTTATAGTGAATATGTTGAGTTTTTTAACTTGATACTTTAGTTGTGTTTTTTATTGTGAAATTGTTAGGTTTTATAACTTGGAACTTTTGTTATTGTTTTCGTAGTGAAATTATTGAGTTTTATAACTTGGAATTTTTTTAATGGTTTTTATAGTGAAATTGTTGAATTTTTTGTCTTGGATCTTCTATTATGGTTTTTAAAGCGGAATTGTTGAGTTTTATATTTTGAAACTTTTTTATGGTCTTTATTGTGAAATTGTTATGTTTTTTTAACTTGGAACTTTTTTTAATGGTTTTTTATTATGAAATTGTTTAACTTGGAACTTTTGTTATGGTTTTTCATTGAAACTGTTGAGTTTCTTCACTTGTAACTTTGTTGTGGTTTTTATAGCGAAATTGTCGAGTTTTTTAACTTGCAAATTTTGTTATGGTTTTTATAGTGAAATTGTTGAGTTTTGTAACTTGATACTTTAGTTATGATTTTTATTGTGAAATTGATAATTTTTACAACTCGGGACTTTTGTTATGGTTTTTGTAGTGAAATTATTGAGTTTTATAACTTGGAACTTTTTTTATGGTTTTCATAGTGAAATTGTTGAATTTTTTGAATTGGAACTTCTATCATGGTTTTTATAGTGAAATTGTTGAGTTTTATATTTTGAAACTTTTTTATGGTCTTTATTGTGAAATTGTTGTGTTTGTTTAACTTGGAGCTTTTTTAATGGTTTTTTATTCTGAAATTGTTGAGATTTTTAACTTGGAACTTTTGTTATGGTTTTTACATTGAAACTGTAGATTTTTTTAACTTGAAACTTTTGATGTGGTTTTTATAGCGAAATTGTTGAGTTTTTTAACTTGCAAAATTTGTTAAGGTTTTTATAGTGAAATTTTTGAGTTTTTTAACTTGGAAATTCTGTTATGGTATTTATAATGAAATTGTTGAGCTTTTTTAACTTGATACTTTAGCTATGGTCTTTATTTTGAAATTGTTAAGTTTTATAACTTGGAACTTTGTTTATGGTTTTTGTAGAGAAATTATAGAGTTTTATAACTTGGAACTTTTTTTATGGTGAAAATGTTGAATTTTATGACTTGGAACTTCTATTAGGGTTTTTATAGTGAAATTGTTGAGTTTTTTAATTTGAAACTTTTTTATGGTCTTTATTGTAAAATTGTTGAGTTTTTTTTAATCTAGATCTTTTTTTATGATTTTTTTATTATGAAATTGTTGAGATTTTTAACTTGGAATTTTTTTTATGCTTTTTACACTGAAATTTTTGAGTTTTTTAACATGTAACTTTTGTTATGGTTTTTATAGCGAAATTGTTGAGTTTTTTAACTTAAAAATTTTGTTATGGTTTTTATAGTGAGATTGTCGAGTTTTTTAACTTGCAAATATTGTTATGGTTTTTATAGTGAAATTGTTGAGTTTTTTTAACTTGATACTTTAGTTATGGTCTTTATTGTGAAATTGTTAAGTTTTATAACTTAGAAATTTTGTTATGGTTTTTGTAGTGAAATTATTGAGTTTTATCACTTGGGACTTTTTTTTTAATGGATTTTATAGTGAAATTGTTGAATTGTTTGACTTGGAACATCTATTATGGTTGTTATAGTGAAATTGTTGAGTTTTTTAATTTGAAATTTCTTTATGGTCTTTATTGTGAAATTGTTTTGTTTTTTAACTTGGAACTTTTTTTGTGGTTTTTTATTATGAAATTGTTGAGATTTTTAACTTGTATCTTTTGCTATTGTTTATACATTGAAACTATTGAGTTTTTTAACTTGTAACTTTCATTGTGGTTTTTATAACGAAATTGTCGAGTTTTTTAACTTGTAAATTTTGTTATGGTTTTTATAGTGAATATGTTGAGTTTTTTAACTTGATACTTTAGTTGTGTTTTTTATTGTGAAATTGTTAGGTTTTATAACTTGGAACTTTTGTTATTGTTTTCGTAGTGAAATTATTGAGTTTTATAACTTGGAATTTTTTTTATGGTTTTTATAGTGAAATTGTTGAATTTTTTGTCTTGGATCTTCTATTATGGTTTTTAAAGCGGAATTGTTGAGTTTTATATTTTGAAACTTTTTTATGGTCTTTATTGTGAAATTGTTATGTTTTTTTAACTTGGAACTTTTTTTAATGGTTTTTTATTATGAAATTGTTGAGATTTTTAACTTGGAACTTTTGTTATGGTTTTTCATTGAAACTGTTGAGTTTCTTCACTTGTAACTTTGTTGTGGTTTTTATAGCGAAATTGTCGAGTTTTTTAACTTGCAAATTTTGTTATGGTTTTTATAGTGAAATTGTTGAGTTTTGTAACTTGATACTTTAGTTATGATTTTTATTGTGAAATTGATAATTTTTACAACTCGGGACTTTTGTTATGGTTTTTGTAGTGAAATTATTGAGTTTTATAACTTGGAACTTTTTTTATGGTTTTCATAGTGAAATTGTTGAATTTTTTGAATTGGAACTTCTATCATGGTTTTTATAGTGAAATTGTTGAGTTTTATATTTTGAAACTTTTTTATGGTCTTTATTGTGAAATTGTTGTGTTTGTTTAACTTGGAGCTTTTTTAATGGTTTTTTATTCTGAAATTGTTGAGATTTTTAACTTGGAACTTTTGTTATGGTTTTTACATTGAAACTGTAGATTTTTTTAACTTGAAACTTTTGATGTGGTTTTTATAGCGAAATTGTTGAGTTTTTTAACTTGCAAAATTTGTTAAGGTTTTTATAGTGAAATTTTTGAGTTTTTTAACTTGGAAATTCTGTTATGGTATTTATAATGAAATTGTTGAGCTTTTTTAACTTGATACTTTAGCTATGGTCTTTATTTTGAAATTGTTAAGTTTTATAACTTGGAACTTTGTTTATGGTTTTTGTAGAGAAATTATAGAGTTTTATAACTTGGAACTTTTTTTATGGTGAAAATGTTGAATTTTATGACTTGGAACTTCTATTAGGGTTTTTATAGTGAAATTGTTGAGTTTTTTAATTAGAAACTTTTTTATGGTCTTTATTGTAAAATTGTTGAGTTTTTTTTAATCTAGATCTTTTTTTATGATTTTTTTATGATGAAATTGTTGAGATTTTTAACTTGGAATTTTTTTTATGCTTTTTACACTGAAATTTTTGAGTTTTCTAACATGTAACTTTTGTTATGGTTTTTATAGCGAAATTGTTGAGTTTTTTAACTTAAAAATTTTGTTATGGTTTTTATAGTGAGATTGTCGAGTTTTTTAACTTGCAAATATTGTTATGGTTTTTATAGTGAAATTGTTGAGTTTTTTTAACTTGATACTTTAGTTATGGTCTTTATTGTGAAATTGTTAAGTTTTATAACTTAGAAATTTTGTTATGGTTTTTGTAGTGAAATTATTGAGTTTTATCACTTGGGACTTTTTTTTAATGGATTTTATAGTGAAATTGTTGAATTGTTTGACTTGGAACATCTATTATGGTTGTTATAGTGAAATTGTTGAGTTTTTTAATTTGAAATTTCTTTATGGTCTTTATTGTGAAATTGTTTTGTTTTTTAACTTGGAACTTTTTTTGTGGTTTTTTATTATGAAATTGTTGAGATTTTTAACTTGTATCTTTTGCTATTGTTTATACATTGAAACTATTGAGTTTTTTAACTTGTAACTTTCATTGTGGTTTTTATAACGAAATTGTCGAGTTTTTTAACTTGTAAATTTTGTTATGGTTTTTATAGTGAATATGTTGAGTTTTTTAACTTGATACTTTAGTTGTGTTTTTTATTGTGAAATTGTTAGGTTTTATAACTTGGAACTTTTGTTATTGTTTTCGTAGTGAAATTATTGAGTTTTATAACTTGGAATTTTTTTTATGGTTTTTATAGTGAAATTGTTGAATTTTTTGTCTTGGATCTTCTATTATGGTTTTTAAAGCGGAATTGTTGAGTTTTATATTTTGAAACTTTTTTATGGTCTTTATTGTGAAATTGTTATGTTTTTTTAACTTGGAACTTTTTTTAATGGTTTTTTATTATGAAATTGTTGAGATTTTTAACTTGGAACTTTTGTTATGGTTTTTCATTGAAACTGTTGAGTTTCTTCACTTGTAACTTTGTTGTGGTTTTTATAGCGAAATTGTCGAGTTTTTTAACTTGCAAATTTTGTTATGGTTTTTATAGTGAAATTGTTGAGTTTTGTAACTTGATACTTTAGTTATGATTTTTATTGTGAAATTGATAATTTTTACAACTCGGGACTTTTGTTATGGTTTTTGTAGTGAAATTATTGAGTTTTATAACTTGGAACTTTTTTTATGGTTTTCATAGTGAAATTGTTGAATTTTTTGAATTGGAACTTCTATCATGGTTTTTATAGTGAAATTGTTGAGTTTTATATTTTGAAACTTTTTTATGGTCTTTATTGTGAAATTGTTGTGTTTGTTTAACTTGGAGCTTTTTTAATGGTTTTTTATTCTGAAATTGTTGAGATTTTTAACTTGGAACTTTTGTTATGGTTTTTACATTGAAACTGTAGATTTTTTTAACTTGAAACTTTTGATGTGGTTTTTATAGCGAAATTGTTGAGTTTTTTAACTTGCAAAATTTGTTAAGGTTTTTATAGTGAAATTTTTGAGTTTTTTAACTTGGAAATTCTGTTATGGTATTTATAATGAAATTGTTGAGCTTTTTTAACTTGATACTTTAGCTATGGTCTTTATTTTGAAATTGTTAAGTTTTATAACTTGGAACTTTGTTTATGGTTTTTGTAGAGAAATTATAGAGTTTTATAACTTGGAACTTTTTTTATGGTGAAAATGTTGAATTTTATGACTTGGAACTTCTATTAGGGTTTTTATAGTGAAATTGTTGAGTTTTTTAATTAGAAACTTTTTTATGGTCTTTATTGTAAAATTGTTGAGTTTTTTTTAATCTAGATCTTTTTTTATGATTTTTTTATTATGAAATTGTTGAGATTTTTAACTTGGAATTTTTTTTATGCTTTTTACACTGAAATTTTTGAGTTTTTTAACATGTAACTTTTGTTATGGTTTTTATAGCGAAATTGTTGAGTTTTTTAACTTAAAAATTTTGTTATGGTTTTTATAGTGAGATTGTCGAGTTTTTTAACTTGCAAATATTGTTATGGTTTTTATAGTGAAATTGTTGAGTTTTTTTAACTTGATACTTTAGTTATGGTCTTTATTGTGAAATTGTTAAGTTTTATAACTTAGAAATTTTGTTATGGTTTTTGTAGTGAAATTATTGAGTTTTATCACTTGGGACTTTTTTTTTAATGGATTTTATAGTGAAATTGTTGAATTGTTTGACTTGGAACATCTATTATGGTTGTTATAGTGAAATTGTTGAGTTTTTTAATTTGAAATTTCTTTATGGTCTTTATTGTGAAATTGTTTTGTTTTTTAACTTGGAACTTTTTTTGTGGTTTTTTATTATGAAATTGTTGAGATTTTTAACTTGTATCTTTTGCTATTGTTTATACATTGAAACTATTGAGTTTTTTTAACTTGTAACTTTCATTGTGGTTTTTATAACGAAATTGTCGAGTTTTTTAACTTGTAAATTTTGTTATGGTTTTTATAGTGAATATGTTGAGTTTTTTAACTTGATACTTTAGTTGTGTTTTTTATTGTGAAATTGTTAGGTTTTATAACTTGGAACTTTTGTTATTGTTTTCGTAGTGAAATTATTGAGTTTTATAACTTGGAATTTTTTTTATGGTTTTTATAGTGAAATTGTTGAATTTTTTGTCTTGGATCTTCTATTATGGTTTTTAAAGCGGAATTGTTGAGTTTTATATTTTGAAACTTTTTTATGGTCTTTATTGTGAAATTGTTATGTTTTTTTAACTTGGAACTTTTTTTAATGGTTTTTTATTATGAAATTGTTGAGATTTTTAACTTGGAACTTTTGTTATGGTTTTTCATTGAAACTGTTGAGTTTCTTCACTTGTAACTTTGTTGTGGTTTTTATAGCGAAATTGTCGAGTTTTTTAACTTGCAAATTTTGTTATGGTTTTTATAGTGAAATTGTTGAGTTTTGTAACTTGATACTTTAGTTATGATTTTTATTGTGAAATTGATAATTTTTACAACTCGGGACTTTTGTTATGGTTTTTGTAGTGAAATTATTGAGTTTTATAACTTGGAACTTTTTTTATGGTTTTCATAGTGAAATTGTTGAATTTTTTGAATTGGAACTTCTATCATGGTTTTTATAGTGAAATTGTTGAGTTTTATATTTTGAAACTTTTTTATGGTCTTTATTGTGAAATTGTTGTGTTTGTTTAACTTGGAGCTTTTTTAATGGTTTTTTATTCTGAAATTGTTGAGATTTTTAACTTGGAACTTTTGTTATGGTTTTTACATTGAAACTGTAGATTTTTTTAACTTGAAACTTTTGATGTGGTTTTTATAGCGAAATTGTTGAGTTTTTTAACTTGCAAAATTTGTTAAGGTTTTTATAGTGAAATTTTTGAGTTTTTTAACTTGGAAATTCTGTTATGGTATTTATAATGAAATTGTTGAGCTTTTTTAACTTGATACTTTAGCTATGGTCTTTATTTTGAAATTGTTAAGTTTTATAACTTGGAACTTTGTTTATGGTTTTTGTAGAGAAATTATAGAGTTTTATAACTTGGAACTTTTTTTATGGTGAAAATGTTGAATTTTATGACTTGGAACTTCTATTAGGGTTTTTATAGTGAAATTGTTGAGTTTTTTAATTAGAAACTTTTTTATGGTCTTTATTGTAAAATTGTTGAGTTTTTTTTAATCTAGATCTTTTTTTATGATTTTTTTATGATGAAATTGTTGAGATTTTTAACTTGGAATTTTTTTTATGCTTTTTACACTGAAATTTTTGAGTTTTCTAACATGTAACTTTTGTTATGGTTTTTATAGCGAAATTGTTGAGTTTTTTAACTTAAAAATTTTGTTATGGTTTTTATAGTGAGATTGTCGAGTTTTTTAACTTGCAAATATTGTTATGGTTTTTATAGTGAAATTGTTGAGTTTTTTTAACTTGATACTTTAGTTATGGTCTTTATTGTGAAATTGTTAAGTTTTATAACTTAGAAATTTTGTTATGGTTTTTGTAGTGAAATTATTGAGTTTTATCACTTGGGACTTTTTTTTAATGGATTTTATAGTGAAATTGTTGAATTGTTTGACTTGGAACATCTATTATGGTTGTTATAGTGAAATTGTTAAGTTTTTTAATTTGAAATTTCTTTATGGTCTTTATTGTGAAATTGTTTTGTTTTTTAACTTGGAACTTTTTTTGTGGTTTTTTATTATGAAATTGTTGAGATTTTTAACTTGTATCTTTTGCTATTGTTTATACATTGAAACTATTGAGTTTTTTAACTTGTAACTTTCATTGTGGTTTTTATAACGAAATTGTCGAGTTTTTTAACTTGTAAATTTTGTTATGGTTTTTATAGTGAATATGTTGAGTTTTTTAACTTGATACTTTAGTTGTGTTTTTTATTGTGAAATTGTTAGGTTTTATAACTTGGAACTTTTGTTATTGTTTTCGTAGTGAAATTATTGAGTTTTATAACTTGGAATTTTTTTTATGGTTTTTATAGTGAAATTGTTGAATTTTTTGTCTTGGATCTTCTATTATGGTTTTTAAAGCGGAATTGTTGAGTTTTATATTTTGAACTTTTTTATGGTCTTTATTGTGAAATTGTTATGTTTTTTTAACTTGGAACTTTTTTTAATGGTTTTTTATTATGAAATTGTTGAGATTTTTAACTTGGAACTTTTGTTATGGTTTTTCATTGAAACTGTTGAGTTTCTTCACTTGTAACTTTGTTGTGGTTTTTATAGCGAAATTGTCGAGTTTTTTAACTTGCAAATTTTGTTATGGTTTTTATAGTGAAATTGTTGAGTTTTGTAACTTGATACTTTAGTTATGATTTTTATTGTGAAATTGATAATTTTTACAACTCGGGACTTTTGTTATGGTTTTTGTAGTGAAATTATTGAGTTTTATAACTTGGAACTTTTTTTATGGTTTTCATAGTGAAATTGTTGAATTTTTTGAATTGGAACTTCTATCATGGTTTTTATAGTGAAATTGTTGAGTTTTATATTTTGAAACTTTTTTATGGTCTTTATTGTGAAATTGTTGTGTTTGTTTAACTTGGAGCTTTTTTAATGGTTTTTTATTCTGAAATTGTTGAGATTTTTAACTTGGAACTTTTGTTATGGTTTTTACATTGAAACTGTAGATTTTTTTAACTTGAAACTTTTGATGTGGTTTTTATAGCGAAATTGTTGAGTTTTTTAACTTGCAAAATTTGTTAAGGTTTTTATAGTGAAATTTTTGAGTTTTTTAACTTGGAAATTCTGTTATGGTATTTATAATGAAATTGTTGAGCTTTTTTAACTTGATACTTTAGCTATGGTCTTTATTTTGAAATTGTTAAGTTTTATAACTTGGAACTTTGTTTATGGTTTTTGTAGAGAAATTATAGAGTTTTATAACTTGGAACTTTTTTTATGGTGAAAATGTTGAATTTTATGACTTGGAACTTCTATTAGGGTTTTTATAGTGAAATTGTTGAGTTTTTTAATTAGAAACTTTTTTATGGTCTTTATTGTAAAATTGTTGAGTTTTTTTTAATCTAGATCTTTTTTTATGATTTTTTTATGATGAAATTGTTGAGATTTTTAACTTGGAATTTTTTTTATGCTTTTTACACTGAAATTTTTGAGTTTTCTAACATGTAACTTTTGTTATGGTTTTTATAGCGAAATTGTTGAGTTTTTTAACTTAAAAATTTTGTTATGGTTTTTATAGTGAGATTGTCGAGTTTTTTAACTTGCAAATATTGTTATGGTTTTTATAGTGAAATTGTTGAGTTTTTTTAACTTGATACTTTAGTTATGGTCTTTATTGTGAAATTGTTAAGTTTTATAACTTAGAAATTTTGTTATGGTTTTTGTAGTGAAATTATTGAGTTTTATCACTTGGGACTTTTTTTTAATGGATTTTATAGTGAAATTGTTGAATTGTTTGACTTGGAACATCTATTATGGTTGTTATAGTGAAATTGTTGAGTTTTTTAATTTGAAATTTCTTTATGGTCTTTATTGTGAAATTGTTTTGTTTTTTAACTTGGAACTTTTTTTGTGGTTTTTTATTATGAAATTGTTGAGATTTTTAACTTGTATCTTTTGCTATTGTTTATACATTGAAACTATTGAGTTTTTTAACTTGTAACTTTCATTGTGGTTTTTATAACGAAATTGTCGAGTTTTTTAACTTGTAAATTTTGTTATGGTTTTTATAGTGAATATGTTGAGTTTTTTAACTTGATACTTTAGTTGTGTTTTTTATTGTGAAATTGTTAGGTTTTATAACTTGGAACTTTTGTTATTGTTTTCGTAGTGAAATTATTGAGTTTTATAACTTGGAATTTTTTTTATGGTTTTTATAGTGAAATTGTTGAATTTTTTGTCTTGGATCTTCTATTATGGTTTTTAAAGCGGAATTGTTGAGTTTTATATTTTGAAACTTTTTTATGGTCTTTATTGTGAAATTGTTATGTTTTTTTAACTTGGAACTTTTTTTAATGGTTTTTTATTATGAAATTGTTGAGATTTTTAACTTGGAACTTTTGTTATGGTTTTTCATTGAAACTGTTGAGTTTCTTCACTTGTAACTTTGTTGTGGTTTTTATAGCGAAATTGTCGAGTTTTTTAACTTGCAAATTTTGTTATGGTTTTTATAGTGAAATTGTTGAGTTTTGTAACTTGATACTTTAGTTATGATTTTTATTGTGAAATTGATAATTTTTACAACTCGGGACTTTTGTTATGGTTTTTGTAGTGAAATTATTGAGTTTTATAACTTGGAACTTTTTTTATGGTTTTCATAGTGAAATTGTTGAATTTTTTGAATTGGAACTTCTATCATGGTTTTTATAGTGAAATTGTTGAGTTTTATATTTTGAAACTTTTTTATGGTCTTTATTGTGAAATTGTTGTGTTTGTTTAACTTGGAGCTTTTTTAATGGTTTTTTATTCTGAAATTGTTGAGATTTTTAACTTGGAACTTTTGTTATGGTTTTTACATTGAAACTGTAGATTTTTTTAACTTGAAACTTTTGATGTGGTTTTTATAGCGAAATTGTTGAGTTTTTTAACTTGCAAAATTTGTTAAGGTTTTTATAGTGAAATTTTTGAGTTTTTTAACTTGGAAATTCTGTTATGGTATTTATAATGAAATTGTTGAGCTTTTTTAACTTGATACTTTAGCTATGGTCTTTATTTTGAAATTGTTAAGTTTTATAACTTGGAACTTTGTTTATGGTTTTTGTAGAGAAATTATAGAGTTTTATAACTTGGAACTTTTTTTATGGTGAAAATGTTGAATTTTATGACTTGGAACTTCTATTAGGGTTTTTATAGTGAAATTGTTGAGTTTTTTAATTAGAAACTTTTTTATGGTCTTTATTGTAAAATTGTTGAGTTTTTTTTAATCTAGATCTTTTTTTATGATTTTTTTATTATGAAATTTTTGAGATTTTTAACTTGGAATTTTTTTTATGCTTTTTACACTGAAATTTTTGAGTTTTTTAACATGTAACTTTTGTTATGGTTTTTATAGCGAAATTGTTGAGTTTTTTAACTTAAAAATTTTGTTATGGTTTTTATAGTGAGATTGTCGAGTTTTTTAACTTGCAAATATTGTTATGGTTTTTATAGTGAAATTGTTGAGTTTTTTTAACTTGATACTTTAGTTATGGTCTTTATTGTGAAATTGTTAAGTTTTATAACTTAGAAATTTTGTTATGGTTTTTGTAGTGAAATTATTGAGTTTTATCACTTGGGACTTTTTTTTTAATGGATTTTATAGTGAAATTGTTGAATTGTTTGACTTGGAACATCTATTATGGTTGTTATAGTGAAATTGTTGAGTTTTTTAATTTGAAATTTCTTTATGGTCTTTATTGTGAAATTGTTTTGTTTTTTAACTTGGAACTTTTTTTGTGGTTTTTTATTATGAAATTGTTGAGATTTTTAACTTGTATCTTTTGCTATTGTTTATACATTGAAACTATTGAGTTTTTTAACTTGTAACTTTCATTGTGGTTTTTATAACGAAATTGTCGAGTTTTTTAACTTGTAAATTTTGTTATGGTTTTTATAGTGAATATGTTGAGTTTTTTAACTTGATACTTTAGTTGTGTTTTTTATTGTGAAATTGTTAGGTTTTATAACTTGGAACTTTTGTTATTGTTTTCGTAGTGAAATTATTGAGTTTTATAACTTGGAATTTTTTTTATGGTTTTTATAGTGAAATTGTTGAATTTTTTGTCTTGGATCTTCTATTATGGTTTTTAAAGCGGAATTGTTGAGTTTTATATTTTGAAACTTTTTTATGGTCTTTATTGTGAAATTGTTATGTTTTTTTAACTTGGAACTTTTTTTAATGGTTTTTTATTATGAAATTGTTTAACTTGGAACTTTTGTTATGGTTTTTCATTGAAACTGTTGAGTTTCTTCACTTGTAACTTTGTTGTGGTTTTTATAGCGAAATTGTCGAGTTTTTTAACTTGCAAATTTTGTTATGGTTTTTATAGTGAAATTGTTGAGTTTTGTAACTTGATACTTTAGTTATGATTTTTATTGTGAAATTGATAATTTTTACAACTCGGGACTTTTGTTATGGTTTTTGTAGTGAAATTATTGAGTTTTATAACTTGGAACTTTTTTTATGGTTTTCATAGTGAAATTGTTGAATTTTTTGAATTGGAACTTCTATCATGGTTTTTATAGTGAAATTGTTGAGTTTTATATTTTGAAACTTTTTTATGGTCTTTATTGTGAAATTGTTGTGTTTGTTTAACTTGGAGCTTTTTTAATGGTTTTTTATTCTGAAATTGTTGAGATTTTTAACTTGGAACTTTTGTTATGGTTTTTACATTGAAACTGTAGATTTTTTTAACTTGAAACTTTTGATGTGGTTTTTATAGCGAAATTGTTGAGTTTTTTAACTTGCAAAATTTGTTAAGGTTTTTATAGTGAAATTTTTGAGTTTTTTAACTTGGAAATTCTGTTATGGTATTTATAATGAAATTGTTGAGCTTTTTTAACTTGATACTTTAGCTATGGTCTTTATTTTGAAATTGTTAAGTTTTATAACTTGGAACTTTGTTTATGGTTTTTGTAGAGAAATTATAGAGTTTTATAACTTGGAACTTTTTTTATGGTGAAAATGTTGAATTTTATGACTTGGAACTTCTATTAGGGTTTTTATAGTGAAATTGTTGAGTTTTTTAATTTGAAACTTTTTTATGGTCTTTATTGTAAAATTGTTGAGTTTTTTTTAATCTAGATCTTTTTTTATGATTTTTTTATTATGAAATTGTTGAGATTTTTAACTTGGAATTTTTTTTATGCTTTTTACACTGAAATTTTTGAGTTTTTTAACATGTAACTTTTGTTATGGTTTTTATAGCGAAATTGTTGAGTTTTTTAACTTAAAAATTTTGTTATGGTTTTTATAGTGAGATTGTCGAGTTTTTTAACTTGCAAATATTGTTATGGTTTTTATAGTGAAATTGTTGTGTTTTTTTAACTTGATACTTTAGTTATGGTCTTTATTGTGAAATTGTTAAGTTTTATAACTTAGAAATTTTGTTATGGTTTTTGTAGTGAAATTATTGAGTTTTATCACTTGGGACTTTTTTTTTAATGGATTTTATAGTGAAATTGTTGAATTGTTTGACTTGGAACATCTATTATGGTTGTTATAGTGAAATTGTTGAGTTTTTTAATTTGAAATTTCTTTATGGTCTTTATTGTGAAATTGTTTTGTTTTTTAACTTGGAACTTTTTTTGTGGTTTTTTATTATGAAATTGTTGAGATTTTTAACTTGTATCTTTTGCTATTGTTTATACATTGAAACTATTGAGTTTTTTAACTTGTAACTTTCATTGTGGTTTTTATAACGAAATTGTCGAGTTTTTTAACTTGTAAATTTTGTTATGGTTTTTATAGTGAATATGTTGAGTTTTTTAACTTGATACTTTAGTTGTGTTTTTTATTGTGAAATTGTTAGGTTTTATAACTTGGAACTTTTGTTATTGTTTTCGTAGTGAAATTATTGAGTTTTATAACTTGGAATTTTTTTTATGGTTTTTATAGTGAAATTGTTGAATTTTTTGTCTTGGATCTTCTATTATGGTTTTTAAAGCGGAATTGTTGAGTTTTATATTTTGAAACTTTTTTATGGTCTTTATTGTGAAATTGTTATGTTTTTTTAACTTGGAACTTTTTTTAATGGTTTTTTATTATGAAATTGTTTAACTTGGAACTTTTGTTATGGTTTTTCATTGAAACTGTTGAGTTTCTTCACTTGTAACTTTGTTGTGGTTTTTATAGCGAAATTGTCGAGTTTTTTAACTTGCAAATTTTGTTATGGTTTTTATAGTGAAATTGTTGAGTTTTGTAACTTGATACTTTAGTTATGATTTTTATTGTGAAATTGATAATTTTTACAACTCGGGACTTTTGTTATGGTTTTTGTAGTGAAATTATTGAGTTTTATAACTTGGAACTTTTTTTATGGTTTTCATAGTGAAATTGTTGAATTTTTTGAATTGGAACTTCTATCATGGTTTTTATAGTGAAATTGTTGAGTTTTATATTTTGAAACTTTTTTATGGTCTTTATTGTGAAATTGTTGTGTTTGTTTAACTTGGAGCTTTTTTAATGGTTTTTTATTCTGAAATTGTTGAGATTTTTAACTTGGAACTTTTGTTATGGTTTTTACATTGAAACTGTAGATTTTTTTAACTTGAAACTTTTGATGTGGTTTTTATAGCGAAATTGTTGAGTTTTTTAACTTGCAAAATTTGTTAAGGTTTTTATAGTGAAATTTTTGAGTTTTTTAACTTGGAAATTCTGTTATGGTATTTATAATGAAATTGTTGAGCTTTTTTAACTTGATACTTTAGTTATGGTCTTTATTTTGAAATTGTTAAGTTTTATAACTTGGAACTTTGTTTATGGTTTTTGTAGAGAAATTATAGAGTTTTATAACTTGGAACTTTTTTTATGGTGAAAATGTTGAATTTTATGACTTGGAACTTCTATTAGGGTTTTTATAGTGAAATTGTTGAGTTTTTTAATTTGAAACTTTTTTATGGTCTTTATTGTAAAATTGTTGAGTTTTTTTTAATCTAGATCTTTTTTTATGATTTTTTTATTATGAAATTGTTGAGATTTTTAACTTGGAATTTTTTTTATGCTTTTTACACTGAAATTTTTGAGTTTTTTAACATGTAACTTTTGTTATGGTTTTTATAGCGAAATTGTTGAGTTTTTTAACTTAAAAATTTTGTTATGGTTTTTATAGTGAGATTGTCGAGTTTTTTAACTTGCAAATATTGTTATGGTTTTTATAGTGAAATTGTTGAGTTTTTTTAACTTGATACTTTAGTTATGGTCTTTATTGTGAAATTGTTAAGTTTTATAACTTAGAAATTTTGTTATGGTTTTTGTAGTGAAATTATTGAGTTTTATCACTTGGGACTTTTTTTTTAATGGATTTTATAGTGAAATTGTTGAATTGTTTGACTTGGAACATCTATTATGGTTGTTATAGTGAAATTGTTGAGTTTTTTAATTTGAAATTTCTTTATGGTCTTTATTGTGAAATTGTTTTGTTTTTTAACTTGGAACTTTTTTTGTGGTTTTTTATTATGAAATTGTTGAGATTTTTAACTTGTATCTTTTGCTATTGTTTATACATTGAAACTATTGAGTTTTTTAACTTGTAACTTTCATTGTGGTTTTTATAACGAAATTGTCGAGTTTTTTAACTTGTAAATTTTGTTATGGTTTTTATAGTGAATATGTTGAGTTTTTTAACTTGATACTTTAGTTGTGTTTTTTATTGTGAAATTGTTAGGTTTTATAACTTGGAACTTTTGTTATTGTTTTCGTAGTGAAATTATTGAGTTTTATAACTTGGAATTTTTTTTATGGTTTTTATAGTGAAATTGTTGAATTTTTTGTCTTGGATCTTCTATTATGGTTTTTAAAGCGGAATTGTTGAGTTTTATATTTTGAAACTTTTTTATGGTCTTTATTGTGAAATTGTTATGTTTTTTTAACTTGGAACTTTTTTTAATGGTTTTTTATTATGAAATTGTTTAACTTGGAACTTTTGTTATGGTTTTTCATTGAAACTGTTGAGTTTCTTCACTTGTAACTTTGTTGTGGTTTTTATAGCGAAATTGTCGAGTTTTTTAACTTGCAAATTTTGTTATGGTTTTTATAGTGAAATTGTTGAGTTTTGTAACTTGATACTTTAGTTATGATTTTTATTGTGAAATTGATAATTTTTACAACTCGGGACTTTTGTTATGGTTTTTGTAGTGAAATTATTGAGTTTTATAACTTGGAACTTTTTTTATGGTTTTCATAGTGAAATTGTTGAATTTTTTGAATTGGAACTTCTATCATGGTTTTTATAGTGAAATTGTTGAGTTTTATATTTTGAAACTTTTTTATGGTCTTTATTGTGAAATTGTTGTGTTTGTTTAACTTGGAGCTTTTTTAATGGTTTTTTATTCTGAAATTGTTGAGATTTATAACTTGGAACTTTTGTTATGGTTTTTACATTGAAACTGTAGATTTTTTTAACTTGAAACTTTTGATGTGGTTTTTATAGCGAAATTGTTGAGTTTTTTAACTTGCAAAATTTGTTAAGGTTTTTATAGTGAAATTTTTGAGTTTTTTAACTTGGAAATTCTGTTATGGTATTTATAATGAAATTGTTGAGCTTTTTTAACTTGATACTTTAGTTATGGTCTTTATTTTGAAATTGTTAAGTTTTATAACTTGGAACTTTGTTTATGGTTTTTGTAGAGAAATTATAGAGTTTTATAACTTGGAACTTTTTTTATGGTGAAAATGTTGAATTTTATGACTTGGAACTTCTATTAGGGTTTTTATAGTGAAATTGTTGAGTTTTTTAATTTGAAACTTTTTTATGGTCTTTATTGTAAAATTGTTGAGTTTTTTTTAATCTAGATCTTTTTTTATGATTTTTTTATTATGAAATTGTTGAGATTTTTAACTTGGAATTTTTTTTATGCTTTTTACACTGAAATTTTTGAGTTTTTTAACATGTAACTTTTGTTATGGTTTTTATAGCGAAATTGTTGAGTTTTTTAACTTAAAAATTTTGTTATGGTTTTTATAGTGAGATTGTCGAGTTTTTTAACTTGCAAATATTGTTATGGTTTTTATAGTGAAATTGTTGAGTTTTTTTAACTTGATACTTTAGTTATGGTCTTTATTGTGAAATTGTTAAGTTTTATAACTTAGAAATTTTGTTATGGTTTTTGTAGTGAAATTATTGAGTTTTATCACTTGGGACTTTTTTTTTAATGGATTTTATAGTGAAATTGTTGAATTGTTTGACTTGGAACATCTATTATGGTTGTTATAGTGAAATTGTTGAGTTTTTTAATTTGAAATTTCTTTATGGTCTTTATTGTGAAATTGTTTTGTTTTTTAACTTGGAACTTTTTTTGTGGTTTTTTATTATGAAATTGTTGAGATTTTTAACTTGTATCTTTTGCTATTGTTTATACATTGAAACTATTGAGTTTTTTAACTTGTAACTTTCATTGTGGTTTTTATAACGAAATTGTCGAGTTTTTTAACTTGTAAATTTTGTTATGGTTTTTATAGTGAATATGTTGAGTTTTTTAACTTGATACTTTAGTTGTGTTTTTTATTGTGAAATTGTTAGGTTTTATAACTTGGAACTTTTGTTATTGTTTTCGTAGTGAAATTATTGAGTTTTATAACTTGGAATTTTTTTTATGGTTTTTATAGTGAAATTGTTGAATTTTTTGTCTTGGATCTTCTATTATGGTTTTTAAAGCGGAATTGTTGAGTTTTATATTTTGAAACTTTTTTATGGTCTTTATTGTGAAATTGTTATGTTTTTTTAACTTGGAACTTTTTTTAATGGTTTTTTATTATGAAATTGTTGAGATTTTTAACTTGGAACTTTTGTTATGGTTTTTCATTGAAACTGTTGAGTTTCTTCACTTGTAACTTTGTTGTGGTTTTTATAGCGAAATTGTCGAGTTTTTTAACTTGCAAATTTTGTTATGGTTTTTATAGTGAAATTGTTGAGTTTTGTAACTTGATACTTTAGTTATGATTTTTATTGTGAAATTGATAATTTTTACAACTCGGGACTTTTGTTATGGTTTTTGTAGTGAAATTATTGAGTTTTATAACTTGGAACTTTTTTTATGGTTTTCATAGTGAAATTGTTGAATTTTTTGAATTGGAACTTCTATCATGGTTTTTATAGTGAAATTGTTGAGTTTTATATTTTGAAACTTTTTTATGGTCTTTATTGTGAAATTGTTGTGTTTGTTTAACTTGGAGCTTTTTTAATGGTTTTTTATTCTGAAATTGTTGAGATTTTTAACTTGGAACTTTTGTTATGGTTTTTACATTGAAACTGTAGATTTTTTTAACTTGAAACTTTTGATGTGGTTTTTATAGCGAAATTGTTGAGTTTTTTAACTTGCAAAATTTGTTAAGGTTTTTATAGTGAAATTTTTGAGGTTTTTAACTTGGAAATTCTGTTATGGTATTTATAATGAAATTGTTGAGCTTTTTTAACTTGATACTTTAGTTATGGTCTTTATTTTGAAATTGTTATGTTTTATAACTTGGAACTTTGTTTATGGTTTTTGTAGAGAAATTATAGAGTTTTATAACTTGGAACTTTTTTTATGGTGAAAATGTTGAATTTTATGACTTGGAACTTCTATTAGGGTTTTTATAGTGAAATTGTTGAGTTTTTTAATTTGAAACTTTTTTATGGTCTTTATTGTAAAATTGTTGAGTTTTTTTTAATCTAGATCTTTTTTTATGATTTTTTTATTATGAAATTGTTGAGATTTTTAACTTGGAATTTTTTTTATGCTTTTTACACTGAAATTTTTGAGTTTTTTAACATGTAACTTTTGTTATGGTTTTTATAGCGAAATTGTTGAGTTTTTTAACTTAAAAATTTTGTTATGGTTTTTATAGTGAGATTGTCGAGTTTTTTAACTTGCAAATATTGTTATGGTTTTTATAGTGAAATTGTTGAGTTTTTTTAACTTGATACTTTAGTTATGGTCTTTATTGTGAAATTGTTAAGTTTTATAACTTAGAAATTTTGTTATGGTTTTTGTAGTGAAATTATTGAGTTTTATCACTTGGGACTTTTTTTTTAATGGATTTTATAGTGAAATTGTTGAATTGTTTGACTTGGAACATCTATTATGGTTGTTATAGTGAAATTGTTGAGTTTTTTAATTTGAAATTTCTTTATGGTCTTTATTGTGAAATTGTTTTGTTTTTTAACTTGGAACTTTTTTTGTGGTTTTTTATTATGAAATTGTTGAGATTTTTAACTTGTATCTTTTGCTATTGTTTATACATTGAAACTATTGAGTTTTTTAACTTGTAACTTTCATTGTGGTTTTTATAACGAAATTGTCGAGTTTTTTAACTTGTAAATTTTGTTATGGTTTTTATAGTGAATATGTTGAGTTTTTTAACTTGATACTTTAGTTGTGTTTTTTATTGTGAAATTGTTAGGTTTTATAACTTGGAACTTTTGTTATTGTTTTCGTAGTGAAATTATTGAGTTTTATAACTTGGAATTTTTTTTATGGTTTTTATAGTGAAATTGTTGAATTTTTTGTCTTGGATCTTCTATTATGGTTTTTAAAGCGGAATTGTTGAGTTTTATATTTTGAAATTTTTTTATGGTCTTTATTGTGAAATTGTTATGTTTTTTTAACTTGGAACTTTTTATAACGGTTTTTTATTATGAAATTGTTGAGATTTTTAACTTGGAACTTTTGTTATGGTTTTTCATTGAAACTGTTGAGTTTCTTCACTTGTAACTTTGTTGTGGTTTTTATAGCGAAATTGTCGAGTTTTTTAACTTGCAAATTTTGTTATGGTTTTTATAGTGAAATTGTTGAGTTTTGTAACTTGATACTTTAGTTATGATTTTTATTGTGAAATTGATAATTTTTACAACTCGGGACTTTTGTTATGGTTTTTGTAGTGAAATTATTGAGTTTTATAACTTGGAACTTTTTTTATGGTTTTCATAGTGAAATTGTTGAATTTTTTGAATTGGAACTTCTATCATGGTTTTTATAGTGAAATTGTTGAGTTTTATATTTTGAAACTTTTTTATGGTCTTTATTGTGAAATTGTTGTGTTTGTTTAACTTGGAGCTTTTTTAATGGTTTTTTATTCTGAAATTGTTGAGATTTTTAACTTGGAACTTTTGTTATGGTTTTTACATTGAAACTGTAGATTTTTTTAACTTGAAACTTTTGATGTGGTTTTTATAGCGAAATTGTTGAGTTTTTTAACTTGCAAAATTTGTTAAGGTTTTTATAGTGAAATTTTTGAGTTTTTTAACTTGGAAATTCTGTTATGGTATTTATAATGAAATTGTTGAGCTTTTTTAACTTGATACTTTAGCTATGGTCTTTATTTTGAAATTGTTAAGTTTTATAACTTGGAACTTTGTTTATGGTTTTTGTAGAGAAATTATAGAGTTTTATAACTTGGAACTTTTTTTATGGTGAAAATGTTGAATTTTATGACTTGGAACTTCTATTAGGGTTTTTATAGTGAAATTGTTGAGTTTTTTAATTTGAAACTTTTTTATGGTCTTTATTGTAAAATTGTTGAGTTTTTTTTAATCTAGATCTTTTTTTATGATTTTTTTATTATGAAATTGTTGAGATTTTTAACTTGGAATTTTTTTTATGCTTTTTACACTGAAATTTTTGAGTTTTTTAACATGTAACTTTTGTTATGGTTTTTATAGCGAAATTGTTGAGTTTTTTAACTTAAAAATTTTGTTATGGTTTTTATAGTGAGATTGTCGAGTTTTTTAACTTGCAAATATTGTTATGGTTTTTATAGTGAAATTGTTGTGTTTTTTTAACTTGATACTTTAGTTATGGTCTTTATTGTGAAATTGTTAAGTTTTATAACTTAGAAATTTTGTTATGGTTTTTGTAGTGAAATTATTGAGTTTTATCACTTGGGACTTTTTTTTTAATGGATTTTATAGTGAAATTGTTGAATTGTTTGACTTGGAACATCTATTATGGTTGTTATAGTGAAATTGTTGAGTTTTTTAATTTGAAATTTCTTTATGGTCTTTATTGTGAAATTGTTTTGTTTTTTAACTTGGAACTTTTTTTGTGGTTTTTTATTATGAAATTGTTGAGATTTTTAACTTGTATCTTTTGCTATTGTTTATACATTGAAACTATTGAGTTTTTTAACTTGTAACTTTCATTGTGGTTTTTATAACGAAATTGTCGAGTTTTTTAACTTGTAAATTTTGTTATGGTTTTTATAGTGAATATGTTGAGTTTTTTAACTTGATACTTTAGTTGTGTTTTTTATTGTGAAATTGTTAGGTTTTATAACTTGGAACTTTTGTTATTGTTTTCGTAGTGAAATTATTGAGTTTTATAACTTGGAATTTTTTTTATGGTTTTTATAGTGAAATTGTTGAATTTTTTGTCTTGGATCTTCTATTATGGTTTTTAAAGCGGAATTGTTGAGTTTTATATTTTGAAACTTTTTTATGGTCTTTATTGTGAAATTGTTATGTTTTTTTAACTTGGAACTTTTTTTAATGGTTTTTTATTATGAAATTGTTTAACTTGGAACTTTTGTTATGGTTTTTCATTGAAACTGTTGAGTTTCTTCACTTGTAACTTTGTTGTGGTTTTTATAGCGAAATTGTCGAGTTTTTTAACTTGCAAATTTTGTTATGGTTTTTATAGTGAAATTGTTGAGTTTTGTAACTTGATACTTTAGTTATGATTTTTATTGTGAAATTGATAATTTTTACAACTCGGGACTTTTGTTATGGTTTTTGTAGTGAAATTATTGAGTTTTATAACTTGGAACTTTTTTTATGGTTTTCATAGTGAAATTGTTGAATTTTTTGAATTGGAACTTCTATCATGGTTTTTATAGTGAAATTGTTGAGTTTTATATTTTGAAACTTTTTTATGGTCTTTATTGTGAAATTGTTGTGTTTGTTTAACTTGGAGCTTTTTTAATGGTTTTTTATTCTGAAATTGTTGAGATTTTTAACTTGGAACTTTTGTTATGGTTTTTACATTGAAACTGTAGATTTTTTTAACTTGAAACTTTTGATGTGGTTTTTATAGCGAAATTGTTGAGTTTTTTAACTTGCAAAATTTGTTAAGGTTTTTATAGTGAAATTTTTGAGTTTTTTAACTTGGAAATTCTGTTATGGTATTTATAATGAAATTGTTGAGCTTTTTTAACTTCTTTATTTTGAAATTGTTAAGTTTTATAACTTGGAACTTTGTTTATGGTTTTTGTAGAGAAATTATAGAGTTTTATAACTTGGAACTTTTTTTATGGTTTTTATGGTGAAAATGTTGAATTTTATGACTTGGAACTTCTATTAGGGTTTTTATAGTGAAATTGTTGAGTTTTTTAATTTGAAACTTTTGTATGGTCTTTATTGTAAAATTGTTGAGTTTTTTTTAATCTAGATCTTTTTTTATGATTTTTTTATTATGAAATTGTTGAGATTTTTAACTTGGAATTTTTTTTATGCTTTTTACACTGAAATTTTTGAGTTTTTTAACATGTAACTTTTGTTATGGTTTTTATAGCGAAATTGTTGAGTTTTTTAACTTAAAAATTTTGTTATGGTTTTTATAGTGAGATTGTCGAGTTTTTTAACTTGCAAATATTGTTATGATTTTTATAGTGAAATTGTTGATTTTTTTTAACTTGATACTTTAGTTATGGTCTTTATTGTGAAATTGTTAAGTTTTATAACTTAGAAATTTTGTGTTAGTTTTTGTAGTGAAATTATTGAGTTTTATCACTTGGGACTTTTTTTTTATGGATTTTATAGTGAAATTGTTGAATTGTTTGACTTGGAACATCTATTATGGTTGTTATAGTGAAATTGTTGAGTTTTTTAATTTGAAATTTCTTTATGGTCTTTATTGTGAATTGTTTTGTTTTTTAACTTGGAACTTTTTTTGTGGTTTTTTATTATGAAATTGTTGAGATTTTTAACTTGTATCTTTTGCTATTGTTTATACATTGAAACTATTGAGTTTTTTAACTTGTAACTTTCATTGTGGTTTTTATAACGAAATTGTCGAGTTTTTTAACTTGTAAATTTTGTTATGGTTTTTATAGTGAATATGTTGAGTTTTTTAACTTGATACTTTAGTTGTGTTTTTTATTGTGAAATTGTTAGGTTTTATAACTTGGAACTTTTGTTATTGTTTTCGTAGTGAAATTATTGAGTTTTATAACTTGGAATTTTTTTTATGGTTTTTATAGTGAAATTGTTGAATTTTTTGTCTTGGATCTTCTATTATGGTTTTTAAAGCGGAATTGTTGAGTTTTATATTTTGAAACTTTTTTATGGTCTTTATTGTGAAATTGTTATGTTTTTTTAACTTGGAACTTTTTTTAATGGTTTTTTTATTATGAAATTGTTTAACTTGGAACTTTTGTTATGGTTTTTCATTGAAACTGTTGAGTTTCTTCACTTGTAACTTTGTTGTGGTTTTTATAGCGAAATTGTCGAGTTTTTTAACTTGCAAATTTTGTTATGGTTTTTATAGTGAAATTGTTGAGTTTTGTAACTTGATACTTTAGTTATGATTTTTATTGTGAAATTGATAACTTTTACAACTCGGGACTTTTGTTATGGTTTTTGTAGTGAAATTATTGAGTTTTATAACTTGGTACTTTTTTTATGGTTTTCATAGTGAAATTGTTGAATTTTTTGAATTGGAACTTCTATCATGGTTTTTATAGTGAAATTGTTGAGTTTTATATTTTGAAACTTTTTTATGGTCTTTATTGTGAAATTGTTGTGTTTGTTTAACTCGGAGCTTTTTTAATGGTTTTTTATTCTGAAATTGTTGAGATTTTTAACTTGGAACTTTTGTTATGGTTTTTACATTGAAACTGTAGATTTTTTTACCTTGAAACTTTTGATGTGGTTTTTATAGCGAAATTGTTGAGTTTTTTAACTTGCAAAATTTGTTAAGGTTTTTATAGTGAAATTTTTGAGTTTTTTAACTTGGAAATTCTGTTATGGTATTTATAATGAAATTGTTGAGCTTTTTTAACTTGATACTTTAGTTATGGCCTTTATTTTGAAATTGTTAAGTTTTATAACTTGGAACTTTGTTTATGGTTTTTGTAGAGAAATTATAGAGTTTTATAACTTGGAACTTTTTTTATGGTTTTTATGGTGAAAATGTCGAATTTTATAACTTGGAACTTCTATTAGGGTTTTTATAGTGAAATTGTTGAGTTTTTTAATTTGAAACTTTTTTATGGTCTTTATTGTAAAATTGTTGAGTTTTTTTTAATCTAGATCTTTTTTTATGATTTTTTTATTATGAAATTGTTGAGATTTTTAACTTGGAATTTTTTTTTATGCTTTTTACACTGAAATTTTTGAGTTTTTTAACATGTAACTTTTGTTATGGTTTTTATAGCGAAATTGTTGAGTTTTTTAACTTAAAAATTTTGTTATGGTTTTTATAGTGAGATTGTCGAGTTTTTTAACTTGCAAATATTGTTATGATTTTTATAGTGAAATTGTTGATTTTTTTTAACTTGATACTTTAGTTATGGTCTTTATTGTGAAATTGTTAAGTTTTATAACTTAGAAATTTTGTGTTGGTTTTTGTAGTGAAATTATTGAGTTTTATCACTTGGGACTTTTTTTTTATGGATTTTATAGTGAAATTGTTGAATTGTTTGACTTGGAACATCTATTATGGTTGTTATAGTGAAATTGTTGAGTTTTTTAATTTGAAATTTCATTATGGTCTTTATTGTGAATTGTTTTGTTTTTTAACTTGGAACTTTTTTTGTGGTTTTTTATTATGAAATTGTTGAGATTTTTAACTTGTATCTTTTGCTATTGTTTATACATTGAAACTATTGAGTTTTTTAACTTGTAACTTTCATTGTGGTTTTTATAACGAAATTGTCGAGTTTTTTAACTTGTAAATTTTGTTATGGTTTTTATAGTGAATATGTTGAGTTTTTTAACTTGATACTTTAGTTGTGTTTTTTATTGTGAAATTGTTAGGTTTTATAACTTGGAACTTTTGTTATTGTTTTCGTAGTGAAATTATTGAGTTTTATAACTTGGAATTTTTTTTATTGTTTTTATAGTGAAATTGTTGAATTTTTTGTCTTGGATCTTCTATTATGGTTTTTAAAGCGGAATTGTTGAATTTTATATTTTGAAACTTTTTTATGGTCTTTATTGTGAAATTGTTATGTTTTTTTAACTTGGAACATTTTTTAATGGTTTTTTATTATGAAATTGTTTAACTTGGAACTTTTGTTATGGTTTTTCATTGAAACTGTTGAGTTTCTTCACTTGTAACTTTGTTGTGGTTTTTATAGCGAAATTGTCGAGTTTTTTAACTTCCAAATTTTGTTATGGTTTTTATAGTGAAATTGTTGAGTTTTGTAACTTGATACTTTAGTTATGATTTTTATTGTGAAATTGATAATTTTTACAAGTCGGGACTTTTGTTATGGTTTTTGTAGTGAAATTATTGAGTTTTATAACTTGGAACTTTTTTTATGGTTTTCATAGTGAAATTGTTGAATTTTTTGAATTGGAACTTCTATCATGGTTTTTATAGTGAAATTGTTGAGTTTTATATTTTGAAACTTTTTTATGGTGTTTATTGTGAAATTGTTGTGTTTGTTTAACTCGGAGCTTTTTTAATGGTTTTTTTATTCTGAAATTGTTGAGATTTTTAACTTGGAACTTTTGTTATGGTTTTTACATTGAAACTGTAGATTTTTTTAACTTGAAACTTTTGATGTGGTTTTTATAGCGAAATTGTTGAGTTTTTTAACTTGCAAAATTTGTTAAGGTTTTTATAGTGAAATTTTTGAGTTTTTTAACTTGGAAATTCTGTTATGGTATTTATAATGAAATTGTTGAGCTTTTTTAACTTGATACTTTAGTTATGGCCTTTATTTTGAAATTGTTAAGTTTTATAACTTGGAACTTTGTTTATGGTTTTTGTAGAGAAATTATAGAGTTTTATAACTTGGAACTTTTTTTATGGTTTTTATGGTGAAAATGTCGAATTTTATAACTTGGAACTTCTATTAGGGTTTTTATAGTGAAATTGTTGAGTTTTTTAATTTGAAACTTTTGTATGGTCTTTATTGTAAAATTGTTGAGTTTTTTTTAATCTAGATCTTTTTTTATGATTTTTTTATTATGAAATTGTTGAGATTTTTAACTTGGAATTTTTTTTATGCTTTTTACACTGAAATTTTTGAGTTTTTTAACATGTAACTTTTGTTATGGTTTTTATAGCGAAATTGTTGAGTTTTTTAACTTAAAAATTTTGTTATGGTTTTTATAGTGAGATTGTCGAGTTTTTTAACTTGCAAATATTGTTATGGTTTTTATAGTGAAATTGTTGAGCTTTTTTAACTTGATAATTTAGTTATGGTCTTTATTGTGAAATTGTTAAGTTTTATAACTTAGAAATTTTGTTATGGTTTTTGTAGTGAAATTATTGAGTTTTATCACTTGGGACTTTTTTTTTATGGATTTTATAGTGAAATTGTTGAATTGTTTGACTTGGAACATCTATTATGGTTGTTATAATGAAATTGTTGAGTTTTTTAATTTGAAATTTCTTTATGGTCTTTATTGTGAATTGTTTTGTTTTTTAACTTGGAACTTTTTTTGTGGTTTTTTATTATGAAATTGTTGAGATTTTTAACTTGTATCTTTTGCTATTGTTTATACATTGAAACTATTGAGTTTTTTAACTTGTAACTTTCATTGTGGTTTTTATAACGAAATTGTCGAGTTTTTTAACTTGTAAATTTTGTTATGGTTTTTATAGTGAATATGTTGAGTTTTTTAACTTGATACTTTAGTTGTGTTTTTTATTGTGAAATTGTTAGGTTTTATAACTTGGAACTTTTGTTATTGTTTTCGTAGTGAAATTATTGAGTTTTTTAACTTGGAATTTTTTTTATGGTTTTTATAGTGAAATTGTTGAATTTTTTGTCTTGGATCTTCTATTATGGTTTTTAAAGCGGAATTGTTGAATTTATATTTTGAAACTTTTTTATGGTCTTTATTGTGAAATTGTTATGTTTTTTTAACTTGGAACTTTTTTTAATGGTTTTTTATTATGAAATTGTTTAACTTGGAACTTTTGTTATGGTTTTTCATTGAAACTGTTGAGTTTCTTCACTTGTAACTTTGTTGTGGTTTTTATAGCGAAATTGTCGAGTTTTTTAACTTGCAAATTTTGTTATGGTTTTTATAGTGAAATTGTTGAGTTTTGTAACTTGATACTTTAGTTATGATTTTTATTGTGAAATTGATAATTTTTACAACTCGGGACTTTTGTTATGGTTTTTGTAGTGAAATTATTGAGTTTTATAACTTGGAACTTTTTTTATGGTTTTCATAGTGAAATTGTTGAATTTTTTGAATTGGAACTTCTATCATGGTTTTTTATAGTGAAATTGTTGAGTTTTATATTTTGAAACTTTTTTATGGTCTTTATTGTGAAATTGTTGTGTTTGTTTAACTCGGAGCTTTTTTAATGGTTTTTTATTCTGAAATTGTTGAGATTTTTAACTTGGAACTTTTGTTATGGTTTTTACATTGAAACTGTAGATTTTTTTAACTTGAAACTTTTGATGTGGTTTTTATAGCGAAATTGTTGAGTTTTTTAACTTGCAAAATTTGTTAAGGTTTTTATAGTGAAATTTTTGAGTTTTTTAACTTGGAAATTCTGTTATGGTATTTATAATGAAATTGTTGAGCTTTTTTAACTTGATACTTTAGTTATGGTCTTTATTTTGAAATTGTTAAGTTTTATAACTTGGAACTTTGTTTATGGTTTTTGTAGAGAAATTATAGAGTTTTATAACTTGGAACTTTTTTTATGGTTTTTATGGTGAAAATGTTGAATTTTATGACTTGGAACTTCTATTAGGGTTTTTATAGTGAAATTGTTGAGTTTTTTAATTTGAAACTTTTTTATGGTCTTTATTGTAAAATTGTTGAGTTTTTTTTAATCTAGATCTTTTTTTATGATTTTTTTATTATGAAATTGTTGAGATTTTTAACTTGGAATTTTTTTTATGCTTTTTACACTGAAATTTTTGAGTTTTTTAACATGTAACTTTTGTTATGGTTTTTATAGCGAAATTGTTGAGTTTTTTAACTTAAAAATTTTGTTATGGTTTTTATAGTGAGATTGTCGAGTTTTTTAACTTGCAAATATTGTTATGGTTTTTATAGTGAAATTGTTGAGCTTTTTTAACTTGATACTTTAGTTATGGTCTTTATTGTGAAATTGTTATGTTTTATAACTTAGAAATTTTGTGTTGGTTTTTGTAGTGAAATTATTGAGTTTTATCACTTGGGACTTTTTTTTTATGGATTTTATAGTGAAATTGTTGAATTGTTTGACTTGGAACATCTATTATGGTTGTTATAGTGAAATTGTTGAGTTTTTTAATTTGAAATTTCTTTATGGTCTTTATCGTGAAATTGTTTTGTTTTTTAACTTGGAACTTTTTTTGTGGTTTTTTATTATGAAATTGTTGAGATTTTTAACTTGTATCTTTTGCTATTGTTTTTACATTGAAACTATTGAGTTTTTTAACTTGTAACTTTCATTGTGGTTTTTATAACGAAATTGTCGAGTTTTTTAACTTGTAAATTTTGTTATGGTTTTTATAGTGAATATGTTGAGTTTTTTAACTTGATACTTTAGTTGTGTTTTTTATTTTGAAATTGTTAGGTTTTATAACTTGGAACTTTTGTTATTGTTTTCGTAGTGAAATTATTGAGTTTTATAACTTGGAATTTTTTTTATGGTTTTTATAGTGAAATTGTTGAATTTTTTGTCTTGGATCTTCTATTATGGTTTTTAAAGCGGAATTGTTGAGTTTTATATTTTGAAACTTTTTTATGGTCTTTATTGTGAAATTGTTATGTTTTTTTAACTTGGAACTTTTTTTAATGGTTTTTTATTATGAAATTGTTTAACTTGGAACTTTTGTTATGGTTTTTCATTGAAACTGTTGAGTTTCTTCACTTGTAACTTTGTTGTGGTTTTTATAGCGAAATTGTCGAGTTTTTTAACTTGCAAATTTTGTTATGGTTTTTATAGTGAAATTGTTGAGTTTTGTAACTTGATACTTTAGTTATGATTTTTATTGTGAAATTGATAATTTTTACAACTCGGGACTTTTGTTATGGTTTTTGTAGTGAAATTATTGAGTTTTATAACTTGGAACTTTTTTTATGGTTTTCATAGTGAAATTGTTGAATTTTTTGAATTGGAACTTCTATCATGGTTTTTATAGTGAAATTGTTGAGTTTTATATTTTGAAACTTTTTTATGGTCTTTATTGTGAAATTGTTGTGTTTGTTTAACTCGGAGCTTTTTTAATGGTTTTTTATTCTGAAATTGTTGAGATTTTTAACTTGGAACTTTTGTTATGGTTTTTACATTGAAACTGTAGATTTTTTTACCTTGAAACTTTTGATGTGGTTTTTATAGCGAAATTGTTGAGTTTTTTAACTTGCAAAATTTGTTAAGGTTTTTATAGTGAAATTTTTGAGTTTTTTAACTTGGAAATTCTGTTAAGGTATTTATAATGAAATTGTTGAGCTTTTTTAACTTGATACTTTAGTTATGGTCTTTATTTTGAAATTGTTAAGTTTTATAACTTGGAACTTTGTTTATGGTTTTTGTAGGGAAATTATAGAGTTTTATAACTTGGAACTTTTTTTATGGTTTTTATGGTGAAAATGTTGAATTTTATGACTTGGAACTTCTATTAGGGTTTTTATAGTGAAATTGTTGAGTTTTTTAATTTGAAACTTTTTTATGGTCTTTATTGTAAAATTGTTGAGTTTTTTTAATCTAGATCTTTTTTTATGATTTTTTTATTATGAAATTGTTGAGATTTTTAACTTGGAATTTTTTTTATGCTTTTTACACTGAAATTTTTGAGTTTTTTAACATGTAACTTTTGTTATGGTTTTTATAGCGAAATTGTTGAGTTTTTTAACTTAAAAATTTTGTTATGGTTTTTATAGTGAGATTGTCGAGTTTTTTAACCTGCAAATATTGTTATGATTTTTATAGTGAAATTGTTGATTTTTTTTAACTTTATACTTTAGTTATGGTCTTTATTGTGAAATTGTTAAGTTTTATAACTTAGAAATTTTGTTATGGTTTTTGTAGTGAAATTATTGAGTTTTATCACTTGGGACTTTTTTTTTATGGATTTTATAGTGAAATTGTTGAATTGTTTGACTTGGAACATCTATTATGGTTGTTATAGTGAAATTGTTGAGTTTTTTAATTTGAAATTTCATTATGGTCTTTATTGTGAAATTGTTTTGTTTTTTAACTTGGAACTTTTTTTGTGGTTTTTTATTATGAAATTGTTGAGATTTTTAACTTGTATCTTTTGCTATTGTTTATACATTGAAACTATTGAGTTTTTTAACTTGTAAATTTCATTGTGGTTTTTATAACAAAATTGTCGAGTTTTTTAACTTGTAAATTTTGTTATGGTTTTTATAGTGAATATGTTGAGTTTTTTAACTTGATACTTTAGTTGTGTTTTTTATTGTGAAATTGTTAGGTTTTATAACTTGGAACTTTTGTTATTGTTTTCGCAGTGAAATTATTGAGTTTTATAACTTGGAATTTTTTGTATGGTTTTTATAGTGAAATTGTTGAATTTTTTGTCTTGGATCTTCTATTATGGTTTTTAAAGCGGAATTGTTGAGTTTTATATTTTGAAACTTTTTTATGGTCTTTATTGTGAAATTGTTATGTTTTTTTAACTTGGAACTTTTTTTAATGGTTTTTTATTATGAAATTGTTTAACTTGGAACTTTTGTTATGGTTTTTCATTGAAACTGTTGAGTTTCTTCACTTGTAACTTTGTTGTGGTTTTTATAGCGAAATTGTCGAGTTTTTTAACTTGCAAATTTTGTTATGGTTTTTATAGTGAAATTGTTGAGTTTTGTAACTTGATACTTTAGTTATGATTTTTATTGTGAAATTGATAATTTTTACAACTCGGGACTTTTGTTATGGTTTTTGTAGTGAAATTATTGAGTTTTATAACTTGGAACTTTTTTTATGGTTTTCATAGTGAAATTGTTGAATTTTTTGAATTGGAACTTCTATCATGGTTTTTATAGTGAAATTGTTGAGTTTTATATTTTGAAACTTTTTTATGGTCTTTATTGTGAAATTGTTGTGTTTGTTTAACTCGGAGCTTTTTTAATGGTTTTTTATTCTGAAATTGTTGAGATTTTTAACTTGGAACTTTTGTTATGGTTTTTACATTGAAACTGTAGATTTTTTTAACTTGAAACTTTTGATGTGGTTTTTATAGCGAAATTGTTGAGTTTTTTAACTTGCAAAATTTGTTAAGGTTTTTATAGTGAAATTTTTGAGTTTTTTAACTTGGAAATTCTGTTATGGTATTTATAATGAAATTGTTGAGCTTTTTTAACTTGATACTTTAGTTATGGTCTTTATTTTGAAATTGTTAAGTTTTATAACTTGGAACTTTGTTTATGGTTTTTGTAGAGAAATTATAGAGTTTTATAACTTGGAACTTTTTTTATGGTTTTTATGGTGAAAATGTTGAATTTTATGACTTGGAACTTCTATTAGGGTTTTTATAGTGAAATTGTTGAGTTTTTTAATTTGAAACTTTTTTATGGTCTTTATTGTAAAATTGTTGAGTTTTTTTTAATCTAGATCTTTTTTTATGATTTTTTTATTATGAAATTGTTGAGATTTTTAACTTGGAATTTTTTTTATGCTTTTTACACTGAAATTTTTGAGTTTTTTAACATGTAACTTTTGTTATGGTTTTTATAGCGAAATTGTTGAGTTTTTTAACTTAAAAATTTTGTTATGGTTTTTATAGTGAGATTGTCGAGTTTTTTAACTTGCAAATATTGTTATGGTTTTTATAGTGAAATTGTTGAGTTTTTTTAACTTGATACTTTAGTTATGGTCTTTATTGTGAAATTGTTATGTTTTATAACTTAGAAATTTTGTGTTGGTTTTTGTAGTGAAATTATTGAGTTTTATCACTTGGGACTTTTTTTTTATGGATTTTATAGTGAAATTGTTGAATTGTTTGACTTGGAACATCTATCATGGTTGTTATAGTGAAATTGTTGAGTTTTTTAATTTGAAATTTCTTTATGGTCTTTATCGTGAAATTGTTTTGTTTTTTAACTTGGAACTTTTTTTGTGGTTTTTTATTATGAAATTGTTGAGATTTTTAACTTGTATCTTTTGCTATTGTTTTTACATTGAAACTATTGAGTTTTTTAACTTGTAACTTTCATTGTGGTTTTTATAACGAAATTGTCGAGTTTTTTAACTTGTAAATTTTGTTATGGTTTTTATAGTGAATATGTTGAGTTTTTTAACTTGATACTTTAGTTGTGTTTTTTATTGTGAAATTGTTAGGTTTTATAACTTGGAACTTTTGTTATTGTTTTCGTAGTGAAATTATTGAGTTTTATAACTTGGAATTTTTTTTATGGTTTTTATAGTGAAATTGTTGAATTTTTTGTCTTGGATCTTCTATTATGGTTTTTAAAGCGGAATTGTTGAGTTTTATATTTTGAAACTTTTTTATGGTCTTTATTGTGAAATTGTTATGTTTTTTTAACTTGGAACTTTTTTTAATGGTTTTTTATTATGAAATTGTTTAACTTGGAACTTTTGTTATGGTTTTTCATTGAAACTGTTGAGTTTCTTCACTTGTAACTTTGTTGTGGTTTTTATAGCGAAATTGTCGAGTTTTTTAACTTGCAAATTTTGTTATGGTTTTTATAGTGAAATTGTTGAGTTTTGTAACTTGATACTTTAGTTATGATTTTTATTGTGAAATTGATAATTTTTACAACTCGGGACTTTTGTTATGGTTTTTGTAGTGAAATTATTGAGTTTTATAACTTGGAACTTTTTTTATGGTTTTCATAGTGAAATTGTTGAATTTTTTGAATTGGAACTTCTATCATGGTTTTTATAGTGAAATTGTTGAGTTTTATATTTTGAAACTTTTTTATGGTCTTTATTGTGAAATTGTTGTGTTTGTTTAACTCGGAGCTTTTTTAATGGTTTTTTATTCTGAAATTGTTGAGATTTTTAACTTGGAACTTTTGTTATGGTTTTTACATTGAAACTGTAGATTTTTTTAACTTGAAACTTTTGATGTGGTTTTTATAGCGAAATTGTTGAGTTTTTTAACTTGCAAAATTTGTTAAGGTTTTTATAGTGAAATTTTTGAGTTTTTTAACTTGGAAATTCTGTTATGGTATTTATAATGAAATTGTTGAGCTTTTTTAACTTGATACTTTAGTTATGGTCTTTATTTTGAAATTGTTAAGTTTTATAACTTGGAACTTTGTTTATGGTTTTTGTAGAGAAATTATAGAGTTTTATAACTTGGAACTTTTTTTATGGTTTTTATGGTGAAAATGTTGAATTTTATGACTTGGAACTTCTATTAGGGTTTTTATAGTGAAATTGTTGAGTTTTTTAATTTGAAACTTTTTTATGGTCTTTATTGTAAAATTGTTGAGTTTTTTTTAATCTAGATCTTTTTTTATGATTTTTTTATTATGAAATTGTTGAGATTTTTAACTTGGAATTTTTTTTATGCTTTTTACACTGAAATTTTTGAGTTTTTTAACATGTAACTTTTGTTATGGTTTTTATAGCGAAATTGTTGAGTTTTTTAACTTAAAAATTTTGTTATGGTTTTTATAGTGAGATTGTCGAGTTTTTTAACTTGCAAATATTGTTATGGTTTTTATAGTGAAATTGTTGAGTTTTTTTAACTTGATACTTTAGTTATGGTCTTTATTGTGAAATTGTTATGTTTTATAACTTAGAAATTTTGTGTTGGTTTTTGTAGTGAAATTATTGAGTTTTATCACTTGGGACTTTTTTTTTATGGATTTTATAGTGAAATTGTTGAATTGTTTGACTTGGAACATCTATCATGGTTGTTATAGTGAAATTGTTGAGTTTTTTAATTTGAAATTTCTTTATGGTCTTTATCGTGAAATTGTTTTGTTTTTTAACTTGGAACTTTTTTTGTGGTTTTTTATTATGAAATTGTTGAGATTTTTAACTTGTATCTTTTGCTATTGTTTTTACATTGAAACTATTGAGTTTTTTAACTTGTAACTTTCATTGTGGTTTTTATAACGAAATTGTCGAGTTTTTTAACTTGTAAATTTTGTTATGGTTTTTATAGTGAATATGTTGAGTTTTTTAACTTGATACTTTAGTTGTGTTTTTTATTGTGAAATTGTTAGGTTTTATAACTTGGAACTTTTGTTATTGTTTTCGTAGTGAAATTATTGAGTTTTATAACTTGGAATTTTTTTTATGGTTTTTATAGTGAAATTGTTGAATTTTTTGTCTTGGATCTTCTATTATGGTTTTTAAAGCGGAATTGTTGAGTTTTATATTTTGAAACTTTTTTATGGTCTTTATTGTGAAATTGTTATGTTTTTTTAACTTGGAACTTTTTTTAATGGTTTTTTATTATGAAATTGTTTAACTTGGAACTTTTGTTATGGTTTTTCATTGAAACTATTGAGTTTCTTCACTTGTAACTTTGTTGTGGTTTTTATAGCGAAATTGTCGAGTTTTTTAACTTGCAAATTTTGTTATGGTTTTTATAGTGAAATTGTTGAGTTTTGTAACTTGATACTTTAGTTATGATTTTTATTGTGAAATTGATAATTTTTACAACTCGGGACTTTTGTTATGGTTTTTGTAGTGAAATTATTGAGTTTTATAACTTGGAACTTTTTTTATGGTTTTCATAGTGAAATTGTTGAATTTTTTGAATTGGAACTTCTATCATGGTTTTTATAGTGAAATTGTTGAGTTTTATATTTTGAAACTTTTTTATGGTCTTTATTGTGAAATTGTTGTGTTTGTTTAACTCGGAGCTTTTTTAATGGTTTTTTATTCTGAAATTGTTGAGATTTTTAACTTGGAACTTTTGTTATGGTTTTTACATTGAAACTGTAGATTTTTTTACCTTGAAACTTTTGATGTGGTTTTTATAGCGAAATTGTTGAGTTTTTTAACTTGCAAAATTTGTTAAGGTTTTTATAGTGAAATTTTTGAGTTTTTTAACTTGGAAATTCTGTTATGGTATTTATAATGAAATTGTTGAGCTTTTTTAACTTTATACTTTAGTTATGGTCTTTATTTTGAAATTGTTAAGTTTTATAACTTGGAACTTTGTTTATGGTTTTTGTAGAGAAATTATAGAGTTTTATAACTTGGAAATTTTTTTATGGTTTTTATGGTGAAAATGTTGAATTTTATGACTTGGAACTTCTATTAGGGTTTTTATAGTGAAATTGTTGAGTTTTTTAATTTGAAACTTTTTTATGGTCTTTATTGTAAAATTGTTGAGTTTTTTTTAATCTAGATCTTTTTTTATAATTTTTTTATTATCAAATTGTTGAGATTTTTAACTTGGAATTTTTTTTATGCTTTTTACACTGAAATTTTTGAGTTTTTTAACATGTAACTTTTGTTATGGTTTTTATAGCGAAATTGTTGAGTTTTTTAACTTAAAAATTTTGTTATGGTTTTTATAGTGAGATTGTCGAGTTTTTTAACTTGCAAATATTGTTATGATTTTTATAGTGAAATTGTTGATTTTTTTTAACTTGATACTTTTGTTATGGTCTTTATTGTGAAATTGTTAAGTTTTATAACTTAGAAATTTTGTTATGGTTTTTGTAGTGAAATTATAGAGTTTTATCACTTGGGACTTTTTTTTATGGATTTTATAGTGAAATTGTTGAATTGTTTGACTTGGAACATCTATTATGGTTGTTATAGTGAAATTGTTGAGTTTTTTAATTTGAAATTTCATTATGGTCTTTATTGTGAAATTGTTTTGTTTTTTAACTTGGAACTTTTTTTGTGGTTTTTTATTATGAAATTGTTGAGATTTTTAACTTGTATCTTTTGCTATTGTTTATACATTGAAACTATTGAGTTTTTTAACTTGTAACTTTCATTGTGGTTTTTATAACGAAATTGTCGAGTTTTTTAACTTGTAAATTTTGTTATGGTTTTTATAGTGAATATGTTGAGTTTTTTAACTTGATACTTTAGTTGTGTTTTTTATTGTGAAATTGTTAGGTTTTATAACTTGGAACTTTTGTTATTGTTTTCGCAGTGAAATTATTGAGTTTTATAACTTGGAATTTTTTGTATGGTTTTTATAGTGAAATTGTTGAATTTTTTGTCTTGGATCTTCTATTATGGTTTTTAAAGCGGAATTGTTGAGTTTTATATTTTGAAACTTTTTTATGGTCTTTATTGTGAAATTGTTATGTTTTTTTAACTTGGAACTTTTTTTAATGGTTTTTTATTATGAAATTGTTTAACTTGGAACTTTTGTTATGGTTTTTCATTGAAACTGTTGAGTTTCTTCACTTGTAACTTTGTTGTGGTTTTTATAGCGAAATTGTCGAGTTTTTTAACTTGCAAATTTTGTTATGGTTTTTATAGTGAAATTGTTGAGTTTTGTAACTTGATACTTTAGTTATGATTTTTATTGTGAAATTGATAATTTTTACAACTCGGGACTTTTGTTATGGTTTTTGTAGTGAAATTATTGAGTTTTATAACTTGGAACTTTTTTTATGGTTTTCATAGTGAAATTGTTGAATTTTTTGAATTGGAACTTCTATCATGGTTTTTATAGTGAAATTGTTGAGTTTTATATTTTGAAACTTTTTTATGGTCTTTATTGTGAAATTGTTGTGTTTGTTTAACTCGGAGCTTTTTTAATGGTTTTTTATTCTGAAATTGTTGAGATTTTTAACTTGGAACTTTTGTTATGGTTTTTACATTGAAACTGTAGATTTTTTTAACTTGAAACTTTTGATGTGGTTTTTATAGCGAAATTGTTGAGTTTTTTAACTTGCAAAATTTGTTAAGGTTTTTATAGTGAAATTTTTGAGTTTTTTAACTTGGAAATTCTGTTATGGTATTTATAATGAAATTGTTGAGCTTTTTTAACTTGATACTTTAGTTATGGTCTTTATTTTGAAATTGTTAAGTTTTATAACTTGGAACTTTGTTTATGGTTTTTGTAGAGAAATTATAGAGTTTTATAACTTGGAACTTTTTTTATGGTTTTTATGGTGAAAATGTTGAATTTTATGACTTGGAACTTCTATTAGGGTTTTTATAGTGAAATTGTTGAGTTTTTTAATTTGAAACTTTTTTATGGTCTTTATTGTAAAATTGTTGAGTTTTTTTTAATCTAGATCTTTTTTTATGATTTTTTTATTATGAAATTGTTGAGATTTTTAACTTGGAATTTTTTTTATGCTTTTTACACTGAAATTTTTGAGTTTTTTAACATGTAACTTTTGTTATGGTTTTTATAGCGAAATTGTTGAGTTTTTTAACTTAAAAATTTTGTTATGGTTTTTATAGTGAGATTGTCGAGTTTTTTAACCTGCAAATATTGTTATGGTTTTTATAGTGAAATTGTTGAGCTTTTTTAACTTGATACTTTAGTTATGGTCTTTATTGTGAAATTGTTATGTTTTATAACTTAGAAATTTTGTGTTGGTTTTTGTAGTGAAATTATTGAGTTTTATCACTTGGGACTTTTTTTTTATGGATTTTATAGTGAAATTGTTGAATTGTTTGACTTGGAACATCTATTATGGTTGTTATAGTGAAATTGTTGAGTTTTTTAATTTGAAATTTCTTTATGGTCTTTATTGTGAATTGTTTTGTTTTTTAACTTGGAACTTTTTTTGTGGTTTTTTATTATGAAATTGTTGAGATTTTTAACTTGTATCTTTTGCTATTGTTTTTACATTGAAACTATTGAGTTTTTTAACTTGTAACTTTCATTGTGGTTTTTATAACGAAATTGTCGAGTTTTTTAACTTGTAAATTTTGTTATGGTTTTTATAGTGAATATGTTGAGTTTTTTAACTTGATACTTTAGTTGTGTTTTTTATTGTGAAATTGTTAGGTTTTATAACTTGGAACTTTTGTTATTGTTTTCGTAGTGAAATTATTGAGTTTTATAACTTGGAATTTTTTTTATGGTTTTTATAGTGAAATTGTTGAATTTTTTGTCTTGGATCTTCTATTATGGTTTTTAAAGCGGAATTGTTGAGTTTTATATTTTGAAACTTTTTTATGGTCTTTATTGTGAAATTGTTATGTTTTTTTAACTTGGAACTTTTTTTAATGGTTTTTTATTATGAAATTGTTTAACTTGGAACTTTTGTTATGGTTTTTCATTGAAACTGTTGAGTTTCTTCACTTGTAACTTTGTTGTGGTTTTTATAGCGAAATTGTCGAGTTTTTTAACTTGCAAATTTTGTTATGGTTTTTATAGTGAAATTGTTGAGTTTTGTAACTTGATACTTTAGTTATGATTTTTATTGTGAAATTGATAATTTTTACAACTCGGGACTTTTGTTATGGTTTTTGTAGTGAAATTATTGAGTTTTATAACTTGGAACTTTTTTTATGGTTTTCATAGTGAAATTGTTGAATTTTTTGAATTGGAACTTCTATCATGGTTTTTATAGTGAAATTGTTGAGTTTTATATTTTGAAACTTTTTTATGGTCTTTATTGTGAAATTGTTGTGTTTGTTTAACTCGGAGCTTTTTTAATGGTTTTTTATTCTGAAATTGTTGAGATTTTTAACTTGGAACTTTTGTTATGGTTTTTACATTGAAACTGTAGATTTTTTTAACTTGAAACTTTTGATGTGGTTTTTATAGCGAAATTGTTGAGTTTTTTAACTTGCAAAATTTGTTAAGGTTTTTATAGTGAAATTTTTGAGTTTTTTAACTTGGAAATTCTGTTATGGTATTTATAATGAAATTGTTGAGCTTTTTTAACTTGATACTTTAGTTATGGTCTTTATTTTGAAATTGTTAAGTTTTATAACTTGGAACTTTGTTTATGGTTTTTGTAGAGAAATTATAGAGTTTTATAACTTGGAACTTTTTTTATGGTTTTTATGGTGAAAATGTTGAATTTTATGACTTGGAACTTCTATTAGGGTTTTTATAGTGAAATTGTTGAGTTTTTTAATTTGAAACTTTTTTATGGTCTTTATTGTAAAATTGTTGAGTTTTTTTTAATCTAGATCTTTTTTTATGATTTTTTTATTATGAAATTGTTGAGATTTTTAACTTGGAATTTTTTTTATGCTTTTTACACTGAAATTTTTGAGTTTTTTAACATGTAACTTTTGTTATGGTTTTTATAGCGAAATTGTTGAGTTTTTTAACTTAAAAATTTTGTTATGGTTTTTATAGTGAGATTGTCGAGTTTTTTAACCTGCAAATATTGTTATGGTTTTTATAGTGAAATTGTTGAGCTTTTTTAACTTGATACTTTAGTTATGGTCTTTATTGTGAAATTGTTATGTTTTATAACTTAGAAATTTTGTGTTGGTTTTTGTAGTGAAATTATTGAGTTTTATCACTTGGGACTTTTTTTTTATGGATTTTATAGTGAAATTGTTGAATTGTTTGACTTGGAACATCTATTATGGTTGTTATAGTGAAATTGTTGAGTTTTTTAATTTGAAATTTCTTTATGGTCTTTATTGTGAATTGTTTTGTTTTTTAACTTGGAACTTTTTTTGTGGTTTTTTATTATGAAATTGTTGAGATTTTTAACTTGTATCTTTTGCTATTGTTTTTACATTGAAACTATTGAGTTTTTTAACTTGTAACTTTCATTGTGGTTTTTATAACGAAATTGTCGAGTTTTTTAACTTGTAAATTTTGTTATGGTTTTTATAGTGAATATGTTGAGTTTTTTAACTTGATACTTTAGTTGTGTTTTTTATTGTGAAATTGTTAGGTTTTATAACTTGGAACTTTTGTTATTGTTTTCGTAGTGAAATTATTGAGTTTTATAACTTGGAATTTTTTTTATGGTTTTTATAGTGAAATTGTTGAATTTTTTGTCTTGGATCTTCTATTATGGTTTTTAAAGCGGAATTGTTGAGTTTTATATTTTGAAACTTTTTTATGGTCTTTATTGTGAAATTGTTATGTTTTTTTAACTTGGAACTTTTTTTAATGGTTTTTTATTATGAAATTGTTTAACTTGGAACTTTTGTTATGGTTTTTCATTGAAACTGTTGAGTTTCTTCACTTGTAACTTTGTTGTGGTTTTTATAGCGAAATTGTCGAGTTTTTTAACTTGCAAATTTTGTTATGGTTTTTATAGTGAAATTGTTGAGTTTTGTAACTTGATACTTTAGTTATGATTTTTATTGTGAAATTGATAATTTTTACAACTCGGGACTTTTGTTATGGTTTTTGTAGTGAAATTATTGAGTTTTATAACTTGGAACTTTTTTTATGGTTTTCATAGTGAAATTGTTGAATTTTTTGAATTGGAACTTCTATCATGGTTTTTATAGTGAAATTGTTGAGTTTTATATTTTGAAACTTTTTTATGGTCTTTATTGTGAAATTGTTGTGTTTGTTTAACTCGGAGCTTTTTTAATGGTTTTTTATTCTGAAATTGTTGAGATTTTTAACTTGGAACTTTTGTTATGGTTTTTACATTGAAACTGTAGATTTTTTTAACTTGAAACTTTTGATGTGGTTTTTATAGCGAAATTGTTGAGTTTTTTAACTTGCAAAATTTGTTAAGGTTTTTATAGTGAAATTTTTGAGTTTTTTAACTTGGAAATTCTGTTATGGTATTTATAATGAAATTGTTGAGCTTTTTTAACTTGATACTTTAGTTATGGTCTTTATTTTGAAATTGTTAAGTTTTATAACTTGGAACTTTGTTTATGGTTTTTGTAGAGAAATTATAGAGTTTTATAACTTGGAACTTTTTTTATGGTTTTTATGGTGAAAATGTTGAATTTTATGACTTGGAACTTCTATTAGGGTTTTTATAGTGAAATTGTTGAGTTTTTTAATTTGAAACTTTTTTATGGTCTTTATTGTAAAATTGTTGAGTTTTTTTTAATCTAGATCTTTTTTTATGATTTTTTTATTATGAAATTGTTGAGATTTTTAACTTGGAATTTTTTTTATGCTTTTTACACTGAAATTTTTGAGTTTTTTAACATGTAACTTTTGTTATGGTTTTTATAGCGAAATTGTTGAGTTTTTTAACTTAAAAATTTTGTTATGGTTTTTATAGTGAGATTGTCGAGTTTTTTAACCTGCAAATATTGTTATGGTTTTTATAGTGAAATTGTTGAGCTTTTTTAACTTGATACTTTAGTTATGGTCTTTATTGTGAAATTGTTATGTTTTATAACTTAGAAATTTTGTGTTGGTTTTTGTAGTGAAATTATTGAGTTTTATCACTTGGGACTTTTTTTTTATGGATTTTATAGTGAAATTGTTGAATTGTTTGACTTGGAACATCTATTATGGTTGTTATAGTGAAATTGTTGAGTTTTTTAATTTGAAATTTCTTTATGGTCTTTATTGTGAATTGTTTTGTTTTTTAACTTGGAACTTTTTTTGTGGTTTTTTATTATGAAATTGTTGAGATTTTTAACTTGTATCTTTTGCTATTGTTTTTACATTGAAACTATTGAGTTTTTTAACTTGTAACTTTCATTGTGGTTTTTATAACGAAATTGTCGAGTTTTTTAACTTGTAAATTTTGTTATGGTTTTTATAGTGAATATGTTGAGTTTTTTAACTTGATACTTTAGTTGTGTTTTTTATTGTGAAATTGTTAGGTTTTATAACTTGGAACTTTTGTTATTGTTTTCGTAGTGAAATTATTGAGTTTTATAACTTGGAATTTTTTTTTATGGTTTTTATAGTGAAATTGTTGAATTTTTTGTCTTGGATCTTCTATTATGGTTTTTAAAGCGGAATTGTTGAGTTTTATATTTTGAAACTTTTTTATGGTCTTTATTGTGAAATTGTTATGTTTTTTTAACTTGGAACTTTTTTTAATGGTTTTTTATTATGAAATTGTTTAACTTGGAACTTTTGTTATGGTTTTTCATTGAAACTGTTGAGTTTCTTCACTTGTAACTTTGTTGTGGTTTTTATAGCGAAATTGTCGAGTTTTTTAACTTGCAAATTTTGTTATGGTTTTTATAGTGAAATTGTTGAGTTTTGTAACTTGATACTTTAGTTATGATTTTTATTGTGAAATTGATAATTTTTACAACTCGGGACTTTTGTTATGGTTTTTGTAGTGAAATTATTGAGTTTTATAACTTGGAACTTTTTTTATGGTTTTCATAGTGAAATTGTTGAATTTTTTGAATTGGAACTTCTATCATGGTTTTTATAGTGAAATTGTTGAGTTTTATATTTTGAAACTTTTTTATGGTCTTTATTGTGAAATTGTTGTGTTTGTTTAACTCGGAGCTTTTTTAATGGTTTTTTATTCTGAAATTGTTGAGATTTTTAACTTGGAACTTTTGTTATGGTTTTTTACATTGAAACTGTAGATTTTTTTACCTTGAAACTTTTGATGTGGTTTTTATAGCGAAATTGTTGAGTTTTTTAACTTGCAAAATTTGTTAAGGTTTTTATAGTGAAATTTTTGAGTTTTTTAACTTGGAAATTCTGTTATGGTATTTATAATGAAATTGTTGAGCTTTTTTAACTTTATACTTTAGTTATGGTCTTTATTTTGAAATTGTTAAGTTTTATAACTTGGAACTTTGTTTATGGTTTTTGTAGAGAAATTATAGAGTTTTATAACTTGGAACTTTTTTTATGGTTTTTATGGTGAAAATGTTGAATTTTATGACTTGGAACTTCTATTAGGGTTTTTATAGTGAAATTGTTGAGTTTTTTAATTTGAAACTTTTTTATGGTCTTTATTGTAAAATTGTTGAGTTTTTTTTAATCTAGATCTTTTTTTATGATTTTTTTTATTATGAAATTGTTGAGATTTTTAACTTGGAATTTTTTTTATGCTTTTTACACTGAAATTTTTGAGTTTTTTAACATGTAACTTTTGTTATGGTTTTTATAGCGAAATTGTTGAGTTTTTTAACTTAAAAATTTTGTTATGGTTTTTATAGTGAGATTGTCGAGTTTTTAACCTGCAAATATTGTTATGGTTTTTATAGTGAAATTGTTGAGCTTTTTTAACTTGATACTTTAGTTATGGTCTTTATTGTGAAATTGTTATGTTTTATAACTTAGAAATTTTGTGTTGGTTTTTGTAGTGAAATTATTGAGTTTTATCACTTGGGACTTTTTTTTTATGGATTTTATAGTGAAATTGTTGAATTGTTTGACTTGGAACATCTATTATGGTTGTTATAGTGAAATTGTTGAGTTTTTTAATTTGAAATTTCTTTATGGTCTTTATTGTGAATTGTTTTGTTTTTTAACTTGGAACTTTTTTTGTGGTTTTTTATTATGAAATTGTTGAGATTTTTAACTTGTATCTTTTGCTATTGTTTTTACATTGAAACTATTGAGTTTTTTAACTTGTAACTTTCATTGTGGTTTTTATAACGAAATTGTCGAGTTTTTTAACTTGTAAATTTTGTTATGGTTTTTATAGTGAATATGTTGAGTTTTTTAACTTGATACTTTAGTTGTGTTTTTTATTGTGAAATTGTTAGGTTTTATAACTTGGAACTTTTGTTATTGTTTTCGTAGTGAAATTATTGAGTTTTATAACTTGGAATTTTTTTTATGGTTTTTATAGTGAAATTGTTGAATTTTTTGTCTTGGATCTTCTATTATGGTTTTTAAAGCGGAATTGTTGAGTTTTATATTTTGAAACTTTTTTATGGTCTTTATTGTGAAATTGTTATGTTTTTTTAACTTGGAACTTTTTTTAATGGTTTTTTATTATGAAATTGTTTAACTTGGAACTTTTGTTATGGTTTTTCATTGAAACTGTTGAGTTTCTTCACTTGTAACTTTGTTGTGGTTTTTATAGCGAAATTGTCGAGTTTTTTAACTTGCAAATTTTGTTATGGTTTTTATAGTGAAATTGTTGAGTTTTGTAACTTGATACTTTAGTTATGATTTTTATTGTGAAATTGATAATTTTTACAACTCGGGACTTTTGTTATGGTTTTTGTAGTGAAATTATTGAGTTTTATAACTTGGAACTTTTTTTATGGTTTTCATAGTGAAATTGTTGAATTTTTTGAATTGGAACTTCTATCATGGTTTTTATAGTGAAATTGTTGAGTTTTATATTTTGAAACTTTTTTATGGTCTTTATTGTGAAATTGTTGTGTTTGTTTAACTCGGAGCTTTTTTAATGGTTTTTTATTCTGAAATTGTTGAGATTTTTAACTTGGAACTTTTGTTATGGTTTTTACATTGAAACTGTAGATTTTTTTACCTTGAAACTTTTGATGTGGTTTTTATAGCGAAATTGTTGAGTTTTTTAACTTGCAAAATTTGTTAAGGTTTTTATAGTGAAATTTTTGAGTTTTTTAACTTGGAAATTCTGTTATGGTATTTATAATGAAATTGTTGAGCTTTTTTAACTTTATACTTTAGTTATGGTCTTTATTTTGAAATTCTTAAGTTTTATAACTTGGAAATTTGTTTATGGTTTTTGTAGAGAAATTATAGAGTTTTATAACTTGGAACTTTTTTTATGGTGAAAATGTTGAATTTTATGACTTGGAACTTCTATTAGGGTTTTTATAGTGAAATTGTTGAGTTTTTTAATTTGAAACTTTTTTATGGTCTTTATTGTAAAATTGTTGAGTTTTTTTTTAATCTAGATCTTTTTTTATGATTTTTTTATTATGAAATTGTTGAGATTTTTAACTTGGAATTTTTTTTATGCTTTTTACACTGAAATTTTTGAGTTTTATAACATGTAACTTTTGTTATGGTTTTTATAGCGAAATTGTTGAGTTTTTTAACTTAAAAATTTTGTTATGGTTTTTATAGTGAGATTGTCGAGTTTTTTAACTTGCAAATATTGTTATGGTTTTTATAGTGAAATTGTTGAGTTTTTTTAACTTGATACTTTAGTTATGGTCTTTATTGTGAAATTGTTAAGTTTTATAACTTAGAAATTTTGTTATGGTTTTTGTAGTGAAATTATTGAGTTTTATCACCAGGGACTTTTTTTTTATGGATTTTATAGTGAAATTGTTGAATTGTTTGACTTGGAACATCTATTATGGTTGTTATAGTGAAATTGTTGAGTTTTTTAATTTGAAATTTCTTTATGGTCTTTATTGTGAAATTGTTTTGTTTTTTAACTTGGAACTTTTTTTGTGGTTTTTTATTATGAAATTGTTGAGATTTTTAACTTGTATCTTTTGCTATTGTTTATACATTGAAACTATTGAGTTTTTTAACTTGCAACTTTCATTGTGGTTTTTATAACGAAATTGTCGAGTTTTTTAACTTGTAAATTTTGTTATGGTTTTTATAGTGAATATGTTGAGTTTTTTAACTTGATACTTTAGTTGTGTTTTTTATTGTGAAATTGTTAGGTTTTATAACTTGGAACTTTTGTTATTGTTTTCGTAGTGAAATTATTGAGTTTTATAACTTGGAATTTTTTTTATGGTTTTTATAGTGAAATTGTTGAATTTTTTGTCTTGGATCTTCTATTATGGTTTTTAAAGCGGAATTGTTGAGTTTTATATTTTGAAACTTTTTTATGGTCTTTATTGTGAAATTGTTATGTTTTTTTAACTTGGAACTTTTTTTAATGGTTTTTTATTATGAAATTGTTGAGATTTTTAACTTGGAACTTTTGTTATGGTTTTTCATTGAAACTGTTGAGTTTCTTCACTTGTAACTTTGTTGTGGTTTTTAGAGCGAAATTGTCGAGTTTTTTAACTTGTAAATTTTGTTATGGTTTTTATAGTGAATATGTTGAGTTTTTTAACTTGATACTTTAGTTGTGTTTTTTATTGTGAAATTGTTAGGTTTTATAACTTGGAACTTTTGTTATTGTTTTCGTAGTGAAATTATTGAGTTTTATAACTTGGAATTTTTTTTTATGGTTTTTATAGTGAAATTGTTGAATTTTTTGTCTTGGATCTTCTATTATGGTTTTTAAAGCGGAATTGTTGAGTTTTATATTTTGAAACTTTTTTATGGTCTTTATTGTGAAATTGTTGTGTTTGTTTAACTTGGAGCTTTTTTAATGGTTTTTTATTCTGAAATTGTTGAGATTTTTAACTTGGAACTTTTGTTATGGTTTTTACATTGAAACTGTAGATTTTTTTAACTTGAAACTTTTGATGTGGTTTTTATAGCGAAATTGTTGAGTTTTTTAACTTGCAAAATTTGTTAAGGTTTTTATAGTGAAATTTTTGAGTTTTTTAACTTGGAAATTCTGTTATGGTATTTATAATGAAATTGTTGAGCTTTTTTAACTTGATACTTTAGTTATGGTCTTTATTTTGAAATTGTTAAGTTTTATAACTTGGAACTTTGTTTATGGTTTTTGTAGAGAAATTATAGAGTTTTATAACTTGGAACTTTTTTTATGGTGAAAATGTTGAATTTTATGACTTGGAACTTCTATTAGGGTTTTTATAGTGAAATTGTTGAGTTTTTTAATTTGAAACTTTTTTATGGTCTTTATTGTAAAATTGTTGAGTTTTTTTTAATCTAGATCTTTTTTTATGATTTTTTTATTATGAAATTGTTGAGATTTTTAACTTGGAATTTTTTTTATGCTTTTTACACTGAAATTTTTGAGTTTTTTAACATGTAACTTTTGTTATGGTTTTTATAGCGAAATTGTTGAGTTTTTTAACTTAAAAATTTTGTTATGGTTTTTATAGTGAGATTGTCGAGTTTTTTAACTTGCAAATATTGTTATGGTTTTTATAGTGAAATTGTTGAGTTTTTTTAACTTGATACTTTAGTTATGGTCTTTATTGTGAAATTGTTAAGTTTTATAACTTAGAAATTTTGTTATGGTTTTTGTAGTGAAATTATTGAGTTTTATCACTTGGGACTTTTTTTTTTATGGTTTTTATAGTGAAATTGTTGAATTTTTTGTCTTGGATCTTCTATTATGGTTTTTAAAGCGGAATTGTTGAGTTTTATATTTTGAAACTTTTTTATGGTCTTTATTGTGAAATTGTTATGTTTTTTTAACTTGGAACTTTTTTTAATGGTTTTTTATTATGAAATTGTTGAGATTTTTAACTTGTATCTTTTGCTATTGTTTATACATTGAAACTATTGAGTTTCTTCACTTGTAACTTTGTTGTGGTTTTTATAACGAAATTGTCGAGTTTTTTAACTTGCAAATTTTGTTATGGTTTTTATAGTGAATATGTTGAGTTTTGTAACTTGATACTTTAGTTGTGTTTTTTATTGTGAAATTGTTAGGTTTTATAACTTGGAACTTTTGTTATTGTTTTCGTAGTGAAATTATTGAGTTTTATAACTTGGAATTTTTTTTATGGTTTTTATAGTGAAATTGTTGAATTTTTTGTCTTGGATCTTCTATTATGGTTTTTAAAGTGAAATTGTTGAGTTTTATATTTTGAAACTTTTTTATGGTCTTTATTGTGAAATTGTTGTGTTTGTTTAACTTGGAGCTTTTTTAATGGTTTTTTATTCTGAAATTGTTGAGATTTTTAACTTGGAACTTTTGTTATGGTTTTTACATTGAAACTGTAGATTTTTTTAACTTGAAACTTTTGATGTGGTTTTTATAGCGAAATTGTTGAGTTTTTTAACTTGCAAAATTTGTTAAGGTTTTTATAGTGAAATTTTTGAGTTTTTTAACTTGGAAATTCTGTTATGGTATTTATAATGAAATTGTTGAGCTTTTTTAACTTGATACTTTAGTTATGGTCTTTATTTTGAAATTGTTAAGTTTTATAACTTGGAACTTTGTTTATGGTTTTTGTAGAGAAATTATAGAGTTTTATAACTTGGAACTTTTTTTATGGTGAAAATGTTGAATTTTATGACTTGGAACTTCTATTAGGGTTTTTATAGTGAAATTGTTGAGTTTTTTAATTTGAAACTTTTTTATGGTCTTTATTGTAAAATTGTTGAGTTTTTTTTAATCTAGATCTTTTTTTATGATTTTTTTATTATGAAATTGTTGAGATTTTTAACTTGGAATTTTTTTTATGCTTTTTACACTGAAATTTTTGAGTTTTTTAACATGTAACTTTTGTTATGGTTTTTATAGCGAAATTGTTGAGTTTTTTAACTTAAAAATTTTGTTATGGTTTTTATAGTGAGATTGTCGAGTTTTTTAACTTGCAAATATTGTTATGGTTTTTATAGTGAAATTGTTGAGTTTTTTTAACTTGATACTTTAGTTATGGTCTTTATTGTGAAATTGTTAAGTTTTATAACTTAGAAATTTTGTTATGGTTTTTGTAGTGAAATTATTGAGTTTTATCACTTGGGACTTTTTTTTTTATGGATTTTATAGTGAAATTGTTGAATTGTTTGACTTGGAACATCTATTATGGTTGTTATAGTGAAATTGTTGAGTTTTTTAATTTGAAATTTCTTTATGGTCTTTATTGTGAAATTGTTTTGTTTTTTAACTTGGAACTTTTTTTGTGGTTTTTTATTATGAAATTGTTGAGATTTTTAACTTGTATCTTTTGCTATTGTTTATACATTGAAACTATTGAGTTTTTTAACTTGTAACTTTCATTGTGGTTTTTATAACGAAATTGTCGAGTTTTTTAACTTGTAAATTTTGTTATGGTTTTTATAGTGAATATGTTGAGTTTTTTAACTTGATACTTTAGTTGTGTTTTTTATTGTGAAATTGTTAGGTTTTATAACTTGGAACTTTTGTTATTGTTTTCGTAGTGAAATTATTGAGTTTTATAACTTGGAATTTTTTTTTATGGTTTTTATAGTGAAATTGTTGAATTTTTTGTCTTGGATCTTCTATTATGGTTTTTAAAGCGGAATTGTTGAGTTTTATATTTTGAAACTTTTTTATGGTCTTTATTGTGAAATTGTTGTGTTTGTTTAACTTGGAGCTTTTTTAATGGTTTTTTATTCTGAAATTGTTGAGATTTTTAACTTGGAACTTTTGTTATGGTTTTTACATTGAAACTGTAGATTTTTTTAACTTGAAACTTTTGATGTGGTTTTTATAGCGAAATTGTTGAGTTTTTTAACTTGCAAAATTTGTTAAGGTTTTTATAGTGAAATTTTTGAGTTTTTTAACTTGGAAATTCTGTTATGGTATTTATAATGAAATTGTTGAGCTTTTTTAACTTGATACTTTAGTTATGGTCTTTATTTTGAAATTGTTAAGTTTTATAACTTGGAACTTTGTTTATGGTTTTTGTAGAGAAATTATAGAGTTTTATAACTTGGAACTTTTTTTATGGTGAAAATGTTGAATTTTATGACTTGGAACTTCTATTAGGGTTTTTATAGTGAAATTGTTGAGTTTTTTAATTTGAAACTTTTTTATGGTCTTTATTGTAAAATTGTTGAGTTTTTTTTAATCTAGATCTTTTTTTATGATTTTTTTATTATGAAATTGTTGAGATTTTTAACTTGGAATTTTTTTTATGCTTTTTACACTGAAATTTTTGAGTTTTTTAACATGTAACTTTTGTTATGGTTTTTATAGCGAAATTGTTGAGTTTTTTAACTTAAAAATTTTGTTATGGTTTTTATAGTGAGATTGTCGAGTTTTTTAACTTGCAAATATTGTTATGGTTTTTATAGTGAAATTGTTGAGTTTTTTTAACTTGATACTTTAGTTATGGTCTTTATTGTGAAATTGTTAAGTTTTATAACTTAGAAATTTTGTTATGGTTTTTGTAGTGAAATTATTGAGTTTTATCACTTGGGACTTTTTTTTTTATGGATTTTATAGTGAAATTGTTGAATTGTTTGACTTGGAACATCTATTATGGTTGTTATAGTGAAATTGTTGAGTTTTTTAATTTGAAATTTCTTTATGGTCTTTATTGTGAAATTGTTTTGTTTTTTAACTTGGAACTTTTTTTGTGGTTTTTTATTATGAAATTGTTGAGATTTTTAACTTGTATCTTTTGCTATTGTTTATACATTGAAACTATTGAGTTTTTTAACTTGTAACTTTCATTGTGGTTTTTATAACGAAATTGTCGAGTTTTTTAACTTGTAAATTTTGTTATGGTTTTTATAGTGAATATGTTGAGTTTTTTAACTTGATACTTTAGTTGTGTTTTTTATTGTGAAATTGTTAGGTTTTATAACTTGGTACTTTTGTTATTGTTTTCGCAGTGAAATTATTGAGTTTTATAACTTGGAATTTTTTTATGGTTTTTATAGTGAAATTGTTGAATTTTTTGTCTTGGATCTTCTATTATGGTTTTTAAAGCGGAATTGTTGAGTTTTATATTTTGAAACTTTTTTATGGTCTTTATTGTGAAATTGTTATGTTTTTTTAACTTGGAACTTTTTTTAATGGTTTTTTCTTATGAAATTGTTGAGATTTTTAACTTGGAACTTTTGTTATGGTTTTTCATTGAAACTGTTGAGTTTCTTCACTTGTAACTTTGTTGTGGTTTTTATAGCGAAATTGTCGAGTTTTTTAACTTGCAAATTTTGTTATGGTTTTTATAGTGAAATTGTTGAGTTTTGTAACTTGATACTTTAGTTATGATTTTTATTGTGAAATTGATAACTTTTACAACTCGGGACTTTTGTTATGGTTTTTGTAGTGAAATTATTGAGTTTTATAACTTGGAACTTTTTTTATGGTTTTCATAGTGAAATTGTTGAATTTTTTGAATTGGAACTTCTATCATGGTTTTTATAGTGAAATTGTTGAGTTTTATATTTTGAAACTTTTTTATGGTCTTTATTGTGAAATTGTTGTGTTTGTTTAACTTGGAGCTTTTTTAATGGTTTTTTATTCTGAAATTGTTGAGATTTTTAACTTGGAACTTTTGTTATGGTTTTTACATTGAAACTGTAGATTTTTTTAACTTGAAACTTTTGATGTGGTTTTTATAGCGAAATTGTTGAGTTTTTTAACTTGCAAAATTTGTTAAGGTTTTTATAGTGAAATTTTTGAGTTTTTTAACTTGGAAATTCTGTTATGGTATTTATAATGAAATTGTTGAGCTTTTTTAACTTGATACTTTAGTTATGGTCTTTATTTTGAAATTGTTAAGTTTTATAACTTGGAACTTTGTTTATGGTTTTTGTAGAGAAATTATAGAGTTTTATAACTTGGAACTTTTTTTATGGTGAAAATGTTGAATTTTATGACTTGGAACTTCTATTAGGTTTTTTATAGTGAAATTGTTGAGTTTTTTAATTTGAAACTTTTTTATGGTCTTTATTGTAAAATTGTTGAGTTTTTTTTAATCTAGATCTTTTTTTATGATTTTTTTATTATGAAATTGTTGAGATTTTTAACTTGGAATTTTTTTTATGCTTTTTACACTGAAATTTTTGAGTTTTTTAACATGTAACTTTTGTTATGGTTTTTATAGCGAAATTGTTGAGTTTTTTAACTTAAAAATTTTGTTATGGTTTTTATAGTGAGATTGTCGAGTTTTTTAACTTGCAAATATTGTTATGGTTTTTATAGTGAAATTGTTGAGTTTTTTTAACTTGATACTTTAGTTATGGTCTTTATTGTGAAATTGTTAAGTTTTATAACTTAGAAATTTTGTATGGTTTTTGTAGTGAAATTATTGAGTTTTATCACTTGGGACTTTTTTTTTTATGGATTTTATAGTGAAATTGTTGAATTGTTTGACTTGGAACATCTATTATGGTTGTTATAGTGAAATTGTTGAGTTTTTTAATTTGAAATTTCTTTATGGTCTTTATTGTGAAATTGTTTTGTTTTTTAACTTGGAACTTTTTTTGTGGTTTTTTATTATGAAATTGTTGAGATTTTTAACTTGTATCTTTTGCTATTGTTTATACATTGAAACTATTGAGTTTTTTAACTTGTAACTTTCATTGTGGTTTTTATAACGAAATTGTCGAGTTTTTTAACTTGTAAATTTTGTTATGGTTTTTATAGTGAATATGTTGAGTTTTTTAACTTGATACTTTAGTTGTGTTTTTTATTGTGAAATTGTTAGGTTTTATAACTTGGTACTTTTGTTATTGTTTTCGCAGTGAAATTATTGAGTTTTATAACTTGGAATTTTTTTATGGTTTTTATAGTGAAATTGTTGAATTTTTTGTCTTGGATCTTCTATTATGGTTTTTAAAGCGGAATTGTTGAGTTTTATATTTTGAAACTTTTTTATGGTCTTTATTGTGAAATTGTTATGTTTTTTTAACTTGGAACTTTTTTTAATGGTTTTTTCTTATGAAATTGTTGAGATTTTTAACTTGGAACTTTTGTTATGGTTTTTCATTGAAACTGTTGAGTTTCTTCACTTGTAACTTTGTTGTGGTTTTTATAGCGAAATTGTCGAGTTTTTTAACTTGCAAATTTTGTTATGGTTTTTATAGTGAAATTGTTGAGTTTTGTAACTTGATACTTTAGTTATGATTTTTATTGTGAAATTGATAACTTTTACAACTCGGGACTTTTGTTATGGTTTTTGTAGTGAAATTATTGAGTTTTATAACTTGGAACTTTTTTTATGGTTTTCATAGTGAAATTGTTGAATTTTTTGAATTGGAACTTCTATCATGGTTTTTATAGTGAAATTGTTGAGTTTTATATTTTGAAACTTTTTTATGGTCTTTATTGTGAAATTGTTGTGTTTGTTTAACTTGGAGCTTTTTTAATGGTTTTTTATTCTGAAATTGTTGAGATTTTTAACTTGGAACTTTTGTTATGGTTTTTACATTGAAACTGTAGATTTTTTTAACTTGAAACTTTTGATGTGGTTTTTATAGCGAAATTGTTGAGTTTTTTAACTTGCAAAATTTGTTAAGGTTTTTATAGTGAAATTTTTGAGTTTTTTAACTTGGAAATTCTGTTATGGTATTTATAATGAAATTGTTGAGCTTTTTTAACTTGATACTTTAGTTATGGTCTTTATTTTGAAATTGTTAAGTTTTATAACTTGGAACTTTGTTTATGGTTTTTGTAGAGAAATTATAGAGTTTTATAACTTGGAACTTTTTTTATGGTGAAAATGTTGAATTTTATGACTTGGAACTTCTATTAGGTTTTTTATAGTGAAATTGTTGAGTTTTTTAATTTGAAACTTTTTTATGGTCTTTATTGTAAAATTGTTGAGTTTTTTTTAATCTAGATCTTTTTTTATGATTTTTTTATTATGAAATTGTTGAGATTTTTAACTTGGAATTTTTTTTATGCTTTTTACACTGAAATTTTTGAGTTTTTTAACATGTAACTTTTGTTATGGTTTTTATAGCGAAATTGTTGAGTTTTTTAACTTAAAAATTTTGTTATGGTTTTTATAGTGAGATTGTCGAGTTTTTTAACTTGCAAATATTGTTATGGTTTTTATAGTGAAATTGTTGAGTTTTTTTAACTTGATACTTTAGTTATGGTCTTTATTGTGAAATTGTTAAGTTTTATAACTTAGAAATTTTGTTATGGTTTTTGTAGTGAAATTATTGAGTTTTATCACTTGGGACTTTTTTTTTTATGGTTTTTATAGTGAAATTGTTGAATTTTTTGTCTTGGATCTTCTATTATGGTTTTTAAAGCGGAATTGTTGAGTTTTATATTTTGAAACTTTTTTATGGTCTTTATTGTGAAATTGTTATGTTTTTTTAACTTGGAACTTTTTTTAATGGTTTTTTATTATGAAATTGTTGAGATTTTTAACTTGTATCTTTTGCTATTGTTTATACATTGAAACTATTGAGTTTCTTCACTTGTAACTTTGTTGTGGTTTTTATAACGAAATTGTCGAGTTTTTTAACTTGTAAATTTTGTTATGGTTTTTATAGTGAATATGTTGAGTTTTGTAACTTGATACTTTAGTTGTGTTTTTTATTGTGAAATTGTTAGGTTTTATAACTTGGAACTTTTGTTATTGTTTTCGTAGTGAAATTATTGAGTTTTATGACTTGGAATTTTTTTTATGGTTTTTATAGTGAAATTGTTGAATTTTTTGTCTTGGATCTTCTATTATGGTTTTTAAAGTGAAATTGTTGAGTTTTATATTTTGAAACTTTTTTATGGTCTTTATTGTGAAATTGTTGTGTTTGTTTAACTTGGAGCTTTTTTAATGGTTTTTTATTCTGAAATTGTTGAGATTTTTAACTTGGAACTTTTGTTATGGTTTTTACATTGAAACAGTAGATTTTTTTAACTTGAAACTTTTGATGTGGTTTTTATAGCGAAATTGTTGAGTTTTTTAACTTGCAAAATTTGTTAAGGTTTTTATAGTGAAATTTTTGAGTTTTTTAACTTGGAAATTCTGTTATGGTATTTATAATGAAATTGTTGAGCTTTTTTAACTTGATACTTTAGTTATGGTCTTTATTTTGAAATTGTTAAGTTTTATAACTTGGAACTTTGTTTATGGTTTTTGTAGAGAAATTATAGAGTTTTATAACTTGGAACTTTTTTTATGGTGAAAATGTTGAATTTTATGACTTGGAACTTCTATTAGGTTTTTTATAGTGAAATTGTTGAGTTTTTTAATTTGAAACTTTTTTATGGTCTTTATTGTAAAATTGTTGAGTTTTTTTTAATCTAGATCTTTTTTTATGATTTTTTTATTATGAAATTGTTGAGATTTTTAACTTGGAATTTTTTTTATGCTTTTTACACTGAAATTTTTGAGTTTTTTAACATGTAACTTTTGTTATGGTTTTTATAGCGAAATTGTTGAGTTTTTTAACTTAAAAATTTTGTTATGGTTTTTATAGTGAGATTGTCGAGTTTTTTAACTTGCAAATATTGTTATGGTTTTTATAGTGAAATTGTTGAGTTTTTTTAACTTGATACTTTAGTTATGGTCTTTATTGTGAAATTGTTAAGTTTTATAACTTAGAAATTTTGTATGGTTTTTGTAGTGAAATTATTGAGTTTTATCACTTGGGACTTTTTTTTTTATGGATTTTATAGTGAAATTGTTGAATTGTTTGACTTGGAACATCTATTATGGTTGTTATAGTGAAATTGTTGAGTTTTTTAATTTGAAATTTCTTTATGGTCTTTATTGTGAAATTGTTTTGTTTTTTAACTTGGAACTTTTTTTGTGGTTTTTTATTATGAAATTGTTGAGATTTTTAACTTGTATCTTTTGCTATTGTTTATACATTGAAACTATTGAGTTTTTTAACTTGTAACTTTCATTGTGGTTTTTATAACGAAATTGTCGAGTTTTTTAACTTGTAAATTTTGTTATGGTTTTTATAGTGAATATGTTGAGTTTTTTAACTTGATACTTTAGTTGTGTTTTTTATTGTGAAATTGTTAGGTTTTATAACTTGGTACTTTTGTTATTGTTTTCGCAGTGAAATTATTGAGTTTTATAACTTGGAATTTTTTTATGGTTTTTATAGTGAAATTGTTGAATTTTTTGTCTTGGATCTTCTATTATGGTTTTTAAAGCGGAATTGTTGAGTTTTATATTTTGAAACTTTTTTATGGTCTTTATTGTGAAATTGTTATGTTTTTTTAACTTGGAACTTTTTTTAATGGTTTTTTCTTATGAAATTGTTGAGATTTTTAACTTGGAACTTTTGTTATGGTTTTTCATTGAAACTGTTGAGTTTCTTCACTTGTAACTTTGTTGTGGTTTTTATAGCGAAATTGTCGAGTTTTTTAACTTGCAAATTTTGTTATGGTTTTTATAGTGAAATTGTTGAGTTTTGTAACTTGATACTTTAGTTATGATTTTTATTGTGAAATTGATAACTTTTACAACTCGGGACTTTTGTTATGGTTTTTGTAGTGAAATTATTGAGTTTTATAACTTGGAACTTTTTTTATGGTTTTCATAGTGAAATTGTTGAATTTTTTGAATTGGAACTTCTATCATGGTTTTTATAGTGAAATTGTTGAGTTTTATATTTTGAAACTTTTTTATGGTCTTTATTGTGAAATTGTTGTGTTTGTTTAACTTGGAGCTTTTTTAATGGTTTTTTATTCTGAAATTGTTGAGATTTTTAACTTGGAACTTTTGTTATGGTTTTTACATTGAAACTGTAGATTTTTTTAACTTGAAACTTTTGATGTGGTTTTTATAGCGAAATTGTTGAGTTTTTTAACTTGCAAAATTTGTTAAGGTTTTTATAGTGAAATTTTTGAGTTTTTTAACTTGGAAATTCTGTTATGGTATTTATAATGAAATTGTTGAGCTTTTTTAACTTGATACTTTAGTTATGGTCTTTATTTTGAAATTGTTAAGTTTTATAACTTGGAACTTTGTTTATGGTTTTTGTAGAGAAATTATAGAGTTTTATAACTTGGAACTTTTTTTATGGTGAAAATGTTGAATTTTATGACTTGGAACTTCTATTAGGTTTTTTATAGTGAAATTGTTGAGTTTTTTAATTTGAAACTTTTTTATGGTCTTTATTGTAAAATTGTTGAGTTTTTTTTAATCTAGATCTTTTTTTATGATTTTTTTATTATGAAATTGTTGAGATTTTTAACTTGGAATTTTTTTTATGCTTTTTACACTGAAATTTTTGAGTTTTTTAACATGTAACTTTTGTTATGGTTTTTATAGCGAAATTGTTGAGTTTTTTAACTTAAAAATTTTGTTATGGTTTTTATAGTGAGATTGTCGAGTTTTTTAACTTGCAAATATTGTTATGGTTTTTATAGTGAAATTGTTGAGTTTTTTTAACTTGATACTTTAGTTATGGTCTTTATTGTGAAATTGTTAAGTTTTATAACTTAGAAATTTTGTTATGGTTTTTGTAGTGAAATTATTGAGTTTTATCACTTGGGACTTTTTTTTTTATGGTTTTTATAGTGAAATTGTTGAATTTTTTGTCTTGGATCTTCTATTATGGTTTTTAAAGCGGAATTGTTGAGTTTTATATTTTGAAACTTTTTTATGGTCTTTATTGTGAAATTGTTATGTTTTTTTAACTTGGAACTTTTTTTAATGGTTTTTTATTATGAAATTGTTGAGATTTTTAACTTGTATCTTTTGCTATTGTTTATACATTGAAACTATTGAGTTTCTTCACTTGTAACTTTGTTGTGGTTTTTATAACGAAATTGTCGAGTTTTTTAACTTGTAAATTTTGTTATGGTTTTTATAGTGAATATGTTGAGTTTTGTAACTTGATACTTTAGTTGTGTTTTTTATTGTGAAATTGTTAGGTTTTATAACTTGGAACTTTTGTTATTGTTTTCGTAGTGAAATTATTGAGTTTTATGACTTGGAATTTTTTTTATGGTTTTTATAGTGAAATTGTTGAATTTTTTGTCTTGGATCTTCTATTATGGTTTTTAAAGTGAAATTGTTGAGTTTTATATTTTGAAACTTTTTTATGGTCTTTATTGTGAAATTGTTGTGTTTGTTTAACTTGGAGCTTTTTTAATGGTTTTTTATTCTGAAATTGTTGAGATTTTTAACTTGGAACTTTTGTTATGGTTTTTACATTGAAACTGTAGATTTTTTTAACTTGAAACTTTTGATGTGGTTTTTATAGCGAAATTGTTGAGTTTTTTAACTTGCAAAATTTGTTAAGGTTTTTATAGTGAAATTTTTGAGTTTTTTAACTTGGAAATTCTGTTATGGTATTTATAATGAAATTGTTGAGCTTTTTTAACTTGATACTTTAGTTATGGTCTTTATTTTGAAATTGTTAAGTTTTATAACTTGGAACTTTGTTTATGGTTTTTGTAGAGAAATTATAGAGTTTTATAACTTGGAACTTTTTTTATGGTGAAAATGTTGAATTTTATGACTTGGAACTTCTATTAGGGTTTTTATAGTGAAATTGTTGAGTTTTTTAATTTGAAACTTTTTTATGGTCTTTATTGTAAAATTGTTGAGTTTTTTTTTATCTAGATCTTTTTTTATGATTTTTTTATTATGAAATTGTTGAGATTTTTAACTTGGAATTTTTTTTATGCTTTTTACACTGAAATTTTTGAGTTTTTTAACATGTAACTTTTGTTATGGTTTTTATAGCGAAATTGTTGAGTTTTTTAACTTAAAAATTTTGTTATGGTTTTTATAGTGAGATTGTCGAGTTTTTTAACTTGCAAATATTGTTATGGTTTTTATAGTGAAATTGTTGAGTTTTTTTAACTTGATACTTTAGTTATGGTCTTTATTGTGAAATTGTTAAGTTTTATAACTTAGAAATTTTGTATGGTTTTTGTAGTGAAATTATTGAGTTTTATCACTTGGGACTTTTTTTTTTATGGATTTTATAGTGAAATTGTTGAATTGTTTGACTTGGAACATCTATTATGGTTGTTATAGTGAAATTGTTGAGTTTTTTAATTTGAAATTTCTTTATGGTCTTTATTGTGAAATTGTTTTGTTTTTTAACTTGGAACTTTTTTTGTGGTTTTTTATTATGAAATTGTTGAGATTTTTAACTTGTATCTTTTGCTATTGTTTATACATTGAAACTATTGAGTTTTTTAACTTGTAACTTTCATTGTGGTTTTTATAACGAAATTGTCGAGTTTTTTAACTTGTAAATTTTGTTATGGTTTTTATAGTGAATATGTTGAGTTTTTTAACTTGATACTTTAGTTGTGTTTTTTATTGTGAAATTGTTAGGTTTTATAACTTGGTACTTTTGTTATTGTTTTCGCAGTGAAATTATTGAGTTTTATAACTTGGAATTTTTTTATGGTTTTTATAGTGAAATTGTTGAATTTTTTGTCTTGGATCTTCTATTATGGTTTTTAAAGCGGAATTGTTGAGTTTTATATTTTGAAACTTTTTTATGGTCTTTATTGTGAAATTGTTATGTTTTTTTAACTTGGAACTTTTTTTAATGGTTTTTTATTATGAAATTGTTGAGATTTTTAACTTGGAACTTTTGTTATGGTTTTTCATTGAAACTGTTGAGTTTCTTCACTTGTAACTTTGTTGTGGTTTTTATAGCGAAATTGTCGAGTTTTTTAACTTGCAAATTTTGTTATGGTTTTTATAGTGAAATTGTTGAGTTTTGTAACTTGATACTTTAGTTATGATTTTTATTGTGAAATTGATAACTTTTACAACTCGGGACTTTTGTTATGGTTTTTGTAGTGAAATTATTGAGTTTTATAACTTGGAACTTTTTTTATGGTTTTCATAGTGAAATTGTTGAATTTTTTGAATTGGAACTTCTATCATGGTTTTTATAGTGAAATTGTTGAGTTTTATATTTTGAAACTTTTTTATGGTCTTTATTGTGAAATTGTTGTGTTTGTTTAACTTGGAGCTTTTTTAATGGTTTTTTATTCTGAAATTGTTGAGATTTTTAACTTGGAACTTTTGTTATGGTTTTTACATTGAAACTGTAGATTTTTTTAACTTGAAACTTTTGATGTGGTTTTTATAGCGAAATTGTTGAGTTTTTTAACTTGCAAAATTTGTTAAGGTTTTTATAGTGAAATTTTTGAGTTTTTTAACTTGGAAATTCTGTTATGGTATTTATAATGAAATTGTTGAGCTTTTTTAACTTGATACTTTAGTTATGGTCTTTATTTTGAAATTGTTAAGTTTTATAACTTGGAACTTTGTTTATGGTTTTTGTAGAGAAATTATAGAGGTTTATAACTTGGAACTTTTTTTATGGTGAAAATGTTGAATTTTATGACTTGGAACTTCTATTAGGTTTTTTATAGTGAAATTGTTGAGTTTTTTAATTTGAAACTTTTTTATGGTCTTTATTGTAAAATTGTTGAGTTTTTTTTAATCTAGATCTTTTTTTATGATTTTTTTATTATGAAATTGTTGAGATTTTTAACTTGGAATTTTTTTTATGCTTTTTACACTGAAATTTTTGAGTTTTTTAACATGTAACTTTTGTTATGGTTTTTATAGCGAAATTGTTGAGTTTTTTAACTTAAAAATTTTGTTATGGTTTTTATAGTGAGATTGTCGAGTTTTTTAACTTGCAAATATTGTTATGGTTTTTATAGTGAAATTGTTGAGTTTTTTTAACTTGATACTTTAGTTATGGTCTTCATTGTGAAATTGTTAAGTTTTATAACTTAGAAATTTTGTTATGGTTTTCGTAGTGAAATTATTGAGTTTTATCACTTGGGACTTTTTTTTTTATGGATTTTATAGTGAAATTGTTGAATTGTTTGACTTGGAACATCTATTATGGTTGTTATAGTGAAATTGTTGAGTTTTTTAATTTGAAATTTCTTTATGGTCTTTATTGTGAAATTGTTTTGTTTTTTAACTTGGAACTTTTTTTGTGGTTTTTTATTATGAAATTGTTGAGATTTTTAACTTGTATCTTTTGCTATTGTTTATACATTGAAACTATTGAGTTTTTTAACTTGTAACTTTCATTGTGGTTTTTATAACGAAATTGTCGAGTTTTTTAACTTGTAAATTTTGTTATGGTTTTTATAGTGAATATGTTGAGTTTTTTAACTTGATACTTTAGTTGTGTTTTTTATTGTGAAATTGTTAGGTTTTATAACTTGGTACTTTTGTTATTGTTTTCGCAGTGAAATTATTGAGTTTTATAACTTGGAATTTTTTTATGGTTTTTATAGTGAAATTGTTGAATTTTTTGTCTTGGATCTTCTATTATGGTTTTTAAAGCGGAATTGTTGAGTTTTATATTTTGAAACTTTTTTATGGTCTTTATTGTGAAATTGTTATGTTTTTTTAACTTGGAACTTTTTTTAATGGTTTTTTATTATGAAATTGTTGAGATTTTTAACTTGGAACTTTTGTTATGGTTTTTCATTGAAACTGTTGAGTTTCTTCACTTGTAACTTTGTTGTGGTTTTTATAGCGAAATTGTCGAGTTTTTTAACTTGCAAATTTTGTTATGGTTTTTATAGTGAAATTGTTGAGTTTTGTAACTTGATACTTTAGTTATGATTTTTATTGTGAAATTGATAACTTTTACAACTCGGGACTTTTGTTATGGTTTTTGTAGTGAAATTATTGAGTTTTATAACTTGGAACTTTTTTTATGGTTTTCATAGTGAAATTGTTGAATTTTTTGAATTGGAACTTCTATCATGGTTTTTATAGTGAAATTGTTGAGTTTTATATTTTGAAACTTTTTTATGGTCTTTATTGTGAAATTGTTGTGTTTGTTTAACTTGGAGCTTTTTTAATGGTTTTTTATTCTGAAATTGTTGAGATTTTTAACTTGGAACTTTTGTTATGGTTTTTACATTGAAACTGTAGATTTTTTTAACTTGAAACTTTTGATGTGGTTTTTATAGCGAAATTGTTGAGTTTTTTAACTTGCAAAATTTGTTAAGGTTTTTATAGTGAAATTTTTGAGTTTTTTAACTTGGAAATTCTGTTATGGTATTTATAATGAAATTGTTGAGCTTTTTTAACTTGATACTTTAGTTATGGTCTTTATTTTGAAATTGTTAAGTTTTATAACTTGGAACTTTGTTTATGGTTTTTGTAGAGAAATTATAGAGGTTTATAACTTGGAACTTTTTTTATGGTGAAAATGTTGAATTTTATGACTTGGAACTTCTATTAGGTTTTTTATAGTGAAATTGTTGAGTTTTTTAATTTGAAACTTTTTTATGGTCTTTATTGTAAAATTGTTGAGTTTTTTTTAATCTAGATCTTTTTTTATGATTTTTTTATTATGAAATTGTTGAGATTTTTAACTTGGAATTTTTTTTATGCTTTTTACACTGAAATTTTTGAGTTTTTTAACATGTAACTTTTGTTATGGTTTTTATAGCGAAATTGTTGAGTTTTTTAACTTAAAAATTTTGTTATGGTTTTTATAGTGAGATTGTCGAGTTTTTTAACTTGCAAATATTGTTATGGTTTTTATAGTGAAATTGTTGAGTTTTTTTAACTTGATACTTTAGTTATGGTCTTCATTGTGAAATTGTTAAGTTTTATAACTTAGAAATTTTGTTATGGTTTTCGTAGTGAAATTATTGAGTTTTATCACTTGGGACTTTTTTTTTTATGGATTTTATAGTGAAATTGTTGAATTGTTTGACTTGGAACATCTATTATGGTTGTTATAGTGAAATTGTTGAGTTTTTTAATTTGAAATTTCTTTATGGTCTTTATTGTGAAATTGTTTTGTTTTTTAACTTGGAACTTTTTTTGTGGTTTTTTATTATGAAATTGTTGAGATTTTTAACTTGTATCTTTTGCTATTGTTTATACATTGAAACTATTGAGTTTTTTAACTTGTAACTTTCATTGTGGTTTTTATAACGAAATTGTCGAGTTTTTTAACTTGTAAATTTTGTTATGGTTTTTATAGTGAATATGTTGAGTTTTTTAACTTGATACTTTAGTTGTGTTTTTTATTGTGAAATTGTTAGGTTTTATAACTTGGTACTTTTGTTATTGTTTTCGCAGTGAAATTATTGAGTTTTATAACTTGGAATTTTTTTATGGTTTTTATAGTGAAATTGTTGAATTTTTTGTCTTGGATCTTCTATTATGGTTTTTAAAGCGGAATTGTTGAGTTTTATATTTTGAAACTTTTTTATGGTCTTTATTGTGAAATTGTTATGTTTTTTTAACTTGGAACTTTTTTTAATGGTTTTTTATTATGAAATTGTTGAGATTTTTAACTTGGAACTTTTGTTATGGTTTTTCATTGAAACTGTTGAGTTTCTTCACTTGTAACTTTGTTGTGGTTTTTATAGCGAAATTGTCGAGTTTTTTAACTTGCAAATTTTGTTATGGTTTTTATAGTGAAATTGTTGAGTTTTGTAACTTGATACTTTAGTTATGATTTTTATTGTGAAATTGATAACTTTTACAACTCGGGACTTTTGTTATGGTTTTTGTAGTGAAATTATTGAGTTTTATAACTTGGAACTTTTTTTATGGTTTTCATAGTGAAATTGTTGAATTTTTTGAATTGGAACTTCTATCATGGTTTTTATAGTGAAATTGTTGAGTTTTATATTTTGAAACTTTTTTATGGTCTTTATTGTGAAATTGTTGTGTTTGTTTAACTTGGAGCTTTTTTAATGGTTTTTTATTCTGAAATTGTTGAGATTTTTAACTTGGAACTTTTGTTATGGTTTTTACATTGAAACTGTAGATTTTTTTAACTTGAAACTTTTGATGTGGTTTTTATAGCGAAATTGTTGAGTTTTTTAACTTGCAAAATTTGTTAAGGTTTTTATAGTGAAATTTTTGAGTTTTTTAACTTGGAAATTCTGTTATGGTATTTATAATGAAATTGTTGAGCTTTTTTAACTTGATACTTTAGTTATGGTCTTTATTTTGAAATTGTTAAGTTTTATAACTTGGAACTTTGTTTATGGTTTTTGTAGAGAAATTATAGAGGTTTATAACTTGGAACTTTTTTTATGGTGAAAATGTTGAATTTTATGACTTGGAACTTCTATTAGGTTTTTTATAGTGAAATTGTTGAGTTTTTTAATTTGAAACTTTTTTATGGTCTTTATTGTAAAATTGTTGAGTTTTTTTTAATCTAGATCTTTTTTTATGATTTTTTTATTATGAAATTGTTGAGATTTTTAACTTGGAATTTTTTTTATGCTTTTTACACTGAAATTTTTGAGTTTTTTAACATGTAACTTTTGTTATGGTTTTTATAGCGAAATTGTTGAGTTTTTTAACTTAAAAATTTTGTTATGGTTTTTATAGTGAGATTGTCGAGTTTTTTAACTTGCAAATATTGTTATGGTTTTTATAGTGAAATTGTTGAGTTTTTTTAACTTGATACTTTAGTTATGGTCTTTATTGTGAAATTGTTAAGTTTTATAACTTAGAAATTTTGTTATGGTTTTTGTAGTGAAATTATTGAGTTTTATCACTTGGGACTTTTTTTTTTATGGATTTTATAGTGAAATTGTTGAATTGTTTGACTTGGAACATCTATTATGGTTGTTATAGTGAAATTGTTGAGTTTTTTAATTTGAAATTTCTTTATGGTCTTTATTGTGAAATTGTTTTGTTTTTTAACTTGGAACTTTTTTTGTGGTTTTTTATTATGAAATTGTTGAGATTTTTAACTTGTATCTTTTGCTATTGTTTATACATTGAAACTATTGAGTTTTTTAACTTGTAACTTTCATTGTGGTTTTTATAACGAAATTGTCGAGTTTTTTAACTTGTAAATTTTGTTATGGTTTTTATAGTGAATATGTTGAGTTTTTTAACTTGATACTTTAGTTGTGTTTTTTATTGTGAAATTGTTAGGTTTTATAACTTGGAACTTTTGTTATTGTTTTCGTAGTGAAATTATTGAGTTTTATAACTTGGAATTTTTTTTTATGGTTTTTATAGTGAAATTGTTGAATTTTTTGTCTTGGATCTTCTATTATGGTTTTTAAAGCGGAATTGTTGAGTTTTATATTTTGAAACTTTTTTATGGTCTTTATTGTGAAATTGTTGTGTTTGTTTAACTTGGAGCTTTTTTAATGGTTTTTTATTCTGAAATTGTTGAGATTTTTAACTTGGAACTTTTGTTATGGTTTTTACATTGAAACTGTAGATTTTTTTAACTTGAAACTTTTGATGTGGTTTTTATAGCGAAATTGTTGAGTTTTTTAACTTGCAAAATTTGTTAAGGTTTTTATAGTGAAATTTTTGAGTTTTTTAACTTGGAAATTCTGTTATGGTATTTATAATGAAATTGTTGAGCTTTTTTAACTTGATACTTTAGTTATGGTCTTTATTTTGAAATTGTTAAGTTTTATAACTTGGAACTTTGTTTATGGTTTTTGTAGAGAAATTATAGAGTTTTATAACTTGGAACTTTTTTTATGGTGAAAATGTTGAATTTTATGACTTGGAACTTCTATTAGGGTTTTTATAGTGAAATTGTTGAGTTTTTTAATTTGAAACTTTTTTATGGTCTTTATTGTAAAATTGTTGAGTTTTTTTTAATATAGATCTTTTTTTATGATTTTTTTATTATGAAATTGTTGAGATTTTTAACTTGGAATTTTTTTTATGCTTTTTACACTGAAATTTTTGAGTTTTTTAACATGTAACTTTTGTTATGGTTTTTATAGCGAAATTGTTGAGTTTTTTAACTTAAAAATTTTGTTATGGTTTTTATAGTGAGATTGTCGAGTTTTTTAACTTGCAAATATTGTTATGGTTTTTATAGTGAAATTGTTGAGTTTTTTTAACTTGATACTTTAGTTATGGTCTTTATTGTGAAATTGTTAAGTTTTATAACTTAGAAATTTTGTTATGGTTTTTGTAGTGAAATTATTGAGTTTTATCACTTGGGACTTTTTTTTTTATGGATTTTATAGTGAAATTGTTGAATTGTTTGACTTGGAACATCTATTATGGTTGTTATAGTGAAATTGTTGAGTTTTTTAATTTGAAATTTCTTTATGGTCTTTATTGTGAAATTGTTTTGTTTTTTAACTTGGAACTTTTTTTGTGGTTTTTTATTATGAAATTGTTGAGATTTTTAACTTGTATCTTTTGCTATTGTTTATACATTGAAACTATTGAGTTTTTTAACTTGTAACTTTCATTGTGGTTTTTATAACGAAATTGTCGAGTTTTTTAACTTGTAAATTTTGTTATGGTTTTTATAGTGAATATGTTGAGTTTTTTAACTTGATACTTTAGTTGTGTTTTTTATTGTGAAATTGTTAGGTTTTATAACTTGGTACTTTTGTTATTGTTTTCGCAGTGAAATTATTGAGTTTTATAACTTGGAATTTTTTTATGGTTTTTATAGTGAAATTGTTGAATTTTTTGTCTTGGATCTTCTATTATGGTTTTTAAAGCGGAATTGTTGAGTTTTATATTTTGAAACTTTTTTATGGTCTTTATTGTGAAATTGTTATGTTTTTTTAACTTGGAACTTTTTTAATGGTTTTTTATTATGAAATTGTTGAGATTTTTAACTTGGAACTTTTGTTATGGTTTTTCATTGAAACTGTTGAGTTTCTTCACTTGTAACTTTGTTGTGGTTTTTATAGCGAAATTGTCGAGTTTTTTAACTTGCAAATTTTGTTATGGTTTTTATAGTGAAATTGTTGAGTTTTGTAACTTGATACTTTAGTTATGATTTTTATTGTGAAATTGATAACTTTTACAACTCGGGACTTTTGTTATGGTTTTTGTAGTGAAATTATTGAGTTTTATAACTTGGAACTTTTTTTATGGTTTTCATAGTGAAATTGTTGAATTTTTTGAATTGGAACTTCTATCATGGTTTTTATAGTGAAATTGTTGAGTTTTATATTTTGAAACTTTTTTATGGTCTTTATTGTGAAATTGTTGTGTTTGTTTAACTTGGAGCTTTTTTAATGGTTTTTTATTCTGAAATTGTTGAGATTTTTAACTTGGAACTTTTGTTATGGTTTTTACATTGAAACTGTAGATTTTTTTAACTTGAAACTTTTGATGTGGTTTTTATAGCGAAATTGTTGAGTTTTTTAACTTGCAAAATTTGTTAAGGTTTTTATAGTGAAATTTTTGAGTTTTTTAACTTGGAAATTCTGTTATGGTATTTATAATGAAATTGTTGAGCTTTTTTAACTTGATACTTTAGTTATGGTCTTTATTTTGAAATTGTTAAGTTTTATAACTTGGAACTTTGTTTATGGTTTTTGTAGAGAAATTATAGAGTTTTATAACTTGGAACTTTTTTTATGGTGAAAATGTTGAATTTTATGACTTGGAACTTCTATTAGGGTTTTTATAGTGAAATTGTTGAGTTTTTTAATTTGAAACTTTTTTATGGTCTTTATTGTAAAATTGTTGAGTTTTTTTTAATCTAGATCTTTTTTTATGATTTTTTTATTATGAAATTGTTGAGATTTTTAACTTGGAATTTTTTTTATGCTTTTTACACTGAAATTTTTGAGTTTTTTAACATGTAACTTTTGTTATGGTTTTTATAGCGAAATTGTTGAGTTTTTTAACTTAAAAATTTTGTTATGGTTTTTATAGTGAGATTGTCGAGTTTTTTAACTTGCAAATATTGTTATGGTTTTTATAGTGAAATTGTTGAGTTTTTTTAACTTGATACTTTAGTTATGGTCTTTATTGTGAAATTGTTAAGTTTTATAACTTAGAAATTTTGTATGGTTTTTGTAGTGAAATTATTGAGTTTTATCACTTGGGACTTTTTTTTTTATGGATTTTATAGTGAAATTGTTGAATTGTTTGACTTGGAACATCTATTATGGTTGTTATAGTGAAATTGTTGAGTTTTTTAATTTGAAATTTCTTTATGGTCTTTATTGTGAAATTGTTTTGTTTTTTAACTTGGAACTTTTTTTGTGGTTTTTTATTATGAAATTGTTGAGATTTTTAACTTGTATCTTTTGCTATTGTTTATACATTGAAACTATTGAGTTTTTTAACTTGTAACTTTCATTGTGGTTTTTATAACGAAATTGTCGAGTTTTTTAACTTGTAAATTTTGTTATGGTTTTTATAGTGAATATGTTGAGTTTTTTAACTTGATACTTTAGTTGTGTTTTTTATTGTGAAATTGTTAGGTTTTATAACTTGGTACTTTTGTTATTGTTTTCGCAGTGAAATTATTGAGTTTTATAACTTGGAATTTTTTTATGGTTTTTATAGTGAAATTGTTGAATTTTTTGTCTTGGATCTTCTATTATGGTTTTTAAAGCGGAATTGTTGAGTTTTATATTTTGAAACTTTTTTATGGTCTTTATTGTGAAATTGTTATGTTTTTTTAACTTGGAACTTTTTTTAATGGTTTTTTATTATGAAATTGTTGAGATTTTTAACTTGGAACTTTTGTTATGGTTTTTCATTGAAACTGTTGAGTTTCTTCACTTGTAACTTTGTTGTGGTTTTTATAGCGAAATTGTCGAGTTTTTTAACTTGCAAATTTTGTTATGGTTTTTATAGTGAAATTGTTGAGTTTTGTAACTTGATACTTTAGTTATGATTTTTATTGTGAAATTGATAACTTTTACAACTCGGGACTTTTGTTATGGTTTTTGTAGTGAAATTATTGAGTTTTATAACTTGGAACTTTTTTTATGGTTTTCATAGTGAAATTGTTGAATTTTTTGAATTGGAACTTCTATCATGGTTTTTATAGTGAAATTGTTGAGTTTTATATTTTGAAACTTTTTTATGGTCTTTATTGTGAAATTGTTGTGTTTGTTTAACTTGGAGCTTTTTTAATGGTTTTTTATTCTGAAATTGTTGAGATTTTTAACTTGGAACTTTTGTTATGGTTTTTACATTGAAACTGTAGATTTTTTTAACTTGAAACTTTTGATGTGGTTTTTATAGCGAAATTGTTGAGTTTTTTAACTTGCAAAATTTGTTAAGGTTTTTATAGTGAAATTTTTGAGTTTTTTAACTTGGAAATTCTGTTATGGTATTTATAATGAAATTGTTGAGCTTTTTTAACTTGATACTTTAGTTATGGTCTTTATTTTGAAATTGTTAAGTTTTATAACTTGGAACTTTGTTTATGGTTTTTGTAGAGAAATTATAGAGGTTTATAACTTGGAACTTTTTTTATGGTGAAAATGTTGAATTTTATGACTTGGAACTTCTATTAGGTTTTTTTATAGTGAAATTGTTGAGTTTTTTAATTTGAAACTTTTTTATGGTCTTTATTGTAAAATTGTTGAGTTTTTTTTAATCTAGATCTTTTTTTATGATTTTTTTATTATGAAATTGTTGAGATTTTTAACTTGGAATTTTTTTTATGCTTTTTACACTGAAATTTTTGAGTTTTTTAACATGTAACTTTTGTTATGGTTTTTATAGCGAAATTGTTGAGTTTTTTAACTTAAAAATTTTGTTATGGTTTTTATAGTGAGATTGTCGAGTTTTTTAACTTGCAAATATTGTTATGGTTTTTATAGTGAAATTGTTGAGTTTTTTTAACTTGATACTTTAGTTATGGTCTTTATTGTGAAATTGTTAAGTTTTATAACTTAGAAATTTTGTTATGGTTTTTGTAGTGAAATTATTGAGTTTTATCACTTGGGACTTTTTTTTTTATGGATTTTATAGTGAAATTGTTGAATTGTTTGACTTGGAACATCTATTATGGTTGTTATAGTGAAATTGTTGAGTTTTTTAATTTGAAATTTCTTTATGGTCTTTATTGTGAAATTGTTTTGTTTTTTAACTTGGAACTTTTTTTGTGGTTTTTTATTATGAAATTGTTGAGATTTTTAACTTGTATCTTTTGCTATTGTTTATACATTGAAACTATTGAGTTTTTTAACTTGTAACTTTCATTGTGGTTTTTATAACGAAATTGTCGAGTTTTTTAACTTGTAAATTTTGTTATGGTTTTTATAGTGAATATGTTGAGTTTTTTAACTTGATACTTTAGTTGTGTTTTTTATTGTGAAATTGTTAGGTTTTATAACTTGGTACTTTTGTTATTGTTTTCGCAGTGAAATTATTGAGTTTTATAACTTGGAATTTTTTTTATGGTTTTTATAGTGAAATTGTTGAATTTTTTGTCTTGGATCTTCTATTATGGTTTTTTAAAGCGGAATTGTTGAGTTTTATATTTTGAAACTTTTTTATGGTCTTTATTGTGAAATTGTTATGTTTTTTTAACTTGGAACTTTTTTTAATGGTTTTTTATTATGAAATTGTTGAGATTTTTAACTTGGAACTTTTGTTATGGTTTTTCATTGAAACTGTTGAGTTTCTTCACTTGTAACTTTGTTGTGGTTTTTATAGCGAAATTGTCGAGTTTTTTAACTTGCAAATTTTGTTATGGTTTTTATAGTGAAATTGTTGAGTTTTGTAACTTGATACTTTAGTTATGATTTTTATTGTGAAATTGATAACTTTTACAACTCGGGACTTTTGTTATGGTTTTTGTAGTGAAATTATTGAGTTTTATAACTTGGAACTTTTTTTATGGTTTTCATAGTGAAATTGTTGAATTTTTTGAATTGGAACTTCTATCATGGTTTTTATAGTGAAATTGTTGAGTTTTATATTTTGAAACTTTTTTATGGTCTTTATTGTGAAATTGTTGTGTTTGTTTAACTTGGAGCTTTTTTAATGGTTTTTTATTCTGAAATTGTTGAGATTTTTAACTTGGAACTTTTGTTATGGTTTTTACATTGAAACTGTAGATTTTTTTAACTTGAAACTTTTGATGTGGTTTTTATAGCGAAATTGTTGAGTTTTTTAACTTGCAAAATTTGTTAAGGTTTTTATAGTGAAATTTTTGAGTTTTTTAACTTGGAAATTCTGTTATGGTATTTATAATGAAATTGTTGAGCTTTTTTAACTTGATACTTTAGTTATGGTCTTTATTTTGAAATTGTTAAGTTTTATAACTTGGAACTTTGTTTATGGTTTTTGTAGAGAAATTATAGAGTTTTATAACTTGGAACTTTTTTTATGGTGAAAATGTTGAATTTTATGACTTGGAACTTCTATTAGGGTTTTTATAGTGAAATTGTTGAGTTTTTTAATTTGAAACTTTTTTATGGTCTTTATTGTAAAATTGTTGAGTTTTTTTTAATCTAGATCTTTTTTTATGATTTTTTTATTATGAAATTGTTGAGATTTTTAACTTGGAATTTTTTTTATGCTTTTTACACTGAAATTTTTGAGTTTTATAACATGTAACTTTTGTTATGGTTTTTATAGCGAAATTGTTGAGTTTTTTAACTTAAAAATTTTGTTATGGTTTTTATAGTGAGATTGTCGAGTTTTTTAACTTGCA